>OU342743.1:181116394-182524521 GCA_910589775.1 Avena eriantha | reverse complement strand
GTCTCTCACGTTTGGAACTTTTTCCAACTGAGAATGAGTGGTCTTCAAATTAATTGTTTTATAATAATTATTTAAAGATACAATATAAGTTATTTTTCCTACCAAGGTTGATAGTTTTACATTGTCCTTTCGTTTACATCGTGCACATGGAAATGTTGTTTTTTATTCTGTAAATGGGTTAAATTTGTTCCACTATTCAAACCGATCTTCTCACTTACCATAGGGTCACTTTTCTACTGCTCTCCACCTCTCAACTGACTATTTTTTATCTCGTGTGCCAATATTCAACTAAGATATATAGAGTCCATCTTCTTTCTTTTCTTGTTACTTTTTTCGAATAGGGGAATAACCCCAGCCTATGCATCAAAGCAATGCATACGGCTCTTTATTTCATTATTAATAAAAAGTAGTACATATTATTACAAAATCATGGGTCGCATAAAGTCTCAACATGGACGAGCCATCTAAACAACAGAGAAATCAAACGGCATATCATCATCTTCAAGTCAACCGCCGATCAGACTGCCACCCGTAATGGCTGTAGAAGTCCCGCGCGACCGTCTCCAAACCTGTTCTTTTCTTGTTACTAGTCATATGCATTTCATTCTAGGCATTTCCCCTATCTTGTCACGAGTTCGGAATCATAAGCATTGGGAAATACTATGTTGTTGGGCATATGTTTTCTCACTTTGTGCAATGCATATCAATTCCACAAGATCTCTTGAGAGTAACAAGCATGATTGATTTCCCCTCTGTCGCCTCATAGTTAAGATGAATTCTGTCGTTTGCTCCTCGCATCACAATTTGCATTGTTGTGGCATCATCTCTTGGTTTCTTTCAAAATTGTAATCCATTGGTTGTGTCCCATGTTATATGTGCTCATTAGTGTTGATAAAGGAAGTTATGTAATTGTCATGCACCGCAGTCTCTCATTGCAGAAGTGGTAGTGTTCAGAGGTAGTTGACAACCAAGAATCTAGAAACCCGTCCGTAATAAGGAAAATTATATGATTTAGAATGTTGTGGCTTTGTTTGATCCTATATGATAAAGAAGTTGAATTAATTTAATAAGTTTGTTTTGATGTTCCATGTAGATTGTATATATGTTAGCCAGTGCAAAATAATTTTTAAACAGGTCTAAAGTCCAAGTTATATTCCTCCCCTAAAAAACTTGTTGGTCTTCTATAGGTCCTTTACAAAAATTGAAGTCAAAAGGTACTCACAAATCTAGCATATTATCTCTGAATTCATGCACCAATATCTCCCAAGGAGACCCCCGATGTTTGCTGGAAGTAGTTGCTACTCTAGCAAATTATTACTCCCCGTGATGTACTAAATTAGCGACATTTAATATGAATCAGATGTACTTTTTCGAGCAATTAGCGAGACCTCAGCCTTTTCATTAAGAAGAATAAAAACAGATCACTCAGTAAAAACATTACCCGAATGAACTACTCTTTGCACAAGAAGTAGGCATATCTTATTTGGTTAGGGAACTGAATGTTCAACTTAGACACGGAGGTTTAAATTTTAGCAGACCCAAATATGGGTTTTCAATATTTAAAATAATCGCTTTAGGGGATTCCCTTACCGCATTCCTTTCAAACCATATATACAATGTGTGCAAGTAAAAGAAAACTTTAGGAGATTTAGATATAAGGAATATTGGGCAAAATTCTAGGATAGTCTTTAAAAATGTCCATTTGATCTTAAATTTACATAAAGCACCCAAATTCCGCAAACCTCCCAAACAACCAAAAAAAAATGATGAAGCCTGGGCGGCCTCATGTACAAAAGCAAGACCCCATCGTCTCTATTTTCTCACATCGACATGAGGTGCCGCCACAACAACTAGATCAAGCTAGTGCTAAGAAAATCTCCACCGGCGGCCCCCAACCTGCCCCAGAACCGAGTTTGGGATTGGAGACTAAAATTCGGCCCGCATCGGCGGTCCCCAACCAGTGCCGACAGTTTGGTGTCCACTAAACTGTTCGGCACTCCCTTGCCACTCCCGGGCATGTTGGATCTGCCGGCAAGGCGCGCCACATCAGACATGCCGCGCCCGTTCCCGCCAAGCCCAGTTGCAGCCACTCAACTGGGGCGGTCAAAGTTATTTATGACTTTGCGCCATCCCCGTACATGCCCGCATGGTTCTTCGCCGGTTTCATACGCCATCGCGCGTGACGGCTCGCCTCCCGACGAGCCAGAGTAAATGGGGCAGTGGTCGTTCGTACAACCCGCGTCGCCCATAAGAAGGCCATTCCTGACCGACCCGTCCCCTTCCCTCTCACCCTAATCCACTCTCCACTGGAGATGGGACACCGGCGAAGGAACCATGCCCGAGGCTGGCGGCAGCAGGAGCAGTAGCGCGAGGGCACGCAACCTTATCCTCGATAAGGCGATGACTCTCTACAAGAAGAACCTCCTCATGCCGCCGAATTAGCGCCTTCACGGCGGGTGGAACATCGTCCACGACGACAAAGCCATCCCGCCCCTCCCTACCGACGACAACTAGTGGGAGATCATCGCCTACCGCCGTTCCCTATTGCCGACAATCAACCAGTATGACCCCGGCTGTCAGGACAAGGGATAATGGGTCGGGATCCTCCAGCAAGAGAGCGAGGACACGGTGCACCGCCATGCCATGCCCTATGGCGGGTCTTTCAATAGGATCGGCTGCCATGCCTACTGGGACGGCCTCGATGTAGACAAGGTTCTAGCCCAGCAAGGCTACCACCCTCTTCGCAGCCGCCCAGGCCGCCAGTCCTTCTTCGACGGGCCATGGGTGACGCCACTTCCACCGCCATCTCACCCGCTGCTTTGTGCTGCAACACGGACGCGGCCATAGCGTTGGGCTCGCGGCATCTCCTCCCGCCCGATGGTGCCACTACCACAGCCGCCACCCACCGACAAGCGCATGTAATAGGAGGGCCTCATTGCCTGGGTGGAGGAGCTGGCGGCCGCCGACATCAGCCATGAGGTGAAGGAGGAGGAGGAGGGGGGAGGAGGATGTCATGCCCCTCATGACGTCTGGCCTCATCAAGGAGGAGGCGCTCGATCTGTCCATGCATGAGTAGGAGGCGGATTGAGCGATGGAGGAGGAGGTGCTCTGGGCCGGCACGTTCCAGGCGCTGCAAGCCTCCGTTGCCGAGCGTCCACCACCGCTGCCGCTGCCGCCCGTCAAGCACCACCACCAGTGGGGAGCATTCCCTTGGCAGGTGTTGGACTGGGTCAACCTCGCCTCTGGCGACGAGCAGGCCCATCTCCAGTATTTGGGGGCCTCGGTGCGGCTTACAAAACGGGGCCTGACATGGGTATTCCCAATAGGCACTCAACTACGGCCTACCTGGTGCGGCTCGACGGAAGGCCCACTCGACGAATTGCCAAGGTCCATGACGGTTCGACTGGTATGAAGCCCATATGGACACGGACTCCCCAACGTACAAGACAAGGAAAGCTCAAGACTAGAGTTGTAATCTTTTTGTAACCAACTCGTATTGGTACCTGAGACCTAGCCTCCCCATATATAAAGGCTAGGAGGGTCCAACGAGAAGGTATCCTCTCCCCCAACAGGCAATCGCGACTCCCACAATAGATCTAGATAACACCCGTAGCATACACATACGCCAGATCCAATCTGCGCGACACCGCCGTCGGCAACTTTGTAATCCTTCGGATCATCATCAATCAAGAGCAGACAAGCAGGAGTAGGGTCCTCTACGAGGCCTGAACCTGGGTAAACCTTGCGTCCTTGTGTGCTTGTTTGCTAGCCGTACCGAGATTTCCAGCGCTCCTCAATTCCTCGAACCTAAGTCCATAACAATGGGCATTGATGAGTTAAACCCTCGTCAATTGGCGCCGTCCGTGGGGACTGGGAGCGCTGATGTTGCGATCTCGACGGCTCCATCACCGACGATATACGACTCATCCATTGGGAAAACTACGCCTGAAATCAAGATCCAGGCAGGATCCCTCGTCGCCGGCCAGATCACATCTGGCTCAGAACCTCTTCGGCATCATCATCTATGTCAAGCCGATATAGTGATCAATACAGCTCTTGTAATGAGTTTCGAGTCAAAGATCGATAATTTTTTATGTTATCAAGCCTACAGCCTCCCGCGATTCAAGTCACGGCAGGACAGACTCGACATGCGTTTTTATCGTAAAAGCGACTCTGCCAAGTTGGTTCGATTCAACAAGGCACTTACCAAATATGGTCCTAGAATCATTGGAGCGTGAGACAAGCAATTAAGTGAACATAAGCAAATACACGTCGGTCCAAATCCCAAGAAGAAGAAAAAGGCTGCTTTGTGAGAATTGTCCCGTGGCGCAGCGTACAAGAAACCAAGATGTCAATTACGCGTGATAATAATCAGTGATAATAATCACGAGGAGCTTGGTTGTGTAAAAGCTATTACTTGTTGGGATTCGGCGGCAGGCGAAACAACACGTGAGCATGTTCCTTTGTTTAGGAGAAATACAAGGAAAGGAGAGAAGGGAACGTACTCAAGCTGACTGCATCGAGCAAGCAAAAGCAATCAACAGATCAATTACTTAGAAAAAGAAGGTTTATCTTCTACGTACGTAGCGGGATGAACAAGGAAAATCAGCCCAGAATAATGGCGAGCTACCAAGCTACATCGACCTCTTCGGAACCGTCGTCGCTGCAGATAACTCTGTGTCCCCCGCGCGACTCGCCAGTTATATCGGTTTCCACCACATCGACACTACACTCGGAGACTCTCTCGGCACCAGTGACCTGGTGCGGTCTTCGAGTCCATCAACCCGCTGCGGTCTTCTATTCTGGTGACCCTCCGTGGTGTTTGACATCGACTCCGATGACCCGTTGCGGCCTTCGGCTCCTACGACTCCGGTTTTTGGTTCCGGCGACTCGGGCCGACTCCGTCACCCGATCCACTGCTGCCATCAGCTCCGGCGACCTGCTATGGTTTTTGCCTCAAGCAACCCACTGCGACAACCCACTGGGATCTTCGGCTCCGCTGACCTACTGAGTCTTCGACTCCATCACGTTACCCGCTGCAGCCCTCGGCTGCGAGGACCCGCTGCGGTCTTCGGGTGCGGTGACCCGAGGCGGCATTCGACTGATGGGGCCTATTCCAGTCTTTGGATGCGGCAATTTGTCATCACCACGCGACTCTGATCCACCGCGTCGACTACGTCCGCCGCGTGACTCGCTGCCACGTCAACTCTAGTCTTCGACTCTAGTGATTCGCTACGATATTCGACTCGGGGGCTCCCTCCGCTCTGATGACCCGTTGCGGTCTTCAACTTCAACGACCCGCTACGATATTCGACTCGAGGACTTCTTCGACTCTGGTGACCAGGTGTGGTCCTCGACTCCAGCGACTCGGGGGGGGGGGGGGGGCTCCCTCAGCATTGGTGATCCAGCGACTCGCTATGGTCCTCGACTCCGCCGACCTACTGAGTCTTCGACTCCATCACGCAACCTGCTGCCGTCTTCGACTCCATCGACAATCCGCTACGATCTTCGGTTCCAGCGACTCGGGGGCTCCCTCTGCTTCGGCAACCGCCACAGTCTTCAACTTTAACGACTGGCTGTGGTCTTCATATCGGGTGACTCGAGGACTTCCTCGACTCCCATGATAGCGAGCCGCTACAATCTTCGACTCCAGCACGCGACCTGATGCAGTCTTCGGCTGCGGTAACGCGCTGTGGTCTTCGACTTCGCCGACCTGATGTGTCTTTGACTCCTTCACGCGACCCGCTGCCGCGTCGACTACGTCCGTGATTGCATCGACTTCGTCCACAACGACTACCAATAAAGCTAAGTTACCCTCTATTAGAGATTCTTTCTTTCTTACTTTAATCGCACTCGAAACACTCTGGGGCTGCGCCCTCTTCGAGTAACCTAATGTGCCATCGACTCCACACACTCGAGCACCTCATACGCAACAACCCGAGTAGCTGATTCTGCCCGATTGTCAAATCCTTGAACTCCGAGTGCCTCGGCAAGGTACTGAGACTAAGGGTAATCAGGCTAACGAAAAGGCCTAGCATACAGTGCAAAAGTGTCGACTCGATTGGCACCAGAATTTTACTTTGCAAACCGACATGCAAATATATTTACAAGATACAAGTAGTTTACAATTCATAATGTTTTATGCAGCTTATAAGGATGTCGACTGCGTCGAGCTATTCGTGGGTCCTCCAAAAGGAGTCGACAAAACAACTGGCTACGACATACACTCAAGACCTGAGTCGAGTCCCTCCTCGAATGGTTGCATCGCTTGATGCTACACACACGCGGCGTTGGCCGCGCACCCGATAGAAGTGACTGCGTCGAATCCATCCGCATCATCGACTCACCTGGCTAGAACTCCTGGATTCTCCTCGCATTATTTTCAACTGCATCTACAAGATACAAGTCTCGAGTCTCTGCCCGAGTCTGCGACTCCGCCAGACGCTCGGGGGCTACTCCAAGATGGAGCGCTGGTCGCGCATATACACGATCCTCGAGTGACACGCTTTGAATCCTCACTCGAATCCACGATTCGACTAAGGACTCGGGGGCTACTCCCATAGGGAGCGCTGGCCGCGCACCCTACGATTTTCTTTTCTTTTTGCAGGAACATGGACAATCAGAAGAAAACCCAAACCATTCGAAATACGATTCGATTATGGACATGGGTTACTCCCATAGGGAGCGCTGGAAAAATTCGACTGAAACAAGCAACCAAAAGACGACAGCAGTCGCAAAAGTTATTTAGTCCCTACCTGAGTCTTCGACTCAACCAGGCACTCGGGGGCTACTCCCATAGGGAGCGCTGGTCGCGCACCCTATGATTATTTTCCTTGTACATCGTACTGTGTGTTGATAACATCCACACTCGAGTGCTATGGCGACTCCGCCTCATATTTTCCCTGCAAAGAGATTACGTCTCCTGGGCCACCCGAATCATCTCCGCGATGACAAAAAAATTCGGATGTCGCGCTTACAGCGTGAAGATAAGACCTGAATAAGGTCTGGCAACGCATCTACTATGCACTACCAGATATATATCCGTGCCTGCCGGTACGATGAATATGCCTTGACGGACGCGTCAAGTGCTCACACTTGTACACTGGAATTCGACTCCTGTAAGACCTCCGCGGCCTGAGTCGAATTACGCCAGCAATTTCCGGATTCGAGTCTGGGGACTCGAGTTTGAGTAGGTGGCGTTGTTTTTGCCCTAGAGCAATTAACTGGTCTCGATCGATCGAGCGCAACATGCACGTTTACCATCATCCCTATGAACTACTACAAAATTCGACTGGCCCGATGAACTTCTGGGTGAGTGCTTCGCACTCGACACAATTGTCGACTCCGACATCCTAATGCAAAGATCAAGACTTCGGAGTCTCCATCCGAATCTACGATTCACATGGACACTCGGGGGCTACTGACATGGGTATGCCCAATAGGCACTCAACTACGGCCTACCTGGTGCAGCTCGACGGAAGGCCCACTCGACGAATTGCCAAGGTCCATGACGCCTATGACGGTTCGACTGGTATGAAGCCCATATGGACACGGACTCCCAACGTACAAGACAAGGAAAGCTCAAGACTAGAGTTGTAATCTTTTTGTAACCAACTCGTATTGGTACCTGAGACCTAGCCTCCCCATATATAAAGGCTAGGAGGGTCCAACGAGAAGGTATCCTCTCCCCCAACAGGCAATCGCGACTCCCACAATAGATCTAGATAACACCCGTAGCATACACATACGCCAGATCCAATCTGCGCGACACCGCCGTCGGCAACTTTGTAATCCTTCGGATCATCATCAATCAAGAGCAGACAAGCAGGAGTAGGGTCCTCTACGAGGCCTGAACCTGGGTAAACCTTGCGTCCCTGTGTGCTTGTTTGCTAGCCGTACCGAGATTTCCAGCGCTCCTCAATTCCTCGAACCTAAGTCCATAACAATGGGCATTGATGAGTTAAACCCTCGTCAGGGCCTTTTCTTCAAAGTTAGTAACTAATAAAACGATATCATATGTTATGTAAATCCAGAATGTTCTATTATGTACAATGGTCACAAATATACCAAGTACTCATTTAAAAAAATACCACTAAAGTAATAAACTAACCTGAACCTCATGTCCTACCAGGATCAGCCGAAGACACAATAAAAAGTTACGGAGATATGTCGTCTCCGTGTCCAGCAATTGACAATCGGGAAAATTCAACAATCGATCGAATCAGCAATCTGCGCCCTAATCCCTGCCGCAAATCAATCAGCGATGCAGGCTACAGGGGTGGAGCCCTTTTTTCCATTTACTCCTGCTCGGTAGTACGCAAGGAGTCTGAAATTTGATCAATGTTATCTAAGACGAAGCGACGACACTCGGTAAAAATCGGCAGGGACCTGGCGATCAGGATACCTTTTCCTAGCGATTTGCGATCACTTTAGAGGTCATTTGGTATTCATCATTTGGGCCTAAAATCCTGGAATTCATTTTGCAATTCCATCCCTATGTTGTTTGGTTGGCATGAAATTGGGCTGTCATTTCATTTGGCAAATCCATCGAAATATCCACATGTGTAAACCAGATTCCTATCTTAGACCCGCTATTTGCAAATTCCGGTGACAACCAAACATGTGGTCTTTTTGGAATCATAATATAAATTAAATAAATCCATGTATTCATTTCATTTCTACTAAATGAAATGAATACCTGGGTACCAAAGGACCTCTTAGAGTCAATGTGACCTCGTGGCCCACTGGAGCTTGCCCAACGCTTGGGAACAATTGAACTTAGGCCTCAGCCACGTTAGAGATACGGGGCGACATGGTAAAAGACAGAAAATTTTGACCCAACTATCTATACTAGGCCTAATTGTTTGGGGGCCCCTTGAAAATGGGTGCCCTCAACGGTCGTGCACCTCGCTCAGCCCCATCGATGGGTCTGGCGACGAGGAGTAGGATGCGGCAGCGCAAACCCTAGGGCCGCCTCATAGTAGTACTTTATCTTTTCAGTTTATGTTTAGGTTTAGATTCGCGCATATTTTTTAAAATGTTGTAAATTCCGTAAATTTGAATGGAGTTCTTTTATATTTCGGTTTTTTCGAGATTTCGTCGTTAGCTGGAATTGGTGTGGTGCGGTCTCCCCAAACTTCCAACAATCGGAGCCGGATTGAGCGATGGAGGAGGAGGTGCTCTGGGCCGGCACATTCCAGGCGCTGCAAGCCTCCGTAGCCAAGCGTCCACCACCGTCGCCGCTGCCCGTCAAGCACCACCACAAGTGGGGAGCATTCCCTTGGCAGGTGCTGGACTGGGTCAACTTCGCTTCTGGTGACGAGGAGTAGGATGCGGCGGCGCAAACCCTAGGGCCTTGCGCCGCCTCATAGTAGTACTTTATCTTTTTAGTTTATGTTTAGGTTTAGATTCGCGCATATTTTTCTCAAACGTTGTAAATTTTCCCTAAATTTGAATGAAATTCTTTTATATTTTTTTTTTCAAGATTTGGTCGTTGGCGGGAATTGGTGCAGTCTCCCCTAAACTTTCGAGATTCACGTATAACTAACGGCGATCAGACCGCAGGGCCTTCTCGGGTTATAGTCATACAATGTGTGGTAGCCCTGAAATATCTTGCCGCCATTCATACGAGCTGGAGTCCGACATAGGTGCCAAGAGATATTTTACAAAGGATGCTTCTGTGTGCGATGCGACCACACACAGCCTCGGAAAATATGTGCTTGCTATATTGAGTACTAGACCTGATGGTGCGCATTGCTGCGTCCGTCCATTTATAAAATGTGATAACGAGGATCTTGCAAAATACATCGATAAAATAAATTTTTGATAGACCAACTCGATTAATTGAAATAGGGGAACTGAACTGTAGACATACACATAAAAGAGTACATGTTATGCACTCACCTAAATGATTTCTTCTTTCTAAATTTATCTCCATCGCAGTATGAAAAGGAAAAAAATATGCAAGACTGAACATAATATATATGTATTAGTCAATTAAATGAGCCCTTTTGTCAAAGGAGATATTTAACATCATCAGCCGGGGCAAAGAGCGATGTAAATTATTAGGAAATTCAGAGCTAATACGGTTGGTGACAAAATTATCCTGAGTCTTGTTGTAGTTTCGATGGAGATTAAGAACATGTAATAAGAGATTCCCGGACGTGTATCCACAAAAACTACACAATCACATGAACACATAGTTGGATATTGGACATTGGATAAAATATGGGATTGCAAGAGCAAACCTAGCCAACAGCTGTTGGAGATCGTTGGTGTGGCAGAACTCCTGAAAAAAAAAAAAAAGCAGTAAAGAGAACTTGGCCACTTGGGCGACAGTATCTACAAACAAATGTAAGAGCGAAGAACAACATTAGAAGCAGACTCAACTGAATCAATCTACAACAAAGTTCTCGCTGGACAGACACCTTTGCTGGAGGAAGGAGGAAAGAGCCAGGACAACAGTACAGACCATATGTATACTGAGTAAGAAGTAAAATTGCAAAATAACTCCATCACTAACAGCTTATAGAAACAGCTGAGTTATTTCTCAATTAGACTAGCAAAGAGCCAGTGCGTTGCTACGGGCTAATATTTCTTAGTCAACGCTGTTAAATTCGTACAAACTAACACTTCCACCCATGTAAAGGGAACCATGTTGACCCGTCTTGCTTGTCCTACCAACGCTGAGAGAATTTTCTTAACGAAAATCAATTCCATCTTCATTCCCTCCCATCCTTCACCTTCCACCAGCGTAGAACTCTGGCATATTCCTGCTTGATAGCACTTTGCTCGGTTCCCCTACCCCCGCCCACGCCCATTTTCGTGCTCGGTGGAAACACCCTCCCCTCCTCTTCCTCATAGTCATCCACTCAAGACAAGGGCCCCCTTCCAGAGCACGCTCGCGCCTCCCTCTCAGCACCTGTCGCCTCCCCCACTGCTCCCGAGTGCCATGGGCTCTTCTCCCCGCTGCCTCCAGCACCGCCAACCGCTCGACTCCATCTCCACGTCCGGCCGCCGTCCTCGTTTCGGTCCCGGACCGCGCCGCTCGCCTCCGCTCTCCACGCCGACTCCATTGATGCCAAGAACGGCATGCCCCGCCACCGTCCATGTCGCCGCCCGTGTCCGTCTCGTCCTCGACCCATGACCTCCTGCAGGACCCTCCATCACGGGCTGTCTCCGAGCTCTGCACGTCCACGATGCCGCCGTCGAAGTGACCTGCTGCCCCTGTCCGTTGCAGCATCGCTTCTGTCCGTGTCCTCGCCGAGGAGGTCAGAGCCGCGTTAGGAGCCTCGCCCCCGAGGGCGATTGTGAATTGTGCTGCGCTGGGCGTCCAAGCAGGCTGAGCCGCTGAGGCCGTCTAGGAGTCCGCCATCGGATACATGTTGTGCTTCCTACTGCATACGTGTTGTAGCTCTAATATGTACCATCCAGTCTAATCATAAGGCTCTCTTTCCTCTTCCTTAACTCTATGATTAATGGGAAATAAAACCTCAAGGACCCATAGCCGCCGCAACGATGGTCCTCGATCGCTCATCAGGTTCGTCGTACCGGACAGACAGACATTGCGGTTGTCGATGCAGCCACGCAGGTGAAGTCGGCACAGGGCGACAAAGCCATTAGAGGTCGGGAAAGAGTCGCTGAAATTCTCGGACGGCAGCTGAAGCGTCATCGTACCTGCGGCAGTGCGGCATACCGAGCTGGTTTTCTCCAGCATGCTCCTGCTAACAGTTCTAGGGATTTCTGTTTCCAGAAGAAACTTGTAATGACAATGGCAATGGTCTGGCAATGGTCTCTTTGAGAATCTTTGCTTCAGTCCTATCGCTCCTCTTGAAGGCAGGCTAGCTTCCGTCGGATTCATCGGCATGGATGCACAGAGAACGACCTCGCCGGCGTCCGTGTGGAGTTTTCTGCAATAATGACAGAATTATGGGGGAGGGGCCGTTGCACAGGTCGTGACCCCGCATCTACTTCCTCCATGTATTGATCCATACCTTCCACATACTCCCCTCCGGTTTTTAAGAACACCACAAAGCTTGCGGCGCTGCTTGCCTCCAGGGTCGTCCGACCCAAAACATGGGTGAGGCTGTTTGCCGGTGCTGTCGGAGGAGTCTTGATGCACCTGTATGGCTGAATCCGATGGCTCTGCTGGGACACATTGCCGTCCGGCCGACTGAAGAAGGGATCGAGGAGGCGCAAAGAAGGATAGGAAAAAGCAGGAGATTGACCTAGCCACGACCCGGAATAAACGGTCGGGGCTGTTTTCCACCGGTTCAACTTGCAGCAGGAACTCGGCCACTCGGGGACGTATAGGATACAAACAGAGGAAGACGGCAATCGCGTGGGAAAAACTTATTTTCGGTGAACGGAAACGTATTACGACCAACCTATCTCAAGACTTTTTATAGTATAATAATATAGAAACAGCGCCGGAAGAGCCGTCGCTACGCCTACTGACCTTTCGAGTCACATTTGTGCATGAGTTGGTAAATGCTTGCCGGACGAGGCCTCAGACTCGCCGTCGGTAAATTTACTTCAGAAAGTATGTGTGGCCCATCACGATGGCACAAGTTGGCCCAGTTCAGGAGAATTCATCCCGGTTAATTTGTGGAGCACCAGCCCTGTCATGTTGGTCCGTTTGGGAGCCGGAGCAAGTGCCTCTAGGACAAACGATGTGGTTCTTACGTGAAGATTTGGGACGCCCACTAGTTCGATCGGATGGCTGCGAGTGTAAAATCGCTATCGTTGCTCCTAGGTAGCCCACTTTTACTGTTTCTTAATTACCAGTGTTTTGCTTTTTGATTAGGCTGTTTGGGTTAATGCAAACAACGAGAGAAGCTATGTGAGAGAATAGAAATGTGAATTTACATTGTTTATGCCTCACAGTTGCCTAAAATTCAACTAACGGTTTACCTGTTAGACCTAATTAGTTTCGTCATAGCTTGTAAGTGTGTGTACAGTTGTACTACTGCTCAAACCATAGGCGAATCCTCTTGGAGCTAGGGGGTTGAACGGTGTATTCTCGCACAATCTTCATGTCTTCGAGGCATGACACCCTTCTGCTCAAGGTCTGCGTCTGGCTCAAACTACGGAGTTCACGTCTCATGGCTTTGAATGTGCAAGCTGGCTGTACTAGGAAAAATACTTCGGCTCAGTACTCGATCCAGTGAATGGAGGGAAAACATTTTAGTTTTGTGAATCGAATGTTTATAGACGTCTTTTAGTGTATATATTTGTGAACCTATACAACCAGCTTGCACAACGTCTCAACGCTTTGTGACCTACACATTAAAAAATATCTAGATACGTTTTAATTCATGAAACTAAAATGTATTATATTTCTAAACGGAGGGAGTACATTTGAGGACAGAGTCCTACCTGATTCTTGGGCACACACGAACATTCGTCGCATAGAAAGATCTGGTATTTTCCACCACGTTCTTGAGACGGTCTGCCTAAAAGATCCCCGCCTACTGACAATTTTTAAGTTGTGCGTTCTCCACGTGGTTCCTCAATAATAACATTTTATTGCCACATAGTTAACTTTACATATGATCTTCCTCTTTCATCTTTTTTTTAATGTTGGAAATTGATTAAATGGAGCAGACAAATATTATATGGCTAGAATTTGCATTGGAGTTCAGCCTTACGTTGTTCAGTATGGAAATGTAGAAAAGGCCTCTATGCTCAAAGATGAACAAAAAAATACAGATAAATCAGCACTGGCTCCAGGTAAACTGTGAGTCGAAGCTTTCCTAGCGCCGTAGTAGTTTCAGCGTTCAGCCGTGCACATTAAACGTCATGACTTGTGAAGTCTATAGCTTAATACAGAGGTGGAAATAGAGCAGAAAAGGGAAGGTTGAAATAACTTGAAAATGGTGTCGTAGCGCAGAGTGCATTCCCATAACTACCCGAGGATCTTCCTGTCATTTAAGCAGTAGCACAAAGCTCTAACGAAATGAATTTAACAGATTATGTGATGTGTTTATTTTTCGCTGGTTTATTTATGTGGAGACTTTGTGTGATCCATGATGTATATTTTTGTAATGGCCTAATGATACTTCAATAATGGAATAAAAGACTGAAATAAAAGAATATGTTACCATTTTGAAAAAAAGGAGATCTTGTGGAAGAGCAGATTGTGAACATTGCACTGAAATGCTATACACTTGAATATGAAAGAAAGTTAGGCTCGATAACATAGTATTTCCCCCTGCTTCCTATTATGAACTTGTGACAAGATAAGGGGCGAATGCTTTGTATCAAAAACATATGATCAGCTAGTCACAATAAAAGCAAGACAAGAAGACATCCTCTACATAGCATCACTGAAACTTCTCAATGGAGGTTGAGATATAAAAAGTTAGCCCAGAGGACGATGATGACGAGTAAAAAAGGAACATATGGGAAAGGAGAAGATTGGTTAATCCAACAATAAAACCATGTTAGATGTTTGTTAAGAAATCCACGTTGAAATGATTTAAAGTACGGCAAGGGAAAATAAAAAATTCAACCACAGTAGGCAAAACCATATCTCAAGTATCTTTTAAACAAGTTGTATATATACATATTTAAACAAAGTAATTCTAAAACAACTCTCTATTAACAATTGAAAAATAAATTGGAGATGGCACACACATTGTACAAGAGACAAGATACAATAAGTACGGAGCACTGTTCGTATGCATCGCATATTAATTACCTATAAAGTCTGTTCTACCATATGCAGTCTCGAGATGACCGCATTCAAATCCAGTGTATCCAAATCATTTAGACGCTGCATTATGAACTATGTACCGATCCATGGATTACCCCTAAGGGCTGATATATAGATTTGATTGTAAATGTTTCGGTAGCTATTAAGTTCCAAAAGAACCTATTTGTATCATCAGAAAGTTGTACCATCATTAGTGTTTAGCATACATGCAGTCAAGTTGTCAACTTAGTACCAGTCAGCATCCTTCTAAATCCAATATTTAGAGGTACATGAGCTAACACACTAGCAACCATCATATTTTTCTGTTGCACAATGTTATACAATGATGGGTATTGGTGAGTCAAACAAGTCCCCCAACTAGATGGCTTCTCAAAACCTCGTAGTAGAACCATCTCCAACTATGAAGTGACCCCTACTAAAAAATCGTTCTTCACCATAATAATACCTTTCCGAAAAGGTGAATTCGTGGGCTTGTTTTGTAAGAATAATGAGTGGTATTCAATTAATGTGGTTTTAATGAAGTGTATTGTAAACCGCATTTTAAACAAACATGAGATATGGTTTCACCTACTATGGTTGAAAGGTTGCATTGCCTTTGGTTTTACTTTTTTTTGAGATACATAGTACAAACATAGACGCTCACAATGCGTACATACACTCACCCCTATGAACACATACACGCACATCCTACCCCTATGAGCACCTCCGAGAGACTGAGCCGGACGGGTCTTGAGATTGACGAAGTCATCGCAGGCGCCTCGCTATCGACGGGAACGTCGCCTCCCACTGAAAGAATATTCCGCCTTTATGAGATACCAAAGCGTCAAACATGGGGTTTGAACTCTGGTGGGCTGGGTATACCACTACCCCTAACCATCCAACCATCCTTGCGGTTAAACGGGTCTGTGCGGGTCAGTGGTGGGACATGTGGAGCATGGTACGTGTGGCTCGGAGTGGACACGGCATGGCACATATGCCGGCACTGGACGCACATACACGTGCCAAGAGGGAACGTTCCTGGGATGTGCTAAGTCTTAATCACACTCTCAGGCAACACCAAGAGGGAACGTTCCTGGGGTGTGCTAAGTCTTAATCACACTATCAGGCAACATCAAGTAAAAATAAATGCAGCTTGAAATATAAATTTGGTTTATGTACTTACCTAATGTAGCATCCCAATTGTCTAACAATTGTAATGCTACTTGTCCTAGTAAGGTATTGGCTACTTCATATATATTATTGTTGCATCATAATGATATCATGCTCATGTCATCATGCCACCTTGCATTTGAGCATCATATCAAACCCTTTGTCTTTTGGTTCTTCTCTCACATGCATTAATAATTGTATTTGCTTCTTGATATTATATTTGGTTATTGATATATTGTTCAAATGCCCAAGTTGAGTTGGGGGCATATCTTTTATTTCCAATCCACCACCTTTCTCTTCCACCACTTTATAATTCCACCATCCCATTAACCATGAGCTTGTTTCTCTTTCTTTTGCTATTTTATCTAGCTCATGGGCAATAGGGTGGATCTAGTCTTTATTTTTGTTTCTTTTGCTTGGCTTTATTCCATTTTTGGAAATGCATAGAGTAATGCCATAATATTAATATTGTTTTCACCAAACATATCATGGCATTATTATTTTGCATGGGCCATGCACAATTCTTCACCACCTTTTTCCTCCATTGTTTTTCTTTGGATTTGGTGGATCCTACCTAAGAAAAACCATCTACCACTATTACACCATCCTCATAATCTCACCATCTCTTTTTTCCTCTTATTTTTCAATCCTCCATGCATGAGCCATATGTGACCTTTGCCATCTCTTCTTTTCTTCCTCTTTCTTTCTTGTTTCTCCTTCACATTGTCTCAAGCAAGATCAAGTTTCATGCTTCTTCTTGGTTTGGCCTTGTAAACAAAAAACTAAAACCTAAATGCCTAACACCATCTAAACCTAGTTCCCCTTTTATTATTCCTTTACACCTAAATTACACTAAACCCTAACTCTAAAACCCCTCTCTCTCTCTCACTAGCTTGACCACCTGGCCACCCTCTCCCAGGCCCACACCCAGCCACCCTAACCCTAGCAAACCCTAGCCCGAGCTAAACATCTAGACCTAGCCCGAGCTAACCTCTCTCCTCTCTTTCTATCTCTACCGCCATGCTGGCCCCACCCTGCAGCCGCTCGCTGCCTTGGACCACCTGCAGCCCCTCCCCGCCGTCCCTACCAGCCCCAGGTCGAGTCCCAGCTCGAGCCAGCACGTGCTCGAGGAGAAAAGAGAGAAGAGGCCGAGACCACTTTATCTACCCCTGCCACAGCTGTCCTCCTCCCTCTCCCTCCTTTTCCCTCCTTCCTCACGCCTCTCTGGCCTCTCCCAGATCTGCCCGAGCCGCCCCCTTCTTCTCCTTCTTCCTCTCCCGCCACCACACCCGACGCCGGTCGCCGCCAGCACCACCTCGCCTCCGACGTTCCAGCCGGCGTGCTTGTCGTGGGAGTGGCTGGGAAGATCGAGGACGTCCCTCTGCTTCGCCCCGTGGCCGTCAGCGCGAAGGAGGGAGCCCCAGCACCGCCAGTACCTCGTCGCCCCGACGAAACCCTAGCCGCCAGAGCGCCAGCGTCCTCGCCATTCCAGAGCCTCCCCGGCCGATCCAACACCACCGCCGAGCCCGCGGTGAGCCCCTCTCTCTCCCTGACGTGCTCCGCCTCGCCGTACCGCCCTAGCGCCGCCGTGGCTTTTGTCGAGCGCTCTCAGTGCGCGCCGCTCGCCGGCATCTGCAAGCCTTCCCGCGCCGCGCAACATCCTATCTAGGCCCCCGCCACCCTCCTGACAACTACCCGAGCCAGCCGCACCGGTTAGCCCCTCCGCGCGCACTCCCGCGACCCGGGATCGAATCCCCGCTCGCGCCGCGCGCCGAATTTCCTCGCCAGACGGTGAAGAAGAAAAACAGTAACCAGGGCCGTGGTAGATTTACAATAAGCCCCCCACCTTTTTGACTTCTGCAACCCGCGCTCCTGGAGACCCCACCTGTCCACCGCCCTAGCCATCTTGCAGAAAGCCCCTCCGTATTTCTCAGACGTAACCCGCGGTCCGGCTGACGCCCCACCAGTCAGCCTCTGGGGGCATCCCCACTGGCACGTGGGCCTCCAACCGTTGGCCCCGCCTGTCAGCCTCACAAACCTAGCCCGAGCCCGGTAAAAAAAGTGTTTTCCGCGCGCGTGGCCCAGTCAGCACCAGGCCCACCTGTCAGTGACTGTGGCTAGAATTGCCTGGGTAACAAAAGTTTTTCCCTGTGTCTGTTTTTAATCAAATCTTTTTTTCAAATTGATTTAAATTCAAATTCAAACCAGGCAAGCACTACCACATGTCTCGCTTCAACTGAGCTGCCAGGCAAGCACTACCACATGTTTGCATACATACAGTTCCTATTGCCTCTATCTTATTCTTGCATCATTGAGTCGCGATTGCATTAAATTGAATCCCAAGTACTGCATGGCCTTTACTTTTAAACCACACCAAGCTTGTTCCGGTCCCATGAGACATTACTACAGGAGTTGTTTGATCCATGCGAGTCGTAGAAAAGCATGAGTAGGGTATGTGAGTGTCTCATGGATAATGAGGTACCTAAACAACATAACCTGAGTAGTAATGGGATAACTAATGAAAGAGGCACCGGTGAGCAATATCTGCTATTTGGTTGTTCATGCTCACTTGTGTCTCGTAGGACCCCGAGTACTTGATTCCTGTTCCCTGACTATTTGCACTATCAACATCCGGGAGGCCTTATGGACCCCCCTAAGCAGGAGCTTGATTCATTCTTATTTCTTGGGGCCACAATTAGTTTGAGGCTTTATTACTATCATGTACTTATGCCATGTTACTGCTTTATTTAAGATTGTGCGAGGAGCACCTGTACTGTTTTGGATCGTGGAATGTTTTCGCGGCATCGACAAGCCCAGTCACAATTTCGGGTTCCCAGTCGTTTGCAGCCATTGACACAAACCTTGGGTCCGTCTCGGAGCCGGCCAACTTCGTTGCGGGTAGCTTAATGGGGTGGCCCCCTGAAATCTTTCTGAATCCTGTGATTGCTCTGTCGTGAATGCCTCGTTGGGTTTTGATTTGGTTTTTCCGAGGTTGATCGAGTGTGTGTTGCTATTCGTGCACCCCTGGAGGGTAAATCTTTCTGAAAGCCGTGTCCGCGGTTATGGACGACTTGGAGCACAGTTTCTCGATCATAGACAAGTATAACTAAAGTACCGCTTTTAAATTGACCAAGTACTTGACTAGTAAATAGTGCAACACTCATGGAATGGTTAATAAAACTGCCAACGGATGATGGGGGTTGTTCGTCCGCTTCCTCGTTGGTAAGCGAGGAGGAGGATGGATCTGTTAATTATACTGTTGTAACTGTTGTTCTTAATTCACGGACTTTCGTCTATCATTGGTTAGACGGAAGGTTAGCGAGTATCTGTAGAATTGTTAGGTATTATCTTTTGCTGCAATTGCGTCACCCCAGGTTGTGTCCCCTTTAGGGGCATAAAGACTTGCTGAGTACCCCTAGGGTCTCACACGATAAATTGTTTGATTCAGATGAACAGGTGTACCCGCAAGATGGATACTGGGTGGAAGAGACAGATGATGTTGGCAACGATCATTCGGTGTAGAGATTCCGGGAACAGGGATCCGTGTGATCTATGGGCGAGATGTGTTTATTTATGGGGTATCTTATGCCAATTTGCTTCTTATCCGTACTCGGATTTTGTTTTCCGCTTCCGCCTGATACTCTGATGTGTGATGTATGAGGAGCTATCCTAAATTATTATATCTATCTAGGACCTTTGGATCTTGCCGTATGGCGTTGCTATATTTATATTTCTTTTAGATGGAATGGCTCTGAGGACTGTTGTATGTGGCTTGCATACATACTCATTTGTGTATGTAGTTGATCCCTTCGCCTGCCGATTACGCCGCTCGTTCTTGTCCCGTTGTCTGAAAGTGGTTAGGACGGCCAAAAGGTCTACCGTGAGTGGCCCTGGGCCCCACCGTACTATTTTAACCACTTTCGTTCATCCATGCATTAACTAAGAGCGTAATTCACCGAGGTAGTTACAATTGGTATCAGAGCCATCCCGCCCTTCAGGGTCTCAGCCAAAATGGTCGTTGTCAGTCTAGCAAATATTTTGGTAGTTATGTATACTAGGGAAAAACAAACGTGAGAGTAGGAATGCTTCCATTTTTCTTCTTACCCACCCACCCACCCTTTTCTGGTAAGGAAGTGTAACGTTTTCAATCCTCTTCTAAAATTCAAACTAGGATTCACGTGTTCTGGGTTCCGTAGTACCATAGGCCGTGTTTGTGTTTGTGTGTGTGTGTGTGAATTCCTTGTCTATCTGTTGCATCCAAATGTTATCACTATCTGTCTTTTGGTTATCAACTGTTGGTACATTCCCTACCGACAGTCCTTTGTAAACCGACGCGATCTATTCTGATTCGTTGTACACCAATGGGATCTATCTTACTCTTTGTTATCCGATGTTATCTTGTTGGGGTGTTCTTTTCCGTAGTTAACAATCTTTAGGTTCATCTTAAGAAGAAGTTGTTGGGATATGTGTTTTACTGATTCATGTGCGGAGTAATGATTTGAGTGCTAGATGGAGTCGCGACCATACCACTACTTTTGTCATTTGCTTTTGTATATTGAACTAGTAGAGTTACTAATCTTGATTCGTTAAGTGGTTTTGCGCATTTAGTGGTATTTTAATGCCGAAATTTGCGGAAATTTTTTCTTTGTTAGTTGTGTACCACACTCCTTGTTCAGTCGTGTGTGTTATGCTTAATATCTTCTAGTTGCCTTGAACTTTGTTGATATTTTAATATCACCTCAGTGAATTGCATTCTTTAATCTTGATTAATTCCATTTTGGTACTATTTTGGATTATTATCATTCTCCATTATAGTACTGACTTGTGTTTTATATCAATCACAGGATGGCACCACCACGCCGTTCTGAGGAGGATATACCACCTGAGCTTGGGGCCGCTTTGGCAAGTATTGCAAATGCTTTGGGCACTATGCAGCAAAACCAGCAGCGCTTCGAGGAAAGTGTGAGGAGGAATGAGTTTGTTCCGCTACCTCCACCTCCCAAGCGAGGAGACATCAAGAGTTTTCTCAAGTTCAACCCACGTCAATTCGAAGTGTCTGATCAGCCACTTGATGCGGATGATTGGCTTCGTGAAGTGTCAAGATTGCTGATGACTGCGGATGTTCCCGAGCAAGAATGGGTCAAGTGTGCTACTCACCTTCTGAAGGGAGATGCAGCTCTCTGGTGGGAAAATTACCTCAAGGCAGATCTTTCTGGTTTTCAGCCTACTTGGGAGCGGTTCACTATGGCTTTCAAAGAGCAATATCTATCATAAATTGTCATGGAAAGGATGAAGGAAGTGTTTCTCAACCTCAAGCAGGGCACTGACAATGTCAACACCTACATCAGAAACTTCATGAACCTGTCTCGTTACGGTGGCGATGAGATCTCTGATGACAAGAAGAAGCAAAAGAGGTTTCGGCAAGGCCTCAATGCTTCCATCAAATATGCAATCACTCATGCAAGGCCGGCGTCTTTCCTGGAACTTCAGCACGCAGCTCTGCAGGAAGAAGCAAGTAGGCAAGTGTTTGAGGAGTCAAAGAAACATAGCCATGATACAGCAAGCTCTTCTGCTATGACAGCTCCTTCTAAGCATCATGTCTGGGTTCCTAACACCCCACCGTCGCTCCCTGCTCCACTAAGACCTTCAAGCTACGCACCAAGGCCACCAAACTCCTTCACTGCGGCTCCCAGGGGCTACAACCACAACTACCCTGGAGCGCCTGGCGGAGTCCCTGGCTACGTTGCTCCACGTCCACCTGGTGCTTGCTATACTTGTGGAAACACTGGACATCAGCACTGGAATTGTCCAATGAACAACAAAGCTCTTCCACCACCACCTCCAAGACCTGCGACAAGTGCTCCTATGATTCGTGCACCTCCACCTCGGGCTCTCAACATCAACACCAAGCCTGGGTCTACGGTTGCTCGTGCCAACTGTGTCAATGTCGCTCAAGCTGAGCACGCACCTGGAGTTGTCATGGGTATGCTTCCTGTTAACTCAGTTCCTGCACGAGTTTTGTTTGATTCGGGTGCTTCACATTCTTTCATTTCTCACAAATTTGCAAATGAGCATGAGCTTGTTATAGACCAGCTGGATAAAAAGTTAATGGTTCTTTCTCCCGGGGCAAGATTGTTATCTACTAAGATCAGCCATGGCAATCAAATTGAGATTGGTGGTTCTTCGTTTCCGGCTTCCTTAATTATTCTGGGCAATTCTGATATTGATGTTATCTTGGGCATGGATTGGTTGACAGCAAATGCAGTTGTGATTGATTGTGCTGAACGTTCGGTTTCTCTGAAAATTCCTGAAGGTCATATAGTCTATTCTCCAACTCTGACTCCTGCAATTCAGCTTTATTCTTTGGTGGCTCTGAATGATGATGCTATGGAAGGTATTCAGAGTGTTCCTGTAGTCTGTGAGTTTCCAGATGTCTTTCCTGAAGAGTTGCCAGGTATGCCTCCGGATCGTGAGGTTGAGTTTGTCATTGAACTTGAACCTGGTACCGCTCCTATCTCCAAGCGGCCTTATAAAATGGGTCCTGCTGAGTTGGCGGAACTTAAGCGTCAGTTGGATGAACAAGAGAAGTTGGGTTTCATTCAGCACAGTACTTCTTCTTGGGGTAGTCCAACCATCTTTGTGAAGAAGCGAGACAAGACTGATAGACTTTGTGTTGACTATCGGGCACTCAATGCTAAAACCATCAAGAATAAATATCCCCTTCCACGGATTAATGATCTCTTCGATCAGCTAGCTGGATCTGGGGTATTCTCTAAGCTTGATTTGAGAAGTGGTTATCATCAAATCAAGATCCTCAAGGAAGATGTTCCCAAAACAGCTTTCACCACCCGCTATGGCCTGTATGAGTACACGGTCATGTCTTTCGGTCTCACCAACGCACCTGCCACCTTCTCGAGGCTCATGAACTCGGTTTTCATGGAGTATCTTGATAAGTTCGTTGTGGTCTATCTGGATGACATTCTAGTCTATTCTAAGTCAAAAGAAGAACATGAAGAACACCTTCGGTGTGTCCTAAACAAGCTTCGTGAGAACCGTCTGTATGCAAAGTTCTCCAAGTGTGAGTTTTGGCTGCCTCAAGTCACCTACCTTGGTCACGTCATCTCTGCCAAGGGCATTGCCGCCAACCCAAAAACTATTAAGACAATTATGGACTGGCTTCCACCCATAAATGTCAAAGAAGTCCGGAGTTTCCTTGGTTTGGCCAGTTACTGTCGGCGATTTGTTCAAAATTTCTCAAAGATTGCGAAGCCTCTTACCGATCTCCTCAAGAAAGGCAAGAAATACCTTTGGACTCCTGCATGTCAAGCAAGCTTTGAAACACTCAAAGAGAAGCTCACTTCCACACCAGTTTTGGTTCCTCCAGATACATCAAAGCCTTTCCAGATTTTCTGTGATGCCTCATTGCAAGGATTGGGTGCGGTCCTTATGCAAGAAAAGCAAGTTGTTGCTTACGCATCTCGTCAGTTGAAGACGCATGAGATCAACTATCCTACACATGACCTTGAGCTCGCAGCAGTTGTCTTTGCTTTGAAAGTATGGAGGCATTACTTGCTTGGCAACCGTTGTGAGATCTTTTCTGATCACAAGAGTCTGAAGTATATATTCACACAGCCTGATCTCAACCTTCGTCAGAGCAGGTGGATTGAAACAATCAATGATTTCGATTTGACCATCAACTACACTTCGGGCAAAGCCAATGTCATGGCCGATGCTCTCAGCCGAAAAGCTTATGTCAACAACCTCATGGTGGAAGAACAACAACCTCTATTGTGCAAGGAATTCCGCAAGCTCAACCTTGAAATTGTGGATCAAGGGTATCTCCTGAACCTTCTAGCAACACCTCTCTTGGAAGAAAAGGTCTGTTCCATTCAGCTTGGGGATCCTTACACTAAAAAGATCATCTCCAACATTCAGCTTCCGAAGTATGAGTCTTTCCACGTAGATGACCAAGGCACTATTTTCTTTGAACACGGGATGTTTGTTCCGAACTACCCGCGTTTAAGAGAGCAAGTTCTCAAGGAGGCGCATGATTCTGTTCTTCCTATCCACCCTGGTAGCACTAAGATGTACATGGACTTGAAAACACAATATTGGTGGCCTGGTTTGAAACGATATTGTGCCAAGTATGTCTCGGAGTTGTAACTACCTCGGTGAATTACGCTCTTAGTTAATGCCTGGATGAACGAAAGTGGTTAAAATAGTACGGTGGGGCCCAGGGCCACTCACGGTAGACCTTTTGGCCTAACCACTTTCAGACAACGGGACAAGAACGAGCGGCGTAATCGGCAGGCGAAGGGATCAACTACATACACAAATGAGTATGTATGCAAGCCACATACAACATTCCTCAGAGCCATTCCATCTAAAAGAAATATAAATATAGCAACGCCATACGGCAAGATCCAAAGGTCCTAGATAGATATAATAATTTAGGATAGCTCCTCATACATCACACATCAAAGTATCAGGCGGAAGCGGAAAACAAAATCCGAGTACGGATAAGAAGAAAATTGGCGTAAGATGCCCCATAAATAAACACATCCCGCCCACAGATCACACGGATCCCCATTCCCGGAATCTCTACACCGAATGATCGTTGCCAACATCATCTGTCTCTTCCACCTAGTATCCATCTTGCGGGTACACCTGTTCATCTGAATCAAACAATTTATCGTGTGAGACCCTAGGGGTACTCAGCAAGTCTTTATGCCACTAAAGGGGACACAACCTGGGGTGACGCAATTGCAGCAAAAGATAATACCTAACAATTCTACAGATACTCGCTAACCTTCCATCTAACCAATGATAGACGAAAGTCCGTGAATTAAGAACAACAGTTATAACAGTATAATTAACAGATCCATCCTCCTCCTCGCTTACCAACAAGGAAGCGGACGAACAACCCCCATCATCCGTGGCAGTTTTATTAACCATTCCATGAGTGTTGCACTATTTACTAGTCAAGTACTTGGTCAATTTAAAAGCGGTACTTTAGTTATACTTGTCTATGATCGAGAAACTGTGCTCCAAGTCGTACATAACCGCCGGACATGGCTTTCAGAAAGATTTACCCTGCAGGGGTGCACGAATAGCAACACACACTCGATCAACCTCGGAAAAACCAAATCAAAACCCAACGAGGCATTCACGACAGAGCAATCACAGGATTCAGAAAGATTTCAGGGGGCCACCCCATTAAGCTACCCGCAACGAAGTTGGCCGGCTCCGAGACGGACCCAAGGTTTGTGTCAATGGCTGCAAACGACTGGGAACCCGAAATTGTGACTGGGCTTGTCGATGCCGCGAAAACATTCCACGATCCAAAACAGTACAGGTGCTCCTCGCACAATCTTAAATAAATCAGTAACATGGCATAAGTACATGATAGTAATAAAGCCCCAAACTAATTGTGGCCCCAAGAAATAAGAATGAATCAAGCTCCTGCTCAGGGGGGGTCCATAAGGCCTCCCGGATGTGGATAGTGCGAATAGTGAAGGAACAGGAATCAAGTACTCGGGGTTCCTACGGGACACAAGTGAGCATGAACAACCAAATAGCAGATATTGCTCACCGGTGCCTCTTTCATTAGTTATCCCATTACTACTCAGGTTATGTTGTTTAGGTACCTCATTATCCATCAGACACTCACATACCCTACCCATGCTTTTCTACGACTCGCATGGCTCAAACAACTCCTGTAGTAATGGCTCATGGGACCGGAACAAGCTTGGTGTGGTTTAAAAGTAAAGGCCATGCAGTACTTGGGATTCAATTTAATGCAATCGCGACTCAATGATGCAAGAATAAGATAGAGGCAATAGGAACTGTATGTATGCAAACATGTGGTAGTGCTTGCCTGGCAGCTCAGTTGAAGCGAGAGATGGATCTGGGTAGTACTCCTGTGATTCCTGGTAATTCTCCTGCTGGGAGTCTATTCGAAGAAGAACCAAACAAACAAGGGCCAACATAAATAAAGTGCACAAGCATATGAATTGAAATGCAACAAGCAACCAAGCATGCCATGATGAATGATGCACAATTACATGGCATTAAAGTAGCATGGCAAAGGTGAGGGGTGGATACAAGAAATAAAGCACTTTATTATTTATTTGACCAAGTTTTATTGTCATAAACAGTTCAGATTTTTAATGACAACATGATGCATGCTACAATTCAGAACAAGGACTGCATAAATAGAACGGGCTCGTCGCGCTGATTGATTTAGACATATTATTTGTCAAATTTGGAGTTATAAAATAAAAGTTTATTAAATAATTAAGGAAAAGGGCATTTTAATGTAATTTTAATCATCTCGAAATTTAAAGTGTTCAAAACATATTTTGAAGGGCATATTTGAATTCCTCACATTTTTCTGATTCCAAAACATATATTATATGTATTATTTGGATTTGTATTTTAAAAATTATTTAAATCTGGTTTGAATTTGAATTTAAATCAATTTGAAAACAAGATTTGATTAAAAACAGACATAGGGAAAAACTTTTGTTACCCAGGCAATTCTAGCCACAGTCACTGACGGGTGGGCCTGGTGCTGACTGGGCCACGCGCGCGGAAAACACTTTTTTTACCGGGCTCGGGCTAGGTCACTGAGGCTGACAGGCGGGGCCAACGGCTGGAGGCCCACGTGCCAGTGGGGATGCCCCCAGAGGCTGACTGGTGGGGCGTCAGCCAGACCGTGGGTTACGTCTGAGAAATACGGAGGGGCTTTCTGCAAGATGGCTAGGGCGGCGGACAGGTGGGGTCTCCAGGAGCGCGGGTTGCAGAAGTCAAAAAGGTGGGGGGCTTATTGTAAATCTACCACGGCCCTGGTTACTGTTTGTCTTCTTGACCGTCTGGCGAGGAAATTCGGCGCGCGGAATATATGCAGCTTGAAATATAAATTTGGTTTATGTACTTACCTAATAGCACCACGTAAAAGTGGCACATATAGTCATTGAAAAGTTTTTTTTGTTGAAACATTAACTATTCTTCTAGAAATTAAAAAAGTTGTCTTCTTCACAAGTGGTTTCTATTGCATAATGTAAGTTTCTATACGACCATAAAAAGTTCTAAGACATTCTAAGAAGTTGCCCTCGCAATTGCGAGGGCCAGTTTTCTAGTGGTACAAACAAAAACAAGAAATATCGAGTACCATATAGTAAATCCCAACTGATGTAACTTGTCTCGTGTTGATACCGGCTGGCTGAGAACAATGAGTGGTCTTGAAACTAATGCGTTTGTTTTAATGAAGTGTACTATATATCGTATTTCAAGGACACGTGAGATATGGTCTCACCTACTATGGTTTGAAAGGTTGCTTTGCATCTGGTTTTACATCGATCATACACATGAAAACTATTGGAGTATTTTTTTTCTTTCTTGAGTTAAATCCTCGACTCTCACCAAACATATGACATGGTTCCACTTCCATTATCCAAACAAATCTCCCCATTTCCCATATATAGCGTTCTTCCATGCATGACTCCTCACTGCGCCCGTCCCAACACACAATTCTATATATCGATTGACATGAAAAACTTGAACCAGGCTAAGCATCGGTCGTTGTCTTCCTTTCCTCCTGGTTTATGCATTTTATTCGGAGCACTTCTCCTTGTTGAGTAAAAGAGCAATTTTTCAAGAGATTTAACCATAGTAAAAGATAGATAAAACACAAGCGGAATAATAGAAAATGACTAGAAGATACGACAAACTATCTGAATATGATAAACAAGACTAAGGAAGATGATATACATCACAGTAGAAGAACCACCGGTGTTCGCGTTAACGTTGGCACCACGCCAGCCATGTTGTCGAGGAAAAGTTGATGTCGGGGAAGAAATCGTCGTTGGAAAAGACGTCGGGCTGTAGCTATCCGTAAAGGAGTCCGTGATGAAGCCAGTAGTCGTGCTGGTAGCGCTCCCCAAAAACGAGTTTGATCTAATATGACAAACAAGTTTAATTTATAATAAGTTTGTTTTGATTTTCCAAGTAGAGTGTATATATGTTGGCTGGTACAAAATAATTTGTAAACAGAACTAAAATATAAGTTATATTCGTCCCCTAGAAAACTTGTTTGTCTTCTATAGGTCCTTTTACAAAAATTGAAGTCAAAAGGTACTCACATAATCTAGCATATTATTTCTGAATTCATGCACCAATATATCCCAAGGAGATCGCCCAAGTTTGCTCGAAAAGATAGTATCAAAGTAGGTACTATGAAAGTAGTTGCTACTCTACCAAATTATTACTCCCTGTGATTGTACTAAATCAACGACATTTAATATGAATCAGGGACCTTTTTTTGAGCAATTACCGAGATCTTGTCCTTTTCATTAAGAAGAATAAAAACTGATCAGTTAGTACAAAAATTACCGAACGAACTACTCTTCGCACAAGAAGTGGGCATATCTTATTTAGTTAGGGAAGTGAATGTTAAACGCAGACACCGAAGTTTAAGTTCTAACATACCCAAATATGGGGTTTTATTATTTAAAATAATCGTTTTAGGGTATTCTCCTACCGCATTCCTTTCAAACAATATATATAATGTGTGCAAGTAAAAAAACGTTAGGAGATTCCTTATACTTCTAGCATTTCTTGTATAGATATAAGGAATATTGGGCAAAGGTCTAGGATAGTCCTTCAAAATGTCCATTCAATCTTGAATTTACATAAAGCACCCCGAATTCCGCAAACCTCCCCGAACGACCAAACAATGATGAAGCCTGGTTGGGCTGATGTATAGATAACTAAGCTAGTCAGATTGCTGTCACATACACAATAGTATATTCAAAATATATTTGGGTTGTTCAACTCATCATGATGGATGGGCTGCAGTCAATGTACACGTCAAGGCATTTCCCCGGGATTCTCCTGTAATGGTCACACGAACTATATATTTATCTCATATATGACATGTACTATTTGTTATATCTTTTAAGACATCGAGCTTCCAAAAACATAAAGAATAGACTGCATGCATGAGTCGATGCAATGACCAAGGTGTCCTTTCATTATGAAATAACATATAAGAAGTCGGAAATGTTTTATTTGTGTTGATTGAAATCCATATATTTTCAATTGTACAAACAAATAAAGAAATATTGATTACCATAGTACATCCCAACTGATGTAACTTGTTTCGTGTCTCTCATGTTTGTGACTTCTATTCTATACCCGCTAGTAGCTGCGAATAATGAGTGGTCTTGAAACTAATGTGCTTTTAATGAAGTCTACTACTGTATATCGTATTTTAAGGACACGTGAGATATTGTTTCACCTACTGTGGTTGGAACTTGGAAGGTTGCTTTGCGTTTTGTTTTACATCGATCGTACACACGAAAACATTGTAGTATTTCTTTTTTTCTTGAGTTAAGTACTTGTTATGTGGCTCTCTCACCCAACATATGACAGGGTTCGATTATCGAAACAAATCTTCCCCTTCTTATATGTATAGTCGTTCTTCTATGACTCCTCACCTCGCGCCCCTACCAAGTCCCAACGCACTGTTTTATATCTCGATTTTGACGTGAAATTTTGTCAAGCATGCTAAGCAGTGGTCGTACTAATTACTCCTTTCCGGTTGTACGCATTCTATTCAGAGCACTTGTCTATCTCCTCTCATAAGTTTAGAATAAGAAGCATCTGGAAATACTATGATACCAAGTGAGCATGGATATCGGACAGGATGGATTGGGCCGGATCGGCAGGTACGTTTGCACGCGCCGCCGGAGAACACAACGGCACAGCAAGCTGCTGGAATTTTACGGGAAGCGATATGATTGGTTCATGTGTAGATCACATTGGACAAGCGAAGAGTCTAATAGCAACTGGCCACATGCATGTTCCTGCCTAGCGACCGCCGACCAGTAGACAGAGTCACTGCGCTAGTAGTGTGTATGCACAAAATTGACCTAAGTTTGAAATAAATTGACAAAGTGAATTCGGGAGGAAGCTATTTTACTCCACTAACCCTTTTCTGTAGCGCATAACAGAAAGGTTCATACTACACAATGTAGCGCATATGGCAAAGGCGCTACCCCTTGCCAGCGTGGCACGCGGGTCCCATGGACCGCTCCATTAGCGGGAGTAGGAGTCAAACCTAGGACCTACCAAGTAAAACCCAAGGGTTCAATCATCCAAGCTAAGACAACATTTTTTCTAGTATAGATGCACATGTTATATAAACAAAAGTGTAGCGCCTATCGCTTAGGCGCAACACTTCATGCTGTAATGTCTTACGTCGATGTTATATCTTATTTTAAAGACACATATGAGATATGGTTTGCCTAGTGGTTGACAAGTTACCTTTCTTTAGCTCTCTCCAGTTGCAGTAGTAGTGCGCAGGACGTGCACAACGATGTGAGAAATTATGTACAGAATCTGCCCATGGAGTTCGGGTTGTTACTCTTGTTAAGCACCTTTCGTTTGGTTTTCAGATGCTATGACCATTTGTTACCTCCAAAACTTTTTACTGGACAAAAGAACCAAATTTGATCAGCTAAAACAGTGGTGGTGTTTGTCTGACCTACAACTCCATGTCATCATTTTTCTTGCAATTGTGGAAATCTAACGAGCATGGCAAAAGTGTCTCTATAATAACTAACAAGTATCATATCTTAAAACCTTGTAAAGTGCATGGTTTGATTTGGAGCTATATGGAAATTTCGTAGTGACATAGATTTTAACAAACATATGGTTTAATTTCGTTTTCCTGTCGGCCATCCACACAACTACCACTATATTCATACTTCATTCTTAGCTCAACGTGCAGAGGCCTTCGATACTTTGGATTATGGATATGCATAAATATGGAGACTACATGCTGATAGTAACACGCCATTCATAATCATCTGATATTAATGAGCTTCTAGTAATAGAAAATATGATGCATACTTCTTACCATTTGCTGCCGATTGACGTAGATTTTCAGATATGATGCAAAGACCCGAGGTGTCCTGTGTTTTTGAAATAAAACCAATATTGGATGGTCGAAATTCATAAGTGGTCAACTAATCAAATCCGGGCACGTGGTTGATTATATCTTGGTTACCTTCAAAAAACTTGATTATATCTTGTTTTTTGTATCATGTCTCTCACGTTTGGTAATTTTTTCCACTGAGAATTAATGTGTTTTATAGTAAGTATTTAAAGTCACATCAGAATTATTTTTCCAACCACGGTTGAAAGTTTAACTTTGTCCTTGGTTTTACATTGTATACATGAAAATATTGTTTTTTATTCTATACATGTGTTAAATTCATTCGAGTTCGATGTGGATCTCTTACAAACACCTAACATGGTTCCACTATTCAAACCAAACTTCTCACTTACCATAGGGTCACTTTTATACTCCTTTCCACCCCTCAACTGACTATTTATATCTTGTGTGCCAATATTCAACCATCTTCTTGCTTTTCCTTACTAGTCATAGTTCTAGGAAAGTAGTTGCTACTCTACTAAATTATTACCTTTTTCAAGCAATTGGTGAGAGGTCGGCCTTTTCATTGAGAAGAATTAAAATTGAGCAGTTAGTAAAAAATTGCCAAGTGAACTACTCTTCGCACAAGAATTGAGCCTATCTTAGTTGGTTAGGAAAGTGAATGTTCAACTCCATAAAAAGCTCGACCTTTTTGAAGGGACAATTTAAGTTGTTTGGCTTAATGAAAAAAATGAGAGAATATATGTCAGAGAATAAAATGTGGACGTCCATTGTCTGTGTGCCTAACAGTGGCGTAAAAGTTGACCAACAATTTACCTGTTTGACCTGCTTGTCCAAGTCACCTTGTACTTATTGAATTGTTGTCGTTTGTGAGATATGTGTATGCGTATCAGATCCTAGGATTGCGGCTGCTTGATCCAGTTGCAGTAGAAGTCGAAATGGATGAGGTTGCTGCGTGCGACATGGTTGAGCAATCTTAGATGTTTTTTTTCCTTTTTGTAGTAAGCGACGTGTGTACTTGAGTTGAGAATTAAGCCACAGAGCTCGGGTTATTCTCGGTGGCACACGTGTGGCTTTGGTTTCACCGTTGTTCTAGATTTTTTGCCTCCAAAAGTACGTCATGGAAAAAGGATTACACCTGATATACTAAAACAATGTTGATATCTGACACATGTAATTGTAATACTTGGCTTAATGGAGTGGATAAATCGAGTAAAGGAAGAATACGTATTGGCATTTCGGCCCTATGTTGGTCCATATGGACATATCGAAATAACTTTATTTTTAACAAGGCCGGAGTTCCATCTTATTTGTAGCGGCGCATTTGATTCAACTCTGGGCTTTCTTCCTCCCCGAGCATCAGTGACAACCCATGGTTTCTGGGTGCACCCGTCTTGTGACGGTTGCTACGGATTTTTTCAGCAAGGCTTCGTGGCGTCATACTAGTACATTGACTGATGTCTAGATGTTGTGTGCGCTCTCTTCTGAAACCTTTAGCTTTGTTCAGATGGTTGGTGTTTGTATCAGCCTTATATGATTCGTGAACTATAATACGCTTGTACTCCGTACAGGTTTTGAATAAAGAATGTGTGCATCCTTGGATGCAGAGGCTAGGTTTCTCCCCCATTTCGGAAAAAAAACTAAAACAATATTGATATCTGACATATTAACTTTAGAGAAGTTATTATCTAATTCTAAGGAACTCTAAGGAATGTGGCAACTGTTTCTCTATAATAGGTTCTGTTATTCTCAAAGTGCGTGTTTTTTGTTGGGCCTACCTGGAGTTCCCGAGTGATATCGGGTTTCAGTACACGAAGAGTTTTTCTCTTAAGGATCATACATATGGCTATCCAGTGATTATTCTCTTAATGTAGCGTGTAGAGGGATTGGGTGTTCTATATTTGAGTGCAGCCATCTAGAGATTGCAGATAGTGGCACTGACTTTATACTCATCCGATATGGTCTGGTAAAAGGATGTGTGATGTATGTTACTAATGTAGGTTTTGAGATATTATGCTTTGCAGTAAAAAAATTAATTAAACTATATAAGCTACAAGCAAACAAATCTGAGTTGCCAGAAGTCTTTTATTGGGTTAGATGAAATTCATAAGTTGCCGGTTTAACTCAATTGATTATGCACTATCTCATGTATCATGCCTCTCACACGTCAACAAAACAGTTCCACTAATAAGCATAAAGAGTGGTCATCAGATTATTTTTTCTTTAACAAGCATACACCTTAGTTAATACGCGTGGGATACGTGGTTTTCGCCTGCTGTGATTGAAAGTTGTTTGTCCTTGTTTTCATACTTGGGTTAAATCCTTGCTAGTGCTCACTTAACAAACATCTAACATGGTTCCATTACTCAACCCAATCTTTTCTTTTCCCATAGCTTCCATGTTCTACCTACCTTCAAATGACTATCTATATCTCAATTGACATGAAAATAATCAATCATGCTAGAGGTCATATTCGGATTTCCTTGTTACGAGTTGTATGAATTTTATTTAGAGCATTTACCCATATCACGTCACAAAGTTCGGAATGGGTCGCGTCAGGAAATACGATGTTATCAGGCATCTATTATTTTATTTGCATGTGCACATTATTTCCACAATCTCATCGATTTGCTTAATGCGCATGGTCTAGTTTATCATGGCTAAAGAGCCATAGTCAAAATAAGTGGCTAGACAGTTTACATGGGATTCTGAGACAACAGCATAAAATTACATGTGTTTACACGTGCTTGTTCTTCTAGTGTTCTGAATTTTGAATGTACATTTTATGCACGGTTAGTGTATGTGCTCTCAAAGTGTTAAAAGAAGATGAAGCATATGTGAGAGAAAAATTGGCGTATAACTTGAAGTTTTAAGCATTTTGAATTAATGTACGGCGTTGCAAAAATGATTGTCGGTAGGAGGCGTCAAAGGACGCTGCCCAATGGCCCCATAGTAAATATATGATATTAAGACTTTTTCATTACATAAAATCCTGATAGGTGGTACGCTATCCAATGTGAGGAAAAAGATTAGATAAATACATGTCATTTCAACGTTGGTTTTGCAACTCTACGGCTGTATTATATCCTATTCAGACTAATTAGTTCCTCATTAAAAGCTCTTGGACTTCCCCGCCACGGCTTACAACTAGCTGTACCAAGATGTAGCGTGGAGAGAATTTGGATATTTGAATGTGGTCATATGGAGATTATCATTGGTAGCATGAACTTTACAAGTAACAGGATAGGGTGAACTTTACAGGGGTAGCGATTGAGTCGATTGGGGCAAGGGCGAGCTAGCCATCTGCGGATCGAGATTGGGAGCACACAAGGGATTACCAAGGTTCATCCCCCTAAGGGTAAAGAGCCTACTTCCTACCAGATGTATTGATCTATAAGTGTTTACAAGGCGGTTGCGATCTCGGCAGTAAGGCAGCAAGTCACCTCTATGGGGTGTTTCAAAGCATATCTGCGGGAGAGTACCCTAGGGAGGCTTATATAGTGCTACCTCGCTAGGGTTTACATGGATAACACCGATTCAATTAAGGTTTCAGTTGTTTTGACCTAATCAGACTAGCCTAGCTACGCTTCTGGGCCTTTTGCTTGCAGTCGCCATGCTCCTTCGTCGCAGAATTTCTAGTCGCCGTACTAGCGAGCCCATTCGTCAAGGCCCTGGGCCAGTCGACTCCACCTTATGGGCATACCCCTATTAGCATATCCCCATCAGTAATCCCCAAGTGTGTTTGGGGTTCGGTGGAGGCTTCAAGTTGGCTGTCAGAGTAGGTGAGTCCGGGGGAAGCCTAGTCGAATCGGTGACGAACTCCTCCAATGAAGGGAAAAGTCGTAAGTTGGATGCAGTGTTCCAGTTGCATCAGGTGAGTCGAGTTGCCCATAGATCTTTGCGTCGAAGCGAGTGAAGGCAAGGTGAGTGGCCAATTTGTCTGAAGTTGGACCATCAAGCTTGGTCCAACTAGCCGTTAGGTAAACTCCAATGGTAACTCGCGAATTACCACGAGGCAATGGATAATTCAGGGCCCTTTGTTAGTGCCACTATAAAAGGGGGAGTGAGGGAGTGATGTACGGATTTCACTCCGCATTTTCCATTACCTTCATTATTCTCCTAGCCGCCAACCGACCAAAATCCCTAGATAAGCCGAGCTTGTTCCCATGGCGCCCAAGGATCTCTGGGGAAAAACCAAGTGCATAACCTTGGATCTACTCACCTTCGAGCACGTCGGGATCCTCGTGAAGGGGCACTGGCAGCTTCTTCCGGCGAGCGAGATTGAGCCGAAGTCATGGTATGGGGAGTTCATCTCCTTCGTGAGCCACCTGGAGCGGGGGCTAGGATTCCCTACATCCATCTTTGTCTGGCGCTTATGCGGTTATTACCACATCAAGCCTTTAGAATTGGTACCAAGCCACTCGAGCGCACTGGATGTACTAGTACACCGGACCGACCGAGTCCACGAGGTCATCGCATGAGGTGTGGGCGGTAGAGGATCATATCTTGGCCCTGAAGAAGATCACGGATGTGAAGTTCACAGACCTCTCCAAAGGGTTTAGCCCACATAGGCTAGAAGCACGACCGGCCCCAATTGTAAGTTTCTCTACTTGAAGTCGCTTTTCGTATTCGTCATGCCGGGTCGAGTCATTTACTCGCGCATTTTGTTTTGTGGTGTAGACCTTCCAGATCTTGGAACAATGGCTGCCTCTGCTCGACGAGGAAGTGCCAGAGGAGCTCCTGGAGGAGGGAGAATGAGACATCTTTGAAAGCGAGGAGGAGGAAAGCGAGACGGAGAAGGAAACTCCCTCCGTGCCCCGGAAGACGTACGGACAGAAGCGCTGCGAGGAAGAGGCCAGTCACAGTCTCCCCAAAGAGGAATATGACAACGACTTGGAGGCGACATGGGAGGGGGAGGCGCGCTTGCAGAGAGAATGGAAGTCTCCTGCTGCTCCTGCTGTTCTGGGGCTTGCACGTCCGCTGTGACTGTTTCCACTGGGAGGGACTTCTTTGCGAAGGCGGGGAAGATGTCTCCCTGGGGCAGCATGTTGGACCCGTGCTGGGAAGGGTAGATATAGGCAGACAGAGGGTGGGTTCGGACTTCGGACATAGTCCTGTGGAGTTGAGCGCCCACTGTCGCCGATTTGTGGCCTCCCGCCGTCCCGGCCCCATTGGCCAGAGGCGTGGCATGCTCCTGTTGTTCCTTTAGCTTGTCATGGTTTTCCACGACGACCATCCCAATCATCCTCGTCCTCCGAGGACTTGTATTCCCCATCCTCTTTCCTGCTTCTCTTGGGGTTTGGCGGTTGCGGAGGAGAGGGGCCCCTAGCCCATCTTTCATGCTTCTGCTCAAGGCGGCACTTGAAACCCTGGGAGTTGACGAAGAGCATGACCGTTTCCCTTAGCTTCACTGGTGCCCTGCAGCCAAATTTCATCTCCACCGGTCTGTCCTTATCTATTAGCGACATCTCGTTCACCGCAATAGGGCGGCCAATCTCGCGAGTAGCCACCATCAGCCTGTCCACTTATCTAAGCAGGGGAAGGACATCGTGAATTAGAACCCAGAGTGGTGTATGCCACTTGAGTTGAGAATTAACCCATGGAGCTCGGGCGGCCATTCCGGGTAAGAATGTTTCACTTTAGTTTCTCGGTGGCTCTGAACATTTGTCTTGGACCAAGGGACAATATTTGCTATACTAAAACAGTGGCGGTGTTTGTCTGACCTACAACTTCATGGAATTTTTTGTTCTTGTAGTTGCAAGCAAATCTAACGAGCATGGCAAAAGTTTCTCTACAATAACTAACATTCTTAAAACCTTGTAAAATGCATTGTTTATTTTGGAACTACTATATGGAATTTTCATAGTGACATAGATTTTAACAAACATAGAGTTTAATTTCACTTTCTTACAGGTCATCCACATAACTACCACTAGATCTGCACCTTTTTTTTTGCGGGGTACATGATTGTATTAATTAGATAGAAGTGTCGTTACAATCGGACTTTGGTGCCAATCCTAACCAAATAGCGATTTTATCTTCCATCATGCCAAACCTCGCTAACTCGTGGCTAGCAAAGTTCTGCAATCTAGAGTTCTTAGTTATACATACAATACGATCAGAAGAGAGCAATAACCAAAGATCTTCCACTACGTGACTCAAGCATGAGTTATCTGTAGTGGTATTACTTACCATGATAGCCAGCTCCAAGTTTCTACCCGAATTTTGTCTTGACTCTAGTCCATTGCAATCTTGATTCCTTCCAGGTACACATAGAGGTCAGTGTCTAGAGCTAAAGAACAGAATCAAAGTGCTAGATCCGTACTTCATTCTTAGCTCAACAAGCAGAGGGCTGTTATACTCTGGATCATGGATGCATCCATGTGGAGACTGCTGATAGTAGAACACCCTTTATATTCATCTGATATGAATGAGCTTCTAGTAATAGAAAATATGATGCATACGTCTTACCATTTGGTGCCTATTGCTATAGCTTTAATGATATGATGCAAAGACCCGAGGTGCCCTGCGTTTTTGAAATAAAACCAAATTATTGGTTAGATGATTTTTTTAAACTGAACTGTAGGGCTTGACATAGAGTCAGAATGAGCAGCTTTCACCCTATGCACATGCATGGTGACTTCATGTAAGAATCTTCTTTTCCACGATCTAGAAGTGGGCAATATTCCTTGGAAAATGGCCTCATTCCTTTGCTTCCAAATATGTCATGCAGCCAAAATAGCCACTTCAGAGAAGAAAGGCTTACTAAATTTTCTCTTGGTCTGAAAAAATATATGCTCAAATATATCACCAAGCTCCCACTAGACATGCAAATAGTTCCATATCCTGATACTATAATTCCAATGAAAGAAGATGCGCATCCAATCTTCAGTACTGTGTGAGGGACACGGGGCATAATGATACTCAGTAGTCTCATTCCCGTGTCTCCTGAGCATATCTCTTGTGTTCAACCTGTCACTTACAATCAGCTATGCAAACACCTTTATTCTCAACACTACCTTGCTAGACCATATGCACATGCATATCTTACTAGCCACTTGATCCTTGAAGTAATGCTGATAATATCTGCTTGGTGTGTAAACTCCATGCTTTCAAACTGTGATCCACTTATGCTACTGCCAGGTTTAAATGAACCTGAGAGAGAATTTGCTCAAGGGTCTGGAATTCAACATAATATTGAGGATATATTGGTAATTGAGACAACTGAATTCTATTCGTGGTTGTGACAACATCCCTTACTGAGACAACTGGCTGGACGAAAATTCAGAAGTGGTCAACTAACAAAATTAGGAAACTCAATTTATTATATCTCGTCTCTTCTATCATGTCTCTCACGTTTGGAACTTTTTACAACTTAGGATGAGTGGTCTTCAAATTAATTGTTTTTTAGTAATTATTTAAAGACACAATAGAAATTATTTTTCCTACCACTGTTGATAGTTTTACTTGGTCCTTTGTTTTACATCGTACACATGGAAATGTTGTTATTTATCCTGTAAATCGGTTAAATTCGTTCCACTATTCAAACCAATCTTCTCACTTACCATAGGGTCACTTTTCTACTGCTCGCCACCCCTGAACTAACTATTTATATCTCATATGCGAATATTCAACCAAGACATATAGAGTCCATCTTATTTCTAATCTTGTTATTTTCATTTCATTCTTGGAATTTCCCCTTATCTTGTCACAAATTCAGAATCATAAGCATCGTGAAATACTATGTTGTTGGGCATATCTTTTCTCCTTTGTACAATGCATATCAATTCCATAAGATCTATAGAGTGTATCAAGCATGGTTGATTTCCTCTGCCGCCTCATAGTTAAGATGGATTCTGTCGTTTTGCTCATCCCGTCTCATTTGCATTGTTGTGGCATCATCTCTTTGTTTCTTTTCAAAATCGGAATCCATTCGTTGTCTCCCATGCTATATGTGCTCCTTAATGTTGATAAAAGTAAGTAATGTGATTGCACCGCAGTCTCTCATGTAGAAGTGGTAGTGGTCCAGTACTTGACACCCAAGAATTTAGAAACCCTCGGAATATGTGATTTAGAATATTGTGCTTTGCTTGATCCTATATGACAAACAAGTTTAATTTATAGGAAGTTTGTTTTGATGTTCCAAGTAGAGTGTATAGATGTTAGCTGGTACGAAATAATTTGTAACAAGACTAAAATATAAGTTATATTCGTCCCCTAAAAAATTTGTTTGTCTTCTATAGATCCTTTTACAAAAATTGAAGTCAAAAGGTACTCACAGAATCTAGCATATTATCTCTGAATTCATGCACCAATATCTCCCAAGGAGATCGCCGAAGTGTGCTCGAAAAGATAGTATCAAAGTAGGTACTATGAAAGTAGTTGCCAAATTATTACTCCTTGTGATTGTACTAAATCAACGACATTTAATATGAATCAGAGGACCTTTTTTCGAGCAATTAGTGAGATCTTTTCCTTTTCATTAAGAAGAATAAAAACTGATCAGTTAGTACAAAAATTACCGAACGAACTACTCTTCGCACAAGAAGTGGGCATATCTTATTTAGTTAGGGAAGTGAATGTTAAACTCAGACACCGACGTTTAGATTCTAACAGACCCAAATATGGGGTTTTATTATTTAAAATAATCGTTTTAGGGTATTCTCCTACCGCATTCCTTTCAAACAATATATACAATGTGTGCAAGTAAAAAAAAGGAGATTCCTTATACTTCTAGCATTTCTTATATAGATATAAGGAATATTGGGCACAATTCCATGATAGTCCTTAAAAATGTCCATTCGATCTTAAATTTACAGAAAGCACCCCAAATTCTGCAAACCTCCCTGAACGAGACCAAACAATGATGAAGCCTAGTCGGCCTGATGTATAGATAACTAAACTAGTCAGATTGCTGCCACACACACAATAGTATATTCAAATATATTTGGGTTGTTCAAACGCATCATGATGGATGGGCCGCAGTCAATGTACACGTCGAGGCATTTCCTGGGATTCTCCTGTAATGGTCACACGAACTATATATTTATCTCATATATGACATGTACTATTTGTTATATCTTTTAAGACATCGATCTTCCAAAAACATAAAGAATAGACTGCATGCATGAGTCGATGCAATGACCAAGGTGTCCTTTCATTATGAAATAACATATAAGAAGTCGGAAATGTTTTATTTGGGTTGATTGAAATCCATATATTTTCAATTGTACAAACAAATAAAGAAATATCGATTACCATAGTACATACCCATTGGTCCCGGATGGTAAGCGGTCCGGGACTAGTGGGGGGGCCTTTAGTCCCGCCCCTCCAGTCCCGGTTACCAAGACTGGGACTGAAGCCCCTTACGGGCCGGGACTGGAGGCCCTTTTTCCACTAGTGTAACTTGTTTCGTGTCTCTCATGTTTGTGACTTCTATTCTATACCCGCTAGTAGCTGCGAATAATGAGTGGTCTTGAAACTAATGTGCTTTTAATGAAGTCTACTACTGTATATCGTATTTTAAGGACACGTGAGATATTGTTTCACCTACTGTGGTTGGAACTTGGAAGGTTGCTTTGCGTTTTGTTTTACATCGATCGTACACATGAAAACATTGTAGTATTTCTTTTCTTTCTTGAGTTAAATCCTTGTTACTCCCTCCGGTCCGGTTTATTAGGCATACTAGATATTTCTCTAGGACCTAGGTAGTTATTAATTGGTAGATAAAGGACATGCCAACGCTAGTTTTTTCTCTGATGGAGTAATTATGGGAGTCCAACGATCGGACGTCAGGCCCACCCTCCGTTAGTGCTTTCCTAATTTCTGAATTTTTTTCCTTAAAGGAATTGCAAACTAAACCAGCGCTCTTGTCCATGCATTGGTCCATTTCGCATCTTCGGCATGCAGAATTGCTTTCACACTTGGTCGCATGCAAATTTCCTTTGGCACCGTGCCTGATTATGCTCTGATTACATGCGAGTAGTTAATGCTAACACGCCTAGCGTTAGATACTTTCTAGAATTGCATGATTTTTGAACCGCGCCTAATAATCGGACCGAAGGGAGTATGTGGCTCTCTCACCCAACATATGACAGGGTTCGATTATCGAAACAAATCTTCCCCTTCTTATATATAGTCGTTATGACTCCTCACCTCACGCCCCTCCCAAGTCCCAACGCACTGTTTTATATCTCGATTTTGATGTGAAAATTTGTCAAGCATGCTAAGCAGTGGTCGTATTAATTACTCCTTTCCGGTTGTACGCATTCTATTCAGAGCAATTGTCTATCTCCTCTCATAAGTTTAGAATAAGAAGCATCTGGAAATACTATGGTACCAATTGAGCATGGATATCGGCAAGGATGGATTGGGCCGGATCGGCAGGTACGGTTGCACGCGCCGCCCGAGAACACAACGACACAGCATGCTGCTGGAATTTTACGTGGAAGGATGTGATTGGTTCATGAGTAGATCACATTGGACAAGCGAAGAGTCTAATAGCAACTGGCCACATGCGTGTTCCTGCATCGCGACCGCCGACCAGTAGACAGAGTCACTGCGCTAGTAGTGTGTATGCACAAAATTGACCTAAGTTTGAAAGAAACTCACAAAGTGAATTCAGGAGGAAGCTATTTTACTCCACTAACCCTTTTGTGTAGCGCATAACAGAAAATGGACTTTGGTCCAGGGGTATTAGCCCCGGTTTTGCTACAAACCGGGACTAATGCTCCGGTCCAACGGCTAGATCTGGCCCCAGGGGGTGGCAGGCACTAGCCCCGGTTCGAACGGGACCTTTAGTACCGAGTCGTGTAACAAACCGAGACTAAAGGGTTTCAGGCAGGCTAGATCGGGCGCCAGACCCTTTAGTCCCGGTTTGTTATATGACCCGGGGCTAAAGGTGGACCTTTAGCCCAGTTCGTGTCTAGAACCGGGACTAAAGGTCTGGCTATATCTTCTTCCCATGTCTAAGCCACCATTCAAGCTGGTGGCTCCTCTCTCTCTTTCTTGCTCAAGCTCGAGTTCATGCCCTATTTTTTCTCAAGATTTTGTGGCGCCCCATCTATCCAAAGGTTCTAAAAGGTGAGCAACTTCATCCTTTGAACTCTCATTGCTATATTAGCTCATTTCATGCTCTATCTTGTAGATGGATTTGTGGATTTAGTTTGGTAGTAATTTTTGCAATGATAACATGAGATCGATGTTTAGATTCTATCTATCTTATATTAATGTAAGGAACTCTAAGGTAAATATCACAATATGTGGATTCTATCTATATATATATATATCTTGTTTTGGCACATAGTCTCGAAATTTGATTTTAGAAGCACACACATCCGTGAGTTCATCATTCTAACTAGCTGGGCAAAATATCCTACTTCTACCTGCGTTCAACAAACTGAAAAAATTGTAACAAAGATAGGGTTAAATCATAAAATTAATACGCCGGGTAACTAAAACAATTCACATATTAGGGAGTGACTCTATGGCGAGCTCCTCGAAGATGTCTGATGACAGGATCCTAAGACATCTTCGAGAAGCTCTCCCGTAGTGGTGTCCCTGCTCTCGCACACCATCTTTCAGTTTATATCTTCTCTAGCTAGATCAGTATGCTGGTGGAGCTAACTAATTTCACATATTAGAGAGTACCGCGAGCTCCTCGAAGATATCTGAGGACGAGGTCCTAAGACATCTTCGAGAAGCTCCGCCGTAGTGGTGTCCCTGGTCTCGCACACCATCTTGCAGTTCTTCACAAGAATGCATACCTATTTATAGATTAAGCAGCACAACATAGTGTCGGGCACTGATGACATAATGTCGACACACTCACCCCTGGCATAGTGCTGCCACCCATCCAAAATAGTGTTGTCATTTAATTTACTAGATTAGTGCTGCCCATTGAGGATATAGTGTTGATATGTTGTCTCGACATCCACATTTAGTCCTGGTTGGTGCCTCCAACCGGGACTAAAGGTTCATCATATCTTTAGTCCCGATTTCTAGCTTTAATTTTGGTTTTTAGATTAGTACTAATTAATTATAATTATTCTGCCACCCACCCAAAATAGTGTCGTCATTTAATTTACTGGCTTATTGCTGCCCACTGAGGACATAGTGTCGACATGTTGTCTCCACATCTACATTTAGTCCCGGTTGGTGCCTCCAACCGAGACTAAAGGTTCATCATATCTTTAGACCCAGTTGTTGGCTTTAATTTTGTTTTTTTAGATTAGTACTAATTAATTATGATTATGTTTGATGTACTTAATTAATTATATAATGCAGATGAGCCGGCAATGGATGTACGCTGCCCGACTCTCTAGCGAGTTTATTAAGGGCGTGCATTATTTTCTCCTTGTGGCCGAGGCAAACAAGCGGATTTTTTTTATTTCTTGTCCATGTGGTGTCTGTCAGAATCATAAGGAATACTCTTCCTCAAGAGTCCTTCACACCCACCTGTTTCGGTCCAGTTTCATGACCGGCTATAATTGTTGGACCAAGCATGGAGAAAGAGGGATTATGATGGAAGATAACGAAGAAGAAGAGAATGATAACGATGACCCTACTATGTCCCATGAATACGATGGTACTACAATGGATGACGAGGGTTTAACTCATCAATGCCCATTGTTATGGACTTGGGTTTTGGAGAAGGAGGGAGTGCTGGAGACATCTATCGGCTAGCAAACAAGCACACAGGGGACAAAGGATTTACCCAGGTTCAGGCCTCGTAGAGGTCCCTACTCCTGCTTGTCTGCTCGTGGAATTATCGAGAGAGTCGAAAGTTACAATGGTGCGCAGATGCAATCTGGCGAGAGATGTGAAAACTAGGGTTGTGTCTGTCTCCTCCTCGCCGCCCCCTCCTAGCCTTTATATAGATAGGCTAGGTCTCGGGTAGCAGGTCGAGTCGGTTACAAGTAAGGGTTCTTTCCTTCAAACTTTCTATCTTTAGCTTCTTCTTGTCTCTCAAGCAATCGAGAGTCCGCAGGTTAGTCGAGTCCTTTCGTCTGGGCCTTGGCGACACCGTGGGCCCGTACGTATTTAGACCGTATATACCAAGCTTGAGTACCTGTAAGGTATACCCATGTCAGTAGCCCCCGAGTATCCAGTGGAATCGCAGATTCGACTGGGTACTTTTTTGAAGTTTCGAGTGCCTGAATGAGTACATTTCGACTGCTTTTATTTGTGTCATAGGGATTGTTGATATACGTGCCTGATATAACCGAAGTATCGGTACTAGTTAACCACCTTAGGGTGAAACAACGCAATCTACTCGAATTCGAGTCCCCGGACTCAAATCCGGAAAAGTGCTGACGTAATTCGACTCAAGCCGCGGAGGTCTTACAGGAGTCAAATTCTAGTTATATGAGTGTGAGCACTTGACGCGTCCGTCAAGGAATGTTCATCGTGCTGTAGGCACGGATATGTTTCTGGTAGTGCGTAGTTAAATGCATTGCCAGGCCTTTATTTAGGTCTTACCTTCACGCTGTAAGCGCGGCATCCGAATTTTATTATCGTGGAGATGATTCGGGCAACCCAGGAGACGTAATCTCTTTGTAGGGAAAATTATGAGGCGGTGTCACCATGATCTGCGAGTGTTGATGTAATCAACGCACAGCTTTCGTGCAAATAATCATAGGATGCGCGACCAGCGCTCCCTATGGGAGTAGCCCCCGAGTGCCTGGTTGAGTCGAAGACTCAGGCCTGGTTGAGTGCCTGTCATTTTTGTTTGTTTGAGTCGAAAACTTGAACTGCGACTGCTGTCGTTTTTTGCTTGCTTGTTACAGTCGAATTTGTTTCCAGCGCTCCCTATGGGAGTAACCCACGTCCATAGTCGAATCGTTTTTCGAGTGGTTGGGTTTGATTATGATTGCCTATATCCCTGCAATAAGAAAAGAAAATCATAGGGTGCGCGACCAGCGCTCCCTATGGGAGTAGCCCTCGAGTGCTTGGTGGAGTCGAAAACTCCAGCAAGGACTAAAGTAGTCGAAGTTTTCCGCTAAGTAGCCTTTGATGACGTCAGTGCTGACGCTTGCATGACCTCAGTTACCCGCGTGAGCGGCTTTGACGGGACGTGACGAGCGGTGGGTCCCACTTTCTGACTTTGAGTTGACTGGGCGTGCGTAATCTTATTATTAACTGTGCCTCCTCGATTTCCGCGCAGTGGAGGGACAGTTCGCGCTTCCTCTTCTCCACGTGTCGAGCGCGAAGTGTGCCACGCATCCAATAGGGTTTTTTGTGAGCCGTTGGATTGCATCTCTTACGGGTTAAGTAGCAATGCTACGACGGTAAATTTCCATCTGCGTCCTTTTCTTCCTCGCTGCCATCGCCATTGCCGCTGCTCCTCTGCTTTTCTCCTGCGCTCATCTTTTCCGCAGTTCTGGACCATCTCCGCTCGTTCCCAAGTTACTTTCTGCGTTCTCATCGCCGCCGCGCAATGGGAAAGAAGAAAGGAGGCGCTGTCGCTGAATCGGCCGCCACCGCTACTGCGGCGAAGAAGGGTGGCGTCGCTGCTGTGGGCACCAGTGCCGCCACCAGTGGGAAGAAGAAGGTCGCGGGCACCCACGTGACCAATGGTGCCTGGCGCCCCTCAATCATCAAGGCGTCCGATCTTCATCTTCTTCGCCAAGACGGAGTTATTTCCGCCACAGTCGCCGACGCGCGCCTCCCTAGTGGTGAGACCATTCCTGTGCCTCCCGCTGGTTTTCGAGTGATGTTTCTTGCTTTCATCGTTCGCGGCCTTTCTTTGCCTATCCACCCCTTTCTTAGGGGTCTCCTCTGTTTTTACGGGCTCCAGCTCCATCAGCTGTCCCCGAATTCGATTCTTCACATCTCTTGCTTTATCACTCTCTGCGAGTGCTGGCTCGGAATCGAGCCGCACTTTGCCCTTTTCAAGCGTTTGTTCAAGCTAAAGCGTCAGTCTGCATCTGGCTCTTTAGTTTATGACGTAGGTGGTTGTGGAATCCATGTCGACCCATCCGCCACCTACTTCGATATCAAGCTCGCCAAGTCCGTCCAGGGATGGAGGGACAGATGGTTTTATGTTCACGACCTGAAGGCCAAGGACGAGCACTTTGGACTCGCTCCTTTTGATCCCGCGACTCCCTGCAAGAAGATGCGTTCTTGGAAGAACGTGATCATGCCGTCCGAACTCGCGGAGACGGACGTGCTATATCAACGCGTCTGCGACCTCGAGAGTCGCATGGGCGCAGAAGAGGGAGGCTGCGCCCTTATCAGGACTTGGCTGCGCCGTCGCGTCCAGCCTCTCCAAGCTAGAGTCCATCCCTTTGTTTCAATGGGGTGGCGCTGATGATGCCACTCGCGTGTCTGCCGATGGCATGTCCGCGAGTGAGGTAGATAAGAGGGTGCGACTGGTCACGAAGTACACCTTCAAGGATGTGCTTCCGAATGAGCCAGTCGTTCCTCCCTTCGATGCTTCGAATCCTCCTCCCGAGGTACAGTCGTACTACGCAGTAGCTTATATTCACGATTGCTTTTCTGTTGCTTACCTGCTCCTTTTTGCTTTTTGTATGCAGGATTGGGTGGTCTTTTCTTGCATGCCTCCTCTCCCTGAGGGCATTATTCCTCGCGAAGCTTTTGAAGAGGACAAGTCTGAGTCGACTGTCCCTTCTGACGTGGAAGAGGAAGCCCCCGAGTCGGAGAGCCCAGATACTCGCAAGCGTCCGCGCAGCAAGGACTCTGATGCGTCCACTCCTTCAACTCCAGAGGGCAGAGTTGCTGGCGCGCAGTCACCAATTCCCGCCGTTCCTATGAGGGCTATAGCACCAGCTTCTCGCAAGAAGATGCGATTGCCCAAGGAGTCTTCGTCGGAGTCGGCGGAGGCCACGTTTGATATTGACAAGTTTGACTGGTAATTTTATGAGTTCGTTCTTTCTTCTCTGTTTTCTTTTTGTTGGCTTTGCCCTGGAGTTTTGCCCTTTATCAATGTGAATTTGTTCTTGCAATCAAGAGGCGTCGTCATCTTCTGGCGACGTTGAATTTTTGAAGGAATCAGGAGTCGCGACCTCAAGGGCCAAGGTAGAGGTTGAGCGCGCTCCTTCTCCTCCGGCGGCGGCCCATTCCGGGCACAATTCTTCGAGTTCTCCTCATGGAGGGGAGCATCGAATAGTTGCTCGGATGACAGCCAACAGACTTCTTCGGAGTCGCTAGAGGACCATGTGAGTATATCTTTCCTTCTTTTGTATTTTGGCAGTCAACGCCCTCTGTTGCCCTTATCTGATTCCTTGATTGGTGTAACAGCTCCTTGTAAAAGAGGCCGCGCGAGTGGCGGAGCAGGTGATGGCGATGGGTCGTCAGCATGCGATGCTGGAGACGCGTCACCACGTGGTCGAAAGTGAGTGCTTCCATGCTTGTTTATTTCGTCTTTTTTCTGTTCTGGTGTGTTTGACTGATAGCCAATTATTTTGACTGCCATGTAGCTGAACATAACGCCCTACTGCGCAATGTCGCATCCTTGGAGAAGACACTGGCCGCAGCTGTCAAGGGGCGCGATGAGGCAATCACGGCTCGTGATGAAGCCCGAAAGCGAGAAGAGGATCTGCGCACCTCTTTTGCAGCCAGGGAGAAGTTGTTGGAGGAGCAGGTATTCTCAGTGGCCAAGGCCCTCTCAGGTACCTTTACTGGTGGATTTTTGATTGATGCTTTTCTCTGCTTCTAGAGTTTTGCCGTTGGCACCAGAAATCTGATCCATGTTTTTTGTTGTAGATGCTGGCGCCTTGAGTTTTGACCCGCAAGCCCTTCGTCGTGATGACGCTCTAGCTGGCGCGGTATCCGTGGTCGAAGACCGAAGCGCCGTCGTCCAGAATACATTGTCCAAAGCCAAGGTCGCCCTTAGTCGCCTCCGAGAGGAGTTGATGCCAAAGGCGGAGCAGGTCGACAAAATGGACGAGCTGGTGGAGTCACTCGCTGGGGGTGTGCCTTCTACCTATAAGAACTCCCTCCGGGCGGCTGGTGCAACGATGTCACTCGCCATGGTGCAGGCCCACGGAGTTGAGATAGATCCCTCTACGGTGTCGAAGACAATGCCTGTTGGCGCGGATGGTCAGCAGGTAGTTTTCGCCCCCTTTGTGACTGCCTGTGCCAAATACGTTCATTCTTTGATTAATACCGTTGCCAAGTATTCGGAGGAGCTCCAACGCGTTAAGAAGGCGGCGAAAGCTTCGGCTTCAGGGGCAGGTGGAAAATCAGTGGCGTCTGATACTGCCACGGATTTGATGAAGCCCACGAAGGCGTCGAAGTCAAAGAAGCCAGCTGCTCTGTAGTTAGCTTTGTGTAGTAGATAACGAATTATCCTTTTGCTCTAAGAACATGCCTGCCGGCGAGTGTGCTTGTGAATATTTTTTATGTTTTATCCTGAATGCATCTGCTGTCCCTGCCTTTGTGTTAGTTTGGTCGCCTTATTTGCTTCTGTCTTGATCTGTGGTAGGGCACATCGAGTGGTCCCGTAGGGGGAGACCAGGATCCATCATCTCTTGATGAGACAGTGGCACCGCCACGCTCTAGGGTAGAGGAGATGTCTTTGCTGTCGCGACTTCATGACCGTGTGAAGCAGCTGGAGCGTGAGTTGCCCCTGATCCGCGGTAACGCAGATGTGTGGAAATCAAAGGCGGAAAATGCCGCCGCCCGCGAGCAGTATCTGCTTGGCGAGGTGACGCAGCTGGGCGACCAGTTTAAGTGTTAGTTTGCTCGTCCTCATCTTTTCTTTTTGTAGATAGTCGCAGTGGTACGTTGTACTCATGCTGTTAGTGCTGCTTCGTGTAGTTGTTAGCGCACACCGTCCGCAGGAGGAGAGGGATAGGATTGCTATCCGCCTTCATGGTCTCACCCAGGAGCAACTCCAAGAGAGTGGATACTTCTGGGTGGATCATGATCGTGCGACTGCATTGGCGACCCTGCAGGATCGCGCTTCGCGAGTGCTGCTCTTCCTGAAGAAGTCGCAGTCATGTTTGAAGAATATCTACCGGGCGATGTTCCCGTTGGATGACACGCCGTCAAGCCTGTTGGCTCTCCTGGCCAAATTTCAAGATATGTCCGCGGTTCGCGAGTGCGTGAGGCAGCAGTTGGTGGCTAGTGCCAAGGCTGCCCTCTCGATGGTGCGATTGCACAGGCCTGACGTGGATGTCGCCGTCGTAGCTTCCGGTCTGCCAGTGCCGCCAGCCGGATCTTCTTGGAATATGGTGCCGCACTATCAAGCGGTGGATCGCCCAGCAGAGGAGATTGTCGACTTCTTCGAGGAGCAAACCAATGTTCTTCTGTTGCAGCAATAACTGGATTTGTATCCTGCACATAAGTGTATTTGTGTTGTAAAGTTCATTTATATATTTGTATGTAATTTATTGTCGAACGCGTACAAATAGCTTTTTGTAAGCGTAAGGTGCGTTGCACTATGCGAGTCCTTTTCGTTAGCCTGGCCATCCCCTTTTTATCAACCTTCCAGGTGCGTTGCAGCTGGGTTGAGTTTGCGTTAAGGGGTTCGATTGATGTGCCAGCTACTCAGGATGTCGTGTTTATTAGTTCGAAGAACAAATGTGTGTAGGGTGGTGCAGCCCCCGAGTACAATAGTAACAGAAGTGAAAAGAAAAAAACACAGAGTTTTGGGGCACTTAGCTTTTATTTATTTGGGGAACAATACGCGGTACAGTGTGTGGCTAAGTAGCCTTGGCTGAGTAGCCTTATTTGCGATGTAAAAGTAAAAACAGCTAGGGGTAGAAGCATCGCAGTTGTGCGACGTTCCAAGGGTTGGAGTATGCGACTCCTGTTTCTAGGTCTTGAAGGCGATAGGCGCCACCTGGGATTACTTTTGTAACCAAGTATGGTCCTTCCCAGGGGGACTCGAGCTTGAGATGCCCCTGCTGCTTCAGTCGCAGGACCAGGTCACCTTCGACGAAGGATCTGGGGCGAAGCCTTCTACTGTGGTAGTTACGCAGGTTCTGTTGGTAGATCGTGGATCTTTCTACGGCGATTTCTCTCGCCTCGTCGAGGAGGTCGACGGAGTCTTCGAGTGCAAGAGATGACTCTTGTTCGCTGTAAGCAACTATGCGCGGCGCCTTGTACCTTACTTCGGCGGGTAGTACCGCTTCTGCCCCGTGCACCATAAAGAATGGCGTGTAGCCTGTGGCGCTGTTTGGAGTTGTACGTAGGCTCCAGAGTACGGATTGGAGCTCATCTGGCCAGCAACCCGTGGCTTGTTCGAGTGGTCGAAGTAGTCGCTTCTTGATACCGCTGCAGATGAGCCCGTTTGCTTTTTCCACCTGACCGTTGGTCTATGGATGCGCGACTGAGGCATAACTGATGTTGATCCCCAGGTTTTCGCAGAATTCTTGGAATTCCTTGGATGTGAAGTTCGTTCCATTGTCAGTGATGATGCTGTGTGGCATGCCGAAGAGGTAGACGATGGACTCGAAGAACTTGACCGCATTGTGCCCTGATTGCTTGGTTACTGGCATGGCCTCGATCCACTTGGTGAATTTGTCGACTGCGACCAAGAGGTAGACGTATCCTCCTTGCGAGGACCTTGGGAGTTTGCCAACCATGTTGAGACCCCACTTTGAGAAGGCCAGGCCAATGGGATAGGCCGCAATTCTGCGCCTGGTGCATGTGGTTTGTCCGTGAATCGCTGACAAGCGTTGCACTTTTGGACTATGTCCTTGGCGTCGCGCATGGCCATGGGCCAGTAAAATCCAGCTCGTAGAGCTTTGGCAACGAGGGTGCGACTGCCGGCGTGGTGTCCGCAGGTTCCTTCATGTATATCGAGGAGGACTGCTGTTCCATCGGCCAGGGAGACGCATCGTTGTAACACGCCTGTGATACTGCGTTTATACAATTCGCTGTTGATAACGGCGAATGCCTTGGAGCGTCGTGCGATGTGCCTTGCATCTGTCGGGTCGTCCGGTAAGCGCTTGCTGAGGAGATATGTAATGTACGGCTGCGTCCAGGATTGTTCTATCATCATGACACTCATTGGCCCTTCGAGTCCTGTGTCTAGCTCCAAGTCATCGAGTGCCATTGGCTCATTGGGTGGCGTGGCCCCCGAATCCATTGCTACGCTTGTTTTCTTCTCTGCGGCCTTTGGCTTGATGGAGCATTCGTAGATGCGCTCGAGAAATACCCTAGGTGGTATGGGGGCGCAGGTAGAGCCTATGTTGGCGAGTGCGTCCGCCTCCTCGTTGCTCTCGCGACCTACATGCCGCAACTCGCAACCATCGAAGTCTCCCTCGAGTGTATCGTAGAGGTCGCGGTATGCGATCATGTTGTCATTGAGTGCGTCGCACTCGTGCATTGTTTGGTTGACGACCAACTTGGAGTCGCCATATATGATGAGCCTCTTTGCGCCGCAGGCTTTTGCCATCCTCATCCCGTCCAACAGGGCCTCGTATTCAGCCTCGTTGTTTGAGGCTGTGAACTGCATTCGCATGATGTATTTCAGCTTGTCTCCTTGAGGTGACGTCAGAATGACGCCTGCTCCTGCTCCGTCTTTCCGTTTGGATCCATTGAAGTGCATGGTCCAAAGGTAGGACATATCTGGCTTGTCCGGGAGTTGGTTTTCCATCCAATGCACGAGAAAGTCAGGGAGAACTTGCGACTTGATTGCGTCGCGCTTTTCGTATGTGATGTCTCGTGGAGACAGTTCGATTCCCCAGAGCTCGACTCGTCCCGTGGCGTCGGGGTTATTGAGGATATGTCCTAATGGGGCGTCGCTGACTACCACGATTGGGTGTTCCTAGAAGTAATGGCGCAGTCGCCGGGCTGTCATGAAGACGCCGTACGCCAGCTTCTGGTAGTGCGGGTATCGCTGTTTTGTTGGCTTGAGGACCTCGCTGAGGTAGTATACCGGGCGTTGTACGCCATGGACCTGTTTTTCCTCGTCCCGTTGGATGACGAGCACTGTACTAACTACTTGGTTAGTGGCGGAGATGTACAGCAACAGTGGTTCCCTTTCTTGTAGAGTCACCGGTACCGGTGAGGTGGATAACAGGCGCTTGAGATCTTCGAATGCTTCTTGCGCTTCCTTGGTCCACTCGAATTTGTCAGCTTTGCGGAGGAGCTGATAGAAGGGCAGGGCCTTTTCCCCCATTCGACTGATAAATCGGCTGAGGGCCGCGATTCGTCCGGCTAGTTGCTGGACGCCTCTTATGTTCTTTGGCTTCTCCATGGCCAGTATGGCCTTTATCTTTCTCGGGTTTGCCTCAATCCCTCTCGCGGAGTTGAGATACCCGAGCAGCTGCCCAGATGGTACGCCGAAGGCGCATTTGTCCGGATTGAGCTTAATCCGGTAACGATCGAGGTTGGCGAATGTTTCGCGCAAGTCGTTGATTAGAGAGGCTTCCTTCTTGGTTTTGATTACTATGTCGTCGACATAGACTTGGATGTTGCGACCCAATTGCTCCTTGAGGCAAGCCTGCATGCACCGCTGGTAGGTGGCTCCCGCGTTTTTTAGCCCGAAGGGCATTGTATTGTAGCAGAACACACCGAAGGGCGTTGTAAACGCGGTCTTCTCTTGGTCTTCCTTCTTCATTCGAATTTGGTTATAGCCTGAGTAGGCATCGAGGAAGCAGAGGCGCTCGCATCCAGCGGTGGAGTCGATGATTTGATAGATCCGTGGTAGCGGGAAGTGATCCTTTGGGCAGTGCTTGTTTAGAGAAGTGAAGTCCACGCACATCCGTAGGATATACGTGCCTTTTTTTGGCACCAGCACCGTATTGGCGAGCCAAGTGCTTTCCTTGATCTCGCGTATGAATTTGGCCTCGAGGAGTCTGTTGATCTCCATGCCAACTGCCTGCGCTCGTGGCTCAGATAGTTGCCTGATTGTTTGTTTGACTGGCCTTGCGTCGGGGTTGACGTTGAGTGCGTGCTCGGCGAATTCCCTGGGAACTCCTGGCATGTCCGCAGGACACCAGGCGAAAATTTCCAAGTGCTCGCGGAGGAATTCGACGAGCGCGAGTTCCTATGCGGGACTCAAGTTGTTGGCGATGAGGGCCGTTTTGGCGGGATCTTTCAGATGGACCTGCACCTTCTTTGTGTGCACGGATGAGTCGAAGGAGAGATCAGGTGAGCTTGGCCTTCTCAGGGGAGACATACTATTGTCTGTCGTTTCCTTCAATCGCGCGAGCTCCTCCTGCATGCCAAAGGACTAGGAGATTCTGTTGAATTCCCCGTCGCAACTGTCGGATCTCTCAAAGCTTCCGTTGATTGTGATGACACCGTTGGGACCTGGCATTTTCATCTGCAGGTAGGCGTAGTGGGGTACCGCCATGAACCTAGCGAAAGCGACGCGTCCGAGGATGCAGTGGTATTGTGAGGGCCAGTCGACGACCTCAAAGTCAATGCGCTCGCGCCTAAAATTCTTCGGCATGCCGAATATGACGTCGAGGTTGATTTTGCCCAGGGGGTATACGCCTTTCCCTGGGACGATGCCATGGAACGTTGTGTCCGATGCCTCCAAGCAAGTTAGAGGAATCCTCATTGCTCGCAGGGTACTCGCGAATATGAGGTTGATGCCGCTCCCGCCGTCCATGAAGACGCGACTCATGTCGAAACTTCCAATTTGCGCCTCGAGTACGAGGGGGCAATGACCTGGGCGAGGAACTTGAGGCGGGTGGTCGCATTTATCGAAGGTGATGCACGACTCACTGCCACTGAGGTACTCAGTGGTGGATGGTGGTGAGTGCGTGGCCAAGTTGACTTGGCGAGTGATAGCGTTCTGCACCCTATTGGAGGGGCGCCCCTTTTGGATCATCATGGTACCCATGGCCCGTGGGTACGGTTCTCCTTCGTGGTGCTGGTCCGGTGCAGCTCCGTTCGGGGGTGGCCCTGGTGGTGGTGGCGGTGCGCCATGTGCCACGGTGCCTAGAGCGGCCCCGTATCCTCTTTTGACTGTGTTGCGGTTCATCCGAACCAATCCCTCGTGTAGCTTGAGGAACTCGCGGCAGTCTTTGAGGAGGTGGCTGGACTTTCTCTTGCCGTCATGCTTGTCGATGTAGAAGTGTACCGTGCATGGTCCGGACAGTTTCTCCTCGATGGAGGTCGCGGTTGCCTCGTCGCGAGTGCGGCGTTGCCACACTTGCATGGTCTTCCCAGAGTCGCGGTATCCGCTGCCGTGGTATCCGTTGTTGCGATTGTCGTCGCGTCTCTCGGCGTAGCCGGTTGCGACCATGTTAACGTCGTCACGGTCGTCGTAGATGTGCATGCAGCGTTTGCCTCGGTGGTCGCGTCTGCGTTTGAGCTCTGCCTCCTCATCAGAGTGAGCGCGGTTCTTCACTGAATCTTCTCCATCAGCCCATCGATTCGCGATCTCCATTAGGTGGTCGATAGTCTGGGGCTTTGAGCGGCCCAGCTCCTCCCTGAGCTCTAAGCGTCGAACGCCACCGTTGAATGCATCAATCGCGCGGTCCTCTGAGATGTTTTACGCGAAATTCTTGATGATGGACCACCTTCGGATGTATGAGCGCAGTGATTCGCCAGATTTTTGCTGGCAGCATCTCAGTTCTTTGATTGATGCGGGCCGTTTGTACGTGCCCTTAAAGTTGCGCACAAAGCTATAGACCAGCTCATCCCAGCTGCGAATGGATCCGCGTGGGAGGCTATTGAGCCATGCTCGGGCGGCGCCCTACAGCTGTAGCTGCAAACATTGCATGGCAGTACTTCAACTGCCTCCGTGGAGTCTGACGGAGGAGATGTGGTCCTCTAGCCAGATTTTAGGGTCTTGTAGGCCGTCGAACTTCAGGTTTTCTGACGGAAGTTTAAACCCCTTAGGCATTCGTTTCTGCCTAATGGATCTGCTGAAGCATCTGGTGCCGCAGAGCTCCCCATCTTCCTCCTCTGAGTCAGTCGACCGGGCACGTCGTGCTCTTGATTTGTCGATCTTACATTGTGTGAGGTCGTTGCGCGTGTCATAGTCGCGATCATGTCGTTGCAAACGACGGCGTCGAGACAGGTCATGACTGTCATCGCTAGACGAGGGCGAGGAGTAGTGTTTTGCTAGCGTTTTTCCCTTTTTGGGGTCTGGTACTGGCTGCTTGTCGAGGGCGGCCTCGATTAGCCCCAAACCCGCGATCGTAGATCGGTGCATGGCGGTTCGGGGATCTCCAGCCGGCGGCAGGTTGTTGAGGAGGTACATGGTGGCTGCCGTGACCGCGGCCTGCGGCGTTCTGGGGACCACGTTGCCTCTCGTGTCGACTGTCATAGAGCTGAAGTCAAGGACTTTCGCGGCTTCTATGCGCTCTTGTTCGGTGAGGTGAGCCATTCGCGACTGCCTCTGCTTGGCGACGTACTCGTTTCCTCGTGAGGAGGATCCTCCGTAGGAGGAGAGCCCAGCACGACGAAGGCTCGATTCGTCCGCCGCCCTTTTACGCGCCTCTAGCTGCGCGATTGCTTTTTTGGCGCTTGAATTCCTCTTTCAGGAGCCAGTGGTAGCCCATTAGTAATTCCTGTGGCGATCCAAAGGGCAGAGGTGCACCTCGTAGGGCTTCGCGGCAGCGCTCCCACTCTTGCTCGTTGAGCCTGATTACGATGCGTTCGCCGGTTTGCTCATTGATTATGCTGGGAGGTTCGACTGCTCCACCGTTGGCGCCGTTACCGCCGTTGCCACCGTTGCCAATGTTGGGTGGATCGGTGTCGTTGCCGGTGTTGACGATGCCGCGATTGGCGGAGGTGTCGCCTATGTTGATGACGGCGCACATGAAGTGATTAGGGAAGCTGTTGCTTCCGCAACTTTCAGATTCGGAACCGCAGGTTCCATCTTCTGTGGCCAGATCGCTCAGATCGGAGTCGCGACTGCTGTCGCTGATCGTGTTCCCGACTGCCACCGGAGTATTGAGCTCGCTGAGGGTGCCGATCGATGGAGGGAACCATGATGCCGGGGCAATCGCGGGTGTTGTCGGTTGATCAGGCATGCGAAGTGTGCCCATCTGACCAACTTGGAAGCCGAAGCTCCCAATCGCCAAGCTGATTCCGTCTCCCACGGACTCGAAAGTCGGGCGGGTGGCCGGTGTGTGGACGGTGAAGTCGAAGGCACCGAAGAGCTGGCGAATCTCCGCTGTTGCGGAGTTGTAGATCGCGGTTGATGGGGCCGAAGAAGCCGCAACATCAGCACTCCCAATTCCCACAGACGGCGCCAATTGACGAGGGTTTAACTCATCATTGCCCATTGTTATGGACTTGGGTTTTGGAGAAGGAGGGAGTGCTGGAGACATCTATCGGCTAGCAAACAAGCACACAGGGGACAAAGGATTTACCCAGGTTCAGGCCTCGTAGAGGTCCCTACTCCTGCTTGTCTGCTCGTGGAATTATCGAGAGAGTCGAAAGTTACAATGGTGCGCAGATGCAATCTGGCGAGAGTTGTGAAAACTAGGGTTGTGTCTGTCTCCTTCTCGCCGCCCCCTCCTAGCCTTTATATAGATAGGCTAGGTCTCGGGTAGCAGGTCGAGTCAGTTACAAGTAAGGGTTCTTTCCTTCAAACTTTCTATCTTTAGCTTCATCTTGTCTCTCAAGCAATCGAGAGTCTACAGGTTAGTCAAGTCCTTTCGTCTGGGCCTTGGCGACTCCGTGGGCCCGTACATATTTAGACCGTATATACCAAGCTTGAGTACCTGTAAGGTATACCCATGTCAATGGAAGACATTGATAAAGAAAAAGATGAAGAACAGGCATCAGATCTGCCCGAGGATGATCTTAGTCGGGTCATTGCTGATGCCCAGGAAGAATGCGTAACTGAAAGAGAGAGGTTGAAGTTCAAAAAGATGTTAGAGGATCACAACAAATTGTTGTACCAAAATTGTGAAGATGGGCACAAAAAACTGGGTAGCACACTGGAATTACTACAATGGAAGGCAGAGAACGGTGTGACTGACAAAGGATTTGAAAAGTTGCTAAAAATAATGAAGAAGTTGCTTCCAAAGGATAACGAACTGCCGCCAGTACCTTCGAAGCAAAGAAGGTTGTATGTCCTCTAGGATTAGAGGTGCAAAAGATACATGCATGCATTAATGACAGCATCCTCTACCACGGAGAGGAGTACGAGAATTTCGATCCATGCCCAGTATGCACTGCATTCGGTATAAGATAAGACAAGATGACCCTGGTGATGTTGAGGGCGAGCGCCGCATGAAGAGGGTTCCTGACAAGGTGATGTGGTATGCTCCTATAATACCACGGTTGAAACGTTTGTTCAGGAACAAAGAGCATGCCAAGTTGTGGCGATGGCACATGGAAGACCGTAAGAAAGACGAGATATTGAGACACCCCGCTGATGGGTCGCAGTGGAGAAAAATCGAGAGAGAGTTTCTAGACTTTGCAGGTGACGCGAGGAACTTATGGTTTGGTCTAAGTATAGATGGCATGAATCCTTTTGGGGAGCAGAGCTGCAGTCATAGCACATGGCCTGTGACTCTGTGTATCTATAACCTTCCTCCTTGGTTGTGCATGAAGCGGAAGTTTATTATGATGCCAGTGCTCATCCAAGGCCCGAAGCAACCCGGCAACGATATTGATGTGTACCTAAGGCCATTAGTTGAAGAACTCTTACAGTTGTGGCACGGACAAGGTATACGTGTGTGGGATGATAACAAGCAGGAGGAATTTGACCTACGAGCGTTGTTGTTCATAACAATCAATAATTGGCCTACTCTTAGTAACATTTCTGGACAGACAAACAAGGGATACAATGCATGCACATACTGTTTAAAAAAGACTGAAAGTATATATTTGGATAAATGTAAGAAGAATGTGTACCCGGGAAATCGTCGTTTTCTTTCGCCCACGCACACCCTAAGAAATAAAGGTAAGCATTTCAATGGTGAGGCAGACAGCCGGTGTAAGCCTATCCGCCATACTGGTGAAGATGTATTTGATATGGTGAAGGATTTAAAAGTAATCTTTGGAAAGGGTCCTGGTAGACAATCTGTTTCGAAGGACGATGTCGGACACGCACCCATGTGGAAAAAGAAATCTATATTTTGGGAGCTACCCTATTGGAAAGTCCTAGAGGTCTGCTCTGCAATTGACGTGATGCACCTGACGAAGAATCTTTGCGTGACGCTGCTAGGCTTCTTGGGCGTGTATGGGAAGAGCAAAGATACACCTGAAGCACGGCAGGACCAACAACGTACAAAAGACTAGGACGGCATGCATCCAGAGCTGTTTGAAGGTACTGCTAGCTACGCTCTTACCAAAGAAGAGAAGGAAATCTTTTTTGAAGTCCTTTATAATATCAAGGTCCCGTCTGGTTTCTCGTCGATCATAAAGGGAATAATAAATATGGCAGAGAAAAAACTTCAAACCCTAAAGTCTCATGACTGCCATGTGCTTATGACCTAGCTACTTCCGATTGCATTGAGGGGACTCCTGCCGGAAAATGTTAGAGTACCCATTGTGAAGCTATGTGTGTTTCTCAATGCAATTTCTCAGAAGGTAATAGGTCTAGATAGTCTACCAAGGTCACAGAAAGATGTGGTCCAATGTCTTGTCAGCTTTGAGTTGGTGTTCCCACCATCCTTCTTCAATATTATGATACACCTCCTAGTTCACCTAGTCGAAGAGATTAACATTCTCGGTCTTGTATTTATACACAATATGTTCCCCTTTGAGAGGTTCATGGGAGTGTTAAAGAAATATGTTCATAACCGTGCTAGGCCAGAAGGAAGCATCTCAAAGGGATATGGAACAAAGGTGGTCATTGAGTTTTGTGTTGACTTTATTCCTGACCTTAAGCCCATCGGTGTTCCTGAATCACGTCATGAGGGTAGACTTAGTGGAAAAGGCACACTAGGAAAGAAAGCAATGATATGTATGGATGGACATTCTCTCAGTAAAGCACACTACATAGTTCTGCACAGTTCCACTTTGGTGGCTCCATATATCGAGGAACACAAGAATATTGTACACTCCAACAACCCGGGGAAGCCTGGCTCCTGGATTAGAGATGAACACATGAGGACTTTCGGTGGTTGGTTGCAGACTCATCTCATGAATGACATAAATGTTGGAGAGAAGTTTTACTTGTTGGCCAGGTCACCATCTTCGACTATATTGACTTTCCAAGGGTACGAGATAATTGGGAATACATTTTACACGATCACCCAAGATAAAAAGAGCACCAATCAAAACAGTGGTGTCCGATTTGATGCAACAGACGAGAATGGGCAAAATGATACATATTATGGTTACATAGAGGAGATATGGGAACTTGACTATGGACCTTTTTTAAGGTCCCTTTGTTTCGGTGCAAATGGGTCAAGCTGACAGGGGGCGGGGTTGAGGTAGACAAGAAATATGGAATGACAAGAGTGGATCTCAACAACCTTGCATATAGAGATGAACCATTTGTCCTAGCCAATGATGTGGCTCAGGTTTTTTATGTGAAGGACATGTGTACCAAACCGAGAAAAAGGAAAGATAAGCAATGGAATACAGCATACGATGAGCCAAAGCGCCACATAGTTCTTTCAGGAAAAAGAAACATCATGGGGGTGGAGGATAAGACAGACATGTCAGAAGATTATGATAAGTTTCATGAAATTCCGTCCTTCGCTGTGAAGGATGACCCAAGCCTCCCGTTAAGTAAGGAAGATGCTCCATGGTTACGGATTAGAAGAAAACCCTAACATGTGTGGATGTTGGTGATGTATAATATTGCTAAACCTTTATTTTTAATGATCTGCTTATATGTATATGGATATGAACTATCTCGATCTCAATAGGTAGTATTGCAACTTGCTGTGGCCAGACATTTATTAATATTAAAACGTAAAAATTAGTCATAATCATATCTAGCCCTGTAGTATACAGCTTCAGGATCGTATTCGGAATCGTCATCGTCATCGTCGTCGCTTGTAGCACGTGGCTGGATCCTTAGCCCTTCCTCGTAGCACGCGGCTGGATCCTCCGGCCTCGGATTCATGACATGCGGGGGAGGGGGCTCCTAGATGACGACCTCAGTACGCCCTAGGCCTTCACCACCACCACCATTCTTGTGGCTATGCGGCTGGTAAAAGTGCGGGTACCTCAGACGAGGATGGTCTCCCATGGCGATGTAGCGCATCACGCCTGTGATAGTCCGGTTCGCCTAACATAGGAGGCGACCAGCCTCATTATGGTTCACTGGGGGCGGGCCGCCACCCTCATACCTGGCGAGCTCCTTTTCCCGCCGGTTTGTGAAGAAGGCATTCCAGGTGTCGAGGTTGTCGGGATCCCAATGGGGATCCATCCGCTCCTCCGGCGTGAGCTCGAGGTAGAAGTGGTTTGTGATGGACGCTTGGCGGGCCGAACCTTGAGGCACAGAAGGAACATGAACCCCTCCAACGCTGAGCATCCAGCCGGACGGGCAGCCGGTACCCCGGCGGGCATGGGTAGCTGGAGGTGTACAGCGCCTCGGTCTCCTCGAGCGTCAGAAAGGCTCAGTAAGCGGTGTCCATTATTGTGAGAGAGAAGGTGTGGATGTGTGGACGGACATGGCGGTCCGCCTAGATATAGAGGGAAATGGCGGAGAACATGGCGGGAAGCAGGGGAAATGGCGGGAAATATGTTTTAGTCCTACTTTTAGTATTAAATATTATATTTCTAATGAGTATATTATTTTTTGTGAATATTTTGGTATATTATATGTATTTTTATGTTTTTAAATAATAAACTATATTTTTCCAACATTTGTACTAAATATAATACTTGTTAAACAATAGATAATTTCATTTAAGTTATATAATAAAGTATGATAATAGATTTAAATTATAGATCTTATTTTCTAAATTTTTTGGTATATAATACATAATTTTCTGAAAACTATAAACCCTTTTTGGTTTTGGCGCCAGAAATCACCTTTAGCCCCCCTTACAAACCTGGGCTAAAGGGTGTACACGCGCGGGAAGAGCGGCGGGCGAAAAACCCTTTAGCCCCGGGTTATAATACAAACTGGGGCTGAAGTGGGGCCTTTAGCCCCGGTTTGTATTACAACCCGGGGCTAAAGGGGGGGTGGTATAAATACCCCCACCCTAACCCCGGGTCATGCCACGACCCGGAGAGCCACATTCTTCATCTTCCCACAGCCGCAGAGCTCGCCGCGCCCATCCACCGCGCCGCCCCGTCTCCGCCCCGCGCCGCCCCGCCGCACCGTCTTTCCTTCAAGTTTGGGGTTGCGAAGCATATGTAAAGAAGTTACAACCTGATAAGCTAGAACCCAAAGCGGAGAAATGCGTCTTCATAGGATACCCTAAAGAAACAATTGGGTATACCTTCTATCATAGATCCGAAGGCAAAGTTTTCGTTGCAAAGAATGGATCCTTTCTTGAGAAGGAGTTTCTCTCGAAAGAGGTGACTGGAAGGAAAGTAGAACTCGATGAGGTTATGGAACCTTCTCTCGGATTTGAGAGTAGCGTAGCACCGGAAGATGTTTTTGTGCCGCCTGCACCAATTGGAGAGGAAGCTAATGATAATGATCATGAAACTTCAAATGAAGTTACTGTTGAACCTCGCAGGTCAACGAGGGTTCGTACCACTCCTGATTGGTATGACTCTTGCTTGAACGTCATGTTGGTGGACAACGCTGATGACCCTGCGACATATGAAGAAGCTATGGTGAGCCCAGATTCCGACAAATGGCTGGAAGCCATGAAATCCGAAATGGGATCCATGTACGAAAACCAAGTGTGGACTTTGGTGGACTTACCGGATGGCCGTAAGGCTGTCGAGAACAAATGGATTTTCAAGAGAAAAACAGATGCTGATGGTAATGTTACCGTCTATAAAGCTCGACTTTTCGCGAAAGGGTTCCGACAAATTCAAGGAGTTGACTATGATGAGACTTTCTCACCAGTAGCGGAGCTAAAGTCTGTGAGGATTTTGTTAGCAATTGCTGCGCATTTCGATTATGAGATTTGGCAGATGGATGTCAAAACGACGTTCCTTAATGGTGACATTGAGGAAGAGTTGTATATGGTACAACCCAAGGGTTTTGTCGATCCTAAAGATGCTGACAAGGTATGCAAACTTCAGCGCTCCATTTATGGACTGAAGCAAGCATCCCAGAGTTGGAATCAACGTTTTGATAAAGTAATCAAAAACTTTGGATTTATACAAACTTATGGAGAAGCTTGTATTTACAAGAAAGTGAGTGGGAGCTCTGTAGCATTCCTAGTACTGTATGTAGATGACATATTGTTGATTGGGAATGATATAGAACTTCTTAATAGCGTAAAAACCTATTTGAATAATAGTTTTTCAATGAAGGATCTTGGCGAAGCGGCATACATTCTAGGCATCAAAATTTATAGAGATAGATCAAGACGCCTAATAGCGCTTTCACAAAGTACATACTTGGAAAAATTTCTAAAGAAGTTTAGAATGGAAAATAGCAAGAAAGGGTTCGTGCCCATGTTGTCAGGTAAGACCTTGAGTAAAACTCAAAGTCCAGCTACGGCAGAAGATAGAGAGAAAATGAATAATATTCCCTATGCCTCAGCCATAGGTTCTATCATGTATGCCATGCTGTGTACTAGACCGGATATAGCACATGCTGTTAGTTTGACTAGCAGATATCAAAGTGATCCTGGAGTGGAACACTGGACAGCGGTCAAGAATATCCTAAAGTACCTGAATAGGACTAAGGATATGGTTCTTTCTTATGGAGGTGATGCACAACTTGTTGTAAACGGTTACACCGATGCTAGTTGGAACACCGATCCGGATGACTCAAAGTCACAGTCGGGATACGTATTTATTTTGAATGGTGCTGCAGTGAGCTGGAGGAGTGCGAAGCAAAGCGTTGTGGCGAAATCTTCAACTGAATCGGAATACATAGCTGCTTCGGAGGCTGCACAAGAAGCCGTTTGGATGAAGGAATTCATTACTGAACTCGGCGTGGTTCCCAGTGCGTTGGACCCGATGGCCATCTACTGTGACAACACAGGTGCCATAGCTAATGCGCAGGAGCCAAGGTCACATAACAAGCTGAAGCACATCAAGCTACGTTTCCACGCTATTCGCGAGTATGTCAGAGATGGTGACATAAAGATTTGCAAAGTACACACTGATCAGAATGTGGCAGATCCATTGACTAAACCTCTCCCTAGGGCAAAGCATGACCAACACCAAAACGCCATGGGTGTTCGGTATATTACCATGTAATCTAGATTATTGACTCTAGTGCAAGTGGGAGACTGTTGGAGATATGCCCAAGAGGCAATAATAAAAGTGATTATTATTATATCTTTGTGTTTATGATGAATGTTTACATCCCATGCTATAATTGTATTATTAGGAAACACTAATACATGTGTGTTTTGTAAACATAAGAGAGTCCCTAGTAAGCCTCTTGTTGAACTAGCTTGTTGATTAATTGATGATCATGGTTTCCTGATCATGGACATTAGGATGTGATTAATAACAAGGTTATATCATTAGGAGAATGATGTAATGGACACACACCCATAGTAAGCGTAGCATAAGATCAAGTCATTAAGTTCGTATTGCTGTAAGCTTTTAAATGCATAGTAACCTAATCCTTCGACCATGAGGTTGTGTTAATCACCATCACCAGATGGGTACTTTAATGACATCAAACACCGCTTCGTAACTGGGTGGTTATAAAGGTCTCATTGGGTATTCTGAAAGTATGTGTTGAAGCGCATGGACCAAGATTGGGATTTGTCCATCCATATGACGGATAGATATGCTCTGGGCCCTCTCGGTGGAATGTCATCTAGTTAGCTTGCAAGCATGTGACTAGGTCACAAGGGATGACGTACCACGGAACGAGTAAAGAGTACTTATCAGTAACGAGGTAGAACTAGGTATGGAGATACTGACGATCAAACCTCGGATAAGTATAGTATCGCGAGACAAAGGGAATTGGTTTCGTATGTAAGTGGTTCAATCGATCGCGAAGTCATCGTTGAGTATGTGGGAGCCATTATGGATCTCTAGGTCCCGCTGATGGTTATTGATAGGAGATGTGTCTCTATCATGTCTACATATTCACGAACCGTAGGGTGACACACTTAAGGTTCGAAGTTGTTTTAAGTAGATATGGAATATGGGTTGGAGACCGAATATTGTTCGGAGTCTCGGAATGGATCCGGGACATCACGAGGAGATCCGGAATGGCCCGGAGAATAAGATTCATATATAGGGGATCATTTTCTGAGTTAGGAAATGTTCCGGAGTGTTTGTATGAGGATTCTAGAAGGTTTCGGAATGTTCCGGAAGGTTCTAGAAGATATCTTGGAGTTTGCTTGAAAATCAAGATAGGGATAAAGGAGTCCTAGTGGGTCAAGACAAGGAGTCGTGGGGGAGGAGGACTCCTCCCCCCACTCCCCAACCCGCCGGCCTAGAGAGGAGGGGAGTCCTACAAGGACTCCCCCTCCCCAGGCGCCCTCCCTTCTTTAAATAGAGGGGCAGGGGCGCCCCCTCCTCCCCTGCTCTCATAACTCCAATCTCTGCCGCCTCTCTCCTCCACCTTTCTTCTGCACAGGCATAGGCGAAGCCCTGCAGAATTCTCTACTCCACCACCACCACCACGCCGTCGTGCTGCTGGGATTCCGTGGAGAACTTCTACTACCTCCGCTGCTCGCTGGAACGGGGAGAGGAAGGTCTGCTTCGACTCCGCACGTGTGACCGACTGCGGAAGCGCTACCGAATCGCGGCGCCGGAAGGATCGTCCACTTGACCGACTGCGGAAGCGCTGCTGGAACGCGACGCCGGAAGGATCGTCGACACGATCTTGAGATCGGCAAGTGATCGACTACATCAACCACGAGATCTAATCTCGTTAACGCTTTCGGATCTACGAGGGTTAGTTCCTATCTATCTCGTTGCTCATGTCTAATAGATTAGATCTTGGCTTTTGTCTAGATTAGATCTGGGTTTTGTTCGTTCTTGCGGTAGAAATTTTTTATTTTCCATGCTACGAACCCATCAGCTGGCCCCCGAGGAGGTGGTACGTCGTCGTATCTAGGAGGAGGACGAGCACGTACGACGATACATGTATATTTTGGAGACTAGGTTATCCAATATCTAGCAGGTTCACGGATCTCACCCGAGCTATTCTCCGGTAATGGTTCGTCTTCTCTGGCTGCAGAGTTCCCGTAGCACAGAACGCGACAGCCGAGTTCGCTAGTTTGATATGAGCGAGATGTATTAATAATGTACTTTATATTATGAGCGAGATATGAGCAAGATGTATTAATAATGTACTTTATCTTATATTATTGTACTTTATCTTAATCACTAAGTATTGTATTCGAGTTGTCGCAATTGTAATATTCTTTTACTTAATGCAATATTCTTTTTCTGTATTAGTTAAGCTATGGACGGTAGATAGAATGAAGAGGAGCTTCTCAACATGATAGATAAGGGTACTGGGGGTTCTTATTACGATGGCTCCGAGTATCTTAATTTGTCTGGAGGAGACGATGGTGGAGACGATGTTGACCATGGTGGATACCATGGTGAAGACACCATAATAATAACAAACTTCGTCGAGGTATATAAAGCCTCTATCGATCGATCACTAGTATAGATGCACTAATTGATTCGTATATATGTACTAACGAATGTTTCTTCTCTTAGACCTCCGCTTCCGGCCAATCTTCTACAAGGAAAAGAGGCCCGACACACAAGTTGCCCACTGATGTCCGTTTCAGCATTGACTTAGTCTCTCCGCTAGGTCAACTGTTAGATCCCAAAGAATCCGTGAATGCATTTATTACTCAATGCGGAGTGATTGCTAAAGACACCGTCCCGATCACCACGCGAAATTGGAATAAGCCAGGAAAGAAAAAAGGATCCAGGTGGGGCTAGTTTTATAGATGACAGAGCGAGAGATGCGATGTGGAATTCTCTCATGACACATTTCACCCTACCAGCCTTGGATACTGATGAGCTCACACAACAAATGATGAGGAAAGTCAAGCACTTTGCTCTTAAGAAGATGGGCGAACTATTCAAGGAATGGAAGAAAAGATTGTACCACAAGTATGTCTTGAAGAAAAAAACTCCTCCATTCACTGGCCCACTAGAGTTGCATTAGGATAACTGGGCTGCATTTGTGGAGTACAAGACCTCTGCACCAGTTGTGGCAATGTCAGAAAAGAATAAGATAAATGCATCAAAAAAGAAATATCACCAGCATATGGGCACAGGTGGCTACAGGAGTGTCACGCCTAAGTGGGATAAAGCTGAGGCTGACCTGGAGGCTAAAGGGGTCACTCCAGCTACGTCTCGTTGGCCCAGGAGGTCAAGAAATTGGGTACTCAGGCATGGGGCATCGTATGACCCAGAAACAGGCGAGATTGTTGCAGCCAGAGAAGTTTCTTCACCCAAGAATGAACTTATTAAAGTGATAAAAGAGGTTGAAGAGGGAAAATTTGTTCCCGACAGAGAGACCGATGAGCTGACAAAGGCTCTCGGGAATCCTGAAAAGGCTGGGCGAACAAGAGGGTTCAGACCTTATTGTCCATGGATTATCGGGTTTCCCGAGGACCTTGACACGTACAGAAGCCGACCGAGAAAAACAAAGAGGCAAAAGGAGGAGGATACAGAGCGGTTCGCGAGGTTTGAAGCCATGCTGCAGGAGCATCGCCAGGAGCTTAATGAACTTAAAGGACTCCGACAGCAAGATCTTGCACCAGACAGTACGGTTGGCCCATCGCAACGAATAAGTAGCGTGGCTTCCACGGAGGGCCACGGTAATGATGCAACGATGGATGTGTACCCCGTGGATGCAATTAAGGAGAATACTAATTGTGAGCTGCATGTTGAACTGAAGAACATATCCATGAAGGTGGCGGTCGGCTTTGCTTTACCTTCTACAACGGGAGCGACCTACCATTGCAATCCGATTCCAGCTGGCTATGCTCGTGTCGGTGTGGATGAAGTTCAACCGATGTGTCAGTCACTACAGCTTGACATCCCTGGAGGTGAAGGGGAGACGACACTGGGAGAAGTCACGAGTGGCTTCATTCTTTGGAAAAAAGAATACATCAAGTTTCCAGGCTCGACACCAAGGCCACCTTCTCCACCGAGAAACAATCCATCACCTCCAAGGCCACCGTCTCCTCCTAGTAAAAGTCCACCTCCAAGTGCACCGTCTCCTCCCAGTAAAAGTGCACCACCTCGAAGTCCAATCTATGACCCCAACACGAGTCCATCTCAATCTACGCAGCCGCCTCCACCCACTAAGGGCCAAAAGCGGAAGAATATCACCGCTTCGTCGAGCGATAACCAATGCCCAAAGCGACAGTTGTGGCCCCTCCCAAGAGTACCGCCGGTTCCTCCCAATAGGGCTTACGACCTGACTGATGAGGAGACCGATGCGGTCGTACGGGCCGAAGTAGATGCACATTTTAAAAACAAACAACCTCAGCAAGAGGTCCAAATAAAACCGGAAACCAAGGAGCACTTCAGGAAATTACTGACGCAGCCATCCCAAGCTCAGTTAAATGTGCCAGATGACTATACACGATGTCTTCATAAGACACTGAAATAGAAGAGATCAAGCGTTAGAGGAAGCATCACAAAAGAGGTTCCCTAGCAGGGGGAACAAGCAAAACAATCGAGTGGTAGCAGAAGAATCAGAACGGACGTCCCTTAGCTGGGGAAACAAGCAAAACAATCGAGTGGTAGCCGAAGAACCAAAAGAGATGTTCCCCAGCTGGGGAAATAAGCAAATCAATCGCTACCCCCGCTCCAGGTGCAGATACCCGAACCTCAACTATATGAGGTAGAACCTATGGATCCGGAAACGGCTAAGATATTGGCCGAGCAATGTAATATGTCTATTGATGACATTCTTCACGGCGATATGCCCAAGGCTGAGTTATCACCCAAATTTGTTCATGGGGATCCTCTGGTCAGTTTCGAGAGGCTTCGAAATATGCCAACAAAAATGCGACGATTCCATGAATGGTACATGAAAGCATCAAAAGAACAATAATATTGGCTCATACTGAAAGTTCGAAAGTCGCATTACTTCGCTGAAGACGAGGTCCCTGTTGAATTTAGAGAATTATTTCAGTTATTCAATCTAAAGGAACTCGACAAATCTATCCTCAGTTCCTATTGTCTGTAAGTGATTACTTTATTTATGTAATTAAGTCTCTATCTCAGCTTGTTCAATTCATTGCCGGTAAGTATACTCACTATATTCTTTTGTACTCTATATATAATGATGCAGAATGAAGATTCTCGATTGTAAAAGAAAGGCTATCAGAGGATTTAGGTTCATTGACCCACATCGAGTTCATGGAGCTATACTAAAGGATAAGCCACTGGAAACCGAGCACAACTTGTTCCGGTTTCTCGTGAACCAGCATTTCTGTAATGAAATACTATTTCCTTACCACGACGGCAAGTGAGTTCTTGTACACATTAAATTTTGCTTACTCGATGTTCACTGTAAATGATGAGTTACTGACGTATGTAAACCTTCCGTAGGTACCACTTGATTCTTCTATGCATTTCAGTTGAGTTGGGAAGAGTTCACATCATGGACTCACTAAACAAAGACATTGAAGACTACCACAGCATTATCGATGCGCTCCAGAGGTAATTTCAACCATTATCGCACTATATCGGTTTCTTTCGTTCATTTTCTGGGATATCAAGTGGTTATTAACTCATACATTCATTTTATTTGTCGGGTAGGGTTTGGACATGGTTCAAGAACCATGTCCGCGGTCAATGGCGTGAGGAGCTATTTTTTAAATCGCTCTCGGTAAGTAGTACGAGCTAAGTCCGCGCATCTATTTAATTCTTGTTTATGTGCATTTGTCATACTAGAGTTATTATTTGATTGAATTCTATTCTTGTAAAGTGCGCGAGGCAGCCACGGGGGACTAATCTATGTGGATTCTACGTGTGCGAGTTCATTCGCATCACTATTGAGAAACCCTTGGAAAATGTTCGAGTAAGTAAACAATATATTCACCCTTTATTTTTATTACAAAAAGTTGTGTTGAGTCTAATTCATACGATCTCCTTCTTTATATAGTTGGACGCGATGCGTGACAAGCTCCTACCAGAGGACCGACTAATAGCAATCCAAGAGGAATTTGCTGGATTTTTTGTCGACAAGGTCATAGACCCACGCGGAGAATTCTCTCTATGTAGACCCTAAAGCATCAATGTAATGATCTCCATATAATCAAATAGACATGCTCTGGACCTGGTTGGGACTCCATGTATGCTCGTAAGAGAAATTATATTATATATTGCAACAATGTGTACAAGTACTACGTAGTAGTGTTCTGTATGTATACGAAAACTTGTTTCTAATAAAAACACAGAATGAAAAATAATTGAACACAAAACACAAAATGAAAATAAAAACACAAAACCCTAAAACCCCATCTCCTGCGGCGGCAGCCAAATGGCTCAAAACGCTGTCGCGGCAGGGAACCTAGTGGGGCTCACGGGGCCACGTGGTTGGACTCTAGTCCCGGTTCGTAACAGAACCGAGGCTAATATTTAGACCTTTAGTCCCGCTTTTGCAGTCGCGGGCCGCGATCCGGGACTAAAGATCCTTACGAACCGGGGCTAATAGCCTGGTTTCTACTAGTGATACTACACCGTGTAGCGCATATGGCAAAGGAGGTACCCCCTTGCCAGCGTGGCACGCGGGTCCCAGGAACCACTCCATTATCGGGAGTAGGAGTCAAACCTAGGACCTACCAAATAAAACCCAAGGGTTCAACCATCCAAGCTAAGACAACATTTTGGCTAGTATAGATGCACACGTTATAAAAACAAAAGTGTAGCGCCTATCACTTAGGCGCAACACTTTGTACTGTAACATCTTACGTCGATGCACTACTGGAGTGGCCTCTGGAACCCTATGAATGAGCGTCTAGTAATAGAAAGTCTGATGCATACATCTTAATTACCATTTGGTGTCTATTTTAAAGACACATATAAATATCTTAGTTTAAAGACAAATATAAATATAGTAAATTGTTATATCTTATTTTAAAGACACATATGAGATATGGTTTCGCCTAGTGGTTGAAAGTTTCGCATTGCCTTTAATTTTAGGGATTTCTATTTTCGTGCCCCTCGTGCGTTAGTTGTACTCAGTTTTCCTCTGTCGCTTAACCTTTTCTCACTTTTGCTCCCCTCCTTCTCAGAAACCCATCAAAGAGCTCAAACGGCAGCTGCCATCAGGTTGACCGTTGCTGATGTGTGGGGCCGCACGGTGTGGGACCACATGGGGTCATTTGGTCAGGAACATGTTATGCTGACGTGTGGAGCCGTGCCATGATGGACTGCGTGGGGTCGGTTTGTTGGGAACGCTTTACGGGGATGTTGGTGTGGGACCATGTGGGGCGCGTTTGGTGGTGACTTGCGCCCTGTCGCCGAAATTGAAAGTTTTCTTTTTTGTTATTTTTATGATTAGCCATTTTAAGAGCGCATTTTTCCCTCTCTCGCTAATAGTTGTGTTATTTTTTCCCAAAAAGGTACCGAAATCTACAGAAGCTTCTCTCTTCATTCATTGTTCCTTTTGGCCCTCGATTTTTTCCAAGCTGTTAGCAGATCTACAGCGGCAAATCTAACCAGCACCATAAATACATTCAGTAAACAGAGCAGATGTAGATAAAGCAGCTAATATAGGATATATAGTACAGTACTTAATGAGGTTCGACAATTAGGCTGCTCAGCAGTAGCAGCGGACAAGTTCAACACAGACAATACAAAAGAAACTGCTTTACAACAGCAGTAGCACAAGACCAGTAGCCCCTCATGGCCTCCGCCAGGAGGGCCTCCGCCTCCTCCCTCTGGTGCCTCCTCCTCTTGTTGCTGCCTATCCCTTGACCTTGGGTGCATTGGGCTTGATCGGGGGCATGCGACCCTCCTCGATGGCCACCTTCTGGATGCTGCGGAGGTAAAGACCAAGCGCCTGGTGCTTGATTCTGAAGCTGTGGACGTTCATGGACTCGCCGCAGGTCCTCACGTCCTCACGTCCTCGGCATGCTTCACGAGGGAGTTGAAGTTGGTGGTGTGGAGCCTCATGGTGGTGGAGAAGGGGCACATGTAGACGTCGCCCGAGAAATAGTTGTCATATTGGCCGGACTTCAGCCTCCTCGCTGCTATCCCCCTATTGGAAAAAATGTAGAATGCAATAAGAACATGATTGAGATACCTTGATTATAGGGATTGATTATTTACATAAATTAACTGGTTGAGATCCCCTGATTATTCTCAATCCCCAAATCTCAAACCAAATCGAATACTGATCCCAACTACAGATCGGGAGGTAAAATAAAATAGGATTGAAATATGAACAAGGGATTCATCAAAAAATGAGATCTAACACAAGAGGATTAGCTACTGTAAAAATACCTAGCATCCGACGATTGAAAATACAAATAGCCAAACCCTAATAACATACGATCTAGCATCCAAAGATGGGAATGGGGGAAGAACAAGGAAAGGAGAGAAAACCCTAGTTACCTCCAACCATGGGTCGGCGATGCTTGTGTCGTAGGGGTTCTCCGACCAGATGTACTCATCCTCCTCGTAGGGGTCCCAGCCGAGCGCGATCTGCCCGGGAGTAGCGGGGGCCTCCTCAGCGGCGGCTATGGTGGAAGCGACGATGGAGGCTGCCTTTGATGCCTTGACGGGGGCCTGTACGGGGACGGGGGCCTCCTCGCTAGCGACCTTGGAGGCGACGATGGCCACCGTGCTGTTCTTCTCCATCGCTGGCGTGGTTGGGGTTTTCTTGAGGGTTTGCAGTAGGTCATGGGACAGTGGAGACGGTTGATGAGCGAGTGAGTGATGAGTGAGAGTGAGGAGACATCTATAAAGGAGAAGGGAATGGTCGTTTCGTTGCACCATCGTGCAATGCGTAACCGCGTACGCTACTACACCGTGCACGACTACACATGTCCGCTACCTCTCCGTGCACCGTGACACGCGTACCGTGAGTCACGTATTGTCCCTCGTGTCTAACCCTGGTGACTTAGTTATGCTTAGTTATACCCTCAAGTGTAGCACTAGCAGTTTGGTTATACTCAATTTTTTCCTCTAGTACTAACGCTGTTGTGTGCAATATACTCAGTTTTACCCTCCGGTGGCTGTAAATGCATGGGTTTTAGCTAGCTAATTTATGCACAACAAATTCAAAAAGATCAAAACATAGTGGCATCTATCCAGGGAGTCTTATTATGTGACCTGCCACCATAAGAAATGTATATAAATCAAGTTTTAACCTAAATCACCACTTCTCAAATCACTTACTATCTATGAAGGTTCATGTCTTTCTACTCAAGCCTCTTCGCAAAACATCGTTCCCCAAAACATAGTTTATCCGAATGAGACAATAATTGTCCAACTGCTGTATATTTGAATTACAAATAGTTTGATGTATGCCAATATGTATTTTATTGTATAAAAGACGCATTTTCCATTTTCTAAATCTCTTTCTATTTTCTATTTGAATCCCTTTTTCAGTCTTGCCCTTGGTTTTTAAGTTCTACTTAGTTTTGCCCTTGATTCTTAAGTTCTACTCAGTTTTCCCCTCTCTCTTAGTCACAATCTCTCACACTTGTGCTCATATTGACTTCTACATTCTGATTGGTTGGGACAGTTGTCACACGGATCGTGCCCACCAACCGTTGATCCTTTGTAATCTGGCGGACAGGATAACCTCTATATCTGTCGGGGGGCACCCCTCTATCCATGCAAAATAACGAGTTTGTCACCGGTACTTTAACTCCATAAACAAATGATTATGAATATAATTTGAAGGGGAAGTGTTCAAAGGTGTATAATTTTCGTATATGCAAGTTTGTGCATTACATTCCACCTATGAAAATGATAATCTCTCTAGATTTTCTTAGCGCAATATTATCACGTATTAAGTGCAATTTTAAAGAGTTCAAATGTGTATAATTTTTGTATATGCAAGTTTATGCATTACATTCGACTTTATGAAAATGGGGGAGAAAATGATAATCTCTCAAAATTTTGCTAGCACATCATTATCATGTATTAAGTGCGATTTCACAGTGTTCAAAGGTTTATAATTTTCGTATACGCAAATTTATGTATTATATTTCACTCCATGGAAATGATAAATGATCAGGAATTTATTAGCACAACATTATCACGTGCTCAGTGCGATTTCAAAGAGTTCAAAGGTGTATAATTTTCGTATATGCAAGTTTATGCATTACATTCCACTATATGAAAATGATAATCTCTCAAGATTTTCTTAGCACAACATTATTACGTATTAAGTGCGATTTTCAAGGAGTTCAAATGTGTATAATTTTCGTATATGCAAGTTTATGCATTAATTCCACTCTATGAAAATGGGAGAGAAAATAATAATCTCTCAAAATTTTGTTAGCACATCATTATCATGTATTAAGTGCGATTTCACTGTGTTCAAATGTTTATGATTTTTGCATATGCAATTTTGTGCATTACATTCCGCTCTATGAAAATAATAATCTCTCAAGATTTTCTTAGCACAACATTATCACATATTAAGTGCGATTTCAAAGTGTTCAAATGTGTATAATTTTCATATATGCAAGTTTATGCATTACATTTTACTCTATGAAAATGGGGGAGAAAATGATAATCTCTCAAATTTTTGTTAGCACATCATTATCACATATTAAGTGTGATTTCCCAGCGTTCAAAGGTTTATAATTTTCGTATACGCAAGTTTATTCATTATATTTCACTCCATGAAAATGATAAATGATCAGGATTTTATTAGCACAACATTTTCATGTCCTAAGTGCGATTTCAAAGAGTTCAAAGGTGTATAATTTTCGTATATGAAAGTTTATGCATTACATTCCACTATATGAAAATGAAGCTAGACAAAGGACCGCCATTGCCGGAGAAGAAGAAGAGAAAGGGGACGCAACGACACGGGCGCGGGCACATGGCTGACTCGGGGTCCCATCTTGCGACGTCAACCTGGGTAAGTTGTGGGTCCGACGCTTATAAGTTGTGGGTCCGATGCTGAACTGGATAAGTGGAGAGAGGTGTCCACTACGGAAACCGACTGAACGCGGCCCCACTTGTCAGCATGTAACGGCAAGGGTACACTACGGGACCCGATAGAACACGATCCCACTTGTCAGCACGTAACGACGAGGGTCCACTATAGTACCTGACTGAACGCAACCCCACTTGTCAGCACGTAACGGAAAGGCTGACGGACGACAAGTTTCAGACCATGTAAGAGTTTCGTACAAGGAGACGAACAAAAGAGAGGAAAAGTTAAGCGGCTGGGAAAAACTGAGTACAACTAAGAAAACGACGGCACAAAACTAGACTTTCCTTAGTTTTATACATGTACGCATGAAGACATTGTATTTCTTTTCTTACTCGAGTTAAATCCCATCCCGTAGAGTCCTTTTATAGCTGCTGACCACCCCTCCCAACTCACTGTTTTATACCTCGATTGCCATGAAAAAACTTCGAACATGCTTGGCAGGAGTCGTTTTCTTGCTTTCTTGGTGTGCATCTTATTCAGAGCATTTCCTCATACCACCTCACAAGTTCGGAATTAGAAGCATCTGGAAACACTATGGTACAAAATGATGAAAGGTATCAGGCAGGCTAGATTGAGCCGGATCGGTAGGTTGTGCGCGGCGCGGGAGGAAACTCCATGGCAATGCAAGTTCCCAGAATTGTACGGGAGGGATGTGATTAGTGTTAGAGTATAGTGTACGCGGTAATTGAGGTAGTGTAGGATAGTTATGACTCTAGCCTAACTTGTCTTGTACTCCAAGATGATCTCCTGTACGCCTATATATACTCGCCCATGAGGCTCAATAATACATCCATCATATTCTGCCAATATCTCTCCCTCTCTATCCTTCTACATGGTAGCAGAGCGGCAAGATCCTTGACCTAGCCGCATCACGCCCTTCCGCATCGCGCCGCCCCCGGGGAGGTCGATCTCCATGATCTCCGCCGGGGGCCGCACGACCCGTACGCAGGGCTCGTCCGCCGATTCGAGATCGGCTGTCCTGCAAGTCTTTTTTTCGATCTCTTGATCGGTTTTCTTTTTTGGTTTACCGATCTTAGATCGGATTGAGTCGCCCACCGCCGTCGTCATCACCGCGCCTCTACTCCGACCATCAGCATCGACGATCCTCCGCGCACGTGCGTCTGCCATCTCCGCCACCGCGCCTGCTTCGGTAGGCTGTCGCGGCCTCACGGCAGGCTGCCGCGCCCCGCGGCCGGCTGTTGCGGCTTCCTTGGGAGGCTGCCGCGGCCGACCCCCCTCGGATCGTCTTCGTCGTCATCGCCCAGGACTGCACGGACAACGCCGCCATCGACTCCGATCTACGCGTCATCCACGCCATGGTGCATACGGCGCACCGTCAGTCTGATCAACCGGTCCCGCTCCGTCTACACCAAGCCCGTTCCCGAGCACGCGCCTACCACCGATCGAGCTACGGGTTGCCGCTGCGTCGCCCCTTCAGGTCGCAACGCCGCCACCTTTGTCTCTGCCTACCGGCTGCCAACACGCCTCACAAGCGCGTACGCGCCGGTGGCCTCCAGCTGCTGCCCGGACTAGCGCTCTGCAGCCACGTCGCGCCTTCGGGCCGTGGCATTGCTGCGTGCAGTCTACTTCGCCGTGCCCGCGCATCGACGTCCTCGGCCTCCACCGCGCCCTCTCCTACAGCGCGGATCGCCGCCGTCTGCGCCCGTCTTTGTCGCCTCACCCGGTCCCATGGCGCCAGGGCCTGCGACACCGTCCATGTTGACCTCGTCCACGTCGACACCGTCCACGCCTGGCTCTACTTCGAGCACCGCCGCTGCGCTCCACTAGGTAACCTGCAGGCTGACTTCTCGCCATCGCAGGTCCCGCCGACTTCCCCGCGCCCTTTAGGCGTCCAGCATGAGCACTCAGGCTGCTGCTGGTCCGCCGCCTTCTACACCTTCGACTGTCTCGACTTCGTCGCTCGCGTCATCACCTCGTCCCCGTCTACACCACCTGCTACTCTACTCCGAGAACCGCGGGCAGGGTCGACATCTTCGTCGATCTGCGACCGCGACGATTCCGGAGGCGTCCTCTACTAGTCCCTCTGACATGGCGACAAGTTCATGATGGTTCCCACCCCTCGCATGCCCGGTACTGGCAACACCGGAAGTGCTTTCGTCCCCGACGGGTTCCCGAGTCTAGCAAACTTGCGCCGAACGTCTCGTCTTCATCGGCTTCGACAACGTCTTCTTCGACCGCGTCACCGACGAGTTCTTCTTGCGTACTCGGTTCTGGCAAAACCAGAGTATGCCTTCGTCCCCGATGTGCGCCTAGTTCTGGCAAAACTATGGCCGCACCTCGTCCTCGACGGCTCGGACTGCATCGACTTCGGCATCGACACCCTCAACGACTGCCTCGACGCGTCTCCGTCATCCTCCTCGCGCGCTATGCGCATGCGGCTTCATGTGCAGCTTCCTCGACACCGGCCACGACATCGACCACGGCGACCCCTCGCACAGCTACCCCGACCACGGCACTGCCCAACGCTCTCGGCTCCCTCGATATCGGCACAAGGGCTTCCACCTCGCTTGAGCTTCACCAGCATTCTCTACAGTCCAAGCTTCACGCCACGACACCGTCCACGACACTCCCGCTCGGACTGCGGGGGGATGTCAGCCCACTGGATGCTACTTCGGTTTCTCTCCAGTCTGACCGTGCGCGACGTTCCAGTTTTTCACGACGCTCCCGCTACGACTGCGGGGGGATGTTAGAGTATACGTGTACGCGGTAATTGAGGTAGTGTAGGATAGTTAGGACTCTAGCCTAACTTGTCTTGTACTCCAAGATGATCTCCTGTACGCCTATATATACTCGCCCATGAGACTCAATAATACATCCATCATTTTCCGCCAATCTTTCTCCCTCTCTATCCTTCTACAATTAGGTCAGATGTGGCCTTGGGTGGAAAAGCGACAAGTGTAATAGCAACTGGCCGCCTGTTCATGCGTAGCTACCAGCAGACCGAGCTAGCATGTGTGTCTAGAAGTGCGCTACTGCTTTGATCAAAGCATGGATAACGAACTAACTCGCTGGCTTTTCGCTCGGCTTCTAGACTCTAGTCATACACATGCACTGGTTTACTGTGCTTTTCTACCGGTGATACTCGCAGGTTAATGTGCCTATCAGTAGGCTAAAAGTTGACCAATGGTTTACCTTTTTTTCCTTCCTTGACAGTGACCAACGGGTTTACCTGTTTGACCTGCTTGTCAAAGTCACCTTGGAAATGTTGGCTTTGTTGCCCTTTGTGAGACATGTGTATGTGCAACGGATCCTAGGAAGGCGGCTACTCGGTCGTGCAGGAACCAGTTGCAGTAGTAGTGCTCACGGTTGCAGAGCGATATACGAAGTCGAGTAGAGAATCAACCCATGGAGCTCGGGTGGTTATTCTTGGTGAGCACGTTTCGCTTTGGTTTCACAGATGCTCTGAACATTTGTTACCTCCAAACTTTGTGATGGACAAAAGGACAAAATTTGATCATCAGCTAAAACGGTGGTGGTGTTTGTCTCTTACCTACAACTCCATGGGATCATTTTTTCTTGTAATTGTAAGGAAATCTAACGAGCATGGAGAAAGTGTAATGCGGTAGAGATATGATTCGTCTAATGCGGTAGAAGGTTTTTATGTATTTTTCATACTTTATTAAATCCCGTCGATATGGATTTCTCACCGAACATCTAAGATGGTTTCATTATTAAAATTATCCAAGCTACACATTTCCTATAAGGTCCTTTTGTACTCCTCACGGTCCTCTCGACCGACTATTTATATCTGGGCGCCCACGGTAAAGTTCCAATTATGCTAGGTAGAGGCCAGTCTTCTTGCTTTTCTTGTGACTAGTCATATTTGTTTCAATCCGAGCATTTCCCCCATTATCTCATCACAAGTTCGGAATAGGAAACACCAGGAAATACTATGTTATCGGGCCTATCTTTTCATTGTATGTGCACGTGCATAGCATTTCGGCGAGATATTCACAGGGTGCTTTTTTTCATAGATCACCGAGCAGACCAACATATGTATCCGGTAATTCGTTTCGTCGGAGTTTGTAAGTATGTCTACGGTTGTACTAGTGCTCAAACCACAAGCGAACCCTCATGGAGCCAGGTGGTTGCACGATGGATTTTGGCACCAACTGCAAGTCTTCTACGGCATGACACCCTGGTCTTTTCTGCTCTAGCTCTGCCTCTGGCTCAAACTACAGAGTTCACGGCTCAAACTACAGAGTTCACCGACTCACGGTGTTGAATGTGCACGCTGCATGTACAAGGAAAAATGCTTCGGCCACTACAGGAATTCATCGCTTTGCCGTGTGTCAGAAACACACGGCAAAGGCCCAAAATCGCACGGCAAACCCAATGCCATGAGGGAGTCCACGGCAAAGCCTGCACGACAACGCAAGCCACGACAAAGCCGCTTTGCCGTGAGCTTCCGCCGGTACGCACGGCAGTGCTCTTTGCCGTGAGTCGGACCTGACATGCGGCAACGAAAAGTAGGTAACAGAGGGGGACGGCGTCAGTAGCCTTTGCTGTGCACACGTCGTTGCCGTGCGGGCTAACCATGCCGTGCGTCAACCTTTTCCGTAAGCATATGTCCGTGCCGTGAGCCTTTCTTTGCCGTGTGCGAGTGCCAGAAACTCACGGCAAAGCTCCTTTGCCGTGGGCACCGCTTTGCCGTGTGTTGGTGTCTGTGCCGTGCGCTGTTCTATGCCATGCGCTCTAGACGGTGCCGTGCGCTGTCTTTGCCGTGTGATTTTAGCAGAAATACACGGCAAAACGCCTGGAGCCACCACCCAGCCGTGACAGGAGCTACAGGCTCGCGCCACGTGGCTGCCTTTGCCGTGTGTATACGCACGGCAAAGTGACCATATGTCCTTTGCCGTGTGCTTACACACGGCAAACACCCATGCATTTCCCATTTTTTCTCTATTTTTTGTTATTACCTGCATTTAAATACACAATATATAGGAATCATAACACAAGATCATCACGCATGTAAACAAGATCACTTGTATCATACCAGACATGATCACAAGATCTTCACACACATAAACATGATCAAAACAAGTTCACAAAAATATAACACATCATCATCACACCGCAAATATTACAAATTTGAGCTACAAGTGCTCTAGATCATCACCAAGTACATGATCATCACCATCAAGTTCTCCTCAAGCTCAAGTGCTACACATCCATGAATGCATCCTCGACGAGATCCTACAAGTTCAAAAGCAAAACTAAATGAAAATGACAAGTAAAATTTGACAAGCACATGAATATGACAAGTTAAATTTCACAATGGCATGGAATTAGAGAAGTACATGAATTTGACAAGTAAATTTCGATGAGTACATGAATTTCACTAGTGACATTTTGAACAAGTGGCATGGCTAAGTTTTCTCTATGGCTAAGTTTGGCTAAGTGACATGGCATGGCTTAATAATCTAGAAGTATCGTGGCATGGCTATATTTTAAACAACTGACAAATTTAGGAGAACTAACCTTGATGGTAGCTAAACATGTACTTCTTCGTCTCGTCCGTGATCTCCGTCTCCTTCGTGTCCTTCTCCATCTCCTCCGTGTCCTTCTCCTACACACGGTCAAAAGAAAAATCATGAGATTGCTACATTTTCTACAAGTGGCATGGCTACAATTTTGCATTTTTAAGTTGAAATTTTACAAGTGACATGTTTTTAGGAGAACTCACCTGGAAACTGCATCAGGCTCCGGATGACGTTCGGATTGGCGAGGGTATGAGGAGTCAGCGGGCTCTGACTGGGCTGTTCCTGGAAGGGCGGCACGTTCGATCCACTCGTCGACCCACCTGGTAAGTACCCGGGCAACTACAACATGGGGAATATATTGCGACCATTAAACAATGAGACAAGATAACATAAGATGGAGATATTAAGTTAACCACTTACAAACGAGAAGGCGAAAGAAGGAGTAGGAATACTCCCCGGTGCAGCGGTCAGAAGCTGTTGGTTCACAAACCAGCTCATCATCTGCTGCTGCTGCTGCTCCTCCTTAAGCTGCTGCTCCAGCTGTTCCTGCCTCTGTTGGGACTCCTCTCGGAGTATGGATTTTTCATACTTTATTAAATCCCGTTGATATGGATTTCTCACCGAACATCTAAGATGGTTTCATTATTAAAACTATCCAAGCGACACATTTCCTATAAGGTCCTTTTGTACTCCTCACGGTCCTCTCGACCGACTATTTATATCTCAGCGCCCATGGTAAAGTTCCAATTATGCTAGGTAGAGGTTGTCTTCTTGCTTTTCTTGTGACTAGTCATATTTGTTTCAATCGGAGCATTTCCCCCATTATCTCGTCACAAGTTCGGAATAGGAAACACCGGGAAATACTATGTTATTGGGCCTATCTTTTCTTTGTATGTGCACGTGCATAGCATTTCGGCGAGATATTCACAGGGTGCTTTTTTTCATAGATCACCGAGCAGACCAACATATGTATCCGGTAATTCGTTCCGTCGGAGCTTGTAAGTATGTCTACGGTTGTACTACTGCTGAAACCACAAGCGAACCCTCTTGGAGCTAGGTGGTTGCACGATGGATTTTGGCACCATCTGCAAGTCTTCTACGGCATGACACCCTGGTCTTTTCTGCTCTAGCTCTGCCTCTGGCTCAAACTACAGAGTTCACCGAGTCACGGTGTTGAATGTGCACGCTGCATGTACAAGGAAAAATGCTTCGGCTCACTACTCAACCCAATGCTGATTATTCCAGATAGACATTCACTTTTTATTTATATATGAGGACGGCGCCCTACGTGAGTCTTCGGCAAACAAGAACATGGGTCGCATAGAAAGATCTGGCATTGGGCACCATGTTCATGGCACGCTCTCGAGACGGCCTGCCTAATATCACAAAATATTTGAAAATTGGTTAAATGGAGTAGAAAAATATTGTAAGGCTAGAATTCACATTGGTGTTTCAGCCTTACATTGGTTATTATGGAAATGCAGGAATGACATAATTTTAAACGAAGTCAGGGACTTCAACTTTTTGCAGGTAATTTATATGGTTGTGCACTGTGATGCAACTATGGGCAGACCTTTTACCGCTGAACCAGCTAGGGAGATACCGTGGCTACCGGACGCAACCCTCTGTGGGATATCCTTAGCCAGGCTGGCTGACAACATGTTAGTCCACTACATGATTCTTAGTGGTCTTATGCTTGTTATTTTTCGCTGATTGAGTCATGTTTCAATTTTGAGAGATTCATGATTATGTAGTAACTCTGAATGATACACTTTTAATAAAAGACTGTTTGCATGGGGTGCTATCCCCTTTTTGAAAAAGTTATGTATAAATACATGAGGGGATTTCAGATGGGGTAAATTTGATCCCAAGTTTGAATCAATGTGAAGGAGACAAAAAATATATAGGTAAGTTTCAAAAAATCAGGAAAAAGAGCATGCATGTGTAAATTTTGAAACTTAAGCATGATCATTTGTAGTATCGCAAATTCATTTGTACTGCATGTACGAATATGAGTTTGGCGGAATATGTTGGATATATTATTGAGCCTCATGGGCGAGTATATATAGGCGTACATGGGATTATCTTGGAGTACGAATCAAGTTAGGAGTGTACGTAAACAGATCCTAACTCTATCTAAACTACAGTAACAACCGTATAGGCCTAATACTCTAACACTCCCCCGCAGTCATAGCGGTAGCATCATGAACAACTGGAATGTCGTGGACGGTCAGACTGGAGGTAAACCGAAGTAGCATCCAGTAAGATCTAGTAAACTGAGCGGGAACGTCGTGGACAGTGTCACGTCGCAGTAGTTTGGACTGTAGCGGAAGCTAGTGAGATGCTCCTGCGAGGTGATAGCCCGTGTGTAGATGTCGAGGGAGTCGAGAGCTTGAGGCGGTGCCGAGATCGGGTAGCCGTTGCGAGGGGTCGCTGTGGTCGATTTTGTGGTCGGGGATGCTCATGTCGAGGTAGCCGCACGTGAAGCCGCATGCGCATAGTACGCGTGGAGGATGACGGAGACGCATTGAGACAGTCACCGTGGGGCCACGATAGCTTGCCGAGGGCCCGTAGAGGCTTACTGAGGGTCCGTGGAGGCTTGCCGTGGGGCCGTGACAGCTTGCCGATGGGTGTCGATGCCGAAGTTGATGCAGTCCAAGCCGTCGAGGACGAGGTGTGGTCATAGTTTTGCCAGAACTAGGCGCATGTCGGGAAAGAACGCACACTCCGGTTTTGCCAGAATCGAGTACGCAAAGAAGAGCTTGTCTATGACGCGGTCGAGTCAGTCATAGAGGCAGGTGATGCCGAAGAAGATTTGTTCGAGGACAATACCGGGCACGCAAGGGCAGGGACAAAGGCACGCAACGGTTTTTCCAATACCAGAAACGCAAGGGTAGGGACAAAAACGTAGAAGGCAACGAAACCAACGACGGCCTCAAGTGGTCATGTTGGACGCCTAGGTTGGCATGGCGGCGGTACTCGATGTAGGCGAAGAAGAATCCGACGTGACAAAGACCATGCGCGGACGTAGACGACCCACACCGTGGAGGTGGTGCAGAGATAGCCTAGGGCGTCTGTGCGTACGGACGACGATGCAGACTGCGTGCAGCAATGCTATGACCCATTGGGCGGTATAGCTGCAGGACGCTAGTCGGTGCAGCGGCTGGGAGACCACCAGCGACGTACACGCCAAGAAAGGCGCGTTGGAATCCCGAAGCGGCGACACAGCGCCAGCCCATAGCTCGATCGGTGGTAGGCACGTGCTCGAGGACGTGCTTGGCGTAGACGGACGCAAGATCGGTTGATCAGACTGACGGTGTGCTGTATGCACCATGGCATTGATGATGCGTAGATCGGAGTCGATGGCGGCGTTGTCGGTGAAGTCTCGAGCGATGACAACGAAGACGATCCGAGGGGGGACGGCCGCAGCAGCTTACCAAGGAAGGCGTAGCCGGACGAGGTGCGCGCCAGCCAGCCGTGAGGCCGCGACAGCCTGCCGAAGCAGGCGCGGCAGCGGAGGAGGCAGGCGCATGAGCGCGGTGTAGATCGTCGACACCGATGCTTGGAGTAAGGCACAGTGATGATGACGGCGGAGAGAAAAACCGATCTAGAGATCGGAAAAGACTCACCAGGGTAGACGATCACAGGTCGGCGGACGAACCCTGCGATGGATTGCGTGGCCCTGGGCGGAGATCATGGAGATCGATCCCCAGGGGCGGCACGGCGGAAGCGTGCAGCTAGGATTTGGACTGGTTAGGCTGATACCATGTAACAATATGAGTTTAGCGGAATATATTGGATATATTATTGAGCCTCATAGGCGAGTATATATAGGTGTACAGGAGGTTATCTTGGAGTAGGAGTCAAGCTAGGATTGTACACAAACAGATCCTAACTCTATCTAAACTATCATAAGAAACGTATATGCTTAATACTCTAACACTGCATACCAAGATCCAGATTATGTAACTTATGCATGACATTTTGTGAATTTTAGATACTTCGCAAAATTTTATAACTTGCTCTCCCAGTTTGCAGGAGTTAGTCTCTACCATGTGCCTGAAATAAAATTGAAACCCCTACTATCTATCTATTATATACTGAAATCAATATACAGATGCCTAATAGAGCGACCAGAATGTCATGTCTACAGAATGTACAAAGGGAGTTCATGTTCAATAATAAGAGAAATCACGTGGGTAGGACCCAGGTTAAGAGCTGGACTCGGTTAGTACTTTTTCTAATATTTCTTTTCTCCTGACGTTCGGCGTGGCTACCATTTATACCATGTCCCTTATCCCTACGGGTCTACAATTTCATCCCACCATGGAACTAAAAATACCCTCCTCTCCGATTCATAAAAGTAAGGAATGAAAATAAAGGACTCCAATGCATAAATTTGGACATCAACATTTACTTACATAAAATTAAAAATAAGAAAGTAAAAATGGAATACAAACATCAAAATCTAATTAATTTTGCATATTTAGGTAATTAGAGAAATCGTATCCATAGAAAGTACTCTCTCCGATCAATAATAAGTGTAGGTGTTTTAGTACAAAGTTGTACTAAATCAGCGACAATTATTATGTACCGGAGGGAGTAGAAGAAATTGTTCTACATAGCCGTATTAATATGTATGCAAATTAAATGGACAGAAGAGATATCATTCAAAAGACATGAATAGTAAAGAAATATTGCCTTTGTGAATGACACTAGACAGGTGAATGCCAATTCCTTCGGATGTCATATGTGTTCAAAGTGTACTCACCAATTTTGCAATCAATAACGCAAGAAAACATTTAATAAAATTAAGAATGGGAAAACAAACATACCAGGAAGAATATATTGTTTTTTTATGTCGAATCGTCATATCTTTTGAGTAAATTACAAGTAAAAATAGATAAATACAAAATACAATTGTACGAAAAAGCTAATGTGATATTTATTTTCTCAAAATTTATGTATTCTACTCATCTTTACTAGAAAGTAGCCAAATATGTACGCGTCACCATATACACACATCTCCCTAAAACTGAAAAGGTCCATGGATGTGGTCAAAGTGTACTCGCAAATTATGAGCTCCGAGATTTAAATCCATACAAGTGCACTTATGATCTTAACCAATAAGTGGAGTTATGATTCTTTTAGTCCTTATGCGGTGGACAATTTTGTAATCAACAAACAAAAAATAACAACAAGCATAGATTTAAAATTATATTATAGCATAATTTGTCAAAAAAATGTACTAGCATATATCATCTATTATCCCAGTTTTCATAGAAAATAAATTTCCAAATATGAGTTTTTACGAGCATTTTTATTCCTGCTAAAAGTTTGGAGAGTGAATTTATAAGGTTGTGTGTGCAATATTATAGACCAAAATAAAGGAAATCGATTTGGAATCTCACTATAAATTAAATACAAGACAACAAAAGACATGAACAATTGATATTCGCAATTATATGGATATGTTGTTCCTTAATTTATAATAAACAATGGTTAATATATTAAAATAAATGTCCAAGAATGTTATCTCTCTATTCCTATGTTGGTATTTAACCTTATGTGCCACATAATTTATGCTTCTGTAACTATATATCTAATTTAAACGGCGATAATATGAACTTCAAAATACATATAAAGACTATGGACACCCACATAATATGAAGGAAACTATATTTATTTATATAGTATTTACCATAGTAGTATGGTAGTCATGCGCCCTAAATTAAATACTTATTTCATGAAGTGAATTTTGTTTAGAACATTATTTCAAGTTATTCACACTGAAGATGGATGCCCTTATATTTGCAAGGGCTAATTAAATATCCATAAAACTATAAATTCATTCCACAAGTACTTATGAAACACTAAAAATGATGCCCTCGAATTTGCCACCTAAGAATATACTGAATGAAATTGGGCAACATAATAAACGGATTAGATGTACGTAGATCGACTTTCTATCTCCCGCCCTACAAGGAGCATCTAGAAAGCAGACATGTTTGGTTCCATTCAAGTAAAAAAACTAACATAGATACGTAGTGAAGAGAATATACATAAAGGATTCAAATGAAATAAAAAAATCCGTTTTTAATCTAAAGCACAAGGGTACAAATTATGACTGGAAGAAAAAACAACTCATAATCCAATCTGTCAAGAAAGAAGAAAGCTATAAGTAATTCTGCTATGAATCTCATATTGATTTGAATCCTAGCTCAAGATGAACGCTAACTAGATGCATGTAGAATATGAAGTGGTGTTTCCATAGATGAATGAGTCTAAAGAACAGGACCTACCTCATCATAGTTTCACATAGTTTTATCTCATGCAAACAATATTCTTAAGTGTTGAATTTTAGTGAAGAAATAATACCAACGAAATCCAATCTCCTTTTGCAAGGATTACAACGAAAAAGCCATATTACTTTCCATAGTCGTGCAAAAATGTTAGAGAGGTTCATAACTATAGATCTTCCTCTAAAAATCTCACTAAAATTAATCAACAAGGTCATGATTTTTTATTACTACTTAGTAATTATATACAAATAAAGGTCTAAGTTATACCTCTAAAGCTGTATCGGGTCGTAATAGATATACAATTAATAGGATGAATAAGTGGGTAATTTCTTTATTGAAGATACGAATAAATATTACATCTTCCAAAGTACTATAGATGGCTGCCTTACATTTGTGAGGGCCACCCAGATAGTTTGTTTAACACATGGTGATTTGCATGACATTATTACGGGTAAAATGGAGCAACACGATTGGTGTCTGGTTTGTCCTTCCTAACTAAATTTGACCTTACCTAGGTTTGGTGATCAATAAAGCATACTACTATCATTAACTATCATCGATTTTGTATGTTCGCATCCCAGCATGATGTACTAGAACATGGGCGCAACCACGGAGAACACACAATGCTGAAATGATTGTACAATTGTAGGTGATGGAGAACATGCCACCTGGTAACATGCTGCCGAATAATAGATTTGTCAATGCAGCCCATGTTTGTGTGTGCCCAAGACTCGTGTAGGCGTTTGTGCTCAAAGATGAACAAAGAAATGAGTAGCGATTCGGAAAAATCAGTACTTGTTGCAGATGTGTTGTGAGTCGAAGCTTTCCTACTAGTATATCCAGTGTGCAACTGTGCACAGTCAACGTCATGAGTCATGAAGTTTGTAGCTTGAGACGGAGGCAGAACTACAGCAGATAAGGCAAGGTTTCCATGCCGTTGAAGATGCAACGAAATGGATTTAACAGATACATATGTTGTTCTGCTAGCAGATCTGGTGGAAGAGCAGCTTCTGAACATCGCGTTGAAATGCTATGCACATGAATACGAAAATAGGCCGGATAACATAGTATTTCCCCATGCTTCCTATTCTGAACTTGTGAAAAATAAGGGGCAAATGCTCTGTATAAAACGCATATGACTAGCTAGTCACATTTGGGTGCTGGTGCATGACCTACCTTCTGTGGCACTAGATGACTATTTAACCTTATGGGCTATTGGAACTCTATTTGGTAAGACTATTGATATTGATCTGAACTACACTAGAGAGCATGGAGTTCTGAGAGTTTTTGTAGCTTGCATGGATCATAGTTATATTCCAAAAAGAATGGACATTCCGATCAAAGATGAATTTTTTAAGCTGCGTTTTTAAGTTGAGGGGGAACCTTTACCCCCTCCCTTGGAGGATGTGTTAATGAATGAGGATAATGCACATGATGGTGACAATAATGTTGGCGATCTGAATCAGGGAGCTGATGGCAACTTAAATGGAGATGCAAACATTCAGGACAATGGTGATATTGCTGAGAGTACTAAGACGCAACATGGCGCTGCAGCAGCACGAAGGCATAAACAAGCTGAATTGGCACCAAAGATTTGCTTCAGTTCTTTTTATTCCATGCCTGTTGTGGATCAACGGCTAGTTAGATCTGCCCCTACTATGCATATGGAAACACGTAGGACAGGTAATGATCATGCTCCTAACGTGGGTATTAATGAACCTTTGTTTCTACATAATAAAACGTTTGCATGTATTCCTACGGATGGGGTCACGAGTCAATCTGGGATGATACCTTCGATCCAAATTCACGGATGTAGTATAATAACTTTTTTCCTAGAAGACCTAGGTTTAATCGAACCTTGGAAAACACTTCTAAAAGGTAATAAGAAAGGACACGTCTACAAGACTTTGTTTGTTCATTTTACCTTAGTTGACCGAACCAATCTAGTTTACTTTATAACAGGTTTGAATCAATGGATGGATATAGGCTAGGGTTGAAGAACCACCGACAGCTGCACATCAGTTGTGATAAAAGATAATAATAAGCATAGTCATGTATCATGTTTGTATTGAGATAATCTTTTGTGAGCAACACATCCTAATATTCTAGAGCCCCTGTGATGCAGTGGGCATACCAATAGACTTTTAGTCCAACCGAGAGTACACCGAAGCCACGGGTTACAAACGATTATTAAGTGTAAACATGGATCAAAGCTTTAAGTGGTGATGTTGTTGTTGATCCAGAATGGGGTGCTAAGCGAAGACCGTACTTCCCTTTCTGTCACTGAGTTTATTATGAGATCGCCGCTAGCCAAGTATCTCACCTCAAGCCTTTATCAATCTATAGGATCTTGGGTACCTACAAGTCCACAAATCGAGACGAGAGACGAAGAAACAAAAGATGCAAATCACGAATCCAAACAAAACACAATTCTCCCATGATCTCGATGCACATATTTGCTACGAAGTTTCTCCCCAACCCACAACCCGTGAGGACTACTCACTCATAACAAATAGATCAGAGATAGAAAACATCATGCAAATACTTAGATTGAAATCAAATATTCTTACAATGGTCGCCAAATCACAAGGAGATATAAAATTACAAAGCAATGGCTATGGCTAGTGGAGGGATGGATGGTGGAAGTGATGAACAATGGTATGGATCTCCTTTGGTGGAGTTGTGATGCAATATGAGAATGACGGCTCTCTGGCCGGCGGCTGGAACCTCAAAATATATAGGCGTGTTCACGAAAGTTGTAGGGTTTGACGAGACAAAGCTGTCGCAACCTGGTATGGGCGGGAGGTACGGGCAGACCGCGCCCGTACCAGTGGTCGTTAAGCGTGCTGACGCCCTGGTAAGCTTCTCCAATTAATTGGTTGTGTGTACTTTCTCAAAATCCTTCATTATGACTCCTTATTTCGCCTTAAAAGCAGTGATTTCCTGCAGAACATAAATCAAAGAAGGGATTTGCATATCTTTGCAATTATTAGTCGTTAGTGGAAAAGTTGAGAGTTTCTTTGGCAATTTCTTGAACAAAAACAATGTTTAAACGCAGTGGAAGATGGCAAAAATCGGAGCCATCAACTTCCCCAAAGCTCAAACCTTGATCGTCCTCGAGCAAGAAGAACCAAAAGAACTATAAGGAATTCAATGTTTAAACTTGAAACAACGAGAATAAGAGTTCACTTATAGTCGGTAGTCATATGTCCTCAACACTTCATTCATTTGCGAAGCTTATCAAAGTCAGAGAGATGACAATAATACTATACAAGCTTCAGTAAGTCAAGATAATCAAAGTAAATTTTAATATAAGTATAAATAACTAGAAGTTTAGCAATCAATCCAATTCCTCTAATTAACTCTCAGCTTTCCAAGGAACACTAGGATGTTTAAATATCATAATTGAGTAAGAGAGTTTCATGTCCCAAGTAGTATAATAATGAAGTTTCTTATTTACACCCACATCAATAAATCAAGTCAATCTAAAACACTTTAATCAAATCATTTTCTTTCAATAAAAACTCGTAAAGTAGTAATGAGAGCATGCCAAGGACTTGTTATGTGGATCCTCATAGATATCTTTTTTATTTCTTTCGTTTTCATCATATTTTTCAAGGATCATTGTTTGTTTCTTTTTGCTAGTGTTTGCACAACCTTTGAGAGTTCCAATACTTTTTCCCATACATTGACACGGATGCCACTCATGTCATCAACTCATAGCCGAAATTCGGGGTTATGCCATAGATCGTTCAAAAGCTAGCGGAGTTGTTGGCATCCCAAAGGTGTGCATTAGAGACATAGAACAAACTTGTCTCATAGCTTTCTCTTTTTTTGAGCTAGTACCGCGGTTTGAGCCACAAGGTTAGCTTTGGCATGCATCACAATTACCACTAGACTTTATTTCTATCAAACAACTCCTTTCATGAGTGTCGTTGAGACTATCAAAATATCTACGGGGTTAAGTATAATCAAGGGTATACTCTCAAGACAATCATTCATCAAACAAGTCGTAAATTTCAGAATTATTCTTATTGTACTTGTTTGGCATTATTGAAGGGAATATGCCCAAGAGGCAATAATAAAGTCGTTATTATCTTATTCCATGTTTATTTTGCATGCTATAATTGTATTAATTGGAAACGTTAATACATGTGTGTTTAATAAACAAAATACAAAGTTACTAGTAATGCCTCTCATATAAACTAGCTCGTTGATTAACAAGATGATCAAGGTTTCCTGATCATGGACATTGGATGTTGTTAATAACGAGGTCACAACATTGGTGGAATGATGTGATGAACATTCATCCGAAGTAAAGCATTACGATCAAAGTCATTATGTTTATATTGCTATAATATCATACGAAGTAATGGTTGTTCAAATAAAGTGTTATTGTGTTTTCGTTGTCATCAAACCTAGCCTTCAATATTTGTTTTAATAATTGGTATTTTGTTCTGGTATTACGAGAACAATGGTTGTTTAAATAATTACCGTATTCTATAAAGGATGGATGAACTTTTACAAGTCTAGTTGGAGAAATCACATCCATAAACATTATTGCTAAAATGTCATAAGACAAATGATTGGAAGATCACTTATGAAGTGACATCGCTGTTTGAATCATATTGGAAAGTAAACATGAAGAAACTCCATGTTGATGGATTTTTGGAGTCTTTTGATTTTGATCAATTGACGCTTGTGAAACTTCCCTCGAAATAATTGAAACTCCGTCCATAGGCCAAAGAGGAACGGATGACTAATTTATTGGATATTATGCATGTTGATGTATATAGTCCATTTTGTTTAGCCAAATGCGATGGATCTTTTTTCTTCATATGATTTCTGCAGAAATTTGAGTGAATATATCTATATATTTACTTAATAAGGAAGAAGTATGAAACATTTGAAAATTGTTCAAAGACTTTCAAGATGAAGTGAAAAATCATTGTAACAAGAAAATAATAGAGTTTATGATTTGATCATAAAGGAAGATATTTGAGTTACAGGTTTAGCAAAACACCTAAGATTTCAGGAATTGTTCCATGAATTTGCATTTCCCGATAAACCACAGGAGTATGGTATGTTCGAGAGATAAAATCAAACCTTGTTTGACATGGTAATATCAAAGGTGTCGTTTATATAACTGCCATTATGTTTTAAGGATTAAAGCTTTAGAGACTACCGCGTTTACACTGAAAAGAGCACCATCGTGATCCGTTGAAATGACACCATATGAGTTATGGTTTGGGATAAAACCCAAATTGTCTTTTCTTAAATTTTGGTATGCTATGGATAAGTAAAATGTTTACAACCAAAGTCGGATAAGCACATCTTTGTAGGTTATCCCAAAGAATTTGTTGGGAATTCCTCCATAACACCGAGGACAAAAGAGTTTGTCGCTTGGAACGTCAAGTTTCTTGAGAAGGAATTTTTCGTGAAAAGTTAAGTGGGAGGACAATAGAACTTTGATAAGGTTGTTGAATATTAGCTATATGTGCTAAGTAGTGCAGGGCCGGAAAGTGTTCCGGTGGCAGCCACAATGCTCATGACTCCCGTGATTACAAAGGGTGTGATCTTGGAGATTAGAGTTCCTATTGAACCATGTGGGTTGGTAAGAATCAAATAGTAAGATTTGAAACATAAGTCGTTATTGTTTTGATACTGATGAACCGACTGCATGCAAAGAAGCGATGATGGGCCCTGACTGCATAAAATGACTAGAAGTCATAGAATCCGTAATAGTATCCATACACGAGAAATCAAGTTTCTGAACTTGGAAGACCCTCCGAAAAGGCGTGAAGCCTATTGGTCGTGTTCGGATCTATAAAGAAATAGACATGGATGTTTAACATCTATGAAATAGCCGACATGTCAGAAAGAAGTTTATGGCAATGTTCAAGGAGTTAACTATGACAAGATTTGATCTTTCATCGCAATATTTAGTCTTGACGGATGAATGTAGCAACCACTACATATAATTTGGTATATGGTAGTTGAATAAACAAAACAAGGTTCTTCTAATAGAATGGTTACCTAGGACGTGTACATGACACGGTCCGAAGGATTTTGTTAATTCAAAGGGTGCTAAAAGGACATGCAAACTTCAATAGTTGAAGTGAGCATAGCGGAGTTGGAATCTTCACCCTGATAAAAATGATAAAGGAGTTTAGTTTCATCAGAGATGATGAAGATGCTTGCATTTTCAAGAAATTAAGTGGGAGTGCTGAGACAAATTTCCAATACATTATGAAGAGCACATATTGTTGATTGGAAATGATGTATCTTTTATTGACACAAGTTAAGAATTTCATTAAAATAGGATTTCGATGAAAGACTTGGCAAAACCGGAATATTTGGCATCAATGTCTATGTATAGATTGAGGCGCTAATATGGTTATGCCAGACATACATATATGAGATATTGAAAGGGTTCAATATGGAAACAACAAGAAAGGTTCTTTCTGCATGGAAATGATTGTATCAAGATTCAAGTGTTTCAACACTTGGTGAGTAAAATCACATGAATATTTTGATAGATTATACCGTGATATGTATATATCCAGATATGTCCTATGCTATAAATGTTATGAGCACATACTAGAAGGATTCATAAGATGATCATTGGGCGATAGTAAAGATATTCTTTTGAGCTTTGGAAGAACTAAGAATATATCATGTATAAGTGACAAATAGTTGAAGGTAGTTCATTGTAAAGTGTTACATTGATACTAGTTTTGTCACAAGATATAAATTAAATTTATCACAATTTAGACTATGGGTGGCACAATGTAATGGAAATGATGTTCCATGATGGATTTGGATGAATTCCAAAGTTGAGACATTGTGACGGATACTACAACAAAAGGCTAAGTATATGACTGCTATAGTAGCAGCACAGGAGGGCATTTGTGTTAAGTAGTTTGTTATCAAACTTGGTGTGGTTCGAAGTGGGCTAATATTATGAAGATATAGTGTATGACAATAATATCAACATATTTTAACCCGAACGAACTAAAGGTCTCACCAAAGGACCAAATTTATACAATGCCATCTCATTTGAGAATGATTGATGCGTAGAGACACAAAGACATGCGAATACACACGAACCTAAAACTGTCAGAACCGTAGATTTTGTTAACCACTAGCAATCGCGTATATGCAACACCAGAAAGCCATAGGTGTTCAATACGCAAAGTTTTTCAAACTAGATTATTGACTCTAGTGCAAGTGGGAGACTGAAGGGAATATGCCCGAGAGGCAATAATAAAGTGGTTATTATCTTATTCCATGTTTATGATAAATGTTTATTTTGCATGCTATAATTGTATTAATTAGAAACTTAATACATGTGTGCTTAATAAACAAAATACAAAGTTTCTAGTAATGCCTCTCATATAAACTAGCTCGTTGATTAACAAGATGATCAAGGTTTCCTGATCAAGGACATTGGATGTTGTTAATAACGAGGTCACAACATTGGTGGAATGATGTGATGAGCATTCATCCGAAGTATAGCATTACGATCAAAGTCATTATGTTTATATTGCTATAACATCATACGAAGTAATCTTAGTCCTTAGACCATGAGATCATATTAATTGCTAACATCAGAAGAGTAACTTGATAACATCAAATGTCACACCGTAAAAGGGTGACTATAAAGGTGGGTTCAGATACTCCAAGGGTGTTATATTGAGGCTTATGGATCAAGAGTGGAAATTGTCAATCCCGATGACATAAAGATATACTCTGCGCCCTCTCGGTGATATCACATTAAGATAGCTTGCAAGCAAGTGATTTGATCATTAGAATGTTATATCACGAAAACGAGAAAAGAGTGCATGTCGGTTACGAGATCAAACTAGGTATTTGGATGCCGATGATCGAATCTCGGACATGTAATATATCACGAAACAAAGGGATTTAGTTACGACGTTAAAGGTTCGACGATCACAAGATTCATCGTTGAATATGTGGAGTCAGTACAGATCTCCAGGTCCCGCAGCTGATCATTGATCGGAGAGGGGTCTCGATCATGTCTGCATTCTTCACGAACCGTAGGGTGACACACTTAAGGGACACCGATACCATTTAGGAGAAAATATGTTTCAGATAGAGATTAAGAAAGCGCTAGAATCATTTCGATGGAAACCGGAATTGTTTCGGGTGAAATTGCAGAAACTGGTTTTGCATGTGATATTGAAATGTTGCAGTCGGTTTTATGTGAATGTTTGTTAATTAATGTAATTAAAAATTCTGAATAAAATAAATAAAATAATTTTATTTAATGAGAGCTTGCATTAAATTTGGTGGAAATTTAATGCATGTGAGTGGAAGTGTGAGTGGAGGCATATTTATGTGAGTGGAGCATCCACCACATGAATGATGGAAGAGGTGGGGGCACCACCATGGCTGCCATGCCATGGCCCTTGGTTGCCCCCCTATTCCCTATAAAAGGCCCCCTCTCCTCCTCACAACACACACCTCCTCGTGAAGGATCTCTCTCCGCCTCTAGTTATTCCTCATGATCTCAGATTAGCGAGATACATGTTCCTGATGGCTTTATTTGGAAAGGAGTTGATGCTTCCGCTGCTTTGCTGGAGCGAGGGACGGAGGTTGTCAGGGTACCGGATGTGTGTGCGATCACGGATGCACCGTTGCTTTGCTGTGCTGGACTTGGTGGTGCTGAACTTGCTGGAGCTGGATCTGATGGATGTGCTGGAGCTGGACCTGCTGGATTTCATCACGATCTTGAGATCGACAAGTGTACGACTACATCATCCACGAGTTCCAACTTGTTAACAAAGCTTTGTTGTCTTCGAGGGTAAGTTCTCCATGGATGTATATCCACCTGTTGCTTGTATCTAATAGATAGATCTTGCCGTATAGTTCCCATCGTAGGAATTTTTTTATTTTCTATGCTGCGAACCCAACAGTGGTATCAGAGCCTGATCTATGCGTAGGTGCTTTGCACAAGTAGTACAGATATGTTTATATGTGGGTGATGATGATCATGTTATTGCACCTTCTATGTATTTTGGATATTGGTGGCATAGTGGGATGAAGCGGCCTGGACCAACTTTACATGTCATCGCACATGAGACCGGTTCCATGACTGACATGCAACTAGTTTTTCATAAGTGGCTAGCGGGTGTCTATCTCACCTACTATAGTCAATATCTGATTTACAACGAGTTTCTAATAACCTAGCTATCATCGTTGTGGTTCCATGTTCGTAGGTAAGACTGGTTTTATCTTCGAAAGCCCTAAGCCACGTAAAACTTGCAATGGATAAATTAGAGGCGTCTAGTTTAGATTGTTGATGCGCTAGTGTCATGATATGATAATGTTGTAAGTAGATGTATGGTAGATACCCTTAGAACACACCTAACGTGTAAGTTCCGTAGACCTTGGCCTTACACACAAAGGAATGAAAGAGATCATAGCACGATGCACATGATGGTGATCAAATGCATGGACCATATCATTCCACTTTGCACATATTATGTTTGCATCTTATATTGTTAGTTTGGAGTTTTAGTAGCATTATAAGATGACCCCTTGATACATTGCAAATGTATCTATAATTTTTGATGCTCCATGCTTAGTTTTATCCACTTTCTTGTGTTTTGGCCACACTTTGGAGTACTTTTCATATGATTTGTTGGACTAACCTATTAACAAGAGCCACAGTGCCAGCTGCCTGTTTTCTGCTGTTTTTGGTTCCAGGAAAGTCAGAAAATGAATATTCTCGGAATTGGACGGGACAAAAGCCAAAGTGCCTATTTTTCCAGAAGACTCCAGGAGCCAGAATACAAGACGGCGAAGAGCCAGGGGGTGGCCACACCACCTGGTGGCGCGGGCCAGGCCAGGCCGTGCCAGGGGGTGGTGTGGGCCCCCCCAGGCACCCCCTCGATCTCTCTCTTCGCCTATAAGAAGCCTTCTGACCTAAAAACTCCGGGAGGGTCGACGTTTTTCCACGAAAAGTTCCGCTGCGCCGCCGCCACCGAAGGGGAGATTCGGGGGATAGAAAGTCTCTGTTCCGGCACCCTACCGGGACGGGGAAGTGCCCCCGGAACTATCTCCATCGATCTCCACCATCATCTCCATCGACCATCCAGGTTTCCCCCATCTATGAGTGAGTAATCCCCCGCTGTAGGCTATGGGGATGGTAGGGATTGGATGAGATCGTTCATGTAATGGTATCAGATTGTTAGGGCATAGTGCCTAGTATCTCTTATTAGTGCTTTATGACTTTGTTGCAACTTTGTTGTGCTTAATGCTTGTCACTAGGGCCCGAGTGCCATGATTTTAGATCTGAAATTATTATTGATTCATTATGATAGTATTGTTTCTGGTCTTATCTGCAAGTTGTATACACACGTCGTTGTCCGGAACCTATGGCCCCGAAGTGACAGAAATCGGGATAACCAGAAGGGAAAGGCTTTGATGTGAGGATCACATTTGTTCACGGAGTGTTAATGCTTTGCTCCGGTGCTCTGTTAAAAGGAGCACCTTAATTTCCAGTAGTTCCCTAGAGGCCCCGCTGCAAACAGGCTGCCAGGACAAAAGATGTTGTGCAAGTTCTCATTGCGAGCACGTATGACTATATATGGAACACATGCCTAGGATTGTCTAGTACTTGGATGCTTTATCTTATTTATCTACAATTGCCCTATGTTCTGATTGCTTTGTGAATTTTCTTGTCCATGCAACGCCCGTCCATCCATCCCTATGCCTACCTCACTCGAATCTCACTGTTTACTGCTATTGTTACTACTGTCTTTACTTTACTACTGCTGCTACTTTACTATTCCTACTACAAAACTATTGCTACTGATAAACTGTTGTGAGCAAGATTGTTTCCAGATGCAGCTGAATTGACAACTCAGTTGTTAAGGCTTATAAATATTTTTTGGCTCCCCTTGTGTCGAATCAATAAATTGGGTTTAACTTCCCTCGAAAATACTGCGATACCCCCCCTATACTTGTGGGTCATCAAGACTATTTTCTGGCGCCGTTGCCGGGGAGCATAGCTTTATTTATCAAGTTCACTTGGAATCACTATTGTTCAAGCTAAGTTTATCTTTCTCCTTGTTTGCTTGTTTCTTTATCAAAAATACAAAAAAAAATTAGTTCCTACTCTGGTTATTGTTTTCATGAACTGCAACGGCCTAAGTAACTGGCAAGAGAATAAGTGATGATGTTCATCAAAAACAAATAAAGTGTTATTGTGTTTTCGTTGTCATCAAACCTAGCCTTCAAGATTTGTTTTAATAATTGGTATTTTGTTCTGGTATTACGAGAACAATGGTTGTTCAAATAATTACCGTATTCCATAAAGGATGGATGAACTTTTACAAGTCTAGTTGGAGAAATCACATCCATAAACATTATTGCTAAAATGTCATAAGACAAATGATTGGAAGATCACTTATGAAGTGACATCGCTGTTTGAATCATATTGGAAAGTAAACATGAAGAAACTCCATGTTGATGGATTTTTGGAGTCTTTTGATTTTGATCAATTGACGCTTGTGAAACTTCCCTCGAAATAATTGAAACTCCGTCCATAGGCCAAAGAGGAACGGATGACTAATTTATTGGATATTATGCATGTTGATGTATATAGTCCATTTTGTTTAGCCAAATGCGATGGATCTTTTTTCTTCATATGATTTCTGCAGAAATTTGAGTGAATATATCTATATATTTACTTAATAAGGAAGAAGTATGAAACATTTGAAAATTGTTCAAAGACTTTCAAGATGAAGTGAAAAATCATTGTAACAAGAAAATAATAGAGTTTATGATTTGATCATAAAGGAAGATATTTGAGTTACAGGTTTAGTAAAACACCTAAGATTTCAGGAATTGTTCCATGAATTTGCATTTCCCGATAAACCACAGGAGTATGGTATGTTCGAGAGATAAAATCAAACCTTGTTTGACATGGTAATATCAAAGGTGTCGTTTATATAACTGCCATTATGTTTTAAGGATTAAAGCTTTAGAGACTACCGCGTTTACACTGAAAAGAGCACCATCGTGATCCGTTGAAATGACACCATATGAGTTATGGTTTGGGATAAAACCCAAATTGTCTTTTCTTAAATTTTGGTATGCTATGGATAAGTAAAATGTTTACAACCAAAGTCGGATAAGCACATCTTTGTAGGTTATCCCAAAGAATTTGTTGGGAATTCCTCCATAACACCGAGGACAAAAGAGTTTGTCGCTTGGAACGTCAAGTTTCTTGAGAAGGAATTTTTCGTGAAAAGTTAAGTGGGAGGACAATATAACTTTGATAAGGTTGTTGAATATTAGCTATATGTGCTAAGTAGTGTAGGGCCGGAAAGTGTTCCGGTGGCAGCCACAATGCTCATGACTCCCGTGATTACAAAGGGTGTGATCTTGGAGATTAGAGTTCCTATTGAACCATGTGGGTCGGTAAGAATCAAATAGTAAGATTTGAAACATAAGTCGTTATTGTTTTGATACTGATGAACCGACTGCATGCAAAGAAGCGATGATGGGCCCTGACTGCATAAAATGACTAGAAGTCATAGAATCCGTAATAGTATCCATACACGAGAAATCAAGTTTCTGAACTTGGAAGACTCTCCGAAAAGGCGTGAAGCCTATTGGTCATGTTCGGATCTATAAAGAAATAGACATGGATGTTTAACATCTATGAAATAGTCGACATGTCAGAAAGAAGTTTATGGCAATGTTCAAGGAGTTAACTATGACAAGATTTGATCTTTCATCGCAATATTTAGTCTTGACGGATGAATGTAGCAACCACTACATATAATTTGGTATATGGTAGTTGAATAAACAAAACAAGGTTCTTCTAATAGAATGGTTACCTAGGACGTGTACATGACACGGTCCGAAGGGTTTTGTTAATTCAAAGGGTGCTAAAAGGACATGCAAACTTCAATAGTTGAAGTGAGCATAGCGGAGTTGGAATCTTCACCCTGATAAAAATGATAAAGGAGTTTAGTTTCATCAGAGATGATGAAGATGCTTGCATTTTCAAGAAATTAAGTGGGAGTGCTGAGACAAATTTCCAATACATTATGAAGAGCACATATTGTTGATTGGAAATGATGTATCTTTTATTGACACAAGTTAAGAATTTCATTAAAATAGGATTTCGATGAAAGACTTGGCAAAACCGGAATATTTGGCATCAATGTCTATGTATAGATTGAGGCGCTAATATGGTTATGCCAAACATACATATATGAGATATTGAAAGGGTTCAATATGGAAACAACAAGAAAGGTTCTTGCTGCATGGAAATGATTGTATCAAGATTCAAGTGTTTCAACACTTGGTGAGTAAAATCACATGAATATTTTGATAGATTATACCGTGATATGTATATATCCAGATATGTCCTATGCTATAAATGTTATGAGCACATACTAGAATGATTCATAAGATGATCATTGGGCGATAGTAAAGATATTCTTTTGAGCTTTGGAAGAACTAAGAATATATCATGTATAAGTGACAAATAGTTGAAGGTAGTTCATTGTAAAGTGTTACATTGATACTAGTTTTGTCATAAGATATAAATTAAATTTATCACAATTTAGACTATGGGTGGCACAATGTAATGGAAATGATGTTCCATGATGGATTTGGATGAATTCCAAAGTTGAGACATTGTGACGGATACTACAACAAAAGGCTAAGTATATGACTGCTATAGTAGCAGCACAGGAGGGCATTTGTGTTAAGTAGTTTGTTATCAAACTTGGTGTGGTTCGAAGTGGGCTAATATTATGAAGATATAGTGTATGACAATAATATCAACATATTTTAACCCGAACGAACTAAAGGTCTCACCAAAGGACCAAATTTATACAATGCCATCTCATTTGAGAATGAGTGATGCGTAGAGACACAAAGACATGCGAATACACACGAACCTAAAACTGTCAGAACCGTAGATTTTGTTAACCACTAGCAATCGCGTATATGCAACACCAGAAAGCCATAGGTGTTCAATACGCAAAGTTTTTCAAACTAGATTATTGACTCTAGTGCAAGTGGGAGACTGAAGGGAATATGCCCGAGAGGCAATAATAAAGTGGTTATTATCTTATTCCATGTTTATGATAAATGTTTATTTTGCATGCTATAATTGTATTAATTAGAAACTTAATACATGTGTGTTTAATAAACAAAATACAAAGTTTCTAGTAATGCCTCTCATATAAACTAGCTCGTTGATTAACAAGATGATCAAGGTTTCCTGATCAAGGACATTGGATGTTGTTAATAACGAGGTCACAACATTGGTGGAATGATGTGATGAGCATTCATCCAAAGTATAGCATTACGATCAAAGTCATTATGTTTATATTTCTATAACATCATACGAAGTAATCTTAGTCCTTAGACCATGAGATCATATTAATTGCTAACATCAAAAGAGTAACTTGATAACATCAAATGTCACACCGTAAAAGGGTGACTATAAAGGTGGGTTCAGATACTCCAAAGGTGTTATATTGAGGCTTATGGATCAAGAGTGGAAATTGTCAATGCCGATGACATATAGATATACTCTGCGCCCTCTCGGTGATATCACATTAAGATAGCTTGCAAGCAAGTGATTTGATCACTAGAATGTTATATCACGGGAACGAGAAAAGAGTGCATGTCTGTAACGAGATCAAACTAGGTATTTGGATGCCGATGATCGAATCTCGGACATGTAATATATCACGAGACAAAGGGATTTAGTTATAATGTTAAAGGTTCACGCGATCACAAGAGTCATCGTTGAATATGTGGGAGTCAATACGGATCTCCAGGTCCCGCTGCTGATTATTGATCGGAGAGGGGTCTCGATCATGTCTGCATTATTCGTGAACCGTAGGGTGACATTTAAGGGATATCGGCACCATTTAGGAGCAAATATGTTTCAGATAAAGATTAAGAAAGCGCTGGAATCATTTCGATGGAAACCGGAATTGTTTCGAGTGAAATTGCAGAAACTGGTTTTGCCTGTGATATTGAAATGTTGTAGGGGGTTTTATGTGAATGTTTTTTAATTAATGTAATTGATAAAATTCTGAATAAAATAAATAAAATAGTTTTATTTAATGAGCTTGCATTAAATTTGGTGGAAATTTAATGCATGTGAGTGGAAGTGTGAGTGGAGGCATATTTATGTGAGTGGGGCATCCACCACATGAATGATGGAAGAGGTGGGGCACCACCATGGCTTCCATGCCATGGCCCCTGGTTGCCCCCCTATTCCCTATAAAAGGCCCCCCTCTCCTCCTCACAACACACACCTCCTCGTGAAGGATCTCTCTCCCCCTCTAGTTATTCCCCATGGTCTCGGATTAGCAAGATACATGTTCCCGGTGGCTTTATCTGGAAAGGAGTTGCTGCTTCCGCTGCTTTGCTGGAGCAAGGGATGTTGTCGGGGTACCGGATGTGTGTGCGATCACGGATGCACCACTGCTTTGCGGTGCTGGACTTGGTGGTGCTGAACTTGCTGGAGCTGGATCTGACGGACGTGCTGGAGCTAGACCTGCTGGACTTCATCACGATCTTGAGATCGACAAGTGTACGACTACATCATCCACGAGTTCCAACTCGTTAACAAAGCTTTGTTGTCTTCTAGGGTAAGTTCTCCATGGATGTATATCCACCCATTGATTGTATCTAATAGATAGATCTTGGTGTATAGTTTCCATCGTAGGAATTATTTATTTTCTATGTTGTGAACCCAACAATTATTATTTCGAAGGAAAGACTCGGTTAACTAAAAGAACTAGAGCAAGAGCTTCAACAACTAATCATCATACCAATAAAAGGCCTTACTCTAACCGTATTAAATTACTTACCACTAGCATGGCATCTTAGCTAATCAACAAACTAAGATAAACAACTCAAACTTCATAAGTGGGAGACATAGGACATACGTCTCATAAGTAACTTCCTGATCCTCTTCCTTATAGGGATGTGTTCCTTCAAAACTCAAACACGATTACTCTCAAAATGATATTAAAGCAAAGTGGCAAAGTACGAATCCACGTTTACGAAAAAAGATAAATAGAAAAATCTTTTTGTATTTTTTAGGATAGGGATTAAAGAATAAAAAAGAACTTGCGACCAAGCATGGGTTTAAGAAAAGAAAAACAAAGGAAAACAAATAAACCAAAATAAAAGCAAATTAAAAATCAAAGGAAAAAGTAAAGTGTTGGAACAAGCCAACACGAGTGTTTGAAAGCTCTCTAGGAGCTAGAGTACAACCTCGTTATTATGCAAATAAATTTGCTAGGGGAACACATCTCCAAGCGTAGGCTTTTGCAAGCCCTTTTGTTGCTCATTGTGGTAGCAGTGGATAATCTCCCACGTTCCATTGGCTACTACAATCATGTAACTGGGTGGCGAGGCTTGTAGTGGCATCTCGAAGGCTGATGGAGAGGTTGTTCATGTTTTAAATATTTCCTTCGAGTGCATAAATATCTTCATAGGTGGTGTAGTAGTTTGGTGGCTGCACATCTTGTTCGGTTCCTTCTTGTTCTACTTCTTCATCTTCTCCTCCTCCCACGGGTATTTCTTGTTGGGGTAGATTAGCTTTGACCTGCGCATCATAACGCAAACGTCCATCCTCGATAGAGAATAAACCATTAGGCAAAGGAGAAGGGATCAAGTGATCCGCTCCAGGTATATTGAAGAAATATCTACCATGATTTTTAGAAATCATACCACATGCTCTTAGGGTAGATAGACTGAGACGGTTAATTCCAGTCAACGGTTGGATGTTACCTAGGTTGATGCAAAGTGTGCGTTCAAGAGCAGTAACAATTCCTCCTCCACATATGGGTCCACAAGATTGAAGAGCTTTATGCTTAAGATAAAACACAAGTAAAGCATCCAAATTTGGCTTTAAGTTACAATTGTTAAGTGTAGCTTTTGCGAGGATCAACATGTCCTCCTTATTAACTCTAGTGAACTCACCACGTGTTTGTAATTTGTTAGCAATAACATAGAACAAATATCGAATAGCAGGATGATCAATTTGGTTCCTCTTGGGTGTGTGTCCATGAATTCTCATTAAAATAAAATATTGTAAAGGTGAAGGATTTAAAAAAGTAGTTGTGCGTACATTGATGGTGTTGTTGGGAAACCCAAAGCATTGAGCCCATTGGCTTAGTGTCAAAGTATACTCACAGTTTATAAGGCGGAATTTAATTCGATCAACTCCGAGCATTTGTTCCTCAGAACAACCATAAGGATCCACCGTGTGTGTCAAGGTGCTTAAGAACTCAAGTGTCAAGTGGTGGTATGTCGCAACATTCTGAAAGACAAAATTGTACAAACCAAAATTGTTGCAAAGTAAATCGAAATAAGCACGAATGCCAAGTTGGTTCAGGATATAAGTACAGGCCCACTTGGTGGTCTTGATCTCTCGAATCTTGAGATGATCAAAACGTGTAAGATGGCACTCCTCGGTGAAATCGATGCCAAGTGACTCAGGGGGTTAACGTATCAATGGGTGGGGCGGAAGACTCCGCAGCCATCTCACGTGTACGGCTCCTCATGTTCATCTAATAAATAAAAACAAGACAAAGTAAATAAAGATTGCTAATATTTTTTGGGTCCAATAGAAACATAGCATAAGTAATTCTCTACACTAGCTACAAGAGAAACTCCTCTAAAAACAATACTAAGCATACTTAGTACCAAGATTGGATCAAGAACAAGACGTATGTCTAGATTGACAATGATGAATGATTAAGCCAATCTTTTGCACAAATAAGTTGGGGATCGGAGGAGAATCATACCTTAGATCGAGTGAGTGCGAAGAATCGAAGAAAGATTGAGTAAATTTGAAGATCCAATGGAGGTTGTTTAAAGTTTGGAGGAAGAAGAAAGAGAAGATAGAGGATTTGGGATTTTTAGGTTACCTCGTCGGGGTCATTATGCCGTCCGCGTACGTGGTACGGGCGGGACCGGGTGTCTTACCTTGGGGACGACGGATGCTCCCAGGTGATGCACTCGGTACGGGCGCGTGTGCCCGTACTACTAGTCGTTAACTATTAGGTGACTTTGATAAAATCTGATGTTTGCTCGGGGGTACAGTACGGGCGCGCGGTACGGGCGCGTCCAGCCGTAGTAGTGGTCGTTTTCGGCACTAATTCCTTTGGCAAAAATCAAAATTTCTATCTCCCTTTTCCTTGAGGTGGTACGGGCACACGGTACGCGCCACTCCTGTCGTACCAGTGGTCATTATCGACACTGTGAATTACAAAAACTCAATTTTTTTGATTAGTAGCACCGTTCACCTTTGCACATCTTATCAGAAGGTTAGATAGCAGCAAAAACACTAAATAATGATCCAATAATACTTCTTAGGCCATGTGTTAGTAAAAAATATAGAGTATTACCTTATTTCTTGTCCTCTTTACATAGGTCTTCATGAACACTCATTATTAAAGACAAAAACAAAAACAAAAACAAAACAAACTAACACAATAGAAAACATAATAATAATAATCAAAACATAGAGAAATTTTATTTCACATGGATTGCCTCCCATGAAGCGCTTCTACTTAAGGTCAATTAGCTTGTCCTTGATGGAAATCACTTAGGTTTGGGGAGTGGAATACCCACTCCAAAATAGTTTGCTTTTAAAGTAATTACACCATCATCGTCATTAGGCTTGGCCTTCTTTTTCCTAGGGAAGGGACTACAAAAGGATCTCTAGATGGTAGCCGTATTCTTATATTCCCTTCATGTAAATTAATCAAAGCTTTAATAGTTCTTACGAATGGCCTACCTATAATTATATGTGCTATGGGATCTTCAGGCATGTCGACAATAACAAGATCAATAAGAGTGGGACTACCTTTAATTTCAACAACTATATTTTCTTTGATCCCAATAGCTTTTTTTATAAGTTGAATCAGCTAGATGGAGTCTTAACTCAGTTGTAACAAATGGCCCCAAGTTTAACATATCGAATAGACTTTTGGAAATTGTCGAGACGCTTGCACCAAGATCACAAAGTGCAGATATCTCATTAACTCCCATCTTAATTTTAATAGTGGGCTCAAATATATGCTTAGCCGGAAGCTTATCAGCTAGTTTTTTATACTCCATCTCTAAATCATGAAGCTTAGATGCTACTTGTTGTATAAATTGTGGGTACATAGCATCATTACCTTGCTCTATACCTAGATTCTTAATGGCTATCATATTCAATAGATCTTCCATGGTATATTCCAGCATTGGCGTGTTGCTATAATCCAGCTCTTCAGGCTTTTCATCATTGGTTACCACCCTCATCATTTTGAGGTCTTCTACCTCATTTGGCTCGGGTTTGCCAGCGAACTTTGCTAGTATGAGAGCTTAGCTCTCGGCTACCTTACCCAGCTGGGCCTCCACGGTGTTTGTTCTTTCCTGTAGAGCCTACACATCATTTCTAATTGCAACGGCCTGGTTAGATAATCTTCCTAAACTACTTTCATGGTTCTTGATGACCCACAAGTATAGGGGGTGTATCGCAGTATTTTCGATAAGTAAGAGTGTCGAACCCAACGAGGAGCAGAAGGTGCTGGCTAGTGGTATGGATCAGGAATTCTCTGCAAATACTTAGCAAATGGATTTTTAGGGGTTTTCGATAAAGCAAGTAAACAAAGTACGAGTAAATAAAAGACAGTAGGAATAAATGCATCAAGTGGCCCAATCCTTTATGCAGCAAAGGACGAGCCGGTTGTATTACTTAAGATGACCAAACATTCTCGAGGACACATGGGAAGACTATCAAGTCCTTTCGCTTCATATAGTTGATTAATCTTCTCTAGCTTGCTAAGTGTTGTGTGGGTGAACCTGTGCTAATGTACCGCCCCATCCAAGACTAATACATACTTGTGATTATACCCCTTGCAAACATCCGTAAGTACAAGAAATTAATAGAGATAAACCTAACCACAACTTTAAACTCTAAGACCCTTACGTCCCTTGCGCAATGGTTTCCTAACGGGGGTTCAGGTTTCTGTCACTCCGGCAACCCCTACAATTAGTATCCAAATACACAATGCATTCCCCTTGACCCATATAGGTGAAGTGTCATGTAGTCGACGTTCACATGACACCACTAGAAGAAGTACACCACAACTTACATAACAAACTATTGAATCTTTCTCAACGCAACTCCACTACTAACAACATGACTTCTCCCATGTGCTCAAGAACAAAACGAACTACTCACAAGACATCATATGGATCATGTTCAGAGATGGAATAATGATGTATAACAATATGAACATAAAAAATAATTCAATGGTTCACTCAATAGCATCAAGTACAAAGAGTAATCAACACCGGGAAAGTTTCCCCTATGAACTATGCAAGATTCAACACAATTGTTACAACAATATGGAGATGGTGATGATGGTGCTGATGGTGATGATGGTGGTGATGATGATGATCCCGATGAAGTCCATCTTGATGGTGGTGTTGATGGCGACGATCTTCCCTCTCCGGGATGGAATTACCCCGGCAGAAATCTGTCTCCCAGAGAGATCTTTCTCTCTCGGTGTTTTCCGCCCCGCAGAGGCGGCGGAATCTTTCTATGGTCCCTCCCCGACTCTTAGGGTTTCGGGAGAATGATATACGCCAGAGGGGAGAGGCTGGAGTGGGCCAGGGTGGCCACACCACCTCCTGGCACGGCCTAGGGCTGCCCGCGCCAGGGGGTGCTGTGGGCCCCCTATGGCCCATCTCCACTCCGTCTTCTGGCATCCTTAGTCTTCTGGAAAAATAGGATTTTCCGTATATTTTCCCGGATTTTCTGATCTTCACGAATTTTGCCTCCAAACAGCACATTTTCCATCAAAATCCTGACTACAGCTGTCCATACTCCAAAAGTCATCAGCCATGCAAAAACAGATGAAATAACATAAGTATCACGTCTCAGTATGAAATATATCAATGAATAATAGTGAATTAAGACATAGAATAGTGATGGAAAATGGACGTATCAACTCCCCCAAGCTTAGACTTCGCTTGTCCTCAAGCGAAACTGAGCTCAATAAACATGGCCTTAGGTTTATGGAGTGAAGAGTCGATAAAATAATACGGACAAGAAGCATCACATTCATCAAATACATAGATCATAATAGAAGGCGACTCACTATTATATAACTCAAATTGTAATAGGTAAAGGAAACACAATAAAGATACATAAAGTAAATCATAATTGGTAATGGCAAACTTAGCTCTTGGTCGAAAAATAGTTGATAATTTGCTGGAGTTCACAAATAGCTAGTTTTCCAATGAAAGATTTCAAAGTAGTAAACATCAAGATAAGAGCAATGTGCAAAACAAGGAACATAAGACATGATTGCATAAATCATCATATGAATGAATGAAATACATCAACTCAAAATACTTGTTGAGGTAGAAGGGAGTAGGTTTACTGACTCAACTACAAAGTAAAAGAAAGGGCCCTTCGCAGAGGGAAGCAGGGATTGAAAGTCTCATAAAGAGCTCCCAAAAATTATGATACTTACTAGATTTTAGCTCTCATTGCCCCTATCATAGGCATCTTTTGGTGGTTAAGGTTAAAGTGACACAACTAAGAGGATATGCTTGACAAGTTATGAATTGGAGTCCCATGCCCCTTACTTATGAGTACTGAACCTCATGCTACTCAACTTCAGTCACGAGCAAGCTCTTGTCATTGTAAATACATGTGTATCATTAAGAACCGCCAACGGGGTACCCCTTGCACATGATACGGGAGCTTTCCATAATCAAAATGACAAGGCAAGCAGACAATGAGCATCTCATCGATCTTTTTATTTGCTATTTGCTCATTATGGTGATGCTTCAAGTTTCCACCATTATTAGGCATGCTTAGGCTAGCGGCCCAGGCGTTTCTCTAACACACATAGAAACTCCATGATCTTACAAGTTCCACTTTTATTTCACACCGCCGGGATCCGTAAGCAAAAGAACATGATATCAACGGGGTACAAAGTACAAGTGCAATGTTGAAAACGTTCCCCATGAAACATGGTTCTGCTAATTTCAACTTATAAAGCGCAGGCATACACGCAACAAAGAAGGACCCAATGGTTCAAGTTTATTAGATGCAAAAAGGTAAGGTGTGCCATCAAGTTCGTGAGAGCTTTAATCACTAGTTTTCTCATAACAAGTTTAATTTGGAAGGTAAACAAAAGCATGAATATACTTGGAATAGCATAAGCTAGTAGGTAGGTATGGTGGACTCTTTGGAATAACTTGGTTTAGGGAGTTGGATGCATGAGTGGAACTCATATTGTTGTGGAGGCTAGCAAAAGACTGGGAGCGACAAACTAAGAGAGCAATAATGGCCATAATCATGTAGAGCGACAAAACATCATTGATCAAAGCATAAAGTGATACTACAAGTTGAAAACTAAAGGATCATACAGGCTATGGTGACTTGAGATAGTCATAACATGGTGTGAGCATGCGCCAAGTCAACCCAAATAAAGCATCAAAGGAGAATACCACTATACTATGCTTTAATAAGCTAAAACAACGCATGATTCATCCAAGGCACATTAAGCAATATCAATTGTTTATAACAAGTCATGCTACAGCAAAGAATACTAAGCATAAAGCCAAAACAATATCAAGCATAGCATGACAAAGCATAGGCCACAGTCAAAAACAAGCTCTTTTTACCACATAAGCATGAACTTTCCTACTCTTTTCCAAACCAAACCAAACTATTTGCAAACCAATGTATGAAAGAGGGGGTCCAACCAATTTATTCAGAAAACTAATAAAACCAAGCAAACAAAAAACCAAAACAAAAACGAAAAAGAAGACGCTCCAAGAACAACACAATTGTGCATGAAACAATAACAATGAAGCGTTTGGAAGAAACCTGCGATTTTAATTGATGAAGAAGGGGATGCCTTGGGCATCCCCAAGCTTTGACGCTTGTACTTCTTGGATATTTCTTGGGGTGACACGCGTGGAATCCCCAAGCTTGAGCTTTAGTCCATCCTTCATCTCATTACTCATTCCTTCCATACACCTGAAATTTTTGCTTGATACAAAACTTCACACAATATTTATTAGCAACATTAGTGCACTTAAGATAAATAAGTCTTAAGGTTCAGTTCTAACACCAAATAAATTTCCATTAGAACACTAGCTACTGTGGAACTTCCATCAAAAAGCTCAATTCCCCAAAAGAACTCAAGAAGGAACCAACAAGAAGCAAATGCAGAAAATGGCAGAAATCTGTCAAAACAGACCAGCAGGTAAAGAAGAATTTTTTCGAAGACCTTATTTGCTCAAATCAAAAAGTGTTGAACTAAAGAAAGTTATATAACAACCTGGGGCAGAAGCACAAACAATTACAGCTCAATCCGACATACAGAGCTCTCTCACGAATTTTTACGGCGAAGCACAGAAATCTGTTTTGGGACAACAACTTTCCCAATCATTACTTCGCTCTCATTAGAGGTTACTCTTGGCACAAAAAAGCAAATAAAAAGGATAAGGAGAGGTTATTACAGAGGTAATAACTTCTAAGACTCATCTAAAACTTTTGGGTTATCTCCCAATAAGTACTTTTCTTTAACGCCTTTAAGTTAGGCATAAGAAGCAAGAAAGAATCAAGTGTTCTCAAATGAAGAAGCATTAAGACAAAATTTTGGACGGACGGTGAGCACACAAGTTTACCCAAGTTCGAATCCGCCGGCTTTGGACGGACCCTACTCCTGCTAGCAATCCAGTAATACGGCAGAGCCGGAATATGGGTTACAAGGGTTTCGCCTCTGCGATGTGAGATTGTAGACTATTGAGGTTATGCCCTAAAGGATCTCCCTAGGGCGGCTTATATAGATATCCGTCCTAGGGTTTACATGAGAGATCAATCCGGCTACGACTAAGAGTTGGTTACAGAGTACATCTTGAACTACAAGTAACATTATGGGCCTAAGTCGGTAAGTCTTATGGGCCTTCCCGTAGTCGGATTGGACTTCGTCTTCTCTCTCTAACTGGGCCGCCCGTGAAGCAAAGCTGTAACCCGAAGTGGGCCACCCTGGTCAGTGAGGAACTGTGAGGATACCTGGAAAGTATATCCCCAACAGTAGCCCCCGGAGGCCTCCAAGATCCAAAGTCGGATTTTATCATCGTCTAGCCCGATCTTCGGCTTGCAGAATCTTGAAGGGTTCCGGAAACTTCACAAGAAAGAATACGATCCGGGTCTTACAAGTAAGTCGGACCTTGCAATTGGTTACTCGGATTTTCTAGCTCGCTTTTAAACTAAGCCAGAACTTGGTTTCTAACACTACCTAACACAAGCATGGTCAAGTCACGTCATCCGACAGACGTTCCGTCAGCACGACCGTTGGTGGGTCCGCGGTTCGCGGAACCGAGGCACCGTTTCAATGCGTGCGTGGAGATTGAGGCGACGCAATCATCGCGCGGGCCCTTCCCATTTCTTTCCACAATGCGTGGTGGTTACACTATAGCGTTTACACGAATCTTGCCGCAGGTAGGTGGATATGAGGGGTTTAGATTTCTTCTTCTCATCCCCACCAGTCCTTTGCCGTTCCTTCCTTCCCAATCTTCCCACACGCCCAGAGCCTCCTCGTCCTCCTTCCACAAAGCTCCTAGCGCCGCCACTTTAAGGTCACCTTTTCCACCGGAGAAAAAATGGCTTCATCCTCTTCTTCCTCTTTGGCGGCGGCGGCATCATCGGCGGAAGTAGCTGCGGAGAAGGTGAGCTTCTGGGGAATCTGGATCCCCTGCGCCCTCGACGAAGACGGCCTCAAAAACATGGAGAAGGAGGGGCTTCTCGCCGCCGGCAACTGGCGAACCGGCCTCGGTGAAACTGTCCCCAATCCATGCGAGGGCGAGCACGTCCACTTCGGCACCCATATGGACAGAGGTTTGTCCTTTCCTCCCTCAGATTTCTTCTCCAAGGTGATTGACCACTATGGAGTTCAACTCCACAATCTTCCTCCCAATTCTCTTCTAGAAATGAGCGCATATGCTGCGCTTTGCGAGGGCTTTCTCTGCATTAGGCCGAGTTTGCTTCTATTCCGGTACTATTTCCATGTCCGGAGAAATTCCATTACTGCCGGTGTTCCTTATATCACCGGTACCATTAGTTTTTCTGTTAGAAGATACCGGGCATATCCCAAAATTTCTGCTAGTGACCCGGTCAAACAATGGCCAGCCACTTTTTTCTACCATAGGGATATTCCGGCTCCCGGCAAGGTTACTGCTTTGCCGGCTTTTGTCGACGGAGCCGCCACAGCCCAGCCTTCCTGGGATGAGGCTGCTCCGGCTCTCACCAACTATCTGATCATTGCTAAGAGGCGGATCGAGTATTTGATCAAGCACAAGGGTCTGAAGGGATCCGGCTTGGTCCAATGCTGGGTTTCTCGTCGGATCCAGCCACTTCAGTACCACAAGGATAGACTGATGCACTCCATCACGTCTTCCAAAAAAGACTCTCTCCGCATCAGCCCCAAAGCCTACACCGCCCAAGGTTACATAAGCCAGATCAAGTGGCTGATCAAGGAGCGGATCGAGAGGAAAATTCCGGAGGTTTCTCTAGATATGCACATGGTGGAAAACCCCGTGGTAGCGGTAAGCTTCCATCAGTACACCTTTTACATGTTTCAATCTTGAAATTATATACCGCAATGCTGATATGCTTTCCTGTTTTCAGCTTGCTGACCTCCCCGAGTCGGAGCTTGCTCCACTCGAAGGATATCCTCCTGAGTTTTCTCAGGAGACTGAAGTGGTCCCATTGCCGGACCTTGCGCTCAAGAAGCGCAAAGCCCCGACAGTGGCTGTTGGCACAAAGGAAGTGCCCGTTGTGAAGAGGTGACTTTCATTCACAATTTCCGCCTTTGTACCTTTCTCAAATTTCTTTCTGAGATGTAATGTTTGCGACTTTACTACATTCTCAGAGCAAAGCCTCTCATCAAGGGTAAGGGGAAAGGGATTCCTGCGAAGCCCGTGTGACGAAGCTTACCATAGCTTCCCCTGCCACGGCTCCTCCGACTCCTGCCCCTCAACCTTCTACAACACCGGCGATTACTCCTTCTCCGGTTGTTGTAGAAGATCCGGCTCCTCCAACGGCGCCTGTGATCCTTGGGTCACACACTAACGTCACCGTGGGTGCGTCAGCTCAAGATAAGGGTGAACCCTCTTCGGGTAATGATCCCTCGGCTGAAGTCTTCACCGACAACCTCCTCCGCAACCCCGGACTTGCCAAGTTTGGCTTATCCCAGAAATCTGCAGAGGAGATCCAGCGGCTGGCCTGGCAAGTCCTGGACAAAAGCCATCTATCCCCCGAAGAGGAAGCACAAGAAGCAGAGGACGTCAAGTTCTCTGACCTTCTCGCTCAAGTCCGCCTTCGCGACGAGAGGATCAGGACTAGCAAGCTTCCAACAGCCCCAGTAATTCCTCTTACCCTCGCCGAGAAGGTGGCAGCTGAAGTGAATGCGGGGTTAGACAAACTCACCCGCGAGCAATATGTAATTCGGAATTCCAACTCTTGTTTTTTACCTTATGTTATATCATATCCTCTAGCCCCCAAGCATGAAGTAGGATATAGAAATCCGGGTTTATGCTTTCATTAGGATGGCAAAGAACGAACTAGTGTAGCCCCCAAGGCTCGTGCTGATATTTAGCAAAAAATATTAGCCCGAGTCTTAAGTAGCTTTCTGCCTTTGGGTATTCTGACTTACAGAAAGTATGTTCCTATAACCAGGAATTATTAACCAATGTCTGTGATAAGCGGAGAGAGATCAAAGCTCTCCAGCTTAAAAATGCTGAGCTCAAGGTAGCCAACGATGAAGCCGAAGGTAAACATTTCGAGATTCAAACCTTGTCTTTTGCTTTTTCAATGTTGCATTTTTCTGAACTGTTGTTCTATTTGACTTTCAGCGTTGGTGAAACAATCCATCGCTATGATTGAAGAGGCCGAGAACCTCAAGACCCTAGTGGTGGAGAACAAGGGACTTCGCCAAGAGCTAGATAAGCTCAAGGCGGATCATGAAAGGAGCATAGCTCAAGTCCTTGAATCCTCCTCCATGGCCACTGAAGAGCGCGATCTCAAGATTGCCGCTTAAGATAAAGTTATCTCGGACCTCGAGAATGAGCTTGGCAGAGAGAAAGATCTCTCCGAAGCGCTCCGGGCTGAACTCCAGAGTCTCCGGGAGGAGAAGACCAAGATTGACGACGTCATTCATGGTACGTTCCATCTGTCTGATTTATCATTTCTTCGACTTTCATCAATGTCAGATTTTCATTGACTTGTTTTGTGTATAGGTCCTCTGAACTTGACGGACTCCTCCTCGTCCGAGCCCTGCTCTCACCGGCTTACCCAAGTCGGTGATCTTCTTCATGACTACCGCTAGTCCCTTGAGGACATTGGCGAGTCTCTCAGGATTCCGGACATGCCAAGCATGTCAGACTTCCAAGTGCGGGAGAAGGCCAAGGAGATGCCGTAGCTCGTTCAGGACTGGAACATGTCCTACGCGCGGACTGCTGCGCAGAACGCTCTCACCATGGTCATGAGCCACCATGGAAACATGGAGATATGGCAAGTGACCAGAGGGTACTGCAAGGTAGACGAAGACGGCCAGGAGCAAGATCTTCAAGCCATCATGCACTCCTGCACCGGATATGGGTGAAACGTAGATGATCTGACCAGCTACGAGATCCCCTTCCTCACCCGCGTAGATACCCCGCCACCTCCTCCAGAAGAAACCGAAGAAGCTTCCGACGATGAACGGACCACCTCGGACCCGGACATCTCGGAACGATATCAAGGCGGAGTAACCAACTACCCGGCAGCTCCTTCATCTCCTCCTGCATCATAGACCACAAACTTATGTATTATTCTGTGAAAGAACATGATGCGCTTGTAAATATTAAGTACTATGACTTTTGCTAGTGCTAAGTTTTTTATCTATTCAGCACTTTTGTCTTAGATTATTTGTGTGCCTGAAATGTTTTCATAAGCACTTAGAATTTTCCGCCTCTACTTATCGTTTATTTGGCTTTCCGCCTCGTCCCTTTCATGAGCCGGCTAAACCTTCAACCGGAAACTTTGCCGAGCAACGGAGCTTAATTGCTAAACCAGTTTAAAGACTAGAATTTTTTTAGAGTTATACCCGAAGGTAGAAGTTTTAGAATCGAAAATCTAAACCAGAACGAACATGAGCATAAAGTACTTTCAAGCATTCTGGGATTTTCGACTATGACATGATCATTAGGAAATAAGATGGTAAAAAACTTCTCAGGAAAACTTTGAGGTAACCAAAACTTTTACTTCTCACAGAACATGTACATATGTATGATTACAAAGAAGGATAAACTAAGAATAAAAGGGACGTAGCTGAGCAATATTCCACGGTCTGTCTAACTCATCCGGATTTGTACTGCCTCCAGCTCTCTTTCTCTTCTTAGTAGCAGGTCTTTCTTTGGCTGGCCTCATGTCAGTTAAGTAGTACGACCCATTGTGCAATACTCGACTAACTAAAAAGGGCTCTTCCCATACTGGGGAAAGTTTGTGCTTTCTTTGTTGCACAAGCCGGAGAACCAAATCACCTTTATTGAAAGATCTACTTCGGACTCTCTGGCTATGATACTTGCGTAACTTCTGCTGATAGGCTGTAGATCTCATTTCAGCAACGACGCGAACTTCTTCGACTAAGTCAAGAACATTTTGTCGAGAAATCTCGGCATCCTCCTCGATATACGTGGCCACTCTAGGAGAAGTATGAATTAAATCACTAGGAAGAACTGCTTCTGCGCCATAGACCAAGAAGAAAGGTGTATATCCTGTTGACCTGTTCGGAGTTGTTCGTAAACTCCAAATTGCAGAGGGTAGTTCCTCTGCCCAAGCCCCCGCAGCACGTCTCAGTGGTGCTTCGAGTCTTGGTTTCAAGCCTTGTAGAATTAAACCATTTGCTCTTTCGACTTGTCCGTTAGCCTATGGATGTGCGACTGACGCAATGTCAAGCCGGATATTTTGCTCGTCGCAGAATTCAGCCAACTCTCCCATGGAAAAATTACTCCCGTTGTCCATGATAATGCTATGTGGATAACCATACCGGATTATAACATCCTCAACAAATCTTTTGGCTGTTGCTCCATCACAACTAGTAACAGATTTAGCCTCGATCCATTTCGTGAATTTATCCACCATCACTAAGAGGTGAGTAAATCCACATGGAGCTCGTTTAAAAGGTCCTACCATATCAAGCCCCTAGACCGCAAAAGGCCATGTTATAGGTATTGTTCGCATCTGATCAGCCGGAACATGAGCTTGCTTGGCGTACTTTTGGCAGCCTTTGCATGTCTTGACTAATCGTTCGGCATCTGCCTGAGCTGTAAGCCAGAAAAATCCATGTCAAAAAGCTTTTGCCACTAAAGATTTGGCTGCATCGTGGTGACCACACTCGCCTTCGTGGATTTCTCTTAAGATTTCCACTCCTTCTTCCGGAGATTCACAGCGCTGAAAACCCCCAGAAACACTTCTTTTATGGAGCTCACCTCTAACAATAGTATAGGCTTTTGCTCGTCGGATAATCTGCCGGCTCAGCACCTCGTCTTCGGGTAATTTGCCATCTACCAAGTAATCGAGGTAGGGTTGAGTCCAGCTGGGAATTACAGCCAGAACTGCTATTAAAGGCGAGTCAGATTTGGTCGGATATTCCTCACCTACTCCCTTTATCGAGGGAACTTTGAGGTGCTCTAAAAATGCGCCATCCAGAACCTCTTTCCGTGCAGAGCCTATTCGAGATAGTGCATCTGCTTCCTCGTTTTCTGCTCGAGGGATGTGTTGAACTTCAAACCCTTTGAACGATTTAGATAGATCATCCACGATAGCTTTATATGCTGCCATGTGCTTATTTGCATTACAAATATCCGAGACTTGCTGAGCAACAAGATCTGAATCTCCGTAACACATCAAATGTCGGATGCCAATATCCTTAGCAATCCAGATTCCATGCAGCAGTGCTTCATCCTCGACAATGTTGTTTGTCGCTGTGAAGTGGATCTGCAACACGTATAAAAGTTTATCTCCTTGGGGTGATTTGAGCACCACGCCAGCCCCTGAGCCCCCTCGAGCCTTAGACCCGTCTAAAAAGAGGGTCCAATATTCCGACTCAGGGAGGACCATGTTCTCCTTGGTCTCTGTCCAATCAGCGACAAAGTCAGCAAGGATCTGGGATTTGATTGTTGTCCGGGGTTTGTACTCAATATCGAAAACTGCAAGCTCTATACCCCATTTGGCGACGCGTCCTGTGGCATCGCTATTGTTGATTATTTCTCGCATGGGAGCTTTGCTCTCCACGGTAATTGGATGCTCCTGAAAATAGTGTCGTAACTTACGAGATGCTAGAAAAACACCGTAAGCCAACTTTTGATAGTGCGGATACCGCTGTTTTGATTCTGTCAGGACCTCACTGACAAAGTATGTCGGACGCTGCACCAGGTGCTCCTGATTTTCTTCTGGTCTCTCTACCACCATAACTATACTAACAACCTTATTTGTCGCAGCAATGTAAAGCAACATCGGTTCCTGAGGTTCCGGCGCTACAAGGATAGGAGTAGATGAGAGTACTTTCTTCAGGTCTTGTAGTGCAGCTTCAGCTTCGTCAGTCCAGACAAAATCCTTGGTCTTCTTCGGGAGTTTGTATAATGGTGCGGCTCTTTCACCAAGCCGGCTTACAAATCGACTAACCGCAGCAATGCAACCAGTTAATCTTTGTACATCCTTCAGGCGAGTTGGCCTGGAAATATTGAGAATAGCCTTGATCTTGTCGCGGTTCACCTCTATACCTCTTCGAGATACGATAAAACCTAACAATTTTCCGGCTGGTATTCCAAAGAAGCATTTCTTCGGGTTAAGCATGATGTTGTATTTTTGTAAATTGGCGAACGTCTCCTCCAAGTCGGAAATCAATGTTTCCTTCTTTTTGGACATGACCGCGATATCATCCAGGTATGCATGTACATTGCGTCCGAGTTGATCATGGAGGCAACGCTGCATCGTGCGCTGGTACATAGCTCCTGTGTTCTTCAGCCCAAAGGGCATCGTAACATAACAAAATGTTCTGAAGGGGGTTATGAATGAAGTTTTGATTTTGTCAGATTCCTTCATCCGGATTTGGTGATAACCGGAATATGCGTCGAGAAAACAGAGGAGTTCCGAGCTTGCCGTAGAATCGATAACTTGATCAATTCTAGGCAGAGCGAACGGATCTTTTGGATAAGCCTTGTTCAAGGCAGTATAATCAACACACATCCTTAAATCAGTGGTCGCCTTTTTAGGGACCATTACAGGGTTAGCCGACCAATCAATATGGATGACCTCTTCTATGAATCCGGCTAACTCGAGCCGCGCTAGTTCCTTAGCTATTTCCTTACGCTTTTCATCACCAAACCGTCATAAGGACTGTTTGACGGGTTTAGCGTTCGGGTTTACATTTAGAGAGTGCTCGGCAAGTTCCCTAGGTACTCCGGTCATGTCAGATGGCTGCCATGCGAAGATATCTTGATTTGCTTGGAGGAACTTGACGAGCGTGCTTTCCTATGCGCTACTTAGGCCTACGCCTATCTGGGTCACCTTGGAGGGGTCATCATCATTCAACGGCGTCGTCTTCGTCTCTTCTGATGCCTTGAACTCCGGATTTGGCTTTGTCACCTCCTTCTTCGTCGCGGGCATCTCAGACAGATCTATGCTCTTCTTGATCTCTTGGTACTCCTGGGCGTGCAGCACGGCTTCGGCAAAGGCGGCATTTCCATCCTCGCACTCTCGCGCCTTCTTCGGGTCTCCCCTGATGATGATCACGCCGTTGGGACCTTGAATTTTCATCATATTATAAATGTAACACGGACGAGCCATAAAAGCCCAGTAAGCCGGACGTCCAAATATAGCGTGGTATGCGCTCTTGATCGGGACCACTTCGAAGGAAAGTGCCTCCGTCCGATAATTCTTTGGTGTTCCAAAAGTAACATCCAAAGTGATCTCTCCCAGGGAATTAGCTTGTCTTCCTGGGACAACTTCGTGAAAGATCACAGAGCTATGGTTCAGCTGTGTTTCCGAGATCTTCATTCGGCGTAGCATTTCGACATAGAGAATATTGATGTTGCTACCACCGTCCATGAGGGTCTTGTAGAAACCATAACCGTCAATAAGTGGATTGACGATTAAGGCGTATTTTCCTCGCCTATGTAGCTTAGGAGGGTGATCAGCGCGGTCAAACTTTATTGCCACTTCCGACTAGTCCAGATACTGAGGGACAGCCGAAACTGTTGCATTGAGCTCGTGGAGAACTGCTTTCTTGACCTTTGATGGTTGAGATCCGAGGAAGGTGACGTAAGTGTCCTTCTTGGTGGGAAAAGTTTTCTTCCCTTCCGACTTGGGATTTGAAGCATCGGCTTCCTCCATGTCGGAATCTTCCTTGGTCTCTTTGTCCTTTTCGGGATTTTTCTTTCCCTTCTTCCACTTAGCTTTGTAGCCCGCGGTATCATCTCACTTGATGTCGTTGTTAGAACGACATTCAGCGTTGGTGTGGGACGAGCCCCCATTGGCATCCAAGTGATGCACACATGGGTTATTGGCAATGTCGACCCAAGTGTAGGTTTTTCCTGGTTGTTGTTCTCCTCTACCTTGGACCCTTGATGTCCCACGGCCATGCTCGCGGCCTCCGCCACGTCCTCCTCGTCCTCCAGACCCGAAAACAGTAGTGACTACTGCTGTCTCTGCGTTGGGTTTTTCTTCCGAGGTATTTTTGTGTTTCTGAGCTTGTTGCTTTGGTTGTTTTGCCGACTGAGGCACAGCTAGGACATTGAGTAATCCCTCTGCGTCGTCGTTAGCATCTGCATACTTGCTCGTTGTTTCTATCATCTCTCCCAGATCAGTAACCTTGTCACACTTCAAGTGATGGCGCAGTAAACCAATTGGGAGACCTGCAATGAAAGCTTCAATCGCAGTTTGATCATTTACTCCCTCGCACTCTCGCGCTTTCTTTGGGTCTCCCCTGATGGTGATCACGTCGTTGGGACCTGGAATTTTCATCATATTGTAAATGTAACACGGACGAGCCATAAAAGCCGAGTAAGTCGAACGTCCGAATATAGCGTGGTATGCGCTCTTGAACGGGACCACTTCGAAGGAAAGTGCCTCCGTTCGATAATTTTTTGGTGTTCCAAAAGTGACATCCAAAGTGATCTCTCCCAGCGAGTTAGCTTGTCTTCCTCGGACAACTCCGTGAAAAATCACAGAGCTATGGTTAAGCTGTGTTTCCGAGATCTTCATCTGGCGTAGCGTTTCTACATAGAGAATATTGATGCTGCTATCACCGTCCATGAGGGTCTTGGAGAAACCATAACCGTTAATAAGTGGATTGACGATTAAGGCGTATTTTCCTCGCCTGTGTAGCTTAGGCGGATGATCAGCGCGGTCAAACGTTATTGCCACTTCTGACCAGTCCAGATACTGAGGGACAGCCGGAACTGTTGCGTTGAGCTCGTGGAGAAGTGCTTCCTTGACCTTTGCTGGTTGAGATCCGAGGAAGGTGACGTAAGTGTCCTTCTTGGTAGGAAAAGTTTTCTTCGCTTCCGACTTGGGATTTGAAGCGTCGGCTTCCGCCATGTCGGAATCTTCCTTGGTCTCTTTGTCTTTTTCAGGATTTTTCTTTCCCTTCTTCCGCTTAGCTTTGTAGCGCGCGGTATCATCTCTCTTGATGTCGTTGTTAAAACGACATTCAGCGTTGGTGTGGGACGAGCCCCCATTGGCGTCCAAGTGATGCACACATGGGTTATTGGCGATGTCGGCCCAAGTGTAGGTTTTGCCTGGTTGTTGCTCTCCTCTACCTTGGACCCTTGATGTCCCATGGCCACGCCCGCGGCCTCCGCCAGTCCTCCTTGTACTGCAGACCCGGAAACAGTAGTGACTACTGCCGTCTCTGCGTTGGGTTTTTCTTCCGAGGTGTTTTTGCGCTTCTGAGCCTTTTGCTTTGTCTTTGCTGACTGAGGCACGGCCAGGACGTTGAGTAATCCCTCTGCATCGTCGTCAGCATCTGCATACTTGCTCGCTGTTTCTATCATCTCTCCCAGATCAGTAACCTTGTCACACTTCAAGCGATGGCGCAGTAAACCAATTGGGAGACCTACAATGAAAGCTTCAATCGCAGTTTGATCATTTACTCCCTCGCAGGAGTTCTTGGTGTCAATCCATCATCCGAGATAATCTCGGAAAGTTTCTCCGGCTTTCTGGGTGCAACGCTGTAGGTCTCCAACCGTACGGGGCCTCCAATATGTGCCTTCGAAATTCCGAAAGAACGCACTTTGCATGTCATACCAGTTGTGGATGGTGTTCTCCGGAAGTTCATTGAGCCATGATCGCGCCGTCTTCCGCAACATAAGTGGGAGATATCGGGTTGCAACTAGGCTGTTTCCGCCTTTGGCGATGCAGCAAGCTTGGAAGAAATCCTGTAGCCAGGTATCTGGCCGAGCAATGCCATCGTAGGCTTGGATGTGCCTTGAGATAGCAAATCCTTCCGAGAATTTTGTAGCTCTGACGTGTGGTCCAAAACACTTTGGGCCCATGTAGAAATCGTCGTTCTCGTAGCGCCACGCCTCTATATTAGAGTTGATCATGTGCCTTGCGTCGTTCGGGGATAGAGATCGTCCTGAATGTCGGCTGTGGCTGCGGTGCCTTGGAGCCGGACTTCGGCTTCTTCCACCACCTCCTCCGCCACGTCGTCCTCCTTGCCCTCCTTGGGGGCCGCTATGATAACTGCCTGGTGGAGGGGGTGGGGCAGCTGAATTGTTTCCGGCTGATCGCCGGCCTCCATCCGGAGCATCATTATTCCGGTTCTGGGGAGGTTCTTGACTATGACGAGCCCCCTGCCGGCTCGTGCCAGCGTGGTTTCCGTCGTTCCTTCGTCCGACGTTCCTACCATGGTGAGGCTCAGCCGGACGATTTTCGTGTCTAGGAGGTGGCATTTTCTGACGATCCTCCTCACGACGTTTCTCTTTATCTTCTCCTTTTCAGGGAGGATTCCTCGGAATCAGTGCAGCGATCGCGTCTTTCTCGGCTCCTGGAGCGACGTTGCTCCAGTTATGTGTAGTTCTGCAGTGCTGCCCCGACGATCCGATTCTTGAATAATTGTCTTCCCTGCGTTCGGGGTGACGATGCTGCGCCCGATCGTATTGGGATCTCACGTCAGCCCATGCCGGATCTGTGCGACATTGGTCGGAATCCGAGACCAGCTTTTGGCTTCCAGACAGGGCGACTTTTTTCTGATCCAGTTCCTTATTGAGTAGCTTGATACCCAAACGTATCTCCTCTAGTCCTGGATTAGCCGATAGAATTTCGCGAGCTGCCACGGTATTTTGCACTGGTGTTGGGTAAACCCAATCTCCGTTGCTATCCTTCTGTGGCTTCCCCATCTCATCTCCAAAAAGGACGGCACGGACACGTGGGAATTGGTTGTCGTCTATGTGACACTTCCGTGTCTTCCGATGTAGACGGGACATGTACTCCTTGTTTGACATGCGCTTCTTCTCCACCTCGATGTTTTTGGCTTCATAAAGGAGTTGTTGACGGTGCGCTTCTAGGGCCTAGGCCCTTTCATCCAGCTCATCTGCAGTAAGTTCTGCAGCTTTAGGGATAGGTGTGGTTAATGCGGCATCGATGAGTTTACGCGCACCTTCAGTGATCATGTGTCCATCCATCGATGCTTCTTTTTTCGGCTCATCTGGGATTAGTGCTCCATCCGAGTCTTCCTCGTATTCCTCAGCAATCACCTCCTCTGCCAGAGGGTCTTTTGCCGGGGTCTTGTTTTTCTTGTTCTTCTTCTTTGCCTTCTTGGCAGCGCCGGTAGCAAAGACGGCTTTCGGATATTTGGACTTCTGGATTGTCTCCGACGTCCATATCATCCTGCGTTTCGGGAGAGTGTTCCCCGGATCCTTCATCCATGGCTTCTCCATCCTCTGCAGCTTTTGAGTTGTACTCCTCTTCATATTCCATGGAGAACTTTCGGAAATCTACCGACGTCATGGATTCATCCGAAGATGCGGGAACGTCTGCGTTTGTTCCAATTGCCTCAAGCACCGAGTCGGTGTTTTCTCCAGCATCGGCAGAGCCGGATTCGGATCCAACATATCCGACGAAGTGCGATGCGTGCTTCCTGAGGTACCTGCGGCTTTCGCGATCAGCCATATCGAAACTTTTAATGGTTTCGAGGATTGCATCTGCGCTAGCGCCTTGCAGTATCATACATCTTAGTGTGTACCTGAGGAAAGGCCTGTCTGTCCCGACATCGTCAGAGTCGGAATCAGTGTCGTTGATGTGCTCCTCCTGGATTTCGTCTTCCACGGGTGGGTCAATCTGGGATCTGGCTTCTCCAGGGAGATCCACTCCAGATTCGACTTGGACCGTGCGGTTTTCTTCAGGCTCGGATTTCTCCACTATCTCCGCAATTTGTGCGGGTTGGATGGGGTTAGGGTTTTCTGAGATCCGGAACTCTGCCGCCTCCGCGGACAAAGGGGACCCAGAAGATTCTTCTGCCTCTGTCATCACCACTGGGGTGGGTTGGGCAGGTTCAGTGAAACCGATGTAAACATCGATCTCGCCAAAAGACATGATAGTATAGGCAGTCACGTCCTCCCTAGCCGGAATCCAAGTCTCGTCGAGAACGATGAGAGGGATGTCGCTGGCGTAGAGGATGCGACCGACGGCGATGGTCTTGCCGATTCCGATTCTTGCAGATTCCGCTCGGAACGCAGATCCGAAGCTCACTTGCCCCACGGTGGGCGCCAACTGTCGTCGGATTGAGGACAATTACACCATGAGGGGGTCCTCGAGGCGTGTGGGAGAGAGGGGTGTGAGACGTACGGTGTTCCGGGACGGTGAGCACACAAGTTTACCCAGGTTCGAATCCGCCGGCTTTGGACGGACCCTACTCCTGCTAGCAATCTAGTAATACGGCAGAGCCGGAATATGGGTTACAAGGGTTTCGCCTCTGCGATGTGAGATTGTAGACTATTGAGGTTATGCCCTAAAGGCTCTCCCTAGGACGGCTTATATAGATATCCGGCCTAGGGTTTACATGAGAGATCAATCCGGCTACGACTAAGAGTTGGTTATAGAGTACATCTTGAACTACAAGTAACATTATGGGCCTAAGTCGGTAAGTCTTCTGGGCCTTCCCGTAGTCGGATTGGACTCCGTCTTCTCTCTCTAACTGGGCCGCCCGTGAAGCAAAGCTCTAACCCGAAGTGGGCCACCCTGGTCGGTGAGGAACTGTGAGGATACCCGGAAAGTATATCCCCAACACATAAAGCTTTGAAATCAAGTCATTCACTTTCATATTAATGATGGGTTCCCAACCATGTTCTTGTTTTATAGGAATAGAAGCTTTATGTTTCATCTTTTCTTCTTTAATCATTACGAGAGCATCAGTAATGTGTTTTGTAAAGACCATGTTCACAGCACTAGCATTAGGACTTTTAGCAAGCTTTTGTAGGAACTTAACAACTTCAGAGATATTGCAACCATCAAGATCAAAATCAAACTTATCATATATAGTAGTAGAACTATTACTAGCCTCAACACTAGTGGTGGTAATAGTAGAAACACTAATGTTTCTAGCAATTTCATCTTCTCTTTCCCACTTAGCATGTAATTTAGCTAATAGTCTAACATTTTCATCAATTCTTACTTGTATAGCATTAGTGGCTGCAAAGGGATTATCATTAGTTTCAGGTTTAGCAGCCATTTTATTCAAAGAGGTTTGAGCTTCAGCAAGTGATGCTATATTTCTTTCAGCATTAGAGAGTTTTTCCTCAATAGTCTTGTTGAAAGCAGTTTGTTTACTAATAAAGTCCTTAAGCATAACTTCAAGTTCAGACGGAGCACTCCTATTATTGTTGTAAGAATTTCCATAAGCATTACCATTGTTGGGAGGATATGGCTTATAATTGTTATTACCAAAATTGTTCCTATAAGCATTATTACCAAAATTGTTATTTCTTATGAAGTTCACATCAACTTGCTCTTCTTGAGCAACCAAAGAGGCTAAAGGAACATTATTTGGATCAATATGGGTTTCCCATTAACAAGCATAGACATAATAATATCAATCTTATCACTCAAGGAAGAGGTTTCCTCAACAGAATTTACCTTCTTACCTTGTGGAGCTCTCTCAGTATGCCATTCAGAATAATTAACCATCATAATGTCCAAAAGTTTCGTTGTAGAACCCAAAGTGATGGTCATAAAGGTACCTCCAGTAGCAGAATCCAATAGGTTCCTTGAAGAATAGTTCAATCCTGCATAAAAAGTTTGGATGATCATACAAGCAGTCAGTCCATGAGTGGGACAATTCTTTACCAAAAATTTCATTCTTTCCCAAGCTTGAGCAACATGCTCATTATCAAGTTGTTTAAACTTCATTATTTAACTTCTCATGGATATAATCTTAGTAGGAGGATAGTATTTTCCAATGAAACATCTTTGCACTTAGTCCAAGAATCAATACTATTACTAGTTAAGGAATTCAACCATTCTTTAGCTTTTCCTCTCAAAGAGAAAGGAAACAATTTCAGCTTAATAATATCACCCTCTATATCCCTATGCTTTTGCATCCCACAAAGTTCAACAAAGTTATTTAGATGGGAAGCATCATCTTCATTAACAATACTAGAAAATTGTTCTCTCATAACAAGATTGAGCAAAGCAGGTTTTATCTCAAAGAAAGTATTTTCAGCCACAGGTGGAGCAATAGGTGTGCTCATAAAATCATTGTTGTTGGTGCTACTGAAGTCACTCAACTTAGTGTTTTCAAGGGTAGTCATTTTTTTGGGTTTTCAAATAAGAAAGCAAACTTGCAAAACTAATTTTTGTGTGTTTTTGAATAAAGAAACAAGCAAACAAAGCAAAAAGAAACTAAGCAAAACAAAAACAACAAAGTAAAGAGATTGGTTATGAGGGACTCCCCTTGTGAAGATGTCCTTGACTCCCCGGCAACGGCGCCAGAAAATCGCTTGATGGCTCAATGCACGGCGCCCAAAAAAATGCTTGATGGCGGTGTTGATGTAGAGCTCGTTGGGAACCCCAAGAGGAAGGTATGATGAGCACAGCAGCAAGTTTCCCTCAGTTATGAAACCAAGGTTTAATCGAACCAGTAGGAGCAAGGAAACACCTCAAAGGTGTTACTAGCTGAGCTTTGCCAGGGCGCACTACCGGTGCTAGTAGCAACGTGGAGACCCTACACAACACAACCACAAAACTTTGTCCCCAACTTGCGATGAGGTTGTCAATCTCACCGTGTTTTGCGGAAAACGAAGAATTAAACGTATCGAATGGAAAGAAGTAAAAGTTTGCAGAAAGTAAACACAAAGAAGTAAACAGTTGTAGATTGTATGTAAAGAAAAAGGACCGGGATCCATAGTTCACTAGAGGTGGCTCTCCTTAAGATAGATAACATGCTGGGTGAACAAATTACAGCGGGGCAATTGACAAACACCGAGAAAGCAATACATGCATATACTAATCATCTTGACTCCTTTGAGACTTGATTGGGCATTACAACATTATACATAGACCGCCATCCAAATGCATCTATGACTAATAATCCACCTTCAGGTTATCATCCGAACCCCCTCAAGTATTAAGTGGCAAGCAACAGATTATTGCTTTACGAACTGCCTGTAAAGTAAACAATACGATTGTTCTATGAACAAAGGATTGTTGTTTTCTCCCTAGTAGCAACAACACATCTAGTACCTTAGAGACTTCTGTCACTTCCCCAGATTACCAGAGGCATGAACCCACTATCGAGCATAAATACTAACTCTTGGAGTTGCTAGCATCTACTTGGCCAAGATAGCTACTAACAACAGAAAGCATGCAAGATCTCAAATAACAAAGACATGATAGAATCAATAATCAATATGAAATAGCATCTCAATATCCATCGGATCCCCGCAAACACAACATGCAGAATTACAAATAGATGATCTTGATCATGAACGGAGCTCACAAGATCTAAACATGAAAGCACAAAGGAGGAGAACCAGCCATCTAGCTACTACATGGATCCGTAGTCCAAGGATGAACTACTCACGCATCACACCGGAGGCTTGCATGGTGATGAGGAAGGCCTCCAGGGTGAATTCCCCTCTCCAGCAGGGTGTCGGGAAGAGCTTCCGATCCCTCCCGATCTAGGGATGGAGATGACGGTGGCTACAGACCCTTTCGTGGATTTTTGATTGGGTACTTAGGGTTTTCGTCCCGAGGGCAATATATAGGCGGAAGGAGAGGCCGAGGGGGTGCCAAGGGCGACCACACCACCCCCTAGCGCGGGCCCAGCCTGGCCGCGCGGCCAGGTGGTGGGGCCGGCCTCTGGCCCTTCTCCGTCTCGTATTCTGGCACTTGATTACTTCTAGAAAAATAGGAACTTTGGCTTTTGTCCCGTCCAATTCCGAGAATATTCATTTTCTGACTTTCCTGGAACCAAAAATAGCAGAAAACGGGCAGCTGGCACTGTGCCTCTTGTTAATAGGTTAGTCCAAGAAATCACATGAAAAGTACTCCCAAGTTGGAACAAAACACAAGAAAGTGGATAAAACCAAGCATGGAACATCAAAAATTATAGATACATTTGCAATGTATCAGTGTTTCAAAAGCTTCCTTACAATCATCATCAAAAACAAAGGGTACATATTTTTGAAGAAGATTAGTGAGGGGTTTTGATATCCTACAAAAGTCTTTAATAAACCTCCTATAGAAACCAACATGACCAAGGATACTACGAATACCTTTGATGTCTCTTGGACATGGCATCTTCTCAATTGCCTCAACCTTAGCTCTATCAACTTCTATGCCTCTTTCAGAAACTTTATGCCCAAGAACAATCCCTTCATTAACCATGAAGTGGCATTTCTCCCAGTTAAGAACAAGATTAGTTTCTTCACATCTCTGCAAAACTTTATCAAGGTTGTGCAGACAATTATCAAAAGAAGTTCCATAGACAGAAAAGTCATCCATGAACACTTCTACAATTTCCTCACAAAAACCATGAAAGATAGCAGACATGCACCTCTGAAAAGTAGCACGAGCGTTACATAAACCAAAAGGCATACGTCTATAAGCATAAGTTCCGTAAGGGCAAGTAAAAGTAGTTTTTTCTTGATCTTGTTGTTTTACAGCAATTTGAGAGAAACCAGAGTAACCATCAAGAAAACAAAAATGGGTCTTTTTAGACAGCCTTTCCAACATTTGATCAATAAAAGGAAGCTGGTAGTGATCTTTCTTAGTAACATTATTAACCTTCCTAAAATCGATGCACATCCTATAGCCTACCACTATTCTTTGGGGAATAAGCTCATCATTATCATTAGGGACAACGGTAATACCTTCCTTTTTAGGAACACAATGAACAGGACTAACCCATTCACTATCAGCAATAGGGTAAATAATACCAGCATCAAGGAGTTTCAATACCTCATTCCTTACCACTTCCTTCATCCTAGGATTTAAACGTCGTTGGTGCTCCACTACTGGCTTCGCATCTGATTCTATGTTGATAGAATGCTGACATATAGTAGGTGAAATCCCTTTTAAATCATCTAGAGTATAACCCATAGCTCCTCGGTGTTTCCTCAAAACCTCCAATAACCTTTCTTCTTCCTTCCCTGAAAGTTTAGCGCTAATAATAACAGGATATATCTTTTTATCATTAATATAAGCATATTTAAGATCACGAGGGAGAGGTTTTAGATCGAAAACCGGATCCTTTTTAGGTGGCATCGTGGTGCCCAAGTCTTCTACAGGCAAGTCATGCTTAAGCATCTTAGGCTGATCATGGAGAATCCTGTCAATCTCATTCCTTTCTTCCATGAAGATTTCACTTTCATGATCTTCCATAAATTGCTGCAAAGCATTGTTAGGAGCAAGAGAAATAGAAGCAAGTTGTTCAACTCTAAAATCCTCATTATGGGTTTCCTCTTCACAAGGTTCTTTAGCAAATTTCGAGAAATTAAACTCATAAGATTCCCCATCGAACTTAGTCAAGATTTTCTCCCACCTGCAATCAATAATAGCTCCACAAGTACTCAAGAAGGGTCTACCAAAAATGATAGGGTAAGTTTTACTAGCAGCTGAACCAAGTACTAGAAAATCAGCAGGATACTTAATCTTACCACAAAGAACTTCCACGTCTCGTACAATACCAATTGGAGAGATGGTCTCTCTATTAGCAAGGTGAATAACCACATCAATGTCTTCCAATTCGCAGGGACTGATTTCATGCATAATTTCTCTGTAAAGCTCATAAGGAATAGCACTGGAACTTGCACCAATATCACATAAACCATAATAGCAATGATCACCAATTCTAACAGAAAGCACAAGAACACTAGCTTTTTTAGTTCTATTAGGATGTGAAACAATATTAGAAGCATCCTCACAAAAGACTATGTCCCCATCTTCTATGCTTTTAGTGATAAGGTGTTTCACAATTGCTACCACATGTTCAATGTTTATTTGTTCATCAGGTTTTACAGTTCTCTTTTCACTTTTGGTGATTACATTAGTTATCATAGGATGGTCCTTTACCTTTTCAGGGAAGGGAATCTTCTCAATATAAGGTTCAGGTAAGATGGGATCAATAATGCAATACTCAGCGCTTCCAATGGGAACATAGTCAACAATATCTTTGTAAGGTGCATGGCTAGTGGTATGGAACCCAACGAGGAGCAGAAGGTGCTGGCTAGTGGTATGGATCAGGAATTCTCTGCAAATACTTAGCAAACGGATTTTTAGGGGTTTCGATAAAGCAAGTAAACAAAGTACGAGTAAATAAAAGACAGTAGGAATAAATGCAGCAAGTGGCCCAATCCTTTATGCAGCAAAGGACAAGCCGGTTGTATTACTTAAGATGACCAAACATTCTCGAGGACACATGGGAAGACTATCAAGTGCTTTCGCTTCATATAGTTGATTAATCTTCTCTAGCTTGCTAAGTGTTGTGTGGGTGAACCTGTGCTAATGTACCGCCCCATCCAAGACTAATACATACTTGTGATTATACCCCTTGCAAACATCCGTACATACAAGAAAATAATTAAGGTAGAAACCTAACGACAACTTTAAACTCTAAGACTCTTATGTCCCTTGTGCAATACAAACTTGTAGCAATACAAACTTAATGACTTGATCTTATGCTATGCTTATTATGGGTGTATGTCCATCACATCATTCTCCTAATGAAATGATCTTGTTATTAACAACATTCAATGTCTATGATCAGGAAACCATGATCATCTATTAATCAACAAGATAGTTCAACAAGAGTCTTACTAGGGACTCGTTTATGTTTACAAAACACACAAGTATTAGTGTTTCCTTATAATACAATTATAGCATGGGATGTAAACATTTATCATAAACACAAAGATATAATAATAACCACTTTATTATTGCCTCTTGGGCATATCTCCAACAAATCAGAATTTTTGATGATCATGTCATGTTTTATTTATATTCACGCTATTGCTAATGAATTTCCATGTGAAAATTTCATCTTCCGCTGCGATACAGTATGATACTGTCGAGCCACTAGCAAGAAGTAACTTTCCTCGCTGAAAGAACTCAATCGAGTTAAGCTTGGCTTTTAGCGAGTTTGATTTTGCCTTAAGGGAGGATAAGCCCATGAGACCCGATGTTGGTGCCGTGGGGTATGATGATTTAAAGAAAGCTTATGACTCCAAGATGGAGAAATGGGAAAGATCAAATCATGTGGCTATGCAACTGATGAAGTCTTCCATCACCTGAGATTATTGGGGCTCTTCCCAAAAAGGATACTCCTAAGGAATGTATGACATCCTTAGAGGAGCAATTTGAAGGGTCCGAAAAGGTTTACACGCATGAGCTTGTTCATCAGCTACCTGGGAAGTATAAATGTAATGGAGAAGCCAGGAGCCACATAATGAAAATGGTATATGCTTCACAAAAGCTGAAGACATTGAAGTGTGAGCTCAGTGACCATCTCCTTGTGATGATGAATTTGGAGTCCCTCCCAGATGAATTTGATCAATTCAAGATCAATTACAACAGCATGGAGGAAAAGTGGACACTACCTGAGCTAACCCCTAAAGTAGTCCAGGAGGAGGAAAGGTTCATGAGGCAGAACAAGGAACAAGCTTTTCATGTTGGCTCCCAAAATAGAAAGCATGGCGGGCCAAGTTCCCCAAAGCCTCCCAAGAATCCTTTCAAGAAATAAGTGCCAAATTCCAAGGGAAAGGAGGCTGGACAGTCCTCAGGAATCGCATTTGATGAGAATGTATGCTTCCATTGAAAGAAAGCATCTCATTACAGGAAGAACTGTCCAGAATATCTCAAGTGGATGATGATGAGAGGTAAAGATGAAATTACATTTGTTGATGAATTACATTATGCAAATTTCTCTTGTAGTTCATGGTGGATTAACTCAGAAACAACTGCTCATGTTGCTCACACCATGCAGGGATTAAATAAGATCCAAACTACAACAAGAAGTCCAAGAAAGCTTAAAGTAGCGAATGGAGTTGAAGTCGACGTTGAAGCAATAGGGTCACTCACCTTTGAGTTTCACACGGGCTTTAGTCTTCATTTAAATAATGTCCTTTATGTACCTACTTTGAGTAAGAATTTAATTTATATCTCTTGTTTAGATGATGAGATGTACGAATGCTTGTTTGGTCACAAACAATTTATTTTGAAATATTATAATAAGGATGTTGGCCTCTCTGTTAGACGAGGCAAACTATATGTGTTATCTCTCAATAATTATGTGATGCATGTGAGTAATGTTTTGAATAATGAAAAGAAATGGAAGGGTACTAGCACTTCATTGAAATTGCCGGCGGCAACCGTGATGTGCTTTGGAGTTAGCGCGCAGCGAGATAGTGCTACTTGGCACCATGGTGGGGTCACTGGTTGGTGTGGCGAGAGTCTGCGTATCGATCTACAAACTGAAGATGGGTTGGTGGAAGATAGCAGAGACGGCGTCATCCAAGGCGAGTGCGCTAGCGCCATTTCATGGATGTGCTGGGGAAATTTGGGCTACTGGCTTGCATGGGCAATTGAGTGTTTTCTAGAATTCGTTGGGGAGCTAGTGATGGACTGCTATCGTCATGCTCGGTGGTGTTATTGTGATGGTATTTCATTGGTACGATCTTCATAATGGATTTTTCCAGACTTTGACGTTTCAATAATAAATAAAAATTGTGTGCATCGCTCGATGCAGATGCCATCCCATTTCGAGAAAAAACCCAGCCATGGAACCGAATAGGAGCAAATACATCTTCACAAGGCCAGTATTGGGCTCGATCATATGTTTGTTCAAGCATTTATGACACATCCGATCCCTATATCTCCTTGTGACTATTTATAGCAATATCTTAGAGTTAGTGTTTAATCAGAAAAGTTGGCTGATTCTATGGACAATAATTATTTGAAGCAAACCCACAATTCTTATTTGGGTACTCTCCGACCTAAATTAATTGACTCAGATTTGTCTAGATTCGGGTAACGGAGTATTGTGGCCTATTTAAAGTAATCCTATAAATGTCAATTAAATAAGGATTATTTCCACCATATCAACTTATTAATTATTACTTAATGGTTGCCAAAAGAACAAAACAAATTACTAACTTCTAGTTTTTGATAACAATATAAATAGACATGTACGTCTACCTAATCCAGCCTCATACATGTCCAGTTAGCAACCCAACTCTAGCCTTCTACCTCAAGTCCCCAACCCAAGGGTACACCATGGCACACACGGTGGCGATGGTAGTTGTACCTATGTTCATATTAGCGGTCATCTTCTGTCACAGTAAGTAAAGAACATAGTTCAAAAGCTTTGCTTCAAATATTTTATGTCCTGATGGCTTTTTGGTATTACAGGTACAGAAGCTAAGTGTAATCAATACCGCTACAAACTACCTGATTGTGATGGTATAAAATGTAGGGATTTTTGCATACAACGGAAGTACCAATATGGGCCATGCGGTTTTACTGGCGACCCTGATGAAATTCTTTGCTACTGCGTTAACTGCGATTATAAGAATTCAGTTGACCAACTAGCGGTGCCACTACAAGTGGACAAAAATGGGGCATGAACGTGCAATATATGATGACCACATCACCGAGTAGTGCTCTTAGTGAAGTTGTCATCTTTAGCATGCAAAAAAATTGCTGGTGACTAATAAAGAGATTGGGCAAAACCATACCATTGCAATGAAAATTTCTTTTACACAACCAAAAATGTTACTACCTTATGTTGCCCCTCCCGTGACACATACTCGTTTGGTTCTTTCACATCAAGGCCCAACTCAGTCCGTAATTCCCTATCCTCTTTTGTTCTTTCACATTCCCTATCCTCTCCTTCATCTGCCAGCGCTCCTCATTCATTCTCTACTAGATTTAGGTCGTGCCTCTCGTACTGATTTCTATTATATATAGCCTAACAAAATAGGCGAGAAACGATAATGCGTTTATGAATTGTCTATTGTAACGCACGCAAAAGAGATCTGAGAAGAATGGGCGCATGAGTTGCTTTATTAACAAGATGGTACTTTCTCCGTCGTAAAAAGCATGTTGCAAATCTATCTAAATTTGGATGTACTCTCTCCGATTCAAATTAGTTGACTTATATTTGTCTTGATTTGATTATATTTAGAAATGATTTAGTATTAGATATATCTGTATCTTGACAAATTTAAGTAAACTAATTTGGGTCGAGGGAAGTATATATATGCTAAATAGTGTGTAGATACACCTGAATTTAATCAAATCTAATCCTTTTTTAAGATGGAAGGAGTATATTCAGTTGGATTGAAAATATTCCTTCCCATCCAAATCTTATTGTGTGAGTTGTATCTGAAAATACAAAATACGGCAGATCAGTTGAATCGTATTGTGCAAACATTTTGCGCTTTTGACATCGCTCTTGCCACGCAGCCTCTATAGTCGGAAAAAAATGGAAGCAGAGATACTCCCTCTGTTTCAAAATATAAGATGTTTTAGCTTTGTGAAACCAACTGGTGAGATGAAGTAGTTAGAGCATTTCCACTCGGGTTCCCAGAAGGCCGATCTCAGGGCGAAATTTTCATCCGGACGGCAAAACACGACCCAGTCGCGTCCAAGGCGGCGATATGGTCCGGATTTGGCCCAACTTTCATCCGGCAATCTCAGGCCGAACCCAGAGAGCTAGGAACCGCCTGGGAACGTCGGACACAGAGGAAACGCAAAAACAATGCGCACGCCTGTGGCCCCGCCGTGTCAGTGAGTGTAGGCGAGTCGTCCTCATCCTCCCGCCTCGGCTCCAGCGAAGGACCACCGGGCAATAACTGCCCATCTCGTCGGTCACACGTTGCCGTAATGGCGCACCACCGCCGACTCACCTTCCCGCCATTTCCTTTTCCCACCTTCGCCACTACACCCCTCCTGCCTTCGCCGCCCATTTCGGCTATAAAAGTCGGCGCCCTCGCCGACTCACAGCGCACACTCTCAACCTCCCCCATTTCCCACGAACTACACCTCCGGCGAGAAGAAACTTCGGCGATGGCAGAGAGGTACCCATGCGACCTCGCGGTGGCGAACGGCTTCGGCCGGCGTACGCTGCAGCCGTGGGAGGCCCGCATGCTACACGACACCGACTACATGGCGCCGCCAATTTCCGGTGTCCGCCCGGCTGGGAGCTCAGCGCCGGCGGCGTGCCGGTGCCACCGGTGCCCGAGGACAACGGAATGGTTGAGGAGATCCAGGCCGTCATCACGGCGATGCCGAATCCGGAGCTTGCCGAAGACCCTGGTGATCTCGTTTACTGGGAACAATTCTTCGCCGAGCGCCGAAACGCGGAGCTCGCCGCGCACGAAGGCCCGGCCGCCACGCCGCCGAAACGCAACAACGCGGCGAGGCACCGTCGCTGGTGGAGCGCGCCGGAAATTACGCTCAAATATGTCCTGGAGCACATCCACGCCGGCAACCGCCCGAGGCTAGGCGCACCCCTCTGGCGAACTGGCTGCCTAGGAGGATGGACAGCCGTAGTTCGTCCGGCTCGGCCACCGCCGCCTCGGCCTCGCGTTCGCCTCTATGCACCGTCAAACGGGAGGCCTCGTTGCCGACGCGCTCGCCGCCGAGGACGAGGTCGCGTGGGATCATCATCAACGAACCCCGGGGACTGTCGCTGCCGACCGCACGTCTTCGCCCGCGCCAGCCGAAGCCGGAGCCATCAGAATGGGCGTTCCCCATCGACAAGGATGCCTTCGCCATGAGGATGGCGATGGAGTAGTCTCTGCGTGACGTCCCGCCGATCCCAGAGTCGGATGCCCTCGCCAAGTCTCGCGCCAACTAGGAGCAGGAGGAGGCCGCCCGAATTCGGTGCCTCCAGGAGGAGGCCGAGCGCGCGGCCTCCAGTAGGCCTCGCTGCCAGCGCGCCTATCAGGGCGTGCCGCTCGTCGTCCTCGACGACAACGACAAAGTCGGCCCGTCGTCCTAGCCGTGGCGGTCCGGCGAGCCCGGCCAGGTCAGCTCGCGCCTCCCCGCAGCCGCCAAGCGACGACGACGACGACGGCAAGGCCGACCCTGACTACACGGTGTTCTACCGCAACTTCGGCATGTGAGCGGTGACGGCATCGGCATAGTAGTTTACTTTACTGTTTTCCCCCTTTTTTAGCCTAAATTTGGCCAAAATTCGCGTATACGTCCGAAACTATGTACGAACTCGACGTTGTTATATTAAAATCGCCTATATTCACCCAAATTTCGTCGAGTTTTATCAATCTTCGGTTAAACGTAGAAACTTAGCCTGGGAACGCGAGTGGGAAAAATACCATTTTCAGACCGAAAGTTACATTCGTTCGGCGCTAAATAGCTCTGGATTTCAGCGTAGAGCGAGGATGCTCTTAGGGCGGTCACAATGCTCCATCTTGTGCCGTATCTAAAATGAGTATCTAAACTAAGCAGAACGCTGACGTGGAAGGTAAATTAAGGAAGAGAATATGGAATCAGACTCTCGTACTACCCATGTTAGTTTTCTTCTAAGGCTTATATATATTTAACTAGATTATGATGGCGCGTTGCCGCATCCGTATATTTTAAGTAGAACGCTAGTATTTTTTATAAATTTATAGTCAAGGAACATAGAAATCAAATTGCATGGACAAACATATCCATATGGAAGAAATGAAGTAGCCGGTGGAACATAAAATAAAATGATGTGAGCATCAAGAATACATCTTAAATGTGTGTATATATGACACAATGATAGTCAGAAGCATGTAAAATATCAGTCACAAGTATGTAGCTCTTTTTTTATGTTTCTCATATTTGAGAACGGTGGACAAAGCTGCCGAGCAACCATAAATACTAAACAAGATGTGGCAAATGATAGTGGGGAGGTTATGGGCGCACAAATGCAAAATACAACTTTTTCACCCACAACACTCCAGTTTGAATATTCAAAATAACCCTTCTAACAATTACAAAGTACCATGAACGTAATGAGTGAGAATATGCAAGAGGGGGTGATAGAGGGAAGGTTCTTGGAACATAAATGCAATTACAGCAACTGTTTCAGCCACATATCTCTATTCGAATACCAATAATAACAATTAGAAAGAGAAGCACCATGAACGGAATGAGTGACAATGGACAACAACTTTTCACTCTGCTAAGCTTGACTTTAAGATGCCATATGATTGTAATAATTGTTTCCTAAATAATCTGCATTAGTAAACCACTCAGATATCATGCATGAACAGCAAACAATATGGCACAAAATAATGCCAGGTTGGTCTTCATCCAAATTTACATGACAATGGGATGGGGGTTTTATTACCCGATCATCCAAATGCTAATGAATAAAGCTCTGATTCAAGACTGAAATAATACATGCTATTTGCATCAAGTTTTACATCAGCTTGCTAACCTCTCTTCTATCCTTAATTTGGCCACTTCACGTAGAACAGTTGGAGTAGGGGGAAAGAAACAACGTAACACAGTCAATGCCCAACAAATTTAAAGCACACAGCAGACACTAAATCAATGAAGCCCAACAATGAAGTCCCCATCTTCACGGTAGGAAATGACGTACTTTAAAAATACAAATTAGCAAAGGATGGATAACATAGAAAAAGCAACCTATTACAGTAAAGAAAAGCAGTTCACAACACCAAGTGGTACCAATCTGCAATCACGAAGAAACATGAGATTCTTCTAGACCATCCAAGAGTTAAAACAATAGGGCAGGAGAACAGGCTCTAGGGGCAGCAACACCTCATTTGCAGGTGAAAACACATCAATGTAGGGCCATGGAAGGATGATGAGAGAGCCGACCAGTTTGGTTGCTAAGTTGAACAGAAACTGTGCACCAAGGCGGTGAATTGAAGAAATTCATGAACAGGGACGACGACACCTCTTCCCCGCAATCTATCTAATGTCCTGCCCGCGGAACCATCGACATAGGCGGCAAGCATGCACCATTGCACCCCGCTTATTGTTTTTGTCAATGGCGTCCACCAACTACTCATGACAAGGTTGAGCGCTCTAGGAGGTGCAATCCGCTTGCACCACAGCTCAATGCTGGTAGAGGAGAATGGAAGACGAGAATGCACATCCAACACTCATGCCACCTTGTCAAGAAAGAGGTAGAAAAATCTTGTATTTTAAACATCATCATTGTTTGAATTAATATGCCCTGTTAATATAGATTTAAAAGTTGCACCGTTAATCATACAATGTGATATCTAAGTATTAAGGGATCAAAATTTCAATTGTCCGTAGCTAAAACATAGCAGTAAATATAATTTCCAATGAGTAGAACAAACCTACCATCATCTCTTTTTTTACCGTGATATCTGATATTAATTCATTATGTAAATTGGCTGAAAAAATAATGACATGAAGTTTCATCTGAGCAGACTGGAGGAGTGGTGGTATACAAAGATCGTGAAACAAACAAAATTATGCCTCCCCACTACCTTTCGGCCTGTCAGATGCAGAAAATTATGATTCAAATACAGAACAATGTTCAGTTCAGTTTTACAGGCTTTGAAGCAAAAATCATTCAGAATGTTTATTCCCCAGTTTCAAATACTAAGCTTTCTTAGCCCTAAACAAGCAATCGATTAGCAAATCAACCGAATGTCATTATTTTGATTCTTAGCCCATATAAATTCTCAAGAAAATCAAGATTTGCAGCAGAAGAGGGGATATAAACGAAATAGAAGAGAACAATAGGAGGGATGCATGCAGAAACAAATATTGTACATGTATGAAGGGATGGATGGGCACCAACACCCTAATCTCGCCCGTGCCAGAGGAGATGGCACAACGACCCGAATCCCCGCCAGCGCACCGTGACGGTTAGCCGCACCTCCCTGCCCTCCATCTTTGCCGGTGTTAATAGGGCCGATGGAGTAGTGTTGTAAGGACGGATGAGCGGCGACGGCGGTGATGGCTGAGGAGAGGAGCGAAGGGGAGCAGCGGCAGGCATGCCCGTTGGATGGGATCCAGGAGCAGCCGCAATAGCGCGAGAGAGGCTGGTGGGGAGGAGCACGGAGGGCTGGAGTAGGAGGAAGGCATCGCCCAGGCTCCTCCGATTCTTATCCACACGTGGCTCTATCACAAGCGTCTGTCTGGGATCGAACGAGAGTCCATAGATTTGTTTTGCAGAGTAGCGTTTCTAGGATATCCGGCCCAAATGCGGCCCACGCGCGAGCAACAGTAGATCGAACGCGAAAAAACAACCGGCGTAGGTAATCAGACGGCTGAAACGCTGATGGCCTGAGAAGGCTTCCTCCTCTGCCAGTTATAATATCCCTAATAACCTCTCTAATGGCATGTACAATGCTAAGGACGACATGTCTTCTCTTAGCTCTCCACATTATTTAGAGAAGACATAATATATAACTTGTACAATGCATTATCTCTTATTGCTATCTCTAGCAATTAATGAGAATTAACTATTTTTAGTAAGAAAATAGTTGGCTAAGAGAAGACATATGGTACAATGAAGAAAATAGTATTCCCTTATTTTTAGAAGGTCATCCCTTAACTAAGGGAAGACAATCTTCTCTTTCTTGTTTCTCTCTCCTCCAACTAAGAAAAATCCAACGTGACAAGCATAAGGGAAGACTGAACTTAGCTGCGGCCCCCCCTGACTGAACTTAGCTGCCACTGGTAGGAAGCGAAATAAGTTTGCATGCAAGCTAATTGACCACTGCATGACAGTTTTGCTCGTGCCAAATTGGCTTCATAAAAAATCTTGCCGGACGCATGTAGAATCTTAACGCGCGCCATGAGTTTGCATGCAGGGACTGTTCAAATCTGAATTAAAGAGGCCGTTAATTAGACAGGTGATTGTTCAATAGATTTCTTCCTTAGTCACAATGCAAATACTAGTGAGCCCTTTAAACCGGAATGGAGGGAGTAGCTCAACGCAATCCGATGCGAGGTGCCTTTCTCTGCCAAATATCTCCCCTATCGCCTCCTTTCCCAAATCCACCGAGACCACCCATCCCTACCGGCGGCAGCCTATCGCTCGCCGTCCTGTCTCCAAGGAACGCTGCTCGCCGTTTCCTCCCCAAAGCATGCCGCCACCGTCCCCGCAGGCCGGTTCCTACTCCGCTCAAGCTTCCTTTTGCTCCCTGATCGGTACTGTAATTCGCTGCCGGATTCTAGCCCACCCGTCCGCACCGCCACATAGCTCACTTGAGCGACAATCTCATCGTAGACGGAGCTGTTAAGGAGAAAGTGGGGGTTCAGCGTCGGACTGGAAAATCACAAATCTGCTGCTCCTTAGTCTGCTGCTTCCTCGGTGTATTCCGATTTTTCTGTCCAATCAAATTTATCTTGCTTCTAATTCCAATTGATGATACACTATCTGCGATCTCATCTATACACTGTACACACGAATACACCACGACCTGAACCTGTTGGTAGTAGCTCATTGCAGTGTGGTTCTGAGACTTTCTTCTGCTTGGTTCTATGTATTAACTAGAAATTTGATGACTTGGTGTATAGTGATTCAATTCAATCAAATAAATTTGGTTGTCCCAAAAGTGTGCTTCAAGTGTGAGTCTCATACTTCATGGAACTTAGCCTCAGGGATTGGAGTTACTTTTGATCACATAACACATCAGGTGGGAGTCATTTTCGATACAGTACTAAGATACACATCATTGTCAAGGTTGTATCTATTTGCTATTTCGCATTAGATGTATGCTTGGATACAGTTTAAGTAGCATCGTGAGTAGATAATGAGTATGGCTCCAAACCGGCACCTGATTCGTCCAGTTTCTTAGTCAAAATCTATTAGGGTAGTTATAGTTTTTTTTTTAAGTTTAAACTAACTTTCTACTTTCGTGGGCGTATGCAGGTTACAGCTTGCAATACCAATAATGAGTACAAGAGGTCACGGCAGGTGAGATCAAGGGTCAATTAGAAAATTGACAAATTAAGTGTACTTTCCTTTTCTACGAAAGCATCAGGCACGAGTCTTCTTCACTAGCTTCCTTTATATGAAAGCATCAGGTATATATTTTCCTTTGGTAAGCTTGGAGTCTTCTTCTTTGTTTTCGGTAATTAGAAAATGGGCTGGTCTAGCGGGCGCCCGGGCGCCAGAACGTCATCTAGGGCGCACCATATCGCACGCGCGCGTAACAGAAAATAACCGTCTCTTCACCGATCGATGCCAGTCCGATTGTGCGGCTGCTTTTTCTTGGAACATGCGGCTGCTAGCTAGCTAGCTAATCCTTCTTCCATTTACACATCGTGCTAGCTCATTCTCTGTAGCTTTTTTTTTCTCGTCTAGTGTCATCTACGTCATCTACGTGCTCAACGAATTCTTTGCAACCGAGAAGTGTGGGTGTCAAGGAGTGCACGTTTTTGTTATTTCGTCAAATTGTTGCCTAACGGCATATAATGGTTGCTTAATTCTATCAATTTATTGTCTTGCTTTCTTTATGAACCGTGTAGAAAGCCTTTTTTCACAATATTTTATAGTAGCTGCTTCACCTAGTAACTTTAGTAACTTTGGTGCCCGATGAATTAATTTTGGTGCCCGACGGAGCTTCTCCGGTACCCAACGAGGCAAAGTTAACTTTGGTACCCGATAAACTATATTTAGTACCCAACGAAGTAATTTATATGTGTGACAAAGAATTTTATATTAGTGCCCGACGAGACAACTTTGGTGCCCGATTAGCAACTTCGGTGTCCTATGAGGCAACACGTGCCTCATTGAACAATGTTACTGTCCGACGAGACAACTTTGCTGCCCGGCGAGGCAACTAGCGCCTGACTGAGCAAAGTTAGTGCTTAGTGAGGCAACTTCGGAGCCTGACAAGCCAACTTGTGCCCGACTGAGTAACTTTGGTGCCGACGAGGCAACTTTGGAGCCCGGTGAGGCAGCTTTGGTATGCTATTAGGATGGTGTTGTCGTGGGTCGGTGAGAACAACCCTTCTTTAGGCAAGCCGCTGGTCGGCGAGGCAACATCGGAGCCCGACAATGCAACTTTGGAGCCCAGCGAGGCAAAGACGGTAGGCCATTAGGATGGAGCTGCCGCGGTGGGTGAGGATGGCCCTTCTTTAGGCAAGACGCTGGCCGACAATGCAACTTCGGAGCCCGGCGAGGAAAAGTCGGTAGGCTATTAGGATGGCATTTCCACGGTGGGTGAGGATGGCCCTTCTTCATGCAAGCCACTGCTAGAAGAGCCAACATCGAAGCCCGACGAGGCAATCTCGCAACCCGACAAGGCAACTTGTGCCCGCCGGGGGAACTTTGGTGCCTGACGAGGCAACTTCGGTAGGCCATTAGTATGGCGATGCTTTGGTGTGTGTGGACAATCCTTCTTCGGGCAAGCCGCTACCCAACAAGGCAACATTGCTGCCCGATGAGGCAACTTCAGAGCCCGGTGAGGCAACTTCGGAGCCCGACGAGGCAACATCGCAGCCCAACGAAGCAACAACGGAGCCCGACGAGGTATTGAAGCCTGGCGAGGCAACTTCGGTAGCCCATTAGGACTACGCTACCGCGGTGCGTGAGTACGACCCTTTTTTAGGCAAGCTACTACCCGACGAGGCAACTTCGGAGCACGACAAGGCAACTTCGGAGCCCGACAAGACAACTTGTGCCCAACTGAGCAATTTTGGTGCCGACGAGACAACTTTAGAGCCCCGACGAGGCAAATTTGGAGCCCGGTGAGGCAATTTTGGTAGGCCATTAGGACGGTGTTGCCACGGGTCAGTGAGGACGACCCTTCTTTAGGCAAGCCGCTGGCCAACGAGGCAACATCGGAGCCCGACGATGCAATTTTGGAGCCCAACGAGGCAAAGTCAATAGGCCATTAGGATGGAGTTGCCACGGTGGGTGAGGATGGCCCTTCTTTAGGCAAGTCGCTGGCCGACGAGGCAACATCGGAGCCCGACGATGCAACTCCAGAGCCCGGCAAGGCAAAGTCGATAGGCTATTAGGATGGGATTTCCACGGTGGGTGAGGATGGCCCTTCTTCATGCAAGCCGCTGCTATACGAGCTAACATCGGAGCCCAGCGAGGAAACTTCGCAAACCGACAAGGCAACTTGTGCCCGCCGGGGAACTTTGGTGCCTAATGAGGCAACTTTGATAGGCCATTTGATACGGCCCAACATATGGAAGTCACCATTGGTCCACATCATGCTACACCAACCACTTCTACAAAGGTGAATTCCTTCCATCTCTTACCGTCCGTTGGCTATCGTGTGAATGGGATCCTACTTGAGCCCAGTAACTATGGTGTGACTAGGCATGTGATCATGATGCCTGGAGCCAAGACACCCAGCAAGAAGCCTGGAAGAGAAGACACAAGAAGCTACTGGAGCAAGACCGGAGTCTAGGCCCCTGGACCTCGGAGAGTCCGGCCTACGATCTCGGAGTCTCCGGCCCTAACATGGGTATCATTACTAGGATGCTCATTGTTCGCTACCCTACATTTGGTAAAAGGCCTACGACCCATGAAGATTCTAGATAATAGCCCAAGGAAGCAACCGACAAAGACTTTGATTGTATTAGGAAAGAAATCACAAACCGACATTGTGTTACACGTGTATGAAACCTATCCACATACAACTTTGAGACCTAGCCTATTATATATAGGACGGGAGAAGCCCAAGCGAGGGTACCGAAATCTAGAGGACAACTTGTAATAGTGTGTTTTCCCAATATTCAGGCGACTTTGTCTTCATCGTTTTTCCTAACATCCGATGAAATCCCTAGCGTTCTCTTTTCCGCTTAACCCCAAGTCCATCACCATGGACATTTCCGAGGTTACCCCTCGTTAATTGGCGCCGTCTACGGGAAACCTAAACGCTAGAAACACGGATTCGGTGGAATGCTCTCCACCAAGCATCAAATCGACGAAAGCAGATCCACGCCCGCCCACCCAAACAGCTACGCCAACAGAAGTACAGGAACCTTCTATCAGATCCTCAATGGAAGTCGAAGCACAGATCAAAGAAGGCACCGAAAGTGGTCAAATTGATACAAATCTAGGGGATCTTGATGGTCTCTATGACAATCTCTCCTTCGGATCAGACCAACCATTCACACCACAACGTGAAGCAAGCCCAGCTAATTCAGAACCTGAAGGAAGTAGCGAAAGCATCGACTTTGGAATTTGAATGGCAGAAATTTATCCAGAGCAAAAACTAACGGACTTCACTGGCTCATCTGATAGTGTCTCCATCGGCGAAAACGATGACGTTACCAGTCCGTAAGCCACTCAGCACCAAGTCTGTGTGGTCATCGGAGATGCTACAACCTAGCAAGACTCCAACGGTAACCCAATTCTTAACCCCAACGATATTCTTTCAAGCCATAATGTAGGAAGTAATGACAACGAAGGAAGTCGAGGAAACGGGGCAGACCCAATAGTCAACCGGGAAAATGAGGAAGAAGAGCAACCATGTGTAGATGAGAGGCGAACCCTTAACCTACCAACCAGTGCATGGGAAAAGGCAAGAGCAACAATCTCGGTGTGGTCCCAATGACAACAGACACCACCCACGAAGATCTATTGGCATACTAGTGTCTGCTACACCGCAAAAAGAGAGACATCCTCAGGATGCAAAGGCAGCTCGACGAAAGGAAAAGGGTAGCCGACGAATCTAGCTTATGGCGAGCACAACTAAGCCTCACTCGAGGATCAAGAAGCATAACAGGAGGAGCATCACCAAGAAGAGGAACGTCTAGATTATGAGGTATACCAAAAGAAGGGAGAAGCGGGCTAATCCGAGACCTTGATCTCTCGTTTATGTCGATAGACCAAGATGGAAATATCAAGGAAAAACAGCTCAGGCAGCTATTGTGGCTGCACAAACATACCTAATCACAACATAGCCTGCACCCGACAATCCTCGTGTGGCCCTCCACCGATCCGATTGGTGGGGAAACTCTTGCGCAAGTAAATAAAGGAACCACGAGGCATCTTGACAGGTCCCCACACTGTCGCAGCAGCCCTCGGCAAGGAGGTCAAACCCGACGATCACGGCCTCCTAATGATCCACAAGTATAGGGGGTGTATCGCAGTATTTTTGATAAGTAAGAGTGTCGAACCCAACGAGGAGCAGAAGGTGCTGGCTAGTGGTATGGATCAGGAATTCTCTGCAAATACTTAGCAAACGGATTTTTTAGGGATTTTTGATAAAGCAAGTAAACAAAGTACGAGTAAATAAAAGACAGTAGGAATAAATGCAGCAAGTGGCCCAATCATTTATGCAGCAAAGGACAAGCCGGTTGTATTACTTAAGATGACCAAACGTTCTCGAGGACACATGGGAAGACTATCAAGTGCTTTCGCTTCATATAGTTGATTAATCTTCTCTAGCTTGCTAAGTGTTGTGTGGGTGAACCTGTGCTAATGTACCGCCCCATCCAAGACTAATACATACTTGTGATTATACCCCTTGCAAACATCCGTAAGTACAAGAAAGTAATTAAGGTAGAAACCTAACCACAGCTTTAAATTCTAAGACTCTTACGTCCCTTGTGCAATGGTTTCCTAACGGGGGTTCAGGTTTCTGTCACTTCGGCAACCCCTACGATTAGTAGCCAAATACACAATGCATTCCCCTAGGCCCATATAGGTGAAGTGTCATGTAGTCGGCGTTCACATGACACCACTAGAAGAAGTACACCACAACTTACATAACAAACTATTGAATCTTTCTCAACACAACTCAACAACTAACAACATGACTTCTCCCATGTCCAAAAGAACAAAACGAACTACTCACAAGACATCATATGGATCATGTTCAGAGATGGAATAATGATGTATAACAATCTGAACATAAAAAATAATTCAATGGTTCACTCAATAGTGTCAACTACAAAGAGTAATCAACACCGGGAAAGTTTCCCCTATGAACTATGCAAGATTCAACACAATTGTTACAGAAATATGGAGATGGTGATGATGGTGCTGATGGTGATGATGGTGGTGATGATGATGATGATGATGATACCGATGAAGTCCAGCTTGATGGTGGTGTTGATGGGGATGATCTTCCCTCTCCAGGAAGGAATTCCCCCGGCAGAAATCTGTCTACCGAAGAGATCTTTCTCTCTCGGTGTTTTCCGCCCCGCAGAGGCGGCGGAATCTTTCTATGGTCCCTCCCCGACTCTTAGGGTTTCGGGAGAATGATATACGCCAGAGGGGAGAGGCTGGAGTGGGCCAGGGTGGCCACACCACCTCCTGGCATATTGTTTTGTCCGGTTTGAGCTTGCATAAATGTTCTAACATTTTCTCAAATGTGAGATTGCCATGATTTTCTCCATTAGTATTATCATAATTATTATAAGGACCTCCTGCAGGATTAGCATGATATTTTTGAACATTGCAAGCATAATTATTTTTTCCATGCAGGATTGAAAGGAGTGCGAGCTATAAAATTAACATCATTAACTTTTGTAGTGATAGCATTAACTTGGGTATCTTCCTTACCCTTGTCTAAGCTAAGCAACTCATCTACCTTAGATGTAAGCTCCTCGAGGTAATTGAACTTACTCTCTTCGAGGTTCTTTCCACATGCCATTGGGCATGGTTATTTTGCATATCATCAAGTAACTTCTTTGAAACACTCACATCCTTTCCCATGATTGTTCCTCCTGCTGTGGTATCTAGCATAGACTTAGACATTGGGTTAAGACTATTATAAAATAAATGTAATATAAGCCATTATTCTTCCATACCATGATTAGGAAAACTCATTACAGCTTATTTCATCCTTTCCCACGCAAGCGCTAGTGGCTCACGGTCTTGTTGTCTAAAACTTGTAATGTTGGATCTTAGCTAGGGGAAAATTTAGTCATAAAAAAATTAGTACATTCCTCCCAAAGATTTAATAGTGCCCTTTGGTAGATCTACCAACCAATCCTTTGCCTTTCCTCTAAGAGAGAAAGGGAATAATCTTAACTTAATAGCATTTGGATCTACATCCTTAATACGCATCATGTCACAAATTTTAGTAAAAGTATTTAAGTGCAATCCCAAATCCTCAGAAGATGAACCCCCAAATTGGTTTTGTTGAACCAAACTTAAATGGTTTGGTTTGATCTTATATGTTTCCGCATCAACTACGGGTTGAGTGATGGGTGCACGAATAAAATCAACGGTGGGAGAATCATAATCCCCTAATCTCTTTTGAGCCATGGCTCTTATCTTTTCAGTAATTTTTAAGTAATTAAAACGAATAACAACTATTTTTTTGGGTTTTCAAATAAATAACAAGAAAGTAAACTGATAACAAGAATTAAACTACAACTAATAATAAAACTAAAAACAAGGTCTCTAATGACCTCACCAGGATAGCGAAGTTTCTTCCCCGGCAATGACGCTAGAAAAGGGTTGATACCTTTGATCCGGATTCACGGATGTAGTATATTAGATTTATCCCTAGAAGACCTAGGTTTAATCGAACCTTGGAAAGCACTGCTAAAAGGTAATAAGAAAGGACATGTCTACAAGACTTTGTTCATTTTACCTTAGTTGACCAGACCAATCTAGTTTACTTTATAACGAGTTTGAATCAATGGATGGAGATAGGCCATGGTTGAAGATCCACCTGCATCTGCACATCAAATGTGATAAAAGATAATAATAAGCATAGTCATGTATCATGTTTGTATTGAGATAATGTTTTGTGGGGAAGACATCCTAGTATTCTAGAGCCCCCATGATGCAGTGGGCATAGCAATAGAATTTTAATCCAACCGAGAGTACACCAAAGCCATGGGCGATTATTAAGTGTAAACACAGATCAAAGCTATAAGTGGTGATGTTGTTGTTGATCCAGAATGGGGCACTAAGAGAATACCGTACTTCCCTGTCTGTCACTGAGTTTTCTATGAGATCGTCGCTAGCCAAGTATCTCACCTCAAGCCTTTATCAATCTATGGGATCTTGGGTACCTACAAGTCCACAGATCGAGACGAGAGACGAAGAAACAGAAGATACAAATCACGAATCCAAACAAAACACAATTCTCCCATGATCTAGATGCACATATTTGCTGCGAGGTTTCTCCCCAACCTGCAGCTCGTGAGAACTACTCACTCATAACAAATAGATCGGAGATAGAAAACATTATGCAAATACTTAGATTGAAATCAAATATTCTTACAATGGTCGCCAAATCACAAGGAGATCCAAAGTACAAAGCAATGGCTATGGCTAGTAGAGGGATGGATGGTGGAAGTGATGAACAATGGATGAACAATGGTATGGATCTCCTTTAGTGGTGTTGTGATACAATCTGAGAATGGCGGCTCTCTGACCGGTGGCTAGAGCCTCAAAATATATAGGCGTCTTCATGAAAGTTGTAGGGTTTGACGAGACAAAGTCGTCGCCACCTAGTACGGGCGGACAGCGCCCATACTAGTGGTCGTTAAGCGTGCTAACACAATGGTAAGCTTCTCCAATTACTTGACCGTGTGTGTACTTTCTCAAAATCCTTCAATATGAGTCCTCATTTCGCCTTAAAAGCTGTGATTTCTGATACATCCATAACGTATCTATAATTTTTGATGGTTTCATGCTAATAATATGCTTTTGACATTCTTTTTTGTATAAAGTTTATGATTTATTTGGACTAACCTACTAATAGTTGTAACAGTGCACAATGTTCTTGTTTTACACTTTGATGTGTAGGAATTACCAAGAATACAAGTGGAAACCTTTTTGGAGTCAAATTTGGGATTTTTTCAGAAATCTATCTCAGAACTCTTATTCAATATGGTCACGTTTATGGTCGAAGACGGCGTCAAACGGAAAACGCTTCAACTAAAAAGTTGTTGGCAATTTTGAAGCACATGTATATTTAGCCTCTCCCACATAGAAAACTACATCGAAGGCAATGAACCAGAACTATTCACTATTTAAACTTGGACAAAGCCACCAAAATTACCACCACTATTCCACACTAATGATTCTATTAGTTTAATGTATTTTATTGCTGCAGCAACTAGCTTTACTTTCTTGTTATTTATTATCATGCAAAGCTATCTCTATTACTCATATTGTTGCTCTAGTTTTATTTCCTAGATAATGCAAACGTTTAGTATGCGTAGAGTTGTATAAGTGGTTGATAGAACTTGAGAGAATATTTATCCTACCTTTAGCTCTTGTTGGGTTCGACACTCTTACTGAAGGGAATCTGCCCGAGAGGCAATAATAAAGTGGTTATTATCTTATTCCTTGTTTATGATAAATGTTTATTTTGCATGCTATAATTGTATTAATTTGGAAACGTTAATACATGTGTGTTTAATAAACAAAAGGAAAGTTCCTAGTTATGCCTCTCTTATAAACTAGCTCGTTGATTAACAAGATGATCAAGGTTTCCTGATCATGGACATTGGATGTCGTTAATAACGAGGTCACAACATTGGTGGAATGATGTGATGAACATTCATCCGAAGTATAGCATTACGATCAGAGTCATTATGTTTATATTGCTATAACATCATACGAAGTAATCTTAGTCCTTAGACCATGAGATCATGTTAATTGCTAACACCGGAAGAGTATCTTGATAACATCAAACGTCACACCGTAATAGGGTGACTATAAAGGTGGGTTCAGTGCTACGAAGGTGTTATGTTGAGGCTCATGGATCAAGAGTGGGATTTTTCCATCCCAATGACGGATAGATATACTCTGGGCCCTCTCGGTGATATCACATTGAAACAGCTTGCAAGCAAGTGATGTGATCACTAGAATGTTATATCACGGGAACAAGAAAAGAGTGCATGTCGGTAACAAGATCAAACTAGGTATTTGGATGCCAATGATCGAATCTCGGACATGTAATATATCGCGAGACAAAGGGATTTAGTTACACCGTTAAAGGTTCACACGATCACAAGAGTCATCGTTGAATATGTGGGAGTCAGTACGGATCTCCAGGTCCCGCTGCTGATTATTGATCGGAGAGGGGTCTCGATCATGTCTGCATTATTCACGAACCGTAGGGTGACACACTTAAGGGATACCGACACCATTCAGGAGCAAATATGTTTCAGATAAAGATTTAAGAAAGCGCTAGAATCATTTCGATGGAAACCGGAATTGTTTCGGGTGAAATTGCTGAAACTGGTTCTGCATGTGATATTGAAATGTTGCAGGGGGTTTTATGTGAATGTTTGTTAATTAATGTAATTAACAAAATTCTGAATAAAATAAATAAAAGTGTTTTATTTAATGAGAACTTGCATTAAATTTGGTGGAAATTTAATGGAGGTGAGTGGAATTTTGAGTGGGTGGCTAATTATGTGAGTGGGAGCTCCACCCACATGAATGTGGAAGAGGTGGGGGCACCTCCCTTGGCCGCCGGCCATGGTGAGGGGCTGTCCCCCTCTCCCTATAAAAGGCCCCCAACTCCCTCCTCTCATCTTGCACCACCTCCTCGTGAAGGTTCTCTTCTCCCTCTAGTTATTCCCCATGGTCTCGGATTAGCGAGATACATGTTCCCGGTGGCTTTATCTGGAAAGGAGTTGCTGCTTCTGCTGCATCGCTGGAGCGAGGAGGCGGAGGTTTTTCGGTGGACCGAACGTGTGTGCGATCACGGATGCACCGCTACTTTGCGGTGCTGGACTTGATGGTGCTGGACCTGATGGTGCTGGAGCTGCTGGACCTGTCGGACTTCCACACGATCTTGAGATCGGCAAGCGTATGACTACATCAACCACGAGTTCCTACTCGTTAACAAAACTCGTTGTCTTCGAGGGTAAGTTCTCCATGGATGTATGTCCACCCGTTGCTCTGTATCTAGTAGATAGATCTTGGCGTATAGTTCTCATCGTAGGAAAATTTTGTTTTCTATGCGGCAGACCCAACAGTGGTATCAGAGCCTGATCTATGCGTAGGTGCTTAGCACGGGTAGTACACATATGTTGATATGTGGGCGATGATGATCATGTTATTGCATCTTCTATGTATTTTGGATATTGGTGGCATAGTGGGATGAAGCGGCCCGGACCAACCTTACATGTCATCGTACATGAGACCGGTTCCACGACTAACATGCAACTTGTTTTGCATAAGTGGCTGGCGGGTGTCTGTCTCTCCTACTATAGTCAATATCTGATTTACAACGAGTTGCTAATAACTTAGTTATCCTTGTTGTGGTTCATGTTCGTAGGTAAGAACGGTTCTATCTCTGAAAGCCCTAAGCCACGTAAAACTTGCAATTGATAAATTAGAGGCGTCTAGTTTAGATCGTTGCTGGGCTAGTGTCTTGATATGCTATTGTTGTAAGTAGATGTATGATAGATACTCTTACAACACACTTAACTTGTAAGTTCCATAGACCTTGTCCTTACACACAAAGGAATGATAGAGATCATACCACGATGCAAATGATAGAGATCAAATGCATGGACCATATCATGTCACTTTACACATTAGATGTTTGCATCTTATATTGCTAGTTTGGCGCTTCTAGTAGCATTATAAGATGATCCCTCATTTAAATATCAAGATAAAATGTGTTCTTCCTTAAGTATGCACCGTTTTATGGATCGTGTTTCGAGACATCACGTGATGATCGGGTGTACTCAACTCTACGCTTTCATACAACGGGTGTAAGACAGTTTTACACACGCGAATACTAAGGTTCTTACTTGGCGAGCCTAGCATGTATAGACATGGCCTCGGAACACGGACCGAAAGGTTATTGAGTCGTATAGTTGATGTGATGACCATATTGATGCTATCCTTTGAAGCTACACCGACTCACGTGATGATCCGACTTGGTGTAGTAGATTTGGTTCATGTAATCACCAAAAAGGCACGAGGGATGTCGTTTTTGAGTGGGAGTTCATTTCTAATTTGGATTAGTCGAACTCTATTTGTCATAAACTAAATCGAAGTGAATTTGCATAATTTGTTGTAGTCATTGGCATCTGTTCACTACCTTATACTTAGTTTTATTTGAGATAATAGAACTATAGAATTCTGGATATTTACTTTACGAACTGGTATCGTATTGTTTTGAATGTCAATTTAAAGTTTATAAGTCCTATTGCAAACTTTCAGCAAACTCTATTTACTCCATGAAGTTTAATAAGTAGTATTAAATCAAGAGTAAGAATTCCAATGTTAGTATCTAAAGTATCATGTTTGCCTCCATGATTATTGATATTCAAAAGGTTGTTTTAATATCAAGATTATATTGGAGCTGAAAATTGTTTCAGAAACCATCATTTGTGAAAGATATTGTGATATCTGAAACAATGTTTTTGGTTGCATTATGATAGAGTATAATTTATCAAAATACATGTTCTCATATTGTATGAGAATTTGTGAAGGATGGAGATGCTAGGCATCCGAATCTACCAAAAAGGTTTTGGGAACTAATATTATACTCGCGATTCTTCCTTATAGGCTATAGTAGCTTGATCATGAAAGTTGTCATGATAAGGATGAATAGAAGATGTAAGTAAAATGTTTACTACACTAAATAGATTACTAAAGAATAGATTTTTGAAAGAACACCAAACATTTGATGATGGTGATCCACTTCAAAGTGCAAGTCCAAAGGTATTAGTATTTGACTATATACGCTTTGCACTATGTGTCATGTGAATGACACCACTATTTAATGTTGATAGATTCTTTTAAATGAAAAGGAATTGTTGAAAGAGAATCTATAAAATATTTGGCAGAAAAGAAAAGGTTGGAAATGTCCAACTTAGGTATATAGAAGATGTACATGTTATGGTTGTATTCCTTGCTTGTTAAACAATGTGGTTCTGAGGTATTGGATACCGGTATTGGATACCGAATTGGTTGGTGTGAAGTGTCATACAGAACAACACAATTCATGAACTGCAACGGCCTAAGTAACTAGCAAAAGAATAAGTGATGATGTTCATCGAAAACAAATAAAGTGTTATTGTGTTTTTCGCTGTCGTCAAACCTAGCCTTCAAGATTTGTTTTAATAATTGTAATTTTGTTCCGGTATTATGAGAACAATGGTTGTTCAAATAATTACTGTATTCCATAAAGGATGGATGAACTTTTACAAGTCTAGTTGGAGAAATCACATCCATAAATATTATTGCTAAAATGTCGTAAGACAAATGATTGGAAGATCACTTATGAAGTGACATTGCTGTTTAAATTATATTTGAAAGAAAACATGAAGAAACTCCATGTTGATGGAATTTTGGAGTCTTTGATTTTGATCAATTGACGCATGTGAGAATTTCCTCGAGATAATTGAAACTCCCTCCATAGGCCAAAGAGGAACGAATGACTAGCTTATTGGAAATTGTGCATGCTGATGTGCATAGTCCATTATGTGTAGCCATATGCGATGGATCTTTTTGCTTCATATGCTTTCTTCAAAAATTTGAGTGAATATATCTGTATATTTACTTAATAAGGAAGAAGTATGAAACATTTGAAAGTTGTTCAAAGACTTTCAAGATGAAGTGAAAAATCATTGTAACAAGAAAATAAAGAGTTTATGATTCGATCATAAAGGAACATATTTGAGTTACATGTTTAGCAAAAACACCTAAGACTTGAGGAATTGTTCCATGATTTGTGTTTCCCGACAAACCATAGGAGTATGGCATATTCGAGAGATGAAATCAAACCATGTTTGACATGGTAAGATCGAAGGTGTCATTTATAAAATAGCCATTATGTTTTAAAGATTGAAGCTTTAGAGACTACCGCTTTTACACTGAAAAGGGCACCATCGTGATCCGTTGAAATGACACCATATGAGTTATGGTTTGGGATAAAACCCGAATTGTCTTTTCTTAAATTTTGGTATGTTATGCATAAGTAAAATGTTTACAACCAAAGTCGGATAAGCACGTATTTGTAGGTTATCCCAAAGAATTTGTTGGGAATTCCTCCATAACACCGAGGACAAAAGAGTTTGTCGCTTAGAACGTCAAGTTTCTTGAGAAGGAACTTTTCGTGAAAAGTTAAGTGGGAGGACAATAGAACTTTGATAAGGTTGTTGAACCTTAGTTATATGTGCTAAGTAGCGCAGCGCCGGAAAGTGTCCCGGTGGCGGCCACAATGCTCATGGCTCTCGTGATTACAAAAGGTGTGATCTCGGAGATTAGAGTTCCTATAGAACCGTGTGGGTCGGTAAGAGTCAAATAGTAAGATTTGATAAGCAAATCGTTATTGTTTTGACAATGATGAACCGACTACATGCAAAGAAGCGATGACGGGCCCTGACTCCATAAAATGACTAGAAGTCATAGAATCCGTGATAGTATGCATACACGAGAAAACAAGTTTCTGAACTTGGAAGACCCTCCAAAAAGGCGTGAAGCCTATCGGTCGTGTTTGGATCTATAAAGAAATAAGACATGGATGTTTAACATCTATGAAATAGTCGACATGTCAGAAAGAAGTTTACGACAATGTTCAAGGAGTTGACTATGACAAGATTTGATCTTTCATAGCGATATATAGTCTTGACGGATTAATGTAGCAATCACTACATATAATTTGTTATATGGTAGTTGAATAAACAAAACAAGGTTCTTCTAATAGAACGGTAACCTAGGAAATGTACATGACATGGTCCGAAGGGTTTTGTCAATTCAAAGGGTGCTAAAAGGGCATGTAAACTTCAATAGTTGAAGTAAGCATAGCGGAGTTGAAATCTTCACCATGATGAAACTATTAAAAGAGTTTAAATTCATCGGAGATGATGAAGATGCTTGCATTTGCAAGAAATTAAGTGGGAGTGCTGAGACATATTTCTAATACATTATGTACAGGACATATTGTTGATTGAAAATGATGTATCTTGAATTGACACAAGTTAAGGATTTCTTTAAAATAAGATTTCGATGAAAGACTTGGGCAAACCCAGAATATTAGGCATCAATATCTATATGGATAGATTAAGGTGCTAATATGGTTGTGCCAGAAAGACATATATGAGATATTGAAAGGGTTCAATATGGAAACAACAAGAAAGGTTCTTGCTGCATGGAAAGGATTGTATCAAAATTCAAGTGTTTCAACACTTGGTGAGTAAAATCACATGAAGATTTTGATCGATTATACCATGATATGTATATATCCATAATGTCCTATGCTCTAAATGTTATGAGCATATACCAGAATGATTCATAAGATGATCATTGGACAATAGTAAAGATATTCTTATGAGCTTTTGGAAGAACTAAGAATATATAATGTATAAGTGACAAATAGTTAAAGGTAGTTCATTGTAAAGTGTTACATTGATACTAGTTTTGTCACAAGATACAAATTAAATTTATCTCAATTTAGACTATGGGTGGCACAATGTAATGGAAAGGATGTTCCATGATGGATTTGGATGAGTTCCAAAGTTGAGACATTGTGACAGATACTACAACAAAAGGCTAAGTATATGACTGCTATAGTAGCAGCATAGGAGGGCATTTGTGTTAAGTAGTTTGTTATCAAACTAGGTGTGGTTCAAAGTGGGCTAATACTATGAAGATATGTTGTGTGACAATAGTATCAATATATTTTAACCCGAACGAACTAAAGGTTTACCAAAGGACCAAATTTATACGATGCCATCTCATTTGAGAATGAGTGATGCCTAGAGACGCAAAGACATGCAAATACACACGGAACTGAAACTGTCAGAGCCGGAGATTATGTTAACCACTAGTAATCGCATATATGCAACACCAGAAAGCCATAGGTGTTCAATACGCAAAGTTTTTCAAACTAGATTATTGACTCTAGTGCAAGTGGGAGACTGAAGGGAATCAGCCCGAGAGGCAATAATAAAGTGGTTATTATCTTATTCCTTGTTTATGATAAATGTTTATTTTGCATGCTATAATTGTATTAATTTGGAAACGTTAATACATGTGTGTTTAATAAACAAAAAGAAAGTTCCTAGTTATGCCTCTCTTATAAACTAGCTCGTTGATTAACAAGATGATCAAGGTTTCCTGATCATGGACATTGGATGTCGTTAATAACGAGATCACAACATTGGTGGAATGATGTGATGAACATTCATCCGAAGTATAGCATTACAATCAGAGTCATTATGTTTATATTTCTATAACATCATACGAAGTAATCTTAGTCCTTAGACCATGAGATCATGTTAATTGCTAACACCGGAAGAGTATCTTGATAACATCAAACGTCACACCGTAATAGGGTGACTATAAAGGTGGGTTCAGTGCTACGAAGGTGTTATGTTGAGGCTCATGGATCAAGAGTGGGATTTTTCCATCCCGATGACGGATAGATATACTCTGGGCCCTCTCGGTGATATCACATTGAAATAGCTTGCAAGCAAGTGATGTGATCACTAGAATGTTATATCACAAGAACGAGAAAAGAGTGCATGTCGGTAACGAGATCAAACTAGGTATTTGGATGCCAATGATCGAATCTCGGACATGTAATATATCGCGAGACAAAGGGATTTAGTTACGACGTTAAAGGTTCACACGATCACAAGAGTCATCGTTGAATATGTGGGAGTCAGTACGGATCTCCAGGTTCCGCTGCTGATTATTGATCGGAGAGGGGTCTCGATCATGTCTGCATTATTCACGAACCGTAGGGTGACACACTTAAGGGATACCAACACCATTTAGGAGCAAATATGTTTCAGATAAAGATTTAAGAAAGCGCTGGAATCATTTCGATGGAAACTGGAATTGTTTCGGGTGAAATTGCTGAAACTGGTTCTGCATGTGATATTGAAATGTTGCAGGGGGTTTTATGTGAATGTTTGTTAATTAATGTAATTAACAAAATTCTGAATAAAATAAATAAAAGTGTTTTATTTAATGAGAACTTGCATTAAATTTGGTGGAAATTTAATGGAGGTGAGTGGAATTTTGAGTGGGTGGCTAATTATGTGAGTGGGAGCTCCACCCACATGAATGTGGAAGAGGTGGGGGCACCTCCCTTGGCCGCCGGCCATGGTGAGGGGCTGTCCCCCCTCTCCCTATAAAAGGCCCCCCACTCCCTCCTCTCATCTTGCACCACCTCCTCGTGAAGGTTCTCTTCTCCCTCTAGTTATTCCCCATGGTCTCGGATTAGCGAGATACATGTTCCCGGTGGCTTTATCTGGAAAGGAGTTGCTGCTTCCGCTGCATCGCTGGAGCGAGGAGGCGGAGGTTGTTCGGTGGACCGAACGTGTGTGCCATCACGGATGCACCGCTACTTTGCGGTGCTGGACTTGATGGTGCTGGACCTGATGGTGCTGGAGCTGCTGGACCTGTCGGACTTCCACACGATCTTGAGATCGGCAAGCGTACGACTACATCAACCATGAGTTCCTACTCATTAACAAAACTCGTTGTCTTCAAGGGTAAGTTCTCCATGGATGTATGTCCACCCGTTGCTCTGTATCTAGTAGATAGATCTTGGCGTATAGTTCTCATCGTAGGAAAATTTTGTTTTCTATGCTGCGGACCCAACACTTACTTATCAAAAAGGCTACACACGATCCCCTATACTTGTGGGTTATCAAGACCTTTTCTGGCACCGTTGTCGAGGAGCAATAGCGTGTGGGTGAATATTCTTGTGTGCACTTGTTTGCTTTATCTCTAAGTTGGTTTTACTTTCAGTTTTAAGTTGTTCTCTATCGTAGTTGTATTTGTTACCTAAAAACGGTTTTAAAAAGGAAAGTGATTGGAAAGATGAGTAATGGTTAAGTGGGGGTCGACCTTGAATACTTGTGTTCATGCCTATGAAACCAAACCAAACACATCATTTTTATTGTTTCATGCACAAGTATGTTGTTCTTGGAGCGTCTTCATTTTCGTTTTTTTTGCTTGGTTTTCTTAGTTTTCTTGAATAAATTGGTTGGACCCCCTCTTTCATACATTAGTTTTCAAATAAGTGTGGTTTGGATTGGAAAAGAGTAGGAAAAGTTCATGCTTAAGTGGTAAAAGGAGCTCGTTTTTGACGGTGGCCTATACTTTGTCATGTCATGCTTGATATTGTTTTGGCTTTATGCTTAGTAATTTTCGCTGTAGCATGACATGTTATAAACAATTGAGATTGCTTAATGTGCCTTGAAAAAATCATGCATTGTTTTAGCATATTAAAGCATAGTATTGTGGTATTCTCCTTTGATGCTTTATTTGGGTTGACTTGGCGCATTCTCACACCATGTTATGACTATCCCAAGTCACCATAGCCTTTATGATCCTTTAGTTTTCGACTTGTAATATCACTTTATGCTTTAATTAATGATGTTTTGTCGCTTTGCATGATTATGGCCATTATTGCTCTTTTAGTTGGTCGCTCCCTGTCTTTTGCTAGCCTCCATAACCAAGTATGAGTTCCACTCATGCATCCAACTCCAAATAAAACCAAGTTATAACAAAAAGAGTCCTCCATACCTACCTGTTAGCATTTTCTATTCCAAGTATATTCATGCTTTTATCTACCTTCCGAATTAAACTTGTTATGTGAAAATTAGTGATTAAAGCTCTCACGAACTTGATGGCACACTTTATTTTCTTGCACTCAATAAACTTGAACCATTGTGTCCATCTTTGTTGCGTATATGCTTATGCTTTATAAGTTGAAGTTAGCAGATCCGTGTATCATGGGGAACACTTTCAACATTGCACTTATATTCCGTTGATATCATTATTCTTTTGCTTATGGATCCCGGTGGTGTGAAATAAAAGGGGAACTTGTAAGATCATGGAGTTTGTATGTGTGTTAGAGAAACGCCTGGGCCGCTAGCCTAAGCCATGCCTAATCATGGTGGAAACTTGTAGCATAACCATAATGAGCACTCTATGAAGCATCCTCAATAAAAACCTATGCAAATAGCAAATAAAAAGATCGCTGAGATGCTCATTGTGTGCTTGCCTTGTCATTTTTATTATGGGATAGCTCCTGTATCATGTGCAAGGGGTACCCAGTTGGCGGTTCTCTATGATACATATGTACTTACAATGACAAGAGCTTACTTGTGACTGAACTTGAGTAGCATGAGGTTCGGTACTCGTAAGTAAGGGGCATGATATTTCAACTTATAACTTGTCAAGCATATTCTCTTAGTTGTGTCACTTTAACCTTAATCACCTAAAGATGCTTATGATAGGGGCAATGAGAGCTAAAAGCTAATAAGTACCATAATTTTTGGCAGCTCTTTATGAGACTTGAATCCCTGCTTCCTTCTAAAAGGACTTTCTTTTACTTTTATGTTGAGTCTCCATCTTCTATCTTTATGCACCTATTAAGAGAGCATAGTGGTCATTCTTAGTTTAATGTGCAATGTCCCAAGACTTGTTGATTGATGCGTAACTTTGATATTGCTTGTTCTTAAATTATTTGTATCTTGTCACCCTTATGAACTTTGAAGGTGTCCTATGCATTTATGTTTTGCTACTCTATGAGGGACAAGCTGAATAACATTCTCATTATGCTTTATTTATGTGAAACAAAAAAACGTTTTGCAAAGCATTGTTATTCATGAATCTTTTGTTTGTGCCTTTTCATATTACAACATAGTGGCTATGTCTTATTGTTAGAACTCTATCTTTCATGATTCATGTTTAGAGTACCTTAATCCGAGCTATCAATGCTTTTACAATAATGATGATCAATAATGTATTGTATGCATGTCACCTCAAAAATTATATTAGTTTGATCGTTTACCTACTCGAGGACGAGCAGGAACTAAGCTTGGAGATGTTGATACGTCCATAACATATCTATAATTTTTGATGGTTTCATGCTAATAATATGCTTTTGACACTCCTTTTTGTATAAAGTTTATGATTTATTTCGACTAACCTACTAATAGTTGCAAAAGTGCACAATGTTCCTGTTTTAAACTTTGATGTGTAGGAATTATCAAGAATACAAGTGGAAATCTTGTTGGAGTCAAATTGGGATTTTTTCAGAAATCTGTCTCATAACTCTTTTTGAAGATGGTCATGTTTCGGGTCGAGGACGTTGCCAAACGGAAAAAATTTCAACTACAAAGTTGTTGACAATTTCGTGACAAACATTCTGGATATAAAATTTAGCTGATTCCGAGTACGGACGGGCCTTCTAGGCCCAATTTACTGCAGCCCAAGATGGGGTAACGGGAATCCGAGAAGCTATATAAAGGGAGGAAACCTAATTCCCCCAGGGCATCTCCACCCACGAATTTGTAGCCAGCAAAGCCATGTTTTTGCCTCCCCCATGGATCCCATCTCCATGGGGGAGGGCTCCCAAGAAGCCATGAAGGAAGGGGGCTAAGGGGTGGTGCTCCCCCATGATACCGGCGGCGGGGAAGGAGTCCCCCGCGTCGCCACCGCCGCCGCCACCGCCCTCTTCGTCATCTTCACCGCCATCTCCATCACCTAATCCTGCTAGTATGCAGTGGTTTATCCTCCCACATACCTCTGTACCGTCCTATTTAAACATGGTGTTTGATGCTATAAGTTATAATCCTATGATCTATGTCATGTTTGCGTAGTTTCTTTGTTCTTAGATTGAATGGTTGAACGTCTTTGGTTCATTAGAGTTGTATGATGATATGGTACAGTACTTTGGTGTCTATTATATTTGTGCGCACATGGAATAAACATCATAGGGTTTGTAGTATGTGTAAAAGGAAGGGAGGAGTTCTGCCGGAGTGACAGAAACCTGAGGACGCGGACCGGAACGTTACACGTATGGGAGTAAGAGGACCATTAAACTTAAGGCTATGGTTGGGGTAACCTTAATGCATTTATTAGTACTTACGGATGTTCGCTAACAATCCAATCATATAGTACATGTAATTCCAAGTAGTGAAGCGCATGTATATTTAGCCTCTCCCACATAGAAAACTGCATCGAAGAAAATGAACCAGATCTATTCGCTATTTAAACTTGGAAAAAGCCACCATAATTACCACCACTATTCCACACTCATGATTCTATTAGTTTAATATATTTTATTGCTGCAGCAACTAGCTTTACTTTCTTGTTATTTATTATCATGCAAAGCTATCTCTATTACTCGTATTGTTGCTCTAGTTTTATTTCCTAGATAATGCAAACATTTAGTGTGCGTAGAGTTGTATCAGTGGTTGATAGAACTTGAGAGAATATTTCTCCTACCTTTAGCTCCTCGTTGGGTTCGACACTCTTACTTATCAAAAAGGCTACACATGATCTCCTATACTTGTGGGTTATCAGTTTCCTACACAACATAAATCAAAGAAGGGATTTGCATATCTTTGTAATTATTAGTCATTAGTGGCAAAGTTGAGAGTTTCTTTGACAATTGCTTGACCAAAAACAATATTTAAACGTAGTGGAAGATGGCAAAAATCGGAGCCATCAGTCTTCGTTTGAGTGGGAGGGTGCAGGCTCAGGCTCACGCGAATGCAACCCACATGGAGCGAGTGGTGATGCTTACTCAGCAGTGCAACAATCTTCAGACCCAAGGTACGAGTTCTTCCAAAAAAATCAGTTTTATCCTTTTGCGATAAGGAGATAATTGATAGGGCTGAACATCTGGGTGTGACTCTTGGTAATGATAGAAAAGCGAAAACTGCAGCAGCAAAAGTTATTCTTGATACTGAAATAAACCGCTCTTTAATCATGTTAAAAAAGAATGAGGCATCCAATTAAAAAAATGTAATTGTGTCACATGTTTCAGAACTATGTCACGATTTGGATGAGGATTATTGTTCATCTAGTGATGACTATAATGAGTATGTTGCTTATGAGGAAAAGAAAGTTACACGAACTCGACGTCGTAAGTCTTAGGATAAGACGAATCTGAGAAGAAGCGCTAGAGTTAGAATTAAACCAAATAGATTATAATGCCGGGGGTAAGAGGAATTACTTGGAATAGTGAGGGTTTTAGAGACCTGGGAAAAAACTTATTTGTTCAAGAATCTATTAGGGATCACCGTTTAGATTTTATTGCGTTATTTGAAACGGGGAGATCTAACTTTACAGTGCCTTACCTAAAGCATTTGGCTGCAGGGAGGGATTTCTCGTGGTTTTTTCTACCACCACATGGTCGGCCTGGAAGGATCCTAGTTGGCATTAACACTGAAACATTGAATGTCACAAATGTGGTGACTGGCGATTTTTGTGTTAAGCTTCATATTAGGACAAAACATGATGTTTTGATTGGGTACTCATGTTGGTGTATGGGGCTGTGCAAGATACCCACAAACCTGAATTTTTATCCGAGTTGGTGCGCATGTGTGGGTCTGAATCTCGTCCCATGTTGTTAGGGAGAGATTTCAACATAATGCGTAAACAAGAAGACAAGAGTAACAGTAATTTCAATCCTCGATGGCCATTTATGTTTAATGCTATCATCGAGAGTCTTGACCTGCGAGAATTTTGTCTCTCAGGAAGGCAATATACTTGGGTTAATCATAGAAACAATCCAATGTATCAAAAGCTGGATCATGTTTTGGCGAGTGTTGAATGGGAAAACAAATATCCTTTAGTAACGGTAAGAGCGATGACTCGCTTAGGTTTTGACCATTAACCACTATTAATAGATTCTGGTAACCATGCACACATTGGGAACAAAGCCCAATTTTCTTTTGAGTTATATTGGTTGCACCGAGAAGGTTTTTTGATATGATAAAACGAGAATGGGAATTGCTACCCAATGGGGCTACCGCCATTAAAACTTGTCAACATAAGATTAGACATTTGCGCTGATTCTTGAAGGGATGGCTAAGAATCTAAGTGGTAAATATAAACAAGAAAAAGAAAGGCTACTATTGATTATTGATGATTTGGATATTAAAGCCGAAACCAATCCGCTTAATGAAGCTGAAAAAGATAGGCTAAGAGATGCTAATGATCATGTAAATAAACTTAGACGCGACGAGGAGACCAAATGGGCTCAGCGGGCTAAGGTTAAACACGTTCAGGAAGGTAGAAACAATACCAAATACTTTCACCTAATTGCTAACGGTAAACATAGGAAGAAAAATATCTTCCAATTAGAGCAAGATGAATGAACCATAGTTGGAGAGGATAACTTAAAAGTCTATATTTCGGAATATTACAAAAAGCTCTTTGGTGAGACTAATAAAAGTAGTTTCTCTTTGAGAGAGGACCAAACTAAAGACATCCCACAAATCTCAGCTGAAGAAAATGATATTCTTACAACTGAGTTCACTGAGAAATAGATACATGAAGCTATTTCGCAAATGGAACATAATAAAGCCCTCGGTCCTGATGGCTTTCCAGCTGAGTTCTATCAAACTTTTTGGGATGTTATTAAGGTGTATCTCGTTCCTCTTTTTAGGATTTTGTATGAGGGAGATTTACCGCTATTCAAGTTGAATTTTGGGGTTATTACTCTTCTACCTAAAACTAGAATGCGGTTCAAATTCAACAATATAGAACAATATGTCTTCTAAATGTAAGTTTCAAAATATTCACTAAGGTGGCTACTAATCGCATCTCGGCTTTAGCAAATAAGGTGATTAGTCCCACCCAAACAGATTTCATGCCGGGATGACATATCCTCAAAGGGGTTGTTGTGTTACATGAAACTATCCATGAGCTTCATTGTAAGAAGTTGGATGGGGTGCTTTTCAAAATTGACTTTGAAAAGGCATACGATAAAGTGAAATGGCATTTTTACAACAAGTTCTATGAATGAAAGGTTTTGATCCTAAATGGTGTGAATAGATCAAACAATTTTACATTACTTTCAGACAAGAAAAGGCTTGAGATAAGGCGATCCATGTCTCCAATTCTTTTCAATATTGTAGCTCATATATTGGCTATTATTATTTCCCGAGCTAAGGCAGATGGCCAAGTTGGTAGTCTTGTGCCCCATCTTGTTGATGGGGGAGTATCCATTTTACACTATGCGGATGATACCATATTGTTTATGGAGAATGATTTTGAAAAGGTCATGAACATGAAACTAATTTTATGCATTTTTGAACAGCTTTCGGGGCTGAAAATAAATTTTCATAAGAGCAAAATATTCTGTTTTGGAAAATCTAGGGAGTTGGAGCATGAGTATAAGCAGATTTTTGGATGTGAATCTGGTTGCCTCCCCTTCAGATATCTGGGATACCTATCCATTATAGAAAACTGAGGAACTCAGAATGGAGTCCTGTTGAAAGTTGATTTGTCTCCAAGATTGGATGCTGGAAAGTAAAATTACTTTCTTATGGGGACATACTAGTCTTAATCAATTAGGTTCTGACTAGCTTGCCGATGTTTATGCTCTCATTCTTAGAAATCCCTAAAGGGGTTCGAAAGAGATTGGATTTCTTTAGATCCAGATTCTTTTGGCAAAGTGATGGTGCTAAAAAGAAATATAGATTATCCAAGTGGAATATCATATGTCGGCCCAGAGAAAGGAGGTCTGGGGGTTGACGTGTTGGAAATTAAGAATAGATGTCTGCTTTGCAAATGGCTCTTCAAATTTCTTACTGAAGATGGCATGTGACAACAAATACCTGCAAGTCAAAACCATATCACAGTTGGAAGCCAAACCCACCGTCTCTCCCTTTTGGAAGGGTCTCATGCGTGTGAAGGATATGTTCTTCAATAATGGCTTTTTCAAAGTGGGAGATGGGACATGTGTGCGTTTTTGGGAAGACATTTGGCTCGGAGACACGTCATTATCCCAACAATATCCAATTATGTATAACATTGTTCAAAGAAAAAATGTCTTGGTAGCGGATGTACTTGGGCAAGTTCCTCTAAATATTGGTTTTAGACGAAGTTTGACGGGCAATATGTGGACGGTTTAGTTACACTTATGCCGTAAACTAATGGCGGTCTAGTTGAATGATAATCCGGATCATTTACTTGGAAGATTAATTCCATGGGGGTTTTTACTGTAAAATCAATGTATCTAGATCAATTGAATGGTCATCCAGATCATATTTGTGGAAGATAAAAATGCCGTTAACGGTTAATATATTCATGTGGTTCCTCAATAATAAAGTCATGTTAACTAAGGACAACCTTTCCAAAGGAAATTGGGATGGATGCAAAAAACGTGTTTCTGTGATTCTCTGGAATCCGTTGAACATCTTTTTATTTCATATCCTTTTGCTCGTATTATTTGGCGTATGATTTACTTCACTTATAATATGCCTCCACCTTTCAATATTACAAATATGTTTGCAAATTGGTTGAATGGAATCGATAAGAAGAACAAGGCTCGTTTACGCATTGGCGTTTCGGCTATATGTTGGTCCATCTGGACGATGCAAAATAATGTTTAGCAAACAATCTGGTATTAACTTTATGCAGGTTATTCGGTTGGCGGCGCACTGGATCCAACTATGGTCATACCTACTCCCGGAGAAGCAGCGAGAGCCTACGGCTACTAGAAGCTCCCGGCTCCCGACGATCGCTCAGGACTTCTATTTCGGGGCTAACGGTTGGCGGCATTCTAGTAGACTACAAAATGGATAGAAACATGTTGCTTATTATTTTTCGATGATTGATATTTGTCTCAACCTTTGTTGATCCATGATTGTAAGATTTTATACTATTGTGAACTTTGCAATAAAAGGGTGCGTGCATCACTCGATGTAGAGGCCGGGGCCCAGTTCCCCTATTCTAAAAAAAGCTAGTCACAATTAAAGCAAGAAGACATCCTCAACATAGCATCATTAAAACTTCTCAATGGAGGACGAGATATAAAAAGTTAGTCCAGAGAATGGTGATGAGTAAAGATTGGTTAATCCGTTAATGAAACCATGTTAGATGTTTGGTAAGAAAGCTATAGTCAAATGATTTCAAGTACATCAAGGGAAAATAAAAAATTCAATCACATCAGGCGGAACCATATCTCATGTATCTTTTAAATAAGTTGTGTGTATACTTATAAAACATAGTAATTTTAAAACAACTATTTATTATCAATTAAAAATAAAGTGCAGATGGGACACACATGGTACAAGAGATGAGACACAATCAATTCGGAGTATTGTCGTACTTGTTTTAATTTTTGTTAAATTTTACAACTAAGGACTTATGAAATTCAAAAAACCCAATCAAACACTTCTAGCTTCTTTGATTTCAATTTTGTAAAGGACACCTCGTCGCTGGGCATTAACTGATGAATGCAACCTCATCCCCTACATAGTTCTTAATAATAAAAATTATTCTATAAAGCATAATGTCTTAAAAGCTATATCAGTAGATACCAATTTGTACAATGTATTAATCACATATCAGAATGCTTATGATGTATGTTCTACCATATGCAATCTCGATATGACCACATTCAAATCCTGTGTATACAAATCATTTACACGCTGCATTAAGAACTATGTACCAATCCAGGAATTACCCTTAAGAATTGATACATAGATTTGACTGTAAATGTTTTGGTAGCTGTTAAGTTCCAACAGAACATGGATGTTTCATCGAAAAGTTGCACGATCATTAGTCTTTGGCATCAATAGAGTCAAGATGTCCACTAGTGACGGGCAGCCTCCTCCTAAATCCAATATTTATAGGTACATGAGCTAACACACTAGATACAATCACATTTTTCTATTACACAATGTTATACAATGATGGGTACTGGTGAGCCAAAGAGGTGTCCCCATCCAGACGTCTTCCAAGAACCTCGTAGTAGAACCATCTCCAACTTTGATGTAACCTCTACTAAACAAATTATTCTTCACCCTAATAAGACCTTTCCAAAAAGGTGAATCTGTGGGTTTTGTTTGTACCGAGGAAAATTTATAGATAACTAAACTAGTAAGATTGCTGCCACATACACAATGGTATACTCAAAATGTATTTGGGACGTTCAACTTATCATGGGCAGCAGTCAATGTACACGTCGAGGCATTTCCCTGGGTTTCTCCTGTGATGTTCACACAAACTATATTTATTTGATATATGAGACTGAGGGTCTAGTAATATGATACCGTCCGGTACCTATTTTCCATATCTCTTAAGACATCGTGCTTCCAAAAAAATTAAAGAATATACTACATGCTTGAGTCCATGCAATGACCGAGGTGACATTTCATTGTGAAATAAAATATAAGATGTCAAAAATGTTTTATTTGGGTTAATTGGAATTCATATATCTTCAATTGTATAGAAAATAAAAAGAATATTCATTACCATAGTACATCCCAACTGATGCAACTTGTCTTGTGTCTCTCATGTTTGCCACCTTTATACCCGCTAGCTGAGGATAATGAGTGGTCTTGGAACTAATGTGTTTTTAATAAAGTATGTTGGACATCATATTTTAAATAGACAAACGCAAGATTTGGTTTCACCTACTGTGGTTGAAAGGTTGCTTTGTCTTTGGTTTTACATCGATCACACACATGGAAACATTGTATTTATTTTCCTTCTTGAGTTAAATCCTCCGTATGTGGCTCTCTCACCTAGAGATGGCAGTTTGGAACCTTTACGGTACCCTCTATTTTAGTCAAGTTTAAAGAAATGAATTAGTTTTGCCAAAAAATGATGATTTGTGAAAATGTAATATTTTTTTTGTACTAGAAAGAGTAAAGGGTACACTAAAGGTAACCCACTTCCATCCTTACTCTCACCAAACATAGGACATGGTACCATTATCCAAACAAAATCTTCCCCTTTCTATGTATAACGTTCTTCTATGACTCCTCACCGTCCCTCCTAACATTTCCATGAAAAACCTTCAAGCATTGTAGGCCGAGTTCGTCATCTTGGTTTCATGGTGTATGCATTTTATTCGGACCATTTTCTCCTATCCCGTTACATGTTCGGAATAAGAAGCATCTGGAAATACTGTGGTAGCAAGTGAGCATTCGTATTGGCCAGGATGGATTTGGCCGAATCGGCAAGTTGCGCACGCTGCTAGAAAACACAACTGCAAAGCAAGCCGTTGGAATTGTACGGGGAGTGATTTGATTGTGCCATGAGTAGATCGTGCAAGCCCAGCGACGACTGTAATAAAAACCGGTCGCATGTTCCTGCCTAGCGAGCTAGCATGTCTATCTATAAGTGTGTTGCTGCTTTATTTGATCGAAGCATGGATAACGAACTAACTCGCTGCCTTTCGCTCGGGTGCTAGACTCGTAGTCATACGCATGAACTGTTGTAGACCTTGTACACGCCGGCGCAGAGACAGTTTACCTGGGATACGCCGTCACACGGTCTAAACAATTTGGCGCTTGTTTTATTGTGCTTTTCTACTGGTTTTCTGCTTTTTAAGGGAAAATTTTAAGTGTTTCAATTAGTGTTCATAGTCTCAAAAAGTAAAAAATAATAAAGGTGTATGTGAAGGAATAAATGTTGATTGGCAGGTTTATGTGCCTAACAGTAGCCTAAAAGTTGACCAACGATTTACCTTTTCTTCCTTGACACTGAGCAATGGGTTTACCTGTTTGACCTGCTTGTCAAAGTCACCTTGGACATGTTAGCTTCTTGCTATTTGTGAGACATGTGTACGTATGTGCATCGGATCCTTGGATGGCGCCTACTCGGCCAGACATGAACCAGTTGCAGTAGTAGTGCTCGCGAGGTCCCGTAATGTGCTAGAGCGATGTACGAAGTTGAGTGGAGAATCAACCAATGGAGACTGCATCAATGTGGAGACTGCATGCTGATAGTAGCACGCCCTTCATAATCATCTGATATGAATGAGCTTCTAGTAATTTTTCGAAATGGAATTTTTTTTCCGAAATGGATAAGCTTCTAGTAATAGAAAATATGATGCATATGTCTTACCATTTGCTGCCATTGCTATAGATTTTCAGATATAATGCAAAGACCCGAGGTGTCCTGTGTTTTTGATCTAAAACCAATATTGCCTGGTTGAAATTCATAAGTGGTTACGTAACAAAATTGGGGCATTTAGTTGATTATATCTTGTTTACCCTCAAAAAAAGTTGATTATATATTGTTTATTTTATCATGTCTCTCACGTTTGGCACTTTTTTCTACTGATAATTAATTTGTTTTATAGTAAGTATTTAAAGACACATCAGAAATTATTTTTCCTACCACGGTTGAAACTTTTACTTCGTCCTTGGTTTTACATTGTACAGATGGAAATATTGTTTTTTATTCTGTACGTGGGTTAAATTCTTTTGAGTTCAATGTGGCTCTCTTACAAAACATCTAACATGATCCACTATTCAAACCAATCTTCCCACTTACCATAGGGTCACTTTTATACTCCCCGCCACCCCTCAACTGACTGTTTATATCTCCTATGCCAATATTAAACCAAGCTATGCGGAGTCCATCTTCTAGCTTTTCCTTACTAGTGATATGCATTTCATTCTGGGCATTTCCCCCTATCTTGTCACATGTTTGGAATTGGAAGCATCGCGAAGTACTATGCGGTTGGGCATATCTTTTATCCTTTTGTGCAAATTCATATCACTTCCATAAGATCTAGGGAGTGTAATCAGCATGGTTGATTTCATCTATCTCCTCATAGTTAAGAAGCATCCTGTTGTTTTCCTCCTCTTGTCTGATTTGCATGAGTGTGGCATCATCTCTTTATTTCTTTTCAAAATCTTAATCCGTTGGATGTGGCCCATGTTATGTGTTCTCATTAACAATGACAAAAGGAGTCATATAATAGCATCGTAGTCTCGTGATGCAAAAGTGGACATTTAGTGGTTATGTGCATGAGACCCAATGATTTAGAAACCCTCGGAATAAGAAAATTTCATGATTGAGGATGCCGTGCTTTGTTTGATCCTACATGACAAATAAGTTGAGTTTGTAATAAGTTTGTTTTGATGTTCTAAGTAGTGTATAGATGTCGGCTAGCACAAATGGCATTTGTAAATGGTCCTAAAATGCAAGTTATATTCCTCCCCTACAAAACTTGTTTGTCTTCTATCGGTCTTATACAACAATTGAAGAGATCCCTGATATTTTCTCGAAAATATAGTTTCAAAGTAGATTCCAAGAAAGTAGTTGCTACTCTAGAAAATTATTACTCCCTCCGTACATAAATAAGTGACTTAGATTTGTCTAGGTTCAGATGTATCTAGATATTGTTTAGTACATAGATACACATGAATCTAGACAAATCCTAACAACTTATTTCCGGAGAGTGGGAGTACCTTTTTTTGATCAATTGGTGGGAGCTTGGCCTTTTCACTAAGAAGAATAAAAATTGACCGGTTAGTAAACAAATTGCCAAATGAACTACTCTTCGCACAAGAAGTGAGCCTATCTTATTTGGTTAGAGAAGTGGATGTGTAACTCCATGAGAGCATCTCTAGAAGACCCCATATCTCATGGGCCTTTAAAACGTGGATAAGGGCCGCCCAAAACACGTTTTGTGGGCTTGCGCGGGCTTGCATCGGGCAGACACCGCATATGCAGACGGTAAATTCTCTTTTACTGACCGCATATGTGTTGTCTGCCTGGCCGCATCCCGACCTGAGAATGTAAAACCATTGGATTTTTCACAAAATGCGCACAAGGAAAAAAAAGGCCATCGGTTGATTAACCCTAGACGCCGCTTGCCGTCTCTGTCCTTTTTAAGTGCCCGTGGATGGCCGGTTCATTCACCCTCTACACTCTCTTCTCCCTCCGGCCACCATGCATGGAGAGGCCTTCTATCAACTGGTACGAGGCCATCAATTCTCCTGGTATAGCATCCTTGCGCCGCCGTGCGTGATGCTACCAGACGACATCGAAATCAGCTTCATTTTGTGCCTGTGGTGCCTCTCTCTTGTGGTAACGAGTTGGTCCTCAATATCGAGGAGTGCCGCTGCCACCAGCGTGAGTGGAAGAGCAATATGGATCGGTACTTTCTGAACAATGAGTACTGGGCAAAGCGGTTCGTCAAGGAGCGGAAGGCGGCCCTTGGCATGTGCGGTGTTCACCGGGGGAGATCCTGCAGGATCACAATGCCGAGAGGAGGCGGGCTTCTAGGTTGTGCCAGACCATGGAATCTATAGCACGCCATGCAGTATTCAATAGGCAGGAAAACATCGCACGGGATCAGGCAAATCGAATCCAGTGACGAAGATGGAGGCGACGATGAGGACGACAGTAGCAACATTGTCGACCAAGGGTTATCTTTGTATCTATATAATATTATGTATTATTCGATGGAGAAGTTCATGGTGGCCGCGGCCGCTCGCATCCCCGCTGCAAGCGGGATCGAACTGGTGTGACTACTTACGACTTAATGCCGGTGGGGAACGGTGGCGGCCGACGAGCGTCATCTATGTGGCGTGTTTATTCAGTTTATGTTGCTGGTTTAACTCAATTGATTATGCTTTATCTCATGTATCATTCCTCTCACGTACGTGAACAGAAAAGTTCCAGTGAACATAAAGAGTGGTCTTTCGAATTGATTTGTCTTTAACAAGCATACACCTTGTTTAATACGCATGCGATATGTTTTCGCATGCTGCGATTGAATGTTGTTTTTCCTTGTTTTCATAATTGGGTTAAATCCTTTTTTGGCAGTGCTCACTTACCAGACATCTAACATGGTTTCATTACTCAAACCAATCTTCTCCTTTCTCGTAGCTTCCCTTTTCTAATCCCCTCAACTGACTATTTATATCTCGATTGACATGAAAATATTTAATCATGCTAGAGTTTATCTTCTAATTTCCATGTTACTAATTGTATGAATTTTATTTAGAACATTTGCCCCCCCCCCCCCCCATCACGTCACAAAGTTTGGAATAGGAAGCATCGGAAATTATGATGTTATTGGGCATGTCTCATTTTGTTTGGAGCTGCACATTATTTCCACTGAATCCTAGAGTTCTTACCGAGAATGGTCTAGTTTATCATGGCTAATGAGTCGCAGTCGACACAAGTGTCTAGGCAGTTTACATGGGATTAGGGGACAACTACGTACAAAATTGCATGTGTTTTCATGTGCTTCTTTATTGTAGTGTTCTGAATTATGAATGTACATTTTAAGCACTGTTAATGTGTGTGGTCTCAAAGTGTTAAAGGAGATCAAGCATATATGACAGAGAAAATTGACGTACATTTTGAACTTTTAAGCATTTTGAATTAATGTACGGCGTTGCAAAATGATGGTCCGGAGAAGCCATCAAGGACGCTGACTAATGGCCCCATAGTTATTATATGATATTAAGATTTTATTAATTACATAAAACCATGATATGTGGTACCCTGTCCAATGTGAGGACCAGATTAGGTAAATACATGTCGTTTCGGGGTCAATTTTGCAACACTACGATTGCCTTGTATCCTATTCGGACTAATTTTTGCCTCGTTAAAAGTTCTTCGACTCCTTGCCACGGCTTACAACTAGTTGTACCAAGATGTCGTGTGGAGAGGATTTGGATATTTGAATGTGGTCATCTGAAGATTATCGTTGTTGATAGACTTTATAAGTAACAGGATGGGCCGGTGAAGCATAGAATGTACCATTAGGTGCGTATTGACTTAGAGAGATCGTGTTTTGTGAGATAAACTGGATTAAAATATGTTGGATCCACTAGTCGCGTAAATACCTAAGGTGTCCTTTATTTTTGAAATAAAACCAAAGCTGGAAGCATTTTATTGGGTTGGTTGAAAATCATAAGTGAAGTAAATAAATTTAGTACTTTGATTATGTGAAGTCTCCTGTATCATGTCTCTCACGTGTAACATATGTTTTAAGGGTATACATTTTAAAATAGACATGATATTATTTTGCCTAATGTGGTTGAAAGTCTTGGTTTGCCCTTGTTTTCATTATTGGGTTAAATATTTTTCGATGTAGCTATCTTACCAAACATTTAACTTGGTTCCATTATTCAATCCAATCTTCTCTTTTTCAGTAGGTCCTTTTTTTACTTCACACGAATCCCTCGAGTGACTATTTATATCTCGACCATGGTCCATGGAGAATTTTCAATCGTGATACATAGAAGTCATCTTCTTTCATTTCACATGATTACTAATATGCACTTCATTGAGAGCATTTCCACCCTATCTCCTCACAAGTCCGGAATATTAAGAATCATGAAACGCGGTGCTACATCCTGAAAGAAGTACTATTCACTCTCAGAGAGACGATCAACAAAGTACAATATGCACCAGGTAAATCCATTCTGTTGCAACTGTGACTACCGCTCAATGCAAAGGGTTCATCACTCGATCTCGACACTTACTCGCTGAAGGTACACGTCGACACACGGTATTATAAAACTTCGACTTACACGTCGTGTTTGCACTGCGTGATCCAATGCTGATTTTTTTAGACTATCAATCGTTTTAATTAGTTTCATCTTTGACAAAGAGCCCTTGTTAGTGTCACTGTCTTGAGCACACACGCGAACATGGGTGAAGATCTAGCATTGTGCAGCATGCTGTGACGTGCCATCGTGAGAGGGCCCCGTAACCACAGACCGGAAGAACTCAGTCTATTGTTCGTTCTCTTACACAGCGCCCTGAGCCCTCACCGACAAAACAATGTGCAGTCATCTTTGTGTTGCACGCTCTCCACGGCCGACTAGCCATGCTAATTTTGAAGTACATATGTGTCCGGAATGCACATGTATTGTAAACTGAGTATCCATGTGCAATCTTCTCACACAAATTACAATTTGCTAAACATGTAGTACGCTTTATATGTATTTAGAAACATGTCGTGCAAGCTATATCCACTAAAGAAACAACCCTAAATAGTGTTTTCCCCTCTTGATCAAATATCACCTTTTACTGAAATTCATAAAGCGAATGCTAGAAGTAAATAAAAAATAAGAAACGACAAATTTGCAGTCACATATTAGATGCTTCAAAATTAAAGTAGACACCAATAGAGCTGAAAAGGGCTAGATGAGTTTTCTTCTCTATATGCACCCACCGACTTTATCGGGCACATTTTGACCGGCAACTCTTTTACACTCAAGCAAATGTGACACATTAAAAACTCTATATGTATTCCTAAGAACAAGGTTTTTTTGCGACGAATCAGCAATGTATCCTATTCTTATCACGGGCATCAAGGAGGAAGCACAACTTGTGTAGGGCAGGATCCAAACACTCGACGAACTTTATTCTTTTGCAGAAATTCCATGGAACTATTACTAATCATCAATAGTATTACAAAGAGACCTAAACGTAATTAAAATTACAAATAGGTACATGGACCACCTAGCAATGACTACAGACACTAGCATGAGCCGAAGGAACGCCGCCGTCCTTGCACTTTGGCCTTGTTTTGTTGTCATGTCGTCTTAGGCTGTGTTGCGTTACTTCTTTGAGTAATATCTTGTAATATATCCTAAACTCTTTCTCCATTAATCAATGAAAAGAAATGTCCTTTTCCCATTTAAAAATCGTCGAAGATTTTGAGCCAGAGTACCTGACTGAGCAGGTCATGACGGTCTAGCACCAAGATGGTCTCCTGCCCCATCGGGTAGCTCATTTGCCACTATAGCATGATGCCATGATCGACGCGCACTGATCGTGTGTCCCAGTGATCTGCATGATGTACTCCTCTGGGTCGCTCGGATGTCGCACATGCCCTTCCATGTTGTAGTCATTGAAGAAGAGTGTCGTGGTTGGGTCTAGCTTGCTTGTCATCTTGAACAAGGTGGCACATGGATGTCTTTGTTGAGCTTGTCCTGGTAGTAGGAGTCGTGCAACATCTCATTGTTCATGTTGTAGAGTGGGAACTTGTCTTGCAGCAAGGGAGCACCCTATTGATCCAGTTCATCATGGCAGCGAACATTCGTGCGTGAGCCACTCCTTCTATCGGTTGAGCTAATCATTCACCTAGTCAAAACATGTGTTTTATGTGGGGGCTATGTGGAATTCCTGTACTGATATTGGGTTTAGCAATTCTTAAGGGTCTTACATATATCTATCTACTGGCTGCATATTTAGTTCTTAATGTGACTTGTATATGATTTGAATATTCTTGACTTGGATGTGGTCACTCGAGATTGCATGTGGTAAGAACTTTATAAATAATAGTATATTCAATACATACATTGTAACCTATATATGTAGCCTATTTATATAACTTTAGGAAATGATGATTTTTAGAAGGCCGAGTTATCTTTGTTTTTTGAAATGAAATGAAATAAGCTAGAAGCATTTCCTCAGGTTGGTCGAAAATCATAGGTTATCAATTGTAACAAAATAAAACAAGTACTACAGTACACCCTAATTGATTCTATCTTGTATCTAGTACTCCCTCCGATCCATATTACTTGTCGCTCAAATGGATGTATCTAGGATCGGAGGGAGTATCATGTCTTGTGCATCTAAAATAATAGAGAGTGATTTTCAAATTAGTGTGTTTTAATATGTATACACCTTATTCTGAAGACAAACATTACATCTTACCAAACATCTAACATGGTAGAATTATTGAAATTAACCACATATATATATATATTCTCCTTTTGTACTCCTCGCCATCCTCTCGACTGACTATTTATATCTCGATGACCAAGGAGAAGTTTCAATCATGATGTGTAGAGGTTGTGACATAGGTACGATTACTCAGGTGCTTATGATTCGTTACCCTGGATGCATAAAGGCTCATGGTCCATGAAGATTCAAGATGGCGGCCTGAGAAGCATCTGATGGAAACCTTAGTTGTATTAGGAAAAGAAATATTAACCGACGATATGTTGTTGTTGTAATCATACATATATAACCTATCTGTATACGGCTTTGAGACCCGACCTATCATATATAGGACGGGAGAAGCCTATGAGGAGGTACCGAAAAAACCCCCAAGGAATCTGTAATAGTGTTTTTCATCGAGTAATCAGGCGACTTCGACTCCCTTGTTTGCCTGACATACGACGAAATCCCCAGCGTTTTGTTTTCTGCAAAACCCTAAGTCCATCATCATGGGCATTGCCGAGGTTACCCCTCGTCAATTGGCGCTGTCTGTGGGAAATCTGAACGCTGGAGTCATGGATTCGGCGAACCCCTTTTCATCAAGCAACAATCCAATAGAAGAGGCACCACGCCCGCCCACCCCTATTTTGGAACCCGACAACCGCGGATCCGATCTCATCATTGGCAGTTTTCACTTCCAAGTGAAGGATCCCGAAGAATCGCACCCCTCGGCTATGATCTCATCAGAGTCGTCGGTCAAAAAAACTGCGCCTACAGCGATAGTTGCGTCATCCATTGGATCATCCACAGAAGTCACGCTGCAGGACGAGGTAGCCGAAAAATACAAGGAAAACATGGCAGATTTAGGGGATCTTGATTGTCTTTATGACGATCTCTCCTCTAGATCTGACCCCCAACCAACCACGCCACACAGATCGATTCCGATAAACGTGGAACCCAAAGGGAGTGATGAAAGCATCGACTTTGGAATTACGATGGACGGAATTTACACAGAGAAGAAACTGCTAGACTTCACTTATCCCCTGGATAGTGTCTCCCTCAATACTGACGATGACTTCACAAGTCCATACATAACTCGGCACAAAGTGTGCATAATCATCGGGGAGGCCTCAACTCAGCAGGACTCCAACGGTAACCCTATTTTTCACCCTGATGATATTTTGTCAAACGATAATGCAGGAGATCCTGGAAACGAAGGAAATCACGGAGACCCGATGAACAACCACATAACCCCGGGAAGAGAAGAACCACGTGGAGGCGAGCGGCAAAACCTCCGGCTCCCATCCGAAGCATGGCAAAAAGCAAGGGCAGCAATTTCGGGCATAGTCCCAATGACAGCTTATGCCACAGGCGAATATTTACTAGCACATCAATACCTGCTTCATCACAAAAAAGAGATTTACTAAGGATGCAGAGGTAGCTCAACGAAAGGAAAAGAATAGCCGACGAATCCAGACTTCGGCGAACCCATCTGACCTCTACCCGGGGATCAGGAAGCGTAACCCAAGGCACACAACCAAGTAGAGGGGCCTCATGACTGCAGAACATCCTCGAAGCTGAGAGAAACGAATTAACTCGAGACCTCGACCTGTCATTCATGAAAGTAGATCCAACAGGACATATCAAAGCAAAAATAGCCCAAGCCGCAATTGTAGGTGCACAAGCATACCTGCTCACAACCCAACCAACACCCGATGATCCTCGTGTAGCTCTCCACCGCTCCTCTTTGATGAACCTTGGCATGGTAGGACCATATCTAGCACAAGCAGAACAAGGAATCACATCACAACCCGACAGATCCCCATGCCGCCATAGCAGCCCTCGGCAGTGGGTCACACCCGACGATCACGATCGCCACACTAAGACTGCTTTTAGTGTCATAGCCATGAAACGAAGCAAGAAACGATATCACACAACGCCGGATCGATAGATCAAGGGAAGAGCGTAGATGACATAGGTATACCCTACAGGTACTCAAGTTTGGCATATACGGTCCAGATACGGCAGAAGCCCACGGTGCTGCCAAGGCCCAATGAAGAATTCGAGTGGACCACAAACTCTTATTTGCTTGCGAGACAAGAAGAAGCTTAAGATAGAAAGTTCAAAGGGTAAACCCTAATCTGTAACCGACTCGACCTGCTACCCGAGACCTATCCTATCTATATAAAGGTTAGGAGGGGGCAGCGAGGAGCACAATCACAACCCTAGTTTCCACAACTCTCGCCAGATTGCATCTGCGCACCACTGTAATCTTCGATTCCTTCGTTAATTCCAAGAGTAGACAAGCAAGAGTAGGGACCTCTACGAGGCCTGAACCCGGGTAAACCTTACGTCCATGTGTGCTTGTTTGCTAGCCGATTGATGCCTCTAGCGCTCCCTTCTTCTCCAAAACCCAAGTCCATAACAATGGGCATTGACGAGTTGAATCCTCATCAGTAGCAGCCGAAGATATTACGATGGTGAAAGCGAAGATGAACAGGAACTGTGTGGAGCTAGTTGCTTTACCTGACGGGTTCGCAATACTCTAGTACCGAAAGACTTAAAATTTCCCCACGATTGTCAGAAGTACAATGGTCTCCAAGAGCCCAAAGCTTGGTTGGCAGATTATCTAGCAACTACCAAATTATAGGGTGGCTACAAGGCCAACACAATCAAGAGTTTGCAATTGCATCTGACTGGTGCGGTACAATCCTGGTTAAGGTAGCTACCCGAAGATTCCATCGGCAGCTGGAATGATCTTGAGGATAAATTCATCAGAAATTTCCACTCCATTCAAGCGACCCGCATCTTTGGAACAATTACTGGCGTGCAACCAAAAACCAGGAGAACCAATACATGCCTTTATCTAGCGGTGGAACATTATAAAAAACTCAGCTGAAGCTATATCCGACGAAAGAGCAATTGATGCCTACAATGATGGGCTTCGTCGGCAAAAATTCATCGAAGAATTGGGATGAGTCAAACCCAAGATGATCTCACAACTAATGGACATGGCTAACTGCTGGGCCGATGGGGAAGATGCAGTACACAATAAAAGAGCCCGTTCACCCGAAGAAGACAGGGATAGGCGCAATAATTAAAGAAGATGATGGAACAACGATGGATACAGCGGACCAAGTTACGTCGCAACTGGTTTCTCTGGAGGGGATAACCGAAGAAGTGACGACTACAACAATGAGTATCGTAGTAGTAGGGACGACACCACCGGAAGCCAGCCACAACAACGATACCAGCCAAAAAAATGGATATCCACGGATGTCTACAGGGCAAATGCTGGAAGGACCCAGCAATATGCACATTTACGTCGACTCAACAGGCAAAAGGTGATCCAATCACCTCCTGAAGGATTGCTGAATATTTTTAAAGATGCAGGAGCTATGCAATGCAAGAACAATCGAGGCAACAAACCGAGGCTATGATACTACACCTAGCGCTTTGGCCATTGGCACACCACCACCACCGTCGGTGCATCCGCCAGTTAGGCAGCCGCAGAACGCAAAAAACCAAGAAGACGAGTACCCCAGGTCAAAAGGAGCAACATCGATGATCCAGAAAGGACGGCCCTCTAACAGGACACAGAAGCTGATCACCAGGAAAGTGAATATGGTAGTAATAGCACCGCCTCCTACACCCGAGTATCTCCACTGGTCAGAACAAGAAATTACCTTCAGTAGAGCTGATCACCACTTCGGGTACCATGACCGGGTTAGTCAGCATTAATAGTGGAAGCACAAATCGACGGGTTCGACATGAGCAAGGTTTTCCTAGATGCAGGGAGCAGCATCAACTTGATCTACGCCAAAATTTTGCGGGCAATAAATTGGTCCCTGACAAATCTAGTGGCTACATACACAACTTTCACGGGATAGTTCCAGGCAAAGCCGAAATTCCTTTAGGCAAAGTCCACCTTGACGTAGTCTTTGGATGAAAGAACAACTCCAGACGCGAAAAACTGGAGCTCAAAGTCATGGATTGCCATCACAGTACCACGTGTTCCTAGGATGACTAGCTTTAGCTAGATTCATGGCAGTACCCCATTATTCATATTTGGTGCTAAAATGCTAGCCCCCAATGGGATCATAACGGTAAGAGGAAGTTTCAGCCGCTCGTACAACTATGATCGAGAATTTAACAAAATATCAGAATCTTTCGGGATGGAGACAGAACTTGGCCAGCTAAAAATAGCAGATGCAGAACTGCTGCACGAGGGACATGTCCCCAGTGAGCAGACCTCAGATGCATCGACTTCTCAACTACAAGCGGTCTAGTAAACCAACCACTTTTCTCTCTGGTCCGCCATGCGAACACGGCGCCTGCAGTCAAAAGGTGAAACCCCCCTTAACCCGACACAGAGTGCGATGGAACACCTTAAGATGAAAGCCGCGGATCTTAGGAAGATTCTTTACTTTTATGAATTTTATATTTAATAAGGCCAATGGCTAGGAGAACATACCAAAAATGTATCCCCTAATATTCGATGATAAATAAAGAAGAGTTTCCCGCAATGGGGTTTCAAAATATACAGAATTCAGTACATGGGGGCTTCGATAGTTACGCCAAGCATGCCAAATCATCGGGTCCTATATAACATGCAAATAAATGGTGTCCTACGCGATAAGACAAATCTCGTATAAACATACAAACTTTTTGACAAATACAATGGCATCACACGAAATTTTCTCTAAAGTACGAAGGTACACAATGAAGAAAACAATCAGATGGAAATATTTATGAAGAAATCCTCATCTGCCTCTAGGCACCTCCGGACCATCCTAATTGCAGGTCTAAGGGCGGTAGCATAATGAGGCGCCATATTAACAAGACCACCGCCATGAGGGGGAGACAGTCCCAACGATACAACATCCAAATCCAGCGTCGGATGGTGCACGTGCACCAAGGAAAGCGCAAGTTTGGCACCCGCCATAAGCTGGAGCTTCATAAAATGATAAATCCTTTCACACTGCCGAAACTTCGCCAGTAAATCAGCTAAAGTTTGAGGTTGAGGATCCTGGGGAAACAATAATGGCCAACGATATGCGGCATCACTCGACAAACTGCTCCATCTCTGAAACACGGTCTTGAAGGAAAGCCACGATGTAAGCATGACGGTGCTCAATCCAAAAATCCGATTCAGAATTTTGGAAAGCAGACACAAGAGCTTGAATTCGATTGTGCAGATGTTTAGTTTCCTCCCTCTCGCACAATTGAATGCCTACAAAAAAGAGGAGGAGAGGAAAAATTGATACCCATGCGAACCAAAAGGGACAACTCAAAATAAACGCGAAAGACTTCCACATCATCTTCTCGCTCGTCCTAGCAATTTCCTCCAAGACGTATGCTTCACGATCCAGGGCCTAGCGCATTTTTGACTGAGCAACATCCACCATTGGTTGAACAACTCAAAGTTTTCCTTCAAGTCTTTTCACCTGCTCAATTTTTTCTGCATACAACGGCGGGTCTACTGCACGTACAATAGAAGTCTCAGGTGCACCCAATCCAGATGAAGATGGGATCACATCCGACGTCTGGGCAGGCACAGAGGCAGCCGCCGAATCTCTCAATATCTGGCAGGGCACACGAAAAATACAGAGCCTTCAACATACAAGGGGAAACTCATGTACATATATACATAAATTATTTCTCATCAAAAGGAGGCGCTTAAAGTCAAGTTCATTACAATAGTAGAACAAAAGACATGGAGAACTACAATACAAAGCTATGGAACAATCTTTTCTACAGATAAGGTTACACTGGTAGCTGGAGTGTCAATTGCAGGAATAACAGGGGCATTAGACGAAGAAGGGGCACCAGTTAAAGAAGGGGCAGCTGATTTCGTCGGACCCACACCTATGCCCAAAATCAGCCGAGAGTACTTCTTGGCATCTTAATGAAAGGCTTCCAATCAACTGCCTCTCCATTGGAAGTGACAGGGACAAAGGAGCTAACCTTATGCTAGTCGACTTTCTCGCCATGCTACTTCACCAATGCCATCAAAGTCTCAGCGCCAATATTTGACTGCGTGACACTATAGCCAACAAGCGGGTTCGGATCAACACCAAAAACAACGACAAGATCGTTCAGGTCAGTTGGCACTTCCTTTGCCGGGAAAACCTCGGCATGTAAGCTCTTAAAAGCACGGCGTGAGCGGATAAGACGGTTGTGCCCACGAACGTTGTTAGCTTCTAAAGTGCCAACAACATCCGATGAAGGGTCTGTCAGCTCTGCACAAAAAAGGGGGGGTTTAGAACAAGAAGGCGGAAAAAGGAGTAAACTAGAAAATTATCCTTAATGATAGAAAACTTACAAGTCAAGGAAGCATTAAGGGTCTGATACGTTGCAAACGTATCTATAATTTTTGATGTTCCATGCTTGTTTAGTATCTACTTTGCTTTGCTTTGTCAACACTTTGAGGTATTTTTATATGTTTTTTGGGACTAACCTATTAACAAGATGCCACAGTGCCAGTTGCCTGGTTTCTTCTATTTTTGGTTCCAGAAAAACCAAAAAATGAATATCTCGGAATTGGACTAGACAAAAGCCAAAGTCGATATTTTACCGGAAGACACATGGAGTCCGAAGGAGAGACGAAGGGGGGCCACAGGGCGGCCACACCACCCCCTGGCGCGGGTAGCCCTAGGCCGCGCCAGGGCATGGTGTGGGCCCCCTGGCAGGACACCGACCTTGCCTCTTCGCCTATAAGAAGCCTCCTGATCCAGAAATCCTAGGAAATCCAGCCTCCAGCCACGAAAAGTTCCACAGCACCGCCGCCACCGAAGGGGAGATTTGGGGGACAGAAAGTCTCTATTCCGGCACCCTGCCGAGACGGGGAAGTTCCCCGGAGCCATCTTCATCAATCTCCACCACCATCTCCATCGTCATTGCTGATTCTCATGATGAGGAGGGAGTAGTTCTCTCTCGAGGCTAAGGGTTCTACCGGTAGCTTTGTCACTTTCACACACATGGGGAAAGCAGAGATCTATTAAAGAACTTGAGTAGCAAAGTAGACCTACTTGGTTACAAAGCTCAAGCAACATGAAAGATATAGTTGGGCATGATCTGATACAGTTGCACGCCATAGACAAAGAGGAGACCTCGAAGAAATTCATGGACATGGAGAGAAAGGCCGAAGAACAAAAAGGAGAGAAACATTACCCTCCAGCCAGATTCAGGGATTGGAGAAGTTTCATCCCCGAGGAGATTCAAGGTGCCCTCCTCAAGATGGCCAAAGTTCCGTGCCTCACGAAAATCTCCCGCAGTGCATTTTGAAGGGGCCCATCCAATAGCCCTCTTCCTGGTGGCCTTCGCAGCCGTAGCAGAAGGTCCCACCCTGGTCTTGCCCGTGGTGGTTGAGGAGTAGCACTTGCACGCGGAGGATGGCAGGAGTAGGCAAGAGGTGCAGAGCAGGCAAGGGCGCAAGGAAGAAGATGAAACTAGCAAAGAAGAGGTAAAAGTAGTAAAATAAATCTCCTTTCCTTTATAAAGAGACAAAGCATGCAGCTTAGACCGTTCGATGTAAAATCGAACCGTCGGAAACACACAAGATGGAAAAAATCCTATGCGACTGTTACTGTGGTAAAAACGGGAAAACCCCGCACGACGCCTTTATCTTTGCGCGGAAAGGGGGACGTGCAGTCAAAAAACTGCGCTAAATACACCACCCACGCGTCATCATTACTGTTGCACGGTCCCACATTCGAAACGTCCCATCGAGACGTGTTTCTGGGAAAGCACAGTGTAAGTTCGTCATTAGTGACGTCATACGATGCAAGTCCCAGAGAACACCGCGACAATATAAAAAGGACAGAGTCCCAAAGAAAAAATCAAACAAAACTTTTTTAGTCGACGAAAATTTCTCAGCAAAATAGACTGACACTACAATCGAATACAAATATCTCAATTGTAGCCTCAGGGGCTACTCCTATCGGGGGCGCTGACCGCGCACCTGCAAAATTCAAAGGCGTATTGGTGAAATAGATATGGCATATGTTTTCAAGGCTATGTCCCGATGAATACATCTGAACATAGCCTCGAGGCTACTCCCATCAGGAGCGTTGCCGCACACCTGAAGAAGAAAAATAAGTAAGTATCCTTAAATGCTTACTCCTATCGGGAGCGTCTACAGAAACCAGAAAACTTCAACAATTCCCAACAGCCAAACAAGGCAGCCGACAAAAATCAATACAAAAATCTCGAATCGCACTCGACGCGACAAAACTCCGAATGCCATATCCAAGACATGAAGGTAAGACCTAGAATTCATCCTGTGCAGCCTGGTAATCACACAAGAATGCGCCCTGCCAGTAAAATATTCATATCAACGATACGATGAAAAATCCCGATAGACACGTTGGGTACCCGATAAAATAGAACTAGAATTCAGTATTCGATAAGACCTAAGCGGCTAGAACTAAATTATGCCAGTTATATTTCCGAGTTCAAGTCTGGGGACTTGAATTTGATATAGGTCAACAGTGTTTTTTCCCAGAAACAATTAACTGATTCCCGATCCGTCAGATACATCAGGCCTGTTGTACAGAATCCCTATAAAACTAATAACAATAGAAACAAATATGGGTAAAGAAAAATTGAAAATATTTCTGAGACTCAACCTGAATATACGGTTCATTTAGAGTCTCGGGGGTTACTGACATAAGTACGATTACTCGAGTGCTTATGATTCGTTACCTTGGCTGCATAAAGGCTCACACCCCATGAAGATTCAAGATAGTGGCCCAAGAAGCATCTGATGGAAGCCTTATTTCTATTAGGAAAGGAAATATTAACCGACAATATGTTGGTGTTGTAATCATACATATGTAACCTATCCGTATACGGCTTTGAGACCCGGCCTATTATATATAGGATGGAAGAAGCCAATGAGTAGGTACCGAAAAAACCCTAAGCAATCTGTAATATCCATCAAGTAATCAGGTGAATTCGACTCTCTTGTTTGCCTGACATCTGACGAAATCTCCAGCGTTCTCTTTTCCGCAAAACCCTAAGTCCATCACCACGGGCATTGCCGACGTTACCCTTCGTCAAGTTGTCTTGCTTTTTCATATGACTAGTTATATGCTTTTATTCTGAGCATTTGCCCCCTTATTTTCGATTGGAATGGGAAGCACCGGGAAACACTATGTCACCGAGCATATATTTTCTTTGTATGTGCACACGTATGGTATTTTAGCTAGATATTCATAGGTTGCATCTTTTGGCGATCTCCCAGCAAAACAACATATGTATTGGGTAAAAAAGTTTGTCGGAGTTTGTAAGTATGTGTATATACGTACAACTTCTCAAGCCACAAACGGATCCTCGCGTAGGTACCTAGGTGCGTACACTCCATGCCACAATAGCTTATTGACATCCTGTACAGGATAACACCCTGGCCTTCTTTGTTTCTCAGCTAGAATGCAGGACTCACAACAATTAATATATGTGCACGTTGATGTACCGACGGAAGCTCGGACTCAAAACTCCGGATCCAGTTCTGACTTTTCCACGTCACTCCTTATTTTTTCAATTCATCTTTGAGCACAAAATCCTACTTCAGTCTTGGGCACACACGAACATGGTTCGCATGGACATTATCATTGGGTAGCATGCTACTATGTGGCACATCACCGAGAGGGTCCCCCCCACCCCCACACTCCCCCTACAATAACACACCCTATCATTCGCTCTCTTGCATGGATATCACCGACAAAAAGTGTAGTACAATCATCTGCGTCGCGCATCTCCCTGGTCGTGCTCATGTTCTAGTACATCAATGCTGCGAGTGCTCAGAGAAAACTAGTGGCAGATTTATGGAATCAAACCACTGAATCCAATTAATATTAAGATTTTGGTTAGGAAAGCAAAAAATGGACCCCGGTGTGTGTTGTTCCATTTACCCATGCATGTATGAATAACCGAATTATGCCTGTAATCATCTCTCCATCACATAAATAACCATGCATATTTTGTTTCTCAAAAAATAAAACACTATGTGCCCAGTGTACTAAACATATGGTACGCATTTCCATTTCAACAAACATGTCATATATACAACGGTACAAGCAATATCCACGAAACGAAACAACCCTAAAAGTGTTCTCCCCTTTGTTTAACGAGGTGTATCTAGAAGTATAGGTTGTTAGGCGTGTTGCACATAACTTGTTTTGTACTCCATGATAGAGATAGATCGACACCCATGTTGGTTTTATAGTATCTAGTGGTTAAGTGTTCTGTTGATGTAATATGTAAACCATTGTTGATCTTCCACGAGACTATATAATGAGACCGAATGGCGAACCTAGTGGTACAGCCAAAACCAAACCAATCTATAATCTTGATATGGTATTAGAGCTTTATTCCTCGATCATGTCGAGCTCATTCTCCTTAGTCCTTATGACCCGCTTGAGGTCCAACACCGCCATCTGGATCTGTGATGGAGAATCTTGGGGGATAACTTCCCACTCTGGAAGGCACTTGTCATGTCTCCTCCATGGCAGCACCATCTGGTCGACTCCCTCGACGGCACGGTGGTCCATCTAGTCAAGACTCGTGATATTGAGCTTGGGAACGAGAAGGGCGTGAAGGAGAAGCAGATCGTCCCCAACCCTTCATATGCCGCATGGGTGGCATAGGACCAGCAGGTCCTTTGTTTCCTCCTTTCCTCCCTGTTGAGGGGGCTTCTCACGAGGTGCCATCCCTAGAACAAACTGCTGATCTGTGGGCGGTGCTAAGTCAATGTACCCGTCGCAATCTTAGGCGCAGGTGATGCATCCCCCTTTTCCCTCTTTCTTTCTTCTCCATTTAGCATGCGATTATTCGCCATCTCCAATGTCAGCTTCCTGTCCAGAGATTAATTGCTAACTAACACAACAAGTGCATTGCAACTATTAGGCACAGAACTTAGTAGCAACAATGCTTGCACATCATCCTTGAAGTTGATATTCATGGCTGGAAGTTAATTTATATGGCATTGGCAGACATTCGAGTGTTTAGTCACACTTCTACCATCTAGTTACTCAACGTTTGCATGTCTTTTGATTACCGAACCTTGTTCATAGTTGTCTTCCTCTCATGCATTGACTCCAACCTGTGCCACATCTCATACGCATTTATGTCATTTGCAACATGGTAGAATATATTATGGTTGATGCATAATTAGATCATACATATAATAGTATTTGGGTTCAACACCTTCCATTCTTGTTTTATGACACCAGTCGGCAACTTATCATCCATAATTGGCTAGTACAAATCCTTGCAATGAAGGATGACTTCCATCATGGCTACCATAATGAATAATTCAAAGATCAAGTTTTATCATGCAATTTATGGTGGCACCTTCTTCCAAACCATTGTGAGTTAGCATCAACCTCCGACATGTGCTCTAATACAACTCTTTTGGAGAATTAGCACACTCAAACATGATCTGAAAATACACTAGGGAATAAGATGTAAACTTCAGCAACACTCATGTACTAAATCCACTGATAGTTGCTCAATAACGGAAGGGAACATATGCATCAAACATATATGGAGCAATTGTTCTGCCACAACTGAGGACAAGTCTTGGCTACTCTCAGCACATAGGTAGCTGATTTCTATAGGTAGGTAGGACAAGTCATATGTGCTCTTAGCACATAGGTGCAGCAACACGCAAATGAACACACATGGACATCAATCATTTTTACGTGGAAAACCTCTCAACTTGAAAGGAAAACACAAATCTTCTTCCACTATATTATCAAATGGGGATACAACTTGTTCTTCTTTAGAGGGCACTAGAGGATCTCACACATCAAGATATGTTGGGTCCGCAGCATAGAAAACAAAAAATTTCCTACGATGAGAACTATACGCCAAGATCTATCTACCAGAAACAGAGCAACGGGTGGACATACATCCATGGAGAACTTACCCTCGAAGACAACGATTTTTGTTAACGAGTAAGAACTCGTGGTTGATGTAGTCGTACGCTTGCCGATCTCAAGATCGTGTGGAAGTCCGAGCGCCGCAAATCAGCAGCGCAACCGTCCTCGCACACACGTTCAAGCCACCGGACAACCTCCACCTCCTCGCTCCAGTGAATCAGCGGAAGCAGCAACTCCTTCCAGACGCAAGGCCACCGGGAACATGTATCTCGCTAATCCGAGACCATGGTGGAATATCTAGAGGGGGAGAGAGATCCTTCACGAGGAGGTGTCGTTTGTGAGAGGGGAGAGGGGGCTTTATATAGGAGGGAGGGAGCCCCCTCCCCTCCCATAGCCGGCGCATGAGGGGGGACTCCTCCCCTCCTTCATTCATGTGGTGAACCTCCACTCACATAAACATGGCCTCCACCCAAAATCCCACTCACATGTATTTAATTTCCACCAAATTAAATGCAACTCTCAATTAATAAAACTCTTTTATTTATTTTATTCAGAATTTTGTCAATTACTTTAATTAACAAACATTCACATAAAACCCCTTGCAACATTTCAATATCACATGCAGAACCACTTTCTGCAATTTCACCCAAAACAATTTCGGTTTCTATCGAAACAATTCCTGTTTCTATCGAAACATTTCTTGCGCTTTGCAAACCTTTTGTCTAGAACATATGTGCTCCTAAATGGTGTCCGGCAACCCTTAAGTGTGTCACCCTACGGTTCGCGAATAATGCAGACATGATTGAGACTCCTCTCAGATCAATAATCAGAAGCGGGACCTGGAGATCCATACTGACTCCTGCATATTCAACGATGACTTCTGTGATCGTGAGAACCTTTAACGTCAGCAATTTAATCCCTTTGTCTCATGATATAATACATGTCCGACATTCGATCATCGCTATCCAAATAGCTAGTTTGATCTCGTTACCGACATGCACTCTTTTCTCGTTCCCGTGATATAACATTCTAGTGATCACATCACTTGCTTGCAAGCTATCTTAATGTGATATCACCGAGAGGGCCTAGAGTATATCTATCCGTCATCAGTATTGACAAATTCCACTCTTGATCCATGAGCCTCAACATAACACCTTCATAGCACTGAACCCACCTTTATAGTCACCCTGTTATGGTGTGACGTTTGATGTTATCAAGATACTCTTCCAGTGTTAGCAATTAACATGATCTCATGGTCTAAGGTCTAAGATTACTTCGTATGATGTTATAGCAATATAAACATAATGACTTTTATCGTAATGCTATACTTCGGATGAATGTTCATCACATCATTCCACCAATGGTGTGACCCTGTTATTAACAACATCCAATGTCCATGATCAGGAAACCTTGATCATCTTGTTAATCAACAAGCTAGTCTATAAGAGAGGCATGACTAGGAACCTTTTTTGTTTATTAAACACACATGTATTGATGTTTCCGAATCAATACAATTCTAGCATGTAAAATAAACATTTATCATAAACATGGAATAAGATAATAACCACTTTATTATTGCCTCTCGGGCATATTCCCTTTAGTCTCCCACTTGCACTAGAGTCAATAATCTAGTTTGAAAAAACTTTGCGCACTGAACACCTATGGCTTTCTGGTGTTGCATATACCCTATTGCTAGTGGTTAACATAATCTCCGGATGTGACAGTTTCAGATCCGTGTGTATTTGCATGTCTTTGCGTCCCTACGCATCACTCATTCTCAAATGAGATGGCATTGTATAAATTTGGTCCTCTAGTGAGACCTTTAGTTCGTTCGGCTCAAAATATGTTGATATTATTGTCACACAATATATCTTCATAGTATTACCCACTTTGAACCACACCTAGTTTGATAACAAACTACTTAACACAAATGCCCTCCTTTGCTGCTACTATAGCAGTTATATACTTAGCCTTTTGTTGTAGTATCCGTCACAATATCTCAACTTTGGAACTCATCCAAATCCATCATGGAACATCCTTTCCATTGTATTGTGCCACCCATAGTCTAAATTGAGATAAATTTAATTTGTATCTTGTGACAAAACTAGTATCAATGTAACACTTTACAATGAACTACTTTTAACTATTTGTCACTTATACATGATATATTCTTAGTTCTTCCAAAGCTCATAAGAATATCTTTACTATTGTCCAATGATCATCTTATGAATCATTCTGGTATATGCTCATAACATTTAGAGCATAGGACATTCTGGATATATACATATCATGGTATAATCGATCAAAAACTTAATGTGATTTTACTCACCAAGTGTTGAAACACTTGAATCTTGATACAATTCTTTCCATGCAGCAAGAACCTTTCTTGTTGTTTCCATATTGAACTCTTTCAACATCTCATATATGTATGTCTGGCACAACCATATTTGCGCCTTAATCTATCCATATAGATATTGATGTCAAATATTCCTGGTTTGCCCAAGTCTTTCATCGAAATCTTATTTTAATGAAATTCTTAACTTGTGTCAATACAAGATACATCATTTCCAATCAACAATATGTCCTCTACATAATGTATTAGAAATATGTCTCAGCGCTCCCACTTAATTTCTTGCAAATGCAAGCATCTTCATCATCTCCGATGAATTTAAACTCTTTTAACAGTTTCATCATGGTGAAGATTCCAACTCCGCTATGCTTACTTCAACTATTGAAGTTTACATGCCCTTTTAGCACCCTTTGAATTAACAAAACCCTTCGAACCATGTCATGTACACGTCATAGGTTACCGTTCTATTAGAAGAACCTTGTTCTGTTTATTCAACTACCATATACCAAATTATATGTAGTGGTTGCTACATTAATCTGTCAAGACTATATATCGCTATGAAAGATCAAATCTTGTCATAGTCAAATCCTTGAACATTGTCATAAACTTCTTTCCGACATGTCGACTATTTCATAGATGTTAAACATCCATGTCTTATTTCTTTATATATCCAAACACGACCGATAGGTTTCACGCCTTTCCGGAGGGTCTTCCAAGTTCAGAAACTTGTTTTCTCGTGTATGGATACTATCACGGATTCTATGACTTCTAGTCATTTTATGGAGTCAGGGCCCATCATCGCTTCTTTGCATGTAGTCGGTTCATCATTGTCAAAACAATAACGACTTGCTTATCAAATCTTACTATTTGATTCTTACCGACCCACACGGTTCTATAGGAACTCTAATCTCCGAGATCACACCTTTTGTAATCACGAGAGCCATGAGCATTGTGGCCGCCACCGGGACACTTTCTGGCGCTGCTCTACTTAGCACATATAGCTAAGGTTCAACAACCTTATCAAAGTTCTATTGTCCTCCCACTTAACTTTTCATGAAAATTTCCTTCTCAAGAAACTTGACGTTCCAAGCGACAAACTCTTTTGTCCTTGGTGTTATGGAGAAATTCCCAACAAATTCATTGGGATGACATACAAATATGTGCTTATCCAACTTTGGTTGTAAACATTTTACTTATGCATAACATACCAAAATTTAAGAAAAGACAATTCGGGTTTTATCCCAAACCATAACTCATATGGTGTCATTTCAACGGATCACGATGGTGCTCTTTTCAGTGTAAAAGCGGTAGTCTCTAAAGCTTCAATCTTTAAAACATAATGGCAGTTTTATAAATGACACCTTCGATCTTACCATGTCAAACATGGTTTGATTTCATCTCTCGAATATGCCAACTCCTATGGTTTGTCGGGAAACACAAATCATGGAACAATTCCTCAAGTCTTAGGTGTTTTTGCTAAACATGTAACTCAAATATCTTCCTTTAAGATCGAATCATAAACTCTTTATTTTCTTGTTACAATGATTTTTCACTTCATCTTGAAAGTCTTTGAACAACTTTCAAATGTTTCATACTTCTTCCTTATTAAGTAAATATACAGATATATTCACTCAAATTTTTGAAGAAAACATATGAAGCAAAAAGATCCATCGCATATGGCTACACATAATGGACTATGCACATCAGCATGCACAATTTCCAATAAGCTAGTCATTCGTTCCTCTTTGTCCTATGGACGGAGTTTCAATTATCTCGAGGAAAGTCTCACATGCGTCAATTGATCAAAATCAAAGACTCCAAAATTCCATCAACATGGAGTTTCTTCATGTTTTCTGTCACATATAATTTAAACAGCGATGTCACTTCATAAGTGATCTTTCAATCATTTGTCTTGCGATATTTTAGCAATAGTGTTTATGGATGTGATTTCTCCCACTAGACTTGTAAAAGTTCATCCATCCTTTATGGAATACGGTAATTATTTGAACAGCCATTGTTCTCATAATACCCGAACAAAATAACAATTATTTAAACAAATCTTGAAGGCTTGGTTTGATGACAACGAAAAAACACAATAACACTTTATTTGTTTTCGATGAACATCATCACTTATTCTTTTGCTAGTTAGTTAGGTCGTTGTAGTTCATGAATTGTGTTGTTCTGTATGACACTTCACACCAACCAATTCGGTATCCAATACCAGTATCCAATACCTCAGAACCACATTGTTTAACAAGCAATGAATACAACCATAACATGTATATCTTCTATATACCTAAGTTGGACATTTCCAACCTTTTCTTTTCTGCCGAATATTTTATAGATTCTCTTTAAACAATTCCTTTTCTTTTAAAAGAATCTATCAACATCAATAGTGTTGTCATTCACATGACACATAGTACAAAGCGTATATAGTCAAATACTAATACCTTTGGACTTGCACTTTGAAGTGGATCACCATCATCAAATGTTTGGTGTTCTTTCAAAAATCCATTCTTTAGTAATCTATTTAGTGTAGTAAACATTTTACTTACATCTTCTATTTATCCTTATCATGACAACTTTCATGATCAAGCTACTATAGCCTATAAGGAAGAATCGCGAGTATAATATTAGTTCCCAAAACCTTTTTGGTAGATTCGGATGCCTAGCATCTCCATCCTTCACAAATTCTCATAAAATATGAGAACATGTATTTTGCTAAATTATACTCTATCATAATGCAACCAAAAACATTGTTTCAGATATCACAATATCTTTCACACATGATGGTTTCTGAAACAATTTTCACCTCCAATATAATCTTGATATTAAAACAACTTTTGAACATCAATAATCATGGAGGCAAACATGATACTTTAGATACTAACATTGGAATTCTTACTCTTGATTTAATACTACTTACTAAACTTCATGGAGTAAATAGAGTTTGCTGAAAGTTTGCAATAGGACTTATAAACTTAAATTGACATTCAAAACAATACGATACCAGTTCGTAAAGTAAATATCCAGAATTCTATAGTTCTATTATCTCAAATAAAAACTAAGTATAAGGTAGTGAACAGATGCCAATGACTACAACAAATTAGGCAAATTCACTTCGATTTAGTTTATGACAAATAGAGTTCGACTAATCCAAATTAGAAATGAACTCCCACTCAAAAACGACATCTCTCGTGCCATTTTGGTGATTACATGAACCAAATCCACTACACCAAGTCCGATCATCACGTGAGTCGGTGTAGCTTCAAAGGCGAGCATCAATATGGCCATCATATCAACTATATGACCCATGCTTAACCTTTGGGTCCGTGTTCCGAGGCCATGTCTGTACATGCTAGGCTCGCTAAGTAAGAACCTTAGTATTCGCGTGTGTAAAACTGTCTTACACCCGTTGTATGAAAGCGTAGAGTCGAGTACACCCGATCATCACGTGATGTCTCGAAACACGATCCATAGAACGGTGCATACTTAAGGAAGAACACATTTTTATCTTGATATCTAACTGAGGGATCATCTTAAAATGCTACTAAAACGCCAAACTAGCAATATAAGATGCTAACATCTGATGTGTAAAGTGAGATGATATGGTCCATGCATTTGATCTCTATCATTTGTATCGTGGTATGATCTCTATCATTCCTTTGTGTGTAAGGCCAAGGTCTATGGAACTTACACGTTGAGTGAGTTGTAAGAGTATCTATCATACATCTACTTACAACAATACCATATCAAGACACTAGCCCAGCAACGATCTAAACTAGACGCCTCAAATTTATCAATTGCAAGTTTTACGTGGCTTAGGCCTTTCGGAGATAGAACCGTTCTTACCTACGAACATGAACCACAACGAGGAGAACTAAGTTATTAGCAACTCGTTGTAAATCAGATATTAACTATAGTAGGAGAGACAGACACCCGCCAGCCACTTATGCAAAACAAGTTGCATGTCAGTCGTGGAACCGGTCTCATGTACGATGACATGTAAGGTTGGTCCGGGCCGCTTCATCCCACTATGCCACCAATATCCAAAATACATAGAAGATGCAATAACATGATCATCATCGCCCACATATCAACATATGTGTACTACCCGTGCTAAGCACCTACGCATAGATCAGGCTCTGATACCACTGTTGGGTCCGCATCATAGAAAACAAAAAAATTCCTACGATGAGAACTATACGCCAAGATCTATCTACCAGATACAGAGCAACGGGTGGACATACATCCATGGAGAACTTACCCTCGAAGACAACGAGTTTTGTTAACGAGTAAGAACTCGTGGTTGATGTAGTCGTACGCTTGCCGATCTCAAGATCGTGTGGAAGTCCGAGCGCCGCAAATCAGCAGCGCGTCCGTCCTCGCACACACGTTCAAGCCACCGGACAACCTCCACCTCCTCGCTCTAGCGAATCAGCAGAAGCAGCAACTCCTTCCAGACGCAACGCCACCAGGAACATGTTTCTCGCTAATCCGAGACCATGGGGGAATATCTAGAGGGGGAGAGAGATCCTTCACGAGGAGGTGTCGTTTGTGAGAGGGGAGAGGGGGGCTTTATATAGGACGGAGGGAGACCCCTCCCCTCCCATAGCCGGCGCATGAGGGGGGGACTCCTCCCCTCCTTCATTCATGTGGTGAACCTCCACTCACATAAACATGCCCTCCACCCAAAATCCCACTCACATGTATTTAATTTCCACCAAATTAAATGCAACTCTCAATTAATTAAACTCTTTTATTTATTTTATTCAGAATTTTGTCAATTACTTTAATTAACAAACATTCACATAAAAACCCTTGCAACATTTCAATATCACATGTAGAACCACTTTCTGCAATTTCACCCGAAACAATTTCGGTTTCTATCGAAACAATTCCTGTTTCAATCGAAACATTTCTTGCGCTTTGCAAACCTTTTGTCTGGAACATATGTGCTCCTAAATGGTGTCCGGCAACCCTTAAGTGTGTCACCCTACGGTTCGCGAATAATGCAGACATGATTGAGACTGCGCTCAGATCAATAATCAGAAGCGGGACCTGGAGATCCATACTGACTCCTGCATATTCAACGATGACTTCTGTGATCGTGAGAACCTTTAACGTCAGCAATTTAATCCCTTTGTCTCATGATATAATACATGTCCGAGATTCAATCATCGGTATCCAAATACCTAGTTTGATCTCGTTACCGACATGCACTCTTTTCTCGTTCCCGTGATATAACATTCTAGTGATCACATCACTTGCTTGCAAGCTATCTTAATGTGATATCACCGAGAGGGCCCAGAGTATATCTATCCGTCATCGGGATTTACAAATTCCACTCTTGATCCATGAGCCTCAACATAACACCTTCATAGCACTGAACCCACCTTTATAGTCACCCTGTTACGGTGTGACGTTTGATGTTATCAAGATACTCTTCCAGTGTTAGAAATTAACATGATCTCATGGTCTAAGGACTAAGATTACTTCGTATGATGTTATAGCAATATAAACATAATGACTTTGATCGTAATGCTATACTTCGGATGAATGTTCATCACATCATTCCACCAATGGTGTGACCTTGTTATTAACAACATCCAATGTCCATGATCAGGAAACCTTGATCATCTTGTTAATCAACAAGCTAGTCTATAAGAGAGGCATGACTAGGAACCCTTTTTGTTTATTGAACACACATGTATTGATGTTTCCAAATCAATAAAATTCTAGCATGTAAAATAAACATTTATCATAAACATGGAATAAGATAATAACCACTTTATTATTGCCTCTTGGGCATATTCCCTTCAAGATACACACAGAACTTGGAGGCTAAAAATAGGATTTAGTTTGGGGCACAAGATCTAGCGATCAGAACAATATCATTGAACATGGTGAAGCCGCAAATTGAAGGAGACAAGATAGTCGATTTGGATATCACGACCTTGTGGGAAGAACCCGGTGCTTGGTTAGTTTATTTTCTTAAACTTCTTTGGCTTCCGTTCTCTCTTGGTTTTCTTCTCCAATGGAGGATAACTTGGATTTTGGCCAATACACCTAGCGGTGGCTGGATGGGAGGCTTATCCTATCCCTTCCCATATGTGAAATTTCCAAGGTTGGTGGGATATTCTCCAATGGCTACAACATGGAAATGCATGTGTGGCATATGAGCAACCTAGAGACGTACATGGCGTGGATCATCGGCATACATGACCAGCACACACCGATGGTAATATGTCCTAAACTCTTTCTCAATGAATCAATGAAAATAAAAGCCATTTTCCTAAATTAAACCCCGCATTTAATCCTATGATCTAGAGTAGGAGGTCAAGCAAACACGCTGCTCTTCTTCAGTGGCTACAACGTGGAAATGCATGTGTGACATCTGAGCGACCCATAGGGGTGCATGTAGCGGATCTTGGTCATACAGGATCAGCGCAAGCCGAAATATGCCCTAACTCTTTGTCAATTAATCAATGAAATGGAAGTCTTTTGCATGTAACAAAACCCTCGAGGAAGCCAGAGTAGGAGGTTGAGCACCGCATGTCGGTCTAGCACCAAACAGATCACTGGTCCCACCAAGTTTCTCATGTGCCCCTATCATGTAATATAATGCCACGATCGGCGTGCATTGATATTGTATGTCGATGATCTGCTCGATGTACGCCTCTAGGTCGCTGAGATATTGCACATGTATTTCCACATTGTAGCCATTGAGGAAGAGCAACATGTGTTGGGTCTAGCTTGATCGACGTCTTGAACATGGTGGCGCAAATGTGCTTGTTGAGCATGTCCTGGTAGGAGGAGTGATGTGACATCTTGTTGTTCCCATCATAGAGCATGAACTAGCCTTGGGCAGGGGAGCACCCCGTCGATCCAGTTCTTCATGGTAGGCCGACATGCGTGCATGAGCAACTCCTTGTATCTGCTGAGCTAATAATTCAAAAATCAACTTTTTCAAAACATGTGTTTTATGTGGGTACTCTGTACAAATCTTGTAAAGATATTGGGTTAGAAATTCTTAAGGATCTTCCATATATCTATACACTGGTTGCATATTTAGTGCTTAATGCAACTTGTATATGGTTTGGATATTCAAGATTTGGATCTAGTCATCTCGAGATTGCATATGCTAAACGAACTCTATAAGTAATAGGATATGCAATGAATACATTGTAACCTATTTATATACTCCCTTCGTTCAGAAATATAAGATATTTTAGTTTTGTGAATCAAATGTATCGAGATGTCTTTTAGTGTATAGGTTCATAGAGGTTCAGAGTGAACCTACACAGTAAAAAGCATCTAGATACATTCATTTCACAAAGCTAAAATGTATTTCTGGACGGAGGGAGTAGCTTTGAAGAAATGACGCTTTTTTAAAAGGTCAAGGCATATTTTTTTTGAAATAAAATGAAATAAGCTAGAAGCACTTCATCTGGTTAGCTGAAAATCATGAGTCCTAGTGGCGATGAGGAATTGGCTTGGTGATTCGTGAATTGTAGCACCGCCATCGGAAAGTGGGGGCGACAACACAGGAGGACTTTACAGTCTTACCTTGCAGGGTAAAAATTCAAGGTCTGGCCTTAATTGGTTGTGCATGGCAATGACCTTGTTGAAGGTATTGCTTTGTGAGCGAGGACTTTCTCCAGGATGAAAACTTATGATCTTTGATCAGGCGATGACGGTGCTTGTGCTCTGTTTCCTTCTTGAAGGCGTCGCTATTGGAGATGTTGGACTTCTGGTGTTGTTCTGGTGGGGTTAGTGCCGCTGCTACTAAGGATCTAATCGTTGTAGTGAGACTTTTCTTTTTTGTAATTATTCTTCCTTTTTCCGGCTGTGTGCATCCGTATTGCCAATAGGATATGTGTTGTTGCAGAGGATGGGTGTAATTGTTATCCATGTGATATTAATATATGCTCATTTCCAAAAAAAAGTGCTCGACCTAACTGCTGCTTGAAGTGGAGGCGGAGAACGATGAGATGTTGCCAGGCTGCTGCTAGCGGCATGCCAGAGCAGCGTACATATTTCAGCGTACATATTTGAGTTGAAACGTAATCCGTGGAGATCATTTGTTATCCTTGATCAACGCATTTCACCTTGATTTAACCGGTATTCTGGACATCTCCTCCAAAAGTTTATTCATTAACAAAAGAAATAAACTTGATCTACTGAAACACTAGCGGTGTGTGACCTACAAGTCCATGCAATCCATTATTCTTCGAATTATAAGAAAATCTGAGGAGCATCAAGAGTTTCTCCGATAAGTATTTCTCCTCCCTCTATCACAAAATTGGATGCATCTAGTTTATGGTGAAAGTGAAACTTTTCAAACATTGACCAACTATAAGAAAAATGTGTTGATATTTATAATCCACAATTAGTATTGTTATAACCATTATGAAATATATCTTCATATGGTGTACATTTGATATCATAGATGTAGATAATTTTCTCTATATAGTTGATCAAACAATAAGTTTATTGACTTTGACCAAAACCTATATGCATCCTAATTAGGGATAGGGGAAGTAATTATTTTCCGAGATTGCCATCACACGTTTTAATTTTCTCATCTTTGAGAACAGATCCCTCACCAATGTCACCATTGCGTCTTGGGAAAACACGCGAACATGGGGAAAGACCTGGCGTTGGGCAGCATGCTGCCACGTGGCATCTTGAGAGGGCCCCACAACCAACAGGAAGAAACCACTCTTCCATTCTTTCTTTTGCAAAGAGCCTCACTGACAAAACAATGTGCAATCATCTCTGCACCGCGCCTTCTCCGGGACCGACTGGCCATGCCAATCTTGAAGTACATGAATATTGGGAATGCACATGTATTGTAAATTGCGTATCCACGTGTAATCATCTTGCACAAATAACCATGTGGTAGACATGTAGAATGATTTATTTGTGCTCAGCATGTCGTGCAAGCTATATCAACTCAAAGAAACAACCTTAAAAGGGTTTTCCCTTATAATAAGACAACTGGTAAAATATCACCTTATACTGAAATGCATAAATCAAATGCTAGAAGTAAATAAAAAGTAAGATGTGGCACATTTGTGGCCATTTATTAGATGCTTCAAAATTATAGTAGACTCCATAGAGCCAAAAAGAGGTGGCTGAGTTTTCTTCTCTATGCACCTACTGGCTTAATCAGACACATTTTGACCGGCACCTCTTTTACTACTCAACCGCATGTTACGCATTAAAACATGTTATCGGTAGTCCTAAGCGCAAGGGGTGTTGGCAACAAATCAAAAAAAACCTCCTATTATTACCACGGGCGTCAAGGAGGAAGCACGACTTGGGTCACGGCAGGAGCCAAACACTTGACGAACATCATCCCAAGAGAGTAGGCTTGGCATCGTTTTGTATTCCTTTCAGCTTTAGGCCATGGTATCGTTACATATTTGAGAGCTAGCTTTTAATATGTCCTAAACTCTTTCTCCATTAATCAATGAAAAGATAAGTCTTTTGCTTCTATTAAAAGCACCAGCGAAGGCCTATGAGCCAGAGTAGGAGGCTGAGCACGGCATGCTAGTCTAGCACCAAGCGGATCACGTGCCCCTATCCTATAGTATGACGTCGTAATCGGTCAAAGCTGAGCATGTATCCGATGATTTGCTTGATGTACGCCTCTGGGTCCCTCAATTTGATGCCGCGCATGCATTTCATGTTGTAGCCACTGAAGAAGAGGAGTCGTGCAAGATCTCGTCGTTCCCATCATAGAGCGGAAACTTGCCTTAGACAGGGGATCGGAGCACCCCGTCGATTCAATTATTAACGGCGGTGGACATGCGTGCATGAGCTACTCTTTCTAGCGCCTGAGCTATCATTCATCTTGTAAAAACGTGTGTTTCAAGTGGGGGTTATGTGGAATTCCTTAATGATATTCGGTTTGGCAATTCGCAAGGATCTTCATATATCTATCTACTGGCTGCATATTTAGTTATTAATGCAACTTGTATATGATTTGGATATTCTAGATTTGGATGTGGTGATCTCGAGATTGCATATGGTAAACAAACTTTATAAGTAATAGCATATGCAATGCATACATGGTAACCTTTTTAGCCTATTTATATAGCTTTTGAGAAATGAGGCTCTTTTAGAAGGCCGAGGTATCTTTCTTTTTTCAAGCAAAATGAAATAAGCTAGAAGCGCTTCATCGGATTGGTTAAAAATCATAGCCTCTCAATTGTAACAAAATAAAACAAGTACCACAACACATCTTCAATGATTGTATCTTGTCTCTATATCATGTCCCGTGCGTCTAAAATAGTAGAGAGTTATTTTTCAAATTAGTGTATTTTAATATGTATACACCTTATTCGGAAGACACACATGACATACTATTTCGCATAATTAATGCGCTCAAAAGTTTTTTCGTCCTTTCAATGTGACTTTCTTACCAAACATCTAATAACATGGTAAAACTATTTAAGTTAACCATATACTCTCCTTTCCTGTAGTGTCCTTTTGTACTCCTCGCCATCCTCTCGACGAACTATTTATATCTCGATGGCCATGCAGACGTTTCAATCATGCTATGTAGAGGCCGTCTTCTTACTTTTTCTTGTGACTTGTCATATGCTCTTATTCCGAGCATTTGCCCCCTTACCCGGTCACAAGTTCAAAATGGGAAGCACCGGGAAACACTATGTTACCGAGAATATATTTTCTTTGTATGCTCACATGTCACGTAGTTCAGAAACATTGTCATAAGCTGCATTCTCTTGGAACATCCCAGCAGAACAACTTATGTATCGTTTGAAAACGTTTTTTCGGAGCTTGTAAGTACATGTACAGGTGTGCTACTGCTCAAGTCACAGGCGGGTCCTCACGTAGGTAGGGAGCTACACCCGATGCCACGACGCTATCTTGTATAGGATAACTCCCTGACCTTTTGTGCTCTAGCTCGGCCTCTGGCTTAAGCTACAGATTTCACAACTCAAGACACTGCACACTGAATGTATTGTGGCGAGAGCTTAGACTCAAAACTCCGGATCTAATGCTGATTTTTTTCACATCGCTACTCATCTTTTTTCAGTTATAATCTTTGATCACACGCGAACATGGGTCGCATGGACATCATTGACAAAAAAATGCACTACGACCATCTCTGCCGTGCGTGTTCCCTGTGGTAGTGCCCATGTTGTAGTACATGAATATGCTGCGAGTGCACATAGAAACCGGTGGTAGCTTATGGTATCGACTACTGAATTGATTTCAGAACAAGATTTTTGTTAGGAAAGCGAAACCGGGCTCGGGTATGTGTTGCTCCATCTTCCCACACATGTATGAATAATGGAGTTTACACGTGTAATCATCTCGATCACAAAAATCATCATGCTTCAGTCTTTGTGGTGATGAGTAACTGGCTTGGTGATCTATGACTCTCAGCAACATCTCTTAGTGGGGCGACAACACAAGAGAAGTTCATATTTTACCTTGCAGGGTGAAAATCTATGATCCGAAATTAATTGGTTGTGCGTGGCAATTGGTCGTTGAAGGCATTGTTTTGTAAGCGAGGACTTTTTCCTGGGTGAAAACCTACGATCTTTGCTCGGAGACGATGGCACTTGTGCATTGTTTCCATATTAAAGGTGTCTCTATTGGAGATGTTGGACTTCTGTGGTATTTTCGTGGTGTTAGTGTTGCTGCTACAAGGAACTTATCGATGTAGTGGGACCTTTTCATTTTGTAATTCTTTTGTTTTTTCTTGGTTGTCTGCATCCGTAAGGCCATTAGGGTAAATGCGTTATTGCAAAGGCTAGGTATAATTGATATCTTCGCGATATTAATATATGCTCTTTCAAAAAAAAGTGTCAGTTCTAAACAAAAATACAACATGTGCCCATGCGATAAACATGCGGTGCGTGTTACTTTTTTCCGCAAACATGTCGTTTCAATGGTACAAGCAATGTCCACGAAAAGAAAAAACCATATAAGGGTCTTGCCTTGACCAACACGCTTGAAAAATATAACCTTATACTGTACTAAAATGCATCAATTCGTCACATTCATAAATACGTATTCAAAATTAAGGTAGATAGCAAACAGTAGAACAGGTATGCCGCTGCTTTTGGTCAAGCTAGTACTACAACTGTATCGCTGATTTTGATCGACGTATCTGCTACTACCTCCGTTCCACAATATAAGCCTTTTTAACAAGCTGTTTTAGTTCTCATAAAATAATGAGAACCAGAACAATGATGTAATGCTGTTTAGATTGTTGAGAGGAAATGAGAAATAATAAATACACATGAGATATTTCATTTGCCATAGTATCCATGACGGTCATAAAAACATATTATTATGTATAGAGCATAATATGAATAATCACGAGAAGACACTCTAAAATCTATATAGATGATGCCCTCGCAATTACGAGGGCCACCTTGCTTGTTGTAACAAAATAAAACAAGGACCACAGTACACCTTAGTTGAATGTATTTTGTCCTGTTCATCTAGAATAATAGAGAGTGATTTTCAAATTAGTGTGTTTTCATATGTATACACCTTATTCGGAAGACATGCATGGCATACTATTTTGCCTAGTTAATGCGGACAAAAGTTGTCTCGTCATGGTAATGTGACTTTCTTACCAAACTTCTAACATGGCAAAATAATTGAATTAACGCATGTATTCTCCTTTCCCGTAGGGTCCTTTTGTACTCCTCACCATCCTCTCAACTAACTATTTATATCTCGATGGGCGATGGCCATGGAGAAGTTTCAATCATTCTATGTAGAGGTCGTCTTCTTGCTTTTTCTTGTGACTAGTTATATGCTTTTTATTCAGAGCATTTGGCCCCTTATATGGTCTCAAGTTTGGATTGTAAAGCACCGGGAAACACTATGTTACCGAACATATATTTTCTTTGTATGTGCACATGTATGGTAGTTCAGCAAGATACTGTTAGACTCATATTGTATAGTACAACGTTATCTCCATTGTAAAGTACATAATTGCTATTGTTAGACTCATATTGAAAAATACTTCCTAATGATACCAATGATATACCAATTTTTCTATATATGCATGGATTGATTCTTGGTCAATGAAAAACACGAAAACAAGGATGTCTTATTCATTAGAATGTAGGGAGTATTTTGTTTAACGAATGGGGAATTTTATTTTTTATTACATCCATGTAGCTATGCATCAGATATGTTCTTCGTTCTTAGTGCAGCGGTACGGCTTGGATACTCTTGATTTTGTATGCATACATCTAGTTGTAGTTTATGGTAGCACGAACTATTTTTCTCATATGATATGGATGAGGGTATAATAATTAGACATGTGATGCATACATTGTATTCCCTCCATTTTTTTAGTACAAGGCCGCTATATCATTTTTCAGATACCAAGAAAACAAAGCTAACTAAAGTAACATGATTAAGTGTTTCAAAAAATCTGATGTCCCGGGCTAATTAAAAATGTTGCATGCGGTGGTTACATCCAATGTTCGGAATAACCATCATTGTCTGAGACATAACGCTGATAAATTCTTATTGGGGAGACCCTGGCACCCTTATATTTGTAGAAAAACATATTTTGGTATTGGACTTAAAAAAGGCCGGAATATACCATTTGAAACCCATTATTGTAGCTTTTAAGACATGATTTTGTGCTAGAATTAATTTAATTAGAACAGGTTGCATGCGTTAGATGTTGGATATATCCTTCTCTTTTTGAGTTAAATCATTATTGGGTCGAAAATATAAATAATACACCGAGTACTATAGTTTCGCTCAATTGATTATATATTGTCTCTTAGATTATGTCTCTCACATCTGCAACTTTTATCTAACAGAAAAAATGGAGTGGTTTTCAAATTAACATTTTTTTTTGGATAATTATGTACATTATTTCAAAATATGCATGAGATATTATTTTTCCTACCATGGTTGAAAGTTTTTGTTTGACCTTGGTTTTACATTGTACTGCTTGAAACGTTTGATTTTCTTTTCCTTTTTGTTCTCGGGTTAAATCCTTTTGTTGTGGCTCTCTTACGAAGTATCCAACACAGTTCAATTATTCCAACCAATCTTCTCCTTTCTCATAGTGTCCCTTTAATACACCTCTACATCTCTCCCTCTGATTGACTATTTATATCTTGATTTCCATGGAAATTTTTCAACCATGCTATATTCCAACCAATCTTCTCCTTTCTCATAGTGTCCCTTTAATACCCATCTACATCTCTCCCTCTGATTGACTATTTATATCTTGATTTCCATGGAAAGTTTTCAACCATGCTATGTAGAAAAGACATATGTGTTTTATTCTGATTATTTTCCCCTATCTCGTCACATGTTTGAAATAGGAAGCATCCAGAAATACTATTAAGCCTATCTTTTATATTGTCGTGCAAAATCATATTATTTCTACTAGATGCATAGAGATTACAGGAAGAGTTAGTTTGGTATCCTCTCCCGCCTCATAATAAGTATGCCAATAAGCTATGTTGTATTGGACTCAATTTTATCGATGTGGCAACATTTGTTTGTGTTTATTTCAGAATCTTAGTCCATTGGTTTACGTTCGTTTCATGTATTTGTGGCAATGTGGTATAGGGAAATCGTGAAATAGTATTAGAGTCGATGTATATAAAAACTGAAATGTACTCATTCATACCAAAGAATCCAAAAACCTAGAGAATAAGCAAATTATAAGATTTTAAAATTACGAAAAAGTTGAAATTGTAAGAATTTGGTTGCGATGTTTCAAATATAGTATATAGTGTTTAGATGTTTGCAGGAGCAAAAAGGAATTCGTAAATAAAATCAGAATGCAAGTCCAAAAACAACTCAAAAGAATCTAGCTTATGATCTTGGAATTTATGCAGTCAAGTAAATCCTAAATATTCTCCAAAGAGATCCTTGACGTTTGCCAGAAAAGATATCATCAAAGAGTAGTTTCAATGGAAAATAATTTACACTCTTTAAAATAGTTACTCTTCGGTCGCAGAGCAATAATTAATATGCTATGTATGACAAAAATCCATTTCGTTTGAATTTGTAATAGTTGTACTCCTTTTGTTCCAAAATATAAGATGTTTTACAATTTGTGAAGCGAATGTATCTAATGTCTAGATACATTCGTTTCACAAAAACTAAAAGAAATTATATTTTGGAACGGGGGAGTACCACTTAAGCCACACATGACGCAGATGTGCACAACCACACATGGTATACCACTTTGACCGCCACATTGCATTGGCACTGGAGGATCTACCGCATAGATCCCTTCGCCAAAAGGTCATTTGGGCACATGCGAGCATGGGTCACATAGACAGATCAAGCATTGGGCAGCATAGCACAATATGTCATGTTACCGGGAAGGTTTCATACATGATCCATCGGTCGTGCAACGGCCGAGGTGTCTTTTTTGAAATAAAATCAAGGAAACTAGAGGCATATTACTTGGTTGGTTGAAGTTCATAAGTTTAGATAAAATTAAAAACGAGTACTAAAGTACACCTGAATTAATGTACTACCTCCGATCCAAATTAATTGACTCGGATTTGTTTAGATATGGATGTATCTAGACACATTTTAGTGCTAGATACATTCATACACTGGTGGAAAAATGGCCTCTAGTCCCGGTTCATAAGGGCCATTGGTCCCGGTTCCAGAACCGGGACCAATCACTCGGGACTAATGCTAGTCCTGGTTCGCGCATGAACCGGGACCAATGGGTCTCCACGTGGGCGGGCGAGCTACGAGGGGGGGTGGATCATTGGTCCCGGTTCGTGGGAAAAACCGGGACCAATGGGTCCCCACGTGGCAGCGCCAGAGACGGGCGGGGGTGGATCATTGGTCCCGGTTCTTGGCACGAACCGGGATCGTTGGTCTCTGTGCCGCGGCAGGGTTTTGTGCCGCGGCAGGATTTTCAGGCTATTTTTCTGCCGCGGCAGGGTTTTGTGCCGTGGCAGGATTTCGGGCTATTTTTCTGCCACGGTAGGATTTTTTTATAAATTTAATGGTTCTACATATACACAGCAATAATGAAACCACGATATATATATTACACATCATGCATGATCACAAATATATACACCGTCTCATCCGTCTTCTTGGTCGAAACATATTATAATTACAAACGATACTCTCACACGAATTTGATCTAATTTACACTTCTTTTATACACTTCACCTTTCCAAATAAAGTGGGTAATAGTATTCTCCTTTCGGATCTATGAATTGTTCTAACAAGAATCCGACAATTTCCTCTTGAATTGCTTGCACGCGTTCTTGTGACAGAAGTCCGTTCGATCTAATATAAACAAGGGGATCAATATATATGAATGAAACTAAACACAATTTGTGGTAATAAAATAAAGTTGTGATTATTGTTTATCGTACTTCAATTTTTTTGATGTTCCGGTCTGCCCCCTTCTCTTTAGTCGTCTGGCGAATGAAGTCGCAGACATAGTATCCACATAAGTTATTCCCGGCTTCCTGCCTCAAGCACTTTACGAGAACGGAGTTCAATCAAAATAATAATCAAGCATGATAATGGTGGTATTTAAACTAGAATCAAAGAGATGCGTGGATCTAGCAAGTAGTACTTACATTCAATGGTTGAAATGTAAGCTCTGGCTTCCAAACACCCCTAGTTTTGGCGGTGAACCGTTTCCAAGCCCTTTGGAGGCATTCCTGCATGTCCGCCCACTTTTCTAATGGTGTGAAGCTTGACACACTAACAAAATATAACACGAGTCAATTATACGCTTAACATCGAGTAATCGAAAACAGAATGTGTACAAGACAGTAACACTCACGCAACGTTGTAACGAAATAGTATTTCCCTTCTGTTGCTGAAAAAGTTCAATGCTTGGAACAAGTTATCCTCTGTCTCTTTGGGATTTGTTTTTAGAGTAACTTCATGAACGAAATTACAGTCAACAAACCCAAGGTCATAGATTTGTCCTTTGTTGCATTCTTGAATCTTTATTCTGCATATATAATTAGTATAGTGATTAGTAAGATTATACAAGCAACGAATGAGATGAGCTAGAAAGACTTAATTACAGAAATTAATAATACTTACAAACAATAGGCACTGATGATAGTTTTGTCGAGGACGTCTTGTTGGTAAAACTGAAATAATTCTGGAAATTCAATCAGTATGAAGCCATCTCCATGACCGTAATGGTGGTGTTTATATGCAGCATAGATCCAGTTTTTGGAATCAGCACAGGCTTGGATGTACCATTTATGCAATCTTCACATTTTTGTTGGTAGATCTTTGACTAACTCGGGTTTGACGAGAGGAGCTCCGTACTGGTACACGTATGCTGTTTCTTGGTACCCCTCGAACTCATGCATACGGCTCATGTACTCAGTAATAGACAGTCCATATAATTGGGCTTTTTCTCCGTACAGTCGAACAAACTCCGGATGAATGTTCGGATCATGCCGCTCCTAGATCATCCACTCATTGGTATCATACACTTTGAGCGGTTCGATCGATTGATTTTTCTGTTGTCCGAGCTAGGCAACTTCTTTCCCGACTCTCCGCTCTTTTGCCTCAGCCGACTTGGTAATAGAGCGGTTATAGTCTGATGTGAGCGTTATGGGTTGGTGAAGCTGAATCTTAAGCGCGGTTGCTTTGGCTTTATCTTCTGCGGTGACCGGGAAAAATGCCTCTATCGGCTTTTTCTTGTTAGCCATGTCGATCTTCCACTTTGGTTAATGGGCAGCTGTGGCCGCATCAGTTTCCTCATCTGTCTTCTCGCAAGGTAGCTTCTTCATATTCTGATGAGGTACTCTTGGGAGGGCGATTGCTTACGTTTCGGTGATCAGAACGTGCTCTTGCTGCTGTTGGTGGTGCTGCCCCACTTAGTATACTTCCGCTTTTGTCTATGAGGCTCAGGGGACGGAGACGGCTGACGCGGCGATGGAGACGGTTGCGCTGAGCGGTGAGGCGGTGAAGGCGACGGTTGCGCTGGAGAATGGTGAGGTGGCGACGAAGGTGGATTGCTGCTCTGAGGAGGGGGTGGCCTTGGCGGCACATAATTTGGAAGCATGATGCGCTCCTTTAGCCATAGAATAGTCCCCCCTTTGGCTTCTCCTAGTTGAGTCAGCTCCATATCTTCCCCTGCAGGGTGGTCTAGCTTCAGCTCCTCAAAATCTTCCTTCACCTCATCCACCGTGACGACAGCGTACCCTTTTGGAACCGGTCTGCAATGCCAAGTTGGGTTAGGCCCAATTGGTACCGACGTGCTGACCGCCGCCGTCACCCTTAAGTTCATAACTTACACCTTTAGCTCACAAGCTGTTGTCTCCGTGATATCATCCACTTGGTAGCGTTTAGGAGGAGATGTCGTCGGTGCATCATCATCAACATCATGGAGCTGCGTGGAAGCGACACTGCTTTTCTTATTCGATGGGGCGCTGGTACCCTCGAATGCAGCTTCTACCACGTGCCGCTGAGATTGGACGCTAGTACCTTGCTGGCTAAGTATGTCGAGTTGATCTTGGTGCCGCTTTAATGCTTCTTCTACATTACGTAGCCAGTCTGCAGTGGCCGCTTTCTCAGCTGCCTCCCTTTCCTTTCTCCTCTGATGGCTTTTATCGGGATATCTCTTCATTTCCAGGGGGAAGGCAACCTTCCACGGCTTGGAGCCTGGTGTGCCTCGTGCTCGTCCGTCGTGTTCAGGATTTTTAAGGGCCCGTGTGAGCTCGTCGTTCTCTCTATCAGGAACGAACCGTCCCACTGCAACATCATCTACTGCATTTCTAATATCGTTGATGGGCAGTAGGGGATCATCTTTGTGTTTCTGATTATATATTGCCCTCCCTTCTTTGTCCAACGTGCCCCCATGGCCATAAAACCAGTTTCTCGCCCGTGGTGTCCGTGTTGCGGGCTCTGGTCTGATCCCGGCAGTTATGTAATTGACCTCAAGTGCGTCCCACTTAGGCATGCAACCAGCGTAGCCAGCAGGCCCCATGTTATGATGGTATAGTTTCTTAGCAGCGTTCTCCGTATTTATCCTACACCTTTCCTTAGATTTCTCCGATGTCTTGTACTTCACAAAATCCTCCCACTTGTGTCTTAACTTAGCATAGCCGGCTTAATCGAAATTCGGAGTCTTCTCTACCTTGACAAAGTTATGGTACAGTTTCTTCTTCTAGTTCTTGAATGCATCGGCCATCTTGCTGAGAGGAAACTTCTTGACTCTTTGCACAAGCTCCCTTCTTGCTCTCTCCTCCTCATCTAGAGTCACATCTGGTTCCGGCAGGAGGAAATTAGTCATGAGCTTGTCAAAAAGCTTATCTTTGGTGTTGTCGCCGACATACGGGACTCCACCACCGATTGGCCGATTCCATTCTTGAACGGTGATCGGGATGTAGTCCCTCACAAGAACTCCGCATTGCTTGACAAATTTTGTTATGACATCGACGTGAGCTTGCGGTTCGCCATCTACACCGACCACGTCGATCCTATACCTCACAATGTCATCCAACTTTTTTGTTGGGCCTCGTTTCGTTCTTACAGAAGAAGTTCTCGATCTGGAGGGCTAAAAGAAGAAAGAGTGTTAATATATGCATGTATATATAGACAGCAGCATTTTAATTACAAAAATACATATATACACCTCGCCGGTGTTTGCGAGATTTAAGGTTCCGCCGGAGCCATCGCCTTCTTCCTTATCGGCTTCTCCCCTGTCCCAGGCTTCAGCTTCTACCTCACCGGAGCCGTCTCCTCGGTTGAGAGACTCATCTCCCTGACCAGAATCGTTCAGAAACTCACTCGTGACATCAATATCGATATCTTCATTTTCGCAGATCATCCCTTGGAGGATGCTTTCCTGATGTGTTGGATCCATAGTATCTGCAAGTTAAACAATCAACACATGGCATCGATAATGATATGACAATTTAAACATAGTTGAAATTTAACCCTAAGGAATGCTTAGCAATTTAAGTGAGATCCGAAGGGTCCAAACCCTAGTATAGGAGAGACCCCGAAATCACCTACGAGGGGTTGATTTCATTCTCTTATTAACCTTGTAATTAAGGATGTTGAACAATGCATGATTATGATATTATTGTGTAGATCTCAATTTTATGAACATTTTGATATGTTATACATATTTTTCTGACTTAGAAATAATTAGTTATTGAATTTATAAGATTAAACTCTTTTCTAAAATTATTTAGACATTTATTAAACTTTTATTGCGTCAGCATAGGTAAAGGCTGACGTCACCTAAGGACGGGAACCTTTTCTCACAGATGCATTGCCTACCCGCAGTGACTGACTAGTGGGGCCAGGGCCACGTCGGGCTGCCACGCTGGCAGAGCTTACTCGACGCCCACGTGAGGGCGCCACATGAGCACCACCTTGGCGCCACATGGGCTCGCCGGAGGGCACGTCACCCGACGGTGGTTAGCGGCACTAGAGTGCTTGCTGGAACGCGCAGAAGGTCGGGTTCGAATGAGCGCGTCATGAGGAAGCTAACGGTGGTCGCGCCGCCCCTTATTCGTCATCGGAGCGTCGTCTGCGACAGCGGCGGACGGCGGCAGACAGTGGCGCTCGGCGACAGAAGGAAACGGAGAAATAGAGAGAGAAAGGAGAGGTCCTGGAGGACCAGCGGCTCACCACGAAGACGATGGACGGGTCGACGAGGCCGGAGGAGCTCGGAAGCAGCGGCAACCGCGACGGCCGGAGTCGGAGCAGACGGTGACCGTGGCGTCGATTTCCAGCATGCGCGGTCAATTCCTCAGACGGTGGTGGCGCGGCGGCGGCGGGCGTCGACGGAGTGAAGTGGCCGCTCTGGATTTGGGAAGCCTACCGGCGTGATTTTGCTCCGCCACAAATTTTCCTTAGCCACGCGTCGATGTGCTCTGTGAATTGGGAGAGTTGGGGAGGAGGAAGGCCGGGGCTGTTAACTGTACAGACCATTGGTCCCGGGTCATCCCAATAACCGGGACCAAAGGACCAACGGTCCCGGTTCGTGCCACCAACCGGGACCAAAGGTCTAGGGCACGAGCGTTGCTGTGCTGCCACGTGCACGGCCGCTGGTCCCGGTTAGTCCTACTCCCCGGGACCAAAGGATCAACTGTCCCGATTCGTGCCAACAATCGGGACCAAAGGCGTGTTAATGGCAGCGCGCGCATCCAGGATCATCGGTCCCGGTTCGTGGGACGAACCGGGATCGTTGACCCGTTTTTTCAGATTTTGGCAAACCTTTTGGTCTTCCCGCCATTTTCAAATTTGTTTCTTCTCTAATTAATAAGATGTTTCAATTTAAGATGATTAGTTATTTGGAATTTTTAAAAACTTTTAACAAGAAAAGTGCTTCAATTTAAATAACTAATCAAAAACCATTTTCTGTTTTCAAATGTTTTTATTTGAACTATACAATTGTACTATTTACAATTAAAATTGCATTAACAAAATATTTATTGCATAATTTGGAATTTTAAAAAACTTTTAACAGGAAAAGTGCTTCAATTTAAATAACTAATCAAAAACCATTTTCTGTTTTCAAATATTTTTATTTGAACTATACAATTGTACTATTTACAAATAAAATTGCATTAACAAAATATTTATTGCATAATTTGGAATTTTAAAAAACTTTTCAAAATTTGAACTACAGTACGTGCAATAATGCTTGTGAATTTAAAAAAAATCATTTATAGGTTCACCACATGCTATTTCATCAGTTTGTGATAATGTGCCCATATCGTGCACACATGTGCATCGGGATGTTCTGTGAAGCAACCACCAAATTAAAGTTTGGCATTGGTACCAAACCATTTTTCAAAAATACTATACCACCTTATATGGACAATTTCCCAACCGGTGTATCTGGAACCTTTCTGCCATCCCTCATGAAAAAGACAAATTCCTGCCGAATCGGCAGGAGGTTGCCAAGATTTGAACTACAAGTACATGATATAATGCTTGTGAATTTTTTTTAAAAATCATTTATAGGTTCACAACATGCTATTTCATCAGAGATCCACTTCAAGTTCAGCGAGGCTCAGTCCCGGGCTAAGAAGCTTCATGCCCACCGTTTTGAATATAGTTTGAAACAGGCATAAAAAATCAAAATGATCCAAACAATGTGAAACTTTCGCGTGGTGTCATATTATGTGTCATAGTTGCAAGGAAAAATATTGAACTTGAAAAATTGCAAACATCATAAAAAATCCTTCACAAAATGACCTATCATGTTCGAGGTTTCATGGCATTTAGGTCAAACCACAATTGTTATGGCTAGAATCAGGGCACCGTTTGTGATAATGTGCACATATTGTGCACACATGTGCATCTTGGGATGGCTTACGATGTTGTAGGAGGAAGTTTTCCCTTTCGACACACGAAAAAGCCAATTTCCATTTTTGAGGTGCCGAAATCGGGGTGTTCTGTGAAGCAACCACCAAATTAAAGTTTGGCATTGGTACCAAACCATTTTTCAAAAATACTATACCACCTTATATGGACAATTTCCTAACCGGTGTATCTGGAACCATTTTGTCCATCCCTCATGAAAAAGACAAATTCCTGCCGAATCGGTAGGAGGTTGCCAAGATTTGAACTACAAGTACATGATATAATGCTTGTGAATTTTTAAAAAAATCATTTATAGGTTCCCAACATGCTATTTCATCAGAGATCCATTTCAAGTTCAGCGAGGCTCGGCCCCGGGCTAAGAAACTTCATTCCCGCCGTTTTGAATATAGTTTGAAACGGGCATAAGAAATTCAAAAATGATCCAAACAATGTAAAACCTTCGCGTGGTGTCATATTATGTGTCACAGTTGCAAGGGAAAATATTGAACTTGAAAAATTGCAAATATCATAAAAAATCCTTCACAAAATGACCTATCATGTTCGAGGTTTCATGGCATTTAGGTCAAACCGCCAATGTTATGGCTAGAATCAGGGCATAGTTTGTGATAATGTGCCCATATTGTGCATCTTGGGATGACTTACGATGTTGCAGGAGGAAGTTTTCCCTTTCGACACACGAAAAAGCCAATTTCCATTTTTGAGGTGCCGAAATCGGGGTGTTCTGTGAAGCAACCACCAAATTAAAGTTTGGCATTGGTACCAAACCATTTTTTCAAAAATACTATACCACATTATATGGACAATTTCCCAACCGGTGTATCTAGAACCTTTCTGTACATCCCTCATGAAAAAGACAAATTCCTGCCGAATCAGCAGGAGGTTGCCAAGATTTGAACTACAAGTACATGATATAATGCTTGTGAATTTTTAAAAAAATTATTTATAGGTTCAAAACATGCTATTTCATTAGAGATCCACTTCAAGTTCAGCGAGGCTCAGCCCCGGGCTAAGAAGCTTCATGCCCGCCGTTTTGAATATAGTTTGAAACGGGCATAAGAAATTCAAAAATGATCCAAATAATGTGAAACCTTCATGTGGTGTAATATTATGTGTCACATTCGCAAGGAAAAATATTGAACTTGAAAAATTGCAAACATCATAAAAAATCCTTCACAAAATGACCTATCATGTTCGAGGTTTCATGGCATTTAGGTCAAACCACCAATGTTATGCCTAGAATCAGGGCATAGTTTGTGATAATGTGCCCATATTTTGCACACATGTGCATCTTGGGTAACCTTTAGTCCCGGCTGGTGGGTGCAACCGAGACTAAAGATGCCGGTGGGATAGACGCGTGGGTAACCTTTAGTCCCGGCTGGTGGGTGCAACCGAGACTAAAGTTGTCGGTGTGATAAGGACGCATGGGTAACCTTTAGTCCCAGCTGGTGGGTGCAACCGAGACTAAAGGTGTCGATGGGATAAGGACGTGTGGGTAACCTTTAGTCCCGGCTGGTGGGTGCAACCGAGACTAAAGCTGTTGGCGGGATAAGGAAGTGTGGGTGGACGCACTGCTCGATGAGATAAAGCATGTAGCGCACGACGCCCTGTCGGAGGAACAAGACAAAGTAGAAGCGGCGTCGTGCCTATAAAAGGACCATCGATACGCCATGGCAACCAGCTCAACAAGCCAACATAGGTAGAGAGAGTTTCATCCCCATGGATAGAGGTTTGGGAAATCTCCCATGGCGGAGCTTCTCGAAGATGTCGTTGGTGCACACGCCCTACGGCATCTTCGGAAGCTCCGCCTCGTAAAAATTTCCCTGCAAGCCCGTGAAAGACTCCATCTCCTCTAACATTGTTGGGGAAAGGGTTGAGAAATCTCCCGTGGCGGAGCTTCTCGAAGATGTCGTTGGTGCACACGCCCTACGGCATCTTCGGAAGCTTCGCCTCGGAAAAATTTCCCTGCAAGCCCGTGAAAGACTCCATCTCCTCTAACAGTGTTGGGGAAAGGGTTGAGAAATCTCCCGTGGTGGAGCTTCTCGAAGATGTCGTTGGTGCACACGCCCTACGGCATCTTCGGAAGCTCCGCCTCGGAAAAATTTCCCTGCAAGCCCGTGAAAGACTCTATTACATAAAGTTCCGATACAACACATAAAGTTTCCATACATCACATAAAGTTTCCATATATTACATAGATTTACATAGGGTTTAGGGTTTAGGATATGAATCCTTCGTTGCGTATGTCGATCCCTTGCCTATGATCGCTTCTTAGGTCGTAACCATGGAGCATCTTCTTTGCTTAACGGGATGCTTGGGTCAGTTTTCACGGTGAAGGGCGGAATTTCATCAAACTTATCATAATCTGCTGACATGTCTGTCTTGTCCTCGACTCCCGCGATGTTTCTTTTCCCTGAAAGAACAATGTGACGCCTGGGCTCATCGTCTGATGTATTCGTTTCCTTATTTTTTCTTTTTTGCGGTCTAGAGGACATGTCCTTCACATAAAAAACATGAGCCACATCATTGGCTAGGACAAATGGTTCGTCTCTGTAACCAAGATCCTTGAGATCCACTATTTTCATTCCGTACAGCTGGTCTACCTTTACCCCTTCTCCATTCATGTTGACCCAACTGCACCGAAACAATGGGACCTTAAAAGTAGGTCCATAGTCAAGTTCCCATATCTCCTCTATGTAACCATAGTATGTGTCCTTTTTCCCATTCTCGCATGTTGCATCAAAGCGGACACCACTGTTTTGGTTGGTGCTCTTTTTATCTTGGGCAATCGTGTAAAATGTATTCCCATTTATCTCGTACCCTTGGAAAGTCAATACAGTCGCAGATGGTGTCGCCGCCAACAAGTAGAGCTGATCTCCAATAGTGGTGTCATTCATGAGATGTAATTGCAACCAAGTGCCGAAATTCTCCATGTGATTTTTTTAATCCAGTAGTCATCCTTCCCCGGGAACTTGGAGCATACAACATTCATGTGTTCCTCGATATACGGAGCCACGAAGGTAGAACTTTGGAGAACTATGTAGTGTGCTTGATTCAAAGAATGTCCGTCCCTAAATATCATTGCTTTCATTCCTAGCGTGGCTTTTCCACTCAGTCTCCCCTCATACCGTGATTCAAGAACACCAATCGGCTTAAGGTCAGGAAGAAAGTGTACACAGAACCCAATGACCTCCTCTGTTCTATAGCCCTTGGAGATGCTTCCTTCAGGCCTAGCATGGTTACGAACATATTTCTTTAAGACTCCCATGAACCTCTCGAAGGGGAACATATTGTGTAGAAATACAGGACCGAGAATGTAAATCTCATCGACTAGGTGAACTAAGAGATGCGTCATTATATTGAAGAAGGATGGGGGGAACACCAACTCAAAACTGAAAAGGCATTAGACCACATCCTTCTGTAGCCTTTCCAGACTTTCTCGATCGATTACCTTCTGAGATATTGCATTGAGGAATGCACATAGCTTCACAATGGCTAATCGAACATTTTCCGGTAGAAGCTCTCTCAATGCAACCGGAAGCAGCTGTGTCATAATCACGTGGCAATCATGAGACTTCAGGTTCTGAAATTTTTTCTCTACCATATTTATTATTCCCTTTATATTTGACGAGAAGCCAGCCGGGACCTTGATACTGTAAAGGACTTCAAAAAAGATTTCCTTCTCTGCTTTGGTAAGAGCGTAGCTACTTAAGTATTTACGTCCTTTATCAGTATGCTTGTTGTGTGGGTCTTTGATACGTTGCTGGTCCTCCCGTGCTTCTGGTGTATCTTTTGTCTTCCCATACACGCCCGGGAAGCCTAGCAGGTTCACACAAAGATTCTTCGTCACGTGCATCACGTCGATTGAAGAACGGACCTCTAGGTCTTTCCAATACTCAAGCTCCCAAAATATAGATTTCTTTTTCCACATGGCCGTGTGTCCGGTAATGGGGTCTTTCGGAACAGATTGACCGCCAGGACCCTTTCTAAAGATTACTTCTAGGTCCTTCACCATACCAAATACATCAGCACCTTTAGGGAGCTTAGGCTTCTTCCGGTAATCTGCCTCACCATTGAAATTCTTGCCTTTCTTTCTTACTTGATGATTGGTCGGAAGAAATTTACGACACCCCAGGTACACAACCTTCTTACATTTATCCAAATATGTACCTTTAGTATTATCTAAACAATGCGTGCATGCATTGTATCCCTTGTTTGATTGTCCTGAAATGTTACTAAGAGCGGGCCAATCATTGATGGTTACGAACAACAATGCTCGTAGGTCAAATGTCTCCTGTTTGTGCTCATCCCACACCTTTACACCTAGTTCTGCCCACAACTGCAAAAGTTCATCGACTAATGGCCTTAGGTACACATCAATGTCGTTGCTGGGTTGCTTCGGTCCTTGGATGAGCACTGGCATCATAATGAACTTCCGCTTCATGCACAACCAAGGAGGAAGGTTGTAGATACATAGAGTCACTGGCCAGGTGCTGTGACTATAGCTCTGCTCCCCAAAAGTATTCATGCCATCTGTACTTAGACCAAACCATAAGTTCCTCGCGTCAGCTGCAAAGTTCGAGTACTTACTCTCGATGTTTCTCCACTGCGACCCATCGGCAGGGTGTCTCAGTTTCCCGTCTTTCTTACGCTCTTCTTTGTGCCATCACAACAACCTTGCATGCTCTTTATTTTTGAACAGACGTTTCAACCGTGGTATTATAGGAGCATACCACATAACCTTAGCAGGAACCCTCTTCCTGGAGGGCTCGTCATCGCCCTCAACATCACCAGGGTCATCTTGTCTGATCTTGTATCGACATGCATTGCATACCGGGCATTTATCCATATTCTCGTACTTCTCATCGCGGTACATGATGCAGTCATTAATGTATGCATGTATCTTCTCCACATCTAATCCTAGAGGGCAGATAGTCTTCTTTGCTTCGTACGTTGTCTCGGGCAGCTCGTTATCCTTTGGAAGCTTCAGCTTCATTATTTTCAGTAACTTCTCAAATCCCTTGCCAGATAAGCCAGTCTCTGCCTTCCATTTCAGCAGTTCAAGTGTGGTACCGAGCTTTGTGCTGCCATCTTCGCAATTTGGGTACAACAACTTTTTGTGATCCTTTTGCATGGCCTCCAACTTAAGCTTCTCCCTTTTCTGTATCACATTGTTTCTTTGCATCAGAAATGACCCGACCAAGACCATCAGTGGGCTCATCTGATGCCCGTTGTTCTTCCTCATTGACGCCTCCCTCTTCTTCATTGTCTTCCATTGCAGTATCACCGTATTCTTCAGGGGACATAGGATAGCTGTCATCATCCTCTTGTTCTTCATTTTCTTCCAGCCTAACCCCTCTTTCTCCGCGCATGGCCCAACAATAATATCCGGGCATGAAACCTCTTCGAAGCAGATGGCTTTGAAGGATTCTCGGGGCAGAGTGCTCCGCCACGTTCCGACAGTCGACGCAGGGACAAGGCATAAAATTATCCACTTTGTTTTCCTTAGCCAAATCAATAAATTTATGGAGGCCTGCAATAAAATCGGAATGGCGTCGGTCGCCATACATCCATCGCATCCGTGCATCGATCTGCGTTATAATAATTAACCATTACAATAACATCGTGAATAGTAAAATGACCACCCTACATGGACAGATGCAATATTTTTGTATCAGTTATAGACAAAGAAGATAAGGTTGCTAACCTCAGCCGAGGATACCGTGTTATACGAACTAAAGTGTGGCTCGGAAATTTCGTCGAACACCTTGTGTGCAATCAAAGAAAAAAAAAGCTAGCACCCACTCCTCATACACAATCCAGCAAAATTTTGTGGGCAAAGGGCTGGGCTTATATATAGCCAGGGGAGGGTTTTTGGTCCCGGTTATTGCCACGAACCGGGACCAAAGACCCTCCTGCGCGACACGTGGCCGCCCAACAGCTCGCACCCCACCCAGGTCATTGGTCCCGGTTAATGGCACGACCCGGGACCAATGACTTCGGTGGGGGGCGCGCTGCTGGGCCGCCACGTGTCGCACGGAAGGGGCTTTGGTCCCGGTTCTTGGCAATAACCGGGACCAATGCCTCCGTCGCTCCGTAGTCCCCGTGCATAAATATGAGGCCACAACGCTCGCTTTCGCCATCGCCTCTGCCTCTCTGCAGTCCCTCTCCACCCCACCACTTTGCGTCTCCACCGTGCCGTCGTTTCGCCTCCCCTCCCTCTCCAATCTCCACCGCGCCGTCATGGAGGTGCCCACGCTCAACCTCTACGAGGCGGCGCAGTTTGCGATCTACGGCATCCTCAAGCTGCCGCGCGCGACCCTTTCCGCCGGATTTCGCATCAGCGAGGGGGGTGTGCCGGTGGCTCCGCTCCTCAACCCCCGCGGATACGAGATGGAGTACGTCATCGCGAAGCGTCGCCACCAACTGCCCGCGTGCATTAGGGCGTTGCCCCGGTACGCGGCGGGCAGCGAGTATTGGCCCCGGCTGTTCAAGAAGGAGCGGAAGGCCAAGCTTGGCAACCGTTTCGTGGATGGGCGCCTGGTGCACCCGGATCGCCGCAACCAAGAAGGGCGGGAGTTGTTCTGGTCCGTCCCTGGACGGACCATCTACACCGCCATCGACGCCGCTATGCGTGCAGACGAGCTCTGTCTCTCGAACAACGCCGAAATCGTGGAGATTTTGTCCGACGACGACGAGGAAGCCGGCGGCACGGAGGACAACGGCTCGGAGGACAGCGACAGCGGAAGTGTTGTCGACTAGAAATTTATAAAGTCGCATTTTTATTTGTATTGAAAAATTTGTGGTCGAATAATAAAAATTCTTAATTTAGACCTTTGTCTCGATTAATTTGTGAAAGATTTGTTCAAAAATAGTGATCAATTCAACTTCTACCTCGAATTAATTTCTGCCTCGAATTAATTTCTGCGCCGAATTAATTTACATTAATTCCTGGACTGCTGACCGTCGCGGGGTTTTTTGGTCCCGGTTGTTGGCATGAACCGGGACCAATGCCTCGCAGAGAGCCACGTGTGCATCGCGGGGTCATTGGTCCCGGTTCGTGCCATAAACCGGGACCAATGCTTACAGATGAACCGGGACCAATGCCCTGGCGGCATGAACCGGGACCGGTGCCTGGCATTGGTCCCGATTACGGAAATGAACCGGGACCAATAGAATTTGGGCGCTGGACCAAAGGCCCTCTTTCTACTAGTGATATCTAAACGAATCTGAGTCCATTAGTTTGGATCGGAGGGAATATTGTATCTTTTCTATTTTCCACCAATAACAGAGAGTCGTTTTCAAAGCACTGTTTTTTAATAAGTATACACCTTATTCAAGAAACACATGAGATAAGATTTTACCTAATGCGGTTAATTTTTTGGATTTTCCCTTTTCTTACTTGGGATAGATCCATTCAATGTGGCTTTCTTACCAGATATCTAATGTGGTACCATTATTAAAATCAATCCTCTGCTTTCCCATCAAGTTCTTTTGTACTCCTGGCCATCCTCTCGAGTGACTATTTATACCTCGATGGCCCTAGAGAAGTTCATTCAGAGTATGTGGAGCAGTCTTCTTCCTTTTCTTCTAACTAGTCATATGTGTTTTATTAAGAGCAATTTCCTCCTCATCTCGACACAAGTTCGGTATAGGAAGCATCGGGAAAAACTATGTCATTTGGCTCATCTTTTCTTTGTATGTGCACATGGATAGCATTTCCGCGATGTGTTGACGACCTGCTTTCCTCGAATATCTCTGAACAGAGCAACATTTTTTCCGATAAATTCGTTTCATCGGAGCTTGTAAGCATGTGAAGACTTGTACAACTGCTCAAACAACATGTAGATCCTAGTGTAGCTAGGGGGTTCCAATCTGCGTCTCGGCATCACAAGAATCATCATCAGGTCGCAACCACAACAGTGTCTAACAACTCCCCCATTCATTTTCTCTTTAGAATCTGTAGAAGCTCAAGTTATGAGACATAATTTACACAAAGCTACAGGCAGCAGCTTCGGAAACCTAGGGTTTCGGGAGGAAGAGCAGATGAAGTGGTCCCGTGGTGTACAACGCACACCGCCCACGTCCTATTCCCAGCCGCAGAGATGCCGAAGCCCAGCACAGCGACGCGTTGCAAGGGCCCACGGGGAAAGCGATGGACCACATGAGGTGCTGCTGAATCGCTCAGAAAGCTCCGTGCCTCTCAGGCTTAAGCTTTTAGATAATATTTTGGAAGCTAGTATTCATATTAAATATTTGTAGTTTAAGATGATAATATTTAAGCTTCAAATTTCGCACTTACGCACCTGCACCTATTATCTACGTGTGTTATTTTTCAGAGTTTTCAAAATTAAAATACGAAATTTTCGGGACGTAAACGGTGTATGTTTTGTGGTGGGTCCCACCTCCTGTCTTCCCATTGGTCGGTGATCTAGGATCACATGTCCGACATCCAAAAATTCCTTCTGTCGAACCATCGAGTTCACGACTCATGACGTTGAATAATGTAGTACTGGCAGTGGATGTCACATGGATAGATATATTAGGGTATGTACAATAGTAGGAAAGACATGCCTTGCTTTAACCCTCCACATCATCTATACAGATAATATATATAAACCGTACAATGCACTACCTCTTAGATTCATCTCCACCAATTAATGTAAATTGAATATTTTTAGTAAGAAACTGATTTGCTAAGAGAAGCGAATGATACAACTAAGAAAATAGTCTTCTCTTATTTCTAAGAGATCATCTCTTAACTAAGGGGAGACAATCTTATCTTTCTTATTTCTCTCTTATTCAACTAAGCAAATATCCAATGTGGCAGTCATAAGGGAAGGCTGATGTCACCCAATTGTACATGCCCTTATTCGGGATCATGCTACCACGGACAAAACAATGTAACAATCATTTCGGCGTGTTGTCCGTTCAAAATAAAATAATTCTACACTGTGTGTTCTTCCTAGACGTGAGCCCGTGCACAACTTGAAGTACTAGGGGTTGTTGTGGTAGCCTGCGTCAATTTCTTTGTCCGGCTGGATCCGAGCTCCGAGCCAGCTTTTGTATCTTGTTTGATAGCATGTATGGATTTGTTTTGTATGAGGACAGCAACAGATACATGTTGTTTGGTTGGCTTCCCTGGATTACCTATCACACTAATATGCACACCTAAACAATCATTAGCAGCTCTTGTTCTTCGTGTCCGTCTACTATAGCCAATCGACAGAGGGCGGCGGGACAACTGTTGTGGTTGTGCTAGGGATGGAGGGTGGCAAAACAACTATTGCGGTGCACCGGCGAGGAGGTCGGCAGGACACCGCTTGTGGTTGCGCCGACGACGAAGGCCGATGGGACACCTGCTGCAGCTACGCTGGCAGCAGAGAACGCAAGCACGACCAGACACAATAGTCTTGCTCGATGGCAGGATGGACTAGAAACTGGTCGAACATGCTCGCTGTGTCGGCGTCCTTGCCTGTGGCGTCCAGGAACTCGAGCTCGAACGGGGCAGACTCGACCTAGAACGAAAGGGAGCTACACGCGGTCGATGGCGACGACGACCTTGGCATTCTTATACCTGCACGACCCTCCCATCGAGTAGAAAATCTTCCTCTACATCATCTTCAACCTCATGTACAAGCTGAGAAGTTCATCCTCAGGTACGTATAACTACGGTTTACAATTCACAGAGGAGAGCTTCAGACATATCCCTATACCTTCATCTAAATACAAAACTTGTAATACAAAAATTATGGGGAACAAAAAGATCAAGCTACTCCTCAAACGAAACTTCGAGCAATTGATTATGTGCTACAAATCTGAAAAAACAAGGCCAAAAAAGATCCAACTTTAATCACGAATCTGAGAAAATACAGTTCACCATCCTCGAAGCCAATGGTCATAATGAAGCCTCATCGTCTATGCACATCTTTTTTATGTAGAGCTCGACTCGATTTAAAGCTTGTATGTATTAATCACAGGTGGTTTGGATGAACGCGTTTAAAAGAGGAGAGAGAAAGAGGAGGAGGAGGTGCGCTCGCCCGAGTCAGGCCCACTACAAACGGCCGATTCGAACATTGTCTTGATACTGGCTCCGGGCTGCGTTGAGAAGCGTGCTGGTACAACCCAAACTCACATGTAGACAAGCGGTCAGGACGATTATCATGCAGGCTACCAAACATGCTCCTATTACACATGAATGCACATACAAAACCAGTTTACGGTTCTACTAGTACTTTTATTTATCAATTGCTGCATCCAGTTTAGTTCGAAATTTTGGTTAGGAGAGGCCACACACCAACTTCGGTGCTGGTCCATTCGAATAAGGGCCACTTTTCATTGAAGATTCTTTTTTAATAGAATAATTCATTTCATGGGATTTTCTTTGAGAAAGACCTTTGGATCAAAAGGAATGCATTCCTACACCTAAATTTTATAGAGTTTACCACTATGATCGGTTTTATACACTCATTCACGTCAGATTAATTCATTTTTTTCGTGTTTTTTCAAATGACTATTCCTGCAGTTTTTCTCTATTTTGTGCCTACATTTCTATCAATATTCTTGTTTCCCCATTCTTGTGTTTTCTAATCCGGTGATCCAAAGAAGCCCTAAAACGGAGTAGCCGTGTGTAATCACCACACACAAATCATCATGCGCTAATACATGCATGTAGTATTAGTTTTTATATTATTTTCAGGAAACATGTCGTGCAAGCTATCCACGAAAACAAGCACAACCTAATTTAAAAGGTTCTCCCTTTGTAGAAACATACTTACGGACTACAAAATATCATCTTATACTGAAAATCTGAAATGCATCAATTCAAATACGAAACTGAATTGAGCGCAATATATACACCGAGACCATCAGTTCTCCTCCCTCTCCTCCTCTCTACAAAGGCGCCTAGGGTTTCATTGCTTCCCGTCGTCACCGCAGCCGATATGCCTCGCTTCTGTGGTCTTCGGGCCATGGAGGCAAGGTGGATCTAGTCGCCTGCCAGCGGGAGGGCTTCGCTTTCCTGTTTTTAGGGTGCAGGTTTGGTGGGGAGGCGCTCAGGTGGTGGCGGCATTGTTTCTTCCAATAATATCTCTTCGGCTTCAGCCCCGTCTCGAAGGCAATTTCGAGGAGCTTGTAGAGTGGCATGGTCCTCGAGGACTTATTCTGGCTGTGGGATCTTCGGGTCGTCAAGGAGTTTCATCGGCAGTTCATCCTTCTCCGTGACGGATGTGGTCTTTTTGACCCATTCGGTGACTTCCCGTCAGCAACCTTCAACGTCTGGTCGGCTCAGGTAGGAGCGGCAGTGGCGGTGCACCGTCGACACGGTCTGGAGGTTGAATATGAAGACTTCTCAAGGATTTCGATGCAATTTTCGTTTTTATTGAGAAGTTTTGTACTATTCGTATATTTTTAATATTAGAGTCCTATTTGCAAAAATAATAATATGAAATTGAAGTAGGGAACACAGCGTCGAAGATAAGAGGATCGACGCGCCCTGGTACGCTACGGGGATGGTGGAGAGGTACACCTGACACCCTTCAGAAAGGATGGAGACATCCGCATGCATAGCCACGTTGGTGCCGACATGGCAAGGATTTCTCCCGACCCATCAAACCAGACACCCGGACACCATGAATCGCTCCACCCAGCTTGCCACCCACAAGCTCACGCCACCAAGATCTTGCAGTCATCACCACCTTCTCACTTTGGTCCATAAAGCGAGTCTGGTAGGACCAAGTGCTTACTCAATATGTAGAGCTCGTTGGGGAACCCCAAGAGGAAGGTATGGTGAGCACAACAACAAGTTTTCACTCAGTTATAAAACCAAAGTTATCGAACCAGTAGGAGTAGGGAAACACCTCCAATGTGTTGTTTCCAACTTGGAATCCTATACAACACAACCACAGAACATTGCCCCCAACTTACAGTGAGGTTGTCAATCTCACCGGTTTTACTGAAAACAAAGGATTAAACGTATTGTGTGGAAGGGGCGAGGTCGGTGGAGTGCCAGGGAGCCCGCACCACCCCTTGGCGAGGCCTAGCCTGGCCCGCGCCACCAGGTGGTGTGGCCAGCCCCTGGCCCCTCTCCGTCTTGTCTTCTGGCTCTGTGTTCCCCTCGGTGAAATATTGACTTTGTCTTTTGTCCCATCCAATTTCGAGAATATTCATTTTCTGGCTTTTCTAGAACCAAAAACAGCAGAAAACAGGCAACTCGCAGTATGGCATCTTGTTAATAGGTTAGTCCTAGAAAGTGTATAAAAATACTCCAAGTGTGGACAAAACATAAGAAACAGATATAAAACAAGCATGGAACATCAAAAATTATAGATACATTTGCAATATATCAACATCCCCAAGCTTAACTCCTGCTCGTCCTCGAGTAGGTAAGTGATAAAAAGAAAGAATAATTTTTTTTGTGACATGCACCATCATAATCTTGATCAAAGTATTTGTAGAACATTGATAGCTAGAATCATAGTACTTTAACATACCATGAAAGATATAGTTCTAACAATAAGACATAGCAACTATGTTGTAACATGAAAAGGTACAAACAAAAGATTCATGAATAACAATGCTTTGAAAGACGTTTGTTTGTTTCACATAAAGAAAACATAATGAGAATGGTATTCAGCTTGTCCCTCATAGTGTAGCAAAACATAAATGCACAGGACACCTTCAAAGTTCATAAGGGTGACTAGATACAAATAGTTTAAGAACAACCAATATTAAAGTTATGCATCAATCAAAAGTCTTGGGACAATGCACATTAAACTAAGAATGGCCACTGTGCTCTCTTAATAGGTGCATAAAGATAGAAGACGGAGACTCAATATAAAAGTAAAAGAAAGGCCTTCATAGAAGGAAGAAGGGATTCAAGTCTCATAAAGAGCTTCCAAAAATTATGGTACTTATTAGCTTCGGCTCTCATTGCCCCTATCATAAGTATCTTGAAGTGATTAAGGTTAAAGTGAACAAACTATGGAGTATATGCTTGACAAAGTATAAGTTCGCAATCTCATGTCCCTTGAATACGCGGGCCGATCCTCACGCTACTCAACTTTAGTTACCGGTAAGTTCTTGTCGTAGTAAGTACATGTGTATCATAGAGAACTGCCAACGGGGTACCCCTTGCACGATGATACGGAAGAATCCCCATATCAAAATGACAAGGCAAGCAGACAATAAGCATCTCAGCATCTTCTTATTTACCATGGGAAAATGGTGTTTTTTCTATCTTTCCTCTGTTCTCATATTTTTTTCTTTTTTCTCAATCTCTATCTCTTTTTTATATAAGAAGAATGCTTCATAGACTTCTCATTATGGTTACGCTGCAGGTTTCCACCATGATTAGGCATGGATTAGACCAGCCGCCCAGGCGTTTCTTTAACACACATACACAACTCCATGGACATACAAGCTCCCCTTTCATTTCACAACGACAAGATCCACAAACAAAAGAGCATGATATCAACTAGGTATAATGTACAAGTGCAATGTTGAAAGCGTTCCCCATGAAAGCATTGTTCTGCTAATCCCAACGTATAAGTGCAAGCATATACAACATAGATGACACAATGGTTCAAGTTTATTAGGGGCAAAAAAAGTAAAGTGTGCCATCAAGTTCGTGAGAGCTTTAATCACTAATTTTCACATAACAAGTTTAATTCGGAAGGTAGATAAAAACATGAATATACTTGGAATAACAAATGCTAATAGGTAGGTATGGTGGACTCTTTGGAATAACTTGGTTTTATTTGGAGTTGGATACATGAGTGGAACTCATACGGTATGGAGGCTTGCAAAAGACTGGGAGCGACCAACTAAGAGAGCAATAATGGCCATAATCATGCAAAGCGACAAAACATCATTAATTAAAGCGTAAAGTGATATTACAAGTTGAAAACTAAAGGATCATAGAGGCTATGGTGACTTGGTATAGTCTTAACATGGTGTGAGCATGCGCCAAGTCAACCCAAATAAAGCATCAAAGGAGAATACCATAATACTATGCTTTAATATGCTAAAACAACACATGATTCTTTCAAGGCTCATTAAACAATCTCAATTATTTGTAACATGTCATGCTATAGCAAAAATCACTAAGCATAAAGCCAAAACAATATCAAGCATGACATGACAAAGCATAGGCCACTGTAAAAAACAAGCTCCTTTTGTACCACTTAAGCATGAACTTTCCTACTCTTTTCCAATCCAAACCAATCTTAGTTGAAAACTAATGTATGAATAAGGGGGTCCAACCAATTTATTGAAGAAAACTAAGCAAACTAAGCAAACGAAAACCAAAAACAAAAAAGAAGACGCTCCAAGAACAACACAACTGTACATGAAACAATAAAAATGAAGTGTTTGGAAGAAACCTCAAATTTTTATTGATGAAGAAGGGGATACCTTGGGCATCCCCAAGCTTTTACGCTTATATTTCTTGGATATTTCTTGGGGTGACACGGGTGGCATCCCCAAGCTTGAGCTTTTGTCCATTCTTCATCTTATCGCATTACTCTTCCCTACACTTTAAAATTTTCCTTCATACAAAACTTCACACAATCTTCATTAGCAACATTAGTGTAATCAAGATAATAAGTCTTTTGGTTCAGTTCCAACACAAATAAAACTTCCATTAAAACAAAGCTACTGTAGCACTTCCTTTAAAAAGTTCAAATGATCAAAGAGAAAGAGATTAAGAGGCAAATCCAAATAATGGCAGAAATCTGTCAAAACAGATCAGCAGTTAAAAAACAATTTTTTCGAAGACCTTCTGTTGCTCAAATTGAAAAGTGTTGAACTAACGAACGTTGGATAACAACCTGGGGCAGAATCACAAAAAATTACAGCTCAACCCGATGTACATAGATTTGTCACGAAATTTTACAGCGAAGCACACAAATCTGTTTCGAGACAGCAACTTTTCCAAGCATTACTGCTCTCTCATTAGAGGTTACTCTTGGCACAAAAGCCACACAAAAATGATAAGGAGAGGTTATTACTGAGGCAATAACTTCCAAGACTCAACTCAAACTTTTGGGTTATGTCCCAATAAGTACTTTTCTTTAACGCCTTTAAGTTAGCCATGATAGTTTGAGAACATGCTCACATAAGAAATATGAATTGAAATAAAAGAGAGCATCAATAAGAAAAAACACATTTAAGTCTAACCCACTTCCTATGCATAGGAATCTTGTATGCAAATAAATTCACAAAGAACAAAGTGACTGGCATAGGAAGATAAAACAAGAGTAACTTCAAAACTTTCAGCACACGGAGAGGTGTTTCAGTACCATGAAAACTTCTACAACCACATTTTCCTTTCTCATAATAATTTTCAGTAGCCTCATGAATAAACTCAACAATATAACTGTCACATAAAGCATTATTTTCATGATCTACAAACACATAATTTTTATCAAGCTAAAAAATAATGGTATTAAAATCTTCAAACCCACTTTTAACAATTTTATAAAAAGATGACTGATCATTCTCAAGAGGTATGGGGTTCCAAGATAAGGTCAAGACCCCTCCAATCTCATTTTTAACAGTAGTACAATTAATATTATCAACCAATATAGTACCATCATTTAGAAAATATCATAAATATTTTCTAAGCAACGCTCTTTAGTACCATGCATTTCGAAGTTAGGCACTAATAAAGGATTATCATAGATAACTGGAGCATAATTATTATCACAAGTTTTACCCATAGTAGATTTTTCAAGAGAATCCACATGAACATAACATTCATCCTCCTTTGGTAAGCATGGGGGACAATCAAATAATGTAAGGGATAAAGAGTTACTCTCATTAGAAGGTAGGCATGGGTAGCTAATCCATTCTTCCTCCTTTTGTCCATCACTCTCCTCCTCTTTTTCATCTAGTGAGCTTTCAGGTTCAGCAATTTCTTCTTCCATAGGCTCTTGCAAATTGTGGACACATTCTTGTGCATGACTGAGTCTCTCTTTATAATCAATGACATAACAATTATTGCTGAAATTTTCTATGCAATGATCAAGGATAGAAGTGTCGTGGTGGTGTCACGGCAGATGCCATGGATAGGCTAAAGGTGGGGACAATATGCACTAGAGGAATCCAGGGAGGGATAGTGTGGTGATTGCACACACAGTTGCTTTGTGTTCAGTAGATTTCCAAGGTTACAAATGCTCCTTGAGCTGTATTGGGGAGAGGAGGAAGAAGGAAATCTCTTACTCTCACCACTGACTAGCTCTTAGGAACCTAGCACCCAACAAGTAAAACTCAACTCACTAGAGATCAACCCTTTCTATAGAGGCCCTAGCCCTCCTTATATAGGGGTGGCTAGGTCTCCAATTAGGGCATATGCGGCCTTATATAGGGGTGGCTAGGTCTCCAATTAGGGCATATGCAGAGGCATATTTCAGGGAATATGCCTCTTCCCAAAATAGTAAACCGACCGGGTCACTTTTCCCCATCGTAAGCCATGTAGAGGCTACGTGAGCCTCCGCTTCGCTCACGCTCCAGCGTACAGTGACCTCCCTTTGACCAGCGAGATTCCTTCCTTCTCTTGCAAGCCTGATATAACCCGGATCATGCCTGGTTAATTCGGCCACACCTGTTCCTGCATACAAGTTAGATACGTCCTGTCGGCATACGACATAGGTCGGCCGGGACTCAGTTAGGCGGACATCCTCCGGTCCGGGTTACCCCGTGATTCGGCCTGCCTTGAGGTGACTTGGCCAACACTTGCTTTGACCTTCCTGTACCTCGGGTGTGACCATACCCAGGGGTATCCCCCCAACATTAGTCCCCGAAGCTAGTGCGGTCCTGATACATTGCAAATGTATCTATAATTTTTTATGTTCCATGCTTGGTTTTATCCACTTTCTTGTGTTTTATTCCAACTTTGGAGTAATTTTCGTATGATTTCTTGGACTAACCTATTAACAAGAGCCACAGTGCCAGCTGCCTATTTTCTGCTGTTTTTGGTTCCAGGAAAGTCAGAAAATGAATATTCTCGGAATTGGATGGCACAAAAGCCAAATTTCCTATTTTTCCGAAAGTGATCAAGTGCCAGAATACGAGACGGAGAAGGGGCAGGGAGCCACCACACCACCTGGTCGTGCGGCCAGGCCTGGCCCGCGCCAGGGGGTGGTGTGGCCGCTCCCGGCACCCCCTCGGCCTCTCCTTCCGCCTATATATTGCCTTCAGGTTGAAAACCCTAAGCACCCGATCAAAAATCCACGAAAGAGTCTGTAGCCACCGTCATCTCCATCCCTAGATCGGGAGGGATCTGAAGATCTTCCTGGCACCCTGCCGGAGAGGGGAATTCACCCTGGAGGCCTTCTTCATCACCATGCAAGCCTCCGGTGTGATGCGTGAGTAGTTCATCCTTGGACTACGGATCCATGTAGTAGCTAGATGGCTGGTTCTCCTCCTTTGTGCTTTCATGTTTAGATCTTGTGAGCTCCGTTCATGATCAAGATCATCTATTTGTAATTCTACATGTTGTGTTTGCGGGGATCCGATGGATATTGAGATGCTATTTCAGATTGATTATTGATTCTCTCATGTCTTTGTTATTTGAGATCTTGCATGCTTTCCGTTGTTAGTAGCTATCTTGGCCAAGTAGATGCTAGCAACTCCAAGAGTTAGTATTTATGCTCGATAGTGGGTTCATGCCTCTGGTAATCTGTGGAAGTGATAGAAATCTCTAAGGTACTAGATGTGATGGTGCTACTAGGGAGAAAACAACAATCCTTTGTTCATAGAACAATCGTATTGTTTACTTTACACACAGTTCGTAAAGCAATAATCTGTTGCTTGCAACTTAATACGGGAGGGGGTTCGGATGATAACCTGAAGGTGGATTATTAGTCATATATGCAGTTGGATGGCGGTCTATGTATAATGTTGTATTGCCCAATGAAGTCTCAGAGGAGTCAAGATGATTAGTATATGCATGTATTGCTTTCTCGGTGTTTGTCAATTGCCCCGCTGTAATTTGTTCACCCAGCATGTTATCTATCTAAGGAGAGCCACCTCTAGTGAACTATGGATCCCGGTCCTTTTTCTTTACATACAATCTATAAACTATTTACTTCTTTGTGTTTACTTTCTGCAAACTTTTACTTCTTTCCATTCGATACGTTTAATCCTTTGTTTTCCGCAAAACACGGTGAGATTGACAACCTCATCGCAAGTTGGGGACAAAGTTATGTGGTTGTGTTGTGTAGGTCTCCACGTTGCTACTAGCACAGGTAGTGCGCCCTGCCAAAGCTCAGCTAGTAACACCTTTGGGGTGTTTCCTTGCTCCTGCTGGTTCGATTAAACCTTGGTTTCATAACTGAGGGAAAACTTACTGTTGTGCTCATCATACCTTCCTCTTGGGGTTCCCAACGAGCTCTACGTCGAAAGTCGAGCGCATCAGGTCTTAGCAACTCCAGCCGCTAAGGCCACGACAGGTTCCATTTTTTCGAACCTTTTGCTCCTTTTTCCGAATTATCTCATAGTCCGGATTCCATAGGCTAACTTTCCCTTGGCACATTCCGAGTTTTCACTCGCTGTCCGGGTCATCCTTTGGTTATCTGGGTTATTCTTCCTTCTCTTGTACGCTATCCCATGTGGAGGGTAATCATTATCTTGCCTCATTTTAAGGGCCTGTGCCAGTAACTGCCGCAATAATGTCAGGTGTTACTGTTGCACACGTCCCATCATGCCTGTCTCCTCGTTAACTGTATCATAACGTCACGTCGTGGGATCCACTGCGCCCTGTGGCCCTTCTAGTGGCTCATCGCTGATTGGCTGATCCGGATTGTACACGGCCACACCGTGCGGCCCTTCCACACCGCACGATCCCACTACCCCGCTGGGGCGTGGTTAAATAGGGGAGGGGCGCGCCCCTTGGGACTTTTCCCCATCCTAGCGCCCCTCTGCCTCTTCTTCTTCTTCCTAGCGACAGCACCGCCGCCGCACCGTTCCTCACGCACCAGCATCGCCACCACCCCCGCGCATCTCCTCTGTCACGGGTACGCGCCAGTCCAAGGCACTGCCCCCCACCACCGATAGGGCCAGTGAGGACAGCGACCTAGAAATGACAGAGGAAGAGCTCACCGTCGCGGAACAGGAGATGGACGAGGATGCGGAGAACGCCGAGCACAGCGCCTGGGCTGGGTCCTAGGTTTGCCAAGATGACCTCGACTGGCTCTACCGTACGCGCCGTATCCCGGAGGGTGTTGTTGCCCGCCTCGCCGCCGAGGAGCTCGCTCCCTCACCAAATCCGGGTGAGTTCATTGTGTTCCTCTCCCACTTCCAGCATGGGTTCAGCCTCCCCGTCAGTGACTTCTTCCACGATTGTCTCAACACCTACGAGCTTTAACTACATCACCTTCCGGCGAATGCCATCACTTCCCTTTCTGCCTTTGCTTCCACCATAGAGGGCTATGCCGGATTGTGGCCCACTAAGGAGCTCTGGATCCGTTTTTTCGGTCTACGCCGGAATGTGATTCCGAATAAGGAGCTTCACCCGGAGGACAAGCAACTCACGCAGTTCGGCGCTGCCTCTATTTCTCCTCGGAAACAGTCTGTCTTTCCCTGAGTAATGGGGCTTGATTCTCGAAAGGCCTGGGCCTGAACCTTCTTTTATGTTAGAAATAGCACGAAGGAAGATCTGATCCGGCTGCGCCCCTACACTCCAGGTCCTCCTAATCCGGATCTGTGGGACCGGATCTCCAAGAAACCCACAGTCCTGGTGAACCAGGTCAACAAACGATTTCAAGAGCTGAAAGACGCCAAGATGCGCAACAAGGATGCGATGATCACTTTCGTTCGCAACCGGATCTCCCCTCTCTAGAAACGCACACACAAGCTGTGCCATATGAGCTGGCGCCTTGACCCCAACCGGACTTCCTTCTTTGAGCTGAGCAACACCGAGATATATCGCCAGGTCAAGGCCCTCTTCACCACTGACAAGAACTTCTCCGCTGATTGGGAGTGGGGAGTTGAACATTTCTGCCAGGATAGGCTTCCTCCTATGGTAATTCTCGTCTTCCAATTTCTTTCCAAGTTATATTGTATGTCGGAGTATGTTGCTTATTTGATCTTCTTGTATTTCTCTCTTAGCTGTTTCTTCAGAAAACACTCGAAGATGGCGCCAACCATTCGCAGAAATGGGCGAAGGATCGAGATGCCCCGGACGAGGAGGAGCCGGATCAGGAAATGTTCTTGCCAAGCAACATACCGGTAAATTCTCTTCCATTAGAGATTGGCCTGACAATGAAGATGATTCTGACGTTGAGGTGATGGAAGCATTTGACGCTGTCCCTCTTTCTTACACCTATCCGGCCTTAGTTAACCCGGGTGGGCAGATTCATGAAGATCCTCCTCTTGCCACGGGCGAGCCTGTCCCGGTTGCGTCCAAGAAAAGGGGAGCTGCTTCTGCTTCTTCTTCCGGGCCTCCCAACCCAACCAAGAGGCGAAAGAAGTCTGCGGACAAAGCCGCCACCAAGCCTAGAACTAAGGCCATAACTCGGAGGGCTCGGAAGCCCAAGGATCCATTGACCTCGGATGAGTAAGTCATTTCTTCCTTATCCAATTTTCTGCTTCGTGCCTTTCTTCTATTGTAACTTATTGTTTGTCGTTTGATTTGGCAGGGCTGCGATGGAGGTTCCTCAGAGCGGATCCGGCATCGCTTCGCCGCTCCGACATAGCCCTTCTCCCCCTCATGGCGATGATTCTCGCCTGTTGAGCCCCATTCCAGAGGGTTCAGCAGCTGCTCCGGGTTCTAGCCCACCTCGTCAAGAGGAGGGCAACCTTGGAACAGGGGGAAGTGGTTCTGCCGAGGCTGCGGTTGCTCCCAGCTCCTCTTCGGCTCAGCCGCAACCAGCCACCACCGAGGTTCCTTCAGCACCCCCACTAAGATTGTGGTAAAACAAATTATGCTTCTCCACGTGCTCCACTACGGTTACCTCGTTCCTCTCTCAGTCTTTACTCGCTTAGTAGCTAGGTTGACATATAGGGAAATTCACCTTAGTTGCATATCTAGATAATTTACCTTTGTGTTAAGCCTAAAATTGAAAAAGGGTTAAAAGTTGAAGTAGCGCATATCCACCCTCCCTCTAGGTGTCCATAGGATCCAGTTTAATTGGTATCAGAGCCTCGGCTCTTTATTCGGGCTTTACCGCCTAAGAGAGTATGGGTACTAAAGATGTTGGTGAGGTTGTGGACAAGGTCACACTAGTACAAACACGTTACTTACAGACTTCAATTGCCCATAGGCTTCATCTGGTTTCTCGTTCCGGCTCAAGCGCATAGCTTCTAAGAGCACACCACTAGAGCCGGTTTTTCTTTGCAGCTCTAAGATACGCCACCTTAGATGATGCAAAAAGGAAAACGCCTCCAACATGTATGAGCTGGAGACGGCCATTCATGTTGGGGATCGGTGCGGAAAACAAAGATTTCCTACGTTAAAACCCCAGAAACTGCCTAGGATCTATCTATTTAGTAATGCGGTAACGGCCGGAGCATAAAGAATACATACCCTTGTAGACCGTACGCGGTTAACGTTCCGCAGGGAACATGGTTGAAGTAGTCGTACTCGAAGCCGACCTCAAGGTCGCTAAGCTCCTCGCAGGTCACCCCTTGCTCCTTCTTGATCTTCATCATCTTCATCGTGGAACAGCTCCGGCTCATGACATTCAAGCGCCCCAAGTGTTGCGCCTCGTGTCTTCGTACACATCCGGTGCACGATGAGACCTCCGGCTCCCCGATCCCACCGGGAGTGTGGAAGTTGATATCCGGCTAGGAATCCCTGCAACGCAACGACGTACTGCAGGTGCGCCTTGATCGCATAGCCCAGACTTGGGGCCATGGTCACAAGGGCTAGAGAGGGAGAGAGAAGGAGAAAGTCAACCAAAGGACTTCTCCAAATATTGGTGTGTCTCATCCCACCCATGGGCACCCCTTTATATAGGGGGAGGGTGTGTGCCCTCCACTTTGGGTTTCCCATGTGGGACTAAACAAGGGAGAGAGGGGGAGGCGCATGGGCCTCATGGGCCACCGGCCAGGGGTGGGCCCCACCCTGTGCATAGCCCTAGGCAGGCCGGGTGGGACCCCTTGAGGCGCCTGGGCCTTGGCCCTTCCTTCCTCCGGTTTTCCCTCATGGGGCCTATTTCCCTAAGAAGTTTGGCCCATTAGTGGAATAACCCTTCAAATTAGATTTTCATATTATAATCCTCTCACGGCTCGGGAATTCTCTAGACATGATCTATATCAATGATCAACAGAGGGACCAGGGATATCCATTTGACCCCTATGCATTCCTGATGACAATGTCGTTTGAACCGTCTAAATGTAGCATCCTCTTCCTTTTGTTTCTCGATACAACTTGTCCGAGATCCGATCATCGGTATCCTATACCTTTGTTCAATCTCGTTCACAACAAGTTATGTTTTCTTGTTACCGTGATATTACATCCCCGTGACCTAGTCACATGTTGCAACATTTATAGATGTAATCTCACCAAGTCGGCCTTATGTATCTTTACCCGTCATGTGGGTGAAAAAATCTCGGTCTTGCAGCCACATGTCATCTACTGTTCCTTTGGAATACCCAATGTACACCTTTATAGCCACCGTATTACCAGATGACGGTTGATGCAGTCTAAGCAGCCTAGGGAAACAGTGAGTAATATGAGCTCACGGTCTAAGGAGAAGGAGTCTGGGTATAGATGTTGCAACAATGAAATATATGACTTGATCGTTTTACAATCCTTCGAGGAATGTCCAATCACATCATTCTCCAATGATATGGTCTCGTTGTCAGTCGGCATAAATGCCCATGATCTTGAAACCCAGATCATCTTCGTGACCAATGAACTAGTATAAATAGAGGCTACTAGGGACTTGGTTGTTTCATACCACACCTGTACCAATGTTTCTACTTGGCACAGTTATAGCACAATATGAAACTATTATAAAGTGATTGAGATATGACAATAAAAACCTATTTATTATTTGCCTCTAGGGCATATCTCCTTCAGTCTCCCACTTTCACTAGAGTACAAATAAACTAGCTTGCATTTTACTCATATAAACCATATACCATATGCATTTACAGATCATGCATGCTCATGGGAAACGTCATGTCCATGTTCTGTTTTATCAGATCATTATGTCTTTTGCAAATCGTTAATGTCTTCCTAATTTTGACATTCACACCATTATCTTATAATGGGTCGAAGCATTTGTTTGGCAACAAAATGAGACTTTGTTTCTAGTGTTTATGATGACGGTCGTTTTCACCGTTGTCATCTAAACTTCGAAACACACTTTGCTATCCTTTGTGTATATACTATAGTCATGGCAGCAGAACGAGGTCGGATTCCAGGAGCTTACAGTGACGTTAGATCAACCTCGAGGGCTTTGTCATGGGCACTGGACCCTGGGACACATCATTCTACGTTAAAAGCGAACTAGCCCCGCCATAACATTATACATCACATCAGATGGAGCTTTTATACTTCTATATCTATGTAGATCATAGTGCATGAAATGCATCTATGCCACTTACATTGCTTCTAGCCATTTATGTACAAACTTAATGCTAGTTCAGTGATCAACTCAGGAATCACTGAAAGACATGTTCTTACAGTTAAGACTTTGTCTTACCAACCAGAACCTCAGGTCACTTTATGTCGACTATACAACATGGTTATATGGAAGAACCTATGACTGAGGCATAGGAGATGCAACGCATCTCTTTCTTTCAACCATAGTTACAATACTAACTCAATGCTTCATATGGTAAGAACTACTTTCGCACCTTGTTCCATTCTGAGCTACTTCAGAATCTTGCTTAGGACATTCTGAACATCTTTCAGAATAGAGTCCAGGAAGCATTTGACATTCAGTGTTTATTAAAGTCACCAATCTATCTCGATAGATCTTATTGTTTAATAACTTCAACTTCATCCTAACTTAAATATTATTAACACCAATCACATCATTCACATATGTTGTCCACATATCCTAGAATGATTTCACGCTCCCACTCAAATATTACATTCATGTTTGAGATCCAGGGATTTCACTTAGCCCCCACTCAAATATGACATTCATGTTTGAGATCCAGGGATTTCACTTAGCTCCCACTCAAAATATGTCAGCTACATATTATGAATTAGCCAAGCTGATTTGCTCCCACTCAAATCTAGGTCCTCTCGATAATCTTGGACATTCCAAAATTCTTTGATCATTATCAATTTTAGAATTCCAATTACGAGACTTCAATATCCATATATTTATAGTGTAAATCCAAAAGACTTCAGCATCACTACTGTTATAGTCAACTCCTTGAATTTGTCCAAACTTGTGACAAATCGAGCTTTTGTCATTCATTAAGTTTCATTTCCTTCTTATGACTTTGCAGTCAATCAGAAATATCAAGTAAACTTCTATACTTTAATAAGATCAAGTAACATGTTACTTTGTAATCTTAAATGTAACTTAATATAGGATTTTATGACTCCTAGTCATTTCTCGCACTCAGGTCCATCACGCTTCTTTATAATTTGTAGGTATGTCTTGTTCAAAACATGACATGTGAATCAATAATATAATTTCCACAAACTTCTAGAATATATAGTTGAATCCTACCTTCTTTAGTAAAAGTATTCAATGAAGCTTTATGATCATTATCATTGGTTTCTCCTCTGTTTGTAGAGTTTGGTTTCACGAAACAAATTCTGCTGCGCCACTCAACAATTCGGAGGCAAGGTCAAAAACCTTGTTTTGATCTTTTACTTTCTTCCACCTGTATCTTCATCAAGACACGTCAACTTAGGACAACAACAGGTTTGCCCCTTGTGTAAGATGCATTCACAGCTTCCTAAGAATGCTCTACAAAGACTTGTTTATTCGCCACGACTTTGACTTGTCGAAATCTCTAGAAACTCGAACGTGCCATAACAATTATGGTGTTGTTTCCACGAATCTTCAGATGTTCCTTTGTATTTCAAATGAGTGTTTTCTTATTTCGATCTTTAACTCTAAACGACAACTATAACCCTGATAAGAGATGATATTATACCATATGTATCTAATAGATATTGATTATGATGTTTATATATTTCAACACAGTTTGAATTCATTCAATTATCATAATTTGTGAAACATCTTTCACAAGTTCCTTTTATGCTAAACTTAACTTGAATACTTTAGTCGTGTCGATCAAATCGAAGAGACTTGTTAATTCAGTTAATTCAATATCCCATTTAGTTATGAACTCATTTGAACAATTCAAATCATTTCAAACTTCATGTTTCATTAAGTAAATACACTTATTCACTTAAGTCCACAATAAATGATTTCCACTACTTATTGAAAATACGATACATCAATATGTATAAAGTTCAACATTTATTCGCACATCACCGTTTTACCAGAATGCAGAGTTTTAGTCATTCTGCCCAAGAGGCATGATTTTGCAAAGTCTCTAGATTATGCATCTAGGACCCCAATCTTTCATAAATAATATGCAATAACCAAAATGACTTAAATTATAGTGTCTTTTTATTATTAAGCTTTGGATATCTTTTAGCATTCTAATCCTTTATAAATGTTTAAACTATTATCATTAACATAGTGATGAGAATAACTTGTTTATAATCGTAATGTGACCATAATGGTATTGTTCATACGAATAGTACAAACTGGTTTGTAACTTGTTCATATGAATAATAATCTTGCCAAAAGCAAGACACACAAACAGGGATTACAAATTTATATTCAAGTCCACTAATCCAAATGATAAACTTTGAGGAAAGTGGTGATGTCGGCCATCAACTGTTTTGCTTGCCATCATCATGTCACGTTGCCTCAAAACCATCAATTCTCAAGCAGATCCTCCTGTTTTCACAAAACGGGACAAGTATCAAATACTTTGCAAACAGCAATGAATTTTGCGAGAACCACATTTATAATTTTGTATATCTAACATATACCTTTTTCATCCATGACCTCCTTTTGCAATCAAGCCCTTCCAAGAGTTCTCAACTCTAATGCAAGATCACTAAGTGTTTTTGCAAACAATCCAGAGTCATCGAATTATCTCCTAATGGTTATTGTGTCAAGAAGAGAAGATCACCGTTTACGAGGATATCCCTCAGGCGTGGGTACTAATCTATGAAGTTGGACCCTTTTGCTAAGTTCCACATTAAGCAATATATTCCCATGGTCGCAAACGACCTCAATGGGATAGGCTAAGGTCTACTAAGATATTTGCGAACAGACATCTAGACTAAGTTTATAATAAGAGATCAATTTATAATTGGTCTCCACTAAAATGGTCATCCCCTAGACGATTTTAGTGATCGCATGATCCCTATCCTCTGCACCTCCCCCGATCGTCACGGCCATTAGTGCAGTATCAATGGTAGATATTCACTAATGCCAATCACATCATCCATGTGACTCATGCTCGATCTTTCGATCTCTTGTGTTCCGAGGCCACGCTTCTCTAGCGTGCTAGGCTCGCCAAATCTAACTTGTGTGTATTCGCTGTGCAAAATGGCTTACACCCAATGTATGCGAACGTAGATATGTCTGACACCCAGGCCTGTAACCCTGGATCGCCTCATACCGAAGAACTTTCTTGGTGGTGCACACACAAGGGGAACACAGAATATTGGAATTAAATAGGGATTATCTTATTTGCTACCGTTGAGTATCTAAATACTAGCACACAATAAGATGTAAAAGCTGGTATGAAAATCATATGTATAATGTGAAATGATATGGTCTTTCTTGCGCCTTGATCTCCATCGAGCGCTCCGGCATGATCTCCATCGTGCCCTTGGTTTGACGCCAAGTCCACGACGCCTCCACCAAGTCGTTCATCGGAACGATGACTATTACTATACTACTTAGTAACAGAAAAGTAAACTACTTTACCTTTGTAATGACCAATGCCATATCATAATCACATGCCCCTTGGAAAATAAAGTTAGACGCCTCTGCTTTATCTATTGCAAGTTTTATGTGGTTCTTAGGGCTTTCGCACTAGAACCGTTTCTAAACTACGAACTTTCCAACCACAACATGGATCCGATAGTTGTCTCTATTACACTCCTTTCGGGGCTCTCCATTGTAAATGCTATATCAACTATTGAATGAGAGACAGACACCTGCTAGCCACATATACGGTACAAGACGTATGTTGAGCATGGAACCAGTCTCGCGTACGAATACGCGTAAGGTCGGTCCGGGCCCTTCATCAAACAATACCGCGATATAAACAAGTACACCTTACAAGGTAACAACTAAGGGATCAATGCCTGCACAATACTTGTGCATACTGGCCGTACAGCACTCCTACGCATAGATCGGCTGTGATACCACTGTTAGGGATCGGTGCGGAAAACAAAAAACTTCCTACGTTGAAACCCCAGAAACTGCCTAGGATCTATCTATGTAGTAATGTGGTAATGGCCGGAGTATAGAGAATACATACCCTTGTGGACCGTACGCTGTTAACGTTCCACGGGGAACGTGGTTGAAGTAGTCGTACTTGAAGCCGACCTCAAGGTCGCAAAGCTCCTCGCAGGTTACACCTTGCTCCTTCTTGATCTTCATCATCTTCATCGTGCAACGGCTCTGGCTCACGACATTCAAGCGCCCCAAGTGTTGCGCCTCGTGTCTTCGTACACATCCGGTGCACGATGAGAGCTCCGGCTCCCCGATCCCGTCGGGAGTGCGGAAGTTGATATCCGGCTAGGAATCCCTGCAGCGCAACGGCGTACTGCAGGTGCGCCTTGATCGCACAACCCAGACTTGGGGCCATGGTCACAAGGGCTAGAGAGGGAGAGAGAAGGAGAAAGTCAACCAAAGGACTTCTCCAAATATTGGTGTGTCTCATCCCACCCATGGGCACCCTTTATATAGGGGGAGGGGGTGTGCCCTCCCCTTTGGGTTTCCCATGTGGGACTAAACGAGGGAGAGAGGGGGAGGTGCATGGGCCTCATGGGCCGCCGGCCAAGGGTGGGCCCCACCCTGCGCACAGCCCTAGGCTGGTCGGGTGTGCCCCCTTGAGGCGCCTGGGCCTTGGCCCTTTGGCCCTTGGCCCTTCCTTCCTCCGGTTTTCCCTCATGGGGCCTATTTCCCTAAGAAGTTTGGCCCATCAGTGGAATAACCCTTCAAATTAGATTTTAATATTATATTTATTATTAATTAAACTAATTAATATGTAAATACGTATTACAAAATCCATCTTGACCCGAAACACCTTTCGGTTCCCTTTAGATTTCCTCCGAACGACTTCGGATCTTTCCGAGAATGATTCTGGTCCTTTATTCTTTCTCCGAACTGCTTCGGATTTCTCGGCAGAATTATTCCGGCTTTCTCTTTCTCTAATGTGATTCCGTCTTACGAATGATCGCTCTCATCGTACCCTTAAGTGTATCCTCTCACGGCTCGGGAATTCTCTAGACATGATCTATATCAATGATCAACAGAGGGACCAGGGATATCCATTTGACCCCTATGCATTCCTGATGACAATGTCGTTTGAACCGTCTAAATGTAGCATCCTCTTCCTTTTGTTTCTCGATACAACTTGTCCGAGATCCGATCATCGGTATCCTATACATTTGTTCAATCTCGTTCACAACAAGTTATGTTTTCTTGTTACCGTGATATTACATCCCCGTGACCTAGTCACATGTTGCAACATTTATAGATGTAATCTCACCAAGTCGGCCTTATGTATCTTTACCCGTCATGTGGGTGAAAAAATCTCGGTCTTGCAGCCACCTGTCATCTACTGTTCCTTTGGAATACCCAACGTACACCTTTATAGCCACCGTATTACCAGATGACGGTTGATGTAGTCTAAGCAGCCTAGGGAAACAGTGAGTAATATGAGCTCACGGTCTAAGGAGAAGGAGTCTAGGTATAGCGGTTGAAACAATGAACTATATGACTTGATCATTTTACAATCCTTCGAGGAATGTCCAATCACATCATTCTCCAATGATATGGTCTCGTTGTCAGTCGGCATAAATGCCCATGATCTTGAAACCCAGATTATCTTCGTGACCAACGAACTAGTATAAATAGAGGCTACTAGGGACTTGGTTGTTTCATACCACACATGTACCAATGTTTCTACTTGGCACAGTTATAGCACAATATGAAACTATTATAAACTAATTGAGATATGACAATAAAAACCTCTTTATTATTTGCCTCTAGGGCATATCTCCTTAAAATCATTCTGACCTCTTGCAAGAACTCCTCAACCTCAGACGGCCTATACTAGGGACTGTCTCCAATAGTTAGGCGACCTGAGTCAGATTCTAACAAAGACTGTCTCTAGAACTAGTGTGCCTCGCAGCGACTTTATAAAGTGACCGTCTCTAGTGTGTGTAAACCATTTTAAACAGTAGCATGCTAATTCAAACTCGATCATAGCTGACATGGCACATAATCATGATTCAGTAGCGAGATAGACAGATTAACTCAAGAACTTATAGCAGTCAGTCAAAAGAAGACTATTTTATTAACAATTAACATTATCCCAATAGTTGGGGAAATCCATCCATATTTATCCATTAGTTTATGGAAGTGCATATAATGTCGAGTCTATACATGGAAGAAGCATAATTAGTACTCGAGTAGTAATGGGCCGCCCGGTGGAAGTTTCTAAACTAGAATATATACCTCTCCATTATCTATTTTAAAAAAGAAAATAGCTTTATGACTGCAAGTGCACATATCAATTGTAGCTAGTTTTAAAATAAGATTATCAAACCCACATAGTGCTATTTGGTTAAGCTCTTTATGTCCCTCGTTACTGTCTACCAAATGATACTTGTAAGACGCCTTTGATTTAAAGTAATGGGTGTTTGAAAGGTCTTTGGTTGAATGCAGAATAGTAACTAAAACAAATAAAAGAAAGCAAGTAACAAGAGTGTGTGAAACGTGGTTGAACTCAAGAGGGCTAAAACATTCTCGGATATGTAGGATACACCTCTAGCATGATATTATTATTCATAATTAGGATAATCTACTTCTTGTGTCATGATGTGTATGGAGAGAGCTTCATAATAAGACGTTCACTACAAGGCTCGTATGCAGTCACTTTGTTGATTCAAGAATGAGGTCACCTCTTAATAACCACTTCAATGTGTGAGAGCAATCACCCATACAGACCACTGCAATTAAGGGTATCCCCATGGATATCATAATTAGCTTAGGGATTCTCTATTTATCCTCCTTTGAACGTGCAGGTTGCTAGCCAGTGCCAATTAGTCACAATAGCTTTCCGGGCCAAGCTTCCAAACACATCCAAAGGATTTCACCCTCTTTTTTAGTCCTGAAGGCAAATGATATATGGCCAACTACACATACCATCTAAAGAGAGACATCAACCACACAACATAAAACTATCATAGACCAGTAAGTCATACGGACACAAGAATACATCATCTTTAATTCAATTTCATAATAATGCTAGGGTTTCTCCATCTTCCCAAGAACGAGGGTAAAGTACTCATACATGGAAGCAATCAATGACATCATCATAATCAAATGGATGGATAAAGGTATGGGGATAAATCTAGTGCAAACCACAATTGAATTCGGAATTACAACAAGATCTAATGAATGAAAGATGGGGGTGATAATGGTGATAGCGATGCAGTGGTTCATGATGAAGGGGATGATACAATTTCCTCCAATGATCCGTGAAGAGGCAGAGATTTTCCCTTCTCCAAGTTCCTCCTTCAGATCCCTTTCTGGTGTGGTTTTTCGTGGTTCAAGGTTGTTGTGAATATCGGATCTATGATCCGTCTTTGCTAAGAGAAAGTATTTGATGAGGTAGGCATGCTACCGCGTGGTATGGGCGGGCTCGACCCATACCACTAGTCGATATCGCTTATGAGGCCTTCCTCGTGTTTACTATTCGCCCAGGTGCCAAGGTAAATCAATAAAATGACATTTACCACTTAAAAATATCATATTATAACATAATATGACAGTTCAAATTGATATGTTCATAAGAGTCTCAGAAATTCGGGATCCTATTGAAACAAGGACAAAAGGTGCGCTCAAACGTCAAAAAATACAAAAATCCCTAATCTATTTATGCAAAAATGAAAGGCAATTATGCTTCAATTTTGAAATCATCAGGTGGGGACATCGGATCTCGCCGGAAGGAGCTTGGGGTTAGAGAAGAAAACAATGGCTAGGTACTCTCTCATCCAAGAGAAAGGAAGATCTCGTACGGGATAGAGGTAGGTCATAGAATGCAAAAAGGCGTGTCGCCTGGCGGAAAAGATGGAAATTGACATCTAAGATGTGGCAGAATAAATCGGCACAAAAATCACAAATTATTTGGATGTACAGTGGGCAAAAGATCTTGGAGCATGAATGAACGGACATATTGGTCTTGTACCCATGTGTACAGGCACAAAATCCATTCTCTTCTACTAAATTCCTTTCACTCTGGGACACCTTTCGGAAGCCTCCGATCATCTTCGGATATCCTAGAACCATTCTAGTTTTCTCTTCTCTTTTTCTCTTACGATATTAGATCAATCCCTAAGCGCCATCTACCCTTAAGTGTGCCACCCTACAGTTCGGGAATGCGCACACATGACCGACACATCTGTCCGATCAATGACCAATAGCCGGATCTAGAAACTGCTGATAGCCCCCATGCACTCCACAAATTAACTTGATCTTTTGAACCTTAAACATCGAGTCTCATTCCCTTTACTACATGATACCTGGTTTGTCCAAGATCTGATCTTTAGTATATTTATACCTAGTTCTATCTTGTTACCAACAAACACATTTACCCGTTCCCATGATATTATATCCCCGTGACCTAGTCACGTGTAATCTCACCGAGTGATCCTAGGGTATCGAGCCATCACGCGGATGGGAAAATCCCGATCTCGATGCATATGCCTCAACCTATCATTTTGGAATACTTGACAGAGACCTTTATGATCATCATATTACTGTTTGACGGTTGATACCGTCAAAGCAGCCTCGGATAATAGTGATTAGATATGATATCACGGTCAAAAGAATGGGTTACTATGTTTTACTAGATATCGTAATGTTGAACTTTGTGACTGGATCTCATTGCAATACTAAGGTTGGATGTATGTCTATCACATCATTCATCTAATGACATGACCTCATTATCAATTTTGACATAAATGTCCACGATTAGGAAACCTCGTTTATCAATTGAACAATGAGCCAGTTGACTAGAAGTTACTAGGGACTTGCTTTGTTTACATACAACACTTGTACCAATGTTTCCGATTCATACAGTTATAGCATGGCATAAAACTTATTATGAACATTTGAGATATGACAATAAAATATCTTCACTATTTGTCTCTAGGACATATGTCCTACATTTGGACCATGGTTTATCACGCGAGTTTTTTTTGTGGCACAAGTTGTTTTTGTGCCTCACGGACAGTGCATTTTGGCATTGCCTTGCGTGTGTCAGTGCTTTTTTCTAGGCTACATTGGCCCTTTTCCTTTTTTTTCTTTTTTTTTGTTCTAGCTGTTTATTTGTTTGTGTTTTCCTTTTTTTTGGTTGTGGGTTCGTCTGGGTATTTTGTCATGTCACACATATTGTTGTTTGATTGGCAAGCAATGACAACTATAAATAGGAAGCACAAAAATATTATGTAGATGTGGCTTTTTTGAAATTTTCTAGCTTGAAACATTTTTCATACTTGACCTTTTTTCTGCCACTCATTTTTTCTATGTTGTTCGGACGAAGATGTTTCATCATCCTCTTGTTTTTATATAATATTTTTTTCTGAAATAATAAGAACCCAAATCCACACCCATAAATACTTGATCCTGAGTGGCTAAGTTGTATATCCACTTCCCTGACCAACTAAGATAGGTTACTTGGTTGTAATTTAGAGAGAGAAGGACGGAGAGGTTGCTTCTATATATTTTTTTGGATGCAGTAGAGCTGACTGTACTGAAGGACCGAGGATTTTCAGGTTGCAATTTAGTGAAAGAGAATGGGGTTGAGAGTTCACATATTGTTTACTAGGTGCAGTTGCAATATATTTTCATCAAGGTATTTTTGATATTTTTGCTCTCTCATTGTTTTGAATCCAATGTGTGAAAAAATTATAAATTATTTTTGCTTTATTTCGTGATGCAAATTTTTGTTTATCAGATTTATCTTTTTTATTTTTTATTTTTTGATGCTGTTATTTTTTGTTTTAAAATAGGTGATGGATCTTGGAGCTTTATGTCCTATTTGTCGACAACCCCTTAATATTTGTCATCTTGCAACACAAAGTGGAACAATATTCTCTGTGAGGTAGCTAGTCCTAGCATCTAGATTAGCAATTCTAAGTTATTGCATTTTTGAAATCTAGTACATCAGATTTCATGAATCATATTTTTTTCGTGCTTCCTATGAGTTGCAATCGTAATTACAACTGGCTCACGTTCTCCCGGTTGCAGTTGATCTCGAATTTGATATCAAATATAAAACTAAGAGCTAGTCCATCATATATTTCTAGAATTATGATTTCCATGCTTCCTATGAGTCAATCGGATTTGCAACTTATTTATATTTTTCCTAGTTGCAACTGGAATTACAACCGTTTTTATTTTATTTTATACTCCCCACGTCAAGAAATAACTGACTTGGCTTTGTCTAGATTCACATGTATCTATACACTAAAACATGTCTAGATACATACAAATCTTTACAAACACAAGACACTTATTTTTGGACGGATGAAGTATCATATTGATTGGTAATTAAACTAGTCCATCAGATTTTTGAATTATGTTTTTGCGTGCTTCCTATGAGTTGTAACCAGACTTGCAACTTTCCCAGTTACAACTGGAATTGCAACTGATTTCAAATTTGATATCAAATTGAATAAGAGCTAGTCCATCTTTTTTTGAATTATGATTTTCGTGTTATCTATGTGTTTCAATCATACTTGCAACTAGTCCATATTTCTCCTAGTCGCAAGTGCAATTGCATTTGAGAATTAATCTAATACATTATATTTCTCCAATCCGTGTTTTTATGCTTCATAAGAGTTCTAATTAGACTCGCAACTGGTTCATGTTTCCCGGTTGCAACTAGAATTGCAACAGATTTTAAATTTGATACCAAATGGACTAAGAGCTAGTCTATCATATATTTTTTTGAATTATGATTTTCGTGTTTCATATAAATTGTAATCGGACTTGCGACTCGTTTATATTTTTTATAGACACAACTAGAAATGCAATATAGGTTTTTTCGAATTTTACATCATATTGATTGCGAATGAAGTTAGTACATCAGATTTCTTGAATCCAACTAATGTAGCTTGTCTCGTGTCTCTCATGTTTGCGACTTTATATCTGCTGAGAATAAGGAGTAGTCTTGAAATTAATGTGTTTTCAAGTGAAGTGTATATATCTTATTTTTAAGACAAGTGAGACATGCTTTCACCTACCGTGGTTGTAAGTTTGGTCTGCCTATTGTTGTACATCGTACACATGGAAACACTGTAGTATTTCTTTTCTTACTTGAGTTAAATTCTCTTGGGGCGGCTCTCTTACCAAACATATGACATGATTACATTATTCAAACAAACTTGCCATGTCCCCATATATAGCGCCCCTTTACTACTTCTCACCATTCCTCGCAAGTCCCAACACACTGTTTTATATATCCCGGTTGCAATGAAGAAACTTCGAGCATGCTAGGTTGGGCTCGTCTTCTTGCTCTCCTGTTGTATGCATTTTATTCAGAGAATTTTCTCCTATCTGACATGTTTGGAATAAGAAGCATCTGGAAATACTATGGTACATATAGTGAATGGGTAACGGCGAGGGATGCATTCGGCAGGTTGTGCGCTGCGCTGGGCAACTCCACCGCCGTGCAAATTGCCGGCATTAGACGGGGAGGGATGTGATCGGGTCATGACTGGCCTGGGGTGGAAAACCGATCAGTGGAATAGCAACTGGCCTCTTCTTCCTCCTAGCGACAAGCGGGCCGAATTTTGATCGAGTCAGGTCACTCCCTATACATGGTCAGCTGGACCAGCCGAACTCGACGTACACGGGCTGAGAATAGTTTCCCAGGACACTTCTGTAAGCGACGCCGTCGTACGGCCTCGAAAGTTCGGCACTTGTTTGAAAATTTGATGCCAGCGTTCGGCACTTCCGTAGGGAGTTATGTAAAACTGTTTGAATTCATGCACGTCGGCTCAAAAGGTAAAATGAGAAAAGGCAGTAGAGAAAATCACAGGTGTGTGTTAGATGTTACTCTGTTAGTGCATGCCTAACAATGGCCTAAAAGTTGACCAACGTTTTACCTGTTTGACCTGCTCTCGTCAAGGTCACCTCGTGCTTTTTGGCTTGCTACCCTTTGTGAGACAAGTACCTTTTCCGATCGCACATGTACAACAGTCTCGGTGTTAGAGAATTGGAAATCGACACCTTACCCATGGAGCTGAGATTATTCTCGGTGCCACTCTGGCTTTGGTTTCGCCAATTTTTCTAGGATTAGTTACCGCAAAAAGTTTGTGTTGGACAAAATGATCAAACCTGATAAGCTAAAACAGTGGTGATGTTCTACCTACCTGTTGTTTTTCTAGGAACTCTAAGGAATGTGGCAATAGTTTCTTGGCAATTAGTGCATCATGCTAAAACCTACTCGTCAGACTATGTGCTTCAGCTCGAGGACGTATGAAATTCTCATAATGATATTGGGTTTAACGAATGGGATTTTTTTTTTTTTTTTTACGGATCAAGGGGTCATCAATGTAGCTATCCATTAGGTACATGCTTCGTTCTTGGGCTGGTCCTAGTGGAAGTATCATAACTAGTATCATACATGCCATGTTGGCAAAAATCTGATGTGGCACAATAATTAATGAAGAAAGAGATGGTTAGAGTATCATAGCTGGATACCGTATCATAGCACGTAAAACTAGAAAAACCTCATATAAATAAATCTTGTACACAATTTTACATTGAGATTCTACAAATCATTAAATATAGTATTGGTATGATATTACCATATGATACCATACACTATATAGATAGTATCATATGCATGATACTAGTAATATGATACTACCACTATGACCAACCTTAGTGTAGAGGAAGGCCCATATACTTTGGATTAAATGTGGACCTCGAATGCGTACATCTAGAGACAGCGGAAGATAGCACGAGCTTTATCTTATCTACTCGGGATGAGGGTCTAGTAATTAGACGTGTACTTCATAGTACATTATAATCATTTGGAACCCATTGCTATAGCTTTTAAGACATGATGTTTTGCATGAATAAATTTAAGTAAAATATGCTGCATGCGTTAGACGATGCAGATGTCCTTCCTTTTTTAACAAAATTAAATAAGGGGGAAACTTTGGATTGGTTGGTTGAAATTCATAAGTCGACAATTGAAAAAAAAACTAGTATGATAGTACAACTCAATTCATTATATCAAGTCTGTTGTATCTTGTCTCTCAGGTCTATAGAAAAAATCCAGAAGGAATAAACAGTGGTTTTCAAATAAATGTATTTTTTGAATAATTATAGACCTTCTTAAGGATGCATGAGATATGATTTTGCCTACTGTGGTCAAAAAAATTGTGTTGCCCTTGGTTTTACATTGTACGTATATATGGTGGATTTTTTTTTATTTCAGAGTTTGGTTATACCCTTTCTATGCGTCCATTACTCCAACCAATCTATTCATTTCCCATAGTGTCCCTTTTATACTCCTCACCACCCCCTCCCACCGACTGACTGTTCATATTGTTAAACATATGTGTGATTGTATTTCTTTATGTTACACATACGTAGATATTGAGTAGTACTCCACTCTACTGTATGCCTCTTGAGATGGAGATTCCGGGTAAGTTGGATCTTAAGCAGGTTTGGCTTCATGTTACACATTGTTTGTCATGTTTGGGGTTTGTGGACAGTAGGCTCTCTTATGGGGAAAACCTTGGATGTTGATCTCATTAATCCGAGAAAACGTGGGGTTGTCCATATTTTGGTTGCCACGAGTTACACTCAGATTTTGGCTTAGAGGAAGGACAAAGTTGGGCCTTATAAAAATCAAGTATCTTCCCACCGAATTGATAAGGACTAAACAATCCATAAGATAGTAGCTTGCCTTCCAGCATCCCAATTTTCCTTCCAATCCGGTCTCCACTGGATAACATTATATTTTTTTTAATGTAACTATTGCCATAGATTTTGAGATGTTGTGCTTTGAAAAATAAAGAATTAGACTGCATGCATGAATCGATGCAACGAGCAAGGTATCCTTTCAATGTGAAATAAAATATAAGAAGTCAGAAATATGCGGTTTGCGTTGATTGAAATTCATATGTCTTCAGTTTTACAAACAAAAGCAAAAAAATAATACCGAATACCATAGTACACCCTCCGTTCAAATTATAAAAGGGTACGGCATTTATCTGAATCGTATGTATATATAGACGTGTTTTAGTTTGTCAACTCACTTATTTCTGTCCGTATGTAGTCCATATTGAAATGTCCAAAACATCTTATAATTCAGAACAGAGGTAGTACATCCAACGGATGTAATTTGTCTCATGTATAGCATGTTTGCGACTTTATACCTGCTGAGAATAAGGAGTGGTCTTGAAATTAATGTGTTTTCAAGTAAAGTGTATATATCTTATTTTTAAGACAAGTGATATGTGGTTTCATCTACTGTGGTTGTAAGTTTGCTATGCCTATTGTTCTAATCTTACACATGGTACCACTGTTGTATTTTTTTCTTACTTGAGTTAAATCCTCTATGGGTGGCTCTCTTACCAAACATATGACATGGTTCCATTATTCAGACAAATCTCCCCATTTCCTCATATATATAGGCGTCCCTTAACTACTTCTCACCACCCCTCCCGAGTCCCAACTCACTGTTTTATATGTCTCGATTGCCATGAAAAAACTTCGAGCATGCTAGGCTGGGCTCGTCTTCTTTCATTCCCGGTGTATGCATTTTAATTAGAGCATTTTCTCCTATCTCCTCACAAGTTTGGAATAAGAAGCATCTGGAAATACTATGGTACAGATAGTGAATGTGTAATGGCGAGAATGCATTCAGCCGGATCGGCAGGTTGTGCGCCGCGCTGCGCAAATACACCATCATGCAAGTTGCCGATACTAGACGGGGAGGGATGTGATCGGGTCATGACTGGGCTGGGGTGGAAAAGCGATGAGCGGAATAGCAAACGGCCACTTGTTCCATCTAATGACAAGCTGACGGAGCTATCTAGTATCTCTATCTAGAAGTATCTTGCTGCTTTTATCGAAAGAGGTCGTTCCCTATTCGCTTTGAGTCACAGACTCGCATACAATGTCAGCTGGACGAGCCGAAGTGGACATACACGTGCTGAGATAGTTTACCCAGGACACTTCTGTGAGTGACGCCGTCGTACGGCCTCCAAAGTTCGGCCAGCGTTTTCCTTTTTGAAGGGAGTTAGGTTAAACTGTTTGAATTCATGCACGTCGTCTCAAAAGGTATAATGAGAAAAAGAAGATGACAAAATCGCAGCTATGTGCTAGTGCATGCCTAACAGTGGCCTAGAAATTGACCAACGTTTTACCTGTTTGACCTGCTCTCGTCAAGGTCACCTTGGGTTTGTTGGCTTGCTATCCTTTGTGAGACGAATACGTTTTTCGATCGCACATGTCCAACAGTCCCGGCGGTAGAGAATTCGAGATCGATAACTTACCCATGCATGGGGCTTGGATTATTCTCTGTGACCACATCTGGCTTTGATTTCGCTATTTTTCCTAGGATTCGTTATGGCCAAAAGTTTGTGTTGGACAAAATGACCAAACTTGATCAGCTAAAACAGTGGTGATGTTCTACCTACCCGTTGTTCTTCCGATTCTAAGGAACTCTAAGGAATGTGGCAATAGTTTTATTCCCGAAATGAGGGATGATCACCCCGGCCTCTGCATCAATCGATGCACACAACCCTTTATTAAAAGAGTGTTATTTAGTAACGGTTACAGTTCATGGTTCAGCCTATGTTGATACAAAAATCAACCAGCGAAAAATAATCAGCATATAGCGACTATGCATCTAGTCGACTAATATGCGGCCAGCCAGTCCGGCTAAAGATATCCTAAGAAACCGTAAGGATCCGAGTCCAGCCAGAAGCCATGGAATCCCGCTGATCCGGAGGTACAAGGTACGTCCAAAGTTGCACCCAATGAGGAATGTGGCAATAGTTTCTTCGCAATTAGTGCATTATATGTTACAACCTACTTGTCAAACTATGTGCCTCATCTCACCCCCCCCCCCACACCTCCAAGCCCTCGTCTACACTGCCAGAGAAAACCTCTAGGTATAGCCTGGCAGGCGGACGGTGGCGGCGGGGCCCCTTTCCTCGCAGTGGTGCTATGGGGGGAGGCACGGCCTCCAGTGCATTGTGGCTGCTCTGGCCGCTAACGACTTCCCCAACGGCATGATGAGGGCTAGGCTTGGGCCTACGACGGTGAGGCTGCAGGCTCCCGACTGTTCTTCCTTCCCCGCTACTTGAGAGGGAGACCCCCTGGTAGATCGATCTAGCCTACATATCCCCAAGCTCCGTTTCTACCACAAGTTCGAGCACCTGATCTAGATCGCCACCATGGTGGACCACGGTCTCTCTCTTGGTCGTCCAAGACCTACGTGGCTGATATGACCAAGGCAGGCCGACGGGAGATCACTCGGTTGGCCTTGGTGTTTGGCCCCGGGGGCCTTCACAACGACACCAACATGGATGTTGATGGTGGAGGGCCATTGGCAACAAAACGATCCACCTATGCTGACACCGTCCATGGGACCGATCGGAGGTGGGCTTGTAAAGGCGAATCGAGGACCAGAGCACCTACATGCTCATGTTGAGTGAGGTCTACGACATTCTGGTGCTGACAAGGACCAAGATGGATGGCGTGAAGATCTATGCATGCTTGGTAATCAGTAATTTGCAGTTTGGACCTTCTCTAGGGTGAAACCATAGATCTGACCATGCTGGTTAGACCGGACAAAAAAGGTGTACATGCATTGTTTCCTTCTTTAGGGCATCGTTTTTTGAGAAGCTTTCTAGGAGTCGAGGTGTTCCCCATTGGTGGTGTTGTTTCTTCGGCGGGGTCTTTGTTTTTTCTTGTTCTTTTTCTTTTTGGTTGTGTGCATCCTAGTCGTGCAAATGTTGGGTGTGAACTCTATAGATTATATCATCTAGATGTGAAATGTTTGAATCTAATAAAAGCGCCTTTATCAAAAAATCTCAAGGACGTATGAAATTCTCATAATGATATTGGGTTTAACGATTGGGAAATTTTCTTTCTTTTTATTACGGATCGATGGGTCACCCATGTAGCTACCCATTGGATACATGCTTCATTCTTAGTGCAGTGGTAGGGCTCATATACTTTGGATTTAAATGTTCTCAGTGCAGCGGTAGGGCTCATATACTTTGTATTTAAATGTTCTCAATGAAGTGGTAGGGCTCGGACACTCTGGATCTCGAATGCATACATATAGTTACGGCTAATGATAGGACGAGCATTATCTTCATCTACCATGGATGAGGGTCTAGTAATTAGACATGTAATGCATACACTGTACTTGGAACCCATTTCTATAGCTTTTAAGACATGAGGCTTTGCATCAATAAATTTAACTAAAATAGTTTGCATGCGTTAGACGATGCAGATGTCCTTCCTTTTGTACACAAAATTAAAGAAGGTGGAGCTTTTGATTTGCTGGTTGAAATTCATAAGCCAACAATCGAAACAACAAATCTAGTATGATAGTACAACTCAATTCATTATATCATGTCTGTCGTATCATGTCTCTCAGGTCTGTAGAAAAATTCCAAAGGGAATGAAGAGTGGTTTTCAAATTAACCTATTTTTTGAATAATTATAGACCTTCTTCAAGATGCATGAGATATGATCTTGCCTACTGTGGTTGGAAATTTTGCTTTGTTCATGTTTTACATTTATATGAGGGAAATGTTTGTTTGTTTTTCATTTCATAGTTGGGTTAACTCCTTTCTACGTGTCTCTCTTAAACATTATCTGACAATGTTCCATTACTCCAACCAATCTATTCATTTCCTATTGCGTCCCTTTTATACTCCTCACTGCCCCCTCCCACCGACTGACTGTTCATATCTCGATTGCCATGGAATTTTTTTAACTATGCTATGTAGAGGTCATCTTCTTGCTTTTCTTGTGACTAGTCATATGTGTTTCGTTCTTATTATTTGCCCCAATCTCGTTAAAAGTTTGAAATAGGAAGCATACTATGTTTTGGTGACTTTTTCAGCCAAATATATGAAACTCAATTCTTCCGAAGATTTCAGCACAAAGCGAACTCTTCCTGAATCTTCAACAAGATTTGACTGTTTTTGCAAATCCCACACACTTTGGCGTTTAGGTTAAAGGGGCAAATGACAGATCATTGCTTGTTTGTGGGCCATGGAAACACCATGTCCTTTGGATGGTTCCCCAGTTGTCAAATACAAGTTACTTTAGAGTTAGTAAAATGTCTCAGTTGTTAAAGTTAACTCTTGCTTCAGTATCCCCCCTAGAGCACTTTTTGTCTGTGAAAACGGGTCCGGGTTTGTTTTGAGTGGGTTCCGGGTGAGAGGTTGACTCATACGAAAGCGTATGTACGTAAAGTTGTATGGTGTATTTTAGACAGATAAGGTGGACTCCCAAGCGAACTCCCACTCTCTCCCAGTCGGCCACCACCACTCCTGGCGAACTCCTAGTCGGCCACCACCATTCCCGGAGAGCTTCCGTCGAACTCCCAGTCGGCCACCACTGCTTCCAGAGAGTTGCCGACGAACTCTAGTCGGCCACCACCAGCCGTTGGTGGAGAGCGATGGAAGGAACTGCGCCCTCGCAGCCCACCGTAGAAGATAAATGGCGTCGTGGAGAGATGTTGGAGGATGTATTGGACCCCAGGGGATGTACAGAGAGGGGGGTGGAGGAAGTGTGCGAGGGCGGCAAGCGAGAGTGCGTCCAGCAATGGTGGCCTCCCAAGCCGGGCGGACGGAGGGCGACGGCGTTCTCTGGGGCCGACTGGCCATGCCCATCTTGAAGTACATGAATGTTGGGAATGAACATCTCTTGTAAATTGAGTATCCACGTGTTAACGTGGAACCATCTCGCACCATCACCATGTGGTAAGCAAGTAGGACGATTTATTTGTGTTCGGAAACATGACGTGCATGCTATGTCCACTCAAAGAAACAGCCCTAAAAGGGTTTTCCCTACGATAACACAATTGCTATAATATCACCTTATATTGAACTGCATAAATAAAATGCTAGAAGTAAATAAAAAATGCTCTTATACTAAGTATTACGGACCAGAGGGAGTACATAAATGTTGCGATTGGACATAGAAAACCGGTGGTAGCTCATGGTATCGACTACTGAATCCATGTATCTGCTATATGTACGTAGAATTAACTAGTTAGGTCGCTGCCTTTTCGGGTCAATCATACACTGGGGTACAAGTTGTGCCGTACAACAGAAGTCGATGTATATTGCGGCCGTTCAGCTCATCATGGCTGGCGAGCCACACTCCATGTGCGTCGAGACATTTTCCCATGGATTCTCCTGTGAGCGACGCCGCCGATCCTCCGAAATTTGGCACTTCTTTCCCTGTGTTTTCTGCCGGTGGTTTAATTTTGTTTGAATTAGGACGTATGTCGTCTCAAAAGGTAAAAAGGAGGAGAGAAATCATACGAGGAAGAACTTCTTTTGACTCGCATGGTGTACTTGCCTGCCTAACAGTGGCCTACTAAATGTTGACTAATGGTTTACCTGTTTGACCTGCTTGTGAAAGTAACCTTGGACCTGTTTGCTTGTTGTACTTTGTGAGACAAGTGTGTGTGTATCAGATCCTAGGCACCTGGCTGCTCAATTGGCAACTGCACACAAGTTGCAGCCCCTAGTTGTAGTGGCGGCGAGAGGCGACGAGGTTGATGTCCTTTTTTAAGTAAGTGGGGTGTTATTTACTGCAAGCGTCTCTCGGGTATCTCGAAGATGTGTGGAAGACCTACTGCTATGAACGAACAGATGTACTAAAACTGATCATAAAGCAACCATTCAGGACTGGGTTGTCAACTTGTTGTGAACGTCCGGACGGCTCTCAGTTCTGGCATTTCATCCAGGAGATTAAATACGAGATTCGGCTAGGTATCACCGTCTCTATAGGGAATGTAGAAGGCAACCTGTTCTGGCTAGACTCATGGCTCCGGGAACGCCCCTTTCGGGAGGTGTACCCGTGCTTGTTTTCCATATGCTCCGAGCCATCGCTTAGGGTGGCAGCATCTTGTTCCATCGAACCTTCGGCCCAGTGTAAACCGAGGCATGGAGGGATGTTAGGTCGGCTTTGCAAGACATGTTGTCTGACGAACCTGACTCTATGGCGTGGAGGCTGGCCCCATTAGGAACCTTCACGGTCAGCTCTGCTTATAATGCCCTTTTTAGACGTTCGAGCCTCCCATGGACTAAACCCCTCTGGAAGGCCCCGCTCCCTCTAAAGTTGAAGATCTTCAATTGGTCACTGCTTCGTGATCGCTTACCTTCCACGGTCGAAGTGACCAAAAGACATGGGCCAGGCGACGGGTTGTGCCCATTATGTGGAGTCCCAGATACGGGAACCTACATAATGTTTACTTGCCCCGCTGCCGATTTCCGTGGAACTTTGCCAGGGATGCACTGGGCCCGGACTGGTGAGCCCATGATCGTAGTGAATTCATTGAAACCCAGGCTAACCGTGCTGGAAAGGACCGCCGCCTTTTCTAGCTAGTGTTTGCCGCGTTGTGTGGGTCACTTTGGATTATTCATAATAAGATGGTGATTGAGAAAGTCCTACCCTGATGTGCATCTGACTCGGTGTTCAGACTCTTGGTAGGTTTGCAGCTCTAGTACCCGCTCTGTAGACAGTGGGACAAGGCGCGGTTGGACGAGATTCTTTGACTTCTCCTGGAGGCGGCACGGCGGCTCCCTGATGACCCACAAGTATAGGGGGTATATCGCAGTATTTTCGATAAGTAAGAGTGTCGCACCCAACGAGGAGCAGAAAGTGTTGGCTAGTGATATGGATCAGGAATTCTCTGCAAATACTTAGCAAACGGATTTTTAGGGGTTTTTGATAAAAAGCAAGTAAACAAAATACGAGTAAATAAAAGACAGTAAGAATAAATGCAGCAAGTGGCCCAATCCTTTATGCAGCAAAGGACAAGCCGGTTGTATTACTTAAGATGACCAAACATTCTCGAGGACACATGGGCAGACTGTCAAGTGCTTTCGCTTCATATAGTTGATTAATCTTCTCTAGCTTGCTAAGTGTTGTGTGGGTGAACCTATGCTAATGTACCGACCTTCCTAGGACTAATACATACCTGTGATTATACCCCTTGCAAACATCCGTAAGTACAAGAAAGTAATTAAGGTAGAAACCTAACCACAACTTTAAACTCTAAGACCCTTACGTCCCTTGTGCAATGGTTTCCCAACGGGGGTTCAGGTTTCTGTCACTCCGGCAACCCCTACGATTAGTAGCCAAATACACAATGCATTCCCCTAGGCCCATATAGGTGAAGTGTCATGTAGTCGACGTTCACATGACACCACTAGAAGAAGTACACCACAACTTAAATAACGAACTATTGAATCTTTCTCAAGACAACTCCACTACTAACAACATGACTTCTCCCATGTCCTCAAGAACAAAACGAACTACTCACAAGACATCATATGGATCATGATCAGAGATGGAATAATGATGTATAACAATCTGAACATAAACAATAATTCAACGGTTCACTCAATAGCATCAACTACAAAGAGTAATCAACACCGGGAAAGTTTCCCCTATGAACTAATTCAAGATTCTACCAATTGTTACAGCAATATGGAGATGGTGATGACGGTGCTGATGATGATGGTGGTGATGATGATGATGATGATCCCTATAAAGTCCAGCTTGATGATGGTGTTGATGGCGACGATCTTCCATCTCTGGGAAGGAATTCCCCCTGCAAAAATCTGTCTGCCGGAGAGATCTTTCTCTCTCTCGGTCTTTTCCGCCCCGCAGAGGCGGCGGAATCTTTCCGTGGTTGCTCCCCGAGTCTTAGGGTTTCGGGAGGATGATATACACCAGAGGGGAGAGGCTAGAGTGGGCCAGGGTGGCCACACCACCTGCTGGCGCGGCCTAGGGCTGCCCGCGCCAGGGGGTGGTGTGGGCCCCCTGTGGCCCATCTCCACTCCGTCTTCTGGCATCCTTAGTATTCTAGAAAAATAGGATTTTCCGTATATTTTCCCGGATTTTCTGATCTTCGCGAATTTTGCCTCCAAACAGCACCTTTTCCATCAGAATTCTGACTGCAGCGGTCCATGCTCCAAAAGTCATCAACCATGCAAAAACAGATGAAATAACATAAGTATCACCTCTCAATACGAAATATATCAATGAATAATAGTGAATTAAGGCATAGAATAGTGATGCAAAATGGACGTATCAACTCCCCCCAAGCTTAGACTTCGCTTGTCCCCAAGCGAAACTGAGCTCAATAAACATGGCCTCAGGTTTATGGAGTGAAGAGTCGATAAAAGAATACAGACAAGAAGCATCACAATCATCAAATACACAGATCATAATAGAAGACAACTCACTATTATATAACTTAACTTGCAATGAATAAAGGAAACACAATAAAGATACATAAAGTGAATCATAATTGGTAATGGCAAACTTAGCTCTTGGTCAAAGAATAGTTGATAATTTGCTGGAGTTCACAAATAGCTGGTTTTCAATGATAGCTTTCAAAGTAGTAGACATCAAGATAAGAGCAATGTGCAAAACAAGGAACATAAGCAACATGATTGAATAAATCATCATATGAATGAATGAAACACAACAACTCAAAATACTTGCTAATATGGAAGGGAAGTAGGTTTACTCACTCAACTACAAAGTAAAAGAAAGGCCCTACACAGAGGGAAGCAGGGATTACAAGTCTCATAAAGAGCTCCCAAAAATTATGATACTTACTAGCTTTTAGCTCTCATTGCCCCTATCATAGGCATCTTTTGGTGATTAAGGTTAAAGTAACACAACTAAGAGGATATGCTTGACAAGTTATAAATTGAAGTCCCATGCCCCTTATGAGTATCGAACCTCATGCTACTCAACTTCAGTCACGAGCAAGCTCTTGTCATTGTAAATACATGCGTATCATTGAGAACCGCCAACGGGGTACCCCTTGCACATGACACAGGAGCTATCCCATAATAAAAATGACAAGGCAAGCAGACAGTGAGCATCTCAGCGATCTTTTTATTTGCTATTTGCATAGGTTTTTATTGAGGATGCTTCATAAAATGCTCACTATAGTTATGCTGCAAGTTTCCACCATGATTAGGCATGGCTTAGGCTAGCGGCCCAAGCGTTTCTCTAACACATATATAAACTCCATGATCTTACAAGTTCCACTTTTATTTCACACCGTCAGGATCCGATAGTTGTCTCTATTACACTCCTTTCGGGGCTCTCCATTGTAAATGCTATATCAACTATTGAATGAGAGACAGACACCTGCTAGCCACATATACGGTACAAGACGTATGTTGAGCATGGAACCAGTCTCGCGTACGAATACGCGTAAGGTCGGTCCGGGCCCTTCATCAAACAATACCGCGATATAAACAAGTACACCTTACAAGGTAACAACTAAGGGATCAATGCCTGCACAATACTTGTGCATACTGGCCGTACAGCACTCCTACGCATAGATCGGCTGTGATACCACTGTTAGGGATCGGTGCGGAAAACAAAAAACTTCCTACGTTGAAACCCCAGAAACTGCCTAGGATCTATCTATGTAGTAATGTGGTAATGGCCGGAGTATAGAGAATACATACCCTTGTGGACCGTACGCTGTTAACGTTCCACGGGGAACGTGGTTGAAGTAGTCGTACTTGAAGCCGACCTCAAGGTCGCAAAGCTCCTCGCAGGTTACACCTTGCTCCTTCTTGATCTTCATCATCTTCATCGTGCAACGGCTCTGGCTCACGACATTCAAGCGCCCCAAGTGTTGCGCCTCGTGTCTTCGTACACATCCGGTGCACGATGAGAGCTCCGGCTCCCCGATCCCGTCGGGAGTGCGGAAGTTGATATCCGGCTAGGAATCCCTGCAGCGCAACGGCGTACTGCAGGTGCGCCTTGATCGCACAACCCAGACTTGGGGCCATGGTCACAAGGGCTAGAGAGGGAGAGAGAAGGAGAAAGTCAACCAAAGGACTTCTCCAAATATTGGTGTGTCTCATCCCACCCATGGGCACCCTTTATATAGGGGGAGGGGGTGTGCCCTCCCCTTTGGGTTTCCCATGTGGGACTAAACGAGGGAGAGAGGGGGAGGTGCATGGGCCTCATGGGCCGCCGGCCAAGGGTGGGCCCCACCCTGCGCACAGCCCTAGGCTGGTCGGGTGTGCCCCCTTGAGGCGCCTGGGCCTTGGCCCTTTGGCCCTTGGCCCTTCCTTCCTCCGGTTTTCCCTCATGGGGCCTATTTCCCTAAGAAGTTTGGCCCATCAGTGGAATAACCCTTCAAATTAGATTTTAATATTATATTTATTATTAATTAAACTAATTAATATGTAAATACGTATTACAAAATCCATCTTGACCCGAAACACCTTTCGGTTCCCTTTAGATTTCCTCCGAACGACTTCGGATCTTTCCGAGAATGATTCTGGTCCTTTATTCTTTCTCCGAACTGCTTCGGATTTCTCGGCAGAATTATTCCGGCTTTCTCTTTCTCTAATGTGATTCCGTCTTACGAATGATCGCTCTCATCGTACCCTTAAGTGTATCCTCTCACGGCTCGGGAATTCTCTAGACATGATCTATATCAATGATCAACAGAGGGACCAGGGATATCCATTTGACCCCTATGCATTCCTGATGACAATGTCGTTTGAACCGTCTAAATGTAGCATCCTCTTCCTTTTGTTTCTCGATACAACTTGTCCGAGATCCGATCATCGGTATCCTATACATTTGTTCAATCTCGTTCACAACAAGTTATGTTTTCTTGTTACCGTGATATTACATCCCCGTGACCTAGTCACATGTTGCAACATTTATAGATGTAATCTCACCAAGTCGGCCTTATGTATCTTTACCCGTCATGTGGGTGAAAAAATCTCGGTCTTGCAGCCACCTGTCATCTACTGTTCCTTTGGAATACCCAACGTACACCTTTATAGCCACCGTATTACCAGATGACGGTTGATGTAGTCTAAGCAGCCTAGGGAAACAGTGAGTAATATGAGCTCACGGTCTAAGGAGAAGGAGTCTAGGTATAGCGGTTGAAACAATGAACTATATGACTTGATCATTTTACAATCCTTCGAGGAATGTCCAATCACATCATTCTCCAATGATATGGTCTCGTTGTCAGTCGGCATAAATGCCCATGATCTTGAAACCCAGATTATCTTCGTGACCAACGAACTAGTATAAATAGAGGCTACTAGGGACTTGGTTGTTTCATACCACACATGTACCAATGTTTCTACTTGGCACAGTTATAGCACAATATGAAACTATTATAAACTAATTGAGATATGACAATAAAAACCTCTTTATTATTTGCCTCTAGGGCATATCTCCTTAAAATCATTCTGACCTCTTGCAAGAACTCCTCAACCTCAGACGGCCTATACTAGGGACTGTCTCCAATAGTTAGGCGACCTGAGTCAGATTCTAACAAAGACTGTCTCTAGAACTAGTGTGCCTCGCAGCGACTTTATAAAGTGACCGTCTCTAGTGTGTGTAAACCATTTTAAACAGTAGCATGCTAATTCAAACTCGATCATAGCTGACATGGCACATAATCATGATTCAGTAGCGAGATAGACAGATTAACTCAAGAACTTATAGCAGTCAGTCAAAAGAAGACTATTTTATTAACAATTAACATTATCCCAATAGTTGGGGAAATCCATCCATATTTATCCATTAGTTTATGGAAGTGCATATAATGTCGAGTCTATACATGGAAGAAGCATAATTAGTACTCGAGTAGTAATGGGCCGCCCGGTGGAAGTTTCTAAACTAGAATATATACCTCTCCATTATCTATTTTAAAAAAGAAAATAGCTTTATGACTGCAAGTGCACATATCAATTGTAGCTAGTTTTAAAATAAGATTATCAAACCCACATAGTGCTATTTGGTTAAGCTCTTTATGTCCCTCGTTACTGTCTACCAAATGATACTTGTAAGACGCCTTTGATTTAAAGTAATGGGTGTTTGAAAGGTCTTTGGTTGAATGCAGAATAGTAACTAAAACAAATAAAAGAAAGCAAGTAACAAGAGTGTGTGAAACGTGGTTGAACTCAAGAGGGCTAAAACATTCTCGGATATGTAGGATACACCTCTAGCATGATATTATTATTCATAATTAGGATAATCTACTTCTTGTGTCATGATGTGTATGGAGAGAGCTTCATAATAAGACGTTCACTACAAGGCTCGTATGCAGTCACTTTGTTGATTCAAGAATGAGGTCACCTCTTAATAACCACTTCAATGTGTGAGAGCAATCACCCATACAGACCACTGCAATTAAGGGTATCCCCATGGATATCATAATTAGCTTAGGGATTCTCTATTTATCCTCCTTTGAACGTGCAGGTTGCTAGCCAGTGCCAATTAGTCACAATAGCTTTCCGGGCCAAGCTTCCAAACACATCCAAAGGATTTCACCCTCTTTTTTAGTCCTGAAGGCAAATGATATATGGCCAACTACACATACCATCTAAAGAGAGACATCAACCACACAACATAAAACTATCATAGACCAGTAAGTCATACGGACACAAGAATACATCATCTTTAATTCAATTTCATAATAATGCTAGGGTTTCTCCATCTTCCCAAGAACGAGGGTAAAGTACTCATACATGGAAGCAATCAATGACATCATCATAATCAAATGGATGGATAAAGGTATGGGGATAAATCTAGTGCAAACCACAATTGAATTCGGAATTACAACAAGATCTAATGAATGAAAGATGGGGGTGATAATGGTGATAGCGATGCAGTGGTTCATGATGAAGGGGATGATACAATTTCCTCCAATGATCCGTGAAGAGGCAGAGATTTTCCCTTCTCCAAGTTCCTCCTTCAGATCCCTTTCTGGTGTGGTTTTTCGTGGTTCAAGGTTGTTGTGAATATCGGATCTATGATCCGTCTTTGCTAAGAGAAAGTATTTGATGAGGTAGGCATGCTACCGCGTGGTATGGGCGGGCTCGACCCATACCACTAGTCGATATCGCTTATGAGGCCTTCCTCGTGTTTACTATTCGCCCAGGTGCCAAGGTAAATCAATAAAATGACATTTACCACTTAAAAATATCATATTATAACATAATATGACAGTTCAAATTGATATGTTCATAAGAGTCTCAGAAATTCGGGATCCTATTGAAACAAGGACAAAAGGTGCGCTCAAACGTCAAAAAATACAAAAATCCCTAATCTATTTATGCAAAAATGAAAGGCAATTATGCTTCAATTTTGAAATCATCAGGTGGGGACATCGGATCTCGCCGGAAGGAGCTTGGGGTTAGAGAAGAAAACAATGGCTAGGTACTCTCTCATCCAAGAGAAAGGAAGATCTCGTACGGGATAGAGGTAGGTCATAGAATGCAAAAAGGCGTGTCGCCTGGCGGAAAAGATGGAAATTGACATCTAAGATGTGGCAGAATAAATCGGCACAAAAATCACAAATTATTTGGATGTACAGTGGGCAAAAGATCTTGGAGCATGAATGAACGGACATATTGGTCTTGTACCCATGTGTACAGGCACAAAATCCATTCTCTTCTACTAAATTCCTTTCACTCTGGGACACCTTTCGGAAGCCTCCGATCATCTTCGGATATCCTAGAACCATTCTAGTTTTCTCTTCTCTTTTTCTCTTACGATATTAGATCAATCCCTAAGCGCCATCTACCCTTAAGTGTGCCACCCTACAGTTCGGGAATGCGCACACATGACCGACACATCTGTCCGATCAATGACCAATAGCCGGATCTAGAAACTGCTGATAGCCCCCATGCACTCCACAAATTAACTTGATCTTTTGAACCTTAAACATCGAGTCTCATTCCCTTTACTACATGATACCTGGTTTGTCCAAGATCTGATCTTTAGTATATTTATACCTAGTTCTATCTTGTTACCAACAAACACATTTACCCGTTCCCATGATATTATATCCCCGTGACCTAGTCACGTGTAATCTCACCGAGTGATCCTAGGGTATCGAGCCATCACGCGGATGGGAAAATCCCGATCTCGATGCATATGCCTCAACCTATCATTTTGGAATACTTGACAGAGACCTTTATGATCATCATATTACTGTTTGACGGTTGATACCGTCAAAGCAGCCTCGGATAATAGTGATTAGATATGATATCACGGTCAAAAGAATGGGTTACTATGTTTTACTAGATATCGTAATGTTGAACTTTGTGACTGGATCTCATTGCAATACTAAGGTTGGATGTATGTCTATCACATCATTCATCTAATGACATGACCTCATTATCAATTTTGACATAAATGTCCACGATTAGGAAACCTCGTTTATCAATTGAACAATGAGCCAGTTGACTAGAAGTTACTAGGGACTTGCTTTGTTTACATACAACACTTGTACCAATGTTTCCGATTCATACAGTTATAGCATGGCATAAAACTTATTATGAACATTTGAGATATGACAATAAAATATCTTCACTATTTGTCTCTAGGACATATGTCCTACATTTGGACCATGGTTTATCACGCGAGTTTTTTTTGTGGCACAAGTTGTTTTTGTGCCTCACGGACAGTGCATTTTGGCATTGCCTTGCGTGTGTCAGTGCTTTTTTCTAGGCTACATTGGCCCTTTTCCTTTTTTTTCTTTTTTTTTGTTCTAGCTGTTTATTTGTTTGTGTTTTCCTTTTTTTTTGGTTGTGGGTTCGTCTGGGTATTTTGTCATGTCACACATATTGTTGTTTGATTGGCAAGCAATGACAACTATAAATAGGAAGCACAAAAATATTATGTAGATGTGGCTTTTTTGAAATTTTCTAGCTTGAAACATTTTTCATACTTGACCTTTTTTCTGCCACTCATTTTTTCTATGTTGTTCGGACGAAGATGTTTCATCATCCTCTTGTTTTTATATAATATTTTTTTCTGAAATAATAAGAACCCAAATCCACACCCATAAATACTTGATCCTGAGTGGCTAAGTTGTATATCCACTTCCCTGACCAACTAAGATAGGTTACTTGGTTGTAATTTAGAGAGAGAAGGACGGAGAGGTTGCTTCTATATATTTTTTTGGATGCAGTAGAGCTGACTGTACTGAAGGACCGAGGATTTTCAGGTTGCAATTTAGTGAAAGAGAATGGGGTTGAGAGTTCACATATTGTTTACTAGGTGCAGTTGCAATATATTTTCATCAAGGTATTTTTGATATTTTTGCTCTCTCATTGTTTTGAATCCAATGTGTGAAAAAATTATAAATTATTTTTGCTTTATTTCGTGATGCAAATTTTTGTTTATCAGATTTATCTTTTTTATTTTTTATTTTTTGATGCTGTTATTTTTTGTTTTAAAATAGGTGATGGATCTTGGAGCTTTATGTCCTATTTGTCGACAACCCCTTAATATTTGTCATCTTGCAACACAAAGTGGAACAATATTCTCTGTGAGGTAGCTAGTCCTAGCATCTAGATTAGCAATTCTAAGTTATTGCATTTTTGAAATCTAGTACATCAGATTTCATGAATCATATTTTTTTCGTGCTTCCTATGAGTTGCAATCGTAATTACAACTGGCTCACGTTCTCCCGGTTGCAGTTGATCTCGAATTTGATATCAAATATAAAACTAAGAGCTAGTCCATCATATATTTCTAGAATTATGATTTCCATGCTTCCTATGAGTCAATCGGATTTGCAACTTATTTATATTTTTCCTAGTTGCAACTGGAATTACAACCGTTTTTATTTTATTTTATACTCCCCACGTCAAGAAATAACTGACTTGGCTTTGTCTAGATTCACATGTATCTATACACTAAAACATGTCTAGATACATACAAATCTTTACAAACACAAGACACTTATTTTTGGACGGATGAAGTATCATATTGATTGGTAATTAAACTAGTCCATCAGATTTTTGAATTATGTTTTTGCGTGCTTCCTATGAGTTGTAACCAGACTTGCAACTTTCCCAGTTACAACTGGAATTGCAACTGATTTCAAATTTGATATCAAATTGAATAAGAGCTAGTCCATCTTTTTTTGAATTATGATTTTCGTGTTATCTATGTGTTTCAATCATACTTGCAACTAGTCCATATTTCTCCTAGTCGCAAGTGCAATTGCATTTGAGAATTAATCTAATACATTATATTTCTCCAATCCGTGTTTTTATGCTTCATAAGAGTTCTAATTAGACTCGCAACTGGTTCATGTTTCCCGGTTGCAACTAGAATTGCAACAGATTTTAAATTTGATACCAAATGGACTAAGAGCTAGTCTATCATATATTTTTTTGAATTATGATTTTCGTGTTTCATATAAATTGTAATCGGACTTGCGACTCGTTTATATTTTTTATAGACACAACTAGAAATGCAATATAGGTTTTTTCGAATTTTACATCATATTGATTGCGAATGAAGTTAGTACATCAGATTTCTTGAATCCAACTAATGTAGCTTGTCTCGTGTCTCTCATGTTTGCGACTTTATATCTGCTGAGAATAAGGAGTAGTCTTGAAATTAATGTGTTTTCAAGTGAAGTGTATATATCTTATTTTTAAGACAAGTGAGACATGCTTTCACCTACCGTGGTTGTAAGTTTGGTCTGCCTATTGTTGTACATCGTACACATGGAAACACTGTAGTATTTCTTTTCTTACTTGAGTTAAATTCTCTTGGGGCGGCTCTCTTACCAAACATATGACATGATTACATTATTCAAACAAACTTGCCATGTCCCCATATATAGCGCCCCTTTACTACTTCTCACCATTCCTCGCAAGTCCCAACACACTGTTTTATATATCCCGGTTGCAATGAAGAAACTTCGAGCATGCTAGGTTGGGCTCGTCTTCTTGCTCTCCTGTTGTATGCATTTTATTCAGAGAATTTTCTCCTATCTGACATGTTTGGAATAAGAAGCATCTGGAAATACTATGGTACATATAGTGAATGGGTAACGGCGAGGGATGCATTCGGCAGGTTGTGCGCTGCGCTGGGCAACTCCACCGCCGTGCAAATTGCCGGCATTAGACGGGGAGGGATGTGATCGGGTCATGACTGGCCTGGGGTGGAAAACCGATCAGTGGAATAGCAACTGGCCTCTTCTTCCTCCTAGCGACAAGCGGGCCGAATTTTGATCGAGTCAGGTCACTCCCTATACATGGTCAGCTGGACCAGCCGAACTCGACGTACACGGGCTGAGAATAGTTTCCCAGGACACTTCTGTAAGCGACGCCGTCGTACGGCCTCGAAAGTTCGGCACTTGTTTGAAAATTTGATGCCAGCGTTCGGCACTTCCGTAGGGAGTTATGTAAAACTGTTTGAATTCATGCACGTCGGCTCAAAAGGTAAAATGAGAAAAGGCAGTAGAGAAAATCACAGGTGTGTGTTAGATGTTACTCTGTTAGTGCATGCCTAACAATGGCCTAAAAGTTGACCAACGTTTTACCTGTTTGACCTGCTCTCGTCAAGGTCACCTCGTGCTTTTTGGCTTGCTACCCTTTGTGAGACAAGTACCTTTTCCGATCGCACATGTACAACAGTCTCGGTGTTAGAGAATTGGAAATCGACACCTTACCCATGGAGCTGAGATTATTCTCGGTGCCACTCTGGCTTTGGTTTCGCCAATTTTTCTAGGATTAGTTACCGCAAAAAGTTTGTGTTGGACAAAATGATCAAACCTGATAAGCTAAAACAGTGGTGATGTTCTACCTACCTGTTGTTTTTCTAGGAACTCTAAGGAATGTGGCAATAGTTTCTTGGCAATTAGTGCATCATGCTAAAACCTACTCGTCAGACTATGTGCTTCAGCTCGAGGACGTATGAAATTCTCATAATGATATTGGGTTTAACGAATGGGATTTTTTTTTTTTTTTTTTACGGATCAAGGGGTCATCAATGTAGCTATCCATTAGGTACATGCTTCGTTCTTGGGCTGGTCCTAGTGGAAGTATCATAACTAGTATCATACATGCCATGTTGGCAAAAATCTGATGTGGCACAATAATTAATGAAGAAAGAGATGGTTAGAGTATCATAGCTGGATACCGTATCATAGCACGTAAAACTAGAAAAACCTCATATAAATAAATCTTGTACACAATTTTACATTGAGATTCTACAAATCATTAAATATAGTATTGGTATGATATTACCATATGATACCATACACTATATAGATAGTATCATATGCATGATACTAGTAATATGATACTACCACTATGACCAACCTTAGTGTAGAGGAAGGCCCATATACTTTGGATTAAATGTGGACCTCGAATGCGTACATCTAGAGACAGCGGAAGATAGCACGAGCTTTATCTTATCTACTCGGGATGAGGGTCTAGTAATTAGACGTGTACTTCATAGTACATTATAATCATTTGGAACCCATTGCTATAGCTTTTAAGACATGATGTTTTGCATGAATAAATTTAAGTAAAATATGCTGCATGCGTTAGACGATGCAGATGTCCTTCCTTTTTTAACAAAATTAAATAAGGGGGAAACTTTGGATTGGTTGGTTGAAATTCATAAGTCGACAATTGAAAAAAAAACTAGTATGATAGTACAACTCAATTCATTATATCAAGTCTGTTGTATCTTGTCTCTCAGGTCTATAGAAAAAATCCAGAAGGAATAAACAGTGGTTTTCAAATAAATGTATTTTTTGAATAATTATAGACCTTCTTAAGGATGCATGAGATATGATTTTGCCTACTGTGGTCAAAAAAATTGTGTTGCCCTTGGTTTTACATTGTACGTATATATGGTGGATTTTTTTTTATTTCAGAGTTTGGTTATACCCTTTCTATGCGTCCATTACTCCAACCAATCTATTCATTTCCCATAGTGTCCCTTTTATACTCCTCACCACCCCCTCCCACCGACTGACTGTTCATATTGTTAAACATATGTGTGATTGTATTTCTTTATGTTACACATACGTAGATATTGAGTAGTACTCCACTCTACTGTATGCCTCTTGAGATGGAGATTCCGGGTAAGTTGGATCTTAAGCAGGTTTGGCTTCATGTTACACATTGTTTGTCATGTTTGGGGTTTGTGGACAGTAGGCTCTCTTATGGGGAAAACCTTGGATGTTGATCTCATTAATCCGAGAAAACGTGGGGTTGTCCATATTTTGGTTGCCACGAGTTACACTCAGATTTTGGCTTAGAGGAAGGACAAAGTTGGGCCTTATAAAAATCAAGTATCTTCCCACCGAATTGATAAGGACTAAACAATCCATAAGATAGTAGCTTGCCTTCCAGCATCCCAATTTTCCTTCCAATCCGGTCTCCACTGGATAACATTATATTTTTTTTAATGTAACTATTGCCATAGATTTTGAGATGTTGTGCTTTGAAAAATAAAGAATTAGACTGCATGCATGAATCGATGCAACGAGCAAGGTATCCTTTCAATGTGAAATAAAATATAAGAAGTCAGAAATATGCGGTTTGCGTTGATTGAAATTCATATGTCTTCAGTTTTACAAACAAAAGCAAAAAAATAATACCGAATACCATAGTACACCCTCCGTTCAAATTATAAAAGGGTACGGCATTTATCTGAATCGTATGTATATATAGACGTGTTTTAGTTTGTCAACTCACTTATTTCTGTCCGTATGTAGTCCATATTGAAATGTCCAAAACATCTTATAATTCAGAACAGAGGTAGTACATCCAACGGATGTAATTTGTCTCATGTATAGCATGTTTGCGACTTTATACCTGCTGAGAATAAGGAGTGGTCTTGAAATTAATGTGTTTTCAAGTAAAGTGTATATATCTTATTTTTAAGACAAGTGATATGTGGTTTCATCTACTGTGGTTGTAAGTTTGCTATGCCTATTGTTCTAATCTTACACATGGTACCACTGTTGTATTTTTTTCTTACTTGAGTTAAATCCTCTATGGGTGGCTCTCTTACCAAACATATGACATGGTTCCATTATTCAGACAAATCTCCCCATTTCCTCATATATATAGGCGTCCCTTAACTACTTCTCACCACCCCTCCCGAGTCCCAACTCACTGTTTTATATGTCTCGATTGCCATGAAAAAACTTCGAGCATGCTAGGCTGGGCTCGTCTTCTTTCATTCCCGGTGTATGCATTTTAATTAGAGCATTTTCTCCTATCTCCTCACAAGTTTGGAATAAGAAGCATCTGGAAATACTATGGTACAGATAGTGAATGTGTAATGGCGAGAATGCATTCAGCCGGATCGGCAGGTTGTGCGCCGCGCTGCGCAAATACACCATCATGCAAGTTGCCGATACTAGACGGGGAGGGATGTGATCGGGTCATGACTGGGCTGGGGTGGAAAAGCGATGAGCGGAATAGCAAACGGCCACTTGTTCCATCTAATGACAAGCTGACGGAGCTATCTAGTATCTCTATCTAGAAGTATCTTGCTGCTTTTATCGAAAGAGGTCGTTCCCTATTCGCTTTGAGTCACAGACTCGCATACAATGTCAGCTGGACGAGCCGAAGTGGACATACACGTGCTGAGATAGTTTACCCAGGACACTTCTGTGAGTGACGCCGTCGTACGGCCTCCAAAGTTCGGCCAGCGTTTTCCTTTTTGAAGGGAGTTAGGTTAAACTGTTTGAATTCATGCACGTCGTCTCAAAAGGTATAATGAGAAAAAGAAGATGACAAAATCGCAGCTATGTGCTAGTGCATGCCTAACAGTGGCCTAGAAATTGACCAACGTTTTACCTGTTTGACCTGCTCTCGTCAAGGTCACCTTGGGTTTGTTGGCTTGCTATCCTTTGTGAGACGAATACGTTTTTCGATCGCACATGTCCAACAGTCCCGGCGGTAGAGAATTCGAGATCGATAACTTACCCATGCATGGGGCTTGGATTATTCTCTGTGACCACATCTGGCTTTGATTTCGCTATTTTTCCTAGGATTCGTTATGGCCAAAAGTTTGTGTTGGACAAAATGACCAAACTTGATCAGCTAAAACAGTGGTGATGTTCTACCTACCCGTTGTTCTTCCGATTCTAAGGAACTCTAAGGAATGTGGCAATAGTTTTATTCCCGAAATGAGGGATGATCACCCCGGCCTCTGCATCAATCGATGCACACAACCCTTTATTAAAAGAGTGTTATTTAGTAACGGTTACAGTTCATGGTTCAGCCTATGTTGATACAAAAATCAACCAGCGAAAAATAATCAGCATATAGCGACTATGCATCTAGTCGACTAATATGCGGCCAGCCAGTCCGGCTAAAGATATCCTAAGAAACCGTAAGGATCCGAGTCCAGCCAGAAGCCATGGAATCCCGCTGATCCGGAGGTACAAGGTACGTCCAAAGTTGCACCCAATGAGGAATGTGGCAATAGTTTCTTCGCAATTAGTGCATTATATGTTACAACCTACTTGTCAAACTATGTGCCTCATCTCACCCCCCCCCCCCCACACCTCCAAGCCCTCGTCTACACTGCCAGAGAAAACCTCTAGGTATAGCCTGGCAGGCGGACGGTGGCGGCGGGGCCCCTTTCCTCGCAGTGGTGCTATGGGGGGAGGCACGGCCTCCAGTGCATTGTGGCTGCTCTGGCCGCTAACGACTTCCCCAACGGCATGATGAGGGCTAGGCTTGGGCCTACGACGGTGAGGCTGCAGGCTCCCGACTGTTCTTCCTTCCCCGCTACTTGAGAGGGAGACCCCCTGGTAGATCGATCTAGCCTACATATCCCCAAGCTCCGTTTCTACCACAAGTTCGAGCACCTGATCTAGATCGCCACCATGGTGGACCACGGTCTCTCTCTTGGTCGTCCAAGACCTACGTGGCTGATATGACCAAGGCAGGCCGACGGGAGATCACTCGGTTGGCCTTGGTGTTTGGCCCCGGGGGCCTTCACAACGACACCAACATGGATGTTGATGGTGGAGGGCCATTGGCAACAAAACGATCCACCTATGCTGACACCGTCCATGGGACCGATCGGAGGTGGGCTTGTAAAGGCGAATCGAGGACCAGAGCACCTACATGCTCATGTTGAGTGAGGTCTACGACATTCTGGTGCTGACAAGGACCAAGATGGATGGCGTGAAGATCTATGCATGCTTGGTAATCAGTAATTTGCAGTTTGGACCTTCTCTAGGGTGAAACCATAGATCTGACCATGCTGGTTAGACCGGACAAAAAAGGTGTACATGCATTGTTTCCTTCTTTAGGGCATCGTTTTTTGAGAAGCTTTCTAGGAGTCGAGGTGTTCCCCATTGGTGGTGTTGTTTCTTCGGCGGGGTCTTTGTTTTTTCTTGTTCTTTTTCTTTTTGGTTGTGTGCATCCTAGTCGTGCAAATGTTGGGTGTGAACTCTATAGATTATATCATCTAGATGTGAAATGTTTGAATCTAATAAAAGCGCCTTTATCAAAAAATCTCAAGGACGTATGAAATTCTCATAATGATATTGGGTTTAACGATTGGGAAATTTTCTTTCTTTTTATTACGGATCGATGGGTCACCCATGTAGCTACCCATTGGATACATGCTTCATTCTTAGTGCAGTGGTAGGGCTCATATACTTTGGATTTAAATGTTCTCAGTGCAGCGGTAGGGCTCATATACTTTGTATTTAAATGTTCTCAATGAAGTGGTAGGGCTCGGACACTCTGGATCTCGAATGCATACATATAGTTACGGCTAATGATAGGACGAGCATTATCTTCATCTACCATGGATGAGGGTCTAGTAATTAGACATGTAATGCATACACTGTACTTGGAACCCATTTCTATAGCTTTTAAGACATGAGGCTTTGCATCAATAAATTTAACTAAAATAGTTTGCATGCGTTAGACGATGCAGATGTCCTTCCTTTTGTACACAAAATTAAAGAAGGTGGAGCTTTTGATTTGCTGGTTGAAATTCATAAGCCAACAATCGAAACAACAAATCTAGTATGATAGTACAACTCAATTCATTATATCATGTCTGTCGTATCATGTCTCTCAGGTCTGTAGAAAAATTCCAAAGGGAATGAAGAGTGGTTTTCAAATTAACCTATTTTTTGAATAATTATAGACCTTCTTCAAGATGCATGAGATATGATCTTGCCTACTGTGGTTGGAAATTTTGCTTTGTTCATGTTTTACATTTATATGAGGGAAATGTTTGTTTGTTTTTCATTTCATAGTTGGGTTAACTCCTTTCTACGTGTCTCTCTTAAACATTATCTGACAATGTTCCATTACTCCAACCAATCTATTCATTTCCTATTGCGTCCCTTTTATACTCCTCACTGCCCCCTCCCACCGACTGACTGTTCATATCTCGATTGCCATGGAATTTTTTTAACTATGCTATGTAGAGGTCATCTTCTTGCTTTTCTTGTGACTAGTCATATGTGTTTCGTTCTTATTATTTGCCCCAATCTCGTTAAAAGTTTGAAATAGGAAGCATACTATGTTTTGGTGACTTTTTCAGCCAAATATATGAAACTCAATTCTTCCGAAGATTTCAGCACAAAGCGAACTCTTCCTGAATCTTCAACAAGATTTGACTGTTTTTGCAAATCCCACACACTTTGGCGTTTAGGTTAAAGGGGCAAATGACAGATCATTGCTTGTTTGTGGGCCATGGAAACACCATGTCCTTTGGATGGTTCCCCAGTTGTCAAATACAAGTTACTTTAGAGTTAGTAAAATGTCTCAGTTGTTAAAGTTAACTCTTGCTTCAGTATCCCCCCTAGAGCACTTTTTGTCTGTGAAAACGGGTCCGGGTTTGTTTTGAGTGGGTTCCGGGTGAGAGGTTGACTCATACGAAAGCGTATGTACGTAAAGTTGTATGGTGTATTTTAGACAGATAAGGTGGACTCCCAAGCGAACTCCCACTCTCTCCCAGTCGGCCACCACCACTCCTGGCGAACTCCTAGTCGGCCACCACCATTCCCGGAGAGCTTCCGTCGAACTCCCAGTCGGCCACCACTGCTTCCAGAGAGTTGCCGACGAACTCTAGTCGGCCACCACCAGCCGTTGGTGGAGAGCGATGGAAGGAACTGCGCCCTCGCAGCCCACCGTAGAAGATAAATGGCGTCGTGGAGAGATGTTGGAGGATGTATTGGACCCCAGGGGATGTACAGAGAGGGGGGTGGAGGAAGTGTGCGAGGGCGGCAAGCGAGAGTGCGTCCAGCAATGGTGGCCTCCCAAGCCGGGCGGACGGAGGGCGACGGCGTTCTCTGGGGCCGACTGGCCATGCCCATCTTGAAGTACATGAATGTTGGGAATGAACATCTCTTGTAAATTGAGTATCCACGTGTTAACGTGGAACCATCTCGCACCATCACCATGTGGTAAGCAAGTAGGACGATTTATTTGTGTTCGGAAACATGACGTGCATGCTATGTCCACTCAAAGAAACAGCCCTAAAAGGGTTTTCCCTACGATAACACAATTGCTATAATATCACCTTATATTGAACTGCATAAATAAAATGCTAGAAGTAAATAAAAAATGCTCTTATACTAAGTATTACGGACCAGAGGGAGTACATAAATGTTGCGATTGGACATAGAAAACCGGTGGTAGCTCATGGTATCGACTACTGAATCCATGTATCTGCTATATGTACGTAGAATTAACTAGTTAGGTCGCTGCCTTTTCGGGTCAATCATACACTGGGGTACAAGTTGTGCCGTACAACAGAAGTCGATGTATATTGCGGCCGTTCAGCTCATCATGGCTGGCGAGCCACACTCCATGTGCGTCGAGACATTTTCCCATGGATTCTCCTGTGAGCGACGCCGCCGATCCTCCGAAATTTGGCACTTCTTTCCCTGTGTTTTCTGCCGGTGGTTTAATTTTGTTTGAATTAGGACGTATGTCGTCTCAAAAGGTAAAAAGGAGGAGAGAAATCATACGAGGAAGAACTTCTTTTGACTCGCATGGTGTACTTGCCTGCCTAACAGTGGCCTACTAAATGTTGACTAATGGTTTACCTGTTTGACCTGCTTGTGAAAGTAACCTTGGACCTGTTTGCTTGTTGTACTTTGTGAGACAAGTGTGTGTGTATCAGATCCTAGGCACCTGGCTGCTCAATTGGCAACTGCACACAAGTTGCAGCCCCTAGTTGTAGTGGCGGCGAGAGGCGACGAGGTTGATGTCCTTTTTTAAGTAAGTGGGGTGTTATTTACTGCAAGCGTCTCTCGGGTATCTCGAAGATGTGTGGAAGACCTACTGCTATGAACGAACAGATGTACTAAAACTGATCATAAAGCAACCATTCAGGACTGGGTTGTCAACTTGTTGTGAACGTCCGGACGGCTCTCAGTTCTGGCATTTCATCCAGGAGATTAAATACGAGATTCGGCTAGGTATCACCGTCTCTATAGGGAATGTAGAAGGCAACCTGTTCTGGCTAGACTCATGGCTCCGGGAACGCCCCTTTCGGGAGGTGTACCCGTGCTTGTTTTCCATATGCTCCGAGCCATCGCTTAGGGTGGCAGCATCTTGTTCCATCGAACCTTCGGCCCAGTGTAAACCGAGGCATGGAGGGATGTTAGGTCGGCTTTGCAAGACATGTTGTCTGACGAACCTGACTCTATGGCGTGGAGGCTGGCCCCATTAGGAACCTTCACGGTCAGCTCTGCTTATAATGCCCTTTTTAGACGTTCGAGCCTCCCATGGACTAAACCCCTCTGGAAGGCCCCGCTCCCTCTAAAGTTGAAGATCTTCAATTGGTCACTGCTTCGTGATCGCTTACCTTCCACGGTCGAAGTGACCAAAAGACATGGGCCAGGCGACGGGTTGTGCCCATTATGTGGAGTCCCAGATACGGGAACCTACATAATGTTTACTTGCCCCGCTGCCGATTTCCGTGGAACTTTGCCAGGGATGCACTGGGCCCGGACTGGTGAGCCCATGATCGTAGTGAATTCATTGAAACCCAGGCTAACCGTGCTGGAAAGGACCGCCGCCTTTTCTAGCTAGTGTTTGCCGCGTTGTGTGGGTCACTTTGGATTATTCATAATAAGATGGTGATTGAGAAAGTCCTACCCTGATGTGCATCTGACTCGGTGTTCAGACTCTTGGTAGGTTTGCAGCTCTAGTACCCGCTCTGTAGACAGTGGGACAAGGCGCGGTTGGACGAGATTCTTTGACTTCTCCTGGAGGCGGCACGGCGGCTCCCTGATGACCCACAAGTATAGGGGGTATATCGCAGTATTTTCGATAAGTAAGAGTGTCGCACCCAACGAGGAGCAGAAAGTGTTGGCTAGTGATATGGATCAGGAATTCTCTGCAAATACTTAGCAAACGGATTTTTAGGGGTTTTTGATAAAAAGCAAGTAAACAAAATACGAGTAAATAAAAGACAGTAAGAATAAATGCAGCAAGTGGCCCAATCCTTTATGCAGCAAAGGACAAGCCGGTTGTATTACTTAAGATGACCAAACATTCTCGAGGACACATGGGCAGACTGTCAAGTGCTTTCGCTTCATATAGTTGATTAATCTTCTCTAGCTTGCTAAGTGTTGTGTGGGTGAACCTATGCTAATGTACCGACCTTCCTAGGACTAATACATACCTGTGATTATACCCCTTGCAAACATCCGTAAGTACAAGAAAGTAATTAAGGTAGAAACCTAACCACAACTTTAAACTCTAAGACCCTTACGTCCCTTGTGCAATGGTTTCCCAACGGGGGTTCAGGTTTCTGTCACTCCGGCAACCCCTACGATTAGTAGCCAAATACACAATGCATTCCCCTAGGCCCATATAGGTGAAGTGTCATGTAGTCGACGTTCACATGACACCACTAGAAGAAGTACACCACAACTTAAATAACGAACTATTGAATCTTTCTCAAGACAACTCCACTACTAACAACATGACTTCTCCCATGTCCTCAAGAACAAAACGAACTACTCACAAGACATCATATGGATCATGATCAGAGATGGAATAATGATGTATAACAATCTGAACATAAACAATAATTCAACGGTTCACTCAATAGCATCAACTACAAAGAGTAATCAACACCGGGAAAGTTTCCCCTATGAACTAATTCAAGATTCTACCAATTGTTACAGCAATATGGAGATGGTGATGACGGTGCTGATGATGATGGTGGTGATGATGATGATGATGATCCCTATAAAGTCCAGCTTGATGATGGTGTTGATGGCGACGATCTTCCATCTCTGGGAAGGAATTCCCCCTGCAAAAATCTGTCTGCCGGAGAGATCTTTCTCTCTCTCGGTCTTTTCCGCCCCGCAGAGGCGGCGGAATCTTTCCGTGGTTGCTCCCCGAGTCTTAGGGTTTCGGGAGGATGATATACACCAGAGGGGAGAGGCTAGAGTGGGCCAGGGTGGCCACACCACCTGCTGGCGCGGCCTAGGGCTGCCCGCGCCAGGGGGTGGTGTGGGCCCCCTGTGGCCCATCTCCACTCCGTCTTCTGGCATCCTTAGTATTCTAGAAAAATAGGATTTTCCGTATATTTTCCCGGATTTTCTGATCTTCGCGAATTTTGCCTCCAAACAGCACCTTTTCCATCAGAATTCTGACTGCAGCGGTCCATGCTCCAAAAGTCATCAACCATGCAAAAACAGATGAAATAACATAAGTATCACCTCTCAATACGAAATATATCAATGAATAATAGTGAATTAAGGCATAGAATAGTGATGCAAAATGGACGTATCAACTCCCCCCAAGCTTAGACTTCGCTTGTCCCCAAGCGAAACTGAGCTCAATAAACATGGCCTCAGGTTTATGGAGTGAAGAGTCGATAAAAGAATACAGACAAGAAGCATCACAATCATCAAATACACAGATCATAATAGAAGACAACTCACTATTATATAACTTAACTTGCAATGAATAAAGGAAACACAATAAAGATACATAAAGTGAATCATAATTGGTAATGGCAAACTTAGCTCTTGGTCAAAGAATAGTTGATAATTTGCTGGAGTTCACAAATAGCTGGTTTTCAATGATAGCTTTCAAAGTAGTAGACATCAAGATAAGAGCAATGTGCAAAACAAGGAACATAAGCAACATGATTGAATAAATCATCATATGAATGAATGAAACACAACAACTCAAAATACTTGCTAATATGGAAGGGAAGTAGGTTTACTCACTCAACTACAAAGTAAAAGAAAGGCCCTACACAGAGGGAAGCAGGGATTACAAGTCTCATAAAGAGCTCCCAAAAATTATGATACTTACTAGCTTTTAGCTCTCATTGCCCCTATCATAGGCATCTTTTGGTGATTAAGGTTAAAGTAACACAACTAAGAGGATATGCTTGACAAGTTATAAATTGAAGTCCCATGCCCCTTATGAGTATCGAACCTCATGCTACTCAACTTCAGTCACGAGCAAGCTCTTGTCATTGTAAATACATGCGTATCATTGAGAACCGCCAACGGGGTACCCCTTGCACATGACACAGGAGCTATCCCATAATAAAAATGACAAGGCAAGCAGACAGTGAGCATCTCAGCGATCTTTTTATTTGCTATTTGCATAGGTTTTTATTGAGGATGCTTCATAGAATGCTCACTATAGTTATGCTGCAAGTTTCCACCATGATTAGGCATGGCTTAGGCTAGCGGCCCAAGCGTTTCTCTAACACATATATAAACTCCATGATCTTACAAGTTCCACTTTTATTTCACACCGTCAGGATCCATAAGCAAAAGACAATGATATCAACTAGGTACAAGTACCAATGAAGTGTTGAAAGCAGTCCCCATGATACATGGTTCTGCTAACTTCAACTCATAAAGCGCAAGCATATACGCAACAAAGAAGGACCCAATGGTTCAAGTTTATTAAATGCAAGAAGGTAAGGTGTGCCATCAAGTTCGTGCGAGCTTTAATCACTAATTTTCACATAACAAGTTTAATTTGGGAGGTAGATAAAACAAGAATTTACTTGGAATAGAAATAATGCTACTAGGTAGGTATGGTGGACACAAATGGCAAAGGTTTTGGTTTAAAGGAGGTGGATGCACGAGAAGAATTCCCTCTCGGTACTTGTTTTTGGCTAGCAAGGATGGGTAGCAAGTATAAGAGTTGAAGGAAACAAACAAACATACAAGCGATAAAGACAAACCTGCAATCTTCCTCCGAAGCACAAAAGATCTTAACTAGAGAATATTAGACTTATGAGCAAATCAAGAAAGAAATATGATGAAATAATTTTTCTTTAGAGTACTTTTATCTTTTCTTTCAACTTTCAAAAATAGTGTTGCTACTGACCGAGCCAGGTTTGCCAAAACCAACTAAATTAACTCAATGATCCCGAAGTTATACCAATACTAAGAACAAGATCAATCATATAACCACGAATTGAAAACTAATATAAGCTATGCAAAAGAGTGAATGATAGAACTTCTCATTAATAATCCATAACGGCAACTCACACCAAGGGATACATATCTAACGAGAGAGGGGACACTTCCATAATGCACACCATACTACATAATAACTCCTCTATTCATGATATGACTCTACTAAAAAGGTAAAAAGATAGAAGATAGTGATGTGATACCGCGGCACTCCCCCAAGCTTGGAATAAACCAAGGGGATGCCAAACCTGATGACGAATTACTCCTTCGGTGGTGGTGGTATCCTCTCGATGAGCTCTCTGATCAGTTTCCCCAAGTCCTCAATCTCGAAGGTGAGAGTACGAATCAACTCCGAGTTGTGCTCAATACGGCTCATAATCATCTCAGTTTGTGGATCCCAGCTCTTGTGACTCCTTTTCCGTTCTTCACTCTTGAAGTCTTCTTTTCCTGCATGGTTATGGATAAAGGTATGGAAGGGATTCTTGGTGTGTGGAGGAAGTGACCGTGGAGCCAAACTGTGACGGGGAGCTTTCCCCCCAGTCTGCATCCGTGCCGTCCTTCTAACCCTGGCAGGTTTTGTCACCACTCCAATGCTTGCAATGGTAGTGCCGGTGTGCGGGTGTTGGCCTTACTCCTCTTCACCTTCACTCTTGATCTCCTTCTCCTTCCCGGGATTTTGGAGGTCTTTCTCCATAGGCTCCTTCCCTTTATCCTTGGCAGATACCATTGTGCTTCTAAACCTTCAAAGAGTATGTCCTGGCAGAAACAGATCGAAACAAAAACACGACGAAAACACGATATACGAACCTCGGAAGATCCGGGGGGTTATATATTACGAAGTTTCATAACAAGAGGAAGGTACTGGATGAAAACGGGTCGGAGGCGGAGTCTGAGGTGGACTCACCACCTGGTGGCGCGGCCAAGGGAGGGCCCGCACCACAGGGTGGTGTGGGCCACCCTGGCTCCGTTTCCGTCCCTTTTTCGCTTCGTAACTTTCCTTATTGACTGAAAACTGCAAAAATATAGTTGGATTGTATTTTCGCGGAACTTTTCTTACCAGAACTATTACCTATTTGAAAACAGACTCTGCAGGTCTCTGAATTTGGTCCTTGATGAATTTCTCCAGAGTTATAACTTGAAAGGCATCAACATCTTCATTGTAAGAATCTCCAGCAATATAGTGCTTGAGTCGCTGCCCATTCACTACTTGTGTAGTATTATCTTTAAAAGAAGAAATTTTTATTGCTCCTGAATGGTATACTTCTTCAACAATGAAAGGTCCTTCCCATTTTGACAGTAGCTTTCCTGCAAAAAATCTGAGACAAGACCTATACAATAGAACTTTCTCACCATCATGAAATTCTCTCTTAAGTATTCGCTTGTCATGCCATCTTTTAACTTTTTCCTTAAAGAGCCTAGCATTTTCATAGGCTTCACTCCTCCATTCATCTAAAGAACTTAAGTCAAATAATCTTTTCTCACCAGCGAGCTTACAATCTCTATTTAGTTCTTTAACTGCCCAGTAAGCTTTGTGCTCTAATTCTAAGGGTAGGTGACAAGCTTTCCCATAAACCATTTTATAAGGAGACATCCCCATAGGATTTTTATAACCAGTTCTATAAGCCCATAAAGCATCATTCAACTTTTTAGCCCAGTTTTTTCTAGATCTATTAACAGTCTTTTGCAAGATGGATTTAATTTCTCTATTTGATAACTCTACTTGCCCACTAGTTTGGGGGTGATAGGCTGAAGCAATTCTATGATTAACATCATATTTAGCAAGGGTCTTTCTAAAACCACCATGAATGAAATGAGAACCCCCATCAGTCATGAGATACCTAGGCACTCCAAACCTGGGAAAGATAACATCCTTAAGAATTTTTCGAGAGGTCTCCCCGTCATCACTCTTTGTAGGAATGGCTTCTACCCACTTAGTAACATAATCAATGGCAACGAGAATATGAGTGTAGCCTTTCGACGGAGGGAAAGGACCCATAAAGTCAAATCCCCAATAATCCAAAGGTTCAATAACTAGAGAGTAGCTCATAGGCATTTCATTGCGTCTAGAAATATTACCAACATGCTGACATTCATCACAAGATAAAACAAATTTTCTTGCATCTTTAAAAAGGGTAGGCCAATAGAAACCTGATTGTAGCACATTTTCTGCAGTTCTATCTCCTGCATGATGTCCTCCATAAGCACTACCATGACATTTACACAATATCTCATTTTGTTCATATTCTGGAACACATCTTCGCAAAATACCATCCACTCCTTCTTTGTATAAGTGTGGGTCATCCCAAAAACAATGCATCAAATCATAGAAGAAATTCCTTCTTTGCTGAGCTGTAAAAGTTGGAGGCAAATACTTGGAGACAATAAAGTTAGCATAATCAGCGTACCAAGGGCTCCCTTGCGAGCTTACCCCTACTGCAGCTAACTGTTTATTTGGGAAACTATCATTAACAGGCATGGGGTCAAAAGAGATGTTTTCCAATCGAGATAAATTATCAGCTACAGGGTTTTCAGCACCCTTCCTATCTACTATATGTAGATCAAACTCTTGTAAAAGCAGCACCCATCTAATAAGCCAAGGCTTAGCATCCTTCTTCGTCATAAGGTATTTAATATCAACATGATCAGTATGAATGGTGACTTTTGAGTCTACAGTATAGGGCCTAAACTTATCACAAGCAAAAACAACAACTAGAAATTCCTTTTCAGTAGTAGCATAATTCCTTTGAGCAGTGTCTAGAGTCTTACTAGCATAATGGATAATGTTTAACTTTTTATCAATACGTTTCCCAAGGACAGCACCTACAGCAAAATCACTAGCATCACGCATTATTTCAAAGGGTAAACTCCAATCAGGTGGTTGAACAATAGGGGCTGTAGTTAAAGCCTTCTTAAGAGTTTCAAAAGCTTCCTTACAATCATTATCAAAAACGAAGGGTACATCTTTTTGAAGAAGATTAGTAAGGGGTTTTGATATCCTAGAAAAGTCTTTAATAAACCTTCTATAGAAACCATCATGACCAAGGATACTACGAATACCTTTGATGTCTCTTGGGCATGGCATCTTCTCAATTGCCTCAACCTTAGCTCTATCAACTTCTATGCCTCTTTCAGAAACTTTATGCCCAAGGAAAATCCCTTCATTAACCATGAAGTGGCATTTCTCCCAATTAAGAACAAGATTAGTTTCTTCACATCTCTGCAAACTTTATCAAGGTTGTGCAGACAATTATCAAAAGAAGTTCCATAGACAGAAAAGTCATCCATGAACACTTCTACAATTTCCTCACAAAAACCATGAAAGATAGCAGACATGCACCTTTGAAAAGTAGCAGGAGCATTACATAAACCAAAAGGCATACGTCTATAAGCATAATTTCCATAAGGGCAAGTAAAAGTAGTTTTTTCTTGATCTTGTTGTTTAATAGCAATTTGAGAGAAACCAGAATAACCATCAAGAAAACAAAAATGGGCCTTTTTAGACAACCTTTCCAACATTTGATCAATAAAAGGAAGCGGGTAATGATCTTTCTTAGTAACTTTATTGACTTTTCTAAAATCGATGCACATCCTATAGCCTACTACTATTCTTTGAGGAATAATCTCATCATTATCATTAGGAACAACGGTAATACCTCCTTTTTTAGGAACACAATGAACAGGACTTAACCCATTCACTGTCAGCAATAGGGTAAATAATACCAGCATCAGGGAGTTTGAATACCTCATTCCTTACCACTTCCTTCATCCTAGGATTTAAACGTCGTTGGTGCTCCACCACTAGCCTCGCATCTGGTTCTATGTTGATAGAATGCTGACATATAGTAGGTGAAATCCCTTTTAAATCAACCAGAGTATAGCCCATAGCTCCTCGGTGTTTCTTCAAAACCTCCAATAACCTTTCTTCTTCCTTTCCTGAAAGTTTAGAGCTAATAATAACAGGATATATCTTTTTATCATCAATATAAGCATATTTAAGATCATCAGGGAGAGGTTTTAGATCGAAAACTGGATCCTTTTTAGGTGGCAACGTGGTACCCAAGTCTTCTACAGGCAAGTCATGCTTTAGCATCTGGGGTTAACGACAGAGGATCTTGTCAATCTCATTCCTTTCTTTCATGAAGATCTCACTTTCGTGATCTTCCATAAATTGCTGCAAAGCATTGTTAGGAGCAAGAGAGATAGAAGCGAGTTTTTCAACTCTAAAATCCTCATTATGGGTTTCCTCTTCGCAAGGCTCTTTAGCAAATTTCGAAAAATTAAACTCATAAGATTCACCATAAAACTTAGTCAAGATTTTCTCCCTCTTGCAATCAATAATAGCTCCACAAGTACTCAAGAAAGGTCTACCAAAAATGATAGGATAAGTTTTACTAGCAGCTGAACCAAGTACTAGAAAATCAGCAGGATACTTGATCTTACCACAAAGAACTTCCATGTCTCGTACGATACCAACTGGAGAGATGGTCTCTCTATTAGCAAGGTGAATAACCACATAAATCTCTTCCAATTCACTGGGACTGATTTCATGCATAATTTCTCTGTAAAGCTCATAAGGAATAGCACTGGAACTAGCACCAATATCACATAGACCATAATAGCAATGATCACCAATCCTAACAGAAAGCACAGGAACACTAGCTTTTTTAGTTCTATTAGGATGTGAAACAATATTAGCAGCATCCTCACAAAAGACTATGTGTCCCTCTTCTATGTTTTTAGTGACAAGGTCTTTCACAATTGCTACCACAGATTCAACGTTTATTTGTTCATCAGGTTTTACAGTTCTCTTTTCACTTTTAGTCATTACATTAGTTATTATAGGATGATCCTTTACCTTATCTGGGAAGGGAATCTTCTCGATATAAGGTTCAGGTAAGATATGATCAATAATGTAACACTCAGTGCTCCCAATAGGAACACAGTCAACAATATCTTTATAAGGTGCATGGTACTTATTCCATCCCCTTTTTGGAATTTCAATATAAGAAGCAAAAGCTCTAAAGCAATTCGTAATAACTTGCAAATCAAGACCATAAGCATTAGTAATATTGTGAAAGTTATCAGTTCCCATAAAAGATTTAATGCATTCATAATCATAATTTATACCTGACTTTCTACCTTTGTCATTCTCCCAAGCTTCAGCATTGTCTTGAATACGGTCAAGAAGATCCCATTTAGCTTCTTCTTCCATGCGAGTGAATGATCCAGCACAAGAAGCATCCAATAATTCTTTATCATGAGGAGAAAGCCTTGCATAAAAGTTATTGATAATAGTATTGTTGGGGAGCTCATGAATGAGACATTTGAGCATTAGTAACTTAAATCTCCCCCAAGCTTGAGTTGTACTCTCTTCATCAAGAGGCCAAAAGTTGTATATTTGATTCTGATATTTATGAATCTCACTAGGAGGATAAAATTTTGAATAAAAAACAGACACTATTTCCTCCCATTCAAGAGCTTGACCATTCTTCAGCAACTTATACCATTCTTCAGCTCTTCCTTTCAGTGTTATTGAGAATAACTTCTTCTTAACTTGATCTGTAGTAATACCCGCACACTTGAACAACCCGCATAATTCGTGTATAAAGAGTAAATGACCACCGGGATGGATAGTTCCATCCCCAACATAGTAGTTATCCATAACACAATCAATAATTCTTGTAAATATTTTAAAAACATCATTCTCAGCAGGTGGTGGCTTATCTACTACCTTAGCAGTGGTAGTAGCATTACCAAATAAGAAACTCAGCGAATTATCCATAACGAAAATAAAGCAACTAACAGAAGTAAACAATACTCACAGTAGAAGTTTCCTTTACCAGTTCCACTCTTCAATAGCGCTTCACTCCACGGCAACGGCGCCAGAAAATAGTCTTGATGACCCACAAGTATAGGGGGTGTATCGCAGTATTTTCGATAAGTAAGAGTGTCGAACCCAACGAGGAGCAGAAGGTGCTGGCTAGTGGTATGGGTCAGGAATTCTCTACAAATACTTAGCAAACGGATTTTTAGGGGTTTTGATAAAGTAAGTAAACAAAGTGCGAGTAAATAAAACACAGTAAGAATAAATGTAGCAAGTAGCCCAATCCTTTATGCAGCAAAGGACAAGTCAGTTGTATTACTTAAGATGACCAAACGTTTTCGAGAACACATGGGAAGACTGTCAAGTGCTTTTGCTTCGTATAGTTGATTAATCTTCTCTAGCTTGCTAAGTGTTGTGTGGGTGAACCTGTGCTAATGTATCGACCTTCCTAGGACTAATACATACTTGTGATTATACCCCTTGCAAACATCCGTAAGTACAAGAAAGTAATTAAGGTAGAAACCTAACCACAACTTTAAACTGTAAATCCTTACGTCCCTTGTGCAATGGTTTCCTAACGGGGGTTCAGGTTTCTGTCACTCCGGCAACCCCTACGATTAGTAGCCAAATACACAATGCATTCCCTTAGGCCCATATAGGTGAAGTGTCATGTAGTCGACATTCACATGACACCACTAGAAGAAGTACACCACAACTTAAATAACAAACTATTGAATCTTTCTCAACACAACTTCACTACTAACAACATGACTTCTCCCATGTCCTCAAGAACAAAACGAACTACTCACAAGACATCATATGGATCATGATCAGAGATGGAATAATGATGTATAACAATCTGAACATAAACAATAATTCAATAGTTCACTCGATAGCATCAACTACAAAGAGTAATCAACACCGGGAAAGTTTCCCCTATGAACTAATGCAAGATTCTACCAATAGTTACAGCAATATGGAGATCGTGATGAGGGTGCTGATGATGATGATGGTGGTGATGATGATGATGATGATGATCCCGATAAAGTCCAGCTTGATGATGGTGTTGATGGCGACGATCTTCCCTCTTCAGGAAGGAATTTCACCGGCAGAAATCTGTCTGGCGGAGAGATCTTTCTCTCTCGGTGTTTTCTGCCTAGTAGAGGCGGTGAAATCTTTCTGTGGTTGCTCCTTGAGTCTTAGGGTTTCGAGAGGATGATATACGCCAGAGGGGAGAGGCTGGAGTGGGCCAGGGTGGCCACACCACCTGTTGGCGTGGCCTAGGGCTGCCCGCGCCAGGGGGTGGTGTGGGCCCCCTGTGGCCCATCTCCACTCCGTCTTCTGGCATTCTTAGTCTTCTAGAAAAATAGGATTTTCCGTATATTTTCCCGGATTTTCTGATCTTCGCGAATTTTGCCTCCAAACAGCACCTTTTCTATCAGAATCCTGACTGCAGCGGTCCATGCTCCAAAAGTCATCAACCATGCAAAAACAAATGAAATAACATAAGTATCACCTCTCAATACGAAATATATCAATAAATAATAGTGAATTAAGGCATAGAATAGTGATGCAAAATGGACGTATGAATCCCCTCTTAGTCCAGCTTAGTGTTGCTCTTTTCGGTGTTATCTCGCCTGGCGACTGTGTCTTTTAGCTTTTCCTCTTGGGTCATGTTGTGATGTGGCCCCAGCAGACTATTTGTTGTCGTTGTTGCACCATGTAACTCGTTTTGGATGGTTGCTTTATTTATAAAACAGGGCGAAAGTCTGATTCGAGCTGGTTATCAACCTGTCATGTTCTCCCACTTAGCGTTTGATGGATAGTTTTTCTTTCTCTAAATTAATAGTTTTTGGTTCTTTTTTCCGTTTCTAAGAGCGCACAATTGGGTGCTGAGAAGGAATTTTGTATTTTTATTTTTTATAGTAAGAGTTCAGGTCAGCTTTGAGACCGCCATAGATTCCTCAATTATTCTCGACTAGCGCAATTATCTTTGGCCACGCCCATGTTCTCGGCCAAAACACCCACACCCACACACACGTTAATGTTGGTGCCCGCGTGTTGTTATTGCATTTGGACCATGGTTTATCACGCTGACATGTTTTTGGAGCTAATAACGCTAGTAGTCTAATAACTTATTTAGCACGTGCAAATTAGTCCGACAATTTGCAAAGCGTGCTCTCGCGGTACACAAACTTCCCACTGAGAGAGCAAACTAGTCCAAAATGATTCTAAAGATGGCAAAGACAACCCCATATATTTTTCTCGGGCAAATGGATCCTTTGGCTTTGCTTTACTGGCGGGTCCCATTTGTTATGGGCCGAAGTACAAAATAAAAATTATTGCGCTTAATGTGTGACTCGAACTCACAAACAAGTGCACATACCTACACGCTTACCACAACAACTAACATCGATTATTTCCTTAAACTAGGCTGTGACTTCTTTATGTAAATATAGTCAGAACATCCACACCCCAAGTTTGAACCGCGTCGCTCTAGACTCGCAATCCGATCGGTAGAGCTAGGCAAGTTTATACACAAGCTCCTGCGGACAAGCACGGCCAAGAAGCTCCTGAGACGACCAGTGTTTTGGTTACGAGGCCGGTAACTTTATTTACCAACCACCCAGGTAAATGGGATTGTTGGGGGAGAAATTCGAAGCATTATGAATTTAACTAAATTTGTGCAATTTTCAAAAAATGGGCGGTAATCGCTCGGTACCAAGACCAGTTACCAACATTTCAAATTTTCTCGTTTTTCATTCAAATTTATTTAGAAATTTTGTCAACTAATTTCAGATACCGGCCCGAGGTAACTGTTGGAAATATGCCCTAGAGACAAATAGTAGTAAGGACTATTATCATATTTCATATAGTTTATGATTAAGTTTTGTATCATGCTATAACTGTATTGAGTGGAAACATCAATACACGTGCGATATACAAACAACTAGGGGTTCCAAGTGAAACTCTAGTCACTGGTTCATTGGTCAACAGATAATCATGTTTCCTGATCATGTGACATTTATGCCAGTTGGAAATGGAGTCATCTCATTCCGAGAATGAGATGATGAACCAATACCCAACCTAAACATCGTGACCAGATCATGTCACGAAGTTCAAGTTACGATGATTAGAAATGGATCCTCGTAGACTATTCCATAGACCATGAAGCTATATCAATCACTATCTCCCGAGAGTGCTTTGATAGTATCAAGCGCCACTTGGTAATACAGTGGTTATAAAGGTGTGTTCAGGTACTCGGAGGAAACCGTTGAGGCAATATATGTCAAGAGCGGGATTTGTCCGTCCATGTGATGGGAAGATACTCGAAGGGTCCACTCGGAGAGGTTATATCCAATAGTTGTGCAGCGTGTGATTTGATCACGGGGATATCACTTGTCAGAATGAGTCAAGTAGTGTTGTTCACTAACGAGATTGAACGCGACATGGTGATGTCATTGATCAGATCTCGGGCAATGCAAGTACCGAGTGACAAAGGGAATAAGACACGACTGTCCCGGTTCAAACGATGAAAGATCTTCGTGGAACGCACAGGGGTCACATGGCCATCCAGGTCCCTCTGTTGATCATTGGTGCGGGAGTGTCCCGACCATGTCTGGAGTGTTCCCGAACCGTAGGGTATCATGCTTAAGGGCTTGATGATGCTTAGAGAGTGTTTATAGGATCGGTGGAATCACCGAAGAGTAGTAGAGAGAAAACCGGAAGGGTTTCGGTAAGTCCGGAGGATGCCCGGAGTGGAGGTGGAAGGTGTTCCATACCCATGGAGGTTGAATAATATGTGAATGAATGTTAAATATTGATTTAATCATTTGTTTATAATTATTTAATAAAGAGAAAAATCAATTTAAATGGTCAAAGGCTTAATGGGCCAAATTCCCAAAGGGGAGAGGGCCCATTAGGGAAAGGAGAGAGGGCGAAGGGGCCAAGGGGGTGGCCGGCTAGGCCTAGCCCCCCCCCCCCCCCCCCCCCCCCCCCGCGCAGGGCCCACTAGGTGGTCGGCGGCCTCCCCTCCCCCCTCCTCTCCTTTAGTCCCACCCCGGAACTTTGAGGGAGGTAGTACCTCCCCTATATATAGTGGGGGTATTTGGCCAAATAAAATACACCAATAATCAATAAAGGTCTTCTCACTTTTGGGATGTGGCGCCCCGCAAAAACCACTACTAGAAAATCGCTGTGTTTTTGTGCATTGCATCATCATGACAGCATGCTCATGTCATCATGCCGCATTGCATTTGAGCATCGTCATCATCATGCATGGTTTGTTTGAAAACTATTTTCGAAAAATCTGGTTTTGTTTTCTAAACGCCCCATCTTTATTTCAAATTAAAACCCGGGTCTCCGGAATATTTTGTTTCGTCTACAAACAAAAGCCCTGTTTTAAATAAATAAAATTTTCAATTAATTTTTAGGAGGCAGCCCGCCAGGCCGAAAGCCCGGCCGGCCACCTCCAAACCCTAAATCTAATCTACCTAGACCTGTCTAAACCCAACCCTACCCTAACATAATCTAACCCAGCCCCACCTACTCCAGCCGTCTCTCTCCCCCCACGTGGCGCCATCCCACCTCATGCCCGTCTGCCCCACGTTCTCCTCGCCCCGCTCCTCTCTCCCCATGCGTGAACCACCCTCCCCACCTACCGCGTCTGCCGCCGCGCGGCCGTTCCCCTCGCCGGTCGCCGCCTCGTCCGCCCCCGGCTCCACTCGTCCCCGCCGCCGTCTCTTACTCTCTCCGCTCGGCCCCTTCCTCCCCCGTAGAGCCGCTCGCCCTGCCACCAGATGCGCCGCCGCCGGCCTCGTCTACCTCCTCCCCGCCCCATCCTCGCGTATCCTCCTCCGACCCCGCAAGCTCCTCGCGGCGACCGCCTCGCCCTACCCCACCGCCAGCATCCCCCTCTTCTCTGCCCCTGTGCCACCTCCGCGCAGGCTCGGCCCTACCCGCTGGTCTCTCCCTCTGCACCGCCCGACCCACCGTTGTCGTCCTCATCTCCACCGGCCACCCGGGGCTCCTCTGCCTCGACCTGCGCGCCTTCCGCGCCGGCCTCCACAGCACGGACCGGGAGCACCGCCGTCGCGACGTCTCCCCTTCGTTGCTCTGCTCCTCCCCGACCGTGAGCGCCTCCATCTGCTGCAAACTGGCCTCACGGGTACCTCCTATATCTACGGCCAGAGACCTTCCCCGCCTCGTCGAGCAAGCACTACTATCGCGCGAGTCCCTCCTCCGAGCCGACACACCCCTACTCGTTCTTCTGTCCCGCATGCTGCAGTGTTGTATTCCTATGTTGGTGTCCATATGCAGTACCGAGGTGGATTGTTGTGAGTGTTGGGTAAGGTGCATCGAATGGTGATGGTGGAATTATATTGTGATGCTGTGCGGATGAGCTAGATTCCCCATGCGAACAAGTATCACCTCGGCTACATCCGCTCTAGCGAATGGAGATGTACCTGGAGGGACTCGTCGAAGAATCATTGTCACCATGATTTACCGGCGCCACGCCAAGTTCTCCTTCCCGTACCCGAAGACGTCAAGTACGCCGATACGGATCCGACACGTTCTACATCATGAAACCGTAGGACGCCGAGCGCCAAGATCTTCTTGGCCCCGAAGACCGAACCCCGTGGATCGACATGATCTTCTTCATGGACGCCGAGACCCCGACCGGAAGATGCCCGGAACACCAAGATCTGCTTCCGAACGCTTTGACCGAGTCTGAAACAAGATCTCCATGGATGCGACAAGTTCTCCTTCCTGGCTGCGATGCCCGAGAACCCGGACGCCAAGGTCACCGACACGGAACGCCAAGTTCTTCACCCCGGATGCCAACACCGACCCAATACGCGGACCCGACAAGATCTTCGCGACGACAAGATCGACACCGACCAGGGCGAATCCATGTGCCCCCGACACCAAACCAAGTCCTCCTTCTCGGAACGCCAAGCTCTCCTTCCGTTGTCCGAGACCGATCCCATTGAACTGTTCCTCCTCGCCGAACCCTGAGACCGAACCCCCCGAACCCCGGAACCAAGATCTGCCGAACCCAGATGTGTGACCCTAAGCCTCTATTTTTATAATATGACATTATCAACTGTCACATATTAAATTGTTCATGCATGCATACCTATCTGTGGGTTTGGGGGCATCATGCCGATTCACCTCATAATTAAATATGGAGTGCATATGCGGATTATTCCTGTCTATTGACGCCTCCATTTAAATTTGTCTAGCGAACCGATGCCATGTTTCGCCCTGTTAAGACAACATTTAAATTGCGGGGTAGTTAAATAACTCGAACCGTTTAATTAATTGTCGCGACCCCGGTTCCGCTTAATATTGCCTAATTGCACCGCATCTGCATCATATCATAATCATGCCGGATCTTCTGCCATAGTAGTAAATATTGCATCCGGTGTTTCTTCTAGTGTTTGCTTCTTTGTGGATTAGGCCGATGAGTTGATGCGAGTATCGACAACTTCTCCGGATATGATCCTTCGGCAGTGTTTCCCAGGCGAGCATCTCTCCCTCTTCTACCTATTTTGCATTTATATTCTTTATTTCCTCCTGTTGATCTATTGCTATCCGTGTCGTGATGTTTTAGTATCCGTACACCAGTTATACCCCGTGCAGCCTCTATATTGCCTTAGACACCTCCTATTACCTATGCTTGGTAGATAGCTGGCCTTGCGAGTCGTAGTTGCTTGCTCAGGTGCGATCTCGTGTTGTCAAGTACCACAGTTGTTGGAATGCTGGCAGATGTTTATGTGGAGATGATCATGACTTTAAATGCAACTATTAAATTGCTGAGAATAGATATAACTAATGCAGAGGCATCGGTGGGCAATAGATGTTATTTGGTTTTTTCCACGCTCACTTGTGTCCCGTAGAACCCCGAGTACTTGATACATGTTCCTTGACTATTCGCACTATCCACATACGGGAGACTCTATGAATCCCCCTTAGCCAGAGCTTGGGGCCACAAACTAGTTTGGGGTTTTATTACTATCCTGTACTTATGCCATGCTTTACTGCTTTATTTACGATTGTGCGTGGAGCACCTGTACTATTTTGGATCGCGGCACGATTTCACGGTATCGAGAAGCCCAGTCACACTTTCGGGTTCCCAGTCGTTTACAGCCGTTCTCGCAAACCCTGGGTCCGTTCCGGAGCCGGCCAACTTCGTTGCGGGTAGCTTAGTCGGGTGGACCCCTAAAATATTTTATGAATCCTGTGATTGCTTTGTCGTGAAAGCTCCGTTGGGTTTTGATTTGGTTTTTCTGAGGTTGATCGTGTTTATTGCTATTTGTGCACCCCTGCAGGGTAAATCTTTCTGAAAGCCGTGTCCGCGATTATGGATGACTTGGAGCACAGTATCTCGATCATAGACAAGCATAACTAAAGTAGTGTTATAAATTTGACTTAATATGTGACTAGTAATTCAGCTTCACTACAATGGAATGGATAATAAAAATGCCAACAACTGGTGGATCTATGGTGATCTGTGTCATACTATACCTGCCTAGTAGTATTGCAACTCCAATGGAATGTCATAAAAGTGCCGACAACTGCTGGGTTTTGGGATTCCTCAGGACAATTATATCTGACTAGTAAATGTTCCAACTACAACGGAATGATAATTAAACTGCCCACTACTTATGCTTCAGGATGACTCATTCTATCTATATCTCATTAGTAAGTGTTGCAACTATAACAGAATGAGTAAAACTGTCCACTGTGTGAGTTCCTCGGTTTGACTTCCTTGTTTGGTCTCGAGGGGGAAATGCCAGGACGGGTATGTTTGGTGTTAGTATCAGGTTGGATCTTAATAGGTCTTTATTACCCCTCTCTAATAGCCGCCAGTGATACCGAGTCTCTATAGGTTGTCTAGTGTCGCTGCGCTGCCGCTTCAGTCCACCATACCTATGTAGGCGAGAGCCGCTGAATTCTAGCCTCGTCGTGTACTGGCCTCAGTACTAACGCTCCTCTTTTTCCTTTGCCCTTTGTCGGCACCCCTTTTGTTTTAGCAGGTTTAAGTTCGACGTCGTTAGCAGGGTTACCCTTCCGGCTTGGTCTGGGCAGGGTTATGGACGCCATTGGTTATTCTTCAGGGCTCTTAGCCCAATTTCCTTCTTGTCCGTACTCGGACGTTGTATCGATTTCAAGGTGATTTGGATCTCTGTATTGTATATCTGTATTCTTGACTCGTGGAGTTGCTGTTGTATATATGTCTATTCTGTGGGTCCCATCGAGGACTGTTGTGTAATGGTATTACTTTGTTTTCCACCCGCACGAAAGTGCCTGGTGGGCGTACTTGAATCGTTTCTATGCGGGTTTGGCGGGAAGCGCTAAAACTTGCATAGGGCCGATTTGAGGGTGTTACATGGGAGGACCTCTAATTGATATTTTCTCCCTCCCCCTCTCTCTCTCGCGACCATGGTCCCAAGTCTGGACTGCGTGAAAGAGACATATCTTCACCGTGGAGCGCCGTCGCGCCGCGGGATTCGGATCCGGGAGTTCTACTTCTGCAACTGCGGGATCGGGGCAGCGGGAGTCATCGTCCGGCACCGGCCGTGTGTAACTCCCCGCGAGGTGTCGCACTTGAGGCACTCAAGTTGTTGGAGCCAGAGGAGCGCAAGGACTTCATCACGACCTTGAGGTCGGCTTCGGCTCGTCTACATCAATCAAGCTCTCCTGAGCATTGACAACGCTTTTCGGTCTTCAAGGGTAAGTTAGCGAAAAGCCCCTCCCGTTATTGTATTACTAATAGATAGGTCCTGGCAGCTTCAGGGGTTCAGGCGCGTAGGGTAAAATTTATTGTTTTCATACGCGGAACCCCAATAGTGGTATCAGGGCCAGATCTATGCGTAGTAATGCTAGTACGGGTAGAACACACGAGATGTAGCGTATGGGGTTGATCTTTTACTTGTTACCCTCCTACGTGTACTTGTGTATACCGCAGTAATGCTTGATGAAGCGGCCCCCAACCGACTTTACGCGTTCATTCGTGAGACTGGTCCATGATGTCTACGCACTTCTATTCTTGTAGACAGTTGTTGGGCCTCCAAGTGCAGAGGTTTGTAGAACAGGAGCAAGTTTTCCCTTAAGTGGATTACCCAAGGTTTATCGAACTCAGGGAGGAAGTGGTCAAAGGTATTCCCTCTCAAGCAACCCTGCAATCAAGATACAAGAAGTCTCTTGTGTCCCCAACACACCCAATACACTTGTCAGGTGTATAGGTGCACTAGTTCGGCGAAGATATAGTGAAATACAAGTGGTATAGACAATTATAAGCGGTAAGGTGATAGACAATAACTTGATGGCATGGAAAAGACTAAAGGCAAACTGAAATAAAGATAATAGCAAGCAAACATGTAACAGATCTAATAGCAAACGGTGTTTCAATGCTTAGAAACAAGGCCTAGGGATCATACTTTCACTAGTGAACACTCTCATATAAATATCTTCTCTTTATGATACTACTCTTAACTACTCTCCGATTGGACACTCTAATCAACGGTAGGGATACAACAGCACACCTCAAAGTAAGCCTTTCCCATCTAGAAAACCCCAAACTGTCACCTTGAGTACTAGATGAGTCCAACAAACACCACAATTTCATAAAGACATCTGATGACCCACAAGTATAGGGGGTGTATCGTAGTATTTTCGAGGGAAGTGAAACCCAATTTATTGATTCGACACAAGGGGATCCAAAGAATACTTATCAGCCTTAACAACTGAGTTGTCAATTCAGCTGCACCTAGAAACAATCTTGCTCACAGCAGTTTATCAGTAGCAACAGTTTTGTAGTAGGAATAGTAAAGTAACAGTAGTAGCAAAGCAAAGACAGTAGTAACAAAAGCAGTAAACTGTGGGATTCGAGTGCGGTAGGCATAGGGATGGATGGACGGGCGTTGCGTGGACAAGACAATTCACATAGGAATCAGAACATAGGGCAATTGCATATAAATAAGATAAAGCACCCAAGTACTAGACAATCCTAGGCATGTGTTCCATATATAGTCATATGTGCTCGCAATGAGAACTTGCACAACATCTTTTGTCCTGCCAACCTGTTTGCAGCGGGGACTCTAGGGAACTACTGGCAATTAAGGTGCTCCTTTTAATAGAGCACCGGAGCAAAGCATTAACACTCCGTGAACACATGTGATCCTCACATCAAAGCCTTTCCCTTCCGGCTACCCCGATTTCTGTCACTTCGGGCCCATAGGTTCCGGACAACGACGTGTCTATACAACTTGTAGATAAGACCCAAAACAATACTATCATGATGAATCAATAATAAGTTCAGATCTGAAATCATGGCACTCGGGCCCTAGTGACAAGCATTAAGCATAACAAGTCACAACAAAGTCATAAAGCACTAATAAAAGATACTAGGCACTATGCCCTAACAATCTGATGCCATTACATGAACGATCTCATCCAATCCCTACCATCCCCATAGCCTACAGCGGGGGATTACTCACTCATAGATGGGGGAAACATGGATGGTTGATGGAGAAGCGATGGTGATGATGATGGCGATGATCTCCTCCAATTCCCCGTCCTGGCAGGGTGCCAGAACGGAGTTTCTGGTGTTGTTTCATGGAATCTGGTGGTGGCGGCGGAGCGGAACTCCTTCTGGAAAAACGTCGAACCCCCCGAAGTTTTTAGGTCAGAAGGCTCCTTATAGGCGAAGAGAGAGGCCGAGGGGTGCCTGGGGGCCCACACCACCCCCTGGCGCGGCCTGGCCTGGCCCGCGCCACCAGGTGTTGTGGCCCCCCCAGGGCTCCGCTCCGTCTCGTATTTTGGATCCTAGAGTCTTCGGGTGAAATAGGAGTTTTGGCATATTTTCCGGGATTTTTCCTGATAGTTGATTTTCTGCACAAAAAGTAGACACCAAGGCAATTCTGCTGAAAACAACGTTAGTTCACATTAGTTGCATCCAAATCACAGAAGTATAGAGGAGAAACAATAGCAAAAGTTATCGGGAAAGTAGATACGTTTTGGACGTATCAACTCCTCCCAAGCTTAGCTTATTGCTTGTCCTCAAGCAATTCAGTTGAAAACTGAGTGCGATAAAACAACTTTCACGAACACATTTGCTTCATATGATGTAAATAATCGCAGCAATGTGATCAACTACTTAGACAATTCATAATAAAGAGTATGCAACTGAGTCTACTTAAAAGTCATTGCAAGCTATGAAGAGATTCCAACTCAAGAATAATAAGTAGCACGAAGCACAAACATAAGCAACATTACAATGCTCATAGAAAGGTATGATAGAGTGGTATCTCGCTTGCCTTGGATTATGAATGTCAAGGCACCTCTGAAGTTCAAGTGATGACTAGAAGTAAAGATATCAAAGATACAAGCATCAAAGTCATAACACAAATAATCAAGAAACGGAACAAACACAAAAAATTACAACTAATGCTCTCAAGAAGGTGCTCAAAGAATATGTGGAGACTCAACAAGTAGAAGAAAAAAGGTTTTGAATAATTTTGAAAGGCTTCCAAATGCTAAAAGTATGGTACTCGTTAGCTTTGAGCTCTCATTGCCCCTATCATAAGCATCTTTAATGTGGTTAAGGTGAAAGTGACACAACTAAGAGGATATGCTTGACAAGTTATAAATTGAAGTCTCATGCCCCTTACTTACGAAGACCGATCCTCATGCTACTCAACTTCAGTCACAAGTAAGCTCTTGTCATTGTAAGTATATACGTATCATAGAGAACCGCCAACGGGGTACCCCTTGCACATGACACGGGAGCTATCCCATAATCAAAATACAAGGCAAGCAGACAATGAGCATCTCAACGATCTTTTTATTTACTATGTGCATAGATTTTTTTTAAGGATGCTTCATATAATGCTCATTATGGTTATGCTGCAAGTTTCCACCATGATTAGGCATGGCTTAGGCTAGCGGCCCAGGCGTTTCTCTAACATACATACAAAATCCATGATCTTACAAGTTCCACTTTTATTTCACACCGCCGGGATCCATAAGCAAAAGAACATGATACCAACTAAGTACAAAGTACCTATGAAGCGCTGAAAGCGGTCCCCATGATACATGGTTCTACTAACTTCAACTCATAAAGCGCAAGCATATGCACAGCAAAGAAGGATGCAATGGTTCAGGTTTATTAAGTGCAGAAAATAAAGTGTGCCATCAAGTTCGTGAGAGCTTTACTAACTAACTTTCTCATAACAAGCAAACATTTTATTCGGAAGAAAACAAGGCATATTGAATATGAACGGAAGTAGCAAGTGATGCTAATGGGTAGGTATGGTGGACACTTTGGAAATATTTGGTTTAGGGAGTTGGAAACATGAGTAAAACACTCAGTGGAAATGAAGGCTAGCAATAGTAAGGGAGTAACAAACGAGAGAGCAATAGCTGTCATTATCATGCTTACAACAAAACAAGACTACTCATGGCATGAAAATGATTCAAGATCCTCAAGGCAAAATAATTCGTCAAGGCTTAAATGATTATTACAGTCATGTGCATGCGTGAGCATGTGCCAAGTCGATCAAATGAAACATTCAGAGGAGGATACCACAGTGTCATACCAATTTATGAATAGAGTAATGCAAGCAAACATTCATGAGACATGCTACAAACTATTAGCGAGCTGGAGCTAATCACAAGAAAGCAAGAACTACTAAGCATCCAAAGAAAACATACACTCTACATGAACGGACTAAGCAAGATCACAATGATGATTATATGTACAAAAATGAAGACAAATAGAGTTTGTTACCAGCTTCTTACCACGCCTCAAGCTGTCATTGATCCTCATTATTGCTCTTCACTTGTGTGGCTTGAATAATAATATGAAACCAATAATCCACTGAGAACTACCGAACCCTGTAGCCAACTCGAAAAAACCAAAGAAGGACGACAAATATTTTGGTGTTTTCGATTTTTAAACAAGAACCAAAAGAGAAAAACAAGCAAAGCAAAATCTTTTTGGGTTTTTCAAATAGTTCAAACAAAGCAAAAGGGAAAAAGCAAACCAAAGCAAAAAATAAGAAGCAAACCAAAGAGAAACAACAAAAATATTTTTGGTATTTTTGTGTTTTTAGAAAGCAAAAGCAAAGAAGAACGAAAACTAGAAAGAGAACGAAAACATGAATATACAAAGAACCGACGCAACATGATATGGAGATGAGTGCGGTGTCGGCGTACCTCCCCCCAAGCTTAGGCTTTTGGCCTAAGTGGGTATCAATCTCAGGCTGGCCAAGATGAAGTGTCACCGGGGTACGACGAGGAGGTTCCCTCGTCTTGGTGTGAGCCAGAGTACATCCCTCCGTAATGTGCAGAATAATCATAGGAGGGCACATCCTCCTGGTGCTGCTCATAGAAACCCAACAAGCGAAGCTGCTCGTCCACCTCCTCCTTGGAGCACGACCACGGTCTCCTGTCAACACTGAACAAAGCAGGCTAGGGCAAAAGGATCTCCCTTTCATCCCCGTCAGTGAAAAGCATCCTATATACTAGATTGTTCAAATCAGAGGTAGCAGTGACAAAGTGATGAGTTTTCATGGCAACAAGGTTGAGCCTCTGTGGTGCTAGCATAACATCATCGGGAGCCACTGAAAGATCTAATGCATTGACTACACGCGAGGCAATGATGCCCCCATAGATAGGCCCCCTAGAAGCTAGGTGGCGAGCAATAAGAGAGCCAAGATTGTACCGAGTATCATTGTTGAGCGCAGTAGCAAGGAAAGCTAAGTGATAGTTGGAGATATTACTAGTGTTCTCCCTACCCAATACACTAGTGGCAAGGTAGTATGCAAAGTATCTAAGAGCAGGGAGTTGGATATTTCTTATCTTTCCACGCTGCGCCACGCGGTCGTCATCATTGGTCACCCCTCGGTAAAGCTCCAACAAATCAGCGGGCCGCCCTTGAATTTTCTTCACGGTCCCTGTCATACGCACACCTACAATACTGCAAAATCTCTCCAAAGGCATGGTGAAGGGCATATCATAGATTTTAAATGAGATAGTAGAATGATAGGATGTGTTAGCAAATGAGAAACTCTCAACAAAAGTTTTGGTGAGCAGAGTGTATTGGGCACTCTCATGTTGCATATAAGAGGTCAAGCCAACCCTCTCAATCAGTAGCAAGAAATCATCAAGAATACCTACAGCTTGCAAGAAAGTAAAACAAGGGAAAGAGGATGGGTGAGCATCTCCATCATCTCTCTCGCTACCAATACGTGATGCAATGAGGTCTTCATTATATGATGGCCTAGCTTGAGAGGTTGTTCTTGAGGGCCTTTACCTCCTAGGTGCATCACTCTCAAATATCTCTCCAAAAGTGTGGTTGTTCATGCTTGGTATTCTGAAATTTAAACACCTATTAAACAAGTGATTGCAAAGAAAATATAATGAAGGATTCTACTCACAGGGACTAGCAAGAGGCCTAAACATGCATCAAAACTATATCTCTAAGCATCAAACAAGCTTACAAGCCCTCAAAACCAGTCACCTACAGCAGCAAAATACTCAACATACAATCCACTAAACACAAATCTACTTGGACAAGGGGAGGAGTCACATACCAAGGAACAATTGCTCCAAATTTCAGAAAGAAAGATGGGCTGAGCAAAGAGATCGAAGAAATCGAGGGCAAGCACAGAGAGAACGCGATTTCGAGCTATGAACTAGAGCTTACTCGGGAGAGAGAAGAAAGTGGCAGGAGAGAGAGGTAGTGGGGGGCCAGGGCATGGCGCCACCCAGGTCTGGCCGCGCCACCATGAGGTGTGCCTGCCTGGTGGGCCCCCTGGTACCTACCAGGTATTCCTCTGCCCCTTTTTTCACGTAAAAATTTAATATGAATTTTCTGGAATTTTTAGAGACACTTTATTTTTGGGCATTTATCAGAAATAGAAGAATGATTTTTCTGACAGACCGATTTTTTTCTTTTTGGAAACATGATGCAAGGACAAAAACAAGGCTAGAACTACAGAAGTTCTAGCATGCAAGCAACTAACAACACAAAGAAAACTAAACGAAAGCAAAAACTAAAATGCAAAGGATAGAAATAAACGGGGATAATCATAATGAAAACATTGTTTTGTTCAATGGAATCCTTTTGTTAGCAAGGTTGATCAAGTCTTGCTATGAAAACAATTACATATGAGACAAAACTTTGTATTCCACTAATGATTATGTTACCTCAACCTTGATAGCAATGGTCCCCAATCATAATAGTTTCAAATTTTTCTTTTGGTATGGGACAATATATTTCTCCAACTTGAATGCCTTCAACATGTTCAATTGAATTTAAACCATAAGTCCTTTCAATATTCTTGGGGAAATAGACAGTATGTTCCTTGTCATTAACATTGAAGGTCACCTTTCCTTGATTACAATTAATAACAGCTCCTGCAGTATTAAGAAAAGGTGTCCCAAGAATAATAGACATATTATCATCTTCAGGTATTTCAAGCACAACAAAATCAGTTAATATCAAGCAATTATGAGCCACCTGGACAGGTACATCCTCACATATACCCACATGAATAGTGGTAGACTTATCAGCCATTTGCAAAGATATATCAGTTGGTATCAATTTTTCAAGCTGAAGCCTCTTATAGAGAGAGAAAGGCATAACACTAACTCCAGCTCCCAAATCACACAAACCAGTTCTAACATAACTGTTCTTCATAGAGCAAGGGATAGTTGGAATCCCTGGGTCTCCAAGTTTCTTAGGAACCTGACCATTGAAGCAATAATTAGCAAGCAAAGTAGAGATTTCTTTATTAGGGATCTTCCTTTTATTCGAGACAATGTCCTTCATATACTTTGAGTAAGGAGGCAATTTAATAGCATCAGTCAAAGGAATTTGCAAGAATAAAGGCTTCATCCACTGACAAAACTTATTATAGTGTTCATCTTCCTTTGACTTGTGTTTCTTATCAGGGAAAGGCATAGGTTTTTGGACCCAAGGTTCTCTTTCACTACTATGTTTCTTAGCAATAAAATCTTCTTTGGTGTATTTAGTAGTCTTAGTGTGGTTTTCAGGTTCTTCTTCAAATTTTTCTTCATTAGGAACTTCATTTTCTTCATTACCACTTTAAGTTTCAGCATCAGAGATAGATATACTATTAGGATCTATAGCAGGTTCAGAGGGTTCTACAATAGTTTTATGTTTCTTTTTCCTTTTCTTACGAGTAGAACCACTATTTTCAGCTTGTTGAGAATCCTGCTCAATTCTTTTGGGGTGCCCCTCAGGATATAGAGGATCCTAGGTAGCAGCACCACTTCTAGTTCTAATTTCATAAGCGTGTTTTTCTTTAGCAGCATTAACTAGCAAGTCATTTTGCACTTTAACGAGTTGATATATTTGAGTCTGAACCATTTGAAAGTGTTTAACAATCATTTTAACATCATTAGAGGTTCTTTCCACAATATCTTTCAACTCAACAATAGCTCTAGTGTTTTCCATTAGATGATTTTGCACCCTTTTATTAAAGTTATCTTGCTTAACAATAAAGATATCAAATTCTTCTAAGCATTGATCAGGAGGTTTCAAGTAAGGGATATCACCTTCATCAAAGTGTTGGAGAGAGTGTACCTCAATAGTGGGTGAATAGGGAATAGGCTTATATAATTCTTCTATAGGAGGTAAATTCTTGACATATGCAGCTTTAATTCCCTTCTCCTTAAGACATTTCTTAGCTTCCTTCATCACTTCATCATTTAATTCAATAACTCCCCTCTTCTTTGATGTTGAAATAGGCACCAGAATAGATGGTTCAGGTACAATTACTTCAGGAATAGCTTGTTTAGGAGGAGTCCAATCTTCATAATTCTTGCTTATTTTAGCCATTAATTCCTCGGCTTCCTTAGGAGTCCTATTCCTGAAAACACAACCAGCACAACTATCTAGGTATGTCCTAGATTCTTCGTTTTGTCCATTATAAAATATATCAAGTAGTTCATTCTTAGGTAATGGACTTCCAGCCTGTGCATGAATCAAAGCACAAAACCTTGCCCAAGATTCGGGCAATACCTCTTTTTCTCCCTGTTTAAAATCAAAATGTTCCTACAAAACAGCATGTCTAGTACTAGGAGGAAAATATTTCTGCAGGAAAGTATTAAACAAGCACTTAGGGCTATCAATAGATCCATGAGGTAAATTACCAAACCAAGTTTTAGCTTCTCCTTTCAGTGAAAAAGGGAAAATCTTAGCAACAAAGTAAGTACGCATTTTAATATCATCAGAAAACAAGCCACTCATGGTAGAAAGTTCATTCATATGTGTTACCGCACTTTCATTCTTAGTCCCGCCAAAAGGTTCTTTCTTGACAATAGCTATGTAGGATAGATTGAGAGAGAAATCATAATCTTCATCTATAATGTTTACAGGAGAAGCAGCAAACTTAGCAACAGGAGATAATTTGGGTCTAATAGTACGCCTCTCAAGGAGATTCTTAGCAGCGCTCCTATCATGGGTGTTCCTACATTTTTCAATAAACTCATCAGTCATCTCAACATGATCTTCTTCAGCATCATAACTCTCACTAGACTCAGGTGAGCTAACAGGTGTAGCAGTGCGTTCATTAGGAGTTTCGGTATTTCCAACTATAGTTCTAGAAATCATAGCATCTAAGAAAGGACCTAATGAACCACTCTTATCAAGCACAGTAGAAGCAACATCATAAGCATCAGAAGTTTCAGATTCAGGAGTAGTAGCAGTGTGTGTAGCATGTGTATGTGGTGGTGTAAGGAACTTACTCAGAACAGACGGTGAATCAAGAGCGGTAGAGGTGTTCAGAACCATACCTCTTCTTGTAGTGGATGGTAAAATAGGAACCTTACCATCACGAGACTTACCCATGATGGATGGAAAGCAGCGAACAATAGAGAATCCAAGTGAACTTGATAAATAAAGTTATGCTCCCTGGCAACGGCGCCAGAAAATAGTCTTGATGACCCACAAGTGTAGGGGGTGTATCACAGTATTTTCGAGGGAAGTGAAACCCAATTTATTGATTCGACACAAGGGGAGGCAAAGAATACTTATCAGCCTTAACAACTAAGTTGTCAATTCAGCTGCACCTGGAAACAATCTTTCTCACAACAGTTTATCAGTAGCAATAGTTTTGTAGTAGGAATAGTAAAGTAACAGTAGTAGCAAAGCAAAGACAGTAGTAACAAAAGCAGTAAACAGTGGGATTCAATTGCGGTAGGCATAGGGATGGATGGACGGGTGTTGCATGGACAAGACAATTCACATAGCAATCAGAACATAGGGCAATTGCAGATAAATAAGATAAAGCACCCAAGTACTAGACAATCCTAGGCATGTGTTCCATATATAGTCATACGTGCTCGCAATGAGAACTTGCACAACATCTTTTGTCCTGCCAGCCCGTTTGCAGCGGGTCCTCTAGGGAACTACTGGTAATTAAGGTGCTCCTTTTAATAGAGCACCGGAGCAAAGCATTAACACTCCGTGAACACATGTGATCCTCACATAAAAGCCTTTCCCTTCCGGCTACCCTGATTTCTGTCACTTCGGGGCCATAGGTTCCGGACAACGACGTATGTATACAACTTGTAGATAAGACCCAAAACAATAGTATCATGATGAATCAATAATAAGTTCAGATCTGAAATCATGGCACTCGGGACCTAGTGACAAGCATTAAGCACAACAAGTCGCAACAAAGTCATAACATGGATGGTCGATGGAGAAGCGATGGTGATGATGGGGGAAACATGGATGGTCGATGGAGAAGCGATGGTGATGATGATGGCAATGATCTCCTCCAATTCCCTGTCTCGGCAGGGTGCCAGAACGGAGTTTCTAGTGCTGTTTCGTGGAATCTGGTGGTGGCGGCGGAGCGGAACTCCTTCTGGAAAAACGTCGAACCCCCCGAAGTTTTTAGGTCAGAAGACTCCTTATAGGCGAAGAGAGAGGCCGAGGGGGTGCCTGGAGGGCCCACACCACCCCTTGGCGCGGCCTGGCCTGGCCCGCGCCACCAGGTGGTGTGGCCACCCCAGGGCTCCTCTCCGTCTCGTATTCTGGCTCCTGGAGTCTTCGGGTGAAAGAGGATTTTTGGCATATTTTCCGAGATTTTCCTTGATAGTTGATTTTCTGCACAAAAAGTAGACAGCAAGACAATTCTGCTGAAAACAGCGTTAGTTCGCATTAGTTGCATCCAAATCACACAAGTATAGAGGAGAAACAATAGCAAAAGTGTTCGGGAAAGTAGATACGTTTTGGACGTATCAACATCCAACCACAAATATAACTCATAACAAGTATTTGTAATCTCTAGCCTAAGTGCCACCATGGTGTGCACGCTGTCACTTTCACACACGTGGGGAGAGCAGAGATCTATTAAAGCACTTGAGTAGCAAGGTAGATCTAATCGATTACAAAGCTCATGATCACAATATGATCATGCATAGAGAGAGAGATGAACACATAGCTACCGGTAGAACCCTTAGCCTCGAGAGAGAACTACTCCCTCCTCATCATGGGATTCACAAATGGTGATGGACATGGCGGTGGAGATCGATGGAGATGGCGCCAGGGGCACTTCCCCATCCCGGCAGGGTGCCAGAACAAAGACTTTTTGTCCCCTGAATCTCCCCTTCGGTGGCAGCGGTGCTGCGGAACTTTTCGTGGCTGCAGACTTGATTTTTTAGGGTTTATGCATCGGGATGCTTCTTATAACCGAAGAGGCAAGGTCGGTGGAGGCCAGAGGGGCCCACACCACCTGGTGATGCGGGCAGGCCCTGGCCCTCCTCCGTCTTGTATTCTGGCTCTGTGAGTCTTCCGGTAAAATATCAACTTTGGCTTTTGTCCTGTCCAATTCCGAGAATATTCATTTTCTGACTTTTCTGGAACCAAAAACAGCAGAAAATAGGCAACTGGCACTATGGCATCTTGTTAATAGGTTATTCCAAGAAATCATATGAAAAGTACTCCAAAGTGTGGACAAAATATAAGAAAGTAGATAAAACCAAGCATGGAACATCAAAAATTATGGATACATTTGCAATGTATCAGTCCACGCTTGACATACGGCTTGTACTGTATAAGGTGGCTTGGTGTCTGTCTCTCTCACATTAGTTGGTATACCAATTGCAACGGAGGGCCCCGAAAGGGGTGTAGTAGAGACAACTACTTGATCAGCGTTGTGCTGAAAGTTCGTAGGTAAGAACGGTTCATGTGCGAAAGCCCATTTAGCCACGTAAAACATGCAAAGATAAAGTACAGGCGTCTAACTTTGTTTTGCAGGGGGCGTTGCTTTGTGATATGGTTGTGGCAAAGGTAAAGTGATTACCTTTTGTTACGTAGTAGTAGATAGTCACAGAAGTGATGAACTACCACGCCGGAATGACACCGGTACCCTGGTGTCTACGGCGTCGGAACCCTGGCGCCGGAATCCGGTGACGACGGATGGAGATCACGAAGTGAAGGACCATATCACGTCGCATTTACATTCAATGTTATTGTTTGTATATCTTATGTGTGCTAGTATTAGATACTGGACGGTAGCCAAATAAGATGATCCCTGTTAAAATTACCAACGATTGTGTTCCCCCTTAGTGTGCACCACCAAGAAAGTTCTTCGGTATGAGGCGATCCAGGGTACAGGCACAGCGAATACACTAAGGTTGAGTTGGTGAACCTAGCACGCCATAGAAGCGTGGCCTCGGAACACGGATGGTCGAAAGATCGAGCACGGGTCGCATGAATGATGTGACCGACGTTTAGCATCCACCTTTGAACCAACATCGATGGTCGTGTCAATCCGGGGAGATGTGGCTGATAGGGGTCTTGTTATCACTAGGAACCCTTTTGGGGATAGGTGTTTCTAAGTAGAGTTATTATTAACTCATTTAATTATAAACTTAGTCTAATTTCCTTTTGCAATTATAAATGTAGAGATGGCTCACCGTGAAGCTTACTTTGTCATTAAGCTATGGGTAAAGGGTGAGAAACTTAGACTTGATGGATCCAACTTCCCTAGTTGGCTTGTGCGCCTGAATGATCTCCTTACTAGGAATCATGTGGTAGACTACATACGCCACACGATGGATTTGACTGAGCAAGACAACTATGAGACCCCACAAGAGCTGGCAGACCGCTACTATCGTCAAGAGATGTCCACCTACATTCAGATAATAATGTGTTACGGGATGGTGGATGAACTCCATCCGCTCATGGGTGATCTTGATCCATATTCCATGGTGGATCAGCTGAGAGCAGAGTTCATAGGCCATGTGCGCATGTGGAAGCACGAGCTGTTTGGAGAGTTCCTTTCCATACAGATGGAGGAGCATACATGTATGAAGGGTCACTTGGAGCGCATGCTTGATGCACATATGAGACTAGTTCACTTCGTGGATTACTGGATGGCTGATCCGTTTGCGATAGGCGTACTGCTTCGATCGTTGCCTCCCAGCTACGAAGGACATGTTCGGAGTAGCATCATGAGTGGTGATACGGAAACATTGGATTTCCAAGAGTTCATATTACGTTTCAGGAACGTAGAGGTTGAACCAATCATCGGAGAGGTCATCGATGACAAAGTTATATCATTTAGTTTATGTTTTAGCATGATTATTTTAATCAAAAGATTGTGAACTTCTTTAGTGTGTCTCACACTTTGTGAGACAGTTATTCATATGAGTTTGTAACAAACAGTTGTTCCACTTTTATGAATGATTTCTATTCGTGTTCATATCTTGTTTGATTATGTGTGAATTATCCTTGTTGTTTGAAACTAATTGATAATGCATGAACATTTGTAAAATATTGAAATGCCTTAAAATACCCAACTTAAATGATATTTCATTACGGAATGAAAACCATTGTTTAAATTCAAAGTTATGTGATAATATGTGAAATTCATTCAATTTCTTGTCACATATAAATCATGCCTAAGTTCGGCAAAATAACTTGAACACCGTATATTACTTGAATACAAAGTGTTTAATGAAATGTTAAAAGTAAATACATATTCGATGTATTGTGTTTAAACAAAAATGGTAATTATCATTATATGATTGTTTAAATGTCTAAAGAAGTTTACCAAAGGAAACATGAGTATGAAACTATTTGATATGATCAAAATATTTCATCAACAAAGGGTATAAAGATAAAAGAGAATATAATTACTATAATTTGATCAATAGTAATGAAATTCAACTTTATAAGAATGGCATAAAAGAAATTGTGGAATGCAAAGCGTTTTGAAACGTCAAAATGCAAAGCATCATAATGTGATATTAGATATCAAAGTGGGTGAAGCAGAAGGCACCAAATAAATCGTTGTAGTGTAGATGTAGAGACCATCAGTTAAGAAATAGTTAGCACTCAATTAGAATTTATAGTGAACCATTTGAATTCGTGAAAGTTTTGGGGTTATTCTATATAACCAAAACAATAGCGAATAAGTCCTTGTAGCGTATTCATTGGAAACTTTGAATACGAAACCCATAGCTGAAACCAAAAGGAAAGCAAGATTCGTACTGCTTGGATTTTGGTGCATTCTTGCGAAAGCTCACTTTTAGTGATATTTCTCAATTATGGAGCAAATGGAAGATAGTGAAAAATACGATGAGGATTCAAAACCCTGCATCAGAGTGTTGAGAAGTGCAACGGACAACGTTCCTGGACGATTCTCTGCACAAAAGGAAAGTATGAATGATATTGATCATTGTGGTTTCCCCACAAGTGTTTTCACTACATGAAGTAGTATTCAAAATGTAACCCATATATTGTATGGAGACATTTGTGAATCATTTGTCATGATTCTTGTAATATGACATACCTACGAACTACTAAGGAAATAATGGTAAACTAAATTATGAGAAATCCTAGAAGCAAAATTCCCTTGAGATTAGAAAGCAATTCGTTGCTGAATCTCACAAGTAAAAGGGGTTACTTGATTTTTCCCAAATGACTGCAAAGCCATAGTGGAGAAGGGGGTGAATGACAAAAGCACAATTTTTCAAGTATTGGACAAATTCAAATGAATTTGATTCATGTGTGCTAAATGTCTAGTGGATTCAAAACTAGTAACAGTACTAGTGTCTCATAATAAAACTCCAAGTTTAATATTGATCAAAGGATTTTCAAGTTATTCAAAATAGTTAGTGGGTGTGCAATTTTCATGAAATTGAGTGGGAGCTATGAAAGCCTTCCTAAAACAATATGTGATTGACATATTTTTGAGTGGGAGCTTATAGGAGCAATTCTTAAGTATGTTAAGAATAAAAGCGCAAGCACCAATAAATAATGATTTATGAGGTGTAGAAGTCGATAATAGGTGTATTATGATATTATGTAGTATTCCTTAAGGGATTCTGAAAAGGGTTTCAGAATAGAAGTTCATTAAGGAACTGGTCCTTAATAACTCAAATTAGGAATAGTATTAAGTTTAACATCAATGGTTGATGGAAAGAAAAAGGATGATCGTCATCCACTATGTTGAAACATAGGTTCTATCTTAGAAAACCATGATGATAACTTAGCATAATATATGATCCAATGAGGAACATTTAAAAGTGATTAAGTTCGAATCACAGAACGTTGAGCTGAGTTTGTCCGCAGTGTCTAGTAGAGAACTGTGGATATATTTTCCAAATCCATAAAGGATGACATATCTTAAAACATAAAGGTTTATGTTATAAGGGAACATGTTGGAAACTCCTGTAGATACCGATTAAAGTCAAGTAGGAAGCGAGGTGAACAAAGACATCCAAATTTGCACAGAGTGCATGGGTGTTTCGATGGATACATTTATAATAATAGATAAGGATACCATCTAAAGTGTTGTATAATGTTATGGTGGGGCTAGTTTGCTTTTAACATAGAATGATGTGTCCTAGGGCACAGTGCCCATGAGAAAGCCCTTGAGGTTGATCTAAAGTCACTGTAGGCTCCTGGAATCAGGCCTCGTTCTGCTGCCATAGCAACGATGCATACACATAGATGCTATCATGTGATGATAAAGTATTAATGTCAATCAAGATGACGTTAGTAAGTTGCAAAGGATTTGGGACTATAAAGTACAGACCCAAGACTCAACCTCTTCCATGAGCAAGCATGTTCAGGGTACCGGATATGGTGCCAATGATTGAGAACAAATGCAGCTAGTGTATTTCTCTAGTGCAAGTGGGAGACTGTTGGAAATATGCCCTAGAGACAAATAGTAGTAAGGACTATTATCATATTTCATATAGTTTATGATTAAGTTTTGTATCATGCTATAACTATATTTAGTGGAAACATCAATACCCATGTGATATACAAACAACCAGGGGTTCCCAGTGAAACTCTAGTCACTGGTTCATTGGTCAACAGATGATCATGTTTCCTGATCATGGGGCATTTATGCCAGTTGGAAATGGAGTCATCTCATTCCGAGAATGAGATGATGAACCAATACCCAACCTAAACATCGTGACCCGATCATGTCACGAAGTTCAAGTTACGATGATTAGAAATGGATCCTCGTAGACTATTCCTTAGACGGTGAGGCTACATCAATCACTGTCTCCCGGTAGTGCTTTGATAGCATTAAGCGCCACTTGGTAATACAGTGGTTATAAAGGTGTGTTCAGGTACTCGGAGGAAACCGTTGAGGCAATATATGTCAAGAGCGGGATTTGTTCGTCCATGTGACGGGAAGATACTCGAAGGGCCCACTCGGAGAGGTTATATCCAATAGCTACGCAGCGTGTGATTTGATCACAGGGATATCATTTGTTGGAACGAGTGAAGTAGCGTTGTTCAGTAACGAGATTGAACCCGACATGGTGATGTCATTGATCAGATCTCGGGCAATGCAAGTATCGAGTGACAAAGGGAATAAGACACGACTGTCCCGGTTTAAACGACGAAAGATCTTCGTGGAACGCACAGGGGTTACATGGACATCCAGGTCCCTCTGGCGATCATTGGTGCAGGAGTGTCCCGACCATGTCTGGAGTGTTCCCAAACCGTGGGGTATCACGCTTAAGGGCTTGATGATGCTTAGAGAGTGTTTATAGGATCGGTGGAATCACGGAAGAATAGTAGAGAGAATACCGGAAGGGTTTCGGTAAGTCCAGAGGATGTCCGGAGTGGAGGTGGAAGGTGTTCCATAGCCATGGAGGTTGAATAATATGTGAATGAATGTTAAATATTGATTTAATCATTTATTCATAATTATTTAATAAAGAGAAAAATCAATTTAAATGGTCAAAGGCTTAATGGGCCAATTCCCGGCGGGGAGAGGGCCCATTAGGGAAAGGAGAGAGGGAGAAGGGGCCAAGGGGGTGGCCGGCTGGGGCTAGCTCCCCCGAGCGGGGCCCACTAGGTGGCCGGCGGCCACCCCTCCCCCTCCTCTCCTTTAGTCCCATCCCAGGACTTTGAGGGAGGTAGTACCTCCCCTCCCCCTATATATAGTGGAGGTATTTCGCCAAATAAAATACACCAATAATCAATAAAGGTCTTCTCACTTTTGGGAGGACCTCTAATTGATATTTTCTCCCTCCCCTTCTCTCTCTCTCGTGAACGGGGTCCCAAGTCTGGACTGCGCGAACGAGAGACATCTTCACCGCGGAGCGCCGTCGCGCTGCGGGATTCGGATCCGGGAGCTCTACTTCCGCAACTACTGCTAGATCAGGGAAGCGGGAGTCATCGTCAGGCACCGGACGTGTGTAACTCCCCGCGAGGTGTCGCACTTGAGGCACTCAAGTTGTTGGATCTAGAGGAGCGCAAGGACTTCATCATGACCTTGAGGTCGGCTTCGGCTCGTCTACATTAACCATGCTCTCCTGAGCGTTGACAACGCTTTTCGATCTTCAAGGGTAAGTTAGCGAAAAGCCCTTCCGTTACTGTATTACTAATAGATAGGTCCTGGCAGCTTCAGGGGTTCGGGGGCGTAGGCTAAAATTTATTGTTTTCATACGCGGAACCCCAACAGTAACCACGGTAACCGAAAATAGCGCCCCCTCTGGTAATTTTCTTCAGTCCGGTAGCCAAAACCTTGGGCGGTACCACTGGTGTAGAGGGAACGTTCGCACTAGAAGCTCCAGGACCATTCCGCTAGCCAGCTTCTACGATCACGGCAAGCTCGAGCGCTACCGAGCTGCACATGATGGCGTGCGTTGCCTCCTAGTGCCGAGCTGCACACAACGGCGCGCGTCCGTGCCCTCCAAGTTCTGTTGGGTAAGGTCTAGCATGGCATATGGTGGTGCGGGGTGACGTGGAGGATGGTGTTCCTGGCACGGTCCGACATGGATTTCTCAACAACGTGCGCGACGGGGTTCACAACGATGACCTAGATGGCGTGGCCACAAGGTGCAATGTACGTCGGCAGCATCCGCAACGATGCCATCCATGGTATGCGCGTCCACTAGACAGAGGCCAAAAAGCCTTGGCCAATTGTGCCAAGTCTAGTTTTACCGTGCCCACACCCTTCGGTGTTGCTTCCACACCTCCAACGAATGTGTCCTCGCCCAGTGTCATATCTAGAATCGTAGCACGCAGGAATCCGGGTTGCCCACCCTACATATTGTGGCGAGCCTGGGCACGAGCGGCACCACAAGTGCACGGTGACGAGGAGCGCGAGGGACAGCACAACGACATCTTGTCGGTTGGGCATGTGTTGTAGACATCGGCGAGGAGGACCGAGAGTTCGTCGGCAGCCATAGACTCCATGTCTGTCGGACAGGAGAAGTGGAAGTGCAAGGTGTCTAGTCCATAAGAGATGCACGTGCCAACCCTTGTATAGTAAAAGTACATATACAAATATAAAGCATGAAACAGCGTGTGGCATGCAGGTAATGAACTAATCGTGTGTCATATGTATAGTAAAAGTACATATACAAATATAAAGCACGAAACAGCATGTGGCATGCAGGTAATCATGTGTCATATGTAGGGTCAAGTTTTGAGTTAGAGTCCCATATTCGGCCCATTTGATTTTATTCCTTACTTCGGCCAAACTGACAGATGGGGCCTGCCTGCAGCACCAAGTATTCATGTGCGCGACAAAAATATATAAGGGGGTGTCTTTGCAAAAATTATAACGCCATGTGTCTGAATGATTTTGGACTAGTTCGCTCTCTTGGTGCAAGTTTGTGTACTACGGGATCACCCTTTACAAGTTGTGGGACTAATTTGCACGTATTACCGTAGAGGTGACTGTGCTGAATGATCTGGGATTTTCAGTCTCCAATTTAGTGAGAGAATGGGGCCGAGAGTTCACATATCTTTTACCAGAATGCAGTTGAAATATATTTTCATCAAGGTATTTTGATGTCTTTGCTATCTCATTGTTATGAATCCAATATGTGTAAAAATTATAAATTCTTTTTGATTTGTTTCGTGATGCAAAATTTTGTTTATCAGATTTGTCTATTTTTTTATTTTTTTTATGTTGTTAGTTCTTCTTTTTTGTTTTGAAACAGGTGATGGATCTTGGAGCTTTATGTCCCATTTGTCGACAGCCCCTTAATATTTGTCATCTTGCAACGCAGAGTGGAACAAAATTCTCTGTGAGGTTGCTAGTCGCAGCATGGAGATTAGCAATTGTATGTTATTGCATTTTTTAAATCTAGTACATCAGATTTCCTGAATCATGTTTTTTCGTGCTTCCTACGAGTTCCAATCGTAATTACAATTGGTTCACGTTTTCCAAGTTGCAGTTAAGTTCGAATTTGATATCAAATATAAAGCTAAGAGCCATCCATCATATATATTTTGAATTATGATTTCCATGCTTCCTATGAGTTTAATCGGACTTGCAACTGGTTTATATTTTCTTAGTTGCAACTAGAATTGCAACCGAGATTTTTTATATTTTATACTCCCTCCGTCTAAAAATAACTGACTTGGCTTTGTCTAGATTCAGATGTATCTATATACTAAAACTTGTCTAGATATATATGAATCTAGACAAAAACAAGACACTTATTTTTGGATGGAGGGAGTATCATTAACGAGGGTTAACTCATTAATTCCCATCATATTGCCGTTGACGCGTTCGCCCTCAGGGTTGGGTGGCTATTGATCGTTGTCAACGGGCCAATGGTAGGGGGTCGATTAGTCGGCCCGTTGTTTGTGGGCCTGCTGTTGGCGTTGTCCCTTTGAGTGCCTCCGTCATCGGTGTTGATGACGGTGCACATGTAGTGGTTTGGGAAACCATTGCCCCTGTAGCTCTCAGATCCGGAGCCGCGTAGGCTCCATCTTCCGATGTCAGATCGCATAGATCGGACTCGCAACTGTTGTTGCTATCCGTGCCATTGATTGATGTCGATGCATTGAGCTCGCTCGGGGTACCAATCGGTGGTGGGAACCACGATGCAGGGGCAACCGAAGGAGCCTGTGGGCGATCAGGGAGGCAAAGCGTGCCAATCTGACGAACCTGAAAGCGTAGGCTTTCGATCGCTAAACCGATCCCATCGTCCATGGACTCGAAATCCGGGCGAGTCACCGGTGAGTGGACGGTGAAGTCGAGAGCACCAAAGAGGAGGCAAGTCTCCACTGCAGCGGAATTGTAGATCGCACTTGATAGGGTGAGAAAGCCGCAACATCAGCACTCCTGGTTCCCACAGACGATGTCAATTGATGAGGGGTTAACTCTTCAATACCCATCGTTGATGGACTTAGGTTCGAGGAATTGGGGAGCGCTGGAGGCATCGATCGTCTAGCAAACAAGAACATAGGGGGACATGAGTTTTTACCCTGGTTCAGGCCTCAAAGAGGACCCTACTCCTGCTTGTCTGCTCTTGATTATCAGGGAGTCGAAAGTTATAAGGGGTGCACAGAGTAATCTGATGAGGTGTATGCGAAGGTTGTGGATTGTCCTCCTCGCCGCCCCCTCCTAGCCTTTATATAGGGAGCCTAGGTCTAGGGATAGCAGACCGAGTCGGTTACAGATTAGGGTTTTCCTTTCAAGTTTCTATCTACTCTTTGCAGTGTTGTTCAAAAAGTCGTGTTCTTGTGGGCCACCCGAATCCTTATTAGGCTTCATTTGTACCGTGGACTCCTCTTGGGCCGGACCGTGTAGGCTAACCGCTAGTACCTGTAAGGTATACCCATGTCAATCATATAGATTGAGAATTAAATTAGTCCATCAGATTTTCCAAATCATGTTTTTCGTGCTTCCGATGAGTTGCAATCAGATTTACAAATTTCCTAGTTGCAATGCAACTGAATGCAAATTTGATATCTAATTGAATAAGAGCTATTCCAATTTTTTAATTATGATTTTCTTGCTTCCCATGAGATTCAATCATACTTGCAACTAGTTCATATTTCTCCTAGTCACAACTGGAATTGCATTTGAGAATGAACCTAATACATCATATTTCTTCAATCCGTGTTTTTTCATGCTTCAAAAGAGTTCTGGCAACTTGTTCGTGTTTCCCGGTTGCAACTACAATTGCAACTGAGTTTAAATTTCATATGAAATGGACTAAGATCTAGTCTATCATAATTTTTTTGAATTATGATTTTCGTGCTTCATATAAGTTGTAATCGGACTTGTGACTAGTTTATATTTTTCTGGTCGCAACTAGAAAATGCAATCTAGTTTTTTTGAATTTTACATCATATTGATTGCAAATGAAGTTAGTACATCATATATTTTCAATCCAACTAATGTAGCTTGTCTCATCAGCTGACTTTATGCCTGCTGAGAATAAAGAGTGGTCTTGAAATTAATGTGTTTTCAAGTAAAGTGTATATATCGTATTTTTAAGAAAAGTGAGATATGGTTTCGCCTACTGTGTGGTTGTAAGTTTGCTCTGCCTATTGTTGTACATCGTACACATGGAAACCCTGTAATATTTCTTTTGTTACTTGAGTTAAATCCTCTTGGTGTGGCTCCCTTACCAAACATATGACATGGTTCCATTATTCAAACAAATCTCCCCATTTCCTCATATATATAGCATCCCTTTACAACTTCTCACCACCCCTCCCCAAATCCCAACACATTGTTTTATATATCTTGATTGCCATGAAAAAACTTCGAGCATGCTAGGTTGGGCTCATCTTCTTTCTTTCCTGGTTTATGCATTTTATTGAGAGCATTTCCCCTATCTCCACACAAGTTTGGAATAAGAAGCATCTGGAAATACTATGGTACAGAGGGTGAATGGGTATCGGCAATATTACATTCTCGGCCGGGATCGGAAGGTTGTGCGCCGCGCTTGGAAAATCAACCATCATGACTGGGCTGGGGTGGGAAAACGGTGAGTGGAATAGCAACCGGCTTGTAGAGAGATTACTAGAGATTGCACAGATCTAATGGGGTCGGCTATCACATTTATATATAGTTAATTACAGAGACAATCCTTGGACTACAAGAAAACTGAACCAACTACAAACATATCTCAACACGGCCTCTTGTTCCTTCTGGCGACAAGATGACCGAGCTATCTAGTAGTATGTCTGTCTAGAAGTATGTTTTTGCTTTGATCGAGTGAGGTCGCTCCCTATTCGCTCAGACTCACATGCAGCTGGACGAGCCAAAGTCGACGTAAACGCGCTGAGATAGTTTACCCAGGGCACTTCTGTGAGTGACGCCGTCGTACGGCCTCCAAAGTTCGGCACTCCTTTTGCACTGCTTTGATGCTAGCGTTCTCCTTTTTGAAGGGAGTTGTGTTAAACTGTTTGAATTCATGCATGTCGTCTCAAATGGTAAAATGAGAAAAGGCAGAATATAAAATTGCAGGATGTGTGTTAGTGCATGCCTAACAGTGGCCTAAAAGTTGACCAACGTTTTACCTATTTGACCTGCTCTCGTCAAGGTCACCTAGGACTTGTTGGCTTGCTATCCTTTGTGAGACGAGTACGTTTTTCGATCGCACATGTCCAACAGTCCCGGCGGTAGAAAATTGGAGAACCACGACTTACCCATGGGGCTAGGATTATTCTCGGTGACCCCGTCTGGCTTTGGTTTCGCCCAATTTTCTAGGATTTGTTACCGCGGAAAGTTTGTGTTGGACAAAATGACCAAACTTGATCAGCTAAAACAGTGTTGATTTTCTACCTACCCGTTGTTCTTCTGGTTCTAAGGAACTCTAAGGAATGTGGCGATAGTTTCTTCGCAATTAGTGCATTTATGTAAAACCTACTTGTACTTTGTGCTTCATCTCGGGACGTATGAAATTATCATAATGATAGATGCGTTTTGCTTAGATAGATGGATTAACCAGGAACCTCTTGCGCAGTTGTGCCCTCACTTGTTTACTATACGTGACAACCCTGAGGTGTTTCTGCATTCGGAGTTTTTAGACTTTGGGCCATGTTGAGGAGAGCCAATGGCTTCGCCAGGTACTCCCTCCGTTTCAAAATATAAGATGTTTTAGCTTTGTGAATGAAGTGTATCTATACTTTTTTTAGTGTCTAGGTTTATTTAGGTTTGGAGTGAAACTAGATACTAGAAGGGGTCTAGATACATTCTCTTCACAAACTGAAAACATCTTATATTTTAAAACGGAGGGAGTAGCTGATATCGAGGTTTTAAGTTTAGTAACCAGGAGGACAGACTTTCCTAGATATTCGAACAATCAGGAAATTTTATTACGACTTCTCTGTACAAAGCATTGCACAATGGGGCGGGGGTTTTCCGCCTCAGCCAAGTGTGGACTGTTAAAATTCCCCTTAATATTCGATACTTCTTTTGGCAGTTTGGGAAGGAGCGCATTCCTAGCGAGACCAAGTTCCAAAGAGACATGGCCTGGGTGATGGGCGGTGTCCTCTTTGCAGACAGCTGGAAAAACAGAATCATATTTTTTTCGGTTACTCTTTGGCAAAGCTATTCTGGGCCTTTTTCCTGAGATCGTGGGCTGTATGTCGGCACCCACATCATTTGGCCACTTTTTTTGGAAATAGGGAGAATCCTCGGCCTCTGTATCGACTAATACATGCAGCTTTTATTACTAGTCTTACAAATTATTTTATCACGGTCAGACAATGTTGCCACGTGTATCAGCCAAATGAAAATACAGGATAACATGGAGAGCCTAGCTATCAACATGTTAACCGAAGATTAAAATGCCAGTTGCACTGGTTGAATAAGTCTCGTGCAACCCTCTCCAATTGGTTGCACCCAATATCCATGGCATGTCTTGTCCATAGGTTGTAGGAAGGACCACATACGGATCCAGTATGTTGCCAAAGGGATAACCTGCATGAAAAAAGTAGATTTGGCATTGTTAAAGATATAACTCTTACGCACATTCCATAAGACCCAAAGTAAAGCGCAAACTCCTACTCGAATATGCACTTTAACTTTTTTTGCGACTCCCCTTAGCCAACTTCCAAATATAATCATTTGGCCGCTTATGTGTGTTTGTTTTGAGTCTTAATGGCTAATCTAGTCGTTTAATTTGAAAAGCTTTTGCTACCATGTCCTGGGCTCTTTGGAATATTAGAAATAAGGCCCTTATCGAGGGATCCTTCATTGTCTGCCTTGCTAATGGTTTGTGTAAATTGTTGTTTTCTTGCCGTTATGGCATCCCATCAACTGGCGAAAGGAGATGGACGCCAAAATCATCATCGATGATTAAAGCAGTCAAGAGAAAGATTTCTTAGCTTCACACCCTTCGGAGGAGTAGTGGAACTCCGTCCCTGATATCAGCTGCTTTATCTCAGCTTGTGTGCATGTTTGTGATGTCATTGAACTTGTTTTCCTTAGCCGGTTTGTCCCGGTTTGCACTACCCAGTTTTGCCGGTGGTTATGCTTTTATACCGTAATTTTGGTTCCCTAGGGTTTTATTTATAAAGCCGGGGTTAATGTATTTTATCAAAAAACTATCATTATGATATTGGGCATAATGAATGGGAAATTTTCTTTTTTTATTACGGATCAATGGATCATCCATGTAGCCATCCATTGGACACATGCTTCATCCTTAGTGCAACGGTAGGGCTCGTATACTTCGGATTTAACTGTTCTCCATGCAGCGGTAGGGCTCAAACACTTTGGCTCTTGAATGCATACATTTAGAAAGGGCTGATTGTTGAATATGTGTATCATTAGTTACAATTGGACATGTAATTAGAAGAAGGTTATGTTTTGGAGTCAAACACCTGTAACCTGGACTAATATATAAAGGCAACATGAGTAGCCAAAATAGATTACAGCAAGTTAGGTTAGACACAAGGTCGAGTTTTTTGCAACGGTTCGGGCATCTGGCGCCCGTGGCAGCGCTGCTGGACTGGTGTGATGTAAATCTGATAAGTCTGTACAAGGTCAAGAGTTGTCCTCAACGCTACTACGATGAGTACCTGAGAAGGAGCGCCTAAAGCATGTCCCACAGATGTAGGCGCTTATCGCTGAGCTGCATTACCAACCTCGATGCCGTTTGCTGTGATTGCTTGTCTTTATATGATCTAGTTTAGCGCCTCCGACTTTCCACACCTGATGATAGCACGAGCTTTATGTTCATCTTCTATGGATGAGGGACTAGTAACTAGACATGTAATGCATACATTATACCATTTGGAACCCATTTCTATAGCTTTTAAGACATGATGCTTTGTATGAACAAATAATTTAAGTAAAATAGGTTGCATGCATTAGACGATGCAGATGTCCTTCCTGTTTTACACAAAATTAAAGGAGCAAATTTTGATCGGTTGGTTCAAATTCATTAGTCGGCAACTGAAAAAAATGTAGTATGATAGTACAACTGAGTTGATTATATCTTGTTTGTCATATCATGTCTCTCAGGTCAGTAAAAAAATTCCAGAGAGATTTTTTTTGGATAATTATAGACCTTCTTAAGGATGCATGAGATATGATTTTTCCTACTGTGGTTGAAAATTTTGCTTTGTCCATGATTTTACATTGTATATGAGGGAAATGTTTGTTTTTTTATTTCATAGTCGGGTTAACTCCTTTCTACGCGTATCTCTTAAAAAAATATCTGACACGGTTCCATTACTCCAACCAATCTATTCATTTCCCATTGTGTCCCTTTTATACTCCTCCCCACCCCCTCCCACGGACTTACTGTTCATATCTCGATTGCGATGGAAAATTTTCAACTATGCTATGGAGAGGTCATCTTCTTGCTTTTCTTGTGACTAGTCATATATGTTTCGTTCTTATTATTTGCCCCTATCTCGTCAAAATCGATATAGGAAGCATACTATGGTTTGGTGACTTTTTCAGCCAAATAGATGAAACTCAATTCTTCTGAAGATTTCAACACAAATTGAACTCTTCCTGAATCTTCACAAGATTTGACTGTTTTTGCAAATCCCACACACTTCGGCATGATAGATCCTTGCTTGTTTGGGGGCCATGGAAACGCCATGTCCTTTGGATGGTTCCCCAGTTTGGGTCAATGACGGTGACGTTTGCTCGTCAGGTCAAATACAAGTTTCATAAGCGTTAGTTAAACGTCTCAGTTGTTAAAGTTTCTGGTAGAGTATTTACAGCTCATGCTTTATAAATGCATGGATAACGAATTAGCCAGATCGCTGCCTTTTCCATCGGGCCATAGACTCATGGTCATACATTGGGGTAGAAGAGGATATATCTTGTGGCCATTCAGCTCATCATGGTTGACGAGCCGCAGTCTGGCCAATTCGCCGGCGCCAAGACAGTTTACCCTAGATACTTCTACCAGCGACGTTGTTACCCTGCCTAAACAATTTTGCACCTGTTTTATTGTGATTTTCTACCAGGAGGCTTGCTTCGGTGTCCCCCTCGCCATCCACCCACCACTGAAATTTGAAGGGATAAGTTTTCCCCGGACAGTTTTTTTTGTTTTTGTTTTGACCAACCAGCAGGAGCTCTGCCTTTTCTATTAGAAGAAAAGAATTGAAAGATTTGGAAGGAAAAACCGGCCAAAACCCGAAACAGACATATATACACATGGCTCCGGTTAAAAAGGGAACCGGACCAAAAAAAGACCCCAAACGGCACAATTTTAAAAAAAACCCGGCAGAAACCACACAAGGACACACTTCCTAGCTTGACTAGGTCTGGAGCACCGCCGAACGACACCAGCACAATGACATAGCGAGCGTTGCGGAAAGCCTGGTCCACATCCCCAGAGAGGAAGTCAGAGCCGAAGGAACGGGCTAGGCCTCACAGGCTTCATGGCAAGAGGCAGGCCGCAGAGAACTCGCCGGCGGTACTCGCACGCCGACAGGGCCCGAGGACGTCGACCCTCCCTAGGCAGTGTTTTGGCCTAGTAAAACCCATATCTATACCATGTGTACGCATGTATCAGTATACGAGGTGGAGTAGGATATATTCCGTGTCCCCATATCCAGGCGATGTGGACGATGTTGATATACACACAGACGTTCCGCCTCCCATGGACCCGTGCACACATGTACACGTACACTAGTTGTACCGTCTGTGTACGTCCAAGCTGGTCATATGGTCTTCGAGTGTGTTTACATGGGTGTAGCTTTGAAACATTACTGTGCAATCCTAGCGGTCCGTGCGTTTATGTTTGCTAAAGTTTTAGGGAGGACGGGACACCGAGCAAAAGTGTTCTATCAGTGTTCTGCTTTTTGAGGGGAAGTTTAATTGAATTGCATCAGTGTTCTCGTCTCAAAAAGTAAAGATAGAAGAAGATTGAAACTATGTGAGGGAATAAATGTTGACTCGCGCGTTTATGTGCCCAACAAAGGCCTAAAAGTTGACCAACGGTTTACTTTTTTTTACAATGACCACCGGTTTACCTGTCACATTTGGACTTGTTGAATCATTGACCTTTGTGAGTCATGAGTACGATGTATCGGATTACAGGTGCTCGACCTGACCGCTGCCAGTTGCAGTGGACGTGGAGAACGGTGAGATGTTGCTAGGTTGCTGCTAGCGGCGTGCCAGAGCAGCGCGCGTACGTAGTAACCCACGGAGCTCGGTTGTTATCCTCGATCAGCGCATTTCTCCTTGGTTTCACCGATATTTGGAGATCTCCTTCGAAAGTCTATCTTTGATAAAAGGAATAAGCTTGATCTACCGAAACACTGGCGGTGTCTGACCTACAAGTCTATGTAATCCACTATTCTTCTAATAATAATAAAAATTTAAGGAGCATCAAGAGTTTCTCCGATAATTATCTTCTAATTATTTTTCAAAATTACCATCGCTCGTTTTAACTTTTTCATGTTTGAGAACAAAACCCTCACTAATGTACCCACCGTGTCTTGGGCAAACACGTGAACATGCGGAAAGATCTGCCATCGTGTAGCATGCTTCCACGTGGCATCATTAGAGCGCCCTTCAACCAACCGGAAGAACCAACTGTTCCGTCCGTTCTCTTGCAAAGCAGCCTGATCATGAGCCCTCACCGACAAAACAATGTGCGATCATCTCTGTGTTGTGCGTTCTCTGGGGCCGACTGGCCATGCCCATCTTGAAGTACATGAATGTTGGGAATGAACATCTATTGTAAATTGAGTATCCACATGTTAACGTGTAACCATCTCGCACAATCACCATGTGGTAAGCAAGTAGGACGATTTATTTGTGTTCGGAAACATGCCGTGCATGCTATATCCACTCAAAGAAACAGCCCTAAAAGGGTTTTCCCCTACGATAACACAATTGCTAAAATATCACCTTATATTGAACTGCATAAATAAAATGCTAGAAGTAAATAAAAAAATATAAGATGTGGCACATTTTTGGCCATTTATTAGATGCTTCGAAATTAAAGTAGACACAACAGAGCCAAAAGGAGGTGGATGAGTTTGCTTCCCTATGCACCCACTGGCTTAATCAGGCACATTTTGACCGGCACCTCTTTTACTACTCGAGCGCATGTTAACAAATCAATAAAACCTCCTACTATATAAAATTGATTAATAAAACACGAACTATATATCGCAAAATAGTATACCATTAGATTCATATTTGAAAGACCTATCTAATTGTATAGTTTTTGTGGCATATAATTCATATTTCGTTGATAAAATTTGTAGTAAATCATTTTTCTTGAACTCCGTGTTAGCCTAATAAACTGGTATAGAGAGAATATTATTATCACGGGCATGAAGGAGGAAGCACGACTTGGGTCAGGGCAGGACACAAACACTTGACGAACATCATCCCTAGAGAGTAGGCTTGGCATTGTTTTGTATTCCTTTCAGCTTTGAACCTTGCTATACACACAAGACTTTCTATACAAAAATTGTACGACGCCCAGGATCCAACCATCTTGTAGTATATGATAACTCCCTGACGTTTGGTAAAAATCGTACTACTCCTCAAGCCACAACACCATCTTGTAGTATATGATAACTCCCTGACGTTTTGTGCTCCAGCTCGGGCTCTGGCTTAAGCTACAGATTTCACGACTCGCGACATTGAATGTGCACGCTGAATGTATGTTGTGACTGAGAGTTTGGACTCAAAACTCGGGAACAAATGCTGATTTTTCCACATCGCTCTACTCATTTTTTTTCAATTAATCTATGAGCACAGAATCCTACTTTAGTCTTGGGCACATGTGAACATGGGTCGCATGGACAGATATCTGTCATTAGGCAGCATGCTACTGCGTCTCACGTCCTCCAGGCTCCCGCTAGCACAGACGTGAAGAGTCATTTGTGCATGGACATCACCGACACAAATGCACTTATGCACTAGGATCATCTCTGCGCCGCGCGTTCCCTGTGGCTGTGCCCATGTTCTACTCACTCCGGCCTGTGTAATACTCGTACCATACGTCATACGTGGTACGGAATCCATTTTGCGAAAATACCCCTCATTCATTAAAAAAAATTCAAATTTGGTCTTGATCTATCTATCTATACTGTTAACAAGATTTACGTCGTTCGTCAGCTGAACAAATTTCCGGCTGCCCATATTTGGACGGTTTTGCCCCTCTGCGAGATAAACATTTACCCACCAGCCACGGGCAAGTGAAAAGGATGGTTCGAAAAGACAAAAAAAAATTCTAAGACGACGCCCGCGTCCTCTACTGCCCGCCCTTGGCTCCCTCCGACTGGGCGACGAAGCCAGTAGGGTGCGGGATCCCGCCAAAATCCCATCTTTAATTCATTTGTCAAAATCTAGTGTAAATTTTTAATTAAAATTTGAAATAGAAGTGGGATTTAGGCGGGATCCCACTTGACACCTTAGAAGACAGCAGCTCCTCTAGCATCCTCGCGAGTCGCGACTCGCTCTGGCTGCCACGCTTGGCTAACGGGAACGACGAGGTATTGACGACAAGAAGGCTCGGTAGAAGAAGAAGATGCGCAGTGCATATGTCCCGTCGCTCCCGGGCATGGGGACAGGAGCAGCCGCGGCAGGATTTCCATCCGGCAGAGGCGCGCGGTCGCTGTTGGCTCAGGGACGAGCGGCGCTCGAGCCAGAGGAGGCGAAGGGGTGAAGAGAAGCCGTTGAGTCGTTTCTCCCCGATTCGCCCACCATCCTGTAGATCCTTATTACTCCCTTCGTTTGGAAATATAAGACGTTTTAGTTTTGTGAATCGAATGTATCTAGACATCTTTTAGTGTATAGGTTTATAGAGGTTTAAAAGATGTCACAAAGCTAGAATGTCTTATATTTCTGAACGGAAGGAGTACTTGGGAGAGACAGGTACGGTCGGACGAAAGGTTAGGAAGGGAGGAGTTCTAGAGCTGGACGAGGACGGGCTGGGCAGGGCCACAGGGGAGGACGATGAACGAGAGAGGAACAGAGAGTGGCGAGGGAGATGGGCGGGGGAGGAGGACAAGCGAGTGCGCTGTGTCTGGAGGCGGCCGATAGGAGCTGGGAGCGATCGAGGGGACTCGGGGGTAGGTACGGTTCGGGTCTAGGGAGCGTCTGGTGGCTTGGGCCTCTCACCTGGGCATCGTCGGCTGGGTTGGTCGGTGGGAAATCCTCTCCCTTTTTTGCATTTTCTGTTATTAGGGTGCATCAAGCCGTGGATAGTTACAATCTGTGTAGCAGCGCTCACCGGATTTATTAGCCACGTCGATCGACAGCACTTCGATCGACAGATGCACCAAAGGGAACCGTTACGTGAAGAGTTTTTTTTTATCTTATTGACTTATGCGCAGTGAGCTACCGGCGAATAGAGCTTTGCATGCCACTTTATCTGTACATTCACTTAGGACTTAGATACTCCCTCCGATTTCAAAATATAAGATGTTTTAGTTTTTTGAATAAAGTGTATCTAGACCTCTTTTAATGTCTAGATTCATCTAGGTTTAGAGTGAACCTAGATAGTAAAATAAGTCTAGATACACTTTTTTCACAAAGCTAAAACATCTTACATTTTGATACGGAGGGAGTAGTTTAATCAAGTCAACATGTGTGTGTTATGTTACCCATAGATGGTGGCATGGCATTGTAGAGCTAGCTAGAGTTTTGGATTCTCTAACGTAAGAGTTCCACGTCAAGGACCAGTCGCCAAATTCCTCTACTTAGAGCATCTCCACGGCTCCGAATAGCTATATTGGGCACAAGTCTAAAATCTCACTCACAGCGGCGCGCAGCGCGCTCAATACGTAGCCGTTGGTTTTCGAAGCCCAATAAAATCGCCGGCGAGCCCAATCCAACTCCTGTTTCAAAGGATTGGCGTGGGAGTGCCGGTGCATCTCACCACGTCGGATTCATCGGCAGATCCTGCCTGGCAGTGTCACAGAGTTTTTTGTCAGGGCTGGGCGCCGATGCATCCCATCGTCTCCTGCGTGTGCCGACGCAAACCCCGACGCCGAAGTAATGGCGTCTGGCCGTCTCCACCGCCCCCCGCGCGTGCCCATAAAATCCCTCTTCGCCTATCACACCGCCCACGACTCTCTCCCAATCCCTTCCGCCACCGCCGCAAACCCTAGATCACCCCCACGAAGCATCTCCACCGACGATCATGGCGCACGATGGCGAAGCCGGTAGCTCTCTCCACCACAACAAGGAAACAGTGGAGGAGCGCGGTCGCAGCCTCAACCAGGAGGAGGCGCTCGTCCTCTAGAAGAACGGCCTACTGGTGCCGTCAGACTGGCGGCTCCCGCATGGCTGGAACATCTCCGCGGCCGGCTATGCCATGTCGCCCATCCCGGAGGGGGATAACCTCACGGCCTACATCAACGAGCGGCGCCAGAATCTGGACGCCAACCAGCTCGACGACGCTGGCTGGCCAATGGGCGACCCAGCGCTCTAGCTCCTCCGGTTCCGAAGAAGGAGAAGGTGTGGTGGGAGCTCGAGCTTGAGGCCCAGGCTTAGCACGCTGACCCCAACGACCCCGAAGACGAGCCGGGGAAGGCGGCGCTCCTCATGGCGTCCTTCAACACCGTCTAGCCGGCCACCGATGCGTACGCGCAGTGGTGGTCGGTGGAAGACATCGGCGAGGCCGCGCCGGACCACGAGGACGAGCTCGACCAGGACCGCGGTGGAGCGGCGGTGAGGCCGCGCCGGACCGCTGGAGGACGAAGACGTGTCGGCAAGATTTCAGTTTGAATTTTGAATATCAAGGCTAAATTTGAGAAGCTTTGAATGAATGAGGGATATTTTTTGCAAATTAGACTTTGTACTGCACCTCCACTCGTTGGGCGTTCCCAGGCCACGCCAGACGGATGGCCTTAGGATGGCCGTTTTCCCACTCGCGTTTCCAGGTCGGGTTCCCGCGTTTGGCCAAATTTTAATCAAACTTAGGGAAATTTGAACGACTATAGGCGATTTCATTTAAACATAGGTGCGTTCGTACATATTAAGCCAAATTTGGACATATACCCGAATTTTGACACATTGGGGCTAAAACTAAAATAAAAAAAACATAAAAATAACTACTAGGCGACGGTGATGCCGATGCCGCCGGTGGTGCCATTCACATGTCGAAATTGCGGTAGAAGCATGTGTAGTCGGCGTCCCAAGTGTCGTCGTCACTCGGCGGCTGTGCCGGGCGCGAGCTGCCCTAGCCGGGGTTGCTGCAATGCCATGGCTGAGACGAAGGCGCGCCCTATTCGTCGTCCTCGTCTTCGAGGACGATAAGCGGCACGCCCTAGTAGGCACGCTGTCGTACTCTCGCCGCCTCCTCCTGCTCCCAGTCTGCCCTAGACCAGGCGTAGACGTCGCGCTCCTGCATGGGCACAACGTCGTTCATAGAACGCCACATCACCATTTTCGTGATGAAGGCGTCCTCGTCGACTGGGATAGCCCAGTCATCTCCAGCTTCAGCGTGCGCGAGGGCGCGCGATCTTCGTTGATCACGATGTCGCATGAGCGCGTCCTCAGCGGCGAGTGCACCGGTGATGGCCCAGTATTGATGTAGAGCTCGTTGGGAACCCCAAGAGGAAGGTATGATGAGCACAGCAGCAAGTTTCACTCAGTTATGAAACTAAGGTTTAATCGAACCAGTAGGAGCAAGGAAACACCCCAAAGGTGTAGCTAGCTGAACGATGGTATGGCGCACTACCAGTGCCAGCAGCAACGTGGAGACCTGCACAACACAACCACAGAACTCTGTCCCCAACTTGCGATGAGGTCGTCAATCTCACCGTGTTTTGCTAAAAACAAAGGATTAAACGTATCGAATGGATAAAAATAATAGTTTGTAGAAAGTAAACACAAAGCAGTAAACAGTTTATAGATTGTATGTAAAGAAAAGGACCGGGATCCATAGTTCACTAGAGGTGGCTCTCCTTAAGATAGATAACATGCTGGGTAAACAAATTACAACGGGGCAATTGACAAACATCGAGAAAGCAATTATGCATATACTAATCATCTTGACTCCTTTGGAACTTGATTGGGCATTACAACATTATACATAGACCGCCATCCAACTGCATCTATGACTAATAATACACCTTCAGGTTATCATCCGAACCCCCTCCAGTATTGAGTTGCAAGCAATAGATTATTGCTTTACGAATTGCGTGTAAAGTAAACAATACGATTGTTCTATGAACAAAGGATTGTTGTTTTCTCCCTATTAGCAACAACACATCTAGTACCTTAGAGATTTCTGTCACTTCCCCAGATTACCAGAGGCATGAACCCACTATCGAGCATAAATACTAACCCTTGGAGTTGCTAGCATCTACTTGGCCAAGATAGCTACTAACAACGAAAAGCATGCAAGGTCAAAAATAACAAAGACATGATAGAATCAATAAAATAGCATCTCAATATCCATCGGATCCCCGCAAACACAACATGTAGAATTACAAATAGATGATCTTGATCATGAACGGAGCTCACAAGATCTAAACACGAAAGCACAAAGGAGGAGAATCAGCCATCTAGCTACTACATGGATCCGTAGTCCAAGGATGAACTACTCACGCATCACACCGGAGGCTTGCATGGTGATGAAGAAGGCCTCCAGGGTGAACTCCCCTCTCTGGAAGGGTGCCAGGAAGAGCTTTAGATCCCTTCCTATCTAGGGATGGAGATGACGGCGGCTACAGACTCTTTCGTGGATTTTTGATCGGGTACTTAGGGTTTTCGTCCCGAGGGCATCTTATAGGCGGAAGGGGAGGCCGAGGGGATGCCGGAGGCGGCCAGACCACCCTCTGGCGCGGGCCAGGCTGGGCTGTGCGGCCAGGTAGTGTGGTGGCCCCCTGGCCCCTCTCCGTCTCCTACTCTGGCATCTAATGACCTCCGGAAAAATAGGCACTTTGGCTTTTGTCCCGTCCAATTCCGAGAATATTCATTTTCTGACTTTTCTGGAACCAAAAACAGCAGAAAAATAGGCAGCTGGCACTGTGGCTCTTGTTAATAGGTTAGTCCAAGAAATCATATGAAAAGTACTCCAAAGTGTGGACAAAACACAAGAAAGTGGATAAAACCAAGCATGGAACGTCAAAAATTATAGATACATTTGCAATGTATCAACATCCCCAAGCTTAACTCCTGCCCATCCTCGAGTAGGTAAGTGATAAAAAGAAAGAATAATTTTTGAGGTGACATGCACCATCAAAGACTTGATCAAAGTATTTGTAAAACATTCGAAGCTGGGATCATAGTACTTCAATCATAACATGAAAGACAAAGTTCTAGCAATAAGATAAAAAAACTATGATGTAGCATGAAAAGGCACAAACAAAAGATTTATGAATAACATTGATTTGCAAGACGTTTGTTTGTTTCACATAATTAAAACATAGCATAATAGCATTCAACTTGTCCCTCATAGAGTAGCAAAACATAAATGCATATGACACCTTGAAAGTTCATAAGAGTGACTAGATACAAATAGTTTAAAGCAAGCAATATCAAGTTATGCATCAATCAACTAGTCTTGGGACAATGCACATAGAACTAAGAATGGCCACTATGCTCTCAAAGTAGGTGCATAAAGGTAGAAGGTGGAGACTCAATATATAATGGTGGAAGAAAGGCCTTCATAAAAGGAAGTAGGGATTCAAGTCTCATAAAGAGCTTCCAAAAATTATGGTACTTATAGCTTTCAGCTCTCATTGCCCCTATCATAAGCATCTTTAAGGTAATTAAGGTTAAAGTGACACAACTAAGAGGATATGCTTGACAAGTTATAAACCGAAATCTCATGCCCCTTACTTACGAAGACCGATCCTCATGCTACTCAACTTTAGTCACGAGTAAGCTCTTGTCATTGTAAGTACATGTGTATCATAAAGAACCGCCAACGGGGTACCCCTTGCACATGATACAGGAGCTATCCCATAATCAAAATGACAAGGCAAGCAGTCAATGAGCATCTCAACGATATTTTTATTTGCTATTTGCATAGGTTTTTATTGAGGATGCTTCATAGAGTGCTCATTATGGTGTTGTTGCAAGTTTCCACCATGATTAGGCATGGATTAGGCTAGCAGCCCAGGCGTTTCTCTAACACACATACAAACTCCATAATCTTACAACTTCCACTTTTATTTCACACCGCCGGGATCCATAAGCAAAAGAACATGATATCAACGGGGTACAAAGTACAAGTGCAATGTTGAAAGCGTTCCCCATAAAACATGGTTCTGCTAATTTCAACTTATAAAGTGCAAGCATATACGCAACAAAGAAGGACCCAATGGTTCAAGTTTATTAGAGGCAAAAAGTAAAGTGTACCATCAAGTTCGTGAGAGCTTTAATCACTAGTTTTCTCATAACAAGTGGAAGGTAAAGAAAAGCATGAATATACTTGGAATAGCATAAGCTAGTAGGTAGGTATGGTGGACTCTTTGGAATAACTTGGTTTAGAGAGTTGGATGCATGAGTGGAACTCATACTTTGTTGTGGAGGCTAGCAAAAGACTGGGAGCGACAAACTAAGAGAGCAATAATGGCCATAATCATGCAGAGCGACAAAACATCATTGATCAAAGCATAAAGTGATACTACAAGTTGAAAACTAAAGGATCATACAGGCTATGGTGACTTGAGATAGTCATAACATGGTGTGAGCATGCGCCAAGTCAACCCAAATAAAGCATCAAAGGATAAGACCACTATACTATGCTTTAATAAGCTAAAACAACGCATGATTCATCCAAGGCACATTAAGCAATATCAATTGTTTATAACAAGTCATGCTACAGCAAAGAATACTAAGCATAAAGCCAAAACAATATCAAGCATAGCATGACAAATCATAGGCCACAGTCAAAAACAAGCTCTTTTTACCACATAAGCATGAACTTTCCTACTCTTTTCCAAACCAAACCAAACTATTTGCAAACCAATGTATGAAAGAGGGGGTCCAACCAATTTATTCAGAAAACTAATAAAACAAAGCAAACAAAAAACCAAAACAAAAACGAAAAAGAAGACGCTCCAAGAACAACACAATTGTGCATGAAACAATAACAATGAAGCGTTTGGAAGAAACCTGCGATTTTAATTGATGAAGAAGGGGATGCCTTGGGCATCCCCAAGCTTTGACGCTTGTACTTCTTGGATATTTCTTGGGGTGACACACGTGGCATCTCCGAGCTTGAGCTTTAGTCCATTCTTCATCTCATTACTCATTCCTTCCATACACCTGAAATTTTTCCTTCATACAAAACTTCACACAATCTTTATTAGCAATATTAGTGCACTCAAGATAAAAGGTCTTAAGGTTCAGTTCTAACACCAAATAAACTTCCATTAGAACACTAGCTACTGTAGCACTTCCCTCAAAAAGCGCAATTCCCCAAAAGAACTAAAAAAGGAACCAACAAAAAGCAAATGCAGAAAATGGCAGAAATCTGTCAAAACAGACCAGCAGGTAAAGACGAATTTTTTCGAAGACCTTCTGTTGCTTAAATCAAAAAGTGTTGAACTAACAAAAGTTATATAACAACCTGGGGCAGAAGAACAAAAATTCACGCCTCAAAAATACATTCAGAGATTTTACATGAATTTTTACGGTAAAGCACAGAAATCTGTTTTAGGACAGCAACTTTCCCAATCATTACTTCTCTCTCATTAGAGGTTACTCTTGGCACAAAAAGAAAATAAAAAGTATAAGGAGCAAATTTTGTTAGGCATAAGAAGCAAGAAAGAATCAAGTGTTCTCAAATGAAGAAGCATTAAGAGCAAATTTTGTTTTCATAGGAGAAGCAAAAGAAATCTTATCTCTTTTCTTAGAGAAGTGTTATATACCTTTCTTGAGTGGGAGTTGATATTTAATGGTGCCTTCTTTCATATCAATAATGGCACCAACAGTTCTAAGAAAAGGTCTTCCCAAAGTAATAAGACAAGAAGCATTGCATTCAACATCCAAAACATAGAAATCAACGGGGACATAGGCATTGTTAACCATAATAAGAACATAATTAAGACTCCCCATGAGTTTCTTTTTAGCATTATCATCAAGTGGGACATTCAAATAACAATATTCAAGTGGAGGCAAATCAAGCATATCATAAATCCTTCTAGGCTTAATAGAAACACTACTATCAAGATCACATAAAGCTTTGAAATCAAAGTCATTCACTTTCATATTAATGATGGGTTCCCAACCATCTTATTGTTTAATAGGAATAGAAGATTTATGTTTCATCTTTTCTTCTTTAATCTTTACGAGAGCATCAGTAATGTGTTTTGTAAAGGCCATGTTCATAGCACTAGCATTAGGACTTTTAGCAATATTTTGTAGGAACTTAATAACTTTAGAGATGTTGCAACCATCAAGATCAAAATCAAATTTATCATCTAGAGTAGTAGAACTATTACTGGCCTCAACACTAATGGTGGTAATAGTAGAAACACTAATGTTTCTAGCAATTTCATCTTCTCTTTCCCACTTAGCATGTAATTCAGCTAATAGTCTAACATTTTCATCAATTCTTACTTGTATAGCATTGGTGGCTGCAAAGGGATTGTCATTCGTTTCAGGTTTAGCAGCCATTTTATTCAAAGAAGATTGAGCTTCAGCCAAAGATGCTATATTTCTTTCAGCATTAGAGAGTTTTTCCTCAATAGTTTTATTGAAAGCAGTTTGCTTACTAATAAAGTCTTTAAGCATAACTTCAAGTTCAGAGGGTGCACTCCTATTATTGTTGTAGGAACTTCCATAAGCATCACCATTGTTGGCAGGATATGGGTTATAATTGTTGTTACCAAAATTATTCCTATAAGCATTATTGCCAAAATTATTATTTCTTATGAAGTTCACATCAACTTGCTCTTCTTGAGCAACCAAAGAGGCTAAAGGTACATTATTTGGATCAATATGGGCTTTCCCATTAACAAGCATAGACATAATAATATCAATCTTATCACTCAAGGAGGAAGTTTCCTCAACAGAATTTACCTTCCTACCTTGTGGAGCTCTCTCAGTATGCCATTCAGAATAATTAACCATCATATTGTCCAGAAGTTTTGTTGCGGCACCGAAAGTAATGGTCATAAAGGTACCTCCAGCAGCAGAGTCCAATAGGTTCCTTGAAGAATAGTTCAATCCTACATAAAAAGTTTGGATGATCATCCAAGCAGTCAGTCCATGAGTGGGATAATTCTTTACCAAAGATTTCATTCTTTCCCAAGCTTGAGCAACATGTTCATTATCAGAATGTTTAAACTTCATTATTTCACTACTCATAGATATAATCTTAGCAGGAGGATACTACTTTCCAATGAAAGCATCTTTGCACTTAGTCCAAGAATCAATACTATTCCTAGTTAAGGAATTCAACCATTCTTTAGCTTTTCCTCTCAAAGAGAAAGGAAACAATTTTAGCTTAATAATATCACCATCTATATCCCTATGCTTTTGCATCTCACAAAGTTCAACAAAGTTATTTTGATTGGCAGTAACATCTTCATTACCAATACCATAAAATTGTTCTCTCATAACAAGATTGAGCAAAGCAGGTTTTATCTCAAAGAAAGTATCTTCAGGCACAGGTGAAGCAATAGGTGTGCTCATAAAATCATTGTTGTTGGTGCTAGTGAAGTCAGACAACTTAGTGCTTTCAAGAGTAGTCATTTTTTTGTGTTTTCAAATAAGAAAGAAAACTAGTAAAACTATTTTTTTGTGTTTTTGATAAAGACACAAGCAAACAAAGCAAAAAAAATAACAAAGTAAAGATATTGGTTATGAGGGACTCCCCTTGTGAAGATGTCCTTGACTCCCCGGCAATGGCGCCAGAAAAATGCTTGATGGCTTAGAGTTGATGTAGAGCTCGTTGGGAACCCCAAGAGGAAGGTATGATGAGCACAACAGCAAGTTTCCCTCAGTTATGAAACCAAGGTTTAATCGAACCAGTAGGAGCAAGGAAACACCCCAAAGGTGTAGCTAGCTGAACGATGGCAGGGCGCACTACCGGTACCAGCAGCAACGTGGAGACCTGCACAACACAACCACAGAACTCTGTCCCCAACTTGCAATGAGGTCGTCAATCTCACCGTGTTTTGCTGAAAACAAAGGATTAAACGGATTGAATGGAAAGAAGTAATAGTTTGCAGAAAGTAAACACAAAGCAGTAAACAGTTTATAGATTGTATGTAAAGAAAAGGACCGGGATCCATAGTTCACTAGAGGTGGCTCTCCTTAAGATAGGTAACATGCTGGGTGAACAAATTACAGCGGGGCAATTGATAAACATCGAGAAAGCAATACATGCATATACTAATCATCTTGATTCTTTTGGAACTTGATTGGGCATTACAACATTATACATAGACCACCATCCAACTGCATCTATGACTAATAATCCACCTTCAGGTTATCATCCGAACCCCCTCTAGTATTAAGTTGCAAGCAACAGATTATTGCTTTACAAATTGCGTATAAAGTAAACAATACGATTGTTCTATGAACAAAGGATTGTTGTTTTCTCCCTAGTAGCAACAGCACATCTAGTACCTTAGAGATTTCTGTCACTTCCCCAGATTACCAGAGGCATGAACCCACTATAGAGCATAAATACTAACTCTTGGAGTTGCTAGCATCTACTTGGCCAAGATAGCTACTAACAACGAAAAGCATGCTAGATCACAAATAACAAAGACATGATAGAATCAATAATCAATCTGAAATAGCATCTCAATATCCATCGGATCCCCACAAACACAACATGCAGAATTAGAAATAGATGATCTTGATCATGAACGGAGCTCACAAGATCTAAACATGAAAGCACAAAGGAGGAGAACCAGCCATCTAGCTACTACATGGATCCGTAGTCCAAGGATGAACTACTCATGCATCACACCGGAGGCTTGCATGGTGATGAAGAAGGCCTCCAGGGTGAACTCCCCTCTCCGGTAGGGTGCCAGGAAGAGCTTCAGATCCCTCCCGATCTAGGGATGGAGATGACGGCGGCTACAGACTCTTTCGTGGATTTTTGATCGGGTACTTAGGGTTTTCGTCTCGAGGGCATCTTATAGGCGGAAGAGGAGGCCGAGGGGGTGCCGTAGGCGGCCAGGCGCGGGCCAGGCTGGGCCGCGTGGCCAGGTGGTGTGGTGCCCCCCTGGCCCCTCTCCGTCTCGTACTCTGGCATATGATGACCTCCGGAAAAATAGGCACATTGGTTTTTGTCCCGTCCAATTCCGAGAATATTCATTTTCTGACTTTCCTGGAACCAAAAACAGCAGAAAAACAGGCAGCTGGCGTTGTGGCTCTTGTTAATAGGTTAGTCCAAGAAATCATATGAAAAGAACTCCAAAGTGTGGATAAAACACAAGAAAGTGGATAAAACCAAGCATGGAACATCAAAAATTATAGATACATTTGCAATGTATCAACCGGCGGCTTGGCTTCCCGCTTCACAGGCCGGAGTGCGGGCGCGCGAGTGGCCTCGCCGGTGGCGCACGGCGACAGTGTCGGCGCAGAGCCGGACGAGCGGGAGGCCGAGGTGGTGGAGGACGAGGAGCTGAGGCTGCCCATCCTCCTAGGCTGCCAGTTCGCCGCCGCACGGCGCCTCGCTGCTGATGGCAGCGAGCGACGGGGAAGCTCAACCTCGGGCAGTTGCCAGCAACGATATGCTCCAGGACCGCCGCGAGCGTCCATCCTGGTGCGCTCCACCACCGACGGCATGTCGCCGTGTTGTGGCGCTTCGGTGGCGTGTCGGGCGGGCCGTCGTGGGTGGCGAGCTCCTGGTTCCAGCGCTCAGCAAAGAAATTCTCCTAGTAAACTAGGTTACCGGGGTCTTCGGCGAGCTCCGGATCCTCCATCGCCGCAATGACGGCCTGGATCTCCTCGACCATATCGTCCTCTTGAGGCACCGGTAGCACCGACATGCCGTCGGCGTTGAGCTTCCAGGTGGGTGGGCAACGGAAGTCCGACGGTGCCATGTAGCCGGCGTCGTGCAGCATCCGCGCCTCCCATGGCTAGAGGGAATGCCGGCCGAAGTCATTCGCCGCCGTGGGGTCACCGGAGACTTCTCCGCCATTGCTGTCGCCAAGAGCTTCTTCTTTTCGCCGAAGGTGGCGTTCGTGGTTGGGGGAATGGGGAGGATTGAGAGTGTGTCCTGTGAAGCGGCGAGGGTGCCAGATTTTCTAGCCGAAAGGGGGCTGCGAAGGCAGAAGGGGTGTACCAGCATGGGTGGGAAAACGCAACACCACGGGAAGGCGGGCCGGCGGTGCACGCAATTGAGGCGACGCGTGGTCCACGAGACAGGCAGTTATTATCTGGCGGTCCGTCGCGGGAGCTGAGGCGATGGGATGAGGACGACTCTGGCTTTCACTCGCTGACAGGACGGGGCCACAAGCGGAGCTATTTTTTCGCTGATTCTGCTGCGTCCGGTGTTCCTAGATGGTTCCCAACGTCCTGGGTTTGGCCTAGAAACTCCAAATAAAAATTAGGCCAAATCCGGATCAATTCAGCATCCTAGAAACGAGACTGGGTCATTTTTCGCGTCCGATTTCGTCCTGACAACGACCTCATGGGAACACGGTGGAAATGCTCTTATACTAAGTACTAGTAAAATGCCCGTGCTTTGCAACGGGTAACAGTTTACATAAATAACTCGAAAAAGATGATCACAATACAAACTTTATGTCGTCAAGATTTGGAGAAATGTAATATTATTTTGTTGGGTGTAACAAGCATGCTGACTTGCCCCATCCTATAAACTCTGATCTCTTTCTAACCCTCCGAGGACCAAATAGCACAAAATCTAGCGACTCCCCACCATGTTAGCCATCTTTGCATGACATAATTACAGACACTTTCATCATGTAAGTGTGTCAATAACAAAAGTTTGTTGATCCTCAATCGATGTCTAAACAAATTCTAGAAAGTGCAATGTAACACATAGTCTCTCTTCTTTATACACTAACAATTTGTAATAAGGAAATATTATATAATTAGCATATGCAAAACTTCATTGAAAATTCCCAGCAATGCACACAACACTTATTATATAAACCTATCACTATTCATCATATCTTTTCTCACATAAGTGGCATTTGTAGGGTCACTGCTCGTTTTTTAGGGTAGGCAGATGCTTCATCAGATGATTTCGATCAAACACTTCACTTTCTTGCACTATAAAACTGGAAGGACATGCATCTCAATGGAAAGGCTGGTGACACCCTTCCATATAAAATGCTTACAACATTTTGACTTAAAAGGTAAAACAAATAAGATGTAACCACAAAATGAGTCTTCCAAGCAGGCAGATGCTTCATAAGATGATTTCGATCAAACACTTCACTTTCTTGCACTATAAAACTGAAAGGACATGCATCTCAATGGAAAGGCTGGTGACACCCTTCCATATAAAATGCTTACAAAATTTTGACATAAAAGGTAAAACAGATAAGATGTAACCACAAAATGAGTCTTCCATTTATATCAGAAGGAAGGGTATATGTTTAGCAAATAAAAATGTCACCCATCATTTGTGTCTCCTGGTAATGGCAAATTTTAGCACTTTTAGTCCCAAATGGAAAATTTTGGAAGAATATGCTTTACAATTAGACAACACTTATCTTCGATCCAGATCTTACCAGGACACAAGTACTCTAAATATGCCTATACTCAACCACGAACTATTATGCTATCAAAAAATAGATCTTTACAAGCTCAGCTTCAACATCACCAATCACCTAATAAATAATCTTTTACAATAATTATTGTATTTAAGAAGATAGACATGCATGTATAGTGTTATTAAAACTATATATACAAAGTGAAAGAAACCAATTCGTTGGTGCTCTTTGTGCTCTGGTTCCTTGTGCTAATTTGGTCTGACGCTAAGATGCTAATTAGATCTGACTTTAATACTTGCAGAGAGTTTTGAGTTTTGAGAGTTTTGGCCTTTGTGTGTATAGAAACTAATGAGGAGTTACCTCAACTTGTTGTGGGAATTGTGCTATTTATAATCGTCTGCCAAAGAGATGACCTCAACTTGTTGTGTCTAGGGAATTGTTACAGTTTCCTGTAATTTAGATCTTATTGAAATGCTTAGGCTTATCTCACGTTTTATTGGGTAATGTGTGCTTGCTTGATCAGAGTGTGGACGAAAAGGGAGTATCTGACAGATGGAAATGTGAAGCACTGTTTGGTTTTACTGAGAACCCCTATTGAGTTTTCAGACAAAACAAAAGAAGTTGAATGCTGATAATGGTGAGAGTGCCTTCTTATGAATCAAAAAAATTACTGTGTCTGGTGTATAAATTGTCAAGCTTCTTTTATGATTATTGTACAAACACATGTGTAGATCGTTCTAAAAGGTGTATTTGCCTAGAGTTCTACTTTATGTTTTTGTTGCCTCCATCCACCATTCCACCGTGAGGCTGTGAGGGGGTTCTACCCTTGGCAATGACTCGTTCTACTGCCTTCGCTGATCATGGTACTCGATGCCTCATCTTCATAGATTTTCAAGGGATAAAGCGACTTTGTCTTCTTACAATTCTTGGGTGGAGTAAGGACAACGACCAGGAGAAAGATAACAAGGGTGCTTATGGTGATCACAAAAGAGAGCTGAGTTTAATTGTACTCCAGATTGTTGTGTCGTGGTTCAAGTATCGAAGCATGTACTCATGTAATGTTAAAACTATTTGATCCATATTTCTATGTACTTTGCTATTTTGTACTACCTCTGTCCAGAATATAAAACGTTTGGTTAGGCTGTTTCAACTTACAAAAACATCTTATATTTTAGAACGGATGAAGAAGCATATAATTAAATTAAGCCTGAAACACAATGGAGGAAGAGCCTGTTGCAGGTGGAGGCGAAACTGAAGCGTGAAATACAATAGATGCAGGGCTTCGACAAGGGGTTTTAATCGTTGTTTGACCTAAAATCTAAGGTCGGAATACCGGAGTTCTTTCTTTGCTTCTAAGAACATAGATTCCTGTTGCAGGTGGAGGCGAATCTTGCTGGTGAAGTCGATTGATGGCAGCAGGGTTCCTTTCATCTCATTGTCGAATGTATTCCCTCCATTCTAAAATATAAGATGTTTTAGCTTTGTGAAGAAAATGTATATGAATGCCTTTTAATGTATAATTTGGGGTGAACCTAAACACTAAATGGGTCTAGATACATTCAGTTCATAAAACTAAAACATCTTATATTTTGGAACACATGGAGTAGTGATATTGCAATATATCATTTGCGGGTGCATGAAGATTCACTAGAGTGGAGAAGATAACATTGTGTGACAATAATATGATGTAATGTGGTGCCAGTGTACATAGAGACACAACTGAGGGTATGGAAGCAGAGATGGAGGAAGAGGGTGCGTGGCAGGAATAACAAAGCCCGTGGTCTACATTGAATAGAAGAATTTAGAACTTTTCAATCATGGTTTAAAAGCAAAGATAAAATAAAGTGCATATTTCATCTATAACAATATCTGCTATTTGAAAAAAAGGTACCAAGGGCATAGGCACCTTATTATGATAATTAAAGGTTAGGCTAAAATAGCATTTTTTTTTCTTGGCAACGGATTGCCTCAAGTTGATTTTATTCCCACCAACTCAGACCCCTCCCCTCTTTCTTTTGGGAAGACCGTGGCCTCCAGCAATGATGTTATCTTATGTATGGTTGCTCCTTTCTTAGTCTTTCTTGGAATTTACAGGAGGTCTTTCCCGAGCTGAGGCTTCCATTAATCTGGGCATGAGTTTTTATCAGGGGCTAGACATTGGTGAGGAACTGAGGATCCATCCCATCGCCTGCTCATAGTCAAGGTCGCCCTCTTCTATCTGGAGTATTTTGATTTCTTCTTTCCTGATCTAATAAGAAGAGCAAACAGTGATGATACGCGAGACAATTAGATGGCTGGTGAGCTAAGAGCTAACCAATGTGAGATCGATCCATGGCGTCAAAACCTATGTATTTAGTGGGTTATTAGGTTCCTCTTCTCTATCATATTACCCCTTTCTCCTGCAGCACTTCTGGCCCACATATATCTATTATGATATTTTAGGCACTTTTTTTTGTGTTTGGTTCTAGGTGATGCATTCCACTTTACGATGTGTTAATAATTCTAATTCTTCCCTCCTGCAGCATACAGCGAATAAGGTCAGTACATAGAGATATATTCACCATAAGTGAGATGCAATTCCTCTTTTCTTTTACTTCTTTACATTCAGGATTGATGCATCATGGATGCATAAGCACATCTGACAAACAGAGGCAAAAACAGTTTTTTTGTTACGCCGTTACACTTTGTATGACTCTGTATATATTATTCGATATATGCTTATTATTTCTACATCGCATCCAGATGTTTTCTAGCTACAAACTATTTTAACTTTACTTTTGATTCTCTTTTCCATAATGATGCACAGGTGATCAGCGCAATATTATAAGAGTTAATTGTTACGATATTAGGACTATAAACCTAGATAAGTGTTTATACAGTTTAACATTTATGATTTAATTTTATTCATAAATAAGCATTATTTTCATATATTTTCATGTTTTTGTAATGATGAAAATCATCTCTAATGGCCACCGCAACGCGCGGGGAATCAACTAATTACCATCAATGTTCATGGTAGTTAACGATAAAGCTATTTAGACCTTGCGCAAAATGGTGAGTGGTGAGTGACATGTCCAAACTATGGAGTACAATGACAGCGTCGTTGTAGAGTGGTGACTGCGAAGTTATAAGGTGAAGGTGAAAGTAGAAGGGATGAAAGATACAATTTTGGTTTGCCTTCGTTGTTTACATATGACCAAAAAAATTGAGAACCCGTAGCAACGCACGGGCAGTTAACTAGTATACAAAGTAAGATATGTCTTTCCTAACACGGACTTTTGGCTCTCGGGTGCCACACACCCTCATAACTGGAAAAATTAAAAAATAATTATAAAAAGGTTAAAAAAATTAACTTTATTTGAAATCAAAGATGATTAGGTATTGTACTCGTAAAAAAATATTTGGAAAGGAAATGATTCGCTTGGTCTTTAGGGCAAAAAAAACAAAAATATGACGTATCACAGGTTAATAGTACGTGGTCATGGGGCGTTTCGAGTTTGTTTTTTTACCCAGGTCACAATGAAAATAATTTCCTAGAAAAATATTTTTATACAAGTACGATACCTGGTCATGTTTGATATAAAAAAAGTTAGATTTTTTAAACATTTTTTAATTCTTTTTAAATTTTTCCAGTTATAGGGGTGTGTGGCACCCGAGAGCCACACTGTAATTCTCATGTCTTCCCTTCTTACTGTCTCTACTACATTGTCCATTGTACAGTCGTGCCAGAGATGAATCTACAAAACTATCCGCAAAAGGTAGATGCTAATGTTGTTCTTAAGATCATAGTGCTTCTCCTTGTCTACTTTTCGGTTAACTTGCTGAATGAATTTTCAGAAGAACAAAAATAATAATTAAGGAATTTTAACCAAATAAATAGAAAAAGAAATGTGTCATTCCCTATATATATAGAAGATCTTCTATCTGGATTGGTCACAGATGACCATCATAGGACCTTTAAGCATCTGAACCAGAAATACCAGCGGCTTCATTGATTGCAACAAGTTCCCGCATGGACCAAACTCTGGTCGCAGCAAAAGCGAAGAATTAGCAATGATCAGAGCACAAGGAGACAATACTAACATTAGAGGCAACAATATTCCACACAACAAAGATGTAACACTGCACTTGCAAGTTGGAAAATTCAGAAACCCAAAATTACAATCTTGTCTCTCATGTTGTATGAAAAAATTATAGAAGTAGACCAGGCAAGAACCTTGTGCTTCTCATCCCAAAGTATTTTCCCGGAGTTGGGAGTTGGTCTGGTGCTTTACCAGGATCAATTCTAAAGAAAACAGAACCCTATAAACATAAATAGGTGGAGACAACTTACGTGTGGTCTTGGGAGTCCATAAGTAAGAAAAACAATGATCAGCATGTTTAATACCTTGGAAGTAGTCGCAGTTCTCAGGCTCCTCGCGCACCATGTTGAGGACAGAGTCGATGAGCTTGGCGTCCACAGTATAGTTACCCTAGGCCCAATTGTTGCTGGCGCTGGACTGGCCATGTACGAAATTTTCCAAGATTAAGGCTGGTCATAGTGGGGGTAACTTCACTAGTAATTAAGAGTCCAAGTCAGTATTTTTGTTTATGTGGCAATGATTTAATGAAGAGAGAGTAAGATTGAGTAACTAGCTATGTTACTGTAACATCACACATACAAAGACAAAGTGTGTCTACAACCTAATTAATGTGACATTACATGTTACCACAACTAAGTTATTTTCTACTATAAGGATAGTAACTTAGACTAGTAACATGTGCATGTTACTACTCTAAGTTACTCTCTACTATGACCAATCTAAGATGTTGTAGATGGGACCGGAGCAGAGTGAGTCCATGCATCGAGCTGATTCATCATCGGAGATCAGCATTCAATTTGGACCTCGCGAAGCTCCCTGCGGCGAGTGGAGCGGAGCATAGCGTTCACATGGCGCTCGAGCGCGGCATCGACCACTCAGCAGCGTTGCCTCTGGCCAATGGACTCAAAGGCCGGATCGAGGTTGAGCGACACGAAGAACACCAGCCAGGAGTATCACTGCCACAAGTGGTAGCATGACATGGCGTCGCTCTAGTCGTGACAACGTCTCCACCTGGTGATCTAGATAGTCGCTCCAGTCGAGAGAACGGCTACTCTACAATTTACTGTAAGTCAGATACTTTACTATGCAGTCATCGGAATCTTACCTCTAGTTCAAAACAAAAATCATGCTACCGCTAGTTCCAGCAGTATCATGCAGACTAAGCCTCGGTTTTGGTTGTCCAAAGTGTGGTCATTAAATGTTAGATTTCTGTTACATGTATGTCGTTAGCTGCCAGATCGCTGGTGAGGATTAGTTAACATACCTATATTTTGATTGCTTAGTTATGAATTAGTAACATAGCAGAAAAGACACAGGTTAGCTATGTATCTAAAGTACACCCGAATTGATGTACTCCCTCCGATCCAAATTAATTGACTTGGTCAAGTCAATTAATTTGGATCGGAGGGAGTACTACGTATGTATCTAAATAAATCCGAGTCAATTAATTTGGATTGGAGGGAGTATTGTATCTTGTCTATTATATAGTCTATGATAGAGAGTCGTTTTCAAAGCACTGTGTTTTAATAAGTATACGCCTTATTCAAGATAGACATGAGATAAGATTATACCTATGTGGTTAATTTTTTGGATTTGCCCTTTTCGTACTTGGGACAGATCCATTCAATGTGGCTTTCTTACCAGATATATAACGTGGTACTATTCTTAAAATTAATCCTCTCCTTTCCCATCGGGTTCTTTTGTACTCCTCACCATCCTCTCGAGTGACTATTTATACCTCGATGGGTCTGGAGAAGTTCATTCATAGTATGTAGAGCAGTCTTCTTCCTTTTCTTGTGACTAGTCATATGTGTGTTTTATTCAGAGCATTTGCCTCCTTATCTCGACACAAGTTCGGTATAGGAAGCATCCGGAAAAACTATGTCATTTGGCTCATCTTTTCTTTGTATGTGTCCGTGGATAGCATTTCCGCGATGTGTTGACGAGCTGCTTTCCTCAAATATCTCTGAACAGAGCACCATTTTTTCTCGGTAAATTCATCTTATGGGAGCTTGTAAGCATGTGAACAGTTGTACGACTGCTCAAACGACATGTAGATCCTCGTGTAGCTAGTGGGTTCCAATCTGCGGCTCAGCACCACAGGAATCATCGTCAGGTCGCAGCCACAACGGTTTCTAACAACTCCTCCATTCATTTTCGCTTTAGAACCTGTAGAAGCTCAAGTTACGAGGCATAAGTTACATATAAGTTAGTATGCATATTAAATATTTTGTAATTTAAGATGGTAATATTTAAGCTTCAAATTTCGCACTTACGCACCTGCACCTATTATCTACCTACGTGTGTTATTCTTCAGAGTTTTCAAAATTAAAATACGAATTTTTTAGGACGTAAACGGTGTATGTTTTGTGGTGGATCCCGCCTCCTGTCTTCCCATTGGTCGGCGAGCTAGGATCACATGTGCCCCGTCCAAAAATTCCTTCTGCCGGCACCATCATGTAGAGCACAACACCCCGTCCCCCTCTACTCTACTTCGACCCTTGGAGTTCACGACTCACGACGTTGAATGTAGTACTGGTAGTGGCACACACACAAATATATGTCGCATGGATAGGATGGATAGGTCTGTTATTCGGCAGCATGCTACCACCAACAAACAATAATATACTAAGAGCGTATTCACTCGCAATCCCCAATTTAACTCCAGCGTAAGACCATATGGGGGACGCGGGCGCAAGAACCGGCCATGTGGGGGAGCCGGTCTCGGTCCCTTAGAAATTAAAAATGAGAATAAGAAAAATATGGCGGGTAGAACGGCCGATCGCAGATCGCATAGCCGAACATAAATAGTTTGGGCGTTTAACGGTTACAAAACAAAGTCTCGAAGATCCCATCGTCACAAATCGATGCAAATCATCATAATCTAACGATCAAAAGAAGTCGAGCCGGCATCACAAAGCATAGCGGCGCATCAGACGGCGGCGTTGACATCGACGACCGGCGGGGGAGTGCCTGTCGCTGGTGTGCTCGCAGGTGCTAGGGTAGTGGATGTTGTAGGTGCTGGGGTGGTGGATGCCGCATGTGCTGGGGTAGTGGATGCCGGTGGACCTCGGACCTCGTACAAGATCGCCGTGCACTGGGCCTCCCACCACGCCCGCACGTCGGCGTCCATGTCCCTGGTGTCGACCATGAGTATCGACAGGTCCTCCCTCCTCTTCTTCGTGGCCACATTGACCCTGATCCGCTCGAGCTTGACATCCTTCCTCTCGATGACCAACGCCCACCTAACCGCGGCAACCTGCTCCATCTTGGCGGCTGATGACCCACAAGTATAGGGGGTGTATCGCAGTATTTTCGATAAGTAAGAGTGTCGAACCCAACGAGGAGAAGAAGGTGCTGGCTAGTGGTATGGATCAGGAATTCTCTGTAAATACTTAGCAAACGGATTTTTAGGGGTTTTTGATAATGCAAGTAAATAAAGTACGAGTAAATAAAAGACAATGAGAATAAATGCAGCAAGTGGCCCAATCATTTATTCAGCAAAGGACAAGTCCGTAGTATTTCTTAAGATGACCAAATGTTCTCGAGGACACACGGGAATTCTGTCAAGTGCTTTCGCTTTATATAGTTGATTAATCTTCTTTAGCTTGCTAAGTGTTGTGTGGGTGAACATGTGCTAAGGTACCGACATTCATAGGAATAATACATACTTCTGATTATACCCCTTGCAAACATCCGTAAGTACAAGAAAGTAATTAAGGTAGAAACCTAACCACAGCTTTAAACTCTAAGACCCTTACGTCCCTTGTGCAATGGTTTTATAACGGGGGTTCAGGTTTCTGTCACTCCGGCAACCCCTACGATTAGTAGCCAAATACACAATGCATTCCCCTAGGCCTATATAGGTGAAGTGTCATGTAGTCGACGTTCACATGACACCACTAGAAGAAGTACACCACAACTTAAATATCAAATTAATGAATCTTTCTCAACACAATTCCACTACTAACAACATGACTTCTCCCATGTCCTCAGGAACAAAATTAACTACTCACAAGACATCATATGGATCATGATCAGAGATAGAATAATGATGTATAACAATCTAAACATAAACAATAATTCAATAGTTCCACTCAATAGCATCAACTACAAAGAGTAATCAACACCGGGAAAGTTTCCCCTAAGAACTATGCAAGATTCAACCCAATTATTACAGCGATATGGAGATGGTGATGAAGGTGCTGATGGAGATGATGGTGGTGATGATGATGATGATCCCGATGATGTCCAGCTTGATGGTGGTGTTGATGGCGACGATCTCCCCTCTCCGGGAAGGAATTCCCCCGGCAGAATTCTGTCTGTCGGAGAGATCTTTCTCTCGCGGTGTTTTCCGCCCCGCAGAGGCGGCGAAATCTTTATGTGGTCGCTCCCCGAGTATTAGGGTTTCGGGAGGATAATATACGCCAGAGAGGAGAGCCAGGGGTGGACCAGGGCGGCCACACCACCTGGTGGCGCGGCCTAGGCTAGCCCACGCCAGGGGGTGGTGTGGGCCCCTGTGGCCCATCTCCACTCCCCCTTCTAGCTTTCTTCGTCTTCTGGAAAAATAGGATTTTCCATGTATTTTCCCGGATTTTCTAATCTTCACGAATTTCGCCTCTAAACAGCCCCTTTTCCATCAAAATCCTGACTGTAGCGGTCCATGCTCCAAAAGTCATCAACCATGCAAAAACAGATGAAATTACATAAGTATCATCTCTTAATATGAAATATATCAATGAATAACAGTAAATTATGATATAGAATAGTGATGCAAAATGGCTGTATCAACTCCCCACAAGCTTAGACTTCGCTTGTCCCCAAGCGAAACTGAGCTCAATAAACATAACCTCAGGTTTATGGAGTGAAGAGTCGATAAAAGAATACGGACAAGAAGCATCACATTCATCAATACATAGATCATAACAGAAGACAACTCATTATTATATAACTTAACTTGCAATAAAGATACATAAAGCAAATCATAATTGGTAAAGGCAAACTTAGCTCTTGGTCGAAGAATAGTTAACAATTTGCTCGAGTTCACAAATAACTGGTTTTCAAAGATAGCTTTCAAAGTAGTAGACACCAAGATAAGAGCAATCTGCAAAACAAGGAACATAAGAAACATGATTGAATAAATCATCATATGAATGAATGAAACACAACAACTCAAAATACTTGCTGAGATAGAAAGGAATAGGTTTACTGACTCAACTAAAAAGTAAAATAAAGGCCCTTCGCAGAGGGAAGCAAGGATTTCAAGTTTCATAAAGAGCTCCCAAAAATTATGATACTTACTAGCTTTCAGCTCTCATTTCCCCTATCATAGGCATCTTTAGGTGGTTAAGGTTAAAGTGATCAAATACGAGGATATGCTTCACAAGTTGTAAATTGAGAATCTCATGTCCCTTGAATACGAGGGCCTATCCTCATGCTACTCAAGTTTAGTCACCGGTAAGTTCTTGTCATAGTAAGCACATGTGTGTCATAGAGAACCGCCAACAGTGTACCCCTTGCCCGATGATAAGGAAGAATCCCCATATCAAAATGACAAGGCAAGCAGACAACAAGCATCTCAACCATCTTCTTATTTACCATGGGAATATGGTGCTTTTTTCTCTCTTTCCTCTTTTCTCATCTCTTTTTTCTTTTTCTCTTTTTCTCTATCTCAAATCTCTTTTTTTATAAGAAGAATGCTTCATAAATGCTCATTATGGTTACGTTGCAGGTTTCCACCATGACAACATGGATTAGACCGGCGGCCCAGGCGTTTCTCTAACACGCATGCATAACTCCATGTACTTACAAGCCCCCCTTTCATTTCACACCGACGACATCCATAGACAAAAGAACATGATATCAACTAGGTACAAAGTACCAGTGCAATGTTGAAAGCGTTCCCCATGACAGCATGGTTCTGCTAATTCACAACTTACAAAGCGCAAGCATATACGCAACATAGATGGGCACAATGGTTCAAGTTTATTAAATGCAAGAAAGTAAAGTGTGCCATCAAGTTCGTGAGAGCTTTAATCACTAATTTTCACATAACAATTTTAATTTGAAAGGTAGATAAAAACAAGAATTTACTTGGAATAGCAGTAGTGCTAATAGGTAGTTATGGTGGACACAAATGGCATAGGTTTTGGTTTAAGGAGTGGATGCACGAGAATAATTCCCTCTCAGTACAGGTTTTTGGCTGGCAAGGCTAGGTAGCAAGTATAAGAATTAAAGGAAACAAACAAACATACAAGTGATAAAAACAAACATGCAATCTTCCTTGGAAGCACAAAAGATTTTAACTAGAGAATACTAAACTTATGAGCAAATCAAGAAAGAAAGATGATGAAATTATTTTTTCTTTAGAGTACTTTTATCTTTTTCATTCAACTCTCAAAAATAGTGTTGCTACTGACCAAGCCAGGTTTTCCAAAACCAACTAAATTAACTCAATGATCCCAAAGTGATACCAATACTAACAACAAGATCAATCATATAACCACGAATCGAAAACTAATATAAGATATGCAAAAGAGTAAATGATAGAACTTCTCATTAATATTCCATAACGGTAACTCACACCAAGGGATACATATCTAACGAGAGAGTGGACACTTCAAAAATGCAAACCATCCTACATTATAACTTCTCTATTCATGATATGACTCTACTAAAAAGGTAAAAATATAGAAGATAGTGATGTGATACCACGACACTCCCCCAAGCTTGGAACAAACTAAGGGGATGCCAAACCTGATGACGAATTACTCCTTCGGTGGTGGTGGTATTCTTCGATGAGCTCTTTGATTAGTTTCCCCAAGTCCTCAATCTCGAAGGTGAGAGTACGAATCAACTCCGAGTTGTGCTCGATGCGGTGCATGATCATGTCAGATTGTGGATCTCGGCTCCTGCGATTCTTTCCCCACTCTTCCTCCTTGAAGTCTTCTTTCCCTGCATGAACGAGGCAAATCCCAATTGGAGGGTAATTTCATCTTGGGTATATTCTGGTGTTGATGCTTATGGATAAGGGTATGGGAAGGATTCTTGGTGCGTGGAGGAAGTGACCGTGGAGCCAAACAGTGATGCGGAGTTTTCCCTCCAGTTGACATCCGTGCAGTCCTCCTGACCCTGACAGATCTTCCCAACACTCCAATGCTTTGTCTCCTCTTCACCTTCACTCTTGATCTCCTTCTTCTGCCCGGGGTCTTGGAGATCTTCCTCCATAGGCTCCTTTCCCTTGTCCTCGGCAGACACCATTGTGCTTTGATGGCTCTGTAATGGCGCTAGGAAAATGCTGGTGCAGTGTTGATGTAGAGCTCGTTGGGAATCCCAAGAGGAAGGTATGATGAGCACAACAGCAAGTTTCCCTCAGTTATGAAACCAAGGTTTAATCGAACCAGTAGGAGCAAGGAAACACCCCAAAGGTGTTGCTAGCTCAGCCTTGGCAGGGCGCACTACCGGTTCTAGTAGCAACGTGGAGACCTGCACAACACAACCACAAAACTTTGTCCCCAATTTGCGATGAGGTTGTCAATCTCACGGTGTTTTGTGGAAAACAAAGGATTGAACGTATCGAATGGAAAGAAGTAATAGTTTGCAGAAAGTAAACACAAAGCAGTAAACAGTTTGTAGATTGTATGTAAAAGACAAGGACCGGGATCCATAGTTCACTAGAGGTGGCTCTCCTTAAGATAGATAACATGTTGGGTGAACAAATTATAGCGGGGAAAATGACAAACATCGATAAAGCAATACATGCATATACTAATCATCTTGACTCCTTTGAGACTTGATTGGGCATTACAACATTATACATAGACAGCCATCCAACTGCATCTATGACTAATAATCCACCTTCAGGTTATCATCCAAACCCCCTCCAGTATTAAGTTGCAAGCAACAGATTATTGCTTTATGAACTGCGTCTAAAGTAAACAATACGATTGTTCTATGAACAAAGGATTGTTGTTTTCTCCCTAGTAGCAACAGCACATCTAGTACCTTAGAGATTTCTGTCACTTCCCCGGATTACCAGAGGCATGAACCCACTAGCAAGCATAAATACTAACTCTTGGAGTTGCTAGCATCTACTTGGCCAAGATAGCTACTAACAACGGAAAGCATGCAAGATCACAAATAACAAACACATGATAGAATCAATAATCAATCTGAAATAGAATCTCAATATCCATCGGATCCCCGCAAACACAACATGCAGAATTACAAATAGATGATCTTGATCATGAACGGAGCTCACAAGATCTAAACATGAAAGCACAAAGGAGGAGAACCAGCCATCTAGCTACTACATGGATCCGTATTCCAAGGATGAACTACTCACGCATCACACCGGAGGCTTGCATGGTGATGAAGAAGGCCTCCAGGGTACCCCTCTCCGGCAGGGTGCCGGGAAGAGCTTCAGATCCCTCCCGATCTAGGGATGGAGATGACGGCGGCTACAGACTCTTCCGTGGATTTTTGATCGGGTACTTAGGATTTTCGTCTCGTGGGCATCTTATAGGTGGAAGGAGAGGCCAAGGGGGTGCTGGGGGCCACCACACCACCCCCTGGCGTGGGCCAAGTCTGGCCGCGCGGCCAGGTGGTGTGGCCGGCCTCTGGCCCCTCTCCGTCTCGTATTCTGGCATTTGATGACTTCCGGAAAAATAGGCACTTTGGCTTTTGTCCCGTCCAATTCCGAGAATATTCATTTTCTGACTTTCCTGGAACCAAAAACAGCAGAAAACAGGCAGTTGGCACTATGGCTCTTGTTAATAGGTTAGTCCAAGAAATCATATGAAAAGTACTCCAAAATTGGAACAAAATACAAGAAAGTGGATAAAACCAAGCATGGAACATCAAAAATTATAGATACATTTGCAATGTATCAACATCCCCAAGCTTAACTCCTGCTCGTCCTCGAGTAGGTAAGTGATAAAAAGAAAGAATAATTTTTGAGGTGACATGCACCATCAAAGACTTGATCAAAGTATTTGTAAAACATGCAAAGCTGCGATCAAAGTACTTCAATCATAACATGAAAGGCAAAGTTCTAGCAATAAGACAAAGAAACTATGATGCAACATGAAAAGGTACAAACAAAAGATTCATGAATAACAATGCTTTGTAAGACGTTTGTTTGTTTCACATAAAGAAAACATAGCATAATAGTATTCAGCTTGTCCCTCAATAGAGTAGCAAATATAAATGCATAGGACACCTTCAAAGTTCATAAGAGTGACTAGATACAAATAGTTTAAAACAAGCAATATCAAGTTATGCATCAATCAACTAGTCTTGGGACAATGCACATAGAACTAAGAATGGCCACTATGCTCTCAAAGTAGGTGCATAAAGGTAGAAGGTGGAGACTCAATATAATGGTGGAAGAAAGGCCTTCATAGAAGGAAGTAGGGATTCAAGTCTCATAAAGAGCTTCCAAAAATTATGGTACTTATAGCTTTCAGCTCTCATTGCCCCTATCATAAGCATCTTGAAGTTATTAAGGTTAAAGTGAACAAACTATGGTGTACATGCTTGACAGAGTATAAGTTAGAAATCTCATGTCCCTTGTATACGAGGGTCGCTCCTCATGCTACTCAAGTTTAGTCACCGGTAAGTTCTTGTCATCGTAAGTACATGCGTATCATAGAGAACCACCAACGGGGTACCCCTTGCCCGATGATACGGAAGAATCCCCATATCAAAATGACAAGGCAAGGAGACAACGAGCATCTCAGCATTCTTCTTATTTACCATGGGAATATGGTGCTTTTCTCTCTCTTTCCTCCTTTCATAATATCTCTTTTTTCTTTTCTCTTTTTTCTCAATATAGGACTCTTTTTTTATAAGAAGAATGCTTCATAGACAGCTCATTATGGTTACGCTGCAGGTTTTCACCATGTCAGCATGGATTAGACCAGCGGCCCAGGCGTTTCTCTAACACATATACATAACTCCATGGACTTACAAGCTCCCCTTTCATTCACACCGACGACATCCATATACAAAAGAGCATGATATCAACTAGGTACAAGTACCAAGTGCAATGTTGAAAGCGTTCCCCATGAAAGCATGGTTCGGCTAATTCCCAACAAATAAGTGCAAGCATATACAACATAGACGACACAATGGTTCAAGTTTATTAAGGGCAAGAAAGGTAAAGTGTGCCATCAAGTTCGTGAGAGCTTTAATCACTAGTTTTCTCATAAAAAGTGGAAGGTAAACAAAAGCATGAATTTACTTGGAATAGCATAAGCTAGTAGGTAGGTATGGTGGACTCTTTGGAATAACTTGGTTTAGGGAGTTGGATGCATGAGTGGAACTCATACTTTGTTGTGGAGGCTAGCAAAAGACTGGGAGCGACAAACTAAGAGAGCAATAATGGCCATAATCATGCAGAGCGACAAAACATCATTAATCAAAGCATAAAGTGATACTACAAGTTGAAAACTAAAGGATCATAAAGGCTATGGTGACTTGAGATAGTCATAACATGGTGTGAGCATGCGCCAAGTCAACCCAAATAAAGCATCAAAGGAGATTACCACTATACTATGCTTTAATATGCTAAAACAACGCATGATTCATCCAAGGCACATTAAGCAATCTCAATTATTTATAACAAGTCATGCTACAGCAAGGAATACTAAGCATAAATCCAAAACAATATTGAACATGGCATGACAAAGCGTAGGCCACAGTCAAAAACGAGCTCTTGTTACCACATAAGTATGAACTTTCCTACTCTTTTCCAAACCAAACCAAACTATTTGCAAACCAATGTATGAAAGAGGGGGTCCAACCAATTTATTCAGAAAACTAATAAAACAAAGCAAACAAAAAACCAAAACAAAAACGAAAAAGAAGACGCTCCAAGAACAACACAATTGTGCATGAAACAATAACAATGAAGCGTTTGGAAGAAACCTGCGATTTTTATTGATGAAGAAGGGGATGCCTTGGGCATCCCCAAGCTTTGACGCTTGTACTTCTTGGATATTTCTTGGGGTGACACACGTGGCATCTCCGAGCTTGAGCTTTAGTCTATTCTTCATCTCATTACTCATTCCTTCCATACACCTGAAATTTTTCCTTCATACAAAACTTCACACAATCTTTATTAGCAATATTAGTGCACTCAAGATAAAAGGTCTTAAGGTTCAGTTCTAACACCAAATAAACTTCCATTAGAACACTAGCTACTGTAGCACTTCCCTCAAAAAGCGCAATTCCCCAAAAGAACTAAAAATGGAACCAACAAAAAGCAAATGCAGAAAATGGCAGAAATCTGTCAAAACAGACCAGCAGGTAAAGACATATTTTTTCAAAGACCTTCTGTTGCTCAAATCAAAAAGTGTTGAACTAACAAAAGTTAGATAACAACCTGGGCCAGAAGCACAAAAATTCACGCCTCAAAAAGACGATCAGATATTTTACACGAAATTTTACGGTGAAGCACAGAAATCTGTTTTGGGATAGCAACTTTTCCAATCATTACTTCTCTCTCATTAGAGGTTACTCTTGGTACAAAACGCAAATAAAAAGGATAAGGAACGGTTATTACTGAAGTAATAACTTCTAAGACTCATCTAAAACTTTTGGGTTATCTCCCAATAAGTACTTTTCTTTAACGCCTTTAAGTTAGGCATGATAATTTGAGAAGATGCTCACATATGAAATATGAATTGAAGTAAAAGAGAGCATCAAGTAGCAAATTCAAAACACATTTAAGTCTAACACTCTTCCTATGCATAGGAATCTTGTATGCAAATAAATTCATAAAGAACAAAGTGACAGGCATAGGATGATAAAACAAGAGTAACTTCAAAACTTTCAGCACACAGAGAGGTGTTTTAGTACCATGAAAACTTATACAACCATATTTTCCTCTCTCATAATAATTTTCAGTAGCCTCATGAATAAACTGAACAATATAACTATCACATAAAGCATGCTTTTCATGATCTACAAACACTAGAGCTTTATTGTAAACATTTTCAAAAGAATCCTCAGGAACATGACATTCGTCCTCCTTTGGAAAGCATGAGGGACAATCAAATAATGTAAGGGGTAAAGAGTTACTCTCATTAAAAGGTAGGGATGGGTAGATCCATTCTTCCTCCTATTGCTCATCACTCTCCTCCTCTTTTTCATCCAATGAGCTTCCAGTTTCAGCAATTTCATCTTCCATAGGCTCCTGCAAGGCATTAGTCTCTTCCATTGGTGGAGAGCATCTATTAAGATATTCAAGAATATAGCCATTTCTTACCTTGTAATTATCAAAGCAAAATTTAAGTATATCATAAACCTCATATTTATAAGGTGAATCATCAGTATTTTCAAGCAAACTAGCAAGTTCAAATGCACCCTTCCAAGCAATAAATTCTTCAATTTGTTCCACATCATAAAAGTCATAATTTCCTTTAACATAAGAAGATATGGTAACATTATCATTATACTCACATTGAAAAGGGAGGTGTTTATACCTCCTACAGCAACAAGATTTATCAAAGCAATAAGTAACATTACAAGTAGAGCACACGTTGATAGCAATGGTATACAATTTATCAATTTGTTCCCATAAGTGTTTCCCTTTTTGTGACAAGCGGTGTTACTTATAATAATATTTTTGTTCTTCCGTGAACCCACCTTGCCAATAAGATTCAGTTTCAAAGAAACCAACCATTGATAGAAAGCATGATAAAGCAAGACAATAACAGACCAGTGAAAATAACAACTATAGTAGGAACTAATTTTTTTGTATTTTGATCAAGAAACAAGAAAACAAAGCAAAAGTAAACTAAGCAAAAATAAAATAACAAAGTAAAGAGATTGGTTATGAGGGACTCCCCTTGTGAAGATGTCCTTGACTCCCCGGCAATGGCGCCAGAAAAATGCTTGATGGCTCTGTAATGGCGCCAGGAAAAATGCTAGTGCGGTGTTGATGTAGAGCTCATTGGGAACCCCAAGAGGAAGGTATGATGAGCACAACAACAATTTTCCCTCAGTTATGAAACCAAGGTTTAATCGAACCAGTAGGAGCAAGGAAACACCCCAAATGTGTTGCTAGCTGAGCCTTGGCAGGGTGCACTACTGGTGGAAGTAGCAACGTGGAGACCTGCACAACACAACCACAGAACTTTGTCCCCAACATGCGATGAGGTTGTCAATCTCACGGTGTTTTGCGGAAAACAAAGGATTAAACGTATCGAATGGAAAGAAGTAATAGTTTGCAGAAAGTAAACACAAAGCAGTAAACGGTTTGTAGATTGTATGTAAAAGACAAGGACCGGGATCCATAGTTCACTAGAGGTGGCTCTCCTTAAGATAGATAACATGCTGGGTGAACAAATTACAGCGGGGCAATTGACAAACATCGAGAAAGCAATACATGCATATACTAATCATCTTGAATCCTTTGAGACTTGATTCGGCATTACAACATTATACATAGACCGCCATCCAACTGCATCTATGACTAATAATCCACCTTCAAGTTATCATCCGAACCCCCTCCAATATTAAGTTGGAAGCAACAGATTATTGCTTTACGAACTGCATGTAAGGTAAACAATATGATTGTCCTATGAACAAAGGATTGTTGTTTTCTCCCTAGTAGCAACAACACATCTAGTACCTTAGAGATTTCTGTCACTTCCCCAGATTACCAAAGGCATGAACCGACTATCGAGCATAAATACTAACTCTTGGAGTTGCTAGCATCTACTTGGCCAAGATAGCTACTAACAACGGAAAGCATGCAAGATCACAAATAACAAAGACATGATAGAATCAATAATAAATCTGAAATAGCATCTCAATATCCATTGGATCCCTGCAAACACAACATGCAGAATTACAAATAGATGATCTTGATCATGAATGGAGCTCACAAGATCTAAACATGAAAGCACAAAGGAGGAGAACCAGCTATCTAGCTACTACATGGATCCGTAGTCCAAGGATGAACTATTCACGCATCACACCGGAGGCTTGCATGGTGATGAAGAAGGCCTCCAGGGTGAATTCCCCTCTCCGGCAGGGTGCCGAGAAGAGCTTCAAATCCCTCTCGATCTAGGGATGGAGATTACGGCGGCTACAGATTCTTTCGTGGATTTTTGATCGGGTACTTAGGGTTTTCGTCTCGAGGGCATCTTATAGGCGGAAGGAGAGGCCGAGGGGGTGCCGGGGGCCACCACACCACCCCTTGGTGCGGGCCAAGCCTGGCCGCGTGGCCAGGTGGTGTGGCCTGCCTCTAGCCCCTCTCCGTCTCGTATTCTGGCATCTGATGACTTCTGGAAAAATAGGCACTTTGGCTTTTGTCCCGTCCAATTCCAAGAATATTCATTTTCTGACTTTCCTGGAACCAAGAACAGTAGAAAACAGGCAGCTAGCACTGTGGCTCTTGTTAATAGGTTAGTCCAAGAAATTATATGAAAAGTACTCCAAAGTTGGAACAAAACACAAGAAAGTGGATAAAACCAAGCATGGAACATCAAAAATTATAGATACATTTTCAATGTATCATGCTTCTAAACTTTCAAGAATAGTTCCTGGCAGAAACAGATCGAAACAAAAACACGACGAGAACACGATATACGAATCTCGGGGGATCCGGGGGATTATATATTACGAAGTTTCATAACAAAAGGAAGGTACTGGGAGAAAACGGGGCGGAGATGGAGTCTAGAGTGGCCTCACCACCTGGTGGCGTGGCCAGGGGAGGGCCCGCGCCACAGGGTGGTGTGAGCCACCCTGGCTCAGTTTCCGTCCCTCTTTCGCTTCGTAGCTTTCCTTGTTGGATAAAAACTACAAAAATATAATTTGGCAGATCTTTCGCGGAACTTTTCTTACCAGAACTATTACCTATTTGAAAACGGACTCTACAGGTCTCTGAATTTGGTATCTAGTAGATTCTTCCGGAGTCACTGATAGATTGCAAATGTATCTATAATTTTTGATGTTCCATGCTTGGTTTTATCTACTTTGTTGTGTTTTGTCCACACTTTGGAGTACTTTTCATATGATTTCTTGGACTAGCCTATTAACAAGAGCCACAGTGCCAGCTGCCTATTTTCTGCTGTTTTTGGTTCCAGGAAGTTAGAAAATGAATATTCTAGGAATTCGACGGGACAAAAGCCAAAGTCATTATTTTACCGGGGGACACACGGAGCCAGAATACGAGACGGAGAGGGTCAGGGGGGCGCCACACCACCTGGCTGCGCGGCCAGGCCTGGCCCACGCCAGGGGGTGGTGTGGCTACCTCTAGCAGCCCCTCAGCCTCTCCTTCCGCCTACAAGATGCCCCTGATACGGAAACCCTAAGTACCTGATCAGAAATCCATGAAAGAGTCTGTAGCCGCCGTCGTCTCTGTCCCTAGATCAGGAGGGATCTGAAGCTCTTCCCGGCACCCTGTCGGAGAGGGGAATTCACCCTAGAAGCCTTCTTCAGCATCATGCAAGTCTTCGGTGTGATGCGTGAGTAGTTCATCTCTGGACTACGGGTCCATGTAGTAGCTAGATGGCTAGTTCTCCTCCTTTGTGCTATCATGTCTAGATCTTGTGAGCTCCGTTCATGATCAAGATCATCTATTTGTAATTCTGCATGTTGTGTTTGCGGGGATCCGATGGATATTGAGATGCTATTTCAGATTGATTATTTATTCTATCATGTCTTTGTTATAGATCTTGCATGCTTTCCGCTGTTAGTAGCTATCTTGGCCAAGTAAATGCTAGCAACTCCAAGAGTTAGTATTTATGCTCGATAGTGGGTTCATGCCTCTGGTAATCTACGAAAGTGACATAAATCTATAAGGTACTGGATGTGATGTTGCTACTAGGGAGAAAACAACAATCCTTTGTTCATAGAACAATCGTATTGTTTACTTTACAAGAAATTTGTAATGCAATAATATGTTGCTTGCAACTTAATACTGGAGGGGGTTCAGATGATAACCTGAAGGTAGATTATTAGTCATAGATGCAGTTGGATGGCGGTCTATGTATAATGTTGTAATGCCCAATCGAACCTCAAAGGAGTCAAGATGATTAGTATAGGTTTGTATGCTTTCTCGATGTTTGTCAATTGCCCCGGTGTAATTTGTTCACCCAGCATGTTATCTATCTTAAGGAGAGCCACCTCTAGTGAACTTTGGGCCCCAGTCCTTTCTTTTACATTCAACCTACAAACTGTTTACTGCTTTGTGTTTACTTTCCGCAAACTATTACTTCCTTCCATTCGATACGTTTAATCCTTTGTTTGATTGACAACCTCATCGCAAGTTGGGGACAAAGTTCTGTGGTTGTGTTGTGCAGGTCTCCACATTGCAGCTGGCACCGGTAGTGTACCCTGCCAACGTTCAGCTAGCTACAGCTTTGGGGTGTTTCCTTGCTCCTACTGGATTGATAAGCTTGGTTTCGTACTGAGGGAAAACTTGCTGCTGTGCTCATCATACCTTCCTATTGGGGTTCCCCAACGAGCTCGATATATTTTGGGACATCAGTCACCACTTGAATAACATCAATATCTTCATCTTCATACACTTATTGCTTGAGTCATGAAACATTTCGCTTTCTCGTTACACCATTATCTCTACTAACCTGGAAATTTCTTTCACACAAAACTTCACACAGTTCTCATTAGCAACATTCGTATAAGTAAAGTGATCAAACCTTTTGAGTCCAATTTCAACCGAAAACCATCAAAACATAAGATACTGTAGCAACTCCTTCTGAAAACCCAAAAAGAATTCAAAAAGGAAATCGATTAAAGAAGCAAATGCAAGAGTGGCAAAGTCTATCAAAACAGACCAGCAGGTAAAGATCAATTTTTTCGAAACTCTTCTGTTGCTCAATCAAAAAGTGCAAAACTAACGAAAGTAAAATAACAACCTAGGGTAGAAGCACAAACAATTACAGCTCAATCCGACATACAGAGATCTCTCACAAATTTTTATGGTGAAGCACAAAAATCTGTTTCGAGAAAGCAACTTCCCCAAATATTACTTCTCTCTTATTAGAGGTTGATCTTGACACAAAAACCAAATAAAAAGGATAAGGAGAGGTTATTACCGAAGTAATAACTTCCAAGACTCAAAGAAACAAAAACCAACTGAAAGCAAAAAGAAATTGGGTTGTCTCCCAAAAAGCTCTTTCTTTATAGCCATTAAGATGGGCAGGATAATTTTGAAGATGCTCACATAGGAATATGAATTTAAGTGAAAGAGAGCATTAAGAAGCAAAACTACACATGTTTAACTCTAACCCACTTCCTATGCAAGGGAATTTTGTACACAAACAAGTTGTTGAAACCAGAGGCTACTAGCATAGGAAGGCAAAAGAAGTGCAACATAAAAACTTTCAGCATACAACGAGAAAACTTGATATTATTGAGATGCATAAGAACACTTTTCCCTCTCTAAAAGTAACTTTCAGTATCATGCATAAACTTAACAATATAACTATCACAAGGACCATCGTAGCAATGATCACTTATCCTAATAGAAAACACAGGAATACTAGTTCTTATAACACTACTTTGTGAAACAGTATTAGAGGTATCCTTACAAAGGATAGTGTGTCCCTCTTCTACATATTTAGTGACAAAGTCTTTCACATTTGCTATTATAGGTTCATCATCCATTTGTTTATCGGGTTCAACAGCTTTATTTATACTTTCACTAACCATACTAGCTATCATAGAATGTTCCTTCATCTTAACTGGGAAAGGCATTTTCTCAATGTAAGGTTCAGATAAGACATGATTAGCAGTATAAACTTCAGTATTTCTTGTAGGAACACACTTAGCAACATCTTTATATGGTTCATGATACTTATTCCACTTCTTTTCAGGCACTTCAATGTAGGAAGCAAAAGCCTTAAAGTAAGTAGCAATAGCTTGAGAGTCTAGACCATAAGCATTTTTAATATTTGGAAGTCATCAGTTCCCATAAAAAATTCAATGCATTCATAATCAAAATTTATACCTGACTTTCTAACTTTGTCATTCTCCCATGCTTCAACATTGTCTTGAATATGGTCCAGAAGATCCCATTTAGCTTCTTCCTCCATGCGACTGAATGATCCAGCACAAGAAGCATCCAATAAATTCTTATCATGAAGAGAAAGCCTTGCATAAAAGTTATTGATAATAATATTGTTGGGGAGCTCATGAATGGGACATTTGAGCATTAGTAACTTCAATCTCCCCCAAGCTTGAGTTGTACTCTCTCCATCAAGAGGCCAAAAGTTGTATATTTGATTTTGATCTTTATGAATCTCACTAGGAGGATAAAACTTTGAATAAAAGAGAGGTACTATTTCCTCCCATTCAAGAGCTTGACCATTCTTCAGCAGCTTATACCATTCCTCAGCTCTTCCTTTCAGTGATAATGAGAATAAATTCTTCTTAACTTGATGTGTAGTAATACCTGCACACTTGAACAACCCGCATAATTCGTGTATAATGAGTAAATGATCACCGGGATGAACAGTTCCATCTCCAACATAATAGTTATCCATAACACGATCAATAATTCTTGTAGGTATTTTAAAAGCATCATTCTCAACAGGTGGTGGTTCATCTACTACCTTAGCAGTGGTAGTAGCATTACGAAATAAGAAACTCAGCGAATTATCCATAACAAAAATAAAGCAACTAACAGAAGTAAACAATACTCACAGTAGAAGTTTCCTTTACCAGTTCCACTCTCCAATAGCGCTTCACTCCCCGGCAACGGCGCCAGAAAATAGTCTTGATGACCCACAAGTATAGTGGGTGTATCGCAGTATTTTCGATAAGTAAGAGTGTCGAACCCAACGAGGAGCAGAAGGTGCTGGCTAGTGGTATGGATCAGCAATTCTCTACAAATACTTAGCAAACGGATTTTTAGGGGTTTTTGACAATGCAAGTAAATAAAGTGCGAGTAAATAAAAGACAATTAGAATAAATGCAGCAAGTGGCTCAATCCTTTATTCAGCAAAGGACAAGCCGGTTGTATTTCTTAAGATGACCAAACGTTCTCGAGGACACACGGGAATTCTGTCAAGTGCTTTCGCTTCATATAGATGATTAATCTTCTTTAGCTTGCTAAGTGTTGTGTGGGTGAACCTGTGCAATGTACCAACATTCCTAGGACTAATACATACTTGTGATTATACCCCTTGCAAACATCCAAAAGTACAAGAAAGTAATTAAGGTAGAAACCTAACCACAGCTTTAAACTCTAAGACCCTTACGTCTCTTGTGCAATGGTTTCCTAACAGGGGTTCAGGTTTCAGTCACTCCGGCAACCCCTACGATTAGTAGCCAAATACACAATGCATTCCCCGAGGCCCATATAGGTGAAGTGTCATGTAGTCGGCGTTCACATGACACCACTAGAAGAAGTACACCACAACTTAAATATCAAATTATTGAATCTTTCTCAACACAGTTCCACTACTAACAACATGACTTCTCCCATGTCCTCAAGAACAAAACGAACTACCCACAAGACATCATATGGATCATGATCAGAGATGGAATAATGATGTATAACAATCTGAACATAAACAATAATTCAATGGTTCCACTCAAGAGCATCAACTACAAAGAGTAATCAACACCGGGAAAGTTTTCCCTAAGCACTATGCAAGATTCAACCAATTGTTACAGCTATATGGAGATGGTGATGAAGGTGTCGATGGAGATGATGGTGGTGGTGAAGATGATGATGATCCTGATGAAGTCCAGCTTGATGGTGGTGTTGATGGCGACCATCTCCCCTCTCCGGGAAGGAATTCCCCTGGCAGAATTCTGTCTGCTGGAGAGATCTTTCTCTCTCGGTGTTTTCTGCCCCGCAGAGGCGGTGGAATCTTTCTGTGGTCGCTCCCCGAGTATTAGGGTTTCGGGAGGATAATATACGCCAGAGGGGAGAGCCAGGGGTGGACCAGGGCAGCCACACCACCTGGTGGCACGGCCTAGGCTGGCCCGTGCCAGGGGATGGTGTGGGCCCCCTGTGGCCCATCTCCACTCCCCCTTCTGGCTTTCTTCATCTTCTGGAAAAATAGGATTTTCCATGTATTTTCCCGGATTTTCTGATCTTCGCGAATTTCGCCTCCAAACAGCCCCTTTTCCATCAGAATCCTGACTGCAGCGGTCCATGCTTCAAAAGTCATCAACCATGCAAAAACAGATAAAATTACATAAGTACCATCTCTTAATATGAAATATATCAATGAATAACAGTAAATTATGATATAGAATAGTGATGCAAAATGGACGTATCAGCGGCCTGCTCCACCCTCTCGGCAGCGTGCGAGGCGGCATACGCCATGCAGGCCATGATCGAGCTGTGCAGCTTCTTGATGGCCGGCGCGGCATCCCTTGCCGACTTGGCCTTCTTCTGCCCGATCGGGCGGCCTCCCGAGGAGAGAGCTGGCGGTGTGTCGGGATCGTACTTGCCCTTGGCGAGTGTCGTGCATGTCTCAGTCCACTTGTCGCACGTCTCGATCCTGGCGAACACATGGATGAACTTGAACTCGATGTTGTCTTTGTCATTGCGGTAGGCGGTGATCATGGCGCGCATCTACGAAAGCAATGCAATGCAACGGACAAACGGCTGTGATCAATGGCCGGCGACCAAACACTAGGCTATGATGGACAGTGGACATGGTGGGTTCACTTACTTGGTCCTCAAAGTTGGTGCCGCTGACATGGACACGGCGCACCTCCTCCATGATGCCATGCCACTTGTTGCAAACATGCTGGATCATGTGCCAGCGGTGCGACATGCCGGAGTCGTTGCGGTCGTGGTACAAGTCCTTGACGTAGGGGTCCAAGAGCCGCCGCTCGTCGTACGCCGCCTTGACGCGCAGCCAGTAGGCCTTGGAGCTCTGGTTCACGCAGGTGAAAGGGTCGATGCTGACCGACTTCCAAGCCTCGGCGAGTGTGGCGCCCCGCCAAAACCACTACTAGAAAATCGCGTTGATTTTGTGCATGGCATCATCACGACCGCATGCTCATGTCATCATGACACATTGCATTTGAGCATCGTCATGTCTTCTTGCATTTGGTTGCATAAAACTATTTTCGAAAAGCCTGGTTTTGTTTTCTAAACACCCCGTCTTTATATCAAATCCAAAATCCGGGTGTCCGGAATAATTTGTTTTGACTACCAACGGTTTGCAAAAGCCTCGTTTTAATAAATAAAATATTTAAATTATTTTTAGGAGGTAGCCCGCCAGGCACGAAAGCCTAGCCGGCCACCTCCAAAATAAAACCCTATCTGTCTAACACCCAACCTCTTTCTACCAAATACACTACCCCTTTTCCTACCCAGCCCCCCTCCACCTCACCCATCCAATCCCCTCCCTCCACCTCACCCCTGCCACATCACTCCGGCCAATCCCTGCCTGCCACGTCACCCGCTCCACCATCCCACCACCCCAGCGAACCACCCACCAAAGTCCCCACCTCCACCTGCCCCGCCTGGGCCCCAGCCCGCCGTCCACCCGCGGTGGACGCGCGAGCCACCTGCCCGCTCCCCCGTGCCGACAGCCCCGCCTCGGGATCCCGCCCCGGCCCGTGCCTGGACCCACCACCTGCGCCTCCCCCGCGCCCCTGCACGCCACCTACCCCGCGTCCACCGCTCGCTCCTCTCCCCTCCCCCGAGCCGTCTCCTTCCCAGGCGCCCGCTGCCGCCCGGCCTCGCTCCCCCTCCTCGCCTCTTCTCGACCCCGCCGCCAGGAGCTCAAGGCCCGCCAGATCCCGCCGTCGCCCTACAGGCCCCTCCCGCCTCGCCGGACCCCGTCACCCTGGAGCGCCTGCACCGGCGTCCTCTGCCTCCGCGCCCTCTCTCCGGCCGGCACCCGCGCCCCCGTCTCCTTCCCCAACGCGCCGCCATGCCCGGCCCCGCTCTCCGGCGCCGCCGTGGGTCCGCCGTCCTCTCCTCCGCCGCTGCTGCGGCTTGCTTGCCTCTGCCCCGCGGCCGCCAAGCCACCTCCCCGCCTTCCTCCACGAGCCGAGCCCGCCGCGCCGGCCGAGCTCTCCGGCCCCGCCTCTCCGCCCCTGGCCGCCTCCTCGGTCCGCCGCCTCCGCTGCCAGGCTCGCCGTCGCCTCGGCCGGCCCTCCTCCTTCATCGCATGGCGTCCCGCGCTCCGCCGCCCGCAGTCGACCGCGCGCCCGCCCCGGCCACGCCACCGCAAGGCCCTTCCTTATGCTCGACCCTGCAGTGGTGCGGGCGTCCCTGTAGCTCATGTCGACCCTAGTACACAACGTGGTGCCCTGCTTGTAATGATCGTCGGTGACCTCCGACACGTCTTCTTCCTTGATGCTTCCTGCCGCCAAGGATCAGGTTGACCCAGTAGCCTCATCTTCGTGCACATGCATCTGGCTCGTTGCAGTTATGTACCGTGTGGTGTTTATAGATGTTGGTTGCCTATGTTTTGTTTCCTGTTGTTAATTACCTGCGTTGGTTCCTGCACGTGTGTCCGAGAAGGAACAAAGCGAGGATGTGGTGATCAGCATGTGGCCATCTAATTCGTGCGCCCCAATTTCCCCGTTGGTCGACACTGGACTGGAGAAACAAGTACACTTCAGGGTTCCGATCATCCGAAGACGAACCCCGAAGACCCGATCCTGGATCTGAAGACCGATCCCGAACCTGGCGCCGCACCAAGTCCTTCTTCCCGGATGCGAGATCGAGCCCCGCCGAACCCCGAACCCCTCGGAGCCCAAGTTCGCCGAACCCTAAATGTGATTCCCTATCCGAGACCCCCATTATTTTTATAATATAACATTATCTACTATCGCCTATTAAATTGTTCATCTCGCATGCATATCATAATCATGCCGGATCTTCTGCCGTGGTATTAAATATTGCATCCAGTGTTTCTTCTAGTGTTTGCTTCTTCGCGGATTAGGCCGATGAGTTGACGCGAGTATCGACAATTTCTCCGGATATGATCCGTCGGCAGTGTTCTCCCCAGGCGAGCATCTCTCCTCCTTCTACCTATTTTGCATTTATAGTCTTTACTTTCTCCTATTGATCTATTGCTATCCGTGTCGCGATTCTTTAGTGTTCCGTACCAGATATATTCCTTGCAGCCGTTATATTGCCTTGGACACCTCCTATTACCCGTTGCTTGATAGACAGCTGGCCCTGCGAGTCGTAGTTGCTTGCTCAGGTGTTGCCTCGCGTCGTCGCTATTCCACAGTTGATGGGCGGTTGGAAAATGTTTAATGGTGGTGTTGGTCATGATTCTAATTACAGTTTATTAATTAATGTTGATAGTAGATTAATGCAGAGGCACCGGTGGGTAATAGACAATATTTTGTTCTTAACCGCTCACTAGTGTCCCCTAGGACCTGAGTTCTTGACACCTGTTCCGAGATCGAGCGTGCTAACCACAGGTGGGGTGTGTGGGCACCCCCGTCGGCTTACTACTTGATTTCAAAGTACTGTATCGGGGGCCACAAGTAGTTTGGGGCTTTATTACTATTCTGTACTTATGCCATGTTTACTGCTTTATTTAATTTGTGCGTGGAGCACCTGTACTGTTTTGCATCGCGCCACATTTTCGCGGTATCGACAAGCCCAGTCACACTTTTCGGGTTCCTAGTCGTTTACAGCCGTCGTCGCAAACCCTGGGTCCGTCTCGGAGCCGGCCGACTTCGTTGCGGGTAGCTTAGTGGGGTGGCCCCCATGTACTTGCTTTGGGTCTGGGAAACGTCATGACTTAGGCCCCGCCGACATACCGATGGGTGTATGTTAATTGATCTGGCAAAAAGGGTCGAAGTATGTGTGGATACTTTGGTGCACCCCTGCAGGGTTAAATCTTTTCGAAAAGCCGTGTCCGCGGTTATGGACGACTTGGAGCACAGTTTCTCAATCATAGACAAATATAACTAAAGTTTACTGTTATAATTTGACTTCTATGTGAGAAGACTGGTAAGTGGAATAACTGCCTTGGAAAGATTAAATAAAATTGCCAACCGTGTGAGTTTCCTTGGCTAGACTTCCTCGTTTGGTCTCGAGGGGGAATACCAGGATGGGTATGTTTGGTGTTAGTACCAGGTTGGATCCGAATAGGTCATTCTTGTCCCTCTCTTATAGCCGCCAGTATTACAGAGTCTCTATAGGTTGTTTCGTGTCGCTCCGCTGCCGCTTCAACCCAGCATACTTATGTAGGCGAGAGCCGCCGAATTCTAGCCTCGCCATGTGCTGGCCTCGGTACTGACGCTTCTATTTTTCCTTTGCCCTTTGTGGGCACCCCTTTTGTTTTAGCAGGTTTGAGATCGCCGTCGTTAGCAGGGTTACCCTTCCGGCTTGGCCTGGGCAGGGTTATGGACGCCATTGGTTATTCTTCAGGGCTCTTAGCCCCATTTGCATCTTGTCCGTAGTCGAACGCTCTATCGTTTTCAAGGTGATTTGGATCTTTGTATATTATATCTGTATTCTTGACTCATGGAGTCGTTGTTGTATATATGATCTGTGGGTCCCATCGAGGACTGATGTGTAATGGTATTACTTTGTTTTCCACCTGCACGAATGTGCCTGGTGGGCGTCCTTGAATCGTTTCTATACGGGTTTGGCGGGAAGCGCTAAAACTTGCATAGGGCCGATTCGAGGGTGTTACAGAGTGGTATCAGAGCTCAGCAGTTGCGATACCCCACAAGTCCAGCCTGGAGGATAACCTAGCTAACGGCCGAAGTAGAGTGTCAAAACTATTTTGCAAAATCGGTTGGATAGATCTGATTAGGTCTGTTTTTACTCCTTATCCCTCTGCTGTTCTCATCTTACCTCTGCGTGTTTTGAATCTGCTCTCTTACCTTCTTCTAGTCCAGGATTTCTCGTGGTTGGGTTTCTGTCGTACCTTCAGGGTCTCGCCTCCTCCTTTGGTAACGGTGTTTCTACATACGGTCTTCGCGCTATCTGAGGAATCCTTCATTTGTTGGACTTCTCGTTGTTCCTCCTTGTGCCTTCCGGTGTTTTCAACGCCACGACCTCTTCTACGCCGGATCCGATGCAGAGCCTGCATCACTCCTTTGTTCCGAACCTCGCTTGTCGAGATCTTCAGTCTGAATTTCGAGAGTTGGTTGCATAATTCCCCTATTCTTGTGCAGAGTAATTCTTTGAGTGCGGGATGGAGTAGCTACCATACCACTACTCTTATCATTCGCTCTTGTACATAGAATCGGTGGATCCAGCAATTTCACTCCTTCCACGGAAGCTAGAGGTGGCTTTATTTGTTGATACCTCTACCTTCGCCTTTGTTTTTCGGAGTGTTCTCTCGACGATCACGGACAAGGACCTCTTGTTAGTGGTGTCGCGAGGATCTACACGAAGCGAGAAGAATCCGATCATCAGCCGTCTCCCCGGTACCATGAGGCGGATCTCGAGGGCGAGATCCATTGTTAGTGGTGTCGAATTGTGGCGCCCCGCCAAAACCACTACTAGAAAATCGCGTTGATTTTGTGCATGGCATCATCATGACCGCATGCTCATGTCATCAGCCACATTGCATTTGAGCATCGTCATGTCTTCTTGCATTTGGTTGCATAAAACTATTTTCGAAAAGCCTGGTTTTGTTTTATAAACGCCCCGTCTTTATATCAAATCCAAAATCCGGGTCTCCGGAATAATTTGTTTTGACTACCAACGGTTTGCAAAAGCCTCGTTTTAATAAATAAATATTTAAATTATTTTTAGGAGGCAGCCCGCCAGGCACGAAAGCCTAGCCGGCCACCTCCAAAATAAAACCCTATCTGTCTAACACCCAACCTCTTTCTACCAAATACACTACCCCTTTTCCTACCCAGCCCCCCTCCACCTCACCCATCCAATCCCCTCCCTCCACCTCACCCCTGCCACATCACTCCGGCCAATCCCTGCCTGCCACGTCACCCGCTCCACCATCCCACCACCCCAGCGAACCACCCACCAAAGTCCCCACCTCCACCTGCCCCGCCTGGGCCCCACCCCGCCGTCCACCCACGGTGGACGCGCGAGCCACCTGCCCGCTCCCCCGTGCCGACAGCCCTGCCTCGGGATCCCGCCCCGGCCCGCGCCTGGACCCACCACCTGCGCCTCCCCCGCGCCCCTGCACGCCACCTACCCCGCGTCCATCACTCGCTCCTCTCCCCTCCCCCGAGCCGCCTCCTTCCCAGGCGCCCGCCGCCGCCCGGCCTCGCTCCCCCTCCTCGCCTCTTCTCAACCCCGCCGCCAGGAGCTCAAGGCCCGCCAGATCCCGCCGTCGCCCTGCAGGCCCCTCCCGCCTCGCCGGACCCCGTCACCCTGGAGCGCCTGCACCGGCGTCCTCTGCCTCCGCGCCCTCTCTCCGGCCGCCACCCGTGCCCCCATCTCCTCCTCCCCCGACGCGCCGCCATGCCCGGCCCCGCTCTCCGGCGCCACCGTGGGTCCGCCGTCCTCTCCTCCGCCGCCGCTGCGGCTTGCTTGCCTCTGCCCCACTGCCGCCAAGCCGCCTCCGCCTTCCTCCACGAGCCGAGCCCGCCGCATCGGCCGAGCTCTCCGGCCCCGCCTCTCCGCCCCTGGCCGCCTCCTCGGTCCGCTGCCTCCGCTGCCAGGCTTGCCGTCGCCTCGGCGGGCCCTCCTCCTTCACCGCGTGGCGTCCCGCGCTCCACCGCCCGCAGTCGACCGCGCGCCCGCCCCGGCCACGCCACCGCTAGGCCCTCCCTTGTGCTCGACCCTGCAGTGGTGCGGGCGTCCCTTTAGCTCATGTCGACCCCTTGTACACAACGTGGTGCCCTGCTTGTAATGATCGTCGGTGACCTCCGGCACGTCTTCTTCCTTGATGCTTCCTACCGCCAAGGATCAGGTTGACCTAGTAGCCTCATCTTCGTGCACATGCATCTGGCTCGTTGCAGTTATGTACTGTGTGGTGTTTATAGATGTTGGTTGCCTCTGTTTTGTTTCCTGTTGTTAATTACCTGCGTTGGTTCCTGCACGTGTGTCCGAGAAGGAACAAAGCGAGGATGTGGTGATCAGCATGTGGCCATCCAATTCGTGCGCCCCGATTTCCCCATTGGTCGACACTGGACTGGAGCGAGAAGTACTCTTCACGGTTCCGATGATCCGAAGACGAACCCCGAAGACCCGATCCTGGATCTAAAGACCGATCTCGAACCTGGCGCCGCACCAAGTCCTTCTTCCCGGATGCGAGATCGAGCCCCGCCGAACCCTGTTGAACCCCGAACCCCTCGGAGCCCAAGTTCGCCAAACCCTAAATGTGATTCCCTATCCGATACCCCCATTATTTTTATAATATAACATTATCTACTGTCGCCTATTAAATTGTTCATCTCGCATGCATATCATAATCAAGCCGGATCTTCTGCCGTGGTATTAAATATTGCATCCGGTGTTTCTTCTAGTGTTTGCTTCTTCGTGGATTAGGCCGATGAGTTGATGCGAGTATCGACAAGTTCTCCGGATATGATCCATCGGCAGTGTTCTCCCTAGGCGAGCATCTCTCCCCCTTCTACCTATTTTGCATTTATAGTCTTTACTTCCTCCTATTGATCTATTGCTATCCATGTCGCGATGCTTTAGTGTTCCGTACCAGATATATTCCTTGTAGCCGTTATATTGCCTTGGACACCTCCTATTACCCGTTGCTTGATAGACAGCTGGCCCTGCGAGTCGTAGTTGCTTGCTCAGGTGTTGCCTCGCGTCGTCGCTATTCCATAGTTGATGGGCGGTTGGCAAATGTTTAATGGTGGTGTTGGTCATGATTTTAATTACAGTTTATTAATTAATGTTGATAGTAGATTAATGCAGAGGCACCGGTGGGTAATAGACAATATTTGGTTCTTAACCGCTCACTAGTGTCCCCTAGGACCCGAGTTCTTGACACCTGTTCCGAGATCGAGCGCGCTAACCACAGGTGGGGTGTGTGGGCACCCCCATCGGCTTACTACTTGATTTCAAAGTACTGTACCGGGGGCCACAAGTAGTTTGGGGCTTTATTACTATTCTGTACTTATGCCATGTTTACTGCTTTATTTAATTTGTGCGTGGAGCACCTGTACTATTTTGGATCGTGCCACGTTTTCGCGGTATCGACAAGCCCAGTCACACTTTTCGGGTTCCCAGTCGTTTACAGCCATCGTCGCAAACCCTGGGTCCGTCTCGGAGCCGACCGACTTCGTTGCGGGTAGCTTAGTGGGGTGGCCCCATGTATTTGCTTTGGGTCTGGGAAACGTCATGACTTAGGCCCCGCCGACATACCGATGGGTGTATGTTAATTGATCTGGCAAAAAGTGTCGAAGTGCGTGTGGATACTTTGGTGCACCCCTGCAGGGTTAAATCTTTTCGAAAAGCCGTGTCCGCGGTTATGGACGACTTGGAGCACAGTTTCTCGATCATAGACAACTATAACTAAAGTTTACTATTATAATTTGACTTGTATGTGAGAAGACTGGTAAGTGGAATAACTGCCTTGGAAAGGTTAAATAAAATTGCCAACCGTGTGAGTTTCCTCGGCTAGACTTCCTCGTTTGGTCTCGTGGGGGAATACCAGGATGGGTATGTTTGGTGTTAGTACCAGGTTGGATTCGAATAGGGCATTCTTATCCCTCTCTTATAGCCGCCAGTATTACAGAGTCTCTATAGGTTGTTTCGTGTCGCTGTGCTGCCGCTTCAGCCCACCATACCTATGTAGGCGAGAGCCGCCGAATTCGAGCCTCGCCATGTGCTGGCCTCAGTACTGCTGCTCCTCTTTTTCCTTTGCCCTTTGTCGGCACCCCTTTTGTTTTAGCAGGTTTGAGATCGCCGTCGTTAGCAGGGTTAGCCTTCCGGCTTGGCCTGGGCAGGGTTATGGATGCCATTGGTTATTCTTCAGGACTCTTAGCCCCATTTGCATCTTGTCCGTAGTCGAACGCTCTATCGTTTTCAAGGTGATTTGGATCTTTGTATATTATATCTGTATTCTTTACTCATGGAGTCGTTGTTGTATATATGATCTGTGGGTCCCATCGAGGACTGATGTGTAATGGTATTACTTCGTTTTCCACCCGCACAAAAGTGCCTGGTGGGCGTCCTTGAATCGTTTCTATGCGGGTTTGGCGGGAAGCGCTAAAACTTGCATAGGGCTGATTCGAGGGTGTTACAGCGAGGCACTCGTCCTCCCGTGAGCTCCACTTCGGGCCATGGCCGTCGTTCTTCTTCTTCTTGACCACGGGCACCTCCTCGGGCACCGGCACAGGCGCCTGCACCTCCTCCGCGTCGTCCTCGGTGAACGTGTAGTCCTCGTTCTCCCAAGGCTCTTGGCTATCGTCGCGGGCGTCGTAGGCCTCCCCCTCCTCCTGCGTGTAGAACGGTGGCAGCCCCCCATAATGGTGTCGGTGCCCAGCGTCGTTCCGTCGAGCACCCCATGGCTGCTGCAGCTGCTAACAGTGGTGGTGGGCATACCGTCGTGGAAGAGGGGGCGGCGGAGAGCAGGAGAGGCGACCAGGTTGAAACTGGTGTTGAGGTCGACGGCGCTGAAGGCATTGGGGTTGAAGCTGCCAGCCGCGTCGAGTGGCCTGCACGGCGAGAAGCGAGATAGCTTGGGTGTACCTTGGCTGTCCTGGGACATCGGCGCAGCCTGGGTTCTTGCCAAAGACGGCGATGGCAACAAAGATGCTCCCTTGGCTCCCCCGCGCGTGCGGGGGAAAGCCCGTCATGCCCGCCATGTGGGCTGCTCTCTGCGCCATGAGTACCTCCGCGGCCAGAGCCTCCGAGGCCCGCCTCTTCCTCGCCCGGAGCTCTCTCTGCCAGCGGCTAGCGTTCTCGATCTGCCGGCGCTGCAGGTCGAACGACCACTCCACGTTTGTCATCCCCTCTGGTCGCTCCTTCTTCGGCTTGCCCCTCTTCTTCGCCGGCGGCGTTGCTGCCATCGCGCGGGGAGCGGCGTACTTCTTCGGCGGCATGGTGGCGTGATCTGGTCTTTGCTGGGAAATGGCGGGAGTGGGAGGCGAGGCGGGAGGGGAGGGGGAGATAGGGGCTAACTTTTGAGGGAACATGCGCTAATTTTGGTGGGAAAAGAAAATAATTTCAACTAGGTCGCCGACAAGGCTGGCCCACCGAACTTTTCCCCGCCCTCCGACGCCCCTGCTAGCCTCCCTTGGAGTTGGGTTTCGACCGAGCGCGCCGGGTAAATCGAGCGCGCGCCGGCGCCAAAACCAAATAGGGGGACACGGCTAGGACCAAAAATTGACGCCGGCGGCCCTCAAAAGCCTTTGGGGGGCCTTTGAGCGCCACGAGTGAAGAAGCTCTAACAACTATTTCGGCGCTCCCAGTTCAAATTGAAATAATTCTACACTACGCGTTCTTCTTGTCCGTGCCCCCGTGCCCAACTTGAAGTACCAGTACACATGAATGCGCATACAGAACCACAGTTGTTACTTTGCAGGAGTAATAGTATACGGTTCTACTAGTACTACTTTTATTTATCAATTACTGCATCCAGTTTAGTTCAAAATTCTGGTTCGGACAGCCCACACGAACTCCGGTGCTGGTCCATTCGAATATGGGTCCCTTTGGGTTGAAGTTTTTTTTAAAGTGTACAAGAATTCATTTCATAGGATTTTTCTTTGAGAAAGACCTTTGGATCAAAAGGAATGACACCTCAAAATTCCTATAAATTGCATTCCTCGAAATAGCTTGCGTCCCACTATATTAATATAGCAACCGACCGATACAACTTGGATTCTAATGCTGGGCCAATAGAACAAAACCAGCTCAAAAGAAACAACAGAGAAAAATAAAAGAGAAACAATGCCGACACCGATGGTTCAACGAAAGAGGAGATGACTCGCCACCGGTACGTCCGTCGAAAAAGTTCCACCGCGCTCCTAGCTCTCCGAAGCTTGTGTACCAAGAAGCACCTCCAAGAAGGGAAGCGGCGACGACGACATTGTTGCCCGAACCGAACCAAGGGGACTCCCCGGACGTGTTCTAGGGTTTCCCCTGGTACACTATGGGGATGGTGGAGAGGTACACCTGGCGCCCTTCAGGAAAGACTACAACACCCGTAGGTGTAGCCGAGTCGGTGCCGACACGGCAAGGATTTCTCCCGACCCCTCAAACCAGACACCCGGACACTCTGAATCGCTCCGCCCAACTTGCCACCCACGAGCTCACGCCACCACGATCTTGCAGTCATCACCATCGTCTTACCGTGGTCCACGATGCGAGGTCGGTAGGACCGAGAAGCAAAGACATCGATGATGTTTGGAGGTACAGCAGCACACGGGAGGGAACAACCTCCACCGCCGGAGGACGGAAGCTGGCCAGATGCAGCAGTAGGACAAACCAGGCTCTTACCGGCCCGGTCGAGCCCGAGAGGGCCCGTGAAGTCCCGCCGCCGCACTGCAGCAGGGGAACCACCATACCGCCACCAGCCTCAGCTTTCAGACCACCGGAGGAGATAACACCATGCCAGGCACGGCAGCCCAGACCTAGATCGGGCCTAAAGGGCCGAGATCTGAGCTGGAACGCCGGCCACGCACCGGCCATCCAGCCTCCCAACAGCCAACGGTTGCGCCGCCGCACCGGGCCGTCGTCCGCCGAGGAGCTCCGTCGCCAGTAGGAGGCCCTATTGTCCCACTGCACGCGCGGGAAGAAGATCGCCCTGCCACCGCTGTCCCGCGTGGGAGAGGCCCAGCGGTCCACGCCAGCGGCGGCGGCGACGAGGGAGAGGGAGGAAGAGGTGGGTCAAAGGAGAAGGATGGTGGTTGGGGGCGCCGTCACCCGAGGGGGGAGGGGGTGGTTGAGAGTGACACAGTCATGTCGATAGGGTTTTCAGCAACAACTCTAATCTGCAGTCATTCACGTAAGATCAAGCCATTTTTTTTCGTGTTTTTCAAAATGACTATTCCTGCAAGTTTTCTCTGTTTTGCACCCATATTTCTATCAAATATTCTTTGTTTTTCGAAAGAAGCCCTAAACCGGAGTACCCACGCGTAATCATCACACACAAATCATCATGTGCTAACACATATAGTATGAACTTCTATATTATTTTCAGGAAACATGTCGTACAAGCTATCCACAAAAAGAAACACAACCTATAATCTAAAAGGTTCTCCCATGTGTAGTACTCCATAACCTACTTACAAACTACAAGATATCATCTCATACTGAAAATCTGAAATGCATCAATCAAATACGAAGTACTGACCAGCGCACTAGAGCAGCAAACTTAGCACGACGAATTTCCTTCGGTCTACTATACCAAGCTCTACTACGACAAGTTTTGTCCGGCTCCGGTGATGGAGGGGCGAGGACGGCGGCACGTCTTCGGCTCGCGCTATTGTTTGTAGCCGTTGCTAGGTGGTCCAATGACCCATTGTAATATTTTTTTTGGATTTCTTTGTACTGCCGTTGATGATTATTAATAGTTCGGTGAAATTTTGAAAGAAAAAAAACACGAAGTAAGTAGGGAACACATAGCCGAACAGAGGAGGATGAATTGGCTTCTCGACTCGCCCACCGTTGCACGGTGGGTCGTTCCACACACATCGATCTATCTGACCACCGACATCTCTTTTACTACTCAGTTAGACACAAACGCATGTTACACATTCAAACACGGTTTCCTCGGTCCTACTCTACTACCCTTCCTCGAACCCTCTGACCCAAATTTGACACGAACCCCTTTCCCGCACGCAGCACGCGGCAACGCCCCCGTATAAAACCCGACACCCGCGCGCGCCCCTCGCTCGCACACAATCAACGCGCAGCCGCACGAAACAACACTGCCTAATTAAAACATGTCGCGCGCCTCGCTCCTCCTCGTCCCCATCCTCGTCTCGCTCCTCCTCTGCGCCGCCGCCGTCGCGGCCACGGCCACGGCCACGCCCGCCGCCGCGCCAACGTTCCGCGAGGCCCCGCACTTCACCAACTCCGCCTCAGCGCGGTGCCCGCCGCCGCTGCCGCCCACCTCCTTCCCGGACGCCGCGTGCTCGCCCAACGCGGCCGTGCACGTGGCCATGACGCTCGACGCCTCCTACCTGCGGGGCACCATGGCCGCGGTGCTCTCCGTCCTGCGCCACGCCTCCTGCCCGGAGTCCGTCCACTTCCACTTCCTCGCCGCGGCGGGCTCCCCTTCCACGACGGCCTCGCTCGCGGCCTCCCTCCGGGGCTCCTTCCCGTCCCTCGCCTTCCGCGTCTACCCGTTCGACGAGTCGCGCGTGGCGGGGCTCATCTCGGCCTCCATCCGCGGCGCGCTCGACCGCCCGCTCAACTACGCGCGCTCCTACCTCGCCTCCACGCTCCCACCCTGCGTGCGCCGCGTCGTGTACCTCGACTCCGACGTCGTCCTCACCGACGACGTCGCCGCGCTCGCCGCCACCCCGCTGCCCGAGGGCACCGCGGTGGCGGCGCCCGAGTACTGCGGGGCCAACTTCACGGCCTACTTCACCCCAGGGTTCTGGGCCAGCCCCGCGCTCTCCTCCGCCTTCAACGGCCGCCGCGCCTGCTACTTCAACACGGGCGTCATGGTGCTCGACCTGCCCCGGTGGCGCCAGGCGGGCTACACGGCGCAGATCGAGGGCTGGATGCAGCTGCAGAAGCGGGTGCGCATCTACGAGCTCGGCTCGCTGCCGCCGTTCCTGCTCGTATTCGCCGGCCGGATCGCCGCCGTCGACCACCGCTGGAACCAGCACGGCCTCGGCGGGGACAACTACCGCGGGCTCTGCCGCGGCCTGCACGCGGGCCCCGTCAGCCTGCTGCACTGGAGCGGGAAGGGGAAGCCCTGGGACCGGCTCGACGCCGGCCGGCCCTGCCCGCTCGACGCGGTCTGGGCCAAGTACGACCTGCTACGGCCGGAAGCCGGGATCGACAGCTTGTGATCGCGTTCGATCCGGCGCCCGTTTTTTGATCAGTTCAATCAGGATTTAGGATCGGGTTCCTTTGTTTGTTGATGTTGCCAACAACTAGTCATGTTGGCAGTAGAAAGTTTTCGCAAGGTGTACATAATGTTTAGACAAACAGTATAAAAAGGATTAGTTATTACTTTCTACAATTGAGCGCCCAAAATTCCTGCACAGTTGGACTGTGATCAAAATCATAACTGAAGATTATCTGATAACCCAAAAAAATCGCTTGGGAAATAACACAGCCCAATCACATGCTGATTTTGTGTGGCCAGAATCACAGAAAAAACAGCTGAAGACTACTCTGATAACCCACAAAAATCTCTTAGAAAAACAACACAACTCGAATGGTTTATCTGTTGCTATATCATGTTTGTATATAGTACTTCCTCCGTCTTAAAAAGAATGTCGCGGATTACTTTAGATTGGCAAACTTATACTTCCTCCGTCCATATTATTATTCTCAACTTTGTTAAATACGGATGCATCTACTCTAAATACTTAACCAGATACATACGAATCTTGGCAAAGTTGAGAACATTAATATGGACCGGAGGGAGTACTAAAACACGTCGAGATAAATCTAAATCTAGAATCCACGGCATCCTTTTTTTAAACGGAGAGAGTATATTTCTTTTAGAGTATTTGACTTTTTTCATTTAAACGCTGAAAACGGCGCCAACTAAAGCTGATCGGGATACTGTATCTATAGATGTATGCAACTCTGCCCACCCACATGATTGTTACGCGTAATAGTGTAGTGCTGGTAACAATCCTACGACGACCGGGCCGTGTCGGGTCGGGTGACATTCGGCCGTTCAGCCTGCACTTTGGTGCTACGACCTAGTACCATCGTAGCGCGCCCTTTTTCAAATTACAGTGTCTCCTCCACTTGTGAATTCCTACTCCTCTTTTGCTTTTCCTGTTGCTTTTCTTTCTGCCGAAAACTTCTGCTGTAGCTATAAAGTTCCAGCACTCAAATTAGTCATAAGATAACCCGACCTGCTCCATTATCCGTATGTGCAGTCTGCCGGTATATATCTAAGGTCTCGGTTGGCCTGAGCTTCCTTGGCTCTCTAGTTTCTTGTCGCAGCTGCCTGCCCCATTGGCTCTTTGGATCAAAAGATCTGTAGAATGCAATGTAAGAAAATAATCACACTTCTACCTTCTATAGACTATACAATTGAATCGAATTATTTTTGTATTGGCGAAAGCAAAACATAGGTTCTAAGAGCATATCTGGCTGATCTCTTATATTTAGAGGAGCAAAACGGCTCCTTATCCTTCAGAGGAGTATATTTGCTCCTCTAAACAAAAGCGATTCCCCTAAAATTGGATGAGTGACTTTTTTCTAAACTAACTATTCAACATGAAACACACTGCATGGTTCAAACATAATGAAATAGCAAGTTAGGGAAGAATAAACAAATAATTTTACAGGCCAAATAATTAAACGCCAAACACATGGCAGGGTTCAAATGAAGCAAATAGCAAGAATGGTTCAAGTGAAATCGAAACACAATGAGTCATTGTGGAGACGCCGATGAGGCTCGACAAGATCTGCTTGCAGCCGAGAAAGAAAATCTCGGTTCTCGATGTGTTGATGCGCTTCAAGGAATCTCGGTATCATGTTTTGATCATGTTTTGGCTCGACAAGATCACCATTGGATATGTATTAGAAGTTCTCTAGCATGTTGCGCTCATCTTCAATAATCATCCCGCTGACTGGTTAGGCTTGTCTAGCTGACACGTGTGGTCCACCACTGCTCACCCAGCCCGGTCCTTTCTGTGTGAGACAATTGCATATAACAAGAATTGCTGGGATTTTGTTAAGCCTCCTAGTAAATCTCCAAGCATGTTAATTTTTCCTTTTTCCTCTTTCGCGTCCCAACTAAAACCTGGTCGTGTGATAGCCTATTTTAATCATAATTGATCTGTGATGGAGGGCGCCATTTACTAGAAAGAAGTAGGGAGTAGACAAAGAGGAAAAGTTTTAAGCATTTTTTTATGGGCCATTTGAGCAAATGTGGCCCCAAAAGCTAGGTGATTGCATCGCACTTGCTCAAATGGCCCAGAGTTTCCACTCCCTACTCCCTACTCTCTATATAATAGAGCGAACCCTAGCCTCACTTCCCACTACAACTCTCCACTGCCTATCCTCACCCCGCCACCCTACAACTCTCCACCAAAGGCAACACCGAAGGAGGCCTAGATCTCACCTGGTAGTACGGGAAATTCACACGCCAGACCTTGTGCGCCCCCTAGCCGCTCTAGATCTGGCACGGCCTAGCTGCGCGGTCCATGAGCCCCCGCCATACTCCTGGATTGGCATATCCGATAAAACGGTTTGTTCGTCTTCCTCTCTACACATCTCTGCTCGTCTTGGTTTTTAGATCCACCACTTTGTTCTTTCTTCTCTTAATCAACTCCATTATTTATCTTGCAGTTTCAAGCGAAGTTATCGGTGGATGTCTTTTTCTCAAAATTGTCCGGGCCACGGTGAGAAGATATGCTGCAATGATGCTGGCGCGCATAGCATGACCAGTAGATTTATCATACTTGACGTTAGACACTCAAGAAGTGCGGCAGTAGCTATGACATTTTTCGTTATTAGGTGTAATTTTAGTTTTTAGAGGTTGTACTGCTGAATAGATGTAACTACCTCGGTGAATTACGCTCTTAGTTAATGCCTGGATGAACGAAAGTGGTTAAAATAGTACGGTGGGGCCTAGGGCCACTCACGGTAGACCTTTCGGCCGTCCTAACCACTTTCAGACAACGGGACAAGAACGAGCGGCGTAATCGGCAGGCGAAGGGATCAACTACATACACAAGTGAGTATGTATGCAAGCCACATACAACAGTACATCAGAGCCATTCCATCTAAAAGAAATAGAAATATTGCAACGCCATACGGCAAGATCCAAATGTCCTAGATAGATATAATAATTCAGGATAGCTCCTCATATATCACACATCAGAGTATCAGGCGGAAGCGGAAACAAGATCCGAGTACGGAAAAGAAGCAAATCGGCATAAGATGCCCCATAAATAAACACATCCCGCCCACAGATCACACGGATCCCCGTTCCCGGAATCTCTACACCGAATGATCGTTGCCAACATCATCTGTCTCTTCCACCCAGTATCCATCTTGCGGATACACCTGTTCATCTGAATCAAACAATTTATCGTGTGAGACCCTAGGGGTACTCAGCACGTCTTTATGCCACTAAAGGGGACTCAACCTGGGGTGACGCAATTGCAGCAAAAGATAATACCTAACAATTCTATAGGGACTCGCTAACCTTCCGCCTAACCAATGATAGATGGAAGTCCGTGAATTAAGAACAACAGTTATAACAGTATAATTAACAGATCCATCCTCCTCCTCGCTTACCAACGAGGAAGCGGACGAACAACCCCCATCATCCGTTGGCAGTTTTATTAACCATTCCATGAGTATTGCACTATTTACTAGTCAAGTTCTTAGTCAATTTAAAAGCGGTACTTTAGTTATACTTGTCTATGATCGAGAATCTGTGCTCCAAGTCGTCCATAACCGCGGACACGGCTTTCAGAAAGATTTACCCTGCAGGGGTGCACGAATAGCAACACACACTCGATCAACCTCGGAAAAACCAAATCAAAACCCAACGAGGCATTCACGACAAAGCAATCACAGGATTCATAAATATTTCAGGGGACCACCCCATTAAGCTACCCACCACGAAGTTGGCCGACTCCGAGACGGACCCAAGGTTTGTGTGGACGTCGGTAAACGACTGGGAACCCGAAAGTGAGGCTGGGCTTGTCGATACAGCGAAAACGTGTCACGATCCAAAACAGTACAGGTGCTCCTCGCACAATCTTAAATAAAACAGTAACATGGCATAAGTACAGGATAGTAATAAAACCCCAAACTAATTGTGGCCCCAAGAAATAAGAAGGAATCAAGCTCCGGCTCAGGGGTGTCCATAAGGCCTCCCGGATGTGGATAGTGCGAATAAACAAGGAACAGGAATCAAGTACTCGGGGTCCTACGGGACACAAGTGAGCATGAAAAGCCAAATAGCAGATATTGCTCACCGGTGCCTCTTTCATTAGTTATCCCATTACTACTCAGGTTATGTTGTTTAGGTACCTCATTATCCATCAGACACTCACATACCCTACTCATGCTTTTCTACGACTCGCATGGCTCAAACAACTCCTGTAGTAATGGCTCATGGGACCGGAACAGGCTTAATGTGGTGTAAAGTAAAGGCTATGCAGTACTTGGGATTCAATTTAATGCAATCGCGACTCAATGATGCAAGAATAAGATAGAGACAATAGGTACTGTATGTATGCAAGCATGTGGTAGTGCTTGCCTGGCAGCTCAGTTGAAGCGAGAGATGGATCTGGGCAATACTCCTGTGATTCCTGGTAATTCTCCTGCTGGGCGTCTATTCGAAGAAGAACCAAACAAACAAGGGCCAACATAAATAAAGTGCACAAGCATATGAATTAAAATGCAACAAGCAACCAAGCATGCCATGATGAATGATGCACAATTACATGGCATTAAAGTAGCATGGCAAAGGTGAAGTGTGGATACAAGAAATAAACATTTTATTATTCATTTAACCAAGTTTTTATTGCCATAAACAGTTCAGATTTTAAATGACAACATGATGCATGCTTCAATTCAGAACAAGGACTGCATAGATAGAACGGGCTCGTCACGCTGATCGATTTAGACATATTATTTGCCAAATTTGGAATTATAAAACAAAAGTTATTAATTAATCAAGTAAAAGGGCATTTTCTTGTAATTTTAATCAACTCGAAATTTAAAGTGTTCAAAATATATTTTGAAGGGCATATTTGGATTCCTCACATTTTTCTGATTCCAAAACATATATTATTTGTATTGTTTGGATTTGTATTTTAAAAATTATTTGAATCTGAAAAGAATTTGAATTTATATTAATTTGAAAAAGATTTGAATAAAAACAGACTCAGGAATTACTTTTTATACCCAGGTAATTCCAGCCACAGACACTGACAGGTGGGCCTGGTGCTGACTGGGCCACGCGCACGGGGAAAATCTTTTGTCACCGCGGGCTCGCCTAGCCACTGAGGCTGCGGGGTGGGCCAACTGGCGCAGGCCCGCGTGTCAGCGGAGAGCGAGACAGGGGCTGACAGGTGGGGCTGGGGACTGGAGCGCGGGTTGCGGCCAGAAAAGCCAAGGTTTTTTCTGCAAAACTTCCAGAGCGGCTGACTGGTGGGGTCGCTAGGAGCGCGGGTTGCGAGTAGAGTAAAAACGGGGGCTAACTGTAAATCTACCACAACCCGTACTGTTTATCGTCTTCGCGGTCTGACGGCGGTGTGCGCGCAGCGCGGAGCGGGGATTCGAACCCGGGACGCGGGCGAGCGCGCTGAGGGGGCGGACCAATGCGGTAGGGCGAGGGGAGTTGATAGGGGAGGTTCTGGGGCCTAGGTAAGGTGTGGCGCGGCGCGGGGAGGCTGCAGATGCTGGCGAGCTCTGGCGCGCGGTGAGTGTTCGACAAAACGCACGGCGAGGCTAGAGAGGTACGGCGAGGCGGACCGTGTCAGGGGGAAGGGGAGGCTCACCGCGGGTTGCCTGGTAGTGTTGGATCGGCGCGAGGGGCTGCGGAACGGCGGTGAAGCAGGCGCTCCGGCGATTAGGGTTTCACGTCGGGCGGCGCTGGCTCCGGCGGTTCTAGGGCTCCTCCTTTGCGACGGCATGTACGGGGCGAAGCAGGGGGTGTCCTCGGGCTCCCAGGCCTCTTCCACGTCGAGCTCACGGACAGGAACGACGGGGGCGCGGTGTAGCTGGCGGCGACCGGCGAGGCGGTTGGTGAGGTCGAAGGAGAAGAAGGGGAAGGAGGGGGTGCTCTGGGGCGGATCTGGGTGAGGCCAGAAACGTGAGGAGGAGGGAAAGTGAGAGGGGGAGAGAGGAGAGGCAGGTGGGCACGGCAGGTAAAAAGGTGCCTCGGGTGCCACCTTTTCCTCCTTCTCCTCGAGCACATGGGCGAGCTGGGGCTCGTCCTGGGGCAGGTAGGCATGGCAGGGGAGGCTGCCAGTGGGGCTGAGGGCGAGGGAGGGCAGGTGGGGCTAGCTCGGTCAGAGAGAGAAGAGAGAGAGGAGAGGGGGTAGCTCGGGCTAGGGTTAGGGTTTTGGGTAGGGCTAGAGAGAGAGTTGGCTGGGGTGTGGGCCTGGGAGAGGGAGGGTGGCCAGTTGGAGAGAGGGGCTTGGCATGGAGGCCAAGCTAGAGAGAGAGAGAGAGAGAGACGGTTAGTAGAAATTAGGGTTATGAGAAGAAAATAGATTAAATAGGTTTGATTATTTTTAAGTATATGGGTTGTAAATTTTGTGTAAGAGGCCAATCCAATAAGAACTAGAAAGGCTTGATCTTGCATGGACTAATGTAGAGAAGAAACTAGAAAGAGGAAGAAAAGAATTTGGTGGAATAAGGCTCATACAAGTAGAAAATAAATAAAATAAAAATAAAATAAAAGAAGGTGGATAAGACCACCCCAAGTGGACTTGGAGAGGGCTTGAGCTAACAAGAGGTGGAGGTGGAAAGAATTCCAAGAAAAGAAAAAGAAAGAATTGTGAAATAGGCCTCATGTGGTTCATGCATGAGAGAAAAATAAAATAAAATAAATAGATATAGATGAGGATTTGGGATGGTGGAAGGAAAAGAGATGACCCATGAAGTAAAGCTCCACTTAAAATAAAGGAAAACCAAAGGAGCAAAAAGGTGGTGGAGAAATGTGCATGGCCCATGCAAAAATAATAATGCCATGATTTATTATGTGAAAACAATAATAATATGATGGCATTAATCTTATGCATTTCCAAGAAGTGGAAAAGAGCCAAGCAAAGAATTGGAAAGGTTTGATCCACCCCAACCCACATGAGCTAGAGAAATCCAAAATAAAGACAAACAAGCTCATGATCTAGTAGGATGGTGGAATTATAAAGTGGTGGAAGAGAAAGGTGGTGGAATGGAAATAAAAGATATGCCCCCAACTCAACTTGGGCATTTAGACAATATATCAACAACCAAATACAATATCAAGAGGCAAATACAATTTATAATGCATGTGAGAGAAGAACCAAAAGAAGAAGGAGTTTTATATGATGCTCAAATGCAAGGTGGCATGATGACATGAGCATGATATAATTATGATGCAACAATAATATATATAAAGTAGCCAATACTTACTAGGACAAGTAGCATTACAATTGTTAGACAATTGGGGTGCTACAACTCTCCCCCACTGAACAGGAATCTCGCCCTGAGATTCTAGGAAGAAGAAGACTCAAAGAGGGTAGGATACTTGGCACGGAGCTCATCTTCACGTTCCCAGGTGGCTTCATTAATGGAATGGTGCGACCACTGCACCTTGCAGAACTTGATGGACTTGTTGCGAGTCCTTCTTTCTGCGACTTCAAGAATTTTTGTGGGGTGTTCTTGATAAGATAGATCTTCTTGGAGATTAATGAGTTCATGGTCCACGGTCCTGCCGGGATCCTTGAAGCACTTCTTGAGTTGAGAGATGTGAAAAACATCATGAACTTTGAGTTGTTCAGGGAGCTCAAGAGCATAAGCAACTTCTCCTCTTCTTCCACGAATTTTGAAAGGACCGATGTATCTAGGAGCCAGCTTTCCTTTGATACCAAAGCGATGCGTGCCTCTCATGGGAGTGACACGAAGGTAAACGAGATCACCAGGGACATACTCCATGTCCGTGTGCTTTCTGTCATAATTGCTCTTCTGGCGACTTTGAGCAATCTTCAGATTTTCAAGAATGATATGAACTTTCTCCTCCGCTTGAGTTACAATGTCGGGACCAAACAATATTCTTTCACCTGCGGCCGACCAACCAATCGGAGTTCTGTATTTGCGACCATAGAGAGCCTCAAATGGTGCCATCTTTAGACTTTTCTGGAAACTGTTGTTGTAAGAGAATTCAGCATAAGGAAGACATTCTTCCCACTTCATGCCGAAAGAGATAACGCAAGCACGGAGCATATCTTCTAGAATCTGATTGATCCTTTCAACTTATCCTTGCGACTGAGGGTGGTAAGCTGTGCTGAAGTTTAACTTTGTTCCCAAAGCATTTTGGAAACTTCCCCAGAACTTGGAAGTGAAGATGCTTCCACGGTCTGAACTGATCTCAAGAGGAACTCCATACAGAAAGACAATTGTGTTGATATAGAGCTCCGCCAACTGAATTGCAGAAATTGTTTCCTTGACTGGAAAGAAGTGAGCTACTTTAGAAAGCCTGTCAATGACAACAAAGATTGCATTGTTGCCCTTCTGCGACCTTGGAAAACCAGTGATGAAGTCCATCTCTACTTTCTCCCATTTCCATTCCGGAGGCTTCAATGGCTGTAGAAGTCCGGAAGGTTTCTGATGGACAACTTTAACTCTACGACAAACATCGCACTCTGAGACATACTTGGCACAATATCGTTTCAAACCAGGCCACCAATATTGTGTCTTTAAGTCCATGTACATCTTAGTGCTGCCAGGGTGGATAGAAAGAACAGAATTATGCGCCTCCTTGAGAACTTGCTCTCTTAAACCCGGGTAGTTCGGAACAAACATCCGGTGTTCAAAGAAAAGAGTGCCTTGGTCATCTACGTGAAAAGACTCATACTTCGGAAGTTGAATGTTGGAGATGATCTTTTTAGTGTAAGGATCCCCAAGCTGAATGGAACAGACCTTTTCTTCCAAGAGAGGTGTTGCTAGAAGGTTCAGAAGATAACCTTGATCCACAATTTCAAGGTTGAGCTTGCGGAATTCCTCGCACAAGAGAGGCTGTTGTTCTTCCACCATGAGGTTGTTGACATAAGCTTTTCGGCTGAGAGCATCTGCCATGACATTGGCTTTGCCCAGGGTGTAGTTGATGGTCAAATCGAAATCATTGATTGTTTCAATCCACCTCCTCTGACGAAGGTTGAGATCAGGCTGTGTGAAGATATACTTCAGACTCTTGTGATCAGAAAAGATCTCACAACGGTTGCCAAGCAAGTAATGCCTCCATACTTTCAAAGCAAAGACAATTGCTGCGAGTTCGAGGTCATGTGTAGGATAGTTGATCGCATGCATCTTCAACTGTCGAGAGGCATAAGCAACAACTTGCTTTTCTTGCATAAGGACCGCACCCAATCCTTGCAATGAAGCATCACAGAAAATCTGGAAAGGCTTTGATGTATCTGGGGGAACTAAGACTGGTGTGGAAGTGAGCTTCTCTTTGAGTGTTTCAAAGCTTGCTTGACATGCAGGAGTCCAAAGATATTTCTTGCCTTTCTTGAGGAGATCGGTAAGAGGCTTCGCAATCTTTGTGAAGTTTTGAACGAATCGACGACGGTAACTGGCCAAACCAAGGAAACTCTGGACTTCTTTGACATTTATGGGTGGAAGCGAGGCCATAATTGTCTTAATAGTTTCTGGGTTGACGGCAATGCCCTTGGCAGAGATAACGTGACCAAGGTAGGTGACTTGAGGCAGCCAGAATTCACACTTGGAGAACTTTGCATACAGGCGGTTCTCACGAAGCTTGTTTAGGACACAACGAAGGTGTTCTTCATGTTCTTCTTTTGACTTAGAATAGACTAGAATGTCATCCAGATAGACCACAACAAACTTATCAAGATACTCCATGAAAACCGAGTTCATAAGCCTTGAGAAGGTGGCAGGTGCATTGGTGAGACCGAAAGACATGACCGTGTACTCATACAGGCCATAGCGGGTGGTGAAAGCTGTTTTGGGAACATCTTCCTTGCGAATCTTGATTTGATGATAACCACTTCTCAAATCAAGCTTAGAGAATACCACAGCTCCAGCTAGCTGATCGAAGAGATCATTAATCCGCGGAAGGGGATATTTATTTTTGATGGTTTTTGCATTGAGTGCCCGATAGTCAACACAAAGTCTATCAGTCTTGTCTCGTTTCTTCACAAAGATGGTTGGACTACCCCAAGAAGAAGTACTGTGCTGAATGAAACCCAACTTCTCTTGTTCATCCAACTGACGCTTAAGTTCAGCCAACTCAGCAGGACCCATTTTATAAGGCCGCTTGGAGATAGGAGCGGTGCCAGGTTCAAGTGCAATGACAAACTCAACCTCACGATCCGGAGGCATACCTGGTAACTCTTCAGGGAAGACATCTGGAAACTCACAAACTACAGGAACACTCTGAATACCTTCCATAGCATCATCATTCAGAGCCGCCAAAGAATAAAGCTGAATTGCAGGAGTCAGACTTGGAGAATAGACTATATGGCCTTCAGGAATTTTCAGAGAAACTGAACGTTCAGCCCAATCAATCACAGCTGCATTTGCTATCAACCAATCCATGCCCAAGATAACATCAATATCAGAATTGCCCAGAATAATTAAGGAAGCCGGAAACGAAGAACCACCAATCTCAACTTGATTGCCATGGCTGATATGAGCAGCCCTCATGTTTGACCCAGGAGATTGTACCACAAGACGGTGTAATAAAGGAACCATAGCCAGATCTTGCTCATGAGCAAACTTGTGAGAAACAAAAGAATGCGAAGCACCAGAATCAAACAAAACTCATGCAGGAACTGAGTTAACAGGAAGCATACCCATGACAACTCCAGGAGCATGCTCAGCTTGAGCGGCGTTGACACAGTTAGCACGAGCAACCGTAGACCCAGGCTTAGTGTTGATGTTGAGAGCCCGAGGTGGAGGTGCACGAATCATAGGAGCACTTGCCGCAGGTCTTGGAGGTGGTGGTGGACGAGCTTTGTTGTTCATTGGACAATTCCATTGCTGATGGCCAGTGTTTCCACAAGTATAGCAAGCACCAGGTGGACGTGCAGCAACGTAGCCAGGGACTCCGCCAAGCGCTCCAGGGTAGTTGTGGTTGTAGCCCCTGGGAGCCGCAGTGAAGGAGTTTGGTGGCCTTGGTGCGTAGCTTGAAGGTCTTGGTGGAGCAGGGAGCGACGGTGGGGTGTTAGGAACCCAGACACGACGCTTAGAAGGAGCTGTCATAGCAGAAGAGTTTGCTGAATCACGGCTGTGTTTCTTTGACTCCTCAAACACTTGCCTACTTGCTTCTTCCTGCAGAGCTGTGTGTTGAAGTTCCAGGAAAGATGCTGGCCTTGCATGAGTGATTGCATATTTGATGGAAGCATTGAGGCCTTGCCGAAACCTCTTTTGCTTCTTCTTGTCATCAGAGATCTCATCGCCACCATAACGAGAAAGGTTCATGAAGTTTCTGATGTAGGTGTTGACATTGTCAGTGCCCTTCTTGAGGTTGAGAAACACTTCCTTCATCCTTTCCATGACAATTTCTGACAGATATTGCTCTTTGAAAGCAGCAGTGAACCGCTCCCAAGTAGGCTGAAACCCAGAAAGATCTGCCTTGAGGTAATTTTCCCACCAGAGAGCTGCATCTCCCTTCAGAAGGTGAGTAGCACACTTGACCCATTCTTGCTCGGGAACATCCGCTGTCATGAGCAACCTTGACACTTCACGAAGCCAATCATCCGCATCAAGTGGTTGATCAGACACTTCGAATTGACGTGGGTTGAACTTGAGAAAACTCTTGATGTCTCCTCGCTTGGGAGGTGGAGGTAGCGGAACAAACTCATTCCTCCTCACACTTTCCTCGAAGCGCTGCTGGTTCTGCTGCATAGTGCCCAAAGCATTTGCAATACTTGCCAAAGCAGCCCCGAGTTCAGGTGGTATATCCTCCTCAGAACGGCGTGGTGGTGCCATCCTGTGATTGATATAAAACACAAGTCAGTACTATCATGGAGAATGATAATAATCCAAAATAGTACCAAAATGGAATTAATCAAGATTAAAGAATGCAATTCACTGAGATGATATTAAAATATCAACAAAGTTCAAGGCAACTAGAAGATATTAAGCATAACACACACGACTGAACAAGGAGTGTGGTACACAACTAACAAAGAAAAAATTTCCGCAAATTTCGGCATTAAAATACCACTAGATGCGCAAAACCACTTAACGAATCAAGATTAGTAACTCTACTATTTCAATATACAAAAGCAAATGACAAAAGTAGTGGTATGGTCGCGACTCCATCCCGCAATCAAATCATTACTCTGCAAGAATGGTATGGTCGCGACTCCATCCTCGTTCAATATACATGAATCAGTAAAACACATATCCCAACAACTTCTTCTTAAGGTGAACCTAAAGATTGGTAACTACGAAAAAGAACACCCCAACAAGATAACATCGGATAACAAAGAGTAAGATAGATCGCATCGGTGTACAACGAATCAGAATAGATCGCGTCGGTTTACCAAGGACTGTCGGTAGGGAATGTACCAACAATTGATAACCAAAGGCAGATAGTGATAACATTTGGATGCAACAGATAGACAAGGAATCCACACACACACACACACACAAACATAACCTATGGTACTACGGAACCCAGCACACGTGAATCCTAGTTTGAAGTTTAGAAGAGGATTGAAAACGTTACACTTCCTTACCAGAAAAGGGTGGGTGGGTGGGTAAGAAGAAAAATGGAAGCAATCTTACTCTCACGTTTGTTTTTCCCTAGTATACATAACTACCAAAATATTTGCTAGACATACAACGACCATTTTGGTTGAGACCCTGAAGGGCGGGATGGCTCTGATACCAATTGTAACTACCTCGGTGAATTACGCTCTTAGTTAATGCCTGGATGAACGAAAGTGGTTAAAATAGTACGGTGGGGCCTAGGGCCACTCACGGTAGACCTTTCGGCCGTCCTAACCACTTTCAGACAACGGGACAAGAACGAGCGGCGTAATCGGCAGGCGAACGGATCAACTACATACACAAGTGAGTATGTATGCAAGCCACATACAACAGTACATCAGAGCCATTCCATCTAACAGAAATAGAAATATTGCAACGCCATACGGCAAGATCCAAATGTCCTAGATAGATATAATAATTTAGGATAGCTCCTCATATATCACACATCAGAGTATCAGGCGGAAGCGGAAACAAGATCCGAGTATGGAAAAGAAGCAAATCGGCACACATCCCGCCCACAGATCACACGGATCCCCGTTCCCGGAATCTCTACACCGAATGATCGTTGCCAACATCATCTGTCTCTTCCACCCAGTATCCATCTTGCGGATACACCTGTTCATCTGAATCAAACAATTTATCGTGTGAGACCCTAGGGGTACTCAGCACGTCTTTATGCCACTAAAGGGGACTCAACCTGGGGTGACGCAATTGCAGCAAAAGATAATACCTAACAATTCTATAGAGACTCGCAAACCTTCCGCCTAACCAATGATAGACGGAAGTCCGTGAATTAAGAACAACAGTTATAACAGTATAATTAACAGATCCATCCTCCTCCTCGCTTACCAACGAGGAAGCGGACGAACAACCCCCATCATCCGTTGGCAGTTTTATTAACCATTCCATGAGTATTGCACTATTTACTAGTCAAGTTCTTAGTCAATTTAAAAGCGGTACTTTAGTTATACTTGTCTATGATCGAGAATCTGTGCTCCAAGTCGTCCATAACCGCGGACACGGCTTTCAGAAAGATTTACCCTGCAGGGGTGCACGAATAGCAACACACACTCGATCAACCTCGGAAAAACCAAATCAAAACCCAACGAGGCATTCATGACAAAGCAATCACAGGATTCATAAATATTTCAGGGGGCCACCCCATTAAGCTACCCACCACGAAGTTGGCCGACTCCGAGACGGACCCAAGGTTTGTGTGGACGTCGGTAAACGACTGGGAACCTGAAAATGAGGCTAGGCTTGTCGATACAGTGAAAACGTGTCACGATCCAAAACAGTACAGGTGCTCCTCGCACAATCTTAAATAAAACAGTAACATGGCATAAGTACAGGATAGTAATAAAACCCCAAACTAATTGTGGCCCCAAGAAATAAGAAGGAATCAAGCTCCGGCTCAGGGGGGTCCATAAGGCCTCCCGGATGTGGATAGTGCGAATAAACAAGGAACAGGAATCAAGTACTCGGGGTCCTACGGGACACAAGTGAGCATGAAAAGCCAAATAGCAGATATTGCTCACCGGTGCCTCTTTCATTAGTTATCCCATTACTACTCAGGTTATGTTGTTTAGGTACCTCATTATCCATCAGACACTCACATACCCTACTCATGCTTTTCTACGACTCGCATGGCTCAAACAACTCCTGTAGTAATGGCTCATGGGACTGGAACAGGCTTAATGTGGTGTAAAGTAAAGGCTATGCAGTACTTGGGATTCAATTTAATGCAATCGCGACTCAATGATGCAAGAATAAGATAGAGGCAATAGGTACTGTATGTATGCAAGCATGTGGTAGTGCTTGCCTGGCAGCTCAGTTGAAGCGAGAGATGGATCTGGGTAATACTCCTGTGATTCCTGGTAATTCTCCTGCTGGACGTCTATTCGAAGAAGAACCAAACAAACAAGGGCCAACAAAAATAAAGTGCACAAGCATATGAATTAAAATGCAACAAGCAACCAAGCATGCCATGATGAATGATGCACAATTACATGGCATTAAAGTAGCATGGCAAAGGTGAAGTGTGGATACAAGAAATAAACATTTTATTATTCATTTAACCAAGTTTTTATTGCCATAAACAGTTCAGATTTTAAATGACAACATGATGCATGCTTCAATTCAGAACAAGGACTGCATAGATAGAACGGGCTCGTCACGCTGATCGATTTAGACATATTATTTGCCAAATTTGGAATTATAAAACAAAAGTTATTAATTAATCAAGTAAAAGGGCATTTTCTTGTAATTTTAATCAACTCGAAATTTAAAGTGTTCAAAATATATTTTGAAGGGCATATTTGGATTCCTCACATTTTTCTGATTCCAAAACATATATTATTTGTATTGTTTGGATTTGTATTTTAAAAATTATTTGAATCTGAAAAGAATTTGAATTTAAATTAATTTGAAAAAGGTTTGAATAAAAACAGACTCAGGAATTACTTTTTATACCCAGGCAATTCCAGCCACAGACACTGACAGGTGGGCCTGGTGCTGACTGGGCCACGCGCGCGGGGAAAATCTTTTGTCACCGCTGGCTCGCCTAGCCACTGAGGCTGCGGGGTGGGCCAACTGGCGCAGGCCCGCGTGTCAGCGGAGAGCGAGACAGGGGCTGACAGGTGGGGCTGGGAAGTGGAGCGTGGGTTGCGGCCAGAAAAGCCAAGGGTTTTTCTGCAAAACTTCCAGAGCGGCTGACTGGTGGGGTCGCTAGGAGCGCGGGTTACGAGCAGAGTAAAAAGGGGGGGCTAACTGTAAATCTACCACAGCCCGTACTGTTTATCGTCTTCGCGGTCTGACGGCGGTGTGCGCGCAGCGCGGAGCGGGGATTCGAACCCGGGACGCGGGCGAGCGCGCTGAGGGGGCGGACCAATGCGGTAGGGCGAGGGGAGTTGATAGGGGAGGTTCTGGGGCCTAGGTAAGGTGTTGCGCGGCGCGGGGAGGCTGCAGATGCTGGCGAGCTCTGGCGTGCGGTGAGTGTTCGACGAAACGCACGGCGAGGCTAGAGCGGTACGGCGAGGCGGACCGTGTCAGTGGGAAGGGGAGGCTCACCGCGGGTTGCCTGGTGGTGTTGGATCGGCGCGAGGGGCTGCGGAACGGCGGTGAAGCAGGCGCTCCGGCGATTAGGGTTTCGCGTCGGGCGGCGCTGGCTCCGGCGGTTCTAGGGCTCCTCCTTTGCGACGGCGTGTACGGGGCGAAGCAGGGGGTGTCCTCGGGCTCCCAGGCCTCTTCCACGTCGAGCTCGCGGACAGGAACGACGGGGGCGCGGTGTAGCTGGCGGCGACCAGCGAGGCGGTTGGTGAGGTCGGAGGAGAAGAAGGGGAAGGAGGGGGTGCTCTAGGGCGGATCTGGGTGAGGCCAGAGACGTGAGGAGGAGGGGAAAGTGAGAGGGGGAGAGAGGAGAGGCAGGTGGGCACGGCAGGTAAAAAGGTGGCTCGGGTGCCACCTTTTCCTCCTTCTCCTCGAGCACATGGGCGAGCTGGGGCTCGTCCTGGGGCAGGTAGGCATGGCAGGGGAGGCTGCCAGTGGGGCTGAGGGCGAGGGAGGGCAGGTGGGGCTAGCTCGGTCAGAGAGAGAAGAGAGAGAGGAGAGGGGGTAGCTCGGGCTAGGGTTAGGTTTTTGGGTAGGGCTAGAGAGAGAGGTGGCTGGGGTGTGGGCCTGGGAGAGGGAGGGTGGCCAGTTGGAGAGAGAGGCTTGGCATGGAGGCCAAGCTAGAGAGAGAGAGAGGGTTAGTAGAAATTAGGGTTATGAGAAGAAAATAGATTAAATAGGTTTGATTATTTTTAAGTATATGGGTTGTAAATTTTGTGTAAGAGGCCAATCCAATAAGAACTAGAAAGGCTTGATCTTGCATGGACTAATGTAGAGAAGAAACTAGAAAGAGGAAGAAAAGAATTTGGTGGAATAAGGCTCATACAAGTAGAAAATAAATAAAATAAAAATAAAAGAAAAGAAGGTGGATAAGACCACCCCAAGTGGACATGGAGAGGGCTTGAGCTAACAAGAGGTGGAGGTGGAAAGAATTCCAAGAAAAGAAAAAGAAAGAATTGTGAAATAGGCCTCATGTGGTTCATGCATGAGAGAAAAATAAAATAAAATAAATAGATATAGATGAGGATTTGGGATGGTGGAAGGAAAAGAGATGACCCATGAAGTAAAGCTCCACTTAAAATAAAGGAAAACCAAAGGAGCAAAAAGGTGGTGGAGAAATGTGCATGGCCCATGCAAAAATAATAATGCCATGATTTATTATGTGAAAACAATAATAATATGATGGCATTAATCTTATGCATTTCCAAGAAGTGGAAAAGAGCCAAGCAAAGAATTGGAAAGGTTTGATCCACCCCAACCCACATGAGCTAGAGAAATCCAAAATAAAGACAAACAAGCTCATGATCTAGTAGGATGGTGGAATTATAAAGTGGTGGAAGAGAAAGGTGGTGGAATGGAAATAAAAGATATGCCCCCAACTCAACTTGGGCATTTAGACAATATATCAACAACCAAATACAATATCAAGAGGCAAATACAATTGATAATGCATGTGAGAGAAGAACCAAAAGAAGAAGGAGTTTTATATGATGCTCAAATGCAAGGTGGCATGATGACATGAGCATGATATAATTATGATGCAACAATAATATATATAAAGTAGCCAATACTTACTAGGACAAGTAGCATTACAATTGTTAGACAATTGGGGTGCTACAATAGAGAGGGGCTCAAAACCTTCTATGTTATTAGCAGAAACTATCTGCAATGCAATGAATAGAGATGGGCTCAAATATTGTGTAATATAATGTAATGAATAAAAGTTTCTATCTCAAATTGTTAATGAATTGGAATTTTCATTGGAATGAGCAACCTAATTTTATTACTGTTATTATAATTATTTTCTGTATCGCGAATGGTGTGCAAAGCACAGCATGTGCAATAGGTGACACGACATTAAAATTTCACTACCTTTTGTAATATACCAAGGCACATCCAGTTTGATGTTGTGCTAGCGCTAGATCAGTGGATGACGATATGCCGAGGCAAAAAAAAGTGTTGCATATGCACTAATCCCGACAAAGTTATCCCTAAATGTTTTTTTGTCGGGACAGCATGAGCACGGCGATTAGACGTTTACCTCGGCGTTTATAATCAATAGGGCCCACCCTCTGTGGTGTAGTGTTGGTCTCCCGGCGGCACCGTAGCCACCGCGCCCGAAGACCAGTGAGGTCGGAAGTTCGTCGACCTATCTCGACTTAGTCACTGCCTAGCAACACTGCGAGACCTCTACCACGTATCCATCTACTGTTGGCTCTGTTTTGTGACAAAGAGGGCTCCGACTAGCCACATTTTGGATGAAATCTGCGCGACAATGGGACGAAGATCCAACTCGATTCGGCAACGGCGGGGTCTAGCAAGGTGGTGGCATGGCAGCGGAGGGTTTGGGGTCTCGGCGGAAGAGGTCAACGGAAAGGATGCGGTGCAAGGGAGGTGAGCGTCGACGTAGGGAAAGAGCTAGAACTTTTACTCGGTGAGGCCGAGGTTGAGTATATTTATTCGACCCTGGGGGCGACTCCTAAAAAATATGCTCCGCTAACGCAGATGTGAGTTGAGGAGTTAAACCGACAATTTTACTCCTCTAGTGAGTATTCACTAGTAGAAAACACACTTCTAGTCCCGGTTCGTAAGGACCTTTAGTCCCGGATTCCAATCCGGGAATGAGGGATCGGGACTAAAGGTCAGAACTTTAGTCCCGGTTCTGTTACGAACCAGGACTAGAGATCCACCACGTGGCCCCGCGCCGTACGCTGGGCTGAAGGACATTTAGTCCCGATTTGTAACACGAACCGGGACTAAAGGTTCCCTGCCACGGCACCGTTTTGTGCCATTTGGCTGCCACGGCAGGAGATGGTGTTTTAGGGTTTTGTGTTTTCCTTTTAATTTTGTGTTTTTGTGTTCAATTATTTTTCGTATACATACACGAAGCTACTACATAGTAGTTGTACATATTGATGCATATATAATATAATTTCTCTTATACGAGCATACATACATCTATATACAATTTGGTATACGAGTCCCAACCGGGTCCAGAGCCCGTCTATTTGATTACATGGAGATGCATTACGCTTTAGAGTATATCTATAATGTATTTTCTGTATGGGTATATGACCTCATCAACCAGAAATCCCGCCAATTTCCTCTTGAATTGCTAGTAGGCGGTCCTATGATAGGAGCTTTTCTCGCACCACTTCCAACTAAAAAGAAGGAAATCAATATGAATATATATTTATTCATAAAAAATATGAATGAAACTCAACATAAATTATGAAAATACAAATAAATTGTTTACATACTTTAACAAATTTCTCCTTCTGGTCACTAGTGCAAGTGCGAATAAACTCGCAAACATAGTATCCACATAGATTAGTCCCCTTTGGCTGCCTCGCGCACTTTATAAGAATATAATTTAATCAAATAATAATCAATCATGCATGATGATTATATTGAAACTAGAATTAAAGAGATGCGTGGAGCTAGCTCGTACTACTTACCGACATCGGTTTATAAATCAACTCCTCATGCCATTGACCGCGGATCGCAATCTTGAATTTTGTCCAAACACTGCCCGATAAATAAAATGAATGAATGCATTAATAATTACTTGATATCTCAGAAATTGAAAGAAAGAGACCGATATAGTGTGATAATGATTGAAATTACTTACTGAGCATTTCGATCATGTTGTGGTACTCTTCCATGTCCACTTTGGATGAGTCGTATATATGAACTCTTCCCAAGTCAACGAAAATGCTTAGAAGAATCTAGTGGAAGCTGCGCAAGGTTTATATACGTCAGTAACCCATCATTCACACTTAACATCGAGTAAGCAAAAGTTAATGTGTACATGACAGAAACACTCACCCGAAGTGGTAAGGAAATAGTATTTCCTTACAGTAATGCTGCTTCTTGAAAAATCAGAGCAAGTTTTTCTCCGTTTCCACGGGCTTGGCCTCTAGCATAGCTCCGTTAACTCGATTTGGGTCAATGAACCCAAATCCTAGGATTCTCCCTTTTTTACATTCGAGTATCTTCATTCTGCATCATAGCGTACACAATAATATAGTGAGGATAATACCAGCAATGAATTGAAAGAGGTGAGCTAGACACTTATTAATTATATAAATAAACTAATCACTTACAGACAACAGCAACTGAGGATAGATTTGTCGAGGTCCCTTTGATTGAATAGCTGGAAGATTTCCGAAAGTTCAGTATGGACCTTGTCTTTAATGTAGTAATGCTCCTCTCTAACTTTTGCTATGATATATAGTTTCTCTCCTTTTGTGGCTTTAATATACCACGCATGCAATTTACACATTTTTGTTGGAAGATCTCGGAGCGTCTCAGAACTGACCAAAGGATTCCCGTAGACATATTGTCGTGCTATAGGAGCCGTGGGGGGGCCAACACTGCCAAGTATGTCATTAAGTGACATATAACATTGCTCGGCCAATGCCATAGCTGTTTACATATCCATAGGTTCTCCCCCATATAGTTCTTGTTTGGGTAACACCTGGAGCGGGGAATCGATTGTTTTTCTTGTTCTCCGAGCTAGGGAATGTCTTTTTAGTGCTTCCTCTACCACTTGTTCTCTTCTGTTTCACTGTCTTCACAAGATAGCATGTATAGTCATCTGACACATTTATCTGAGCTTGGGATGGATGCTTTAGAAATTTCCTAAAGTACTCCATGACTAACGGATCTACTGGGACCTCTGGCTCGGGTTGTTTCTTTTTAAACAAGGCATCCATTTCGGCATGTACGCCCGCCTTGGTCTCCTCATCAGTCAGGTTATAAGCCCTCTTGGTAGGAGCCGGTGGTACTCTTGGGAGGGGCGACAACTTTCGCTTTTGGTTATGCCTCGATGAAGCGGTGGTTATCTTCCGCTTTTTGCCCTTAGTGGGTGGAGGCGGCTGAGGTGCCATAGATCGAGATGGACTAGCACTGCGGTCCTTCTCGAGGAGGGGTGGACTTGGAGGTGGTGGACTTCTAGTATAAGGAGACGGTGGCCTTGGAGGTGATGGATTGCTTCTCGGTGGAGATGGTGGCCTTGGCGTTGACCCTAGAAACTTGATGTATCCATTTTTCCAAAGAATGAAGCCACTCGTGACTTCTCCCAGTGTCGTCTCCCCTTCACCTCCAGGGATGTCAAGCTGCATTGACTGAAATATCGGTACAACTTCATCCACACCGACACGAGCATAGCTAGCTGGTATTGGATTGCAATGGTAAGTCGCTCCCTGTGCAGAAGGTAAAGTAAAGCCGACTGCCACCTTCATAGATAGGTTCTTTAGTACAACATGCAGCTCACAACTAGTCTTCTCCTTGATTGCATCCACGGGGTACACATCCATCGTTGCATCATTAGCCTAGACCTCCGTGGAAGCCATGCTGCTTTTCTATTGAGATGGGCCGGCCGAACTCTCAAGTGCAGGATCTTATTGTCAGAGTCCTCTAAGTTCATTAATATGCTCCTGATGCTGCTGCAACATGGCTTCAACCCTCGCACCGCTCTGCCTCCTCCGCATGCCGCCGCTTTGTTTTTCTCGCTCGGCTTATGTAAGTGTCAATGTCATCTAAAAACCCAATAGCCCATGGATAAGAAGGTCCAAAGTCTCGTGTCTGTCCGGCCTTTTCAGGATTCCCTAGGGCCTTTGTTAGCTCATTGTTCTCGCTACCGGGAACGAATTTTCCCTCTTGAACCTCTTTCATCACTTCAATAAGTGCATCTTTGGGTGCAACAATTTCTTTGTTTGCAACAATCTCCCCTGTTTCTGGGTCATACGATCCCCCATGCCCAAGTATCCAATTTCAAGACCTCAAGGGCCAACCGGTTGTAACTGGAGTGACCCCTTTAGCCGCCAGGTCGGCCTTAGTTTTATCCCACTTGGGCACGACACTCCTATAGCCACTGCTGCCCATATGATGGTGCTATTTCTTTTTGGAAGCATTTATCTTATTCTTTTCCGACCTTACATTAGCTGGTTCCGATTGGTTGTATTCTAGAAATGCTGCCTAGTTATCTCGCTGCTTCTCTAGTGGGCCAGTGAATTTAGGATCTTTTTTCTCCTTCAAATAGTTTTGCTATAATCTTTTCTTCTAGTGCTTGAATTGTGTGCCCATCTTCTAAAGATCCCACTACTTAAATTTCAACCTCATTTTGTGTGTGAGCTCATCTGTCCACAAGACTGGTAGGGTGAAATGTGTCATCAAAGAATTCCAAATACAATATTTGGCTCTATCGTCGACAAAACTAGCTCCAGCTTGTTCCTTTTTCTTTCCTGGCTTATTCCAATTCTGAGTGGTGATCAGGATGGTGTCCCTAACAATCACTCCGCATTGATTCACAAAGGCATTGGCGCTCTCTATGGGATCCAACGGTTGTCCCCGAATTGATTTACAAAGGCATTGGCGCTCTCTATTGGCGCGGGTATGGAGGAGGCATAAAATACTAGGGTTGGTGGGAATAGGTGGGAGGCATGTATTGTTGTGGATATGTTGGTGTAGGTGGTACATATGGTTGTTGGTAGGTGGGTGGCGGTGGCATGTAAGGCTATGGTGGTGGTTGGCATGGAGGAGCTGCCCTGTAGGGAGAAGGGGAATGGAGTGATGCAGCGTTGACGGAAGGTTAAAACCTCCAGGGACTTGACAAGTATATAAAAGCATGGCATCATGATTCCCATAGGAAAGCAGCTGAGAACACATGTCATTGAGGGTGGTTGTAGGCACTGCGTTAATGGCAACAACGAGGGAGCTGAACGTGCCATCAAGACCTTTCATAATATAATCCTTTAGCTCGTCATCATCGACTATCTTATCGGCAATAGCAAGCTCGGATGCAAAGTCTTTCATCTTGGTGATATATTGTTGCGTAGTCATATCAAGATTCTTGGTGTTGGTGAGGGCACCACGAAGTGTGGAGACCCGAGACTTGGACTGAGTGGAGTACATAGCGTGCAGCGCATACCACACATCGACAACATGGTGAAGGCCAAAAATATGGGGCAACACATCTCCAGAGAAGGAATTGACGAGAAAGCTGACAACTTGTTGATCTTTGGTGACCCAGACATCATGCTCCAGATTAGGGATTGAAACCTTCTTCCTGTTCTCATCTTTAGCCTCCAGCCTCTCTAGAGGGGCGCGGTCAGTCCCCTCAAGAAGGGCCATGACACGAGCGCTGCGAAGGGTGGGCAGAACGAGTGCCTGCCAGTCGAGGAAGTTTTCACTCGTGAGCTTGTTCGCTGGCGGCATCCCGATGGAACATGGCTTCAACCCTCGCACCGCTCTGCCTCCTCAGCTTGCTGCTGCTTTGTTTTTCTCGCTCGGCTTATGTAAGTGTCAATGTCATCTAAAAACCCATTATCCCATGGATAAGAAGGTCCAAAGCCTCGTGTCTGTCCGGCCTTTTCAGGATTCCCTAGGGCCTTTGTTAGCTCATTGTTCTCTCTATCGGGAACGAATTTTCCCTCTTGAACCTCTTTCATCACTTCAATAAGTGCATCTTTGGGTGCAACAATTTCTTTGTTTGCAACAATCTCCCCTGTTTCTAGGTCATACGATCCCCCATGCCCAAGTATCCAATTTCGAGACCTCAAGGGCCAACTAGTTGTAACTGGAGTGCCCCCTTTAGCCGCCAGGTCGGCCTTAGTTTTATCCCACTTGGGCACGGCACTCCTGTAGCCACTTCTGCCCATATGATGGTGCTATTTCTTTTTGGAAGCATTTAGCTTATTCTTTTCCAACCTTACATTAGCTGGTTCCGATTGGTTGTATTCTAGAAATGCTGCCCAGTTATCTCGCTGCTTCTCTAGTGGTCCAGTGAATTTAGGATCTTTTTTCTCCATCAAATAGTTTTTCTATAATATTTTTTCTAGTCCTTGAATTGTGTGCCCATCTTCTAAAGATCCCACTCCTTAAATTTCAACCTCATTTTTTGTGTGAGCTCATCTGTCGACAAGACTGTTAGGGTGAAATGTGTCATCAAAAAATTCCAAAGACAACCTTTGGCTCTATCATCGACAAAACTAGCTCCAGCTTGTTCCTTTTTCTTTCCTGGCTTATTCCAATTCTGAGTGGTGATCAGGATGGTGTCCCTAACAATCACTCCGCATTGATTTACAAAGGCATTGGCGCTCTCTATGGGATCCAACGGTTGACCCGCTCAGAGACAAGGTCAATTGTGAAACGGATATCGGTGGCCAACTTTTTGGCTAGGCCTTGTTTAGTTGTAGAAGTGGAGCCCGATGTGGAGGTCTAAGAGAAGAACATTCGTCAGCATATATATATATACAAAGAAATTAATGCATCTACTAGTGATCGTCAGAGGCTTTATATACCTCGCCATGGTCTTCACGTCGTCTCCACTATTGTCTCCACCATCGTCTCCTCAAGACAAATTTAGATACTGGAAGCCATCATATCCACAATCGTCTTCTCCATCATATTTTTTATAACCTCCAGTACCCTCAGTTATCATGTCGAAGAACTCCTCTTCATTTTCTCTACCGTCCATAGTTAACTAATACAGTAGATAAAACAATTTTGCATTAAGTAAAAGAATATTACAATTGCGATGACTCGGATACAAAAGAAAGATTAAGTACTAATAATGAAAACAATATAATATATCTCGGATAATCTAGATAATGCAACAATAACATAAGATAAAGTACAATAATACATCTCGGATAATCCAAATGATGCAACAATAATATAAGATAAAGTACATCTCGCTCATATCAAACTAGACGTCGACTACCGGGTCCTGAGCCACGGGAGGTGTACACCCAGAGATAAGGAACCATCACCGGAGAATAGCTCGGGTGAGATCCGTGAAGAACCTGCCACAAATTGGAGAACCTGATTTCCAAAATAGCCATATATGGGCGGATGTGCTCGTCCTCCTACCTGACACGACAACGTACCACCTCCACGGGTGTCGGCTCCCTCTGGACCGCTCCTGGACCACCCGACCGCCACTAAAGAAGCTCTGGGTCGATGATGATACCCGGATTACTCAACAAGCTACGAGTCCCGGCAGGTATCACCTCCCAGTGCCAACCCGGCGGAGCCCAGGCTCGGACATCCTTGGACCCGACGGAGTCCAGTACTCCGTCGTTACCGCCAAGTGGATGACAAGGACGCGACATAACTAAATAATAACATAAACACAAAATTAAACCCCCATAACCTAAACCCCGACCTTAAACTAAATCCCTAAAACCTAATTAAACTAAACCCGGTCCTGGGTCACAATATGTGGACTTTGGCCCAATCGCTAACTAAACTAAACCTAAACACTAAACTAAATCCTAAACACTAAATTAAACTAAACTAAACCTAAACGCTAAACTAAATCCCCTAAACACTAAACTAAACTAACCTAAACACTAAAGGAAATCCCCTAAACCTTAAACTAAACTAAACACTAATATAAACTAAACTACACCTAAACGTAAACCTAAACACTAAACCTAAATCCCCTAAACACTAAACTAAACCTCAACTAAACTAAACCTAACCTAAACCCTAAACGAAACTAAACACTAAACTAAATTAAACACTAAACACAACCTAATTAAACACTAAAATAATTAAATAGTAAACAAAACCTAATTAAAAACTAAATGGAGGGGATCGAATCGGAGCTCACCTAGACGGAGGGGTGGCGTGGCGGGGCGGGCGGCACGGAGACGGTGCGGCGGTGGCGGGATGGTGCAAGAGCTCCTCTCCACATGCGCGGGTGGCGGTGGGACTGATACATTGCTAACGTATCCATAATTATTGATGTTCCATGCTTGGTTTGATCTACTTTCTTATGTTTTGTCCACACTTTGGAGTACTTTTCATATGATTTCTTGGACTAACCTATTAACAAGAGCCACAGTGCCAGTTGCCTATTTTCTGCTGTTTTTGGTTCTAGGAAAGTCAGAAAATCAATATTCTCGGAATTGGACCGGACAAAAGCCAAAGTCGATATTTTACCGGAAGACTCACGGAGCCAGAAGACAAGACGGAAAGGGGCCACAGGGTGTCCACACCATGTGGTGGCGCGGGATAGCCCTGGCCGCGCCACCAGGTGGTGTGGGCCCCTTGGCCGCCCACCGACCTTGCCTCTTCGCCTATCAGAAGCCTCCCGATTCGAAAACCCTAAATCGTCAAGCCTCCAGCCACGAAAATTTCCGCAGCGCCGCCGTCACCGAAGGGGAGATTCGGGGGACAGAAACTCTCTGTTTCGGCACCCTGCCAGGACGGGGAAGTGCCCCCGGAGCCATCTCCATCGATCTCCACCACCATCTCCATCACCGTTGCTGATTCCCATGATGAGGAGGGAGTAGTTCTCTCTCGAGGCTAAGGGTTCTACCGGTAGCTATGTGTTCATCTCTCTCTCTCTATGCATGATCATATTGTGATCATGAGCTTTTTAATCAAGTAGATCTACCTTGCTACTCAAGTGCTTTAATAGATCTCTTCTCTCCCCATGTGTGTGAAAGTGACAGCATGCACACCATGGTGGCACTTAGGCTAGAGATTACAAATACTTGTTATGAGTTATATTTGAAGTTGGATGTCTTTATGAAATTGTGGTGTTTGTTTGAACCATCTAGTACTCAAGGTGACAGTGTGGGGTTATCTAGATGGGAAAGGCTTACTTTGAGGTGTGCTGTTATAGCCCTACCATGGATTAGAGTGTCCAACCGGAGAGTAGTTCAGAGTAGTATCATGAAGAGAAGATATTTATATGAGAGTGTTCACTAGCGAAAGTATGATCCCTAGGCCTTGTTTCTAAGCATTGAAACACCGTTTGCAATTAGATCTGTTACATGTTTGCTTGCTTCCATCTTTATTTTAGATTGCCTTTAGTCTCTTCCTACCCATCAATCACACGACAACAAGCTATTTTCTGGCACTGTTATCTTATATCCATACCACTTGTATTTCAATATCTCTTCGCCGAACTAGTGCACCTATACACCCGACAAGTGTATTGGGTGTGTTGGGGACACAAGAGACTTCTTGTATCTTGATTGCAGGGTTGCTTGAGAGGGGATACCTTTGACCACTTCCTCCCTGAGTTCAATAAACCTTGGGTGATCCACTTAAGGGAAAACTTGCTGCTGTTCTATAAACCTCTGCACTTGGAGGCCCAACAACTGTCTACAAGAATAGAAGTGTGTAGACATCAGGGACAGATGGTGCGAAGACGGTGCAGGCGGCTACGAGCTCCTCTCCACGAGCGTGTGTGGTGGTGGGACGGACGGCACGAACAGACAGCATGGACAGGCGGCAGAATCATCGGGGAAGAAGTGATTTGGGTGCTCCGGGTCGTCGCCACACCCAGGATGGAGGGGGAGGTATTTATACCCCCCCTTTAGCCTTGGTTTGTAATACAAACCGAGACTAAAGGGTACTGATTACCCACAAGTATAGGGGATCGTGTGTAGCCTTTTCGATAAGTAAGAGTGTCGAACCCAACGAGGAGCTAAAGGTAGGATAAATATTCTCTCAATTTCTATCAACCAGTGATACAAATCTACACACACTAAATGTTTGCATTATCTAGGAAATAAAACTAGAGCAACAGAACGAGTAATAGAGATAGCTTTGCATGATAATAAATAACAAGAAAGTAAAGCTAGTTGTTGTAGCAATAAATTACACTAAACTAACAGAACCATGAGTATGGAATAGTGGTGGTAATTGTGGTGGCTTTTGTCCAAGTTTAAATAGCAAATAGTGATGACCCACAAGTATAGGGGGTGTATCGCAGTATTTTCGAGGGAAGTGAAACCCAATTTATTGATTCGACACAAGGGGAGCCAAAGAATATTTACAAGCCTTAACAACTGAGTTGTCAATTCAGATGCACCTGGAAACAATCTTGCTCACAACAGTTTATCAGTAGCAATAGTAAAGTAATAGCAATATTAAAAGTAAAGACAGTAGAAACAATTGCAGTAAACAGTAGGATTAAAGCGTGGTAGACATAGGGATGGATGGACGGGCGTTGCATGGACAAGACAATTCGCATAGCAATCAAGACATAGGGCAATTGTAGGTAAATAAGATAAATCATCCAAGTACTAAATAATCATAGGCATGTGTTCCATATAAAGTCATACGTGCTCGCAATGAGAACTTGCACAACATCATTTGTCCTGCCAGCCCGTTTGCAACGGGGCCTCAAGGGAACTACTGGCAATTAAGGTGCTCATTGTAATAGAGCACCGGAGCAAAGCATTAACACTCCGTGAACACATGTGATCCTCACATCAAAGCCATTCCCTCCGGTTATCCTGATTGTTGTCAGTTCGGGGCCATTCGTTTCGAACAACAATGTGTGTATACAATTTGCAGGTAAGACCATAAACAATATTATCATAATGAATCAATAACATGTTCAAATCTGAAATCATGGCACTCAGGCCCTAGTGACAAGCATTAAGCATAACAAGTTGCAACAAAGTCAAAAAGCACTAATAATAGATACTAGACACCATGCCCTAACAATATGATACCATTACATGAACAATCTCATCCAATCCCTACCATCCCCATAGCCTACAGCGGGGGATTACTCACTCATAGATGGGGAAACATGGATGGTCGATGGAGAAGCGATGGTGATGATGATGGCGATGATCTCCTCCAATTCCTCATCCCAGCGGGGTGCCAGAACGGAGTTTCTGGTTCCGAATCGCGGAATCTAGTGGTGGCGGTGCAGCGAAACTCTTTCTAGAAAAACATCGAACCCCTTGGGGTTTTAGGTCAGGAGGCAACTTATAGGCGAAGAGGGAGGCCGAGGGGGTGCTTGGGGCGGCCAGACCACCCCCTGGCACGGCCAGGCCTGACCCGCGCGGCCAGGTGGTGTGGCCGGGCCCTAGCCCCTCTCCGTCTCGTATTCTGGCTCCTGGTGTCCCTCGGTGAAAAACTGACTTTGGCTTTTGTCCCGTCCAATTCCGAGAATATTCATTTTTTGACTTTCCTAGAACCAAAAATAGCAGAAAACAAGCAGCTGACACTGTAGCTCTTGTTAATAGGTTAGTCCAAGAAATCATATGAAAAGTACTCCAAAGTGTGGACAAAACATAAGAAAGTAGATAACACCAAGCATGGAACACCAAAAATTAACGTATCAAATAGATCAGATTCATTGTCTTCGATGCAGTTTTCTCTGTGGGAGAGGCTAAATATACATGCGCTTCACTACTTGGAATTACATGTACTATATGATTGGATTGTTAGCAAACATCTGTAAGTACTAACAACGCATTAAGGTTTCCCCAACCATAGCCTTAAGTTTAATGGTCCTCTTACTCCCATACGTGCAACGTTCCGGTTAGCGTCCTCAGGTTTCTGTCACTCCGGTAGAACTTCCCCTTCATTTTACAAATACTACAAACCCTATGATGCTTAATCCATGCACACACAAATATAATGGACACCAAAGGACTGTACCATATCAACATACAACTCTAATGAACCAAAGACATTCAACCATTCAATCTAAGAATAAAGAAACTACGCAAACATGACATAGATCATAGGATTATAACTTATAGCATCAAACACCATGTTTACATAGGACGGTATAGAGGTGTGTGGGATGATGAACCACTGCATACTAGAAGGATTAGGTGATGGAGATGGCGGTGAAGATGGTGAAGAGGTTGGCGGCACCGGCGGCGGCGCGGGGGACTCCTTCCCCGCCACCGGTATCATGGGGGAGCACCGCCCCTTAGCCCCCTTCCTTCATGGCTTCTTGGGAGCCCTCCCCCATGGACATGGGATCCATGGGGGAGGCAAAAAAACATGGCTTTGGCGGCTGCAAATTCGTGGGTGGAGATGTCTTGGGCGAATTAGGTTTCCTCCCTTTATATAGCTTCTCGGATTCCCGTCACCCCATCTTTAGCTGTAGTAAATCGGGCCTAGCGGGCCCGTCCGGACTCGGAATCAGCTAAATTTTATGTCCAGAACGTTTGTCACAAAAGTGCCAACAACATTGTAGCTGAAGAGTTTTCTGTTTGATGCCATCTTCGACCCGAAACGTGACCATCTTCAAAAAGAGTTCCGAGACAGATTTCTAAAAAAAATCCCAATTTGACTCCAACAAGGTTTCCACTTGTATTCTTGGTAATTCCTACACATCAAAGTGTAAAACAAAAACATTGTGCACTTTTGCAACTATTAGTAGGTTAGTCCAAATAAATCATAAAGTTTATACAAAAAGGAGTGTCAAAAGCATATTATTAGCATAAAACCATCAAAAATTATAGATACGTTATGGACGTATCAGGTACCCTTTAGTCCTGGTTTATATTACAAACCAGGGCTAAAGGCATTTTCGGCCACTGCTTTTCGTGCGCGGGCCGTACCCCTTTATCCCTGGTTTGTAATACAAACTGGGGCTAAAGGTACCCTTTAGTGGGTTTTTTGGCGCCAAAATGAAAGTGGTGTATAATTTTGGTGCCACATTCTCAAAGCCGTCCAAGCCATGCTTTCCCGCCATTCCCCCCGCTTCCCACCATGTTTTCCCATCATCCCCTCTCCCCCACAAAACGACATGTTTTCCCGCCATTTCCCTCTATATCTAGGTCGGTCGCCATTTCCTTCCACGCATCCACACCTTCCTCTCTCACAACAATGGACACAGCTTATTGGGCCTTTCTGACCCTCGAGGAGACCGAGGCGTTGTGCGCCTCTAGCTACCCATGACCACCGGGGTACTGACTACCTACTGGCTGGATGCTTAGCGCTGGAGGGGTTCATGTCCCTCATGTTCCCCAAGGTTCCACCCACCAGGCGGCCATCACGAACCACTTCTATCTCGAGATCACGACGGAGCAGCGGATGGATCCCTATTAGGATCCCAACAACTATGGCACCTAGAATGCATTCTTCACAAACAGGCGGGAAAGGGAGCTTGCCAGGTATGAGGGTGACCGCCCGCCCCCAGTAAACCACAACAAAGCCGGTTGCCGCCTGTGGTGGGCGAACCAGACTATCAGCGGCGTGACGCGCTACATCGCCATGGGAGATCATCCTTGCCTGAGGTACCCGCACTTTCACTAGCCGCAAAGCCATAAGAATGGTGGCGGTGGTGAAGGCCGAGGGCGTAACAGCGTCATCATTCGGGAGCCCCTTCCCCGCGCATCGTGAATTCGAGGCCGTAGTGGTAGGTACCCCCTCCTCCGTTCCCCCATGCACAAGTCAGGGAAGGGCTGAGGATCTAGCCGCGTGCTACGAGCGACGATGATGACGATTCCAAAGACAACCCTGAAGCTATGTACTACAGGGCTAGACATGATTATGACTAATTTTTACGTTTTAATATTGATAAATGTCTTTGGTGTTGGCCACAACAAGTTGCAATACTACCTATTGAGATCGAGACGGATCATATCCATATATATATAAGCAAATCACTAAAAATAAAGGTTTAATATTATACATCACCAACATCCACACATCTCTATTGTTGGGGTTTTCTTCTAATCCGTAACCATGGACCATCTTCCTTACTTAGCGGGATGCTTGGGTCATCCTTCACTATGAAGGGCGGAATTTCATGAAACTTATCATAATCTTCTGACATATCTATATTATCCTCCACCCCCACGATGTTTCTTTTTCCTGAAAGAACTATATGGCACTTTGGCTCATCGTATGTTGTATTCTTTTGCTTATATTTCCTTTTTCTCGGTTTGGTAGACATGTCCTTTACATAAAAAACTTGAGCCGCATCATTGGCTAGGACGAATGGTTCATCTCTATACGTAAGATTGTTGAGATCCACTGTTGTCATTCCGTATTTCTTGTCTACCTCAACCCCGCCTCCTGGTAGCTTGACCCATTTGCACTAAACAAAGGGACCTTAAAATAAGGTCCATAGTCAAGTTCCCATATCTCCTCTATGTAACCATAATATGTGTCCTTCTTCCCATTCTCGTATGTTGCATCAAATCGGACACCACTGTTTTGGTTGGTGCTCTTTTTATCTTGAGAAATCGTGTAAAATGTATTCCCATTTATCTTGTACCCTTGGAAAGTCAATATAGTCGAAGATGGTGACCTGGCCAACAAGTACAGCTGATCTCCAATAGTAATGTCATTCATGAGATGTGTCTGCAACCAACTGCCGAAAAGTATCCATGTGTTCATCACTAATCTAGCAGCCAGGCTTCCCTGAGTTGTTGGAGCGTACAATATTCTTGTGTTCCTTGATATACTGAGCCACCAAGGTGGAACTTTGCAGAACTGTGTAGTGTGCTTTAGCGAGAGAATACCCATCCATACATATCCTTGCTTTCTTTCCTAGCATGCCTTTTCCACTTAGTCTACCCTCATGCCGTGATTCAGGAACACGGATGGGCTTAAGGTCAGGAATAAAGTCAACACAAAACTCAATGACCTCCTCTGTTCCATATCCCTTGGAGATGCTTCCTTCTTCCCTAGCACGATTATGAACATATTTCTTTAAGACTCCTATGAACCTCTCAAAGGGGAACATATTGTGTAGAAATACAGGACCGAGAATGTTAATCTCTACTACTAGGTGAACTAGGAGGTGCGTCATAATATTGAAGAAGGATGGTGGGAACACCATCTCGAAGCTGACAAGACATTCGACCACATATTTTTGTAACATTTGGTAGACTAGCTAGATTGATTACCTTTTGAGAAATTGCATTGAGCAATGCACATAGCTTCACAATGGGTACTCGAACATTTTCCGGCAGAAGCCCCCTCAATGCAACCAGAAGCAACTGGGTCATAAGCACGTGGAAGTCACAAGACTTTAGGTTTTGAAATTTTTTCTCTGCCATATTTATTATTCCCTTTATATTCAACGAGAAGCTAGACGGGGCCTTGATACTATAAAGGACTTCAAAAAAGATTTCCTTCTCTTCTTTGGTAAGAGCATAGCTGACAGTACCTTGAAATAGCTCTGGATGCTTGTCGTCTCGGTCTTTCATACGTTGTTGGTCCTGCCGTGCTTCCGGTATATCTTTATTCTTCCCATACACGCCCAAGAATCCTAGCAGGATCACGCAAAGATTCTTCGTCAGGTGCATCACGTCAATTGCAGAGCAGACCTCTAGGACTTTCCGATAGGGTAGCTCCCAAAATATAGATTTCTTCTTCCACATGGGTGCGTGTCCGCCATTGTCCTTTGCAATAGATTGTCTACCAGGTCACTTTCCAAATATTACTTTTAAATCCTTCACCATATCAAGTACATCACCCCAGTACGGCAGATAGGCTTACTCCGGTGATCTGCCTCACCATTTAAATGCTTACCTTTCTTTCTTAGGGAGTGTGCGGGCGAAAGAAAATGACAATTCCCTGGGTACACATTCTTCTTACATTTATCCAAATATATACTTTCAATCTCACCTAAACAGTGCATGCATGCATTGTATCCCTTATTTGTCTGTCCTGAAATGTTACTAAGAGAAGGTCAACAATTGATTGTTATGAACAACAACGCTCGTAGGTCAAATTCCTCCTATTTACGCTCATTCCACACACGTACACCTTGTCTGTGCCACAACTGTAGGAGTTCTTCAACTAATAGCCTTAGGTACACATCAATGTTGTTGTCGGGTTGCTTCGGGCCTTGGATGAGCACGACATCATAATGAACTTCCGCTTCATGCACAACCGAGGAGGAAGGTTATAGATACATAGAGTCATAGGACCGGTGCTATGACTGCAGCTCTGCTCCCCAAAAGGATTCATTCCATCTGTACTTAGACCAAATCATAAGTTCCTCGTATCACCTGCAAAGTCCGGAAACTCTTTCTCAATTTTTATCCACTACGACCCATCAGCAGGGTGTCTCAACATATCGTCTTTCTTACGGTCTTCCATGTGCCATTGCAACAACTTGACATGCTCTGTGTTTCTGAACAAACGTTTCAACTGTGGTATTATAGGAGCATACCACATCACCTTGGTAGGAATCATCTTCCTGGGGCACTCGCTCTCAACATCACCAGGGTCATCTCGCCTGATCTTATATCGCAATGCAGTGCATATGGGGCATGCATACAAATTCTCATACTCCTCACCGCGGTAGAGGATGTAGTCATTAATGCATATATGTATCTTCTGCACCTCTAATCCTAGAGGACAGACAACCTTCTTTGCTCCGTATGTACTGGCGGGAAATTTGTTATCCTTTGGAAGCAACTTTTTCATTATTTTTAGCAACTTTTCAAATCCCTTGTCAGTCACACCGGTCTTTGGCTTCCATTGTAGCAATTCCAGTATACTACCCAGCTTTTTGAGGCCACCTTTGCAATTTGGGTACAACAATTTGTTGTGGTCCTCCAACATCTGCTCGAACTTCAACCTCTCCCTTTCACTTTCGCATTCTCCCTTTGCATCAGCAATGGCCCGACCGAGATCATCATAGGGCTCATATGATGCCCGTTCTTCAGCTTCTTCTTCATCACTGTCTTCCATTGTAATACCATCGTATTGAGGGAACATAGGTCGGTAGTTGTAATCATCGTTCTCTTCTTCATCGTCGTCTTCCATCATAACCCCTCTTTCTCCAGGCCTATTCCAACAGTTATAGCCTATCATGAAACCGGACTGAAACATGTGGCCGTGAAGGACTATTGAGGAAGAGCATTCCTTATGATTCCGACAGACACCACATGGACAAGACATAAAACCATTCTGCTTGTTTGCCTCGGCCACAAGGAGAAAAGAATGCATGCCTTTAATAAACTCACTAGAGAGTCGGTCAGCGTACATCTATTGTCGGCTCATCTGCATTGTATAATTAAGTACATCAAACGGAATCATGATGCTAAAATTAGTAGTGGTCTAAAAAAATTAAAGCACACAACCGAGACTAAAGATATGATGAACCTTTAGTCTCGATTGGAGGCATCAACCGGTACTAAATGTGGATGTGGCGACAACACTCACTAGTAGGAAAATACTTATCCACAGGTTCCTTATCAGTGGCGCACATGGTCCTACTATCCATGGCGCACGACCCGGTGCGCCACTGACTACTCTGCTATCAGTGGCGCCCGCCCCGTGTGCCACGGACTTCGTTATTGGTGCGACACTGGTAAGCATTTTCCTACTAGTGACTACATCATGGGCGAGTGTCGACACTATGTCGTGAGTGGGCAGCACTAAGCCAGTGAGTGCCGACACTATTTGGGTGGGTGGCGGCACTATGGCAGGGGTGAGTGTCGACATTATGTCTTGACTGTCGACACTATGTTGTGCCGCTTAATCTATAGATAGGTATGCATTCTTGTGAAGAACTGCAAGATGGTGTGCGAGAGCAGGGACACCACTACGACAAAGCTTCTCGAAGATGTCTTAGGATCCCGTCCTTAGACATCTTTGAGGAGGTCGCCATAGAGGCACTCCCTAATATGTGAAATTTGTTAGCTACCCGACGTATTAATCTATAGCTAGAGAATTTATTAACTCCAAGATGGTGTGAGAGGGACACCACTATGGCAGAGCTTCTTTTAGATGTCTTAGGATCCTGTCCTTAGACATCTTCGAGGAGCTCGCCATAGAGGAGCTTCTCGAAGATGTACTATGACGTCTTCTTATCAAACTTTTGTGAATTAACCCTATTTTTGTTAAGACGAAGAAGGGAATTTTGCCCAGCTAGCTAGGATGATGAACTCATGCATGTATATTTGTGTGCTTCTGTTAATCAAATGAATTTCGAGACTATGTGCCAAAACAAGATATAGATCTAATCCACATATTGAAAATGATATTCACCTTGGAGTTCATTACATTAATACAAGATAGATTGAATCCAAACATTGATCTCATGTTATTATTGCAAAAATTACTAACATGGGTATACCCTACATGTACTCGAGCTTGGTATATACGGCCTGAATACGTAGAGGCCCACGGTGTCGCCAAGGCCCAAATGAAGAACTCGAGTAACCTACGGACTCTCGATTGCTTGAAGAACAAGAAGAAGCTAAAGATAGAAAGTTAAAAGGGGAAAACCCTAACATGTAACCGACTCGACCTGCTACCCGAGACCTAGCCTATCTATATAAAGGCTAGGAGAGGCGGCGAGGAGGACACACGCAACCCTAGTTTCCACAACCCTCGCCAGATTGCATCTGCGCACCATTGTAATCCTCGATTCCTTTGATAATTCCACGAGCAGACAAGCAGGAGTAGTGACCTCTACGAGGCATGAACCTGGGTAAATCTTCGATTCCCCTGTGCTTGTTTTCTAGCTGATAGATGTCTCCAGCGCTCCCTCCTTCTCCAAAACCCAAGTCCATAACAATGGGAATTGATGAGTTAAACCCTCGTCAATTGGCACCGTCTGTGGGAATTGGGAGTGCTGATGTTGCGGCTTCTTCGGCCCCATCAACCATGATCTACAACTCCGCAACAGCGGAGATTCGCTAGCTCTTCGGTGCGTTCGACTTCACCGTCCACACGCCAGCCACTCGCCTGGCCTTCGAGTTCGTGGGCGACGGAATCAGCCTAGCGATCAGGAGCTTCCGCTTCCATGTTGGTCAGATGGGCATGCTTTGCATGCCCCACCAACCGATGGTGCCATCGATTGCCCCAGCATCGTGGTTCCCTCCATCGATCGACACACTCAGTGAGCTCAACACCCCGACAACAGTCGAGAACACGGTCAGCGATAGCAGTCGCGAATCCAATCTGAGCGATTTGGCAACTGAAGATGGGGCATACGGCTCTGGATCTGAGAGCTGCGGGAGCAGCAGCTTCCCCAATCACTTCATGTGCACCGTCATCAACGCAGGTGACACCTCTGCCAACCGCGACAACACGGGAAACCATGGCAATGAAACCGACCCGCCCAATGGCGGCAACGGTGGCAATGGTGGCAATCGCGCCCCCGTCAACTATGGAGGAGCAATCGAACCTCCAACCATAACAAACGAGCAAACCGGCGAGCGCGTCGCGATCAGGCTCAAAGAACAAGAATGGGCTCACTGCCGCGAGGCCTTACGAGGCAACCCTCTACCCTTCGGATCTCTGCAAGAATTGCTAATGGGCTACCACTGGCTCCTGAAGGAAGAATTCAAGCACCAAGTGCAAACAATCGTGCAACTTGAGGCGTGTAAAAAGGCGGCAGATGAGTCGAGCCTTCGACGTGCCGGGCTCTCCTCCCACGGAGGATCCTCCTCAAAGGGCAACGAGTACCTCGCAAACAAAAGGCGATCTCAGATGGCTCATCTCACCGAGCAAGAACGCATAGAAGCTGCAAAGGTCCTCGACTTCAGCTCTATGACAGTCGACACATGGGGCAACGTAGTCCCCAAGACGCCACAGGCCGCGGTGACAGCAGCCACCATGTACCTCCTCAACAACCAGCCGCCAGCTGGAGATCCCCGAGCCGCCATGCATTGATCTACGATCGCGGGCTTGGGACTAGTCGAAGCTGCCCTCGACAAGGAACCAACACCAGAGCCGAAAAAGGCAAAGCGCTACTCCTCGCCCTCATCCAGCGACGACAGTCACGACCTTTCTCGACGCCGCCGCTCACGGCAACACGACCACGACTATGATGCGCGCGATGACCTCACACAACGCAAGATCGACAAATCAAGGGTGCGATGTGCTCGGTCGACTGACTCGGAAGAGGAAGATGTGGAGCTCTGTGGCGCCAGATGCTTCAGCAGGTCCATCAGGCAAAAGCGAATGCCCAAGGGGTTTAAACTCCCGTCAGAGAACCCAAAGTTTGACGGCCTACAGGACCCGAAGATCTGGCTGGAGGACCACATCTCCTCCATCAGGCTCCACGGTGGTAGTCGAAGCACGGCCATGCAATGTCTACAGCTATAGCTGCAAGGTGCCGCTCGAGCATGGCTCAACAACCTCCCACGCGGATCAATTCGCAGTTGGGATGAGCTGGTTTACAGCTTCGTGGACAACTTCAAGGGCACATACAAGCGGCCTGCATCAATCGAAGAGCTGAGATGCTGCCAGCAAAGATCAGGCGAATCGCTATGCTCCTACATCCAAAGGTGGTCCATCATCAAGAACTCCATAGAGAACATCTCAGAGGATCGTGCGATTGACGCATTCAACGGCGGCGTCCGCTGCATAGAGCTCAGAGAGGAGTTGGGCTGCTCAAAGCCCAAGACCATCGACCACCTGATAGAAATCGCGAATCAGTGGGCCGATGGAGAAGATTCGGTGAAAAATCGCGTCCACTCCGACGAGGAGGCAGAACTCGAGCGCGGACGTGACCGCCAGGGCAAACGCCGCATGCGCATCTACGATGACCGCGACAACATCAATATGGTCGCAGCTGGCTACGCCGACAGACGCAACGATAACCGCAACAGCGGATACCGTAGCAGTGGATACCGTGACTCCGAGAAAACCACGCAAGTGTGGCAAGGCCGCAATCGTGATGAGGCACCCGTGACATCCATTGAAGACAAACTGTCTGGGCCATGTACGGTGCACTTCTACATCGACAAACATGATGGAAAGAAGAAGTCAGCCACCTCCTCAAGGACTGCCGCGAGTTCCTCAAACTACATGAGGGATTGGTTCGGATGAATCGCAACGCAGTCGAAAGAGGCTACGGAGCCGCTCCAGGCGCCGTGGCACATGGCGCTCTGCCACCACCACCTGGAATACCCCCAAACGCAGTTGCCCCAGACCAACACCAGGGAGGCGAACCATACCCACGAGCCATGGGTACCATGATGATCCAAAAAGGACGCCCCTCAAATAGGGTGCAGAAGGCCATCACTCGCCAAGTCAACTTGGCCACAAACTCGCCACCATCCACCACTGAGTACCTCAGCGGAAGCGAGTCTTGCATCACCTTCGACAAACGCGATCATCCGCCTCAAGTACCTCGTCCAGGCCATTGTCCCCTCGTACTCGAGGCGCAAATCGGAGGTTTCGACATGAGTCGCGTCTTCATGGACGGCGGAAGCGGCCTCAACCTTATATTCACGAGTACCTTGCGAGCAACGAGGATCCCTCTGACTTGCCTAGAAGCCTCGGACACAACATCCCACAGCATCGTCCAGGAAAAGGCGTATATCCCCTGGGCAAAATCAACCTCGATGTCATCTTCGGCACGCTGAAAAACTTTCGGCGCGAGCGCTTCGACTTTGAGGTCATCGACTGGCCCTCATAGTACCACTGCATCTTCGGACGTGTCGTGTTTGCCAGGTTCATGGCAGTACCACACTACGCCTACCTGCAAATGAAAGTGCCAGGTCCCAATGGCGTCATCACAATCAACGGGAGCTTCGAGAGATTCGACAGTTGCAACAGGGAATTCAACAGAATTTCCCAGTCCTTCGGCATGCAGGAAGAACTCGCGAGACTAAAGGAGTCGACAGACAACAGTCTGCCTCCCCTAAGCCGGCCAAGTTCATCCGATCTATCTTTCGACTCATCGGTGCACACAAAAAAAGTGCAGGTCCACCCATCGGATCCCGCCAAGATGGCCCTCATCGCCAACAACTGGAGTCCCGCATAGGAACTCATGCTCGTCGAATTCCTCCGTGAGCACTGGGAAATCTTTGCCTAGTGTCCAGCGGACATGCCAGGAGTTCCTAGGGAATTTGCCGAGCACGCACTCAACGTCAACCCAGACGCAAGGCCAGTCAAGCAAACAATCCGGCGATTATCTGAGCCACGAGCAAAGGCAGTCGGAATGGAGATCAACAGACTCCTCGACGCCAAATTCATACGTGAAATCAAGGAAAGCACTTGGCTTGCCAACACGGTGCTAGTACCAAAAAAGGACGCGGATATCCTGCGGATGTGCGTGGACTTCACCTCTCTGAATAAGCACTGTCCAAAGGATCACTTCCCGCTACCACGAATCGACCAGATCATCGACTCCACCGCAGGATGCAAGCGCCTATGCTTCCTCGATGCCTACTCAGGCTATAATCAGATTCGAATGAAGGAGGAAGATCAAGAAAAAACAGCGTTCACAACACCCTTCGGTGTGTTCTGCTACAACACAATGCCTTTCGGGCTAAAAAACGCAGGAGCCACCTACCAGCGGTGCATGGAGGCTTGCCTCAAGGATCAACTTGGTCGCAACATTCAAGTCTATGTCGACGACATAGTAATCAATACCAAGGAGGAAGCCTCCCTAATCAACGATTTACGTGAAACCTTCGCCAAGCTCGACCGCTACTGGATCAAGCTCAATCCGGACAAATGCGCCTTTGGCATACCATCTGGGCAACTACTCGGATATCTCATCTCCGTGAGAGGAATCGAGGCAAACCCGAAGAAAATAAAAGCCATACTGGCCATGGGGAAGCCGAAAAACATAAGGGGCGTCCAGCAGCTGGCTGGGCGAATCGCGGCCCTCAATCGATTCATCAGTCGAATGGGTGAAAAGGCAGTGCCCTTCTACCAACTCCTCCACAAAGCTGAAAAGTTCGAGTGGACCAACGAAGCGCAGGAAGCATTCGAAGACCTCAAGCGCCTGCTATCCACTTCGCCAGTATTGGTGACCCCACGAGAAAGGGAACCAATGTTGCTGTATATCTCCACCACCAACCAAGTGGTCAGCATAGTACTTGTGGTCGAACGAGCCGAGGAAAACAAGGTCCATGGGGTACAATGCCCAGTTTACTACCTCAGCGAGGTCCTCACGCCAACAAACCAGCGATACCCGCACTACCAGAAGCTGGCGTACGGCTTCTTCATGACCGCCCGGCGACTGTGCCACTACTTCCAGGAACACCCAATTGTGGTGGTTAACGATGCCCCGCTGGGGCATATCCTCAATAACCCGGACGCCACGGGACGAGTTGCGCTTTGGGGAATCGAATTGTCTCCATAAGACATTACATACGAAAAGCATGACCGAATCAAGTCGCAAGTTCTTCCTGACTTCCTTGTGCACTAGATGGAAAACCAGCTCCCCGAAAAACCAGATATGTCCTACCTCTGGACAATGCACTTCGATGGATCCAAGCGGAAGGACGGAGCAGGTGCAGGTGTCATACTGACATCGCCCCAAGGGGACAAGCTGAAGTACATCCTGCGAATGCAGTTCACCGCCTCCAACAACGAAGCTGAATACGAGGCCCTGCTACATGGGATGAGGATGGCAAAATCCTGCGGCGCCAAGAGGCTCATTATATACGGCGACTCCAAGTTGGTTGTCAACCAAACAATGCATGAGTGTGACGCACTGAACGACAACATGATCGCCTACCGCGACCTCTATGACACACTCAAAGGGGACTTCGACGGCTGCGAGCTGCAACACGTAGGCTGCGAAAGCAACGAAGAGGCGGACGCACTCGCCAACATAGGCTCTACCGCGCCCCCATACCACCTGGGGTATTTCTTGAGCGCATCTGCGAATGCTCCATCAAGCCAAAGGCATCAGAGAAGAAAACAAGCGCAGCAACGGACTCGGGGCTATGCCACCCAATGAGCCAATGGCACTCGACGACCCGGAGCTGGATACAGGACTCGAAGGACCAATGAGCGTCATGATGATCGAATCATCCTGGACTCAGCCGTACATCATGTACCTCCTCAGCAAAAGGCTACCGGACGATCTGACTGATGCACGACACATCGCGTGGCGATCCAAGGCATTCGCTGTTATCAACGGCGAACTATACAAGCGCAGCATCACAGGAGTACTCTAGCGATGCGTCTCCACGGCGCGATGGAAGAGCTGTTCTCCTCGACATCCATGAGGGAACCTGCGGACACCACGCTGGTAGTCGCGCCCTCGTGGCCAAAGCACTACGAGCTGGGTTCTACTGGCCTACGGCCATGCGCGACGCCAAGGACATCGTCCAGAAATGCAACGCATGCCAGCGATTCACGGACAAGCCGCACGCACCTGGCGCAGAGCTCCGGCCAATTCCATTGGCCTAGCCCTTCACGCAGTGGGGACTCGACATGGTCGGCAAACTCCCCAAGTCCTCGTGAGGAGGCTACGTCTACCTCCTGGTCGCAGTCTGAAAGTTCACCAAGTGGATAGAGGCCATGCCAGTGACCAATCAATCAAGGCACAGCGCAGTCAAGTTCTTCGAGTCCATCGTCTTCCGCTTCGGAGTGCCACACAGCATCATCATAGACAATGGAACGAACTTCACATCCAAGGAGTTCCAAGAATTCTGCGAGAATCTGGGGATCAACATCAGCTACGCCTCGGTAGCACATCCATAGACCAACGGTCAGGTCAAAAAGGCGAACGGGCTTGTCTGTGGCGGCATCAAGAAGCGACTCCTCCGGCCACTCGAACAAGCTACGGGTTGCTGGCCAGACAAACTACAATCAGTACTCTAGAGCCTACACACAACTCCAAACAGTGCTATAGGCTACACCCCGTTCTTTATGGTGCACGGGGCTGAAGCGGTGCTACCCGTTGAGGTATGGTACAAAGAGCTGCGCATGGTCGCTTACTGCGAGCAGGAGTCAACCCTGGCACTCGAAGACTCCGTCGACCTCCTTGACAAGGAAAGGGAAATCGCCGCGGAAAGATCAACGATCTACCAGCAGAACCTGCGCAACTACCACAGTAGGAAGCTACACCCCAGATCCTTCGTCGAAGGTGACCTGGTCCTGCGACTGAAGCAGCAAGGACATCTCAAGCTCGAGTCCCCCTGGGAGGGACCATACGTGATTACAGAAGTAATCCCAAGTGGCATCTATCGCCTTCAAGATTTAGAGACTGGAGTCGCATACTCCAACCCCTGGAACGTCGCGCAGCTGCGACGCTTCTACCCTTAGTCATTTTTATTTTTACATTGCAAATAAGGCCACTCAGCCAAGGCTACTTAGCCACACATTGTACTTCGTACTGTCTCACGAATAAATACAGCTAAGTGCCCCAAAACTCTGTGTTCTCCTTTATTTTTTCGCAACTTATCCACTCGGGGACTGCGCCACCCTATACACATCTGTTCTACGAACTAAAACGCGATATCCTGAGTAGCTGGCACATCAAGCGAAACCCTTGAGACACATCAACCCAGTTGCAACGCACCTGACAGGTTGACAAGGGATTGATATAAGCGCATGGCCAGGCTAACGAAAATGAGTCGCATAGTGCAACGCACTCACAAAACATACACGCTAACAAGCTCTTTATACATCATCAACAATCAATTATGCACATCATTACATACGAACTTTACAACACTGGTACACTTATGTGCAGGATACAAATTAAACTACTATTGCAACAAGAGAATGTTGGTTTGCTCCTCAAACAAGTCAATGATCTCCTCCGTTGGGTGATCCACCGCCTGATAGTGAGGCACCATATTCCAAGCAGAACCCGCTGGTGGCGCAGGTGGACCAGCCGCAATTGCCGCAACATCTACATCAGGCCTATGCAGTCGCACCAGCGACAGAGCGGCCTTGGCACCAGCCACCAACTACTGCCTTACATACTCGCGAACCGTAGCTAGGTCTTGGAACTTGGCAAGGAGGGCTAGCAGGCTCGATGGAGCAACATCCAGCGGAAACATCGTCTGATAAATGTTCTTCAAGCATGACTGTGACTTCTTCAGAAAGTGCAGCACTCGCGACGCACGATCCTGCAGGGTCGCCAACGTGATCGCACGATCATGATCCACCCAGAAATATCCACTCTCCTGAAAGTGCTCTTGGGTCAGATCATGCATGCGAATGGCAACCCTATCTTTCTCATCCCGCGGATGGCGAGCGCTGACAACTATACAAAACAACAACGGAAGTGTGAGGATAGCACACCATTAAGAGTGACTACAAGGTAAAGATAAGAGTAAGCAAACTAACACTTAAATTGTTCGCCCAGCTGCGTCATCTCCCCCAACAGATACTGTTCTTGGGCGGTGGCCTTCTCCGCCTTTGACTTCCATACATCCGCGTTACCGCGGAGCACGGGCAATTCACGCTCCAACTGCTTCACACGATCACGCAGTCGCGAGAGCAGAGACAGCTCATCCACCCTCGAGCGCGGCGGTGCCAAAGTATCATCAAGGGGCGGCGAATCCTGAGGTTCCCTCAAAGGATCACTTGATGTGCCCTACCACAAACCAAGCAAGAAGCAATAAGAATACCAAATCGACACACAGACAAAAGATTCGAGTGCATTCAAGATTAGCAAAAAGTATCAGCAGATACACTCGCCAAAATGCATGTTCTTGACAAGACATAAACTAATCAACTATTACAAAGCTACTGAGGGGCAACTGGCTTCTTCAACTTAGATAGCTTTGGTGGCCTCATCGAGTCCGTGGCGGTATCAAATGCCACTGACTTTCCGTCGGCCCCTAATGCCGCAGCCTTTGCCGCCTTCTTGGCTCGCTACAGCTCCTCAGAATACTTCGCAATTGTGCTAATTAGTTGTGGCCCATACTTGCCACATGCAGTCGCGAAGGGAGCAAAGACTACCTGCTGGTCATCTGTGCTAACGGGCATCACCCTTGAGACCGCTGTAGGATCAACTTCGACTCCGTGGGCCTGCACCATAGCGAGTGACATTGACGCGCTAGCCGCACGAAGCGAGTTCTTAAAGCTTGCAGGGACACCCCCGGCGAAAGACTCCACCAGCTCGTCCATGTTCTTGATCAGCTCAGCCTTGGGCATCAGCTCCTCCCGGAGGCGACTGAGCATGCCCTTGGCCTTGGAGAGCATATCTTGAACAGCAGAGCTACGGTCCTCGACTGCTGAAAGTGCACCCGCCAAGGCATCATCACGAAGGAGGGCCTGAGGATCGAAGCTCAAACCGCCAACATATGTACATAAACCCACACATGGGCACGAAAGTCAGCACCAGCGATAAAATCAAACAAAGAACGATAATGATATCCAAGTAAAGTACCTGAGAGGGCCTTGGCAATCGAGAAAAGTTGTTCTTCGAACAACTTCTCCCTAGCTGCAATGGAGGCACGCAGGTCCTCTTCGCGCTTCTGTGCCTCGTTACGCGCCGCGATTGCCTCATCGTGGCTCTTCACAGCCGCAGCGAGCGTCTTTTCTATGGTGGCGGCATTGCGCATAAGGGCATTATGTTCAGCTACAAGAACAAAACAAAAGGGATTGACTATCAGTCGACTACAGGACAACGATGCAGAAGAATGAGAAGTAAAGAGCGCTTACTTTCTACCACGCGATGGCGCGTATCCAGCATTGCATGCTGGCGACCCATCGCAAGCACCTGCTCCGCTAAGTCAGCGGCTTCCTTCACAAGGGGCTATCGCAAAAGGAAAAACAACAAAGGATCAGCAGAAGCCACAGATAACATCGACTGGAACATCAGAAGAAGAGATACTACACTTACATGATCCTCCAATGACTCCGAAGTCGATTGGCGTGCAGTCATCCGGGCAACCATCTGATGCTCCCTATCATGTGGAGAACTGGATGAGTTGTGCCCGGAGTGGGCCGCCAATGGAGGAGAAGGAGCACGCTCAACCTCTTTCTTGGCCCTCGAGGTTGCGACTCCAGATTCTTTCAAAAATTGGACGTCGCCAGAAGATGACGACGCCTGCTGACTGCAAGACAAAACCAACATCAAGAAAGGGCAAACCCAAAGAAGAACCAAAAAGGACAACTCGAATACTTACCAATCAAACTTATCAAAGTCAAAGGTTGGCTCCCCTGACTCTGACGAGGACTCCTTTGGCAGTCGCATCTTCTTGCGAGAAGAGGGCACCACGGCACTCAAAGGAATGGCAGGGATCGGCGACTCCGCACCAACGCCTGCACCTTCCGGAGTCGAAGGAGACGACGCATCGGAATCCTCGCTGCGTGAGCGCTTGTGAGTATCCGGACTACCCGACTCGGGGGCTTCCTCCTCCACATCAGATGGGACGGTCGACTCCGACTCATCCTCTTCCAAGGATTTGCGAGGGATAACCCCCTCAGGAAGAGGGGGCATATAGGGTGACACCGCCCAATCCTTCATACATATCACAATTTAGCACAAAGTTAAGAAACAGCAAAGAAGCAATCAACAAACTAAGCTACTGTGTAGCACAACTATACCTCAGGGGGAGGATTAGCAGCATCGAATAGAGGAATGACTGGTTCACTGGGGAGCACATCCTTGATGGTGTACTTGGTGACCAGTGGAACCCTTTTCTCTACCTCACTCGCGGACATGTCATCGGTAGACACGCGAGTGACATCGTCAGCGCTAGCCCACTGAAACATGGGATGGACTCTGGCCTGCAGGGGCTGGACACGACGGTGCAGCCACGTGCGAATGAGGGCGCAGCCTCCCTCCTCTTTGCCTATGCGACTCTCGAGGTCGCAGACGCGCTTGTACAACACATCTGTCTCTGCGGACTCGCCATCCATGACCACATTCTTCCAGGAGCGCCTCCTTTGGCACGGCGTCGCGGGGTCGAAGGGTGCGAGTCCGAAGTGTTCTCCGTTAGCCTTCTCATCGCGGACGTAGAACCACTTGTCCCTCCACCCTTGGACAGACATCGCCAGCTTGATGTCGAAGTATGTGGCGGATGGATCAACATGGATTCCGCAGCCGCATACATCATAGACTACGGAGCCAGACGCCGATTGACGCTTCAACTTAAGAGGCGCTTGAAGAGGCCAAAATCCGTCTCGATTCCGAGCCAGCACTCGCAAAGGGTGATGTAGCAAGCTACGTGGAGGATGGAATTGGGGGATAGCTGATGGAGCTGGAGCCCGTAAAAACAAAGAAGGCCCCTGAAGAAACGATGCAGGGGCAACGAGAGGCCACGAATGATGAATGCTAGGGACATCTCTCGAAAACCGGCAGGAGGAGAGGGGATTACCTCGCCACCGGGGATGCGCGCGTCGGCGACTACAGCGGACAACACTCCGTCTTGGCGAAGAAGACGAAGATCCGAGGACTTGATCATAGATGGACGCCACGCGCCATTCGTGACGCGGGTGCCCGTGCCCTTCTTCTTCCTGCCAGCGGCGGTGCTGGTGCCCGCAGCGGTGGAGCCGCCCTTCTTCTTCATCGCAGCAACGGCAACAATGGAATCGGCCACATCACCTCCTTTCTTCTTCCCCATTATGTGGCGGTGATGCGACCGGAGGAAGTAGCTGGGAAATGTGCGGAGCTGGTCTAGCGCCGCGAAGGGAAAAGAGCGCAGAGAAAGCAGAGGAGCAGCAGCAATGGAGATGAAGGCAAAGGATGAATGGAAGTAGATGTGAATTTTACCGTCGCATCATCACTTCTTAACCCCTGTAAGATGCAATCCAACGGCTCAGAAAAACCCTACCAGACGCATGGTGTTCATCGTGCTCGACACATGGAGGAGCTGAAACGCGAACCGTCCCCCCACTACTCCCATTACGCGCGGAAATCGAGGAGACGTAGTTAAAATAAAGATTACGCACGCCCGGTCAAATCAGAGTCAGGGAGTGGGACCCATCGCTCGTCATGTCCCGTCAAACTCGCTCACGCGGGCAACTGAGGTCATGAAATTGTCAGCACTGACGTCATCAAAAACTACGCAGCAGAAGACTTCGACTACTTTAGTCCTCGCTCGAGTCTTCAACTCCACCAAGCACTCGGGGCTACTCCCATAGGGAGCGCTGGTCGCGCACCCTACGATTTTTTCTTCTTCTTTTATAGGAACATGAAAAATCAAAGCAAAACCCAATCACTCAAAACACGGTTCGACTATGGACATGGGTTACTCCCATAGGGAGCGCCAGAAGCAAATTTGACTGAAACAAGCAAACAAAAGACGACAGCAATTGCAAAAGTTCTTTAGTCCCTGTCTGAGTCTTCGACTCAACCAGGCACTCGGGGGCTACTCCCATAGGGAGCGCTGGTCGCGCACCCTATGATTGTTTGTACAAAGTAATGTGTGTTGATAACCTCCACACTTGAAGTTTATGGAGACACCGCCTCATAATTTTTCCCCACAAAGAGACTATGTCTCCTGGGTCACCTGAATCATCTCCGCGATGATAAAATTCAGATGCCGCGCTTACAGCATGAAGATAAGACCTGAATAAGGCCTGGCAACGCATTAGCCGTGCACTACCAGAAATATATCCGTGCCTACAGGTACGATGAACATGCCTTGACGGACGCGTCGAGTGCTCACACCCATATACTGGAATTCGACTCCTGTAAGACCTCTGCGTCTTTAGTCGAATTACACCACCACTTTTCCGGATTCGAGTCCGGGGACTCGAGTTTGAGTAGATGGCGTTGTTTTATCCTAAGGTAGTTAACTGATACCGGTACATCGGTTAAATCAGGCACGCACATCAACAATCCCTATGACATAAACAGAGCAGTCGAAAAACATACTCAGTCATACACTCAAAAGGCTTCATAAAGTCTCCAGTCGAATCTGCGATTCCACTGGACACTCGGGGGCTACTGACATGGGTATACCCTACAGGTACTTGAGCTTGGTATATACGGCCTGAATACGTAGAGGCCCACGGTGTCGCCAAGGCCCAAATGAAGAACTCGAGTAACCTACAGACTCTCGATTACTTGAAGAACAAGAAGAAGCTAAAGATAGAAAGTTAAAAGGGGAAAACCCTAACATGTAACCGACTCGACCTGCTATCCGAGACCTAGCCTATCTATATAAAGGCTAGGAGGGGACGACGAGGAGGACACACGCAACCCTAGTCTCCACAACCCTCGCCAGATTGCATCTGCGCACCATTGTAATCCTCGATTCCTTTGATAATTCCACGAGCAGACAAGCAGGAGTAGGGACCTCTACGAGGTCTGAACCTGGGTAAATCTTCGAGTCCCCTGTGTGCTTGTTTGCTAGCCGATAGATGTCTCCAGCGCTCCCTCCTTCTCCAAAACCCAAGTCCATAACAATGGGCATTGATGAGTTAAACCCTCGTCAATTACTACCAAACTAAATCCACAAATCCATCTACTTGTAGAGCATGAAATGAGCTAATATAGCAATGGGAGTTGAAAGGATGAAGTTGCTCACTTTTTAGAACCTTTGGATAGATGGGGCTCCGCAAAATTTTGACAAATCTTGAGAAAAATTGGGCATGAACTAGAGCTCGAAGGAAGAAAGGGAGAGGAGCCACCAGCTTGAAAAGGAGGCTCGGGCAGGGGGAAGAAGATATAGCCGGGCTATTAGTCCCAGTTTGTGTCTAGAACCAGGACTAAACTTTAGTCCCGGTTCGTGTAACAAACCGGGACTAAATGGTTTCAGGCGGCGCCAGTCTGCCTGAAACCCTCTAGTCCCGGTTTGTTACACGAGCTGAACTAAAGGGTCTGTTCGAACCGGGAATAATGTCTGCCACCCCTGCCTGTTCTAGCCGTTGGGACCAGTGCATTTGTGCCGGTTTGTAGCAAAACCGGGACTAATACCCCTGGACCAAAGGTCTGTTTTCTACTAGTGATTCCTCTAGCGAGCTATAATAGATTGGCTAGAGATGCCTATATCGTGGAAAATAGGCAATTTTTCGTTAGTATGTAACATAATTGCAACATTTCCTATTACACCATAATAATCATTTATAAATGTAGCTACATTTGAAACACACTAACACAACATAAACTTCTATGGTTGCAATGATTATTTTGTTGAGATAGGTGGGTTTGAAAAAAACCCTCTACTCTCTTGGATTTCTTCTAGGGCCTTCATTGTTACCTTTTTTTCACTCTTTGACTTCTTGATCTTGAGTTGAGTTGCTTTGACCCTGTTGACTATGCCACATAGGACTACATAGGTCCCATTCGTAGGAATTAGCTATTCCCACAATATTATTAAACCAAATAAAGATACAAATTATTTCCAAGTTAAACATCCTAAGCTATAGTATTGGTGTATAAATATGTGCTTAAAAATATTTCTATTTTAATATAAAAATTATTATTCAAAGTATTTGTTTAGATCTAGTGTGATATAGTTTATATGATTATTAAGATGAAAAAATGCCCAATTATCTTACTCCCTCCGACCCATATTAGTTGACTTATATTCAGCTAGATACGAATGTATCTAGTCAAGTTTTAGTGCTAGATACATCCTTATCTAGACAAATTTGAGTCAACTAATATGGGTCGGAGGGAGTACATAAATTTACTAGCTAGATTTTTTGAGCCAGATCACTCTTCACACAGTTTTCACTAAACAAACAATAACATATACCATGTCCTAGTATATTATAAAACCTTCTTTTCTCTTCTCTACTAGTGCTTTGGAGATTTCATTTGGTGGGCTTGTGGATGTGGTAGTGTGGTACCATATCCTTTTAAGTGTGGATGTGGCAGAGGGTTTGGGGTGTTGGCACGAGGGTTTCCGTTGTTTGTTTAGATTATTTTCAGTATCTTCTTCGGGATGTTGGTGACAGCTACGTAATGAAGTCAGAATAAAGTCATCCCCGCCCTATTCTCACACCGGTGGTGTTAGCTTTGCGACAATCAAATAACAAAGAACGATAAAGAAACCACAGCAAAGGGGACAGAGATTTAACGTGGAAAAACCCCTCCAACAAAGAGAGAAAAAACCACGAGCGCCATCCAGCAAAACTTCACTATACCGGGGAGTGTTTATACAACGCCGAGGATTTTCACAGATGCAACTTATCCCAGCCATCGTCTTACAAGAGGTTTATATAGCGGTGGTAACCTAGGTCATCAACGATCCGTACCGCGGGGGCCCAAGCCTCCGGCGACGGGTCTCACTCCGTTCCGTCAGAAGTTAGCCTCCTTAATAGAATTTGGATCATACTTCAACAGGTGGCGCGTGGAGTCTTCTGTCTGGTGGATCTCTTGCGATCCGGTCGATTTTCGTATTCCTTGGTGTGATTTCAGGTCAGTATCCTCCGATATATGGTTGTCATCTTCGGCGATGGTTGCTGCTCTGGTGCGCTGACTCTTTTTTGGCCTTAGCATTACGACTTCCCGTATGTCTAATACAATAAACTTTACTCCAACAAGCTTTGCTCGGCTCCGATGATGGAGGGGCGAGGACTGGCGGCGCGCCTTCGGCTCATGCTAGTGTTTGTAATCATCGATAGGTGGTTCAATGATCTATTTGTAATTTTTATTACTTTTGAGACTTTTTGTACTGCTGTTTATTGATTATTAATGGATCGGTGGAATTTCGCAAAAAAAAGTGTACACCGTGTTTTAAATTAGATTTGGTTTATAAAGATGTAGAATAGACACTAGTAGAAAACGGGCCTCCAGTCCCGGCCCGTAAGGGGCTTTAGTCCTGGTCCTGGTAACCGGGACTGGAGGGGCGGGACAAAAGGCCCACCCATTAGTCCCGGACCGCTTACCAGCCGGAACCAATGGGCATCCACGTGGCTGTCTCTGCGGGCGCGGGGTGCCACCCAATACGAACCGGGACAAATGGTTCTCTGCCGCGGCAGAATTTTAGGCACTTTCTCTGTCGCGGCAGAATTTTAGGCACTTTCTCTGCCGCGGCAGAGAATTTAATTTGTATTCTTTTTTTCATTTCAAAATAGTTTTCTACGCTACCACATACCGTACATGTTCGTGCATACATAAGATAACTTCTCTTAAGATCGAGCATACAAATATATACATGATAGTTACACATGGAGATCACAATTATCGGGACTAGAGTCCGTCTATTCAATTACACGGTCGGGGATCATCGGCGCCTATTCACACTAAATTCTTCGGCATCATCTATCATCCCGTTCATCAAGAATCCTGCCAGTTCTTCAGCAATTGCTACTACGCGTTGCTGTGGTAGGAGTTGATCCCGCATTTTCTCGAACTATATAAGAAAAGGAGATCAATATGAATATCAATCATGATCACAAAAAGTGACGGTAATAAAAATAATGTTATGAATGTATTGCTTACATCGACTCTATAATCATTCAGCTCACTGGTAAACGTGTGACTGAACTCGCAAACGTAGAATCCACATAGTTTCGTCCCCTGTGGCTGCCTCGCGCACTTTACGAGAACAGAATTCAATCAAAATAATAATCCAGCATCATAATTGTATTGAAACTAGAAGTAAAGAGATGCGCCTACTACTTACCGAGACCGGCTTAAACGTCAGCTTCTCGGTAAAGTCACCCGTAACCGCACTCTTGAACTGGTTCCAAACCCTACCCGGTAAAGAAAATGAATGAGTTATTTATTACGTGATATCTTAGGAAATCAACGAAAGAGACCGCTGTAGCGCGAAAATTACCTCTGGAGCATGTCCTGCATGTCACTAAACTGTTCCAGGGGTCTCTTTAATGGGTCCATGACTTCAACTCTTCCCTTATACAGTTTTAGCCTTTTCGGGTTCCACCGGTTCAACTTTTGTATAACGCGTAGATGCGTCCAACTTTTTGGCTGGGCCTCGTTTGGAATATTTTTTGCTCGATGTGGAGGCCTAAGAGAAGAAACATTCGTCAATTTATATATATATACAACTCAGTTAATGCATCTACTGATCACCAGACTTCATATATATACCTCGCTGTCGGCTTCTCCACCACCGGAGCCGTCGGCTTCTCCTTGATCATTTCAGTCGACCTCCTCTCCCTCACCGGAGGGGTTCAGATAAATCGACGGAGATTCAGGTGGATCAACATGGGGGGTATCGTTGATCATATCCTCGAGAATTTCTTCCTGTGCTAGGTCTCTTATGATTGGATCCATAGTTTCTACAAAATGCACACAATAACATTTTTCATTCAATATTGCTACATAAAATAACACTAAACAATAATATGAACACGAAATTTGCTACCATAATACTAAACAATAGCAAAATTCTAGTGATGCCCTAACCCTAACCCTAAGTCCAGGCAGCCCGCAAGCACCACCACCCTAACCCTATCTCTGGGGGCCCACGAGCACCACCACTCTAACCCTAAGCCCGGGGGCCCGCGAGCACCACCACCCTAACCCTATCTCCGGGCGGCCCGCGCGCGTCTGCCATGTTCACCTTATATTTATTTAGCACTACTATATATGCAATATACTACTATATATATAATATTCATCAATATATGCAATATACTACTATATATAATACTATAATATTACAATATACTACTATAATGCAATACACTACTATATATACTATAATATTACACTACTAAATAATATTACACTACTATATACTATAATAATATTATACTACTATATAGTATTACACTACTATTACACTATAAATAGTAATAATAACATATATACTACACTATGAAAAAATAAAAGAATAAATAGAAGTGGCCATGGGGTGGTGCGGAAAGTAAAGGGCGCCACCGCCAGCGTGCACGCACCGGCCTGCTTGCCCGCTGTGGTCGGCGCCACCACCGATGTGCACGGCGGCATTCCGATGATGGCGGCGCGCGGCGGCGCAGGGCCGGAAAGCAGAGGGCGCCGCGCGCGGGGGCTCTAGAGGCGGCAGCACGACGAAGTTCGGATGGCGGCGCGCGGACGGCGCAGGGCCAAAAAAGCAGAGGGTCACGGGGGTTTATTACTTGGTCGACGGGGATGCACGCGCACGGCGGCGGTGCAGTGGCGGCACGGATGGCCATAGAAAAATTTGGCAGCCTGCCTGCGTAAGTTCTTCGTCCTCGCGCGCGATTTTCCCTGAAGTGAGTGGAGATGGTGGGGGAGTGAAGGGGCGGTGATATAAGGGGAAGGACCTTTAGTCCCGGTCCATATAACGAACCGGGACTAAAGGGTCTTTAGTCCCGGTGCGTTATACGGACCGGGACTAAAGGTCCCCCCTTTAGTCCCGGTGCGTGCCACCCACCGGGACTAAAGGGTTTTCGGCCCAGCCCAACAGGCACGCGCCAACGCCACACCTTTAGTCCCGGTGTGTAGCACGCACCGGGACTAAAGGTCCTTTTTTCAAAAAAAATCACCCGGGGCGCGCCTGTTTAAAAAAAATCAATTAGCATATTATTTAAACATTTGAATTTTACAGTTTTGGCATACTTATGAATTTGAGAAAATTTTCAACATGAAATGTTCTTGAATTTGAATAACTAATCCAAATCTATTTTCTATTTTATAAAATAATTATTCTAACTAGTGAAACTAATAACCATTTTGCCATTTTCAATTTAAAAATGCATTAAATATTATATTTTGCATATTTTTAAATAAGTGATTCAAATCAATTTTCTGTTTTATAAAATAATTATTCTAACTAGTCAAACTATTAACCATTTTGCCATTTTCATGTAATTCCGACGCTCCGGTGGTCTTCCTCCGGCGAAACCCTAGACCAGTTTAGGGTTTAGGGTTTTTGGTTTAGGGTTTAGGGTTTAGGGTTTTTGGTTTAGGGTTTAGGGTTTAGGATTTTTAGTTTAGGGTTTAGGGTTTAGGGTTCCCTCCTCTGACTTAGGGTTTAGGGTTCCCTCCTCCGAAGATGCCATATGGCGTGTGCACGAAGGTCATCTTCGAGAAGTTCCGCCACGGGAGATTTCCTAATCCTTTCCTCCATCCATGGGGATGAAACTCTCCATCCATGTTGGCTTGGTCGTTGCCATAGCACATCTAGACTCATATCTGCCGCCTCTCTCCACTCTATCCCATGGCTTCCACCATACCTCTAACCCCAGGGAGGCGGAGATGGAGTCTTTCACGGGCTAGAAGGAAAATATTTTCCGAGGCGGAACTTCCGAAGATGCCATAGGGCGTGTGCACCAAGGGAATCTTCGAGAAGTTCCGCCATGGAAGATTTCCCAACCCTTTCCTCCATCCATGGGGATGAAACTCTCCATCCATGTTGGCTTGTTGAGTTGCTTGCCATGGTGTATCGATGCTCCTTTTATAGGCACGACACCGCTTCTACTTTGTCTTCTTCCTCCGACAGGGCGTCGTGCACTACATGCTTTATCTCATCGAGCAGTGCATCCACCCATGTGTCCTTATCCTACCGACAGCTTTAGTCCCGGTTTGAGCCCCCACCTGGTACTAAAGGTTACCCACGCGTCCTTATCCCACCGACAGTTTTGTTAGATGACACAAAAACCACCTTTAGTCCCGGTTGCACCCACCAGCCGGTACTAAAGGTTAGCCACCCCCCAGATAAGGCCCTCCCAGATAAGCCTCCCCCAGATAAGGCCCCCCATCTTTTGTCCCGGTTTCAGCCCCCACCCGGGATGAAAGTTTCCCGAGCCACTGCGTTCCCGCGCTTTCCACCGGTTCCCACCTCTGTCTTCCCGCCATTTTTTCAGTATATATATGTACGCTTGGCCTCCATTTACATATCACATCTAGACTCATCATTCTCTTCCCATGGCTTCCATCATATCTCTAACCACCCGGGAGGCGGAGGCGATTTGCGCCTCGAACTACCCCTGCCCACCGGGCTACCGCGTCCCCACCGGCTGGATGCTAAGCGCCGGAGGCATGCCGGTCCCTCCTGTCCCTCTAGGTGTGGAGCGCCGGATGGCCATCACGAACCACTACTACCTCGAGCTCACGCCAGAGCAGCGGAGGAATCCCAACTGGCATCCCGACTATTTCCCGACTTGGGAAGCCTTCTTCATCAATCCGCGTGAGAGGGCGCTCGCTAGGCACGAGGAGGACGGCCCACCTCCTTCGAACTTCAACAAGGCCGGCCGTCGGATGTGGTGGCACGGCCGGACTCTCCAGAGTGTCATGGCCTACAACACGACCGGCAATAACCCCCGCCTGCGGTACCCTCAAATCCAGCCCACGCGTGCCCAACCTTCAAGGTTCGACTACGGCGACCCCGACGACGACAGCGACGACGGCGCCGGTGACTACTACGACTACAGTGGCGTGTATTACAGGGCTAGGCAGGACCATGACTGAATCACTCCAACCATTAGGCATGTTTCTTAATTTTCAGTTGTGCTATGTATCCTTAGTGTTTGTGGGTTCCTTCTCTTGTGATGGTTCCTTCTCTTTGTGTGATCACCTACCGTGGCTCAGAACGTCTAGTTTGATTGAGCAAGATGTATTACATGAAAGGGGACCTTTATGTCTCAAATAAAAGGTTTAATACATTACATAGATTTATGTCTTAAATAAAAGGTTTAATTACATAGATTTATGTCTCAAATAAAAGGTTTAATACATTATTACACATCACCAACATCTAGTGTTGTGGTTTTCTTCTGCACCGTAGCCATGGAGAATCTTCATCATTTAACAGGATGCTTGGGTCAGTTTTCACTTTGAAGGGCAGAATTTCATGAAACTTATTGTAATATTCTGACATGTCTGTCTTATCATCCACTCCCACGATGTTTCTTTTCTCCGAAAGAACTATGTGGCACTTTGGCTCATCGTATTCTGTACTCTTTTGCTTATCTTTCCTTTTTGTCGGTTTGGTAGACATGTCCTTCACATAGAAAACCTGAGCCACATCGTTGGCAAGGACGAATGGTTCATCCATGTATGCAAGATTGTTGAGATCCACTGTTGTCATGTTGTACTTTCCGTCTACATGTACCCTGCCTCCTGTCAGCTTGACTCATTTGCACCGAAACAAAGGGACCTTAAAAGTAGGTCCATAGTCAAGTTCCCATATCTCCTCTATGTACCCATAATATGTGTCAATCTGCCCATTGTCATCTGTTGCATCAAAGCGGACACCACTGTTTTGGTTGGTGCTCTTTTTATCTTGGGCGATCGTGTAAAATGTATTCCTATTTATCTTGTACCCTTGGAAAGTACATATAGTAGAAGATGGTAACCTGGACAATGAGTTCAACTCATCTCCAACAGTGGTGTTATTCATGAGATGTGTCTGCAACCAATTTCCAAAATTCTTCTCGTGTTCCCCTTTAATCAAGGTTTCAGGCTTCCTCGGGTTTTCAGAGCGTAGAATATTCTTGTGTTTCTTGGTATACGGAGCCACCACGGTGGAATTGTGTAGAACTGTGTAGTGTGCTTGAGTGAAAGAATGCCCATCCCTACATACCATTGATTTCCTTCCTAGTGTGCCTTTTCCAGTCATCCTCCCCTCATACCGAGATTCAAGAACACCAATCGGCTTAAGGTCAGGAAGAAAGTCAACACAAAACTCAATGACCTCCTCTGTTCCATAGCCCTTGGAGATGCTTCCTTTTGGCCTAGCACGGTTATGAACATATTTATTTAAGACTCCCATGAACCTCTCGAAGGGGAACATATTGTGTAGAAACACAGGACCGAGAATTCTAATCTCTTCGACTAGGTGAACTAGGAGGTGCGTCATAATATTGAAGAAGGATGGCGGGAACAACAACTCGAAGCTGACCAGACATTGGACCACATCAATCTGTAACCCTGATAGACTTTCTCGATTGATTACCTTCTGAGAAATTGCATTGAGGAATGCACATACCTTCACAATGGCTAGTCGAACATTTTCTGGTAGAATTCCCCTGAATGCAACCGGAAGCAATTGCGTCATAAGCACATGGCAGTCATGAGACTTTAGGTTTTGAAATTTTTTCTCTTTCATATTTACTATTCCCTTTATATTCGACGAGAAGCCAGACGGGACCTTGATACTGAAAAGGACTTCAAAAAAGATTTCCTTCTCTTCTTTGGTAAGAGCGTAGCTGGCAAGCCCTTGAAACTACCCTGGATGCTTGCCGTCTCGTCCTTTATGATGTTGCTGGTCCTCCCGTGCTGCCGGGGTATCTTTTGACTTCCCATACAAGCCCAGGAAGCCTAGAATATTCACGCAAAGATTCTTCGTCAGGTGCATCACGTCGATTGCAGAGCGGACCTCATGCACTTTCCAATAGGGTAGCTCCCAAAATATAGGTTTCTTCTTCCACATGGGTGCGTGTCCGGTAATGGGGTCTTTCGGAACAGGTTGTCCTCTAGGACCCTTTCCAAAGATTACATCCAAATCCTTGACCATACCAAATACATCAGCACCACTACGGGGGACAGGCTTCGTCCGGGTTTCTGCCTTGCCATTGAAATACTTGCCTTTCTTCTTTAAGGGATGACTGGGCAGAAGAAAACGACGATTGTACGGGTACACATTCTTTCTACATTTATCCAGATATATACTTTAACTCTCATCTCAACAGTGCGTGCATGCATTGTATCCTTTGTTCGTCTGTCCTGAAATGTTACTAAGAGCAGGCCAATCATTGATGGTTACGAACAGCAACGCTTGTAGGTCAAATTCCTGCTGTTTGTGCTCATCCCACACACGTACACCTGGTTTGGCCCACAACTGTAGAAGTTCATCAACTAATGGCCTTAGGTACACATCAATGTCGTTGCCGGGTTGCTTCGGGCCTTGGATGAGCACTGGCATCATAATGAACTTCCGCTTCATGCACAACCAAGGAGGAAGGTTGTAGATACATAGAGTCACGGGCCAGGTGTTGTGACTGCAGTTCTGCTCCCCAAGGATTCATGCCATCGGTACTTAGACCAAACCATAAGTTCCTTGCGTCACCAGCAAAGTCCAGGAAGTCTCTCTCGATTTTTCTCCACCGCCGACCATCAGCAGGGTGCCTCAACATCCTGTCTTTCTTACGGTCTTCCATGTGCCATCGCAACAACTTGGCATGCTCTTTATTTCTGAACAAACATTTCAACTGTGTTATTATAGGAGCATACCACATCACCTTGGCAGGAACCCTCTTCCTGGGTTGCTCGCCCTCAACATCATCAGGGTCATCTTTTCTAATCTTATACCGCAATGCAGTGCATACCGGGCATTTATCCATATTCTCGTACTTCTCACCACGACAGAGGATGCAGTCATTAGGGCATGCATATATCTTCTGCACGTCTAATCCTAGAGGGCAGACAAGTTTCTTTGCTTCGTACGTACTAGAGGGCAATTGGTTATTTCTTGGAAGCAGCTTCTTCATTATTACCAGCAAATTTTCAAATCCCGAGTCAGTCATACTGGTCTCTGCCTTCCACTTCAACAATTCTAGTGTGCTACCCAGCTTCTTCTGGCCATCTTCACAAGTTGGATACAACAATGTGTTGTGGTCCTGTAACATTTGCTCGAACTGCAACCTCTCCTTTTCTGTGTCCCAGTCTCGCCTTGCATCACTAATGACCCGACCAAAATCATCAACGGGCTCATCTGGTTCCCGTTCTTTACCCCCTTCTTTTTCATTATCTTCAACTGCGGTATCATCGTATTCAGGGAACATAGATCGGTAGTTGTCATCATCGTTCTCTTCTTCATCGCCGTCTTCCATCATAACCCCTCTTTCTCCGTGCTTGGTCCAAACATTATAGCCGGACATGAAACCGGACCGAAGCAGGTGGCTCTGAATGACTCTTGAGGAAGTGTGAGCCTGCTCATTCCGACATTCAACACATGGACAAGACATAAAACCATCCCGCCGCTTGTTCGCCTCGGCCACAAAGCGAAAAGAACGCACGCCTTCTCTGTAAGCGTCAGAGCGTCGGTCACCGTACATCCATGGGTGGCTCATCTGCATCATACAACCATGCATATATATCAAAAGCAATCACGATACTCAAATTAGTACCGCGCAGTCAAAATGAGAAAATAGTTGCTAACCTTTTAGGACACTTCAAAACAAAGAGGAGAAACCTTAAGTGTCGCTCTGGCACCTCATATCATATTTTGTCTTGTGTGAACTCAAGTGGCATCGCTCTAATAGGCATTTCACCAAACACCTCTAGTGCATATGAAGAAAAAAAGTTAGCACAAAGTTATACCCACCTCTCACATAAGAAAAAAACAGGAGAGAGTGGAGGGCTGGGTGCATATATATAGGGCCAGGCCATTAGTCCCGGTTTGAGATACAAACCGGGACTAAAAGTTCTGCCAGGAGCACGCGCGCCGGCCCAGACCCATTTGTCCCGGTTTGTATCTCAAACCGGGACTAATGGTTCCTTATGGACCGGGACATAGTGCCTCGGCCTCCTCGGGCCGTCTGGTTCGGACCATTAGTCTCGGCCCTAGCCACAGCCGGGACTAATGGCCCGAACCAAAGGCCCATTTTCTACTAGTGAGACCCTAAACAAAAGGAGAATTACAACCATGACCCTAAGCCTAAAAACTCTCGCTGAAGCCGCATCAGAACTTTTCATCATCGCGCCACCATATCTATTGCCGATCACGACAACTTCGAGAAATTCGGTCACTGAAGTCCCGCAAAAACAACTAGAGGACCAAACCTCTTAGAATCGCCACAGTAGTACTGCAGACTATATGATGAAGATTGACAATCGCTCCAAGCATATCGGTACTAGAAAAAATGCCCCGACCTAGCCAGGCAGTCACGCGAGCATCGCCAGACTAGACCGTCGACCTTTGATTCGCCTGATTTCGGAACTTCTTTGAAAAATGGAGAGGAACTTTAGCTTAGGGAAATATGCATACTTCCAAACAAGCCCACGAACTCCGCTAGCTACTGGGCCAACTTGCCACAAAATTTATTCTACGCCCACATCCCTTCTGCTCCACCAGCCCAAGCCTCAAACGGGCCGAGTGGCCCAGCTAGTCGGCCAGCCTCCTCGTCGTCTCACGCGACCACGCAACCCCGCCGGCGCCGGTCGCACCGCCACCACTGCTGCTCATGGCATGATCCCAGGCCGCCGCTGCCGCTGCATCATACACCGGCAATGGTGATCCGGTGGCTCTACCCCACTCGTCAGCCATTGTTGGAAGATTTCTCTGTCTCTGCGCAGACAGAAAGATCTGTTGCCACTGTTGTTGCCATCGTCCGTTGGGAGTCTGTTCCGCGTCTCTGTGCGCGACGATTTTGCGGATCTGGACGGACGTGTCATCCATCATGGTACCTTTTGTCCAGAGGTGGACGTGTCTGACGTGCGCACAGGAATATCTGGGCTAGGCGGCAGCCAGGCACAAATATCTGGTGCCACTGCCACTGTTGCTCGCTGCCGTCGGTTTCCCATCATTTGGCCACACACGTCCGGCTGTCCCATCTCCGGCGACGAGTGGCCACCCGTGCTCTATCCTCCCCTCTCCGGCCCCGCCCCGCCCCGGCCCGGCCCGATGATCGCCTCCCATCCCCTCTATAAAAATCTCTCACTCGCTCCAGTCATCAATCAGGTGCCCCGGCTCCCACTTCCACCCCTTGAACGCTTCCGCCATCCCACGCCTCCCGCGGATCCGCCGTTCCTCCTCAGGTGAGAGCGCATCCTCCCTCTCCGGATCGACTCGATCGTGCTTGGTGCCATAGGGTTCAGGCGTCATGTTCTGTTTCCGGGTCGGAATCTGTGTGAATTGGCTCCAGTGTTTGGGTCGCAATTGTGCTGCTATAATCCATTTTGTGCAATTGATCCAATTTTGTTGCGCTATGATCCATTTTGTGCAATTGGCTCCCGTCCTGTGTTTGCCGGGTTTGGACCTCATAATTGAGTACGATTTTGTCATGTACTACTATAAACGTAGAGATCAGTCTGTAGTTGCTGCACAAACGCATACCAAATTGCCACTAAGACTTGGTTCAGGCTTCAGACACAGCTAGCCTCTTGCCATGTTAAAAAACTAAGAAAACAAAGCGCCACTATAATAGGTGCCAGATATTGTAGTTGAACCAAAGCAGTACTGTCTGCACATTTTGGCATTTGCAGATAGTATAAAGTATGCAGGTTCTTGTCTATAGCAAAATATGGGGATTTTGTCGCTGACATGTGGGGTCCAGACCTACATGCCAGTGAAACAGGGGACGGCAAATTGTCACAGTGCAAACTGAAGTGTGGGTTATGATCGAATTTACCAGCAAAATATATATTGTGTACAGCCGCTAATCTGTAACTTATAAACAGGAAATGGCTGCGCTGCGACCCTCCTCGTCAGCGACGATGGGAATGAACAATAGCTGCAGCACCATCAAGTTCCCCAAAACTGCGCTTCTGCCTGGTTTCGGTGGTATTGCACGCGCTCAACAGGTGCAGGACAGGAACGCTAGCCTCACCTGTTCAAGGCCCAAGGCAGCTTCAGTGACTGACCAGTCAGTAGCAGAGCCAGCAAAACCCAGGCAGAAGAAACACACTGTCGATCCTGCTGCTCCAGAGTTTCTGCCGCTCCCAGCATTTGAAGAATGCTTTCCTCGGAGCACCAAAGAATGCAGGCATGCTTCCTGTTTTTTGGTTCATCTAGCCACTCTACACAGATTGCCACCATGGTTAGGTTTCAGTATATTGATCATACCTTATGTTTGCTGTGGTTATCTTCTGCAGTGAAGTTGTTCACGAGGAGTCAGGTCATTCCCTCAAGGTTCCATTCCGGAGGATCCATTTGACCGGAGATAGTGGGCACTTCGATACATATGACACCAGTGGTCCACAGAACATAAGCCCAAGGCTTGGTAACTCACTGGCCTCATCTTTCTTGCCATGTTTTGTCTTAAGATGTTTAAAGTGCTTTTACTTCCAGACCAGCTATTGAATAGAAACATAGACGGTGTGCTTGCTCTGATGCATCTATGCATTTTGCGCTTACTATTTGTGCCTTGCGCTGATCTGTGCGAGAATTAGTTAAAGAATACATGGTTTCAATAGTTGGATGGTATCCAATCCCTGGTTTTGAGTTGAGGCTTGAATTCCAACTTGAAAAATAGTTGAAGAGGCAAAATAGACTTGTCACATTTTTATGGTCATATATCAGATATCACTCTAGATACTTATGTGATAAATTTAGTTGTATTCATACTGTACCATCCTTAAGTCTTATAACTAGCTGAATCCCGGTGCTTTGCTTAGGATAGTATAATCATATTACCCTAGTTAGCACATCAAGTCATCTTATTGGGCTTGGTCGGAGGTGTTTTCTTTCCCTAACCTTTTTTGTGGATATTTTGTTTGCAGATGGAGGGGTGAATGCACTTCCTCCTCCACTTTTATAGTATATTAAAGATAAAGATAGATTCAATTAGAAAACAACAGAAATGTTGGCAGCACACAAGGTTGTGGTCGTCATGGTCTTGATGTGCTAAAATGTTAGTCAACCCTATATACTCTTGTTTATAGTGTTCTAGAATAAAACAGGAATGTTAAATGGTTAAGTATCCTTGGAAATTTTGTATATAAGTTCCATAAAAAAGTTAGATATTACAGGAATAGCAGTACAGTTATTTTGTTCATCTGAAATTATTCAGATTAGTTTTCTTGCCCCAAGCTTAAAATTCAAGATATATAATTTTATTTATAGTAAGTTCATTACATTTTACAGGACTCCCAAAGATAAGGAAGGAATGGATTGACAGGAGGGAGAAGTTGGGCAGTCCTCGATACACGCAAATGTACTATGCTAAGCAGGGAATCATAACAGAGGAGATGTTGTACTGTGCCAACGTGAGAACCTCACTCCTGAATTTGTCCGGTCTGAGGTTGCCCATGGACGAGCCATTATTCCTTCAAACAAGAGGCACCTGGAATTGGAACCCATGATTGTTGGAAGAAACTTCCTGGTAAAGGTGAATGCAAACATTGGAAACTCAGCTGTTGTGAGCTCCATTGAGGAGGAAGTCCACAAGCTCCAGTGGGCCACAATGTGGGGAGCTGATACTGTCATGGACCTTTCAACAGGGCGCCATATCCATGAGACCCGGGAATGGATTATTCGTAACTCTTCAGTTCCTATTGGGACTGTTCCTATTTACCAAGCACTTGAGAAAGTTAATGGTATTGCGGAAGATCTGAGCTGGGAAGTCTTTAGGGAAACTTTAATTGAACAAGCTGAGCAGGGTGTTGATTATTTCACAATCCACGCTGGTGTGTTACTTCGATATATTCCTCTTACAGCAAAAATAATGACTGGCATAGTTTCACGTGGTGGATCAATCCACGCAAAATGGTGCTTAACGTATCACAAGGAGAACTTTGCTTATGAGTACTGGGATGATATTCTTGACATATGCAATCAGTATGATGTGGCACTATCAATTGGTGATGGCTTGAGGCCTGGTTCTATTTATGATGCAAATGACAGTGCTCAGTTTGCAGAACTGCTGACTCAAGGGGAGCTAACACGCCGAGCATGGGAGAAAGATGTGCAGGTGAGAATAGTACAAATAAAGTTGGACCAAATAGAGTTGTTTCCGTTCCAATATCACATATTCAAGTATACACCGTCACAGTTTTATGTTATTGTTTTAATATTAGTAATCAATAACAGGACGTTCTAAATAATCTTTAATTATGCAATCGAACTCTGATACAAATTCCACAGACAAGATTATTAACTATGTTATCCATTAAATTTAGCATGAGATTGAAATGAATATTCAAGTAACTGGTGATAAGTAGAAACAACATTTTGTTTTGCACCACAACTGAATATGGTTGCCAGATCAGAAGATTGCATATTGAGCATAAAAGGCACCACTTTTAACAGGACATAAATTTGCTATTTATAATCTGATTATTTCTATGCCCATGACTAATGTGCACACAGCTACTTTTTTGGAACAGTGTATAGGCAATGATATTCACTTATAGAGCTTAATAAGCTTACCTAGAAATGAGTTGTCAAAAGACAACATGTGAGAATATATTAAAGATTGATTTTCCAAACTCTTGATTTGCAAAGTGCCCCACAATGATGAATTGTTTTTATTTGCGCTAGTGGCTCGATAGTTAAACTTGGAACTGTATTTTTCTCTGAATGGTGAATTGTTTCTATCTGCTTTGTAACTTGGTCTTTCTGATATTCCTTCACTTGTAGGTGATGAATGAAGGTCCAGGGCATATTCCGATGAATAAAATTCCTGAAAACATGGAGAAACAGCTGGAGTGGTGCAATGAAGCACCTTTCTATACATTGGGTCCATTGACAACTGATATTGCACCTGGTTATGATCACATCACCTCAGCCATTGGTGCTGCCAACATTGGGGCTCTTGGCACTTCACTTCTTTGTTATGTAACACCAAAGGAGCATCTTGGGTTGCCTAACCGTGATGATGTTACGACAGGTGTGATATCCTATAAAATTGCTGCTCATGCTGCTGATTTGGCAAAGCGTCACCCCTACGCACAAGCATGGGATGATGCATTAAGCAAGGCAAGGTTTGAGTTCAGATGGTTGGACCAGTTTGCTTTATCTCTGGATCCAGTAACTGCTATGTCTTTCCATGATGAAACATTACCATCTGATGGTGCCAAAGTAGCACATTTCTGTTCGATGTGTGGTCCCAAGTTTTGTTCTATGAAAATCACTGAGGATATTAGGAAGTATGCTGATGAACATGGTTACGGGACAGTAGAGGAAGCTGTGAGACAAGGAATGAGTGATATGAGTGCTGAATTCTTGGCTGCAAGGAAAACAATTAGTGGCGAACAACATGGTGAAGCTGGTGGGGAAATCTATGTTCCAGAAAGCTACCTAGCTAAAAAATAAGGTCAGTTTGTTTTCTATATGATGTAAAGATTGTCATGCGAGAGAACACACATGAAGATTTTTTCTTTGAGATACTATACATTATAATAAGATTTTAACCATATCGGTGATCCTTTTAACACAAAATAAAGCATGCTTCAAACTTTGAGCCACATATTATTTTCTTTCTGTCAGATAATTTTCGTAACCATAGATAACCCATTTTGACCTCATCAACTTGATCATAATTACATTGCATGATCTGCTCAATCATTGTTCTGCATTGCCATGTCATACAATGTTGGTTTATTTTCCCCACAAAAAGTGAAACTTTTCTAGCACTTAGCAAACTTTATCTTCCTTAAAAAGACAGTATCGAATTAAACTAACAGTGTGATGGTATGGTTGTAAAGAAACAAACATTTAGTAGCACAGTAATGTGGTTGAATGATCCATTCATTAATTTCAGAGCAGCTACATGCAGGTGTACTTTGATATCATAATATAATTTTGTTGTAGTGGCTTATTTTCCCTTGTTTCTGTTGGTATGAATTTCCACTTGTAATTTTAGGGCTGTTAACCAACCATTTTGAATTGTATGCCGTACCATTGTGAATACGCATGTGTTTTATCTCTCTAATATTTTCTCATAATCCAGAAATACAAACTTTGTGCAGATCTCTGTGAGAACCGTCTCTTCCAGGTGATGCATGTCTGATGGCCAGGATGTTTGTCAGCAGCAGTTCTACCATCCTTTGTTAGGAGGTGGTAAGCAGGATATATGCCTCAATAAAGCTGGTGTCACTTAGCTTCAGTCTTTTAATGTCGTTATGGATTGTAATAAAGAAAACTCTATTGTTCTCTGTTTTTTATATTTCTCTTTTGTACCATTATGGGATTGTTAGTGATGAAATTTGCACCAGGGGTGCCTGTATTCTCAACAATCTGAAGGGCCATTGGCCTTGATTGTTGTGATATGGGCTGAGAAAGTCCCTTTGAACCTGATCAGGATAATGCCTGCGAAGGGAGTGTGCATTTCTATTTTCATGTTTCCCAGGACACGCTCAACCCTCGAGTTTTCGGAAATCGAGGGACCATAGTTTCCTGAATGTGTGGAGCGCACCAACTGGATATGCATGTTTCTTACCTCGGAGGTTACATGGTAATGTACATGATTTCTTGAACCAGTTTGCATATTGGCATTTTTTCCAGGAGAGAATCTTAGGTATTTATCATGACATGCATGTGATTTAGTCATGCACGTGATCCATAGAGTCAAACTTCAGTGTGACCGTAATCTTGCAAAGTATTCACCATGTTGTATATAATGTACTTTTACAACTATCCATCTACATCTTTCTATACTAGAAGTATAGAAGTGTGTCTGTACTCTGACTGTCTTCTAGATTGGAACTTTTAGGCGCATGCCAACTGTCAATTGGGAACAAAAGTACTTGATTATGTGAAATGTATCTATTGAACTGATTATGTAAGATGGCTAAGATACATTTTAATCAACTATCTATTGGCTCTTCCTAGTGGAATTTTCAAATGTAGCAAGTGCATCATGTGGTTCAATACATCATAGTTTCTCCATGGACAGTTAATAACATTTTTTTGTAAGGGAGTTAGTATCGTGTTAACGTTTCATGCATAACTGCGTATATACATTGTAGAACTTGGAAGCATTTTTTAGTGCTGGAATGGTTTATGACCACAAATCTCCTCCCGTAAGTTAAGGCATTTCATACATGTTTAGTTCTCGACGACAGTTAAGCATACTAAAGAAATACACACCTATCAACCATACAAGCATGGCAAAAAACTTACTCCCTCGGTCCTGAAAAGGATCTCGCAGATTTTGTCTAAATTTGGATGTATCTATATGTTAGGGTAATAGATCTTGTATTACCAGAGGGCCAAAGGCCAGAATATATAGTACATGTACAGGTACAAATATACAGAAAGCCGGGCCGATGGCGGCGGGAGGAGAGAGGAAAAAAAAAGCTTTACGGCTCTGATACCATGTTAGGGTAATAGATCTTGTATTACCAGATTGCCAAAGGCCAGAATATATAGTACATGTACAGGTGCAAATATACAGAAAGCCCCTAACATATGGGGAAACTACAATACATAAATATACTCTAACACTATACACTAAATAGAGTCTAGGTACCTTCGAATTTAGACAAATGTGTGACATACTTTTCTGGACAGAGGGAGTAGCATGTGTGCTGTAGATATCAACTATTAACCATAGAACCCCATACTCTTATCCTTCCGAACTCGCTTTTTGTATCGGCGGAGAACATGACTTTATTTTTACATTCGGTCGTTTTAGGCATATGTTTCCTACTAGTGGACTTACTACTTGCCACTCTACCTTTTGGTTCATGACCCAAATACCTTTGCTATAACACGACACATGCTCGTGACTGGAGTCTTTCTAAGATGGCAATGTCCCTCGCTTATGTTCTGATTGTGCGCTCCTAGTTCCTACCTTGTTGAACTTGGATTCTAACAGAACTGCTCTATCCATGGCACGTTTTATGTAACGTTCTGGGCTCATTGCTGCGATTCTCACACTTTGAGCATCTTGATCCAAAGTTCCGTACTTCTTTTCACTTTGTAAAGGGATTCGAAGTTCCTTCCTCTGTGTAAAGTGATTCATTCCAAATTCAGATGTTAACTTGTACTCCAGTGAAAAGAAGGGAGTATACAATTGCGTGTCTAATATGTCTTTGCACTCTTACATATTTCGACGTTGGACAAGGCCATGCTTCTGTACCAATTTATCTACTTTATGATGCTTTGTGTATTGGTTGATGTTTTGCTTCGTTGAAACTTCATATGTGAAAATAATAGGAACATACTTGAGAATCTGCACGTTTGGCCGGAAACCATGAACTGTTTGTTTCTGGGAATTTTTTTCTCCTATTACATACATACATGCATTGTGTATCAAGCACGATCCTGTTCTGACCAATTAGCTCATCTGTCCACGCAAGGGCAATCCCAGTGCAATGACACCAGCTGTGTATAAAATACTATGTCAACTAGGCAAAATGTTGACATGGAAGCATAAATATGAAAAGAGACGTGGTATCTTATTTTTATCTTAATCGAGATATGCAGCTGCTGCGACATTCAATGATTATACCTTTTCAGTCACAAGGCAAATTAAAAAGACGGAAACTCCAAGTTGAGCTCGCATGTGTTCTCCACTTGAAATGAAAAATGTACATAGAAGAGGCTTTGGTTGGAATAGGTGCAATTTTCTGAAACTACCAGAGCTTTGGTGAACTTCAAGTTGAGTTAAAAATGGAATGTCATGATTTTAAATCCTATGCAAGAGAAAACACTTTGTTTCGCTCCACTCGCCATCGCGGGCAACAGGGCGATCCCTAGCTTGTTGCCATACATGGGCATTTTTCGGGCCAGGCCTGACCAAGCCCGCCCGTGAAAATCCTAGGCCCGAGCCCGGCCCGGCTGTCGGGCCTGAAAATCAAGCCCGAGCCCAGCCTGTGGTGCGTGTTTTTTGTCGGGCCGGGCCTTTGCCTATTTTGCACTTTCCTCCGGCCCGAGCCTGGCCCGTGCATCGTTCGGGCCACAAATCTGGAGCCCAGGCCTAGCCCGGCGGGCTTTTTTCGGGCCGGGCCGACCAGGCCGGGCTGCCCACACCCAGGTTTGCTTGTTGCCTCCCTGGCCCCATCCACCTCTTCTCCCATGTTGTTGCCACCGGCTAGAGCCGTCGGGCAAAGCGTGCATGTTGTCGCGTGGCAGTGGGTCCATCTATACCCGGGTGCTGAGGGGGAGGCGCGGGAGCTCCTGGCCCAGCGGCAGTGGCTATGCAAGGAAGCTTGGCTCGGTGGCTAGTGGCTAGGCACGGCGATGGAGGTGCTTGCCGTTGCAGGCGCTGGTGATGCATAGGAGCAAGCGGTCAGGAGGCGTCGGGCGGTGGTGGGGCGCGGCGGATGCTAGGCAGGCCAAATCTAGGCCCGATCTAGGCTTAGCAGGCAGGGTTGGTAAGCGTTGGCTCTAGCATTCATGGTGGCGACGTCCTTGGAGATGTCCCTTCCCTAGCTTTGTAGCAGCTAGGGCACTAGATCTGGGATTGACGGGCCTAGATCTGGTGACCGCCTGGCAAGCCGGCGTGGGCTCTATGAGGTGCTACCTGTGGCGACGCAGAGTCGTCTTGTCCACAGACTTCTCACACTTGTGCTACCTTTTGCCGTCCTCCCATCTCCGTGCAATAAAGCTTGCTTTGTTCGTGTTTGTTGCCTCCCGTGTGTGAAATAGATGCCAAGGCGGCCACTCTTGAAGGTGGACTATGCGTTCGGCTCTCTCATAACACACAATATTCTCAACATGAGGCTGAGCACTCTATCTCCATCTCTCTTTTTCGTGGGGATTTCTCCACATAGACGTCGGAAGGCTGTGGGAATCTCAACGTTAGATCTACGTCCTGGACGACAGAGTTCTGACGGATTGTGAGAATCTCAACGTTAGATCTACGTCCTGGACGACAGAGTTCTGACGGATTGGACAAGCGAACGCGTGGATATCGGTGGAGGGATTACAATTGTAATCCTTGTACAAGATTTGATCGAGGGATTGCCAAGTTTTTCATCAACCATCATTGCCAAGTTCGATGATCTAGATCCAATCTCATTCATGTAATCTCTATAGATGATCTTGGTGGTTCGTGTAGGGCGAATTTTTATTTTCCATCCACGTAACCCTATAGTTCGCGGCAACCTCCTATCTTATACACGTGACTGTCTTCATCACTCTCCGCCCTTGTTGTCTGCTAGTAGGATCGGCGCTCCATGACCCAGAGTGAGTAGACATACGACCCTCTTCGGCGATAACATGGTGGGTTTGGTGTGACTACGTCGGGTGATTTCACAAGGAGGCGTGATGGCATCTCTATTTAGTAGTCTTGGGGTGTTTCATCAGGGTGTGGCTGCTCTTGTATGTTCTGTTTATCTTTGGTATGTTGTCTAACAGGGTTTCTTCATCATTTTTATCTGTTTGACCGTGTTGTGACTTTATTTATAAAATGAGGCAAAATCGTGTATCGAGAAGGAAACCGTATACAAGAACTTAATGCCAGTTGTTATAGAAATGAAAGAAGTTTTCGATGAAGTTGCACCGGATATTCTATTGGAATGCGGTGAACCGTATAAATAAAAGATAATAATACGAAAACTCCAAAATCGTTTGCAAATGTTTGGGTTCTTCGCATGCTTTCTTGTGCCCAAAAGAAATTCAGTGCTAAGAGCATCTCCAGCAGGCGCGCTATATTTTGGCGTTGTAAACGTCGTTGCGCCGGCGCTGTATAATTTTAGAGTGTAGCGCACAATGTTTTCCTCCACCGGAGACTGTAAACCGCAGCGCGAGCGTGGCCGCAAAAATGGGTCCTCCACCAGGCGCTGCAAACTACAGCACCCAGCAGCGCTGGAAACAACATTCACACAGCGCTATGCATTCAACAAGATCAAATACTCAAATAAATCATGAACCAAAAGATCTACCATAGTTCAAATATCATCGCATAGTTCAACAAACACGCACAACCTATTAAATGGACGCAAAGTGCAACATTGCATTTGCATATGACAAATGCAAGAGAGAATCTCACACTTCCTCCTCATCTTTTCCTTCTTCTTCTTCTTCTTCTTGATTGACACCTTGGCTTGATGGAGGAATAGAAGGATCCATAGAGGCCACGAATCCTCCCGGTGGTGCTCCGATGGCTCCGTAGACACCACTCACCGGTGCTCCCATGGTACCTCTGAAGACTCCTCCATATCTTGGTTCTCCCATGCCGGCCATGCCTCCCATGCCCCCCATGCCCCCCATGCCCCCATGTCCCCCCTGCCTCCTCCAAACATGGTCGTGCCTCCTCCAAACATGCCTCCTCTAAACATTCCTCCTCCAAACATGTCGGTCGTGGGTGTGCTCATGTTGGCCACCAACATTTTTTTTTTGCCAACACTTCATCGCGAGCAAGGTTGATGTACTCCTTTTGTCTCTCATCTAAGTTGGAAGTGTCCATCAAGAAGAGCTTCCTCTCGTCCTCCACTAGGCGTAGGTGCTCCTCATTGGCGAGCTTCTTCTCCTCCAATGCCAACTTCCTCTCCTCGTTGGCGTAGGTGTTATCCGGCATTGTATGCATGTAAAACTAAAAATCATCGGCTCTACATTGCAAGAAATGTTTTTTACCTCTCCGTCATTTCATTGAACACCATGTGCGCGCTGGTTTGGTCGGCGGATGGTGGCGGCACCGGCGGTGGTGGATTGCTCCTTGGAGCCGGCTGATGGTTCAAGATATCTCGAGCTCGTTGGGAACCCCAAGAGGAAGGTATGATGAGCACAGCAGCAAGTTTCCCTCATTTTTGAAACCAAGGTATCGAACCAGTAGGAGCAAGGAAACAACTCCAAGGTGTTGCTACCAACTTGGAATCCTGCACAACACAACCACAGAACTTTGCCCCAACTTACAGTGAGGTTGTCAATCTCACCAGTTTTGCTGAAAACAAAGGATTAAACGTATAGTGTGAAAGATAGTAATTGCTTGCAGAAACTAAAAAGTAAACGGTAAATAGTAGATGGTATATCAATGGTAAAAGAATGGACCGGGTCCATACTTCACTAGAGGTGATTCTCCTTAAGATAAATAGCATGTTGGGTGAACAAATTACAGCGGGGAAGTTGACAGATTTGAGAAAGCATACTAGACATCTTGACTCCTATGAGATTTGATTGGGCATTACAACATTATACATAGATCGTAATCCAACTGCATATATGACTAATAATCCACCTTCAGGTTATCATCCGAACCCTCTTCAGTATTAAGTTGCAAGCAACAGATAATTCCATTAAGCAAAGTGTATAAAGTAAATAATACGATTGCTCTATGGACAAAGGATTGTTGTTTTCTCCCTAGTAGCAACATCACATCTACAACATTAGAGATTCCTGTCACTTCCCCCGATTACTAGAGGAATGGACCAACTATCGAGCATAAATACTCCCTCTTGGAGTTGCAAGCATCTACTTGGCCAAGATAGTTACTAACAACGGAAAGTATGCAAGATCACAAATAACATAGACATGATAGAATCAATAATCAATCTGAAATAGCATCTCAATATCCATCGGATCCCCGCAAACACAACATGTAAGATTACAAATAGATGATCTTGATCATGAATGAAGCCTAGAAGATCTAAACATGATAACACAAAGGAGAAGAACCAACCATCTAGCTACTACATGGACCCATAGTCCAAGGATGAACTACTCACGGATCACACCGGAGGTAGTCATGGTGATGAAGAAGGCCTCCAGGGTGATCTCTCCCCTCCAGCAGGGTGCCGGGAAGAGCTTCGGATCCCCCCGATCTAGGGATGGAGATGGCGGCGGCTACAAACTCTTTCGTGGATTTCTGATTGGGTCTTTTATCTGGTCCTTAGGGTTTTCGTACCGGGAGGCTTTTATGGGCGAAGGGGCAAGGTCGCTGGAGCACTAGGGGGCTCACACCCCCTGGTGGCGCCGCCACCAGGTGTGGCCGCCCTGGTGCGCCACTTTGTCTCCACTCCATATTACGTGTTGCTTTGGGTAAAATATTGACTTTGGCTTTTGTCCCATCCAATTTCGAGAATATTTCCTTACTAGCTTTTCTGAAACCAAAGATAGCAGAAAACAGGCAACTGGCACTGTGGCATCTTGTTAATAGGTTAGTTCCAGAAAATGTATAAAAATTCTCCAAAGTATGAACAAAACATAAGAAAGTAGATATAAAACAAGTATGGAACATCAAAAATTATAGATACGTTCATGACATATCAAGCATCCCCAAGCTTAACTCCTTCTCGTCCTCGAGTAGGTAAGTGATAAAAAAGAATAATTTTTAAGGTGACATGCACCATCACAATCTTGATCAAGGTATTTGTAAAACATTGATAGCTGGGATCATAGTACTCTAAACATAAGCATGAAAGATATAGTTCTAACAATAAGACATAGCAACTATGTTGTAACATGAATAGGTACAAATAAAAGATTCATGAATAACAATGCTTTGAAAGACGTTTGTTTGTTTCACATATAGAAAACATAATAAGAATGGTATTCAGCTTGTCCCCTCATGGTATAGCAAAACATAAATGCAAAGGACACCTTCAAAGTTCATAAGGGTGACTAGATACAAATAATTTAAGAGCAAGCAATATCAAAGTTATGAATCAATCAACAAGTTTTGGGACAATGCACATTAAACTAAGAATAACCACTATGCTCGCTCAATAGGTGCATAAAGATATAAGATGGAGACTCAACATAAAAGTAAAAAGAAAGACCCTTCATAGAGGGAAGCAGGGATTTCAAGTTTCATAAAGAGCTTCCAAAAATTATGGTACTTATTAGCTTTCAGCTCTCATTGCCCCTATCATAAGCATCTTTAGGTGATTAAGGTTAAAGTAACACAAATATGAGGATATGCTTGACAAGTTATAAGTTGAAAATCTCATGCCCCTTGCTTACAAGTACCGAACCTCATGCTACTCAACTTTAGTCACGAGTAAGTTCTTGTCATTGTAAGTATATGTGTATCATAGAGAACAGCCAATGGGTACCCCTTGCCCCATGATACAGGAGCTATCCCATATCAAAATGACTAGGCAACAAACAATGAGCACCTCAGCGATCTTTTTGTTTGCTATGTGCATAGGTTTTTATTGAGGATGCTTCACATATAGCTCACTATGGTTATGCTGCAAGTTTCCACCATGATTAGGCATGGCTTAGGCTAGCCGCCCAAGCATTCTCTAACACACATACAAACTCCATGAGCTTACAAGCTCCCCTTTTATTTTACACCACCGGGATCCATAAACAAAAGAAGATGATATCAATTGAATAATAAGTGTAATGTTGAAAGCGTTCCCCATCGTAACATGGTTCTGCTAATTGACAACTTATAGAGCACAAGCATATATGCAACATAGATGGACACAATGGTTCAAGTTTATTAAGTGCAAGAAAGTAAAGTGTGCCATCAAGTTTGTGAGAGCTTTAATCACTAATTTTCACATAACAAGTTTAATTTGGAAGGTAGATAAAAACATGAATATACTTGGAAAAGCAATAATGATAATAGGTAGGTATGGTGGACTCTTTGGAATAACTTGGTTTTATTTGGAGTTGGATGCACGAGCGGAAATCATACTTGGTACAAGTGGAGGCTAGCAAAAGACTAGGAGCGACCAACTAAGAGAGTAATAATGGCCATAATCATGCAAAGCGACAAAACATTATTAATTAAAGCATAAAGTGATATTACAAGTCAAAAACTAAATGATCATAGAGGCTATGGTGACTGCTATAGTCTTAACATGGTGTAAGCATGCGCCAAGTCAACCCAAATGTAGCATCCCAATTGTCTAACAATTGTAATGCTACTTGGTCTAGTAAGATAATGGCTACTTACTATATATAATTGTTGCCTCATAATTATATCATGCTCATGTCATCATGCCACCTTGCATTTGAGCATCATATAAAACCCTCTTTCATTGGTTCTTCTCTCATATGCATTATTAATTGTATTTGCCTCTTGATATTGTATTTGGTTATTGATATATTGTCTAAATGACCAAGTTGAGTTGGGGGCATATCTTTTATTCAACTCCATCACCTTTCTTTTCACCACCTTATAATTCCACCATTCCATTTACCATGAGATTGTATTTCTTTTCTTTTGATTTTACTCTAGCTCATGTGAATGGAACTATCTTTTGCTTGGCCTTTATTTCCACTTCTTGGGAATGCATAAGAATAATGCCATATTATTATTATTATTGCTTTCACAGAATAAATCATGGCATTTATTATTTTGCATGGGCCATGCAACCATCATCACCACCTTTTGTCCCATTGGTATTTCCTTGTTTTATTGGATCTTTTATTTTCTTTGTGGATCATCTCCATCCCTTCCCACCATCCCCATATTCTCATCAACATCATCTTTTATTTTCTCCATGCATGATTCAAATTAGGCCTTTTTCCCTTAATTCTTTTCTTTCTTTTTTTCTTGGTTTCTCCTTCACCTCATCTTAGCCTAATCAAAGCCTCACTTTACCCTCTTGGTTTGATCTCATAAACACATTTTAAAACCTAAACACCTAATCAAAATCTAACCTAACCTCCTCTCTCTATTTTTTTTCTCTCTAACCCTAGCTCTACTTAAACCCTAACCCCTAATCTCACCTCTCTCTCTTTCACTCCCTCTCTCTACCATGCTGGCCTCACCTGGCCCTCTCTCTTCCTGGCCCACACCCCAGCTACCCCTACCCCAACCCTAACAAACCCTAACCCGAGCCCTCTCCAAGCTAAACCTAGCTACACCCGAGCCCTCTCTCCTCTCTCTATCTCTCTACCTACCATGCTGGTTCCAGCTGCTACTCCTCACCGCCCCCACCTGGTAGCCCCTGCCCTGCCCTAGACCCTCACGACAAGCACGTGAGAGGAGGAGGAGAAAAGGGCCGAGACCACCTTTTTCCTCTACCCCGTGCCCACACGCCACCTCCTCCCTCTCTCTCGCTTGTCCTCATCCACACGGCTCCCCTGCCTCTCCCAGATCCAACCCCAAGCCCTACCTCTCCTCCCTTTCTTCTTCACCATCGCCAGCACCTGCCGCCGGTCGCCGCCAGCACCGCGTCGTCCCCTCGTTCCAGCCGGCCAGCACGACGTGGAGGTGGTCAAGGAGAACGAGGAGGCTCCCCTACTTTGCCTCGTACGCGCCGACGAGGACAAGGAGCACCAGAACCGTCGGAACCAGCGCCGCCTGACGCCAAACCCTAGATCACCGGCTGCCAGCCTCGTCGACGATCCGCCGCGCCTCTCCTCGATCTGGCAAAACCGACCACCCCGCGGTGAGCCCCTCTACCACCCCGACATGCTCCGCCTCGCTGTTGCCGTCATTTTCGCTGAGCGCCTTCGGTGCACGGCAGCCGCTGCCGTCTGCTCCACGCCGCGCCTCGCAAAGGCATATCTAGCGCTCGCTCGCTTCCCTGTCACCACCCCTCGCTTGGCTGCACTGGTCACCGCCGCCTAGCGCGAGCCCTAGGTTGTCAGTTCGATCCCCACCGCGCCGCGCGCGCTGTCGGCGAACGCGTCCGTCAGTTTCGTCAGTAAAACAAGAAGAAAAACAGTGCCTCACCCCCCTTTTTGCACATAACCCCTGTTCTTTTTGCCGGCTTAATCCGCGGTCCAGCTAGGCCCCACCTGTCATCGACGCGGCTCGTTTTACAAAAAGGTACCCGCCTTTCTGCACTCTCAACCCGCGCCCCAACACATGCCCCACCTGTCAGCCTCTGGGGGTTACCCCACTGGCACATGGGCCCTAGCTCGCTGGCCCGCCTGTCAACCGCAGCAGCTAGCTAAGCCTGCGGTAGCAAAAGTTTCCCCGCGCGCGTGTGCCCCGCCAGCGGCTGGCCCACCTGTCAGTGGCTATGGCTGGGTCGAGCTGGGTGACAAAAGTTTTTCCTGTTGCCTGTTTCATTTAAACCTTTTTCAAATTGATTTAAATTCAAATTCAAGTCAGATTTAAATAATTCTTAAAATACAAATCCAAATAATACAAATGATATATGTTTTGGAATCAGAAAAATGTGAGGAATTCAAATATGCCATTCAAAATATTGTTTGAACACTTTAAAAATTCGAGATGATTAAAATTACAATAAAATGCCCTTTTCCTTAATGAATTAATAACTTTAATTCTACCACTCCAAATTTGACAAATAATATGTCTAAATCGATCAGCGCGACGAGCCCGTTCTATCTATGCATTCCTTGTTCTGAATTGAAGCATGCATCATGTCATTATTAAACATCTGAACTGTTTATGACAACAAAATGGGACCAAATAAAAAATAAAATGCTTTATTCTTGCATTCCACACCTCACCATGCCATGCTACTTTAATGCCATGTAAATTGTGCACCATTCATCATGGCATGCTTGTTTGCTTGACGCACTTTAATTAATATGTTTGTGCACTTTATTTATTTTGGCCCTTGTTTGTTTGGTTCTTCTTCGAATAGACGCCCAGCAGGAGAATTACCAGGAATCATAGGAGTATTACCCAGATCCATCTCTCGCTTCAACTGAGCTGCCAGGCAAGCACTAACTCATGCTTGCATACATATAGTACCTATTGCCTCTATCTTATTCTTGCATCATTGAGTCGTGTTGCATTAAATTGAATCCCAAGTACTGCATAGCCTTTACTTTTAAACCCCACCAAAGCTTGTTCCTCCATCCCATGAGCCATTACTACAGGAGTTGTTTGAGCCATGCGAGTCGTAGAAAAGCATGTGTAGGGTATGTGAGTGTCTGATGAATAACGAGGTACCTAAACAACTTAACCTGAGTAGTAATGGGATAACTAATGAAAGAGGCACCGGTGAGCAATATCTGCTATTTGGTTTTTCATGCTCACTTGTGTCCCGTAGGACCCCGAGTACTTGATTCCTGTTCCTTGTTTATTCGCACTATCCACATCCGGGAGGCCTTATGGACCCCCCTGAGCCAGAGCTTGATTCATTCTTATTTCTTGGGGCCACAAAATAGTTTGGGGCTTTGTTACTATCCTGTACTTATGCCATGCTTTACTGTTTTATTAAGATTGTGCGTGGACCACCTGTACTGTTTTGGATGCGGAGTGTTTTCGTGGTATCGACAAGCCCAGTCACACTTTTGGGTTCCCAGTCGTTTACAGCCATTGACGCAAACCTTGGGTCCATCTCGGAGCCGGCCAATTTCATTGTGGGTAGCTTCATGGGGTGGCCCCCTGAAATATTTCTGAATCCTATGATCGCTTTGTCATGAATGCCTCGTTGGGTTTTGATTTGGTTTTTTCGAGGTTGATCGAGTGTGTGTTGCTATTCGTGCACCCCTGCAGGGTAAATCTTTCTGAAAGCCGTGTCCGCGGTTATGGACAACTTGGAGCACAGTTTCTCGATCATAGACAAGTATAACTAAAGCACCGCTTTTAATTTGACTAAGTACTTGACTAGTAAATAGTGCAACACTCATGGAATGGTTAATAAAACTGCCAACGGATGATGGAGGTTGTTCGTCCGCTTCCTCGTTGGTAAGCGAGGAGGAGGATGGATCTGCTAATTATACTGTTATAACTGTTGTTCTTAATTCACGGACATCCACCTATCATTGGTTAGGCGGATGGTTAGCGAGTATCTATAGAATTGTTAGGTATTATCTTTTGCTGCAATTGCGTCACCCCAGGTTGTGTCCCCTTTAGCGGCATAAAGACTTGCTGAGTACCCCTAGGGTCTCACACGATAAATTGTTTGATTCAGATGAACAGGTGTACCCGCAAGATGGATACTGGGTGGAATAGACAGATGATGTTGGCAACGATCATTCGGTGTAGAGATTCCGGGAATGGGGATCCATGAGATCTGTGGGCGGGATGTGTTTATTTATGTGGCATCTTATGCCGATTTGCTTCTTATCCGTACTCGGATCTTGTTTTCCGCTTCCGCCTGATACTCTGATGTGTGATGTATGAGGAGCTATCCTAAATTATTATCTCTATCTAGGACATTTGAATCTTGCCGTATGGCGTTGCAATATTTCTATTTCTTTTAGATGGAATGGCTCTGAGGACTGTTGTATGTGGCTTGCATACATACTCATTTGTGTATGTAGCTGATCCCTTCGCCTGCCGATTACGCCGCTCGTTCTTGTCCCGATGTCTGAAAGTGGTTAGGACGGCCGAAAGGTCTACCGTGAGTGGCCCTGGGCCCCACCGTACTATTTTAACCACTTTCGTTCATCCAGGCATGTGACTAAGAGCGTAATTCACCGAGGTAGTTACAATTGGTATCAGAGCCATCCCGCCCTTCAGGGTCTCAGCCAAAATGGTCGTTGTCAGTCTAGCAAATATTTTTGGTAGTTATGTATACTAGGGAAAAACAAAACGTGAGAGTAGGACTGCTTCCAGTTTTCTTCTTACCCACCCACCCACCCTTTTCTGGTATGGAAGTGTAAGGTTTTCAATCCTCTTCTAAAATTCAAACTAGGATTCACGTGTTCTAGGTTCCGTAGTACCATAGGTTGTGTGTGTGTGTGTAATTCCTTGTCTATCTGTTGCATCCAAATGTTATCACTATCTGCCTTTTGGTTATCAACTGTTGGTACATTCCATACCGACAGGCCTTTGTAAACCGACGCGATCTATCTTACTCTTTGTTATCCCACGTTATCTTGTTGGGGTGTTCTTTTCCGTAGTTACTAATATTTAGGTTCATCTTAAGAAGAAGGTGTTGGGATATGTGTTTTACTGATTCATGTGCGGAGTAATGATTTGAGTGCGGGATGGAGTCGCGACCATACCACTACTGTTATCATTTTCTCTTGTATGTTGAACTAGTAGAGTTACTAATCTTGATTCGTGAAGTGGTTTTGCGCATATAGTGGTATTTTAATGCCAAAATTTGCGGAAATTTTTTCTTTGTTAGTTGCGTACCACACTCCTTGTTCAGTCGTGTGCGTTATGCTTAATATCTTCTAGTTGCCTTGAACTTTGTTGATATTTTAATATCATCTCAGTGAATTGCATCCTTTAATATTGGTTAATTCCATTTTGGTACTATTTTGGATTATTATCATTCTCCATCATAGTACTGACTTGTGTTTTATATCGATCACAGGATGGCACCACCACGCCGTTCTGAGGAGGACATACCACCTGAACTTGGGGCTGCTTTGGCAAGTATTGCAAATGCTTTGGGCACTATGCAGCAGAACCAGCAGCGCTTCGAGGAAAGTATCAGGAGGAATGAGTTTGTTCCGCTACCTCCAACTCCCAAGCGAGGAGACATCAAGAGTTTTCTCAAGTTCAACCCACGCCAATTTGAAGTGTCTGATCAGCCACTTGATGCGGATGATTGGCTCCGTGAAGTGTCAAGGTTGCTGATGACTGCGGATGTTCCTGAGCAAGAATGGGTCAAATGTGCCACTCACCTTCTGAAGGGAGATGCAGCTCTCTGGTGGGAAAATTACCTCAAGGCAGATCTCTCTGGTTTTCAGCCTACTTGGGAGCGGTTCACTGCTGCTTTCAAAGAGCAATATCTGTCAGAAATTGTCATGGAAAGGATGAAGGAAGTGTTTCTCAACCTCAAGCAGGGCACTGACAATGTCAACACCTACATCAGAAACTTCATGAACCTTTCTCGTTATGGTGGCGATGAGATCTCTGATGACAAGAAGAAGCAAAAGAGGTTTAGGCAAGGCCTCAATGCTTCCATCAAATATGCTATCACTCATGCAAGGCCGGCATCTTTTCTGGAACTCCAACACACAGCTCTGCAGGAAGAAGCAAGTAGGCAAGTGTTTGAGGAGTCAAAGAAACACAGCCGTGATACAGCAAGCTCTTCTGCTATGACAGCTCCTTCTAAGCGTCGTGTCTGGGTTCCTAACACCCCACCGTCGCTCCCTACTCCACCAAGACCATCAAGCTACGCACCAAGGCCACCAAACTCCTTCACTGCGGCTCCCAGGGGCTACAACCACAACTACCCTGGAGCGCCTGGCGGAGTCCCTGGCTACGTTGCTCCACGTCCACCTGGTGCTTGCTATACTTGTGGAAACACCGGGCATCAGCACTGGAATTGTCCAATGAACAACAAAGCTCTTCCACCACCACCTCCAAGACCTGCGGCAAGTGCTCCTACGATTCATGCACCTCCACCTCAGGCTCTCAACATCAACACCAAGCCTGGGTCTACGGTTGCTCGTGCCAACTGTGTCAACGTCGCTCAAGCTGAGCATGCCTCTGGAGTTGTGATGGGTACGCTTCCTGTTAACTCAGTTCCTGCACGAGTTTTGTTTGATTCTGGTGCTTCGCATTCTTTTGTTTCTCACAAGTTTGCAAATGAGAATGAGTTAGCAATGGATCCTCTCCCCAAGCGTTTAATGGTTCTTTCTCCTGGAGCAACAATGGCATCTTCTAAAATCAGCCATAACAATCAAATTGAGATTGGTGGTTCTTCGTTTCCGGCTTCCTTAATTATTCTGGGGAATTCTAATATTGATGTGATCTTGGGCATGGATTGGTTAACAGCAAATGCAGCTGTGATTGATTGTGCTGAACGTTCGGTTTCTCTGAAAATTCCTGAAGGCCATATAGTCTATTCTCCAAGTCTGACTCCTGCAATTCAGCTTTATTCTTTGGTGGCTCTGAATGATGATGCTATGGAAGGTATTCAGAGTGTTCCTGTATTCTGTGAGTTTCCAGATGTTTTCCTGAAGAGTTGCCAGGTATGCCTCCGGATCGTGAGGTTGAGTTTGTCATTGAACTTGAACCTGGTACCGCTCCTATCTCCAAGCGGCCTTATAAAATGGGTCCTGCTGAGTTGGCTGAACTCAAACGTCAGTTGGATGAACAAGAGAAGTTGGGTTTCATTCAGCACAGTACTTCTTCTTGGGGTAGTCCAACCATCTTTGTGAAGAAGCGAGACAAGACTGATAGACTTTGTGTTGACTATCGGGCACTCAATGCTAAAACAATCAAGAATAAATATCCCCTTCCGCGGATTAATGATCTCTTCGATCAGCTAGCTGGAGCTGTGGTATTCTCTAAGCTTGATTTGGGAAGTGGTTATCATCAAATCAAGATCCGCAAGGAAGATGTTCCTAAAACAGCTTTCACCACCCGCTATGGCCTGTATGAGTACACGGTCATGTCTTTCGGCCTCACCAATGCACCCGCCACCTTCTCGAGGCTTATGAACTCGGTTTTCATGGAGTATCTTGATAAGTTTGTTGTGGTCTATCTGGATGACATTCTAGTCTACTCTAAGTCAAAAGAAGAACATGAAGAACACCTTCGGTGTGTCCTAAACAAGCTTCGTGAGAACCGCCTGTATGCAAAGTTCTCCAAGTGTGAATTCTGGCTGCCTCAAGTCACATACCTTGGTCACGTCATCTCTGCCAAGGGCATTGCCGTCAACCTAGAAACTATTAAGACAATTATGGACTGGCTTCCACCCATAAATGTCAAAGAAGTCCGGAGTTTCCTTGGTTTGGCTAGTTACTGCCGTCGCTTCGTTCAAAATTTCTCGAAGATTGTGAAGCCTCTTACCGATCTCCTCAAGAAAGGCAAGAAATACCTTTGGACTCCTGCATGTCAAGCAAGCTTTGAAACACTCAAAGAGAAGCTCACTTCCACACCAGTCTTGGTTCCTCCAGATACATCAAAGCCTTTCCAGATTTTCTGTGATGCTTCATTGCAAGGATTGGGTGCGGTCCTTATGCAAGAAAATCAAGTTGTTGCTTATGCCTCTTGACAGTTGAAGATACATGAGATCAACTACCCTACACGTGACCTCGAACTTGCAGCAGTTGTCTTTGCTTTGAAAGTATGGATGCATTACTTGCTTGGCAACCGTTGTGAGATCTTTTCTGATCACAAGAGTCTGAAGTATATCTTCACATAGCCTGATCTCAACCTTCGTCAGAGGAGGTGGACTGAAACAATCAATGATTTCGATTTGACCATCAACTACACTCCGGGCAAAGCCAATGTCATGGCCGATGCTCTCAGCCGAAAAGCTTATGTTAACAATCTCATGGTGGAAGAACAACAGCCTCTCTTGTGCGAGGAATTCCGCAAACTCAACCTTGAAATTGTGGATCAAGGTTATCTTCTGAACCTTCTAGCAACACCTCTCTTGGAAGAAAAGGTCCGTTCCATTCAGCTTGGTGATCCTTACACCTAAAAAGATCATTTCCAACATTCAGCTTCCGAAGTATGAGTCTTTCCACGTAGATGACCAAGGCACTCTTTTCTTTGAACACCGGATGTTTGTTTCGAACTACCCGGGTTTAAGAGAGCAAGTTCTCAAGGAGGCGCATGATTCTGTTCTTTCTATCCACCCTGGCAGCACTAAGATGTACATGGACTTAAAAACACAATATTGGTGGCCTGGTTTGAAACGATATTGTGCCAAGTATGTCTCAGAGTGTGATGTTTGTCGCAGAGTTAAAGCTGTCCATCAGAAACCTTCTGGTCTTCTACAGCCATTGAAGCCTCCGGGATGGAAATGGGAGAAAGTAGAGATGGACTTCATCACTGGTTTTCCAAGGTCGCAGAAGGGCAACAATGCAATCTTTGTTGTCATTGACAGGCTTTCCAAAGTAGCTCACTTCTTTCCAGTCAAGGAAACAATTTCTGCAATTCAGTTGGCTGAGCTCTATATCAACAGAATTGTCTCTCTGTATGGAGTTCCTCTTGAGATCAGTTCAGACCGTGGAAGCATCTTCACTTCTAAGTTCTTGGGAAGTTTCCAAAATGCTTTGGGAACAAAATTAAACTTTAGCACAGCTTACCACCCTCAGTCGCAAGGACAAGTTGAAAGGATCAATCAGATTCTAGAAGATATTCTCCGTGCTTGCGTTATCTCTTTCGGCATGAAGTGGGAAGAATGTATTCCTTATGCTGAATTCTCTTACAACAACATTTTCCAGAAAATTCGATGGCACCATTTGAGGCTCTCTATGGTCGCAAATGCAGAACTCCGATTGGTTGGTCGGGCGCAGGTGAAAGAATATTGTTTGGCCCCGACATTGTAACTCAAGCGGAGGAGAAAGTTCACATCATTCTTGAAAATCTGAAGATTGCTCAAAGTCGCCAGAAGAGCAATTATGACAGAAAGCACACGGACATGGAGTATGTCCCTGGTGATCTCGTTTACCTTCGTGTCACTCCCATGAGAGGCACGCACCGCTTTGGTATCAAAGGAAAGCTGGCTACTAGATACATCGGTCCTTTCAAAATTCATGGAAGAAGAGGAGAAGTTGCTTATGCTCTCGAGCTCCCTGAACAACTCAAAGTCCATGATGTTTTCCACATCTCTCAACTTAAGAAGTGCTTCAAACATCCCGGTAGGACCGTGGACCATGAACTCATCAATCTCCAAGAAGATCTTTCTTATCAAGAACACCCCACAAAAATTCTTGAAGTCGCAGAAAGAAGGACTCGCAACAAGTCCATCAAGTTCTGCAAGGTGCAGTGGTTGCACCATTCCGTTGATGAAGCCACTTGGGAACGTGAAGATGAGCTCCGTGCCAAGTATCCTACCCTCTTTGAGTCTTCTTCTTCCTAGAATCTCGGGGCGAGATTCCTGTTTAGTGGGGGAGAGTTGTAGCATCCCAATTGTCTAACAATTGTAATGCTACTTGGTCTAGTAAGATAATGGCTACTTCCTATATATAATTGTTGCATCATAATTATATCATGCTCATGTCATCATGCCACCTTGCATTTGAGCATCATATAAAACCCTCTTTCATTGGTTCTTCTCTCATATGCATTATTAATTGTATTTGCCTCTTGATATTGTATTTGGTTATTGATATATTGTCTAAATGACCAAGTTGAGTTGGGGGCATATCTTTTATTCAACTCCATCACCTTTCTTTTCACCACCTTATAATTCCACCATTCCATTTACCATGAGCTTGTATTTCTTTTCTTTTGATTTTACTCTAGCTCATGTGAATGGGACTATCTTTTGCTTGGCCTTTATTTCCACTTCTTGGGAATGCATAAGAATAATGCCATATTATTATTATTGTTTTCACAGAATAAATCATGGCATTTATTATTTTGCATGGGCCATGCAACCATCATCACCACCTTTTGTCCCATTGGTATTTCCTTGTTTTATTGGATCTTTTATTTTCTTTGTGGATCATCTCCATCCCTTCCCACCATCCCCATATTCTCATCAACATCATCTTTTATTTTCTCCATGCATGATTCAAATGAGGCCTTTTTCCCTTAATTCTTTTCTTTCTTTTTTTCTTGGTTTCTCCTTCACCTCATCTTAGCCTAATCAAAGCCTCACTTTACTCTCTTGGTTTGATCTCATAAACACATTTTAAAACCTAAACACCTAATCAAAATCTAACCTAACCTCCTCTCTCTATTTTTTTTCTCTCTAACCCTAGCTCTACTTAAACCCTAACCCCTAATCTCACCTCTCTCTCTTTCACTCCCTCTCTCTACCATGCTGGCCTCACCTGGCCCTCTCTCTTCCCGGCCCACACCCCAGCTACCCCTACCCCAACCCTAACAAACCCTAACCCGAGCCCTCTCCAAGCTAAACCTAGCTACACCCGAGCCCTCTCTCCTCTCTCTATCTCTCTACCTGCCATGCTGGTTCCAGCTGCTACTCCTCACCGCCCCCACCTGGTAGCCCCTGCCCTGCCCTAGACCCTCACGACAAGCACGTGAGAGGAGGAGGAGAAAAGGGCCGAGACCACCTTTTTCCTCTACCCCGTGCCCACACGCCACCTCCCCCCTCTCTCTCGCTTGTCCTCATCCACACGGCTCCCCTGCCTCTCCCAGATCCAACCCCAAGCCCTACCTCTCCTCCCTTTCTTCTTCACTGTCGCCAGCACCTGCCGCCGGTCGCCGCTAGCACCGCGTCGTCCCCTCGTTCCAGCCGGCCAGCACGACGTGGAGGTGGTCAAGGAGAACGAGGAGGCTCTCCTACTTCGCCTCGTACGCGCCGACGAGGACAAGGAGCACCAGAACCGCCGGAACCAGCGCCGCCCGACGCCAAACCCTAGATCACCGGCCGCCAGCCTCGTCGACGATCCGCCGCGCCTCTCCTTTATCTGGCACCACCGACCACCCCGCGGTGAGCCCTCTACCGCCCAGACATGCTTCGCCTCACTGTCGCCGTCTATCTTCGCCGTCCTTTTCGCCGAGCGCCTTCGGTGCACGGCAGCCGCTGCCGTCTGCTCCACGCCGCGCCTCGCAGAGGCATATCTAGCGCCCGCTCGCTTCCCTGTCACCACCCCTCGCTTGGCTGCACTGGTCACCGTCGCCTAGCGCGAGCCCTAGGTTGCCAGTTCGATCCCCACCGCACCGCGCGCGCTGTCGCCGAACACGTCCGTCAGTAAAACAAGAAGAAAAACAGTGTCGCACCCCCCTTTTTGCACATAACCCCCTGTCCTTTTTGCCGGCTTAATCCGCGGTCCAGCTAGGCCCCACCTGTCATTGACGCGGCTCGTTTTACAAAAAGGTACCCGCCTTTCTGCACTCTCAACCCGCGCCCCAGCACACGCCCCACCTGTCAGCCTCTGGGGGTTACCCCACTGGCACATGGGCCCTAGCTCGCGGGCCCGCCTGTCAACCGCAGCAGCTAGCTAAGCCTGCGGTAGCAAAAGTTTCCCCGCGTGCGTGTGCCCCGCCAGCGGCTGGCCCACCCGTCAGTGGCTATGGCTGGGTCGAGCTAGGTGACAAAAGTTTTTCCTGTTGCCTGTTTCATTTAAACCTTTTTCAAATTGATTTAAATTCAAATTCAAGTCAGATTTAAATAATTCTTAAAATACAAATCCAAATAATACAAATGATATATGTTTTGGAATCAGAAAAATGTGAGGAATTCAAATATGCCATTCAAAATATTGTTTGAACACTTTAAAAATTCGAGATGATTAAAATTACAATAAAATGCCCTTTTCCTTAATGAATTAATAACTTTAATTCTACCACTCCAAATTTGACAAATAATATGTCTAAATCGATCAGCGCGACGAGCCCGTTCTATCTATGCATTCCTCTTTCTGAATTCAAGCATGCATCATGTCATTATTAAACATCTGAACTGTTTATGACAACAAAATGGGACCAAATAAATAATAAAATGCTTTATTCTTGTATTCCACACCTCACCATGCCATGCTACTTTAATGCCATGTAAATTGTGCACCATTCATCATGGCATGCTTGTTTTCTTGACGCACTTTAATTAATATGTTTGTGCACTTTATTTATGTTGGCCCTTGTTTGTTCGGTTCTTCTTCGAATAGACGCCTAGCAGGAGAATTACCAGGAATCACAGGAGTATTACCCAGATCCATCTCTCGCTTCAACTGAGCTGCCAGGCAAGCACTACCTCATGCTTGCATACATATAGTACCTATTGCCTCTATCTTATTCTTGCATCATTGAGTCGTGTTGCATTAAATTGAATCCCAAGTACTGCATAGCCTTTACTTTTAAACCCCACCAAAGCTTGTTCCTCCATCCCATGAGCCATTACTACAGGAGTTGTTTGAGCCATGCGAGTCATAGAAAAGCATGTGTAGGGTATGTGAGTGTCTGATGAATAACGAGGTACCTAAACAACTTAACCTGAGTAGTAATGGGATAACTAATGAAAGAGGCACCGGTGAGCAATATCTGCTATTTGGTTTTTCATGCTCACTTGTGTCCCGTAGGACCCCGAGTACTTGATTCCTGTTCCTTGTTTATTCGCACTATCCACATCTGGGAGGCCTTATGGACCCCCCTGAGCCAGAGCTTGATTCATTCTTATTTCTTGGGGCCACAAAGTAGTTTGGGGCTTTGTTACTATCATGTACTTATGCCATGCTTTACTGTTTTATTAAGATTGTGCGTGGACCACCTGTACTGTTTTGGATGCGGAGTGTTTTCGCGGTATCGACAAGCCCAGTCACACTTTTGGGTTCCCAGTCGTTTACAGCCATTGACGCAAACCTTGGGTCCATCTCGGAGCCGGCCAACTTCGTTGCGGGTAGCTTCATGGGGTGGCCCCCTGAAATATTTCTAAATCCTGTGATCGCTTTGTGGTGAGCGCCTCGTTGGGTTTTGATTTGGTTTTTCCGAGGTTGATCGAGTGTGTGTTGCTATTCGTGCACCCCTGCAGGGTAAATCTTTCTGAAAGTCGTGTCCGCGGTTATGGACAACTTGGAGCATAGTTTCTCGATCATAGACAAGTATAACTAAAGCACCGCTTTTAATTTGACTAAGTACTTGACTAGTAAATAGTGCAACACTTATGGAATGGTTAATAAAACTACCAACGGATGATGGGGGTTGTTCGTCTGCTTCCTCGTTGGTAAGCGAGGAGGATGATGGATCTGCTAATTATACTGTTATAACTGTTGTTCTTAATTCACGGACATCCGTCTATCATTGGTTAGGCGGATGGTTAGCGAGTATCTATAGAATTGTTAGGTATTATCTTTTGCTGCAATTGCGTCACCCCAGGTTGTGTCCCCTTTAGCGTCATAAAGACTTGCTGAGTACCCCTAGGGTCTCACACGATAAATTGTTTGATTCAGATGAACAGTTGTACCCGCAAGATGGATACTGGGTGGAAGAGACAGATGATGTTGGCAACGATCATTCGGTGTAGAGATTCCGGGAACGGGGATCCGTGAGATCTGTGGGCGGGATGTGTTTATTTATGTGGCATCTTATGCCGATTTGCTTCTTATCCGTACTCGGATCTTGTTTTCCGCTTTCGCCTGATACTCTGATGTGTGATGTATGAGGAGCTATCCTAAATTATTATCTCTATCTAGGACAATTGAATCTTGCCGTATGGCATTGCAATATTTCTATTTCTTTTAGATGGAATGGCTCTAAGGACTGTTGTATGTGGCTTGCATACATACTCATTTGTGTATGTAGTTGATCCCTTCGCCTGCCGATTACGCCGCTCGTTCTTGTCCCGATGTCTGAAAGTGGTTAGGACGGCCGAAAGGTCTACCGTGAGTGGCCCTAGGCCCCACCGTACTATTTTAACCACTTTCGTTCATCCAGGCATGTAACTAAGAGCGTAATTCACCAAGGTAGTTACACCAAATAAAGCATCAAAGGAGAATACCACAATTTTATGCTTTTGTATGCTAGAACAACGCATGATTCTTTGAAGGCACATTAAGCAATCTCAATTGTTTGGAACAAGTCATGCTATAGTAATAATCACTAAGCATAAAGTTAAAGCAATATCAAACATGACATGATAAATTCTAGGCCACAGTCAAAACAAGCTCCTTTTGTACCACTTATAAGCATGAACTTTCCTACTCTTTTCCAATCACCAATCAACTTATTTGAAACCACATATGGATGCAGGGGTCCAACCAATTTATTTAAGCAAATCAAACAAAATAAAACTAAAAACAAAAACGAAGACGCTCCAAGAACAACACAATTGTGCATGAAACATTAAAAATGAAGTGTTTGGAAGAAAACCTGAGATTTTTATTGATGAAGAAGGGGATGCCTTGGGAATCCCCAATCTTTGACGCTTGTACTTCTTGAATGTTTCTTGGGGTGACACGGGTGTGATGACCCACAAGTATAGGGGTTGTATCGTAGTATTTTCGATAAGTAAGAGTGTCGAACCCAACGAGGAGCAGAAGGTGCTGACGAGTGGCTTGGAGTAGGAATTCTCTGTAAATACTTAGCAAACGGATTTTTAGGGGTTTTTGATAATGGAGATAAATAAAGTACGAGTAAACAAAATACAATAAGAATAAATGAAGCAAGTGGCCAAATCCTTTCTTTAGCAAAGGACAAGCCGGTTGTATTACTTAAGTTGACCAAACGTTCTCGAGGACACATGGGAGTATCGTCAAGTTTTTCACTTCATATAGTTGATTAATCTTCTTTAGTTTGCTAAGTGTTGTGTGGGTGAGCCTGTGCTAATGTACCGACCTTCCTAGGACTAATACATACTTGTGATTATACCCCTTGCAAGCATCCGCAAGTACGAGAAAGTAATTAAGGTAGAAACCTAACCACAACTTTAAACTCTAAGACACTGACATCCCTTGTGCAAAGGTTTACTAACGGGGGTTTAGGTTTCTGTCACTCCGGCAACCCCTACGATTAGTAGCCAAATACACAATGCATTCCCCTAGGCCCATAAAGGTGAAGTGTCATGTAGTCGACGTTCACATGACACCACTAGAACAATAACCCCACAACTTAAATAATAGACTATTGAATCTTTCTCAACACAACTCCACTACTAACAACATGACCTGTCCCATGTCCTCAAGAACTAAACAAACTACTCACAAGACATCATATGGATCAAGATCAGAGATGAAATAATGATAAGTAACAAACTGAACATGAACAATAATTCAATGGTTCACTCAATAGCATCAACTACAAGGAGTAAAAAACACTGAGAAAGTTTGCCCTAAGAACTATGCAAGATTCAACCCAATTGTTACAGCGGTATGGAGTGGTGATGATTGTGCTGGTGGAGATGATAATGATGATGATCCCGATGAAGTCCAGCTTTATGGTGGTGTTGATGGCGACGATCTCCCCTCTGCAGGAAGGAATTTCTCTGGCAGAATTCTATCTGTCGGAGAGATCTTTCTCTCTCTGTAGTTTTCCGCCCCGCAGAGGCGGCGAAATCTTTCTATGGTCGCTCTCTAGGTATTAGGGTTTCGTGGGGATAATATATGCCAAAGGGGAGAGCCAGGAGTGGGCCAGGGTGTCCACACCACGTGGTGGCGCGGCTAGGGGTGGCCTGCGCCAGGGGGTGGTGTGGGCCCCCTGTGGCCCATCTCCACTCCCCCTTCTGGCATCCTTCGTCTTCTAGAAAATAGAATTTTCCATGATTTTCTCGGATTTTCTGATCTTGACGAATTTCGCCTCCAAACAACACCTTTTCCATCAAAATCCGGACTTTAGCGGTCCATCCTCCAAAAGTCATCAACCATGCAAAAACAGATGAAATAACATAAGTATCATCTCTTAATATGAAATATATCAATGAATAATAGTAAATTATGATATAGAATAGTGATGCAAAATGGACGTATCAACTCCCCCCAAGCTTAGACTTCGCTTGTCCCCAAGCAAACACTAAGCTCAATAAACATGACCTCATGTTTATGGAGTGAAGAGTCGATAAAAGAATACGGACAAGAAGCATCACATTCATCAATACATAAATCATAATAGCAGACAACTCACCATTATATAACTTAACTTGCAATAGGTAAAGGTGACACAAATAAAGATACACAAAGTTAATCACAATTGATATTGGCAAACTTAGCTCTTGGTCGAAGAATAGTTGACAATTTGCAGGAGTTCACACATAAGGGGTTTTCAATGATAGCTTTCAGAGTAATAAACACTAAGATAAGAGCAATGTGCAAAACAAGGAACATAAGAAACATGATTGAATAAATCGTCATATGAATGAATGAAACACAACAACTCAAAATACTTGCTGAGATAGAAGGGAATGGATTTACTGACTGAACTAAAAAGTAAAAGAAAGGCCCTTCATAGAGGGAAGCAGGGATTTCAAGTTTCATAAAGAGCTTCCAAAAATTATGGTACTTATTAGTTTTCAGCTCTCTTTGCCCTTATCATAAGAATCTTGAGGTGATTAAGGTTAAAGTGAACAAATATGAGGATATGCTTGACAAGTTGTAAGTTGAAATCTCATGCCCCTTGCTTACGAGTACCGAACCTCATGCTACTCAACTTCAGTCACAAGTAAGCTCTTGTCATTGTAAGTACATATGTATCATAGAGAACCGCCAACGGGGTACCCCTTGCCCCATGACACAGGAGCTATCCCATATCGAAATGACAAGGCAACAGACAATGAGCATCTCAGTGATCTTTTTATTTGTTATTTGCATAGGTTTTTATTGAGGATGCTTCATAGATTGCTCATTATAGTTATTCTGCAAGTTTCCACCATGATTAGGCATGGCTTAGGCTTGCAGCCCAGGCGTTTCTCTAACACACATACAAACTCCATGATCTTACAAGTTCCCCTTTTATTTCACACCGCCGGGATCCATAGGCAAAAGAATCATGATATCAACGGAATATAAGTGCAATGTTGAAAGTGTTCCCCATGATACATGGTTCTGCTAACTTCAACTTATAAAGCGCAAGCATATATGCAACATAGATGGGCACAATGGTTCAAGTTTATTAAGTGCAAGAAAGTAAAGTGTGCCATCAAGTTTGTGAGAGCTTTAATCACTAATTTTCACATAACAAGTTTAATTCGAAAGGTAGATAAAAACATGAATTTACTTGGAACAGAAATAATACTAATAGGTAGGTATGGTGGACACAAATGGCATAGGTTTTGGTTTAAGGATTGGATGCACGAGAAGCATTCCCTCTCAGTACAGGTTTTTGGCTAGCAAGGCTGGGTAGCAAGTATAAGAGTTGAAGGAAACAAACAAACATACAAGTGATAAAAGAAACATGCAATCTTCCTTGGAAGCGCAAAAGATCTTAACTAGAGAATACTAGACCTATGAGCAACTCAAGAAAGATGATGAAGTTATATTTCCTTAGAGTACTTTTATCTTTTCATTCAATTCTCAAAATAGTGTTGCTACTGACTGAGCTAGATTTTCCAAAACCAACTAAATTACTCAATGATCCCAAAGTGATACCAATACTAATAACAAGATCAATCATATAACAAGAATTGAAAACTAATATAAGATATGCAAAAGAGTAAATGATAGAACTTCTCATTAATATTCCATAACGGCAACTCACACCAAGGGATACATAGATATCTAACGAGAGGGGAGACACTTCCATAATGCAAACCATCCTATATGGTAACTTCTCTATTCATGATATGACTCTACTAAAAAGGTAAAAAGATAGAAGATAGTGATGTGATACCGCGGCACTCCCCCAAGCTTGGAACAAACCAAGGGGATGCCAAAACCTGATGAAGAATTACTCCTTCGGTGGTGGTGGTGTTCTCTCGATGAGCTTTTCGATCAATTTCCTCAAGTCCTCAATCTCGAAGGTGAGAGTACGAATCAACTCCGAGTTGTGCTCGATGCGGTGCATGATCATGTTGGGTTGTGAATCCCAGCTCGTACGATTCTTTCCCCACTCTTCCTCCTTGAAGTCTTCTTTTCCTGCATGGTTAGAATGAGGCATATCCCAGTTGGAGGGTAATTTCTCCTTGGGCATATTCTAGAATTGATGCTCATGGATAAGGGTATGGAAGGGATTCTTGGTGCATGGAGAAGGTGACCGAGGAGCCAAATAGTGACACGGAGGCTTCCCTCTAGTTGACATCCGTGTAGTCCTTTTGATCCTGGCAGGGTTTTCCACCACTCCAATGCTTGCAATGGACATCCTGCTAGCTTTTCTTTGCTTCCTCTTCATCTTTACTCTCGATCTCCTTCTCCTGCCCAGGGTCTTGGGGATCCTCCTCCGCAGGCTTCTTTCCCTTATCCTTGGTGGAGACCATTGTGCTTCTCAACTTTAAGAATAGTTCCTGGCAGAAATAGATCGAAACGAAAACACGACGAGAACATGATATACGAACCTTGGGGGATCCAGGGGATTATATATTATGGAGTTTTACATCAAAAGGAAGGTACTGGGAGAAAACAGGTCGGAGACGGACTCCGGGGCGGCCACACCACCTGGCGGCGCGACCAGGGGGCCCCGCGCCACAGGGTGGTGTGAGCCACCCTGGCTCTGTTTCCGTCCCTCTTTCGCTTCGTTGCTTTCCTTGTTGGATAAAAACTGCAAAAATATAACTGGACAGATTTTTTGTGGACTTTTCCTTACTAGAACTGTTACCTATTCGAAAACGGACTCTGCAGGTCTCTGAACTTGGTCTTTGATAATTTTTTCCGGAGTTACCACTTGAATAATGTCAATATCTTCATCTTCATACACATATTTCTCGAGTCATGAAACCTTTCACTTTCTTATTACACCATTTTCTTCACTAACTTGGAAATTTCTTTCACACAATTCTCATTAGCAACATTAGTATAAGCGAAGTAATAAAACTTTTAAGTTCAATTTCAACTGAAATCCATCAAAACATAAGCTACTGAAACAACTCCTTCTGAAAGCCCGAAAAATTCAAAAAGGAAATCGATTTAGGAGGCAAATGCAAGAGTGGTAAAAATCTGTCAAAACAGATAGCAGGTAAAGATAAATTTTTTCAAAAGTCTTATGTTGCTCAAATAAAAAAGTGCAGAACTAACGAAAGTTAAATAACAATCTAGGGCATAAGCACAAAAAATTACAGCTCAATCCAACGTACAAAGATTTTTCACGAATTTTTACAGCGAAGCACGAAAATCTGCTTCAGGACAACAACTTTCCCAAATATTACTTCTCTCTCATTAGGGGTTGATATTGACACAAAAACCAAACAAAAAGGATAAGGAGAGGTTATTACCGAAGTATTGCTAAGTGTTGTGTGGGTGAATATGTGCTAATGTACCGACCTTCCTAGGACTAATACATACATGTGATTATACCCCTCGCAAGCATCCACAAGTACAAGAAAGTAATTAAGGTAGAAACCTAACCATAACTTTAAACTCTAAGACCCTGACATCCCTTGAGCAAAGGTTTCCTAATGGGGGTTCAGGTTTCTATCACTCTGGCAACCCCTACGATTAGTAGCCAAATACACAATGCATTCCCCTAGGCCCATAAAGGTGAAGTGTCATGTAGTCGATGTTCACATGATACCACTAGAAGAATAACACCACAACTTAAATAACAGACTATTGAATCTTTCTCAGCACAACTCCACTACTAACAACATGACTTCTCCCATGTCCTCAAGAACTAAACGAACTACTCACAAGATATCATATGGATCAAGATCAGAGATGAAATAATGATAAGTAACAAACTGAACATGCACGATAATTCAATGGTTCACTCAATAGCATCAACTACAAGGAGTAATCAACACTGGGAAAGTTTCCCCTAAGAACTATGCAAGATTCAACCCAATTGTTACAGCGGTATAGAGTGGCGATGCTGGTGCTGGTGGAGATGATGATGATGATCCCGATGAAGTCCAGATTGATGGTGGTGTTGATGGCGATGATCTCCCCTCTCCAGGAAGGAATTTCCCCGGCCAAATTCTATCCACCAGAGAGATCTTTCTCTCTCTATAGTTATCCGCCCCGCAGAGGCGGCGGAATCTTTCTATGGTCGCTCTCCAGGTATTAGGGTTTCGTGGGGAGAATATACGCCAAAGGGGAAAGCCAGGAGTGGTCGAGGGTTGCCACACCACCTAGTGGCACGGCCAGGGGTGGTGTGGCCCCCCTATGGCCCATCTCCACTCCCCCTTCTGGCATCCTTTGTCTTCTGGAAAAATAGAATTTTCCATGTATTTTTCTGGATTTTCTGATCTTCATGAATTTCTCCTCCAAACAGCCCCTTTTCCATCAGAATCCTGACTTCAGCGGTCCATCCTGAAGGAAATATGCCCTGAGAGGCAATAATAAAGTTGATATTATGTATTCCTTATATATGATAGATGTTTATTTTGCATGCTATAATTGTATTGATCGGAAACGTCAATACATGTGTGTTTAATAAACAAAAAGGGTTCCTAGTTATGACTCTCTTATAGACTAGCTTGTTGACTAACAAGATGATCAAGGTTTCCTGATCATGGACATTGGATGTTGTTAATAACAAGGTCACATCATTTGTGAAATGATGTGATGAACATTCATCCAAAGTATAGCATTACGATCAAGTCATTATGTTTACATCGCTATAACATCATACGAAGTAATCTTTATCCTTAGACCATGAGATCATGTTAATTGCTAACACTGGAAGAGTATCTTGATAACATTAAACGTCACACCGTAACTGGGTGACTATAAAGATGGGTTCAGTGCTACGAAGGTGTTATGTTGAGGCTCATGGATCAAGAGTGGAATTTGTCAATCTCGATGACGGATAGATATACTCTGGGCCCTTGATGACCCACAAGTATAGGGGGTGTATCGCAGTATTTTAGATAAGTAAGAGTGTCGAACCCAACAAGGAGCAGAAGGTGCTGGCTAGTGGTATGGATCAGGAATTCTCTGCAAATACTTAGCAAACGGATTTTTAGGGGTTTTCGATAAAGAAAGTAAACAAAGTACGAGGAAATAAAAGACAGTAGGAATAAATGCAGCAAGTGGCCCAATCCTTTATGCAGCAAAGGACAAGTCGGTTGTATTACTTAAGATGACGAAACGTTCTCAAGGACACATGGGAAGACTGTCAAGTGCTTTCGCTTCATATAGCTGATTAATCTTCTCTAGCTTGCTAAGTGTTTTGTGGGTGAACCTGTGCTAATGTACCGCCCCATCCAAGACTAATACATACTTGTGATTATACACCTTGCAAACATCCGTAAGTACAAGAAAATAATTAAGGTAGAAACCTAACGACAACTTTAAACTCTAAGACCCTTACGTCCCTTGTGCAATGGTTTCCTAACAGAGGTTCATGTTTCTGTCACTCCGGCAACCCATACGATTAGTATCCATATACACAATGCATTCCCCTAGGCCCATATAGGTGAAGTGTCATGTAGTCGACGTTCACATGACACCACTAGAAGAAGTACACCACAACTTAAATATCAAACCATTGAATCTTTCTCAACACAAATCCACTACTAACAACATGACTTCTCCCATGTCCTCAAGAACAAAACGAACTACTGACAAGACATCATATGGATCATGATCAGAGATGGAATAATGATGTATAACAATCTGAACATAAATAATAATTCAACGGTTCACTCAATAGCATCAACTACAAAGAGTAATCAGCACCGGGAAAGTTTCCCCTATGAACTAATGCAAGATTCAACTCAATTGTTACAGCAATATGGAGATGGTGATGAGGGTGCTGATAGTGATGATGGTGGTGATGATGATGATCCCGATGAAGTCCAGCTTGATGATGGTGTTGATGGCGACGATCTCCCCTCTCTGGGAAGGAATTCCCCCGGCAGATCTCTGTCTGCCGGAGAGATCTTTCTCTCTCGGTGTTTTCCGCCCTGTAGAGGTGGTGAAATCTTTCTATGGTTGCTCTCCGAGTCTTAGGGTTTCGGGAGGATGATATATGCCAGAGGGGACAGGCTGGAGTGGGCCAGGGTGGCCACACCACCTCCGGGCATGGCCTAGGGCTGCCCGCGCCATGGGGTGGTGTGGGCCCCCTGTGGCCCATCTCCACTCCATCTTCTAGCATCCTTAGTCTTCTGGAAAAATAGGATTTTCCGTATATTTTCTCGTATTTGCTGATCTTCGCGAATTTAGCCTCCAAACAGCACCTTTTCCATCAGAATCCTGAATGCAGGGGTCCATGCTCCAAAAGTCATCAACCATGCAAAAACAGATGAAATAACATAAGTATCACCTCTCAATACGAAATATATCAATGAATAATAGTGAATTATGACATAGAATAGTGATGCAAAATGGACGTATCAGCCCTCTCGGTGATATCACATTAAGGTAGCTTGCAAGCAAGTGATGTGATCACTAGAATGTTATATCACGGGAACGAGAAAAGAGTGCATGTCGGTAACGAGATCAAACTAGGTATTTGGATACCGATGATCGAATCTCGGACATGTATTATATCAAGAGACAAAGGGATTAAATTACAAGTGTTAAAGGTTCTCAGGATCACAGAAGTCATCGTTGAATATGTAGGAGTCAGTATGGACCTCCAGGTCCCGCTTCTGATTACTGATCTGAGAGGAGTCTCAATCATGTCTGCATTATTCGCGAACCGTAGGGTGACACACTTAAGAGTTACCGGACACCATTTTGGAGCACATATGTTTCAGACGAAAGAATTATAAAGCGCGGGAATTGTTTCGATAGAAACTAGAAATTGTTTCGGGTGAAATTGCAGAAAGTGGTTCTGCATGTGATATTGAAATATTGCAAGGGGTTATATGTGAATGTTTGTTAATTAAAGTAATTAACAAAATTCTGAATAAATTTAATAAAAGAGTTTTATTAAATGAGAGAGCATTAAACTTAGAGAATTTTAATGCATTTAAAGTAGGGACTTTAAAGGGGAATGTGAAGAGGCATTTTAATGTGGAGGGGTTACCACCACATGAATGGAGGAGGTGAAGGGTCACCTCCCCCATGCGTCGGCCATGGGGAGGTGCTCCCCCCTCTTCCTCCTTCTTCCTCACACCTCCTTGTGAAGGATCTCTCTCCCCCTCTAGAATTATTTCCCCATGGTCTCAGATTAGCGAGATACATGTTCCCGGTGGCATTTCGTCTGGAAGGAGTTGCTGCTTCCGCTGGATCACTGGAGCGAGGAGGTGGAGGTTGTCCGGTGGCTTGAACGTGTGTGCGAGTGCGGATGTGCTGCTGAGTTGCGGCGCTCGGACTTCCTCACAATCTTGAGATCGGCAAGTGTACAACTACATCAACCACAGGTTCCTACTCTTTAACAAAACTCGTTGTCTTCGAGGGTAAGTTCTTGTTGGATGTATTTCCACCCGTTGCTATGTACCTAGTAGATAGATCTTGGCGTGTAGTTCTCATCGTAGGAATTTTTTGTTTTCTATGATGCGGACCCAACAGTGGTATCAGATCCTGATCTATGCGTAGGTGCTTTGCACGGGTAGTACACATATGTTTATATGTGGGCGATGATGATCATGTTATTGCATCTTCTATGTATTTTGGATATTGGTGGCATAGTGGGATGAAGCGGCCCGGACCAACCATACATGTCATCGTACATGAGACCGGTTCCACGACTGACATGCAACTAGTTTTGCATTAGTGGCTGGCGGGTGTCTGTCTCTCCTACTATAGTCAATATCTGATTTACAACGAGTTGCTAATAACTTGGTTATCCTCGTTATGGTTCATGTTCGTAGGTAAGAACGGTTCTATCTCCGAAAGCCCTAAGCCACGTAAAACTTGCAATTGATAAATTAGAGGCGTCTAGTTTAGATCGTTGTTGGGCTAGTGTATTGATATGGTATTGTTGTAAGTAGATGTATGATAGATACTCTTACAACACATTCAACATGTAAGATCCATAGACCTTGGCCTTACACACAAAGGAATGATAGAGATCATACCACGATGCAAATGATAGAGATCAAATGCATGGACCATATCATCTCACTTTACACATTAGATATTAGCATCTTATACTGCTAGTTTTGGCGCTTTTTGTAGCATTGTAAGATGATCCCTCATTTAGATATCAAGATAAAAATGTGTTCTTCCTTGAGTATGCACCATTCTGTGGATCGTGTTTCGAGACATCACGTGATGATCGGGTGTACTCGAATCTACGCTTTCATAGGAACGGGTGTAAGACAGTTTTACACACGCGAATACTAAGGTTCTTACTTGGCGAGCCTAGCATGTACAGACATGGCCTCGGAACATGGACCGAAAGGTTAAGCATGAGTCATATAGTTGATATGATGTCCATATAGATGCTCGCCTTTGAAGCTACATCAACTCACATGATGAGCGGACTTGGTGTAGTGGATTTGGTTCATGTAATCACCAAAAGGACACGAGAGATGTCGTTTTTGAGTGGGAGTTCATTAGTAATTTGGATTAGTTGAACTCACTCTATCATAAACTTAGTCTAAATAAACTTTACAAATTCTATTGTAGATGGCACCACCTACTTTAAATTTCAATGTGTTCATGGAGAACGAGAAACTTGCTGCGAATGGTAGCAACTTCACCAACTAGGATATGAATTTGAGGATTCTCCTCACTGCTGCACAAAAGCAATATGTGCTAGATGCGCCGCTAGGCCCCCCCACCAGCTCCTGATGCCCCTGACGAGGAAAAGAATGTCTATGTGACTCGTTCGGAGGACCACAACTTAGTTCATTGCGGCATACTGTATGGGCTAGAGCTAGAACTTCGAAAGCGTTTCAAAAATGGCAATGCTTTTGATACCATGGGAGAATGAAAATGATTTTCGATACCCATGCTGCTGTAGAGAGTTAGAATGCTACTGAAAAGTTCTTTAGCTACATGATGGAGGAGAACAGCTCCGTTAGTGAGCATGTACTCAAAATGTCTGGGTACGCCGATAAGCTTGTGTCCTTGGGAATAATGATACCCATTGACTTAGGCATACATCGTGTTCTCCAATCTCTTCCACCTAGCTACAAGAGCTTCATGATGAACTATAATATGCAGGGAATGAAGAAGTCTCTTCCCGAGCTTCTGTCAATGCTTAAGACTGCAGAAGTGGAGATTAGGAAAGAACATCAAGTGTTGATGATCAATAGGACCACCGGTTTCAAGAAGGACAAGAAAGGCAAGCACAAGGGAAAGAAGGGTGGAAAATCTGTTGCTACACCTAAAAAGATACCCCGAGCTAGCCCTAAGTCTGACACCGAGTGTTACTATTGCAAGGGGACTGGCCATTGGAAGCGCAATTGCCCCAAGTATTTGGCGGACAAGAAGTCCGGCAAGACAAACAAAGGTATATATGATATACATGTTATTGATGTGCAATTGACTAGTACTCGCAGTAGCACCTGGGTATTTGATACAGGATCGATTGCTAATATATGTGACTCGGTTCAGGGGCTGCGGAACAAGCGACAACTAGCAAGGGATGAGGTCATGATGCGGGTCGGCAATGGATCAAAAGTTGATGTGATCGCCGTCAGGACGCTACCTCTCCATATGCCATCGGGATTAGTTATAAACCTAAATAATTGTTATTTGGTGCCTGCACTGAGCATGAACATTGTATCCGGATCGTGTTTGATGCAAAGTGGTTATTCCTTTAAATCTGAAAACAATGGTTGTTCGATTTATAAGAATGATATCTTTTATGGTCATGCACCTGTGTTGAATGGTTTATTTCTATTGGATCTCGATAGTAATATTACGCATATTCATAATGTTAATGCTAAAAGATTAAACTTGATAATGATATATCTGCATATATGTGGCACTGCTGTCTAGGTCATATTGGCGTTAAACACATGAAGAAACTCCATTCTGATGGACTTTTGGAATCACTTGATTTTGAATCATTTGATACATGTGAGCCATGCCTTATGGGCAAGATGACTAGAATGCCGTTTTCCGGTTCAATGGAACGGGTGACAGATTTATTGGAAATCATACATACTGATGTATGTGGACAAATGAGTGTGTCGGCGCGAGGTGGATATCGTTATTTTGTTACTTTCACGGATGATTTGAGTAGATACGGGTATATCTATTTGATGAAACACAAGTCTAAAACTTTTGAAAAGTTCAAGGAATTTCAAAATGAAGTGGAAAATCATCGTAATAGAAAGATCAAATTTCTTCGGTCTGACCGTGGAGGTGAGTATCTAAGTTACGAGTTTAGCACACACATGAAAGAGTGTGGAATAGTTTCACAACTCACGCCTGCCAGAACACCACAACGTAATGGTGTGTCGGAACGTCGTTATCGTACTTTATTGGATATGGTTCGATCTATGATGTCTCTAACTGACTTGCCATTGTCATTTTGGGGTTATGCACTGGAAACAGCTGCATTCACTTTAAATTGGGCACCATCTAAATCCGTTGAAACGACACCGTATGAATTATGGTTTGGAAACAAACCTAAGTTGTCATTTCTTAAAGTTTGGGGATGCGATGTTTATGTGAAGAAACTTCAACCGGATAAACTCGAACCCAAAGCGGAAAAATGCGTCTTCATAGGATACCCTAAGGAAACGATTGGGTATACCTTCTATCACAGATCCGAGGGCAAGGTTTTTGTTGCCAAGAATGGATCCTTTCTTGAGAAGGAGTTTCTCGCGAAAGGTGTGAGTAGTCGGAAGGTAGAACTCGAAGAGGTTATTGAACCTTCTCTTCATGAAATGACGAGTAGCGCAGCACCGGAAACTATTTCGGAGTTGACTTCACCTAATGAAGAGAGAGCTAATGATATTGATCATGAAACTCCGAAAGAGGACACTACCGAACCTCGCAGGTCAAGTAGGACACGTGCAGCTCCTGAACTGTACGGTAATCCTATTGTGAACTTCATGGTTGATGAAATGGATGACCCTGCGACGTACGAAGAAGCGATGATGAGCCCAGGTTCCAACAAATGGCTAGAAGCCATGAAATCCGAGATGGAATCCATGTACGAGAACCAAGTTTGGACCTTGGTGGACTTACCTCACGATAAGGCCGTTGAGAATAAATGGATTTTCAAAAGAAAAACTGATGCTGATGGTAATGTGACCATCTATAAGGCTCGAATTGTCGCAAAGGGGTTTCGAAAAATTCAAGGAGTTGACTACGATGAGACATTCTCTCCCGTAGCGATGCTTAAGTCGGTTAGGATTATGTTAGCAATTGCTGCATATTTCGATTATGAAATATGGCAGATGGATGTCAAAACTGCGTTCCTCAATGGTAATATTGAAGAAGAGTTGTATATGATACAACCTAAGGGTTTTGTCGATCCTAAGGATGCTAATAAGGTATGCAAACTTCAGTGATCCATCTATGGACTAAAGCAAGCATCCCGAAGTTGGAATCTCCACTTTGATGAGGTGATCAAAGAGTTTGGATTTGTCCAAACTTATGGAGAGGCTTATATTTACAAGAAAGTGAGTGGGAGCAATGTGGCATTTCTGATATTATATGTGGATGACATATTATTGATTGGAAATGATATAGATCTTTTAAACAGTGTTAAAAGTTATCTAAACAGCAAATTTTCGATGAAAGCCCATGGTGAAGCGTCATATATATTAGGCATTAAAATCTATAGAGATAGATCAAGGCGCCTAATTGGGCTATCACAGAGTACATACCTTGATAAGATATTAAAGAAGTTTAATATGGACGGAAGTAAGAAGGGGTTCTTACCTATGTTGCAAGGCAAGACATTGAGTAAGACTCAAAGTCCAGCTATGGCGAAAGAAAGAGAGATAATGGATAAGATCCCCTATGCCTCGGCCATAGGCTCTATAATGTATGCCATGCTATGTACAAGACCAGATGTGGCACATGCTATTAGTTTGACTAGTAGGTACCAATCGGATCCAGGTTCGGAACACTGGATAGCGGTCAAGAACATCCTCAAGTACTTGAGAAGAACTAGGGATATGTTTCTTATATACGGAGGTGAAGAAGAGCTAGTCGCTAAGTGTTATGTCGATGATGAAGGAAATATGCCCTGAGAGGCAATAATAAAGTTGTTATTATATATTCCTTGTATATGATAGATGTTTATTTTGCATGCTATAATTGTATTGATAGGAAACATCAATACATGTGTGTTTAATAAACAAAAAGGGTTCCTAGTTATGCCTCTCTTATAGACTAGCTTGTTGATTAACAAGATGATCAAAGTTTCCTGATCATGGACATTGGATGTTGTTAATAACAAGGTCACAGCATTTGTGAAATGATGTGATGAACATTCATCCGAAGTATAGCATTACGATCAATTCATTATGTTTATATTGCTATAACATCATACAAAGTAGTCTTAGTCCTTAGACCATGAGATCATGTTAATTGCTAACACCGGAAGAGTATCTTGATAACATCAAACGTCACACCGTAACAGGGTGACCATAAAGGTGGGTTCAGTGCTATGAAGGTGTTATGTTGAGGCTCATGGATCAAGAGTGGAATTTGTCAATCCCGATGACGGATAGATATACTCTGGGCCCTCTCGGTGATATCACATTAAGATAGCTTGCAAGCAAGTGATGTGATCACTAGAATGTTATATCACGAGAACGAGAAAATAGTGCATGTCGGTAATGAGATCAAACTAGGTATTTGGATACCGATGATCGAATCTCGGACATGTATTATATCATGAGACAAAGGGATTAAATTGCTGACGTTAAAGGTTCTCATGATCACAGAAGTCATCGTTGAATGTGCAGGAGTCAGTATGGATCTCCAGGTCCCGCTTCTGATTATTGATCTGAGAGGAGTCTCAATCATGTCTGCATTATTCGCGAACCGTAGGGTGACACACTTAAGGGTTGCCGGACACCATTTAGGAGCACATATGTTCCAGACACAAGGTTTGTAAAGCGCAGGAAATGTTTCGATAGAAACAGGAATTGTTTCGATAGAAACCAGAATTGTTTCGGGTGAAATTGTAGAAAGTGGTTCTGCATTTGATATTGAAATGTTGCAAGGGGTTTTATGTGAATGTTTGTTAATTAAAGTAATTAACAAAATTCTGAATAAAATAAATAAAAGAGTTTTATTAAATGAGAGAGCATTAAATTTGGAGAAATTTAATGCATTTAAAGTGGAGACTTTAAAAGAGAATGTGAAGGGGCATTTTAATGTGGAGGGGTTACCACCACATGAATGGGGGAGGTGAGGGGTCACCCCTCATGCGCCGGCCATGGAGAGAGGGGGCACCCCCCTCCTCCTATAAAAGGCCACCCATTCCCTCCTTCATCCTCACACCTCCTTGTGAAGGATCTCTCTCCCCCTCTAGATATTCCCCCATGGTCTCGGATTAGCGAGATACATGTTCCCGGTGGCCTTGCGTCTGGAAGGAGTTGCTGCTTCCGCTGATTTGCTGGAGCGAGGAGGTGGAGGTTGTCCGGTGGCTTGAACGTGTGTGCGAGGACGGATGCGCTGCTGATTTGCGGCGCTCGGACTTCCACACGATCTTGAGATCGGCAAGCGTACGACTACATCAACCACGAGTTCCTACTCGTTAACAAAACTCGTTGTCTTCGAGGGTAAGTTCTCCATGGATGTATGTCCACCCGTTGCTCTGTATCTAGTAGATAGGTCTTGGCGTATAGTTCTCATCGTAGGAAATTTTTTGTTTTCTATGCTGCGGTCCCAACAGATGCTAGCTTTGACACCGATCCGGATGACTCTAAGTCTCAATCCGGATACATATTTCTCTTGAACAGAGCAGCAGTTAGTTGGAGGAGTTCCAAACAACCTGTGGTGGCTGGATCAACGACGGAGGCGGAATATGTTGCTGCTTCAGAAGCGGCGCATGAAGCGGTTTGGATGAAAGAGTTCATTACGGAACTAGGTGTGGTTCCTAGTGCATTGGACCCGATGGTGATCTATTGTGACAACAATGGAGCCATAGCCAACACCAAGGAACCGAGGTCTCACAAGAATTCCAAGCATATTAAGCGCCGGTTTCACTCCATCCGCGAACATGTCAAGGATGGAGATATAAATATTTGTAAAGTACACACGGACCTAAATGTAGCAGATCCGTTGACTAAAGCTCTCCCTAGGGCAAAACATGATCAACACCAGAACTCCATGGGTGTTAGATTTATCACTATGTGAACTAGATTATTGTCTCTAGTGCAAGTGGGAGACTGAAGGAAATATGCCCTGAGAGGCAATAATAAAGTTGTTATTATGTATTCCTTATATATGATAGATGTTTATTTTGCATGCTGTAATTGTATTGATCAGAAACGTCAATACATGTGTGTTTAATAAACAAAAAGGGTTTCTAGTTATGCCTCTCTTATAGACTAGCTTGTTGATTAACAGGATGATCAAGGTTTCCTGATCATGGACATTGGATGTTGTTAACAACAAGGCCACAACATTTGTGAAATGATGTGATGAACATTCATCCGAAGTATAGCATTACGATCAAGTCATTATGTTTACATTGCTATAACATCATACGAAGTAATCTTTATCCTTAGACCATGAGATCATGTTAATTGCTAACACCGGAAGAGTATCTTAATAACATCAAATGTCACACCGTAACTGGGTGACTATAAAGATGGGTTCAGTGCTACGAAGGTGTTATGTTGAGGCTCATGGATCAAGAGTGGAATTTGCCAATCTCGATGACGGATATACTCTGGGCCCTCTCGGTGATATCACATTAAGGTAGCTTGCAAGCAAGTGATGTGATCACTAGAATGTTATATCACAGGAACGAGAAAAGAGTGCATGTTAGTAACGAGATCAAACTAGGTATTTGGATACCTATGATCGAATCTTGGACATGTATTATATCAAGAGACAAAGGGATTAAATTACAAGCGTTAAAGGTTCTCATGATCACAGAAGTCATCGTTGAATGTGCAGGAGTCAGTATGGACCTCCAGGTCACGCTTCTGATTATTGATCTGAGAGGAGTCTCAATCATGTCTGTATTATTCGCGAACTGTAGGGTGACACACTTAAGAGTTACCGGACACCATTTTGGAGCACATATGTTTCAGACGAAAGAATTGCAAAGCGCAGGAATTGTTTCGATAGAAACCGGAAATTGTTTCAGGTGAAATTGCAGAAAGTGGTTCTGCATGTGATATTGAAATATTGCAAGGGGTTATATGTGATTTTTTGTTAATTAAAGTAATTAACAAAATTCTAAATAAATTTAATAAAAGAGTTTTATTAAATGAGAGAGCATTAAACTTAGAGAATTTTAATGCATTTAAAGTAGGGACTTTAAAGGGGAATGTGAAGAGGCATTTTAATGTGGAGGGGTTACCACCACATGAATGGAGGAGGTGAAGGGTCACCTCCCCCATGCGCCGGCCATGAGGAGGGGCACCCCCTCCTCCTATAAAAGGCCCCCCTCTTCCTCCATCTTCCTCACACCTCCTTGTGAAGGATCTCTCTCCCCCTCTAGAATTATTTCCCCATGGTCTCGGATTAGCGAGATACATGTTCCCGGTGGCATTTCATCTGGAAGGAGTTGCTGCTTCCGCTAGATCGCTGGAGCGAGGAGGTGGAGGTTGTCCGATGGCTTGAACGTGTGTGCGAGTGCGGATGCGCTGCTGAGTTGCAGCGCTCGGACTTCCTCACGATCTTGAGATCGGCAAGTGTACGACTACATCAACCATGAGTTCCTACTCGTTAACAAAACTCGTTGTCTTCGAGGGTAAGTTCTCGTTGGATGTATGTCCACCCATTGCTATGTACCTAGTAGATAGATCTTGGCATGTAGTTCTCATCGTAGGAAATTTTTTGTTTTCTATGCTGCGGACCCAACACATCCTCCAAAAGTCATCAACCTTGCAAAAACAGATGAAATAACATAAGTATCATATCTTAATATGAAATATATCGATGAATAACAGTAAATTATGATATAGAATAGTGATGCAAAATGGACGTATCAGGATGGCATCCCCAAGCTTGAGCTTTTGTCCATACTTCATCTCATCACATTATTCTTCCCTACACTTTAAAATTTCCTTCATACAAAACTTCACACAATCTTCATTAGCAACATTAGTGTATTCAAGATAATAAGTCCTTGGGTTTAGTTTCAACACAAGTAAAACTTCCGTTAAAACACAAGCTACTATAGCAATTCCTTCTAAAAGCTCATGTGATCAAAGAGAACTCAAAGAGAAAGAGATTAAGAGGCAAATGCAAATAATGGCAGAAATCTGTCAAAACAGACCAGCAGGTAAAAACCGATTTTTTCCGAAGACCTTCTATTGGTCAAATCGAAAAGTGTTAAACTAACGAAAGTTACATAACAACCTGGGGCAGAAGCACAAAAAATTACAGATCAATCAATTGTACATGGTTTTTTCACGATTGTTTACAATGAAGCACAAAAAACTGATTTAGGACATTAACTTTCCCAAATCTTACTTCTCTCTCATTAGAGGTTTATTCTTGGCACAAAAATCACACAAAAAGGATAAGGAGAGGTTATTACTGAGGCAATAACTTCCAAGACTCAACAAAATAAAAACTTAATAAAAGTAAAAATAATTTGGGTTATCTCCCAATAGTGATTTTCTTTAATGCCTTTGAGCTAGGCTCAGTAATTTGAGAAGATGCTCACATAAGAAATATGAATTGAAGAAAAATAGAGCATCAAGGAGCAAATATGATACACATTAAAGTCTAACTCACTTCCTATGCATACGAATCTTGTAAGGAAATAAATCAAAGAAGCACATGGTAACAAGAATGGGTAGATAAAACAAGAGCAACTTTGGAACTTTTGATATAAAGAGAGGTGTTTTACTAACATGAGAATTCCAACAACCATATTTTACTCTCTCATAATGATTTTCAGTAGCATCATGAACAAACTCAACAATATAAATATCACACTCATCTTACTTTGGTAAGCATGGAGGGCGATCAAATAAGATATTAGTTAAAGAGTTACTCTTATTGGGAGGTAGACATGGGTAGTTGCTCCATTCTTCCTCCTCTTGATCATCACTCTCCTCTTTTTCATCCAATGAGCTTCCAGTTTCGGAAATTTCTTCCTCCATAGGCTCTTGCAAAACATTAGTCTCTTCCGTTGGTGGAGAGCATCTATTAAGATATTTAAGAATATAGCCATTTTCTTCCTTGTAATTATCAAAGCAAAATTTAAGTATATCATAAACCTCATATTTATAAGGTGCATTATTAGTATTTTCAAGCAAATAAGCAAGTTCGAATGCACCCTTTCAAGCAATAAATTCTTCAATTTGTTCCACATCATAAAAGTCATATTTCCCTTAACATAAGAAGATATGGTAACATTATCATTATACTCACATTGAAAAGGGAGGTGTTTATACCTCCTACAACAACAAAATTTATTAAAGCAATAAGTAACATTATAAGTAGAGCACATGTTTCTAGCAATGGTATACAATTTATTAATTTGTTCTCATAAGTGTTTCCCTTTTTGTGACAAGCAGTATTTCTCATAATATTTTTGTTCTTCCGTGAACCCACCTTACCAATAAGATCTAGTTACAAAGAAACCAACCATTGATAGAAAGCGTGATAAAGTAAGATAATAACAGACCAACAAAAATAATAACTATAGTAGGAACTACTTTTTTTTGTATTTTTGATAAAAAGAAGCAAACAAACAAAGCAAAATAAACTAAGCAAATCAAAAACAGAGTAAAGAGAAACAACTCGAAGGTGTTACTACCAACTTGGAATCCTGCACAACACAACCACATAACTTTGCCCTAACTTACAGTGATGTTGTCAATCTCACCGGTTTTGCTGAAAACAAAGGATTAAATGTATAGTGTGGAAGATAATAATTGCTTGCAGAAAGTAAACAGTAAACTGTAAATAGTAGATGGTATATCAATGGTAAAAGAATAGACCAGGGTCCATAGTTCAGTAGAGGTGATTCTCCTTAAGATAAATAGCATGTTGGGTGAACAAATTACAGCGGGACAATTGACAGATTTGAGAAAGCATACAATACATATCTAGATATCTTGACTCCTATGAGATTTGATTGGGCATTACAACATTATACATAGACCATAATCCAATTGCATCTATGACTAATAATCCACCTTCATGTTATCATCCGAACCCCCTCTAGTATTAAGTTGCAAGCAATAGATAATTACATTAAGCAAAGTGTGTAAAGTAAACAATACGATTGCCCTATGGACAAATGATTGTTGTTTTCTCCCTAGTAGTAACATCATATCTACAACCTTAGAGATTCATGTCACTTTCCCAGATTACTAGAGGCATGAACCCACTATCGAGCATAAATACTCTTGAAGTTACAAACATCTACTTGGCCAAGATAGTTACTAACAACGGAAAGCATGCAAGATCACAAATAACATAGACATGATAGAATCAATAATCAATCTGAAATAGTATCTCAATATCCATCGGATCCCTGCAAACACAACATGTAAGATTACAAATAGATAATCTTAATCATCTACAGAGCTTAGAAGACCTAAACATGATAGCACAAAGGAGAAGAACCAACCATCTAGCTACTATATGGATCTATAGTCAAAGGATGAACTACTCACGCATCACACCAGAGGCAGTCATGGTGATGAAGAAGGCCTCCAGGGTGATCTTTCCCCTCTGGCAGGGTCCCGGAAAGAGCTTCGGATCCCCCCGATCTAGGGATGGAGATGACAGCGGCTGGAGACTCTTTCGTGAATTTCTGGTTGGGTCTTTGATCCGGTCCTTAGGGTTTTCGTCCCGGGAGGCTTTTATAGGCGAAGGGGCAAGGTCGGTGGAGCACCAGGGGGCCCACACCCCCTGGTGGCGCGCCCCCCAGGCCAAGCCGCCACCGGGTGTGGCCGCCCTGGTGCACCACTTCGTCTCTCCTCCGGACTCCGTGTTGCGTCGGGTAAAATATTAACTTTGATTTTTGTCCTGTCTAATTCTGAAAATATTTCCTTACTAGCTTTTCTAAAACCAAAAACAACAGAAAACAGGCAACTGACACTGTGACATCTTGTTAATAGGTTAGTTTCAAAAAATGTATAAATATACTCCAAAGTGTGAACAAAACATAAGAAAGTAGATATAAGACAAGCATGGAACATAAAAAATTATAGATATTTTTATGACGTATCACCGGCGATGGAGGCTGTTGCACGCGCCTAGCTGCAGACGCCTTCGCCTTCTTCTGCGCCGGCTTGTTAGCAACCGCCGCGGTCGACGGGCGCTTGTGGACGGGCGCCTTCCTCTTCGTCGGACGTGCCTTGCCGGTGGCCTGCGGTGGCCTCCTGCGCGACGGCGACGCTAGTTTGCACCGTCGGGCGCGATGGGACGAAGAGGGCTCGGGCGGCGCCGCTGCCGGCGTCGGCGGTGCTGCTAGGGTTTGGGGCGACCATAGGGTTTGAGGAGGCGGCGGCGGTATGTGGAATGGCATAGGGAGGCGTTGGAGGGGTGTCGGAGGGCGCGTCCATCACCGGAATTCCGCCGGTGGCCGCGCGGAGGGGAGGATTTGGCGTTGGGAAGGAGAGAAATTTTCAGCGCGGGTTTTTTTTCACGAGCGAGTGAAGCGATAGAGCGCGGTGGCCGGAGCCCATAGTATAGCGCTCAGGATAGCACAGAGCGACCCGCGCCTAAAATTTTTTACAGCGTCGCGCGGTTTACAGCGTCTACTAGAGGAAGGTTTTTTTGCTCCACGCGCTGCCTATCGACGATTTTTTTAGCGCACGGGCCCATATAGGATGCTCTAAATCAACCCGGTCCCCGCCCCGTTCCATCTCATCCGTCCGCGACACGGCGTCGTGCTCTTCTCTCCCACGTCCCCGTGCCCTTCTCCCCCACGCTGCCACCAAAATCGCCGCACTTGCCGTACACCGACGCTTCCTTCCCTAGAAGCAGCCGCCCCACCACCAAGCCCATCTGGCTGCTTCAAGAGTACTCTCGGCTTCTCCATGGGGAAGGGGAACCGTCGCGGCGGGGGGAGCGGAAGCGGGGCGGCGAGCTCCTCCAGCGACGTCCAGCGAGTTGCGGCGACTATCACCGACGCCGCCGCCCGCCTCGGGTTCCAGGTTACCGACGTGGGCACGTGTGCAGCCAATCCGACCCCTATGTCCCCTCGCCACTCTGGGCACGGTTTTGCTCGCTGCGGCGCCGGCGGAGCGGGAAGGGGACGCGGGCCGGTGAACGCCAACGTCGACGTCCAGCGAGCGGGTACAGGCACCGGCCGCTTGCCGCCGCAGACGAAGTTCCTCCTGGCGTGCTCCGATGGCGACGTCGACCGCATCAAGGGTAAGATGCTGATCCTCCCCTGCAATGGCGTTGCTTTTGGACTGGGTTTTAGCCGTGGTTCCTGTTAATTAGGCTGTGCGCACGCGCGTGTGCTCCCTGGGTTTTGAGGGTGCGCTGGATCGTGTGCCCCTTTCAGTCGTGGGCGTGCTGTAATAGTAATACTCCTTGGGGGAAATTTGTCGAACTTTGGATGTATCTATATATTAAAGAGTATCTAGATTTATCTAAATTTTGATAAATTTACGACATCTATTTTAAGATGGAGGGAGTATAATACTACTTCCGTTCTGAAATATAAGCCTTTTTAGAAAGCTAAACTAGCTAGCTATCTAAAAAGGCTTATATTTTCGAACGGAGGTAGTAATTGCTAAGGCTTTTCTATGGTTCATGATTGTTTAGTTCACTGTTGCTACGAATATGTTTTAGTTAAGTTATGTCTGTGATGCTACTATATATACGTGAGACCTGTTTTCTTTAACTGAATTGCTCCTTCTCGAGAAGTTGGTCTTGGTAATGTTCAATACTTAAAAAAAAAAAAGGTTTTGGTAATGTTCAATTCACAAAAAATAAAAATGTCTTGGTAATGTTCAAGAATGGAAGGTACCTTCATTCTCTGTTTCTCGAGTTACTTTGTTCTTGTTTTATACATAAAAAAATCTCTGGTGGAAACTGAAATGTATGAAAATCGTGTCTTGAACCGTGGTTGATAGCATGGCTGAGCATGACAGGGAGTTACTCCCCTCCCTGAGGATGGAAGGCTGTGGGCCACTGCATTCGGCAGCAGGCTCTGGTAATATGGCCGTCTGCAAGTACTTGGTGGAGCAGCTCGGATTTGACGTAGATTCGGATGCTGATAATCATGGTTCAGGTATGTATACGCTCTTTCTATTGCTAAATCAAATGCTTTCATGTTTTTTCATCAACTTTGTTTGTGGGACAAGATATAATGGAACAAGCAAGCTAGTATAATAATATTGTATATTATGCTTTTCTTTGATGAAATGTGATTTTTCCGCTATTATATCCACATGATTTTCCTTATGTATTTCAGCACTGGACCCATTGTTTGCTTCTGCTATATGGTTTTGTTGTGTAGTCTGGACATCATGTAATAACTGGAAGTTGTAAAAATTGGAATGTCAGCCCTGATGGAGACCTTTACTCTAAAACGAGTCTTCCTTAATCATCTAGTACATTTTTTGTGTAAAGGATGGCGGTGGCGAAAAATGGCTTTAGAGCTCGTCCTTTTTCAAAAAGCTGCAAAAAAATTCGAAAAATATATATTCGTGTAGACAACAATCCGAAATACAAATATGCAAAATTTGAAATTAAAATAGTTTATATTTCCGCCACAGCAAAAAAGACAAATATTACAAATTTTGAAAACGGAGGCCCATTCGAAATTTACACTGTTTACGTCCAGATCTGAACTTTTCCCTTTTTTCCTGTGACCAAAATACAAAGTATTTTCACATGATTTTGTGCATACGCGTGTTATAAATCATTATCTACATCCCTATATGTTTTTTGGATTTTTTGGAAACTTTAAATTTGAATTTTTCAAAAAAAATAAATTAAAGTCCACCATGGTGGACGGGAGCCAAATCGACGCACTCATGGCGGTGGGTTCTACTTCTGCATTTTTGTTATAGAACAAAAGAAAATGTTGTTTATCATATATAAGGTCCAGTTGAAAACCTCAAACCAGAATCATCGATAAACACCAGACATTGGAAAGACTGTTGACAGTAGTAATAAACGAAAATATATCAAAATATTTTTTCTTATTTTAAGCACCATTGGTTCCACCGTTATATATGTGCTTTACTTTTCAGATTTTTTGCTCCTCTTGTCATCTGGCACTTCACCCATTTTACCGTGGCAAAAAATTGCATTATAGCTGATATGAATCCTTTAGCCATGTTGAAGAGTACTGTGCTGGACTTTATGTTTGTCCCAATATGGCAGGGTGCCAATGTTTGCCTAAGCTGATTGATTGTGATCCTCTTGGCAGGTATCACACCTTTGGCTTGTGCTGCGGCACATGGGCAAGTGATTACTGCCACATATTTTCTTGACAAAGGTGCTAATCCTAATAAGAAAAAGTCTTCTGGACGCACAACTCCTCTGCATGAGGCAGCAGAAGCAGGTACCTGTTTCTGCTTTCCTGTATTTATTTGGAACGGTCATTACAAAGAATTACCAACTTTGGCTATATAGAAAAACATAGTTGACATGTTGTATCCTACTTTTTCCCTCCCGAATTATCTTCCAAAATTGTTTATGAGGTTCAGCCCTCCCTACCTTGTGTTTATCTTTGTGTTGCGGCTCACATAGAACACGAGAGTGATAATAATTAAATGGTAGTTGCGCTACATGATGTTTGCTATACCTTTAAAAAAAATGGGGAACTCTGCCCCGAAAAAATTGATTGACCAGTATGTATATTCTAATACGACAAATTGACTCAAAACTGCAATGGATTCCTTCTTTTACTTAACAAATGTTTTCACTCGACACTAACATTAATGATATATTCCAGATCTGTTACTAGGCAGGAATAATGGTGATTACGGAACAAACACTTTACTAGGTTAAATTATGTATTTGGTTTCTATAATTACATGTTAATTTCTTTCTTTCTGGGGCACGATGAAATAGCACGGTTGTTGCTATCGAAAGGAGCTAGTGTTGATGCATCTTCTTCTTATGGGACACCTCTAGTTGCTGCTGGTGTTCGTGGGAAGTTCAGTGTTATGAAGATTTTGTTAGAGAATCATGCAGATGTAATTAGTAAATGATGTTCTTTCACTTGAGCTTACCTTTTTTTTTGCACAGCTCAAGTTCCAATTCGATGTGGCTCAGCATCGTCCAATGGCCACATCTTCTAATTTGATTGGTTTCTTTACACAATATGGGGTTTTGTTTTGCGCTTATGCCCCAGCTGCATCCTTCTGGGGGACTTAGCTTTTGGCCGTCATAAGACGAGCTGATGCCCAAAGCAAACCAAACATCGTCCAAATATCCAATATCCTTGTTTTATTTTGCTATTGTTCGTATGTTTTTTTCGCTTTTGTCGTGTCCTTGTGGGTCTTCCATTATTCATCTTGTGTGTTCCTGTCAACTACTACGCCGAAGTCATGCAGCGGTTAGTTATTATATGTGACATATATTGATCTGTATGCTCTTGTAATTGACTTGGATGAATGTTGCATCTTCCTTTTTGCCGGGTGACAAGCAGGCCCATGGGCTGGAAAACATATTATAATGTTGTAGTAAGTTTTGGAAAATGACCCAAAATTGTAATGGTACTAGACAGATACACGACCGACAATGTGATCTGGCAATGCCAAGAAACAACTGTGTTCAACAACAATTTTCCCCTATTTACTATGCTGCTGATGCCAACAACCTTGAAATATGATTTTTTTTTTGCACAAACGGTGGATAAACTGTTTATGTTTATGGATAGGAATTTTGAATTGATTTTCCGTTTGACGAATATTTTCTACTTGATCTACATAATTTTGTTACTTGTACATGGGAACTGGTGAGTGACTATGTTTCAAAACAATTGCAGCCAAACAAGGTCTCGTGGCAGTTTGGTACACCCTTGACTTCAACTCTTTATGGCGCCCCTGAAAGAATGAGCGAATCCACTTGCTTGAAGTGTGTGAAACTTCTTGTCGAGGTTTGGTCCTCAGTTCACAATCTCTATATTATTTTGGTTGCTAGAGGGAATCTCGAGCAAAAATTTATTTCTAATCTACATCTGTTGGTGGTCCATTTGTTCATCTATAGGCTGGTGCTGATGTCAATTGTACAAATCCTGAGACTCCATTGGCGATAGCAACTTACAAACGCCTAACTAGATGTGTTGAGTACCTTTGGAGGTTAGCAAAAATGCTAATGTTCCGGTTAATCATGTGAGTTCCTTTTCTTAACTAAGTCATGTTAGTTCAAAATTCGATATAATATAAACTGATTGGGAAACTAGATTTGTTGGCTTGGAAATTTTCTGAGACCTGACTGATAAATTGGGAAACTTATGCCATGTTCAAAATTCGATATAATATAAACTGGTACCAGATTTTACAATAATTACAATAGATATATTGATAACTTGCTAGATTCATCCAAACTGGGGTCAAGAGAATTGAATGAAAACCTAGACAGGTAACTTGCTTGGTACATCCTAATTGTTACGGTAAGAGTTAAATTTGGGGGTGTTTTTCTTTGGATTGCAAAGTAGGGTGCTTTCGAATCATTTCAGTGAGGGAACGGGTTTAAATTGTGTCAGATTTTCCTGTGTTTAAGCCCTATCACACCAGGCCTTTTAGGAGTCACAATCTTGGTTTCTTCACAAAGAACGCAAAGGCTTACAAAAGGATGTAGAATTCTCATCCAAGTCGAGAGGTCTCCCATTCATTTGGATGCGAGTATAGCATGGCATGTATCCTGCTGTTAGAAGAAAAACATCTTAGTTGTGCTCTACTAATGGTTAATCAATTTCTTTTTGCATTGGTTTGAGGAATAATACAGATGTTATTCTCACGTTTTACAGTCTGGGGAATCTATTATTTCTATTTTATCTTGGCATAAGTTGTATTAACAATTTAGGATAAGTCAAGTGACAAACATAGCAAGGCTGAGCTGAAATCACAAGGTGCAAAAGCAGTTGAAGGGAAGAACTATCGTAACGCATCAAAATTCTATACTGAGGTATGTTGGTGTGCGATCATTTTGAAAAGCATTGTTACTCAAAAAACCATTTGAAAGAACTTCTATGTTACGCATTGCTAATACTCCACATCGTTTGCTAGTTGATATTAGCTGTGAACAGAAAACCATTGTGTAACACATTCCATTTGACGCTTTAAGCCATCCACTTGTGTTTAGCTTCACTTGTACCTAAAGCATCAACGACTCGTATGTTTTGGACACAATGGGGAAAATCGTGATTCTTGTTTTGGAGAATATCATGGTTCTAGTTCGATTATGCAATAAACAGGGTATGGTTCTTTGTCCTCTGTATTTGGTTTGGTGCAGGCGATCAAGCTAGATCCTGCAGATGCAGTGTTGTATTCGAACAGGAGCCTGTGCCGTCTCAAGTGTGGTGAAGCACATGATGCTTTGCTTGATGCCAATGCTTGCATAAATCTGCGGCCTGAGTGGCACAAAGGTTACTATCGGAAAGGAGCTGCCCTCATGTCGCTCATGGTAAGATAAAGAACAACGACCCGGTAGTCTTCTGATTTAAATAATCTCAGCTCCATATTTTTGTTCTTATATAGGAGTATAAAGAGGCATCTGATGCATTTTTGGCTGGACTGAAACTGGACCCTGGAAATAAGGAGATGCAGGAAGCGTTTTGGTACTGCATTTCTTCACCATAGTCCGTCAACGCATGCTTAAATTACCCGTTTGGCACTGTTGTTAACAATGGACATTCATACTTTTATTATTTTATTATATGACCCTAGTGTTAACTTGTTTTATATATTGTACATATATTACACTGTAACATTCTCAATGTGACAAATCGATTGTTCGCTATAGTTCAGACCAGAAACTTTAAAATGGTTTTGTTCCGTCTTTCTCAATTAGTGGCTGCAGACAAAGGTGGTATGATGATTCTAAATTCATTTCGCTGGCAATTTCAGGGAGGCAGTCGAGGCGATGCGGAAGGAACATTCTGAACCAAGTCTCCACGAGGTTGATTAGTGCTCAGGAATTTCCATGCTGCTTCCAGTATTTGTTTCCTTCGGAATTCTCATTCTGTACTGTATATATCTGGAAAATGCAAACACGTACAGTACTTGGTTTCATGCTACCGAAATGCTTTACGTTTGGTCAAGACTGGTAGTAAATTGGTTGGGAGCAAGCCAGCAAAGTTCGATATCTTAAGACTTTTAGCGCGACTGTAACCATAGGAAACCTGACATGTTCTCTTAACCGCAATACTTTCGCTGTTTAGCCTGGCATAATGTATATAATATATCCACTAGACTACATACCCTCTTCCGAAATACCTACTTTATATGAAAGACAAACAAATTAGGAGAAAGTTTGGCCTGGCATCATGGGTGGTCCTTTCAAGACCCATGGGAGAAAGTTTACATTACAGATAGCTCGGAAGAACCACCAAATATTATGTTCACATGTTGGTATTGACAACATTTTTGGAGGCCTTTGAAGATAATCTTTGGGGATGAGCTAACATCAGAAGAGGCTGTTCCACTTTGATGCATCTTTCACGGCCGCCCATCATTCTCTTGGACATCATTTAGATGATGTACATAATATTACAAAACTGATCACGCTTTAGTGCTTTGAGCATTTATATAAGCAACCGCCATCAGACAGGAGCTGACAGAAGATAGATCACTAAACACCATGCGTCAACCATGGTAAGAAATAACAAATTTAAAAGGATATATACGTTCATGCATGTACTTTCATGGTCTCGTCATCCTGTGGACCAAGTAGGCATGGGCGATTAAGTTGGGGCACATATTCTATGTTTCACCTACTGATTGGTCACAAAGCCTCCCATCCCCATTTACCTGCATTAGACTTAGCTAGTTGGAGGGCATATGCATGCCCGCACCTGCGTGGAAAACTTGGTTAGCAGTCAAAGTCATAGATAGCTCGAGGTATGGTGTAACATTCAACTTCTTGAGAATGACTAGTTGGAGTTCTTGCCTAGACTATGCAGCTAACACTATTTATGACTGGTGCCTGCGTTTTCTCTCATCGGGGCTAGCTAGAATGGTTTCCCTTTTCTTTCTTAGAAGAGGTGGTGTGTTGCTTATGTTCTCTTTATCAAGCATATAAGGGATCACAGACTGGTTCTCAAAAGTAAAGTAGGTGACTCAATTAAATGTCAATCAATGAAATTATTGTTTTTCATCAAGCTTACCAAATTTGTATGAATCACAGTGATTTGGCAGTTCAAAATCAAGAAAGGTCAAAATTGTAGATATGTAAATCTAACAAAATATTTCAGAAGGACAACAACAATGTTCCGTATAAAATATCTATATTGAACACCATGATAGTGAAGCCATATAAATGGACAAAATGAAGGAAATTGATTGTAAGACATAAGCATCCTTCTATCTAACAGTTCTAGAACTGAACAATGGACGTAATATCAGATTCTACAAAAATCCAGAGGAGCCCAGCACCCAAAAATACAAGCACATCATCTAACATGGAATATGAATTCTCCTTGTTTTGCATTGTTCATGCTTTATTTCAATTTCTTGGTCATAAAATTCCAGAGTTGTTGGTCATGACATGAAATTTGCTATGCGAGAGGGTACCTACACATACCCCCGCCAACCATTGATTCAAGCCATATAACCCATTTCAATATGTCTCCCTTGTATACAATGGGTTTATGTGTAAGAAACCCGTCACAAAAAGTTTGGTTAACATATGTTTGGTCATCATTTTTGGGTTGAGTTTTTTGTGCTGAGAATTGAAAGTAAATATTGCAGATGGAAAATGATTTCTTGAATTTTCACATGACTGATATTACTCTAATTTTACTGGTGTGCCTACGTGTTGGTAAACACATGGGTGTGTAGGTACCCCTTACATAGCAAGTTTTTTTGCGCCGATCATTAAGTCAAAGGTCATGTGTCTTAGTGGCTTTTGATGATATGTCGAGTGCCCCTTAAGTGCATAGTATGAACGTTAATTGTGGACCCAAATTAACTATGAGATTACAAAGATTTCTTAAGTTATTCGATGCCTTCCTTGTGGGGATATACAACCTTTAAGATTAGAACTTTCGAGAAAAAAACTATCTGAAGGCTTGAAGAATAGATTGGTTGTTCTGAATATTGCAATGTTATTTATGTCGATGAAGATGGCACTAAATATGATGCTTGATGTAGTGTTTAACTGCTAATGACTAAATATGTATGTTGTGTTCATTATCAATATGATTGTTTATGTAGTGTTATTGTTCAGATGAAGATGACTTTTTAAGTTGATGTGGTTATTTATTTAGTTATTTTCCTAACGTAGTCGGATGTAGTCGCTTTTGTAGTTTACGTTATATTTAAACCACCACTTTGTATGGTATTTCAATATGTGTATTTGGAACATAGTGTTTTGTAAAACTATCATTGCTCATGCCACTTTTCTCTGCAAGGGTAATAACTATTCTTAAATTCATGTAAGTGTAGATAAATAGGAAACTAGAGTAAATAATAACGCACGAAAGTTCCATTATTTTGCTATCGACATCGCCACTATTCTTTTGAGTCATGGGCTGGGTGTCGGGGGAGGCCACACGTCGCCATCACAGTGGAGCCCACTCTCTGGCGGAGGCGAGGACCGCCCCCCGGGATTCCCTCGCACGGGCGTCTTGCATGCCCTTTTCTACCCCGAGTCGCCGGACATGGGCCCCACGTGCCACGGCCCTGCCATTAGCGGCCGCGGATAGGACAACGCTCTATGTGAGTCGTCTAGAGCATGACAGGACTTGGACCTGTTGGGGCACGGGGCCCATCAAGAGCCGACGTGGCAGTGCAAACCCTCGCCATCCACATGTTCTCGGGACGAGATTGCGTTGTGGGTCCGTTTCCCAATGCAATCTAAGCTAGCAGCGCGAGGTTGTTATTTGTACGTGGATTTTCGCGGTTAGCACATGGACGGTCCATGAGAACGGCTCTCACGCATGACCAACGTTCGCTGAAATCGTGGGATATCCTACTCGTCGTATGGCTTCCTGGCATGCCTCTCTGACATCATGTCGCCTTGTCACGCACCTTATGCCACCGAGAACCGTCACTACTCTCTACCCATTCCATCTTGTTTCCACCTCAATCCTATCCGTATGTTTGTATGCTCTCTCTCTCTCTCTCTCTCTCTCTCTCTCTCTCTCTCTCTCTCTCTCTCTCTCTCTCTCTCTCTCCGCCCCAACAACATTTCTATCCTATGGCAAATAGTTTTCGTACCATCTTCGTCCTCCCATGCCATGGTGGCTGCGGGTGGGCGGTGGTGGTACAGATGCTTCTCGATATAGGAATGTGTTACATCTCTCTCCATGTGGAGCTACTCATGCGCCAATAGTAGATATTTGTTATAGCTGGCACTTTATGTGGAGCTACTCATGCGCCAATAGTAGATATTTGTTATAGCTGGCACTTTACTAGTGGCGTGCTAAGGAAAGCACACACCACTAGATTTACTGGTGGTGTGTCAGCCCCTCTGCCTGGCACCAAATAGTGGTGTGGCAAAAAAAGATATGCCACCTGTAAGTGGGACCCACCAGTTGGCCCGGCATTGCTAGTGGGGTACCCGATTATGGGAATGCCACTAATTAGTGGTGCGTCAACAAATCTTGCACGCTAGCACTAAAGACGATCCTAGGGAGTTGGTAGGTCCCACTTACTAGTGGCGTGCCAAATAGTGTGCGTCACTAATTGTGGCATGTCGTATTATTTGCCACACCACTAGTGGTCCCAGACCACTATTTACATGTGCACTCCCCCACCTACCTCTCTTCTTCCTCCTAACTTTCCTTCTCCCCCATGTGGTTCTCTCCTCTCCTCATATACACTCCCACATTTGTACTAGCTCCTTCCACTTAATTGAACTCTCATTCTCCCTAAAATCTAACTTCCACTCCTCCACATCCATAGCTAGCTTAGCCTCCAATATAATTTGATGCATTAAGTATCTCTCCACCCACTCAATCGAGATCCCACTCATTCCATGTGTCGGTTTCATTCTTGTACTCCCCGGTATGCGAACCACCTTGATTGTTGTTGTGGTAGACCGAGCTGAAATATATCTATGCATACATGTGATCAAGATTTTGATATGTACTGGAAAAATCTGGACTGTGAATACCCAGAATTCGTGTAAGATCCAAGGCATCTCAGGTTGAGTGCGAGTACGATGGACTAAATCCGTTTGGCAATCAGAGCAGCACACATAGCACTTGGACCGTGTTTTATGGATGTACAATCTCCCCCTTGGTTATGCATGAAGCGGAAGTACATACACATGGTTATACTAATTCAAGGTCCAACGCAACGAGGAAGTGATATTAACATGTATCTCTAGCTACTAAAGGAGGAGCTTGACATATTATGGAATATTAACATGTATCAGAAGGTGGCCTCCGCCTTATGTATGTTGGCATACGGTATTCCGGTGGATATAGTAGATGACAACTTGTCTATGGGTGAGACTCAAGCTATCAAGTGTGTCAAGCGCTTTGTAGTAGCAATTGTGCAAGTGTTCGGCACCACATACTTGAGATCCCCCAATGCTCAAGACACGACTAGGCTTTTAGAGGTGAACAAGGCTCGAAGGTTTCTACTTATGCTTCGCTCAATTGATTGTATGAATTGGAGTTGGAAGAATTGTCATGCAGCATGGCATGGACAATTCAAAGGCTACAAAAATGATTCCACTATAATCCTTGAAGCCGTGGCTCATCATGGGACTTGGATTTGGCATGCATTTTTTGGAATGCAGTGTTCATGCAATGACCTCAATGTTCTTCAAAGGTCACCACTTATCACAAGGATTGGATTGGGTGGAAGTCCACGGGTGGAGTTTGTAGCAAACAACCACAAATACAACTATGGCTACTATGTTGCCGACGACATTGATGTCTGCAGGAGCACATATCGTTTGTAGCTAGTTTCGGAGTTCAGATATTGATCCCACAGGGAGCCCAAAGGCAAGTGTTTATTGGTGAAGTCTATGTGACACCCAAAGTTGTCACAGGTCTTCGAGTGAATTGACTGCAGGTGTTGAAATAAGAATGGGGTTTTGATTAAATGCGATAGATTTAAATAAAACTAAAATGTAAACTTCAGAAATATAAAGCATAAAAGTAAAGAACGACTTTGCTTGTTTATTTTGTCCTACAGATGGCGAAAGAAGGCGCGGGGAGATTCAGTTCATGGTGATAGTGACTGTGCTAGGTGGACGAGTGGTAAATCTAACAATTATAATCTTATAGATATATGTGTAGGCGAGCAACCCATAATTAGCCGGAACTCCTCTTGGTAGATTTCATCCCAACTTCAATAATCCTACTAGCCTGCTACCAAAACCATGGTCAGACACTAGATGATTAAGACCCTTCAGGTTGCTTAGCGATTAAGCTCCTTGGATCGGACTAATGCAATAAGCACAATGGTTACTCTGTATCCTCGAGTCAACTAGCTTTCCATTGATATCCCCGTGTCACCCGAGGGTCGCCGGTCCACTAGCGAACAAGATCTTATCTATGTAGAACAAGGTATCATGTTGTCTGGGCCCTTAATTGGACAACAAGCATTAGGCATCCCATAGATAGTCAAGCACACATAATAATTAGAATCGATCACAAACTAACGAAAAATATATGAAGACACATCACATCTGACCAATCCCCTACATCTCCCACGCCCAAGGGAATTACTCACACATGAGAGAAGAATGTATCATCATTATAATTTAATAAAGGGAAATCGTCTTTGTATTACCATGGAGATCCAAAATAAGAATAGAAAAATATCCAACACAATTCAAGATGGGAAGAAACAATCTCAAACCCTAGTCTTGCAAGGTGAAGGTCTCTCTCTCTCTCTCTCTCAAATACAAGTAGTGGCTATGGGGGTGTATTGGCTAGGAGGTCGAAGATCGTGAAACGAGATGAAGAACGTTTCCTCCTTCTTCTTCTTCGGATCTCTTCTTTCTCCCTTCTAGATGGTGTGGCGGCTACTGTGTTGTGTTTTCGTCCTTGGTACCTTCATGGAAGTTGTCCCTTTTGACAAGACAGAGGTGGCGGCAACTATACAGCCGGAAAAATATTCCTGCTGTATAGTTGCTCGTTAAAGCTTCTATGAGCTCCCCTCGCGTGCTTCCAAAGTGAGACTCGCTTGTTTTCTCCAAAATATTGTGTTTTGTCTAGTTAAATCCTTCTGTTGATGTTCAGAACATGAAACACACATTAAAAACCAAGTTTTCTTCGCTACCGAAGTATTAGCGTTAGGTAAAGCCAGAAAACGATCAAATTCGGGAGAAAACCATCAAATAAAGACATAAAAAATGTGTCGAATCTCACAGCTATCAACTCCCCAAGATTAGATGTTGCTCGCCCTCTAGTGACAAGGACATAAAAAAGAATAATGGAGATTCGAAACTAAAAATAGAGGAACTCACAAGTTTGAATTGGTGTCAAATTCTTTTCTTCACAATCCCTGCAATCTTAAATATAATCATACAAGTATTCACAAGATTGCACTGAGTCCACTTCGTAACCACGTGTATCTTGTTAGCAAATAAATCACATGCCCAAGCAAGTGTCGAAAGTTTAGCTAGGAAAGTGAGACAAATTCTTTTGGTCACTCTCTTTATAGAGAGATGAAAACCTTTTGTTTTTGTTTGTTTACCTAATTAAGAGTACTCAAGTACGCATCAAAGCATATAATTTAAGAACAACTCATCTATCCCATGTCAAAATCTCAAGACTATCAAAGCACCTCTTTCTTTTCTTTTGCCTTTCAAAAACTTTAGCTCTTTCATAGATAAATCATGCCACTATTTTTATCATGTTTAATTGGGGCTGTGTTGTGCACTCGTGACCATGCCAATAAATAATTGTTGAGCAATAATGGGCCAGAGGAGTATGATACGTCCAAAACGTATCTACTTTCCCAAACATTTTTTCTATTGTTTTTCCTCTAAACTTGTGTGATTTGGATGCAACTAACACGGACTGACGCTGTTTTCAGCAGAATTGCCTTGGTGTCTAGTTTTTATGCAGAAAATCAACTATCAGGAAAAATCCCGGAAAATATGCCAAAAATCCTATTTCGTCAGAAGACTCACGGAGCCAGAATACGAGAGGGAGTGGGGCTGGGGCCTGGCCAAACGACCTGGCCGTGCGGGCTGGGCCTGGCGGCGCCAGGGGTGGTCTGGCCGCCCCAGACCCCCCCTCGGTCTCCCTCTTCGCCTATAAGTTGCCTTCTGACCTAAAAACTCAGGGGGGTTCGACGTTTTTCCAGAAAGAGTTCCGCTCCACCGCCACCACCAAATTCCACGATTCAGAACCAGAAACTCTGTTCTGGCACCCTACCGGGACGGGGAATTGGAGGAGATCATCGCCATCATCATCACCATCGCTTCTCCATCGACCATCCATGTTTCCCCCATCTATGAGTGAGTAATCCCCCGCTGTAGGCTATGGGTATGGAAGGGATTGGATGAGATTGTTCATGTAATGGCATCAGATTGTTAGGGCATGGTGCCTACTATCTTCTATTAGTGCCTTTTGATTTTGTTGTGACTTGTTATGCTTAATGCTTGTCACTAGGGCCCGAGTGCCATGATTTTAGATCTGAACATGTTATTGATCCATTATGATAGTATTGTTTATGGTCTTACCTACAAGTTGTATACACACGTTGTTGTCTGGAACCAAAGGCCCCGAAGTGACAACAATCGGGATAACCGGAGGGAATGGCTTTGATGTGAGGATCACATGTGTTCACGAAGTGTTAATGCTTTGCTCCGGTGCTCTATTAAAAGGAGCACCTTAATTTCCAGTAGTTCCCTTGAGGCCCCGCTGCAAACGGGCTGACAGGACAAAAGATGTTGTGCAAGTTCTCATTGCGAGCACGTATGACTATATATGGAACACATGCCTATGATTATCTAGTAGTTGGATGCTTTTTCTTATTTATCTGCAATTGCCCTACGTTCTGATTGCTATATGAATTGTCTTGTCCATGCAATACCCGTCCATCCATCCCTATGTCTACCGCACTCGAATCCTACTGTTTACTGCAATTGTTACTGCTGTCTTTACTTTACTACTGCTATTACTTTACTATTCCTACTACAAAGCTGTTGCTACTGATAAACTGTTATGAGCAAGATTGTTTCCAGGTGCAGCTGAATTGACAACTCAGTTGTTAAGTCTTATAAATATTCTTTGGCTCCCCTTGTGTCGAATCAATAAATTGGGTTTCACTTCCCTTAAAAATATTGCGATACACCCCATATACTTGTGGGTCATCAAGACTATTTTCTAGCGCCGTTGCCAGGGAGCATAGCTTTATTTATCAAGTCCACTTGGAGTCACTATTGTTCACTGCCATCCATCCATCATGGGTAAGTCTCGTGATGGCAAGGTTCCTATTTTACCATCCACTACAAGAAGAGGTACGGTTCTGAACACCTCTGTTGCTCTTGATTCACCATATGTTATGAGTAAGTTCCTTACACCACCACATACACATGCTACACACACTGCTACTACTGCCGAATCTGAAACTTCTGATACTTATGATGCTTCTTCTACTGTGCTTGATAAGAGTGGTTCATTAGGTCCTTTCGTAGATGCTATGATTGCTAGAACTATAGCTGGGAATACTGAAACTCCTAATGAAGACACTACTACACCTATTAGTTCACCTAAGTCTAGAGAGAGCTATGATATTGAAGACGGTTATGTTGAGATGACCGATGAATTTATTAAAGAATGTCAAAACACCCATGATAGGAGTGCTGCTAAGAGTCTCCTTGAGAGGCGTACTATTAGACCCAAATTGCCTCCTAATGCTAAGTTTGCTTCTTCTCCCATAATTATTAAAGATAAAGATTATGATTTCTCTCTTGATCTATCTTACATAGCTATTGTTGAGAAAGAACCTTTTCGTGGGACTGATACGTCCATTTTGCATCACTATTCTATATCATAATTTACTGTTATTCATTGATATATTTCATATTAAGAGATAATACTTATGTTATTTCATCTGTTTTTGCATGGTTGATGACTTTTGGAGCATGGACCGCTGCAGTCAGGATTCTGATGGAAAAGGTGCTGTTTGGAGGAAAAATTCGCGAAGATCAGAAAATCCGGGAAAATATACGGAAAATCCTATTTTTCCAGAAGACGGAGGAAGCCAGAAGGAGGAGTGGAGATGGGCCACAGGGGCCCACACCACTCCGTGGCGCGGGCCAGCCTAGGCCGCACCACCAGGTGGTGTGGCCGCCCTGGCCCACCTCTGGCTCTCCCCTCTATCGTATATAATCCTCCCGAAACCCTAATACTCGGGGAGCGACCACAGAAAGATTTCGCCGCCTCTACGGGGAAGAAAACGCCAAGAGAGAAAAATCTCTCCGACAAACAGAATTCTGTCGGGGGAATTCCTTCCCGGAGAGGGGAGATCATCGCCATCAACACCACCATCAAGCTGGACTTCATCGGGATCATCATCATCATCACCACCACCATCATCACCATCAGCACCATCATCACCATCTCCATATTGCTATAACAATTGATTTGAATCTTGCATTAGTTCTTAGGGGAAACTTTCCTGGTGTTGATTACTCTTTGTAGTTGATGCTATTGAGTGAACCATTGAATTATTGTTTATGTTCAGATTGTTATACATCATTATTCCATCTCTGATCATGATCCATATGATGTCTTGTGAGTAGTTCGTTTTGTTCTTGAGGACATGGGAGAAGTCATGTTGTTAGTAGTGGAGTTGCATTGAGAAAGATTCAATAGTTTGATATTTAAGTTGTGGTGTACTTCTTCTAGTGGTGTCATGTGAATGTCGACTACATGACACTTCACCTATATGGGCCTTGGGGAATGCATTTTGTATTTGGCTACTAATCGTAGGGGTTGCCGGAGTGATAGAAACCTGAACCCCCGTTAGGAAACCATTGCACAAGGGACGTCAGGGTCTTAGAGTTTAAAGCTGTGGTTAGGTTTCTACCTTAATTACTTTCTTGTACTTACGGATGTTTGCAAGGGGTATAATCGCAAGTATGTATTAGTCCTAGGAAGGTCGGTACATTAGCACAAGTTCACCCACACAACACTTAGCAAGCTAAAGATAAATAATCAACTATATGAAGCGAAAGCACTTGACAGTCTTCCCATGTGTCCTCGAGAACGTTTGGTCATCTTAAGTAATACAACTGGCTTGTCCTTTGCTGCATAAAGGATTGGGCCACTTGCTGCATTTATTCTTATTGTCTTTTGTTTACTCATACTTCATTTACTTGCTTTATCAAAAACCCCTAAAAATCCGTTTGCTAATTATTTGTAGAGAATTCCTGATCCATACCACTAGCCAGCACCTTTTGCTCCTCGTTGGGTTCGACACTCTTACTTATCGAAAATACTGCGATACACCCCCTATACTTGTGGGTCATCAAGGACTAAGAATGAAAGTGCGGTAGCACATATGACTTATCTTTCTACCATGAGTGGCCTGTTTTCTGATGATATTAAGATGCACACCTACTTTGTTGCTAATTTTTTTCCCTTTTTCACTGAAAGGAGAAGCTAATACTTGGTTTGATAATTTACCTCCTGAATCTATTGATAGCTATGATTGCTTGATTAGTACCTTCCCGCAGAAATATTTTCCTCCTAGTGCTAGACATGCTATTTTGCAGGAACTTTTTGATTTTAAACAGGGAGAAAAAGAGATATTGCCTGAATCATGGGCAAGGTTTTGTGCTTTGATTCATACACAGGCTGGATGTCCATTACCTAAGAATGAGCTTCTTGATATATTTTATAATGGACTAACTAAAGAATCTAGGACATACCTGGATAGTTGTGATGATTGTGTTTTCAGGAATAGGACTCCCAAGGAAGCTGAGGAAATAATGGCTAAAATAAGCAAAAAATATGAAGATTGGATTCCTCCTAAACCAGCTATACCTGAAACAATTACACCTGAACCAGCTATACCGGCGCCTATACCATCATCTAAGAAGAGGGGAGTTATTGAATTAAATGATGAAGTGATGAAGGAAGCTAAGAAATGTCTTAAGGAGAAGGGAATTAAAGCTGTAGATGTCAAGAATTTACCTCCTATAGAAGAATTATGTAAGCCAATTCCCCATTCATCCACTATTGAGGTACACTCTCTCCAACACTTTGATGAAGGTGATATCCCTTACTCTAAACCTCCTGATCAATGCTTACAAGAATTCGATATTTTTATTGTTAAGCAAGATAATTTTAATAAAAGGGTGCAAAACCATCTAATGGAAAACTCTAGAGCTATTGTTGAGTTGAAGGATATTGTGGAAAGAACCTCTAATGATGTTAAAATGCTTGTTAAACATTTTCAAATGGTTCAAACTCAAATTGATCAGCTTATTAAAGTACAAAAAGACTTGCTAGTTAATGCTGCTAAAGAAAAACATGCTTATGAAATTAGAACTAGAAGTGGTGCTGCTACCCAGGATCCTCTATATCCTGAGGGGCATCCTAAAAGAATTGGGAAGGATTGTGAACAAGCTGAAAATAGTGGTACTACTCGTAAGAAAAGAAAAAAGAAACATAAAACTATTGTAGAACCCTCTGAACCTGCTAAAGATCCTAATAGTATATTTGTCTCTGATGCTAAAACTGAAAGTGGTAATGAAGAAAATGATGTTCCTGATAAAGAAAAAGTTGAAGAAGAACCTGAAAGGCTCACTAAGAATACTAAATACACTAAAGAAGATTTTGTTGCTAAGAAACATGGTAGTGAAAGAGAGCCTTGGGTCCAAAAACCTATGCCTTTCCCCGATAAGGAACACAAGTCAAAGGAAGATGAACACTATAATAAGTTTTGTGAGTGGATGAAACCTTTGTTCCTACAAATTCCTTTGACTGATGCTATTAAATTGCCTCCTTACTCAAAGTATATGAAGGATATTGTCTCGAATAAAAGGAAGATCCCTAATGAAGAAATCTCTACTTTGCTAGCTAATTATTCCTTTAATGGTAAATTTCCAAAGAAACTTGGAGACCCAGGGATCCCAACTATTCCGTGCTCTATTAAGAATAGTTATGTTAGAACTTCTTTGTGTGATTTGGGAGCATGAGTTAGTGTCATGCCTTTTTCTCTCTACAAGTGACTTGAACTGGAAAACTAATACCAACTGATATATCTTTGCAAATGGCTGATAAATCTACCACTATTCCTGTTGGTATATGTGAGGATGTACCTGTTCAAGTGGCTCATAATTGCTTGATATTAACTGATTTTGTTGTGCTTGAAATGCCCAAAGATGATAATATGTCTATTATTCTTGGGAGACCTTTTCTTAACACTGCAGGAGCTGTTATTAATTGTAATCAAGGAAAGGTGACCTTTAATGTTAATGACAAAGAGCATACTGTATATTTCCCCAAGAAGTTTGATAGGGCTTATGGTTTGAATTCAATTGAACATGTTGAGGGCATTCAAGTTGGAGAAATATATTGTCCCATACCAAGAGAAAAATTTGAAACTATTATGATTGTGACCATTGCTATCAAGGTTGAGGTAACATAATAACTAGTGAAATACAAAGTTTTGTTTCATATAATTTTTTTTGGTAACAATACCTGATCAACCTTGTTAACAAAAGGATTTCATTGAACAAAACAATGTTTTCACCATGATTATCTCCGCTTACTTCTGTCCTATCCATTTTAGTTTTTAGTTTTTGTTTAGTTTTCTTTTATGTTGTTAGTTGCTTGCATGTTAGAGTATCTTAGAACTTCTGTAGTTCTAGCCTTGTTTTGTCATTGCATCTTTCCAAAAAACTTTTTTCTGCCAGAAAATCATTCTGTTATGCCTAAGAATTGCCCAAAAATGAAGTGTCTCAAAAAATTCCAGAAAATTCATATTAAATTTTGACGTGAAAAAGGGGTAGAGGAGTTCCTGGAAGGTACCAGGGGGGCCACGAGGCAGGCACAGCACCTGGTGGCGCGACCAGCCTAGGGGCGCGCCTGCCTATGGTGTGGGCCACACCTGGCCCTCCACTCACTCTCTCACTTGCCACTTTCTTCTCTCTCCCGAGTAAACACCAGTTCATTGCTCGAAATCGCGTTCTTGCTGTGCTTGCCCTCGATTTTTCGATATCCTTGCTCAGCCCATCTTTGCTGCTGAAATTTGAAGCATTTGTTCTCCGGTATGTGACTCCTCCGCTTGTCCAAGTAGATTTGAGTTTAGTGGTTTATATCTTGAGTATTTTGTTGCTGTAGGTGACAGGTTTTGAGAGCTTTTAAGCTTGTTTGATGCTTAGAGATATAGTTTTGGTGCATGTTTAGGCCTCTACAAGTCCCTATGAGTAGTGGCCTTCATATTATATTCACTTTGCAATCACTTGTTTAATAGATGTTTAAATTTCAGAATAGAAGATGAATGAGCATCAACTGAGCCAACATGAACTGAGGGTGCCTGAGGTTATGAAGGTTCACCAAGAGGAGGATGTTTTTCCTTCCATCTATCCATGCTACGAATTCATGAGGGCTGCAGGAATTTCCTAGGACTTCCATACTTTGGTTGCTAATGCAGTATTGGAGCACTTTGTGGAGGATGAACCTTGTCAATTTGTGAAACTAACCATGTCTGTAGTGCAGGACTTTCGATTTAGTCACTCTTTTCCTAACCCTATGGTCCACTACAAAAGTTACAATATAGCTGTCGACCTCTCTTTTGATGACTTTTGTGCAGCTATTGAGGTACCTCAGTGGGGATCGTGTGGAAGGATTAAAGAGCGACCTGCACCACTCATGGACTTGTACGCAGAGATTTGCCAAGGGAGCAGCTTCTCGAAGCAGAGCGGGAAAATCCGTAACATTCATCTCCCCTCTATTCGCTATTTTGCTTACTTTATTGCCAAGTGTGTTCTTGCTAGGAAAACTGCCAATACGTTATGTTCGTATGATCTAGCATTCATCTCTACTTCTCTTAAATGAGATAGGACTTAGAACTTGGGTGCCTTGATAGCTTTCTGTCTTGCTGCTAATCGCGAGAAAGGTGGAATTTGTGGAGGCCTCATTGCTTCTCGTTTACTAGCATTACATGGTTTAGTGCCTCATCATCTAGACCTACAGTTTCCCATAGAAAGGCTTGATCTTAATTCCATGATACAACATAAATTTGTTTCTTTACTTGTTCTTCCTTTTTGGTTCTTGTTGAAAAAAATCAAAAACACCAAAAATATTTGTCGTTCTTCTTTGGTTTTGTGAGTTTTGTTGCAGGGTTCAGCAATCCTCAGTGGAATTTGGTTTCATGTTATTATTCAAGCCACACAAGTGAAGGGCAATAATGAGGATTAATGACAACTTGAGGTGTGGTAAGAGGCGGGTAACGAACTCTATTTGTTTTCATTTTTGTACATATACTCATCATTGTGGGCATGCTTAGTCTGTTCATGGAGGATGTATGTTATTCATGGATGCTTAGTAGTTCTTGCTTTCATATGATTCGTTCCAGCTTGCTAATAGTTTGTAGCATGTCATATGAATGTTTGCTTGCATTACTCTATTCATAACTTGGTATGACACCGTGGTATCCTCCTCTGAATGTTTCATTTGAATTGACTTGGCACATGCTCACACATGCATATGACTGAAATAATTAGTTGAGCCTCGATGAATTATTTTGCCTTAGGGGTCTTGAATCACTTTCATGCCATGATTAGTCCTATTTTGTTGCAAGCATGATTATGACAGCTATTGCTCTCTTGTTTGTCGCTCACTTGCTATTGCTAGCCTTCACTTACACTGAGTATGTTTTACTCGTGTTTCCAACTCCCTAAAACCAAATATTGCCAAAACGTGTCCACCATACCTACCTATTAGCATCATTTGTTGTTCCGTGCATATTCAATATGCCTTGTTTTCTTCCGAATAAAATGTTTGCTTGTTATGAGAAAGTTAGTTAGTAAAGCTCTCACGAACTTGATGGCACACTTTATTTCCTGCACTTAATAAACCTGAACCATTGTGACTTTCCATGAAAGTTATATGCTTGCAAATTATAGGCCAGGGATTAGCATAACCGTTCTGTCACGAGGAACACTTTCAACACCTATAAATATATACCCAGTTGATATCATGCTCTTTTGTTTACGGATGTCGTCGGTTTGAAATAAAAGGGGAGCTTGTATGTCCATGGAGTTATGTATGTGTGTTAGAGAAACGCCTGGGCCGCCGGTCTAATCCATGCCTAATCATGGTGGAAACCTGCAGCGTAACCATAATGAGTATCTATGAAGCATTCTTCTTATAAAAAAAGAGATAGCTATTGAGAAAAACAAAAAAAAGAGATATGAGAAAAGAGGAAAGAGAGAAAAAAGCACCATTTTCCCATGGTAAATAAGAAGATTGCTGAGATACTCGTTGTTTGCTTGCCTTGTCATTTTGATATGGGGATTCTTCCGTATCATCGGGCAAGGGGTACCCTGTTGGTGGTTCTCTATGATATGCACTTATTTACGATGACAAGAACTTACCGGTAACTAAAGTTGAGTAGCATGAGGAGTGGCCCTCGTACTCAAGGGACATGAGATTTCCAGTTTATAGTCTGTCAAGCATATAACTCAAATTGGACCTCACTTTCACCATAATCACATTAAAGATGCTTATGATAGGGGCAATGAGAGCTCAAAGCTAACGAGTACCATACTTTCAGCATTTGGAAGCCTTTCAAACTATTCAAAACATTTTCATTTCTTTGATTGAGTCACCACCTATTCTATGAGCACTTTCTTGAGAGAATAGTTGTCATTCTTAGTGTAATGTGCTTGTCTCAAAACTTGATTAATTGTGTTATGACTTTGATGCTTGTATCTTTGATATATTTACTTCTAGTCTTCACTTGAACTTCAGAGGTGCCTTGGCATTCACAATCAAAGGCAAGCGAGATACCACTCTATCATAGCTTGTTATGAGCATTGTAATGTTGCTTATGTTTATGTTTCATGATACTTATTATTGTTGAGTTAGAATCTCGTCATAGCTTGCAATGCCTATTAAGTAAGCTTAGTTGCATACTCCTTATTATGAATTGTCTAAGTAGTTGATCACATGCTGAGAATATATACATCATATGAAGCAAATGTGTTCGTGAAAGTTTCTTTTATCGCACTCAGTTTTCAACTGAATTGCTTGAGGACAAGCAATAAGCTAAGCTTGGGGGGAGTTGATACATCCAAAACGTATATACTTTCCCGAACACTTTTGCTATTGGTTTTCCTCTAAACTTTTGTGATTTGGATGCAACTAACACGGACTGACGCTGTTTTTAGCAGAATTGCCTTGGTGTCTAGTTTTTGTGTAGAAAATCAACTATCACGAAAAATCCGAGAAAATATGCCAAAAATCCTATTTCGCTAGAAGACTCATGGAGCCAGAATGCGAGACGGACTGGGGCTAGGGCCTGGCCACACCACCTGGCCACGCGGGCTAGGCCTGGCCGCACCAGGGGGTGGTCTGGCCGCCCTAGACACTCCCTCGGTCTTCCTCTTCGCCTATAAGTTGCCTTCTGACCTAAAAACTCAGGGGGGTTCGACGTTTTTCCAGAAAGACTTCCGCTCCACCGCCACCATCAGATTCCACGATTCAGAACCAGAAACTCCATTCTGGCACCCTATCGGGACGGGGAATTGGAGGAGATCATCGCCATCATCATCACCATCGCTTCTCCATCGACCATCCATGTTTCCCCCATCTATGAGTGAGTAATCCCCCGTTGTAGGCTATGGGGATGGTAGGGATTGGATGAGATCATTCATGTAATGGCATCAGATTGTGAGGGCATGGTGCCTAGTATCTTCTATTAGTGCCTTTTGACTTTGTTGTGACTTGTTATGCTTAATGCTTGTCACTAGGGCCCAAGTGCCATGATTTCAGATCTGAACATGTTATTGATTCATTATGATAATATTGTTTATGGTCTTACCTGCAAGTTGTATACACACGATGTTGTCCGGAACCAAAGGCCCCGAAGTGACAGCAATCGGGATAACCGGAGGGAATGGCTTTGATGTGAGGATCACATGTGTTCACGGAGTGTTAATGCTTTGCTCCAGTGCTCTATTAAAAGGAGCACCTTAATTTCCAGTAGTTCCCTTGAGGCCCCGCTGCAAACAGGATGACATGACAAAAGATGTTGTGCAAGTTCTCATTGCGAGCACCTATGACTATATATGGAACACATGCCTATGATTATCTAGTAGTTGGATGCTTTTTCTTATTTATCTGCAATTGCCCTATGTTCTGATTGCTATATGAATTTTCTTGTCCATGCAACGCTCGTCCATCCATCACTATGCCTACCGCACTCGAATCCTACTTTTTACTGCAATTGTTACTGCTGTCTTTACTTTACTACTACTATTGCGTTACTATTCCTACTACAAAACTATTGCTACTGATAAACTGCTGTGAGCAAGATTGTTTCTAGGTGCAGCTGAATTGACAACTCAGTTGTTAAGGCTTATAAATATTCTTTGGCTCCCCTTGTGTCGAATCAATAAATTGGGTTTCACTTCCCTCGAAAATACTGTGATACACCCCCTATACTTGTGGGTCATCAGAGTACTACAACTTCACTTGGAACATGAAACCACGAGGAGACTAAATTTTACTCGTCATAGCATTGCTCCTACAGATGTTTACATAACTCAATAGCCGAAATCAAGTGGTTTCCCACATTTAGATCATTCGTTGACCAACGGAGTTAATAGTTCCCCATGGAGCACGACAGAGTTGTAATGACACGCATAAAGTAATATCTTACGGTAATTATCAGAAAAAGTAGTGGCATAATTTCTACTACTTGGAAGCATCCATTTCATCAAACAATTTCAATCAAGGGTACTATCATGTCTATTTGTATTAAGCTCAAATGGGATGGAGTGGTTCCAAAATTAAATTCTTTGGGCTAAACTTGGACTAAAGTCATCTTTCAGATGCTTTTTCTTGTTGTAAAAATGTAGGAAGTATTTTAAACCAAGTTCTTTGCTCATTATTTCAAGGCTAAAAAGGAGACACTAGCAAAGGAATAGAATTTATAGGATAACAAGCTAAGTGGGGAGCGTCCTCAGTGCAAGCGAGTAAATATTTGTAGGATCAATTTAAGGTTGCAGAGAAGATGATGAAAGGAACGTGATACCTCTTCTAACTTTCTTAGTTCTTGTATTTGAGTCGAAACCCCTCTATGCTTTCCTACTGCCAAGTCACCTGAAATTAAGCAATCTCCGAGAGAAACAAATAAAAAAACTTGCGAATAAAATTACAACTAATGTTTTTGTATTTTTGGTTTAGACATGCAAAGCTGAAAGTAAACATGCAAATTTCAAGTAATAAAATAAATCAAAAGAATAAAATAAAAATATGAATGCAAAGTTTGGAGGTTTTCAAACATCCCCCAAGCTTAGGCAATTGCCATGCTCAGTTGTTGCCGTCATTTGGCGGCTGGTGCGGATACTGCTGGTAGCAGTCGGGGAAGTGGGTCATGAAGTGACTGAAGTTTTGAGTCAAAGTGTTCACATCTTCATTCACATCCTGAAGAGTGTGGTGATACGTCCATTTTGCATCACTATTCTATATCATAATTTACTGTTGTTCATTGATACATTTCATATTAAGAGATGATACTTATGTTATATCATCTGTTTTTGCATGGTTGATGATTTTTGGAGCATGGACCGCTGTAGTCAGGATTTTGATGGAAAAGGGGCTATTTGGAGGCGAAATTCGCGAAGATCAGAAAATCAGGGAAAATACATGGAAAATTCTATTTTCCTAGAAGACGAAGGATGCCAGAAGGGGGAGTAGAGATGGGCCATAGGGGGCCCACACCACCCCTGGCGCGGGTCACCCCTGGCCGCACCACCAGGTGGTGTGGCCACCCTGGCCCACTCCTGGCTCTCCCCTTTTGCGTATATTATCCCCACGAAACCCTAATACCTGGGGAGCGACCACTGAAAGATTTCGCCGCCTCTGCGGGGCGGAAAACTGCAGAGAGAGAAAGAGCTCTCGGGCAGGCAGAAATCTGCCGAGGAAATTCCTTCCCGGAGAGGGGAGATCGTCGCCATCAACACCACCATCAAGCTGGACTTCATCAGGATCATCATCACCATCATATCCATCATGATCTCCACTAGCACCATCATCACCACTTCATATCGCTGTAACAATTGGGTTGAATCTTGCATAGTTCTTAGGGAAACTTTCCCGGTGTTGATTACTTGTTGTAGTTGATGCTATTGAGTGGAACCGTTGAATTATTGTTATATTCAGATTGTTACTTATCATTATTTCATCTCTGATCTTGATCCATATGATGTCTCATGAGTAGTTCGTTTAGTTTTTGAGGACATGGGAGAAGTCATGTTGTTAGTAGTGGAGTTGTGTTGAGGAAGATTCAATAGTTTGTTATTTAAGTTATGGTGTTATTCTTCTAGTGGTGTCATGTGAACATCGACTACATGACACTTCACCTTTATGGGCCTAGGGGAATGCATTGTGTATTTGGCTACTAATCGTAGGGGTTGCCGGAGTGACACAAACCTGAACCCCCGTTAGGAAACCATTGCACAAGGGACGTAAGGGTCTTAGAGTTTAAAGCTGTGGTTAGGTTTCTACCTTAATTACTTTCTTATACTTACAGATATTTGCAAGGGGTATAATCACAAGTATGTATTATTCCTAGGAAGGTCGGTACGTTACCATAGGTTCACCCACACAACACTTGTCAAACTAAAGAAGATTAATCAACTATATGAAGCGAAAGCACTTGACGATATTCCCATGTGTCCTCGAGAACGTTTGGTCATCTTAAGTAATATAACCGGCTTGTCCTTTGCTAAAAGAAAGGATGGGGCCACTTGCCCCATCTATTATTATTGTCTTTTATTTACTCACACTTTATTTATCTGCATTATCAAAACCCCCTAAAAATCCGTTTGCTAAGTATTTACAGAGAATTCCTGCTCCAAGCCACTCGTCAACACCTTCTGCTCCTCGTTGGGTTCGACACTCTTACTTATCGAAAATATTGCGATACTCCCCCTATACTTGTGGGTCATCAAGGCTAATTTCTGGCGCCGTTGCCGGGGAGTGAAGCACTATTGGAGAGTGGAACTGGTAAAGGAAACTTCTACTGTGAGTATTGTTTACTTCTGTTAGTTACTTTATTTCAATATGGATAATTCACTTAGTTTCTTATTTCGTAATGCTACTACCACTTCTAAGGTAGTAGATGAACCACCACTTGCTGAAAATGATACTTTTAAAATACCTACAAGGATTATTGATCGTGTTATGGATAACTATTATGTTGGAGATGGAACTGTCCATCATGGTGATCATTTTCTCTTTATACACGAATTATACGGGTTGTTCAAGTGTGCATGTATTACAACAGATCAAGTCAATAAGAAGTTATTCTCATTATAACTGAAAGGAAGAGCCGAGGAATGGTATAAGTTGCTGAAGAATGGTCAAGCTCTTGAATGGGAGGAAGTAGTACCTCTCTTTTATTCAAAATTTTATCCTCCTAGTGAGATTCATAAAGATCAGAATCAAATATACAAATTTTGGCCTCTTGATGGAGAGAGTACAGCTCAAGCTTGGGGGAGATTGAAGTTACTAATGCTCAAATGTCCTATTCATGAGATCCCCAACAATATTATTATCAATAACTTTTATGCAAGGCTTTCTCTTCATGATAAGGATCTATTGGATGCTTCTTGTGCTAGATCATTTACACGCATGGAAGAAGGAGCTAAATGGGATCTTCTAGACCGTATTCAAGAAAATGCTGAAGCATGGGAGAATGATAAAGGAAGAAAGTCAGGCATAAATTATGATTATGAATGCATTGAATCTTTTATGGGAACTGATGACTTTCAGAATATTAAAAATGCTTATGGTCTAGACTCTAAAGCTATTGCAACTTATTTTAAGGCTTTTGCTTCCTATATTAAAATTCCTAAAAAGAAATGGAATAAGTAGCATGCACCTTATAAAGACGTTCTTAATAGTGTTCCTGAAAGAAATACTGAAGTTTATACTACTAATCATGTTTTACCTGGACCTTACATTGAGAAAATACCTTTCCCAGATAAGACAAAGGAACATTCTAAGCTAGCTAGTATGGTTAATGAAAGTACGAATAAAGTTGTTGAACCTAATGAACAAGTGGATGCTGAACCTGTAGTAGCAAATGAGAAAGATTTTGTCACTAAATATGTAGAAGATGGACACACTATCCTCTGTAAGGATATCCCTAATATTGTTTCACAAAGTAGTGTTATGGGAGCTAGTGTCCCGATGTTTTCTGTTAGAATAAGTGATCATTGCTACAATGGTTCATGTGATAGTTATATCATTAAATTTATGCATGATACGGAAAGTTATTATGAGATAGGAAAGATGGTTCTTATGCATCTCAATAATATCAAGTTTCCTTGTTTTATGCAGAAAGCTTTTATGTTGCACCTGTTTTGCCTTCCTATCCTAGTAGCCTCTAGTTTCAACAATTTATTTTCTTACAAAACTCCCTTGCATAGGAAGTGGGTTAGACTTAAACATGTGTATTTTTGCTTCTTGATGCTCTCCTTTACTTCAATTCATATTCTTATGTGAGCATCATTAAAATTATCATGCCCATCTTAATGGCTATAAAGAAAGAGCTTTTTGGGAGACAACCCAACATATTTCTTTTGCTTTCAGTTTGTTTTGCTTATTTGAGTCTTGGAAGTTATTGTTTGACAATAACCTCTCATTATCCCTTTTTGTTTGGTTTTTGTGTCAAGATCAACCTCTAATGAGAGAGAATTAAGATTTGGGGAAGTTGCTGTCCCGAAACAGATTTTTGTGCTTCGCCGTAAAAATTCGTGAAAAATCTTTGTATGTCGGATTGAGCTGTAATATTTTGTGCTTCTGCCCCAGGATATTATTTAACTTTCGTTAGTTTTCACTTTTTGATTTGAGCAACAGAAGATTTTCGAAAAAATTGATCTTTACATGTTGGTCTGTTTTGACAGATTTTTACCACTCTTGCATTTGCTAGTTAAATCGATTTCCTTTTTGAATTCTTTTTGGGTTTTCAGAAGGAGTTGCTACAAGAGCTTATGTTTTGATGATTTCAGTTGAAATTGAACTTAAATGGTTTATTACCTCACTTACACTAATGTTGCTAATGAGAATTGTGTGAAGTTTTGTGTGAAAGAAATTTCCAGGTTAGTGGAGAAAAAGGTGTAATAAGATAGTGAAAGGTTTCATGAGTCAAACAATATGTGTATAAAGATGAAGATATTGATGTTATTCAAGTGGTGACTCTAGAAGAATCTATTAAATGCCAAGTTCAGAGACCTGCAGAGTCGGTTTTCGAATAGGTAACAGTTCTGGTAAGAAAAGTTCCACGAAAAATCTGTCAAGTTATATTTTTGCAGTTTTTATCTAACAAGGAAAACAACGAAGAGAAAGAGGGGCGGAAACGGAGGTAGGGTGGCTCACACCACCCCCTGGCGCGGGCCCCCTAGCCGGGCCACCAGGTGGTGTGGCCGCCCCGGAGTTCGTCTCCGACCCGTTTTCTCCCAGTACCTTCCTTATGTTGTAAAAATTCATAATATATAATCCCCGGGAACCCCCGAGGTTCGTATACCGTGTTCTCGTCATGTTTTCGCTGTTCAAATGTCGTTCCAGGGTTCATCTTCGGAGGACTACGAGCTACAGCGCCGGCACGAGCTCCATCGCGACTTGGAGCGGAACACCTTTGTAGGTTGTGTGGAAGAAGAAAGGATCACAGCTAGGCACGAGGATATGGATCAGAGCATCAAGGAGGAAGTGAAGGGCATGTCGGCAGGCATGAAAGGATAAGGGATGATACCTTTAATTCTAAACCTCAGTTCCTGCCCTGCAGCAGTGGAAGCTCTACGGGCCAGTGATGAGTTTTGCGATAAGTACCGAGTCCTGAGGAGAAAGGTGGATATACTGCAAGAAGAGAATAACAGGCTCCGCAAGATCCTGGAAGATTATCTCACTTTGATCGAGAGAACACCACCACCACCGAAGGAGTAATTCGTCATCAGGTTTTGGCATCCCCTTGGTTTGTTCCAAGCTTGGGGGAGTGTCGCGGTATCACATCACTATCTTCTATGTTTTTTACCTTTTTAGTGGAGTCATATCATGAATAGAGAAGTTATCATGTAGGATGGTTTGCATTATGGAAGTATGCCCCCTCTTGTTAGATATCTATGTATCCCTTGGTGTGAGTTGCCGTTATGGAATATTAATGAGAAGTTCTATCATTTACTCTTTTGCATATCTTATATTAGTTTCGAATTCCTATTATATGATTGATCTTGTTATTTAGTATTGGTATCACTTTGGGATCATTGAGTAAATTTAGTTGGGTTTGGCAAACCTGGCTCGGTCAGTAGCAACACTATTTTGAGAACTGAATGAAAAGATAAAAGTACTCTTAAAGAATATAATTTCATCATCGTTCTTCCTTCATTTGCTCATAAGCTTAGTATTCTCCAGTTAAGATCTTTTGTGCTTCCAAGGAAGATTGCATGTTTGTTTTTATCACTTGTATGTTTGTTTGTTTCCTTCAACTCTTATGCTTGCTACCCAGCCTTGCTAGCCTAAAACCTGTACTGAGAGGGAATGCTTCTCGTGCATCCAATCCTTAAAACCAAAACCTATGCCATTTGTGTCCACCATACCTACCTATTAGCACTATTGCTATTCCAAGTAAATTCATGTTTTTATGTACCTTCCGAATTAAACTTATTATGTGTAAATTAGTGATTAAAGCTCTCACGAACTTGATGGCACACTTTACTTTTCTTGCACCTAATAAACTTGAACCATTGTGTCATCTAAGTTGCATATGCTTGCACTTATATGTTGGGAATTAGCAGAACCATGCTGTCATGGGGAACGCTTTCAACATTGCACTTCTATATTGTACCCAGTTGATATCATGCTCTTTTGTCTATGGATGTCGTCGGTGTGAAATGAAAGGGGAGCTTGTAAGTCCATGGAGTTATGTATGTGTGTTAGAGAAACGCCTGGGCCGCTGGTCTAATCCATGCCTAATCATGGTGGAAACCTGCAGCGTAACCATAATGAGCAATCTATGAAACATTCTTCTTATAAAAAAAGAGATAGAGATTGAGAAAAAAAGGAAAAAATTAGATGAGAAATAGGAAAGAGAGAAAAAGCACCATTTTACCATGGTAAATAAGAAGATTGCTGAGATGCTTATTGTCTGCTTGCCTTGTCATTTTGATATGGGGATTCTTCCGTATCATCGGGCAAGGTGTACCGTGTTGGCGGTTCTCTATGATACACATGTACTTACTATGACAAGAACTTACCGGTAACTAAACTTGAAGTGATACATCCATTTTGCATCACAATTCTATTTCTTAATTCACTATTATTCATTGATATACTTCGTACTGACAGGTGATACTTATGTTATTTCATCTATTTTTGCATGGTTGATGGCTTTTGGAGCATGGACCGCTGCAGTCAGGATTCTGATGGAAAAGGTGCTGTTTGGAGGCAAAATTTGTGAAGATCAGAAAATCCGGGAAAATATACGGAAAATCCTATTTTTCCAGAAGACTCAGGATGCCAGAAGATGGAGTGGAGGTGAGCCACAGGGGGCCCACACCACCCCATGGCGCGGGTAGGCCCAGGCCGCGCCTGGAGGTGGTGTGGCCGCCCTGGCCCACTCCAGCCTCTCACCTCTGGCGTATATCATCCCCACGAAACCCTAAGACTCGGGGAGCGACCACAGAAAGATTCCACCACCTCTGCGGGGCAGAAAACACTGAGAGAGAAAGATCTCTCCGGCAAACAGATTTCTACCGGGGGAATTCCTTCCCGGAGAGGGGAGATCATCGCCATCAACACCACCATCAAGATGGACTTCATCGGGATCATCATCATCACCACCATCATCCCCATCAGCTCCCTCATCACGATCTCCATATGGCTGTAACAATTGAGTTGAATCTTGCATAGTTCATAGGGGAAACTTTCCCGGTGTTGATTACTCTTTGTAGTTGATGCTATTGTTGAATTATTGTTTATGTTCAGATTGTTATACATCATTATTCCATCTCTGATCATGATCCATATGATGTCTTGTGAGTAGTTCGTTTTGTTCTTGAGGACATGGGAGAAGTCTTGTTGCTAGTAGTGGAGTTCCGTTGAGAAAGATTCAATAGATTGTTATTTAAGTTGTGGTGTACTTCTTCTAGTGGTGTCATGTGAACGTCGACTACATGACACTTCACCTATATGGGCCTAGGGGAATGCATTGTGTATTTGGCTACTAATCGTAGGGGTTGCCGGAGTGACAGAAACCTGAACCCCCGTTAGGAAACCATTGCACAAGGGACGTAAGGGTCTTAGAGTTTAAAGCTGTGGTTAGGTTTCTACCTTAATTACTTTCTTATACTTACAGATATTTGCAAGGGGTATAATCACATGTATGTATTAGTCTTGGATGGGGTGGTACATTAGCACAGGTTCACCCACACAACACTTAGCAAGCTAAGGAAGATTAATAGCCTATATGAAGTGAAAGGACTTGACAGTCTTCCCATGTGTCCTCGAGAACGTTTGGTCATCTTAAGGAATACAACCGGCTTGTCCTTTGCTGCATAAAGGATTGGGCCACTTGCTGCATTTATTTCCACTTTCTTTTATTTACTCGTACTTTGTTTACTTTCTTTATCGAAAACCCCTAAAAATCCGTTTGCTAAGTATTTGCAGAGAAATCCTGATTCATACCACTAGCCAGCACCTTCTGCTCCTCGTTGGGATCGACACTCTTACTTCTCGAAAATACTGCGATACACCCCTATACTTGTGGGTCATCAAGTAGCATGAGGAGTGGCCCTCGTATTCAAGGGACATGAGATTTCCAACTTATACTTTGTTACGCATATACTCCATAGTTTCTTCACTTTAACCTTAACCACCTAAAGATGCTTATGATAGGGCAATGAGAGTTGAAAGCTAATAAGTACCATAATTTTTGGAAGCTCTTTATGAAACTTTAGATCCCTGCTTCCCTCTGCGAAGGGCCTATCTTTTACTTTTTTTTGAGTGAGCAAACCTATTCCTTTCTATCTCAGCAAGTATTTTGAGTTGTTGTGTTTCATTCATTCATATGATGATTTATTCAATCATGTTTCTTATGTTCCTTGTTTTGCACATTGCTCTTATCTTAGTGAATACTACTTTGAAGGCTATCATTTAAAAACCCTTTATGATTGAACTCCTGAAAAATTGTTAACTATTCTTTGACCAAGAGCAAAGTTTGCCATTACCAATTATGATTTACTTTATGTATCTTTACTGTGTTTCCTTTACTTATTTCAAGTTAAGTTATATAATAGTGAGTTTTCTTCTATTATGATTTGTGTATTGATGAATGTGATGCTTGTTGTCCGTTTCTTTTATCGACTCTTCACTCCATAAACCTGATATCATGTTTATTGAGCTCAGTTTTCGCTTGGGGACAAGCGAAGTCTAAGCTTGGGGGAGTTGATATGTCCATTTTGCATCACTATTCTATATCATAATTTATTGTTATTCATTGATATATTTCATATTAAGAGATGATACTTATGTTATTTCATCTGTTTTTGCATGGTTGATGATTTTTGAAGCATGGACCGCTGCAGTCAGGATTCTGATGGAAAAGGTGCTGTTTGGAGGAAAAATTCGCGAAGATCAGAAAATCCGGGAAAATATACGGAAAATCCTATTTTTCCAGAAGACTCAGGATGCCAGAAGATGGAGTGGAGGTGGGCCACAGGGGGCCCACACCACCCCATGGCGCGGGCAGGCCCAGGCCGCGCCTGGAGGTGGTGTGGCCGCCCTGGCCCACTCCTGGCTCTCCATTGGCATATATTATCCCCACAAAACCCTAATAACTAGGGAGCGACCATAGAAAGATTCTGCCGCCTCTGCAGGGTGGAAAACTGCAGAGAGAGAAAGAGCTCTCCGGCAGGCAGAAATCTGCCGAGGAAATTCCTTCCCGGAGAGGGGAGATCGTCGCCATCAATACCACCATCAAGATGGACTTCATCGGGATCATCATCCCCATCATCTCCATCATCATCTCCACCAGCACCATCATCACCACTTCATACCGCTATAACAATTGGGTTGAATCTTGCATAGTTCTTAGGGGAAACTTTCCCGGTGTTGATTACTTGTTGTAGTTGATGCTATTGAGTGGAACCGTTGAATTATTGTTATGTTCAGATTTTATTTATCATTATTTCATTTCTGGTCTTAATCCATATGATGTCTCATGAGTAGTTCGTTTAGTTATTGAGGACATGGGAGAATTCATGTTGTTAGTAGTGGACTTGTGTTGAGGAAGATTCAATAGTTTGTTATTTAAGTTGTGGTGTTATTCTTCTAGTGGTGTCATGTGAACGTTGACTACATGACACTTCACCTTTATGGGCCTAGGGGAATGCATTGTGTATTTGGCTACTAATCGTAGGGGTTGCCGGAGTGACAGAAACCTGAACCCTCGTTAGGAAACCTTCGCACAAGGGATGTTAGGATCTTAGAGTTTAAAGCTGTGATTAGGTTTCTATCTTAATTACTTTCTTGTACCTGTGGATGCTTGCAAGGAGTATAATCACACAAGTATGTATTAGTCCTAGGAAGGTCGGTACATTAGCACAGGTTCACCCACACAACACTTGTCAAACTAAAGAAGATTAATCAACTATATGAAGCGAAATCACTTGACGATATTCCCATGTGTCCTCGAGAACGTTTGGTCATATTAAGTAATACAATCGGTTTGTTCTTTGCTAAAAGAAAGGATTGGGTCACTTGTTGCATCTATTATTATTTTCTTTTATTTACTCGCACTTTATTTAGCTGCATTATCAAAAACCCCTAAAAATCCGTTTGCTAAGTATTTACAGAGAATTCGTGCTCCAAGCCACTCGTCAACACCTTCTGCTCCTTGTTGGGTTCGACACTCTTGCTTATTGAAAATACTGCGAAACACCCCCTATACTTGTGGGTCATCATGTGGTCGATCTCCCCAACGCGCTGGTTGAGCTGCTGGAACTCCTGGTAGTGGACGTAGCTGTACTCCTGTTGTGGCTGGTTGGGCCATGGGTCCCAAGCTCCTCCTTGCTGTTGCTGCTGTCCCTCCCAAGCAGGGTTGTGTCCCTGCTCTTCCTCCTGCTCCTGCTCCTACTCCTTTTCATCCTGCTGCCCTTCATCTTCCTCCTCCTCGGGCTGGTGCTCGGCCAAGATCGCCGTCACTTAGTCCTTCGTGAGGATCCAAGTGTTCTTGTCCACGATTGAGAAGGCTTGTGGGCAGGGCAACTGAACCTTCTCACCCTGTGCATCACCAAGATAACCAAATTGATATGCTCGGAGCCACCGGTTAGCATGGTAAACACCAAGGAAGCCAAAAGCAGTCAAACATTTCACATCCATAAGTTTGGAGCCATCAATAGGTTCTATGACAGGTAGTACAATGTTCAATGCATATGCAAGGTGGGTTACCAGTCCACCAATGCGAATATCACCTTTGGCCTTGTTGCTTTGGTGGCGGAAGTGCTGGATGAGTAGAGCTGCAGGACTAGGGCCCTGCGGTGAAGTAGGGAAAAGAGCCTTGGTGATCATAGCCATGTTTGCATTGGCCATGGAGCCTGTGTCACCTCTCCCCAGTAGTGTGTTGGCGAGGAACAGAGCATAGTAGTGAATGGTTGGGTTCTGGATGGTGGACATCTTCTTCTGATAAAAGTGCCTGCCACCATTAACATAAATAACCTCCCAAGTCTCTCCACTTGTGATTCTATAGAGGTTAGTAACATTGGGCTCCCAGTATGAGGGAGGCTAAAAGCATTGCAAAATTGTTCGAAATTTATTTCATAGTGCTGCCGGTTCATGGTGAAGCTTATCGTGCACATGTTACATTTCTCCTTGTGTTCGTCGTAGAAGGAGGCAAGGAACTCATGGGTGAGTTCGGCATAGGTGTCGTGGCTTGCGAAGCTAATCACCGCCAACCCTGACCTACTGCACATGACGTCGAAGTCCTCCTTCAACCCTGCCGTGGTGAGAAAGTTGTGGTCGGCCCAACATGTGGGCAGCACCCTCCTCGATGAGACAATGTCCAACTTGGAGTTACGCGGAGCTCGGGACCCCGATCTTGAGCCCTCACCCTATTAGCGCTTGCTCGAACGAAAGAGGTTACCGATTTTGTTCATCGTGATGCACTGAAAAATTTCACCATAAAACTTTAGGCATATAGTTTCTATATGATATATGAACGATTCTACACGGAAAAATTCAATCTGTAAAGTGATAGTAATAGGAGAATACTCCCCTAATCCTAACCTATTATAGAGGGAGTATGACATTACACTAACTCCTGCTCCTATATCACATAAGGCATTGTGAATATCCACTTTACCTATTGAGCATGAAATAGTTGGTATTCCGGGATCCCCAGACTTAGGCAACAACTTCCCGTTAGCAAGATAGCTAGTTACCATGGCAATAGTTTCAGTTATTTCTTTCTTTCTACTAATAATATCACGAAGGAATTTACCATAAGTAGGAACTTTGATTGCATCCGCAAATGGAATTTCCAGACGAAGGTCACTAAGTGCCTCTGTAAAAGAATTATAAATTATCTCATCTGGTGCTTTCTTTTTTCGATCAGGATAAGGAAGCCTTTTCTCACCTAACTTACTCTTGTCTTTTACCTTTTTTGGGGGGCAGGCTCTTTCGTTGCTTTCTTTTGTTCTTTCTTATTGCCTTTCTTCTTTTCTACTACAACAACTTCATCTTCCTTACTTGTTTCTTTATCTTCTCTTGGATCAACCATCTCTGCTAGAGTCATAATGATCATCTTGTGCATCATTTTGGTTCCCCTTGGTCTGCTCTTGCGTCTCAGTTTCATCTTGAGGATCCACCAACATATCATCTTATTGGCTTTCTTCGAGCAAGGATTTTTCCTTGCACTCTTTTTCAGCTTCATATTCCGGTGGTCCTAAGGGTCCTGTAACAACTGCACCCCTTCTTGTGACAACATCAGCAGAAACAGGGATATCTTCATCTTCACGAAGAAAAAATTGATAACCAGATGCTATTTGTTCACACTTGGTTTCAATCATACTAAGATACTTATGAAATAATTTTATTTCTTGGCCTATATCATCATAATTTTCCGCGAGTTCTGCCAAAATCTTTTTATGTTTTTGGAAATGTTTATGCAAGTTATTATGAGATTTTACTTGCTGATGTTTTACTTCTTGAAAAACTTTTCTATTTTCATCTTCTTCAGTTAAAACCTGGAACAAATCTTCTTTGTTTCCCTTAGCAAGTTCAGAAGGTATACCTTTTTCTTTCATAGTTTTGCGTACCTCAAGCATAAGATCAGGAGTTATCCGAAGTATCCCTTTCTTCGGCTTAGTGCCAAAATTAGGATTATATAAAGGATAATTCTTAGCCCTAGTGGACATTAATTCCAAACATTCTTTAATAGTTAAAGTATTTATTGATCCTCCTGCTGAGAAGTCAAGCAACTCTCTACATTGAGTATTGAGACCATGGTAAAATAAATGGCAAATTGTTAATTCAGAATAGCCATGAATAGGAATACTATTGATCCTTCGAAAGAATCTTTCTCAGGCTTGTGGGCAGTTTTCTCCCACGCTCTGACTAAAATTGCCTATGTTCTTTCTTAGTTCAATTACCTTTTTTAAAGGAATAAACCTATTTATGAATTTAGTAATGCAGTTTTCCCAACATTTAATGTAATGGCGAGGGAGAGAGTATAACCACTCTAGAGCTTTACCTTTAAGAGACCATCGAAATAATTTAAGACGAGAGAAGTCTCTAGGCAAATCTTTTGGTCTGAGCGATGTTATCACATTGTCAAATTCTCTAATGTGTCTTCCTGGGTCTTCATCTTCCCTTCCACTGAAAGCTTTCTCCTGCAAAATTTTAATGATTCCACCATCAAATCGATATTCTCTAACTCCAGGATTAGGGAATTCTATTAGTTGTTTAAGAAATTCAAAACTTGGAGCACTGTATTCCCTAAGAGTTTTCTCAGGTTTCATAGGAGTTGTCGTGTAAATAGACATTATTTCCATAATATCACTCAGGTTTTCAACTTCAACTTTATTTGATCTTCAAAGTTTTTCAATAATTTCTTCACGCCTCTGAGCAGGCACGTGCTCAATATAATCCGGCAGGTAGGTCCTACCAGAGCGTGTAGACCCTTTGTCTCCTAAGGAGAACATTTTGTAGTAGCAACACCTGAAATGTCAAAAGACAAACACTTAGCGCTTAGCTCCCCGGCAACGGCGCTAGAAAATAGCTTGACGTCTACAAGAGCACATATCGTTTGTAGCTAGTTTCGAAGTTCAGATATCGATCCCACAGGGAGCCCAAAGGTAAGTGTTTATTGGTGAAGTCTCCGTCACACCCGAAGTTGTCACAGGTCTTCGAGTGAATTGACTGCAAGTGTTGAAATAAGAATGGGGTTTTGATTAAATGCGATACATTTAAATAAAACTAAAATGTAAACTTCATAAATATAAAGCATAAAAGTAAAGAACGACTTTGCTTGTTCATTGTTTCCTGCAGATGGCGAAAGAAGGTGCGGGGAGATTCAGTTCATGGTGATAGCGATTGTGCCAGGTGGACGAGTGGTAAATGTAAAAATTATAATCTTATAGATATATGTGCAGGCGAGCAACCCATAATTAGCCGGAACTCCTCTTGGTAGATTTCATCCCAACTTCAATAATCCTACTAGTCTGCTACCAAAACCATGGTCAGACACAAGATGATTAAGACCCTTCAGGTTGCTTAGCGATTAAGCTCCTTGGATCGGCCTAATGTAATAAGCACAGTGGTTACTCGGTATCCTCGAGTCAACTAGCTTTCCATTGGTATCCCCGTGTCACCCGAGGGTCACCGGTCCACTAGCAAACAAGATCTTATCTATGTAGAATAAGGTATCATGTTGTCTGGGCCCTTAATTGGATAACAAGCATTAGGCATCTCACAAATAGTCAAACACACATACTATAGTAATTAGAATCGATCACAAACTAACATAAAATATATGAAGGAACATCACATCTCACCAATCCCCTACATCTCCCATGCCCAAGGGAATTACTCACACATGAGAGAAGAATGGATCATCATTATAATTAAATAAAGGGAAATCGTCTTTGTATTACCATGGAGATCCACAATAAGAATAGAAAAATATCCAACACAATTGAAGATGGGAAGAAACAATCTCAAACCCTAGTCTTGCAAGGTGAAGATCCCTCTCTATCCCTCAAATACAAGTAGTGGATATGGGGGTGTACTGGCTAGGAGGTCGAAGATCGTGAAGCAAGATGAAGAACGTCTCCTCGTTCTTCTCCGGATCTCTTCTTTCTCCCTTGTGGATGGTGTGGCGGCTGTTGTGTTGTGTTTTTGTCCTCAGTCCCTTCATGGAAGTTGTCCCTTTTGACAAGACAGAGGCGGCGACAACTATACGATGAGAACTATACAATCGAAAAAATATTCCCACCGTATAGTTGCTCGTTAAAGCTTCTGTGAGCTCCCCTCGCGTGCTTCCAAAGTGAGACTCGCTTGTTTTCTCCAGAATATTGTGTTTCTCTAGTTAAATCCTTATGTTGACATTCAGAACCTGAAACACACATTAAAAACCAAGTTTTCTTCGCTACCGAAGTATTAGCGTTAGGTAAAGCCAGAAAATAATCAAATCCGGGGGAAAACCATCAAATAAAGCCATAAAAAATATGTCGAATCTCACTGCTATCAAACATCTACCCAAGGTGGCAAACATTTGTGACGCCTGTTTACAAACCCAAAGGTAGGAAAAAACATGGCTTTCATAATTCTTTTTACAAGCGGCAACTAGGAAAGATGTTGAGAGAGCATTCAGGATTTTTCAAGCCCAATTTGGTATTGTGAGAGGACCAACTAGATTTTGACACCAAGAGATCCTTTGGTATGTCATGAACTCATGTGTCATTATGCATAACATGATCATATAGGATGATCGTGGCAAATATGTAGATTACTCCTACTATGTTTTGATGGGGGTCGCCGTGCAAGTGAGGAGGATAGAAGAGAGGGTGGCACGTTTCATCGCCTCTTATCATTCGATTATGTGTGGTAAGGTGCATGGTGATCTTCAACATAATCTATATATTTGTATATGTGTTGTATTGTTGAAAAACAACTTGTTGTATTGTTGATGAACAAGTTGTTGTATTTGTTGTATTGTTGATGTATTATTTTCTTTGTGTTGTCATAATAATAACTAGATAATTTATTGTAGAGTTATTTTGGTGTTTTTATCTTCTTGATTCTATATATGTGGGTGTATGTTGTTTGTGTTGGTCGCATGCATTGTAATCTGCGGCGCTTGGTGAAGCGATGTTTGTCGTGCGCTATAAAATAGCTCCTCTGGTGAAGTTTTCGCCAGTGCCGCGCGCTAAATCTGCAAAACTGACGTTGCAAATGGATTTTAGCGTGCCGAAATTTGCAGCGCCTATTGAAGTTGCTCTTAATGTCCTCGGACTAACTAGTAAGAGTTCTTGTCTTGTCTTCTTTTTAACACCATTCCTTGTGACTTTAGTGGCCTCATTTTTCTGGAGCTAGAATGATTTCCCTTTTGCTTCTCCGGAAGGTAGGGATGAGTTGCTCGTGTTCTCTTTATCAAGCATATAATGGATCTAGGACCAATGATACAAAATCTCAAAATGTAAAGTAGGTACTATTAAATGCTTGGTCAGCTTGTACTTTGCTAGTGTCCTACAAGTTATAAACTAAGATAGTCAAAATAGTAGTTATGTAAAAGCAAAAAATGCTACAGAATCCCAAAAAACATTACTTGTGTAAATACAAGTATATCATACATATCGAAGTCATATAAATTTCCAGAGTGAATAACCTTGAGTTGAGAATGTAAACATCCTTCTACCGTGCATACAAAATCAGACCCTACCAACACCAAGAGGAGCTAAGTACCAAATAAATACAACCACATTAGAGTAACATCCACAATTGCACCATATATGAACTTCTAAAAAAGCCAACATCACGTTCAAGGAATTCACGACACATGTATTTTTTTTTCTTTTTTTGCGTACAGATGTATATTCTGTTCTGAGCCACATATTTATGCAAAACAACCAAAACAAAATGAGACCGGGCACTATTGAGAAACAAGCTATATATCGGAGAGAACAAAATGCTGCTTACTAGATGTCAATAGAGATGATAGGTGTTGCTCCAACATAAATCAACATCTAAAGAGGATTAATATATGTTTAGGCATTCAACGTAATATCATAAGGCTTGTTTAATGCATGTCAGGTGCATGCTCTAGGAAATTAAACAAAAGTTTATCAATTGTGTAGTACACGAGAAACCACTAATTCTCCATTTCTTGTTTTGAACATTACACTTCTTTATTCAGCTTAGTCATTTTGATTTTCTCTAGTTGCTTGTTGCAACTTTCTCTTCCTTATTTTAGAAATATGTTTTTGATCCACACGCTTAATATATAAGAGTTCTCTCTCTAGGTGTTCTTGAATTCATTACCGCAAGTAGAGAGGAGCACATTAAGAACATTTGACAAGGGTAACTAATCTAGTTCTGTTTCATAAGTCATTATTCACCAAACTTAATCCATCGTTTGTATGAAATTCGACTAATTAAGCGACACTATTATGTGCTTGTTATGGCACGATATTCACCACCTTTTATATTATTATGGGTTGATTAAAGATGTGATAGATATTCACCATGTATCTACTTTTTCTAGGGCACCATCAGTGAAGATCCACCACAAAGGGCAAAATAGATGGCCACAATATATACCTATCTCCGCATGATGAAATCTGGGCATTTTTCTAGATCGGTAACATTTTATACGAGACTTATAACATGATTTGTTGGTTGATTTAGCATCCTTAATGTGCTTGTAGGTAGAAAATATGCCCCCTTATTGTGGAAAAATTGTTTTTTTATTATAACAATAGTTCTTTTACCAAATTATTTTGGGGTGATGTCATTCTCTCAGAAATAGGGCAAATGGATTTTCGGATGGCTATAAAGAGTAAGGAGAAAGTAACCTGAACAATTAGATAGGATATATTGGTACACAACACGAGGATGCGCAATGAGTTAACATTTAAAATTATGAGAAGGAAGTATTCAACTAAGTTGAAGAAAATTATTAAAAATCAATAATTTATATTAAAATGCTGAAATTTATACAATATGATAACTAATAAAAAATTTAAAAAATTATATCTTCACAACATTAAAATTTTACACGACTTCTATTATTCTCTTATTATAATGTGAAGCTTTAGACTTTTAACGCAGTGAATGACTTGGATGATGTTTAATTTAATTTGTTACATTTGTATTTCCTAACGAAATGTTTTTTTACCCTAATATTGGTTCATAAAGGAACATATAATTAATCTTATGACATCTGAACATAGTGACATAGTCAATTTATTAATGGTTTGGTATATGACCAAATCGAAATATGTTGTGTATATTTTGTTGTCAAAGTCAAACTTTCTAAACTTTGACCAAACATATAGAAAACAAATTATCTTTATAATCCCAAATCCATATAATGTAAAAATATATTTCATGATAGTTCTATAATATCAATTTGGTATTATGGATGTTGATCCTTTTGTCAATATAATTGATCAAATTTTACAAAATTTGACGTTGACCAAAAATTATATGCAAGATATTTCAGGTAGGAGGGAGTACAATGCCTTTTTCGGGCCATTTGTTTTTTCTGCAAGGATTATTCTATGTATCTTATAGAATGCCGAGGATTTAGCAATGTTTCTATTTGGCCAGGATAGAGAGGCACATAGACGCGTACGACTACTAAATACACTCTCTACGTCTCTGCTATGACATACTTACCGGTGCCTTGCCCACATCCACTCGGAATTGTGAAGAGTGACTTGTTCGTCCGGTAGATCACAAGCGATTGCAGGTTAGGTCGCATAATCATTCAGAACTGTAAGACTGGCGTGATTGGATCAGGCCACGTATGTCGTCTTTCACCTACTGGTTATTCCTGAAGCCTCTCATCCCTGTTTACCCGGCATTACACATTGGCACCCTCGCGAGCATATGCATGCCGCATATACGCAGAAAGATTGGTTCAGCATTTCGCGTCCTAGCTATCTCACCATATAACGTTGTTGTCACAATGGTTAACTTATAGAGAATGAGCAGTCGGAGTTCTCACACTCCTTAACCTTGCTGCTAGCATTGTTCCTCATTAATTATTTTGGTGCCTTCATTTTTCCTTGATACGTTATCCATTTCTATCATTAGAAAAGAGGGACATGCATGTTGTTCATGTTTGGTTAACTTAATGAGAATGACTAGTCGGAGTCCTCGCCTAGTCCTTGTTGCTAGCTTTCCTTCTCATTATTTTGGAGCCTTCATTATTCCTTGGTACGATTGTCCATTAATATTCCTATCATTAGAAAAAGAGGGACGTGTTGTTCATGTTCGTTTTATAAAGCATATAATGGAGTTAGGACCAATGAAATGAATTCTCGGACGTAAAGTAGGTAAGTCTATTAAATATCAACCAGTGAAAAATATCATCAAGCTTAGTCAGTATGTACACTCCTGAGTCCAACGAGTTCTAATCTGAGAACAATAAAAAAATATGTTAATGTAAATATAATGGTGCAGAAGGACAAAACAATGGTCCTTATTACAAAATATATCTATATCTACCGAGCATCACAGCCACATACATGGAAAGGCAAAGAAACTTCAGATGAAAACATAAGTATCAATAATCTATCGTACCACTCTTTTTATTAGAGCTAGTACGAGGGTTATATTGATAGTGATGAAATGATATAAGGTACAAGGTGGGGTACACGAACTGAACAAGGGGACATTAAGACTAAATCCTCTACTCGAACCTTCAATCCATCGCAACATCGAATGCTAGGGAATGCAGGCTGGAGAAGGAGTCGGCGATGAAACCAAAGAGAAGATGGAAATCGACAAAGCTATCATCCCCAAATTCGCAGAAGTCCTCATTATCAAGTGTCCTTAGACCCTCATAATTTTTCAACATTACACCATTTTCACAATTAATATTAGAACAACAAATGCAACCAATGGGACTAGAACTATCATCTTTTGTGGTTAATACATTTTTGATCCATATATGCGAGCAACATATACCATTAGAACCTAAACTTCCTCAAAAAGTAGCTTATCAACAATTTCCCCCTCTCCCTCTCCCTCCATAATTTTCACCATTTCCATCGATTTCACTCTCCAAGTGTCCCTCGATTTCTTATACCTACAAATCACCAAAGGTGGCAAGAACGAAACCTCTTTTGACACTTTATCACATCTCCACCTTCTCAAAAGATACCCTCCCTCCTATCTGGTATGGGGTTACTGCGCTATGGACATAAGTCTGGCAAAAGGACACACTCCATACATGCGACAAGACCTGCAAGGTCGCGGTGCAACTCCATGACCGTTTTTGCAACAGTCCCAAAGCCTCTCATGTCCATTTACCGACATTGCACTTACGACACCTATCATGCATATGCATGCCAACAAATAAGCATAAAACTTGGTTAGCATATTGTGTCCGAGCTACCTCATTGTATAGCACTACCATGATGTTTAAATTCTTTAGAATTACTATTCTAAGGTCTCGCATAGTCTTTGCCTTGTGACTTTGGTGCCTGCATTTTCTCTAGTTTGAGCTAGCTCGAATGATCCCCTTATATTTTTTCGAAGAGATGGATGCGTTGTGCATGTTCTATCTATCAAGCATATAAGAGAGATAGGACCACTGAAATGAATTTTTTAAAGTAAAGTAGGTTTAACTATGTTCCAAGGTAATCAATGGAAACTTATCTCCTCAGCAAGCTTACTCAGTTTATATGCTTCTAGTGTCTTGTGAATTCTCAATTAACACTAGTCAGAATTATAGGTATGAAAAGTAAAAAGACTGTAAAATGCCAAAAATAATACACACACGCACACACACACACACACACGCACGCACACCCATTATGATAGCAATGCATATAAATGGACAAAACGCCAAAAATTGATTTTAAGATATAATCATCCTTGTAGCTAACAATTGTAGAACCATACAAAAGGTACAAAATTATTTGGTTCTTCCAAAAATACAGGAGCTTAGCACCCCAAAAATGCAAGCATCTTATCTTAAGTCCACATTGGCACCACATATGCACTTTCAAAACAGTTAACATTCTATTAAATGCTTGCAAAAGAACCTCATGGGCCATGTACTTTTTTTTCATTTTCTCTGAAGTTGGTGAGTATGTTACGAGCCGTAGATTTATGCAAAGCTACAAAAAAGATCGGTTAGTATTGACAAACAACCATCTTTGTGGGAAAATAATTAAACAGTGTTTACTGAGTATCAAGAGAGATGATGGGTGTTACTACAGACAAATCAACTTTTGAGGATGATCACAATAATTTGAGGCATTCGACACAGCAACATAAATAACAACATAAGAATCATTTAATATATTATAGGTTATGCTCTAGGAAATTAAAAAAGTTTCTCAAATTGTATAATACAAGAAAAACCGATAATGCTTCATTTCCTATTTTTGAAATTTACACACTTGTTCTTTTGGACATGCCGCTAGATTCACTATTAAGAATTTTAGAAGATAAAGAACCTAGTTAAGGAACAAGAGTTGGATGATGGTGCCCATTTTTTGTACAAATAGATTATATGGGTTTGTCCGATGGCATTAACAAACTTGAACAGCTCTGTAGAATCTGATTGTCCGCAACATGATGAAGCATTAGTGAGTTAACATTTCCACAAACAAGAAGCCAACATTAAACTAAGTGGATAATAAAAACCTTTTATTTATATAAAACATTGAGTTGGATTGGACACATCATGATAAACTAATAAAATAGTTTCTCTAATGAAAATTTCTGTTTTTTTACACACCATCATAATCGTTTAATCGTGCATTTCTATCAAATAAATTCTATATTACTTTTTTTCTCTTATTCCAGTACGAAAGTTTAGACTTTCAATGGGGACAACGACTTAGAGTATGTCCGGTTGATGCACTAGTGCACACCCCCCCTCTAACACCGGTTTGGAGGGCCCTCTAACAGCGGTTGTAGAACCGCTGTTGAGGGTTCGGTGTTAGAGGGGTCCCCCTTTAACACCGGTTTTTATACGAACCTTTGTTAAAGGGTGGCGCACGTGGGGCTGCCGCAGGGCTCAGGCCCCCCCTTTAACACCGGTTTGTAACGAACCGGTGTTAAAGGTTCTGTGCCGCGGCAGAAAAAAGAGATAAATCTCTGCCGCGGCAGAAAACGGCCTAAATCTCTGCCGCGGCAGAGTTCTACCCCTGCCCCGTTCTGGGCGTATTTCTGCGGCGCGGCGGGGACGGGGGGGGGGAGGGGGAATCGATCGGGAGCGGTATACACATACATCGTCATCAGTACATATGAGTACATGAATAATTAAGCAACTATTATTATACACAACATCGTCATTGTGTGGTATTCTCCGTAAACGTTGAAGCATCAAGTACAAGACAAACACGTTCAAGCATATATACAACGTTCATTTTGGTGGATATCTAAAGAGTTCTCCGCCAGCCGTGACGACCTCATCAGGTATGAACCCCGCCAATTCCTCTTGAATGGCTCGTATGCGGTCAAATGGTAGGAGTTGGTCCCGCATCCGTTCGATCTGAATATATATGAAGAATGGGGTCAATATATATATAAGAATAAAACTCAACACAATTGATCGTAATAAAATAATGTTGTGTACTTTGTTTACTTACTCTAAGTTGTTCTAGTGCAGCTTGGTCCGTCACACATATCGTGTTGCGAATGAACTCGCAAACATAGTACCCACATAAGTTATTGCCGTGTCCCTGATGCGCGCACTTTACGAGAATAGAGAGTTCAATCAAAATAATAATCAATAAAGCATGATATAATGGAATTGGAAGCAGAATCAAAGAGATACGCAGACCTAGCTAGCTAGTATTACTTACATTTTGGTCTACAAATTTTAGTTCTTCTGACCATTCACCCACGGCCCTGCCCGTGAACCTTTTCCAAACCCTGTCCGGCAAAGAAAATGGATAAAGGAGTAATTAATTACTTGTTGTCATGAAAGTTGCCGATCTAGTGCGATAATATGATTGAAATTACCTCTGGAGCATCTCTCTAAAGTCTGCCCATAGCTCTTTTTCTTTTCGTAACAAGTCCATGACAAGGACTTTTCCTGAGTCAGGTTGAATGACTAGCAGAATAAAGTGGAACCTACGCACGCATAACTCATCATCAGTTACACTTAACATTGAGTACGCCGAAACAGAATGTGTACAAGAAAGGGTAACAATACTCACGAGAAGTTGTAAGGCAATAGTATTTCCCTTTTGGTTTGTTGTCTCAGTAAAGACCTTAGCAATAAATCTTCTGTTTGCCCGGGTTTGGTTCTTACCACTTCTTCATGAACTCTATTTGGGTCGAACCCAATGTCAAAAGGTCCTCCTTTCATGCATTCCATAACCTTTTTCCTGCATAATAGTATATACATATATGGTGAGCATATATATATACATGCAATTAATGAAGTGAATGAGATGAGATAGAAAATACAGAAATAGTACTTACACACAATAAAGGCTGATGGCAGCTTTGTCGAGTTCCTTCTAATTGAATAGAAAATGCAAGTCTTGAATGTTGAAGTCGATCTCGTCGTCTCCGCACAAGAAAATCTCATCTCTTATATGCGTCGTGATCCATTCTTCCTTTCTCGTCTTGCAGAAATCAAGGTACCACTTGTGCAATCTTCGCATCTTTGTTGGTAGATTCTTGAGCTCCTCTTTCTTGACGAGATTCTTCCCATACTTCCATGGCTGTATGGGGTTGGCATCGCATTTGGGCAAGTTGTCTCCCATGATGTTCAAGTATGCAATGTAAGTCATCCCCATCTCATTGGCCTTTCTTTGTAGCTCTGCCTCGTAATCATTTACGGGAGGAGCGTCCCGTGTGTCGAACACTTGGAGCGGGGCGCATGATTGGTTTTCCTGCTCTCCGAGCATGGGAACTGTTTTCTGGGGTGCCGCATGACTGCTACTTTCAGTCTCCCTACGGCGCCTTGCATCCGCCTTCAAAATCTGGCGCTCGTAGTCCGGCACAAGTGGGGTTTCAGGTTTCAAAAGATTTTTGTAAAACTTCTCCACCACCGCCGGATCTATTTTTTCCTTTGGCTCGGCCCGTCTAGGTGCAAAGAATTTCTTGTCCTCTTCTTCCGAGATCCTATTGGTATCCTCGTCGCTGCGATTCCACGGTAAAACCGGCAATGGCTTGGCGGAAGGCTGCGGGACGTAGTTTTTTGAACTCTTTGGCGTACGGTTTCCTGCGGATTTCTTTGTGGCAGTGCTAGTGATGCTCTTCGTGGCAGTGCTCTTCCGCTTACGCTGAGGAGATGGCTGAAGCGCCGGAGATGGCTGACGGGCAGGAGATGGCTGGCGCGCCGGAGATGGCTGCCGCGCAGGAGATGGCTGAAGCGCCGAAGATGGCTGCCGCGCAGGAGATGGCTGAAGCGGCTCAGACTGCTGACGCTGCGGAGACGGCGGGGGTGCCAGTGGCCTCCAATTCGGAAGCACGATGTGTTCCTTCTTCCAAAGAATGGTTGTTTTGACTACAAATTTGAGTTGAGTTTCCCCTTCACCTGTAGCATGGTCAAGCTGTGCTTCCTCATATTCCTTCACAACCTCATCCACCCCGACAATAGAATAGCCATCTGGAATCAGTCGGCAGTGGTAAGTTCCACCAGCTACAGGAGGTAAGTCATAGCCGACAACCACCTTAATGGATAAGCCCATTAATCTCACATGCAGCTCAGCATGTTTGCTCTCCGTGATCTCATCCACGGGGTATCGAGGACCCGCCATTTCAAGCGTGGGCTGCACGTTCTCTGTGGAAGCCACGCTGCTTTTCCGCGCAAAGTCTGGGCCGCCGGCAGATTCCAATGCAGGCTCTTCGTGCCGCTGAGATGGGCCGGTAGCTTGATGGCTCTGTTGTGCATTCACTTGCGCCTGCAGCGCCACAAGTGCATGTTCTATCTGTGTCATTCGCTCTGTACGCTCTTTTTCTTTTCTGCTGCGCCATCTGTAAGAGTCGCTCCACTCGGCAAACCCATCCTTCCACGTCATACCCCCTGTGCCTCGTGCATGTCCAGGGTGTTCTTTTTTACCGATGGCGCGTGTGAGATGGTCATTCTCTCTGTCGGGATGGAAGGTCCTGGCGGCTGTTTCCTCGTATGCCATGATGAGTTCAGTGACGGGTTTGGCAAGGAGGGTTGGGAAGATACACAATCCTGTTTCTGGGTCCAACCTTGCCCCGATTCCGTAGAACCAAGTCTTTGCACGTAGGTCCCACCCATGTGTCTAGGGTGTGATCCCTCTGTCACGTAGGGCCTTCTCAGCTTCCTCCCACTTAGGCCTCTGAGATACTGTTAACAGAAGAAATATGACATTGATTTCCATGTTGAGATACATATGTGTGCCAAAAATGGCTCAATTAATACTTATAGTCAATCTTGTGATCGCGTCGGCCGTAACCATGGAGTATCAACACCGTTTAACAGGATGGTTGGGTCAGTCTTCACTCTGAAGGGCGGAATTTCATCAAACTTATTATAATCTTCTGACATGTCTGTCTTGTCCTCCACTCCCACGATGTTTCTTTTCCCTGAAAGAACTATGTGAGCTTTGGCTCATCATGTGATGTATCTGTTTGCTTATTTTTTCTTTTTTCGGTTTGGTAGACATGTCCTTCACATAGAAAACCTGAGCCACATCATTGGCTAAGACGAATGGTTCGTCTAAGTTCTTGTCTACCTTCATAAGATTGTTGAGATCCACCGTTGTCATTCCATACTTCTTGTCTACCTCAACCCCCCCTCCTGTTAGCTTGACCCATTTGCATCGAAACAAGGGGACCTTAAAATTAGGTCCATAGTCAAGTTCCCATATCTCCTCTATGAACCCATAATACGTGGTCTTTTGCCCATTGTCTTCTGCTGCATCGAAGCGGACACCACTATTTTGGTTGGTGCTCTTTTGTCTTGGCCTATCGTGTAAAATGTATTCCCATTTATCTCGTACCCTTGGAAAGTACATACAGTCGAAGATGGTGTCCTGGCCAACAAGTACAGCTGATCCCCAACAGTGGTGTTATTCGTGAGAAGTCTTTCCAGCCAGCCGCCAAAACTCGCCATGTGTTCACTTATAATCCAATCATCAGAATGTCCCGGGTGTTTGAGGCGTATTAAATTCTTGTGTTCATTGATATACGGGGCAACCAAGATAGATCTTTATAAAACCGTATAGTGTGCTTGATTGAGAGAATGCCCGTCCCTACATATCATTGCTTTACATCCTAGGGTGCCTTTTCCACGCAGTCTCCCCTCATGTCGTGATTCTGGAACACCAATCGCCTTAAGGTCAGGAATAAAATCAACACAGAACTCAATGACCTCCTCTGTTACATAGCCCTTGGAGATGCTTCCTTCTGGCCTAGCACGGTTATGAACATATTTCTTTAAGACTCCCATGTACCTCTCAAAGGGGAACATATTGTGTAGAAATACAAGACCGAGAATGGCAATCTCTTCTACTAGGTGAACCAGGAGATGCGTCATAATATTGAAGAAGGATGGTGGGAACACCAACTCAAAGCTGACAAGACATTGGGCCACATCTGTCTATAACCCTGGTAGGCTTTCTGGATCGATTACCTTCTGAGATATTGCATTGAGGAATGCACATAGCTTCACAATGGGTACTCGAACATTTTCAGGTAGAAGCCCCCTCAATGCAATCGGAAGCAATTGTGTCATAATCACGTGGCAGTCATGAGACTTCAGGTTTTGGAATTTTTTTTCTGCCATATTTATTATTCCCTTTATATTCGACGAGAAGCCAGACGGGACCTTGATACTGCTCAGGGATTCAAAAAAGATTTCCTTCTCTGCTTTGGTAAGAGCGTAGCTGGCAGGAGTTAAGTGGCATCGTTTACCCTTCTCGTTCTCAGGATGCATAGGCTCTTCAGGGTCTTTCAGACGTTGCTGGTCCTGCCGTGCTTCCGGTGTATCTTTTGTCTTCCCATACACTCCTAGGAAGCCTAGCAGGTTCACGCAAACATTCTTCGTCACGTGCATCACGTTGATTGAAGAGCGGACCTCTAAGACTTTCCAATAGGGTAGGTCCCAAAATATAGATTGCTTCTTCCACATGGGCGCGTGTCCGGCATCGTCATTCGGAACAGATAGACTGCCAGGACCTTTTCCAAAGATTACTTCTAGGTCCTTGACCATACCAAATACCTCCTCACCGGTACGGAGGACAGGCTTCCTCTGGGGTTCTGCCAGATGTTTGAAATGCTTGCCTTTCTTTCTTACTAGATTCAGGTTCGGAAGAAATCGACGATACCCTAGGTACACAACCTTCTTATATTTATCCAAATATACACTTTCAGTCTCATCTAAACAGTGTGTGCATGCATTGTATCCCTTGTTTGTCTGCCCTGAAATGTTACTAAGAGCAGGACAATCATTGATGGTTACGAAAAGCAATGCTCGTAGGTCAAATGGCTCCCCTTTGTGCTCATCCCACATACGTACAACTGGTTTGGCCCACAGCTGTAAAAGTTCTTCAACTAATGGCCTTAGGTACACATCAATGTCATTACCGGGTTGCCTCGGGCCTTGGATGAGCACTGGAATCATAATGAACTTCCTCTTCATACACAACCAAGGAGGAAGGTTATAGATACATAGAGTCACAGGCTAGGTGCTGTGACTGCAGCTCTGCTCACCAAAAGGATTCATGCCATCTGTACTTAGACCAAACCTTAAGTTCCTGGCGTCACGTGCGAAGTCTGGGTACTCTCGCTCGACTTTTTTCCACTGTGACCCATCAGCGGGGTGTCTCAACATCGCGTATTTCTTACGGTCTTCCATGTGCCATCGCAACAACTTGGCATGCTCTTTATTTCTGAAGAGACGTTTTAACCGTGGTATTATAGGAGCATACCACATAACCTTGGCAGGAACATTCTTCCTAGGGGCCTCGCCCTCAACATCGCCAGGATCGTCTCGTCTGATCTTATACCGCAGTGCAGTGCATACCGGGCATGCATCCAAATTCTCGTACTTCTCACCGCGGTACAGGATGCAGTCATTAATGCAGGCATGTATCTTCTGCACGTCTAATCCTAGAGGGCAGGCAACCTTCTTTGCTTGGTATGTACTGTCGGGCAACTCATTATTTCTTGGAAGAAGATTCTTCATTTTTACCAACAACTTTGAAAATGCGCTGTCAGTCACATCGTTCTCTGCCTTCCATTGCAGCAAACCCAGTGCGGTACCTAGCTTTTTGTGGCCATCTTCGCAAGTAGGGTACAACAATGTTTTGTGATCCTTTAACATCTGCTCTAGCTTCTCCTTCTCCTTTTCAGTTTCACATTCTTCCTTTGCATCAGTAATGGCCCGACCAAGATCGTCATCAGCGGGCCCATCTGCTGCCTCTTGATCTTCATTATCTACCCCCGTTGCAGTATCATCATATTCAGGATACATATTATGATAGTTGTCATCATCCTCTTCTTCTTCGTTGTCTTCCATCACAACCCCTTTTTCTCCGTGCTTGGTCCAACAATTATAGCTGGGCATGAAACCGGATCGAAGCAGGTGGGCGTGAATGGTTCTGGTATTTGAGTAGTCTTTCTTGTTCTGACAGTGAACACACGGACAACACATAAAACCATTGTGACCACGGTTTGCATTAGCCACAACGATGAAATTTTGGAGGCCTGTAATGTACTCGGAAGTGCGGCGGTCACCGTACATCCATTGCCGGTTCATCTGCATTAATATATAGTATATATCAAAAAATAATAGGGAGATGACCATTTATATATATACTACATCAATGACACATGAAAGGATAGTTGCCGACCTCGACCGAGAAGGAAAGAGCAACGAGAAAACTTATTTTGAGCTCTCGGGCATTTCACCGAACACCTCTTGTGCATACGAAAAAAACACAAACTAGCACACTTCACACCCTCTTGCTAGGCTCCAAAATGAGATAGTGAAAAAATGGAAGAGTGGGGTGTGGGCTGCGGTGTCTTATATAGCCCCCTCCCCTTTAACACCGGTTCAAGCCACGAACCGGTGTTAAAGGGGGGGGGCTGCGCGGGCCACTGGTGCAGGGGCCTTTAACACCGGTTCGTGCCATGAACCAGTGTTAAAGGGGGGCTCCTTTTTGCTGCACGGGCCACGCTGGTACAGGCCCCCCCTTTAACACCGGTTCGTAGAAGAACCGGTGTTAAAGCCCATTTCCAGGCTCAACCAAAGGCCTCGTTTCCACTAGTGATGTCTAGCTAGATTTAATTCTTACATAGCTAGTTTCATTTCTTATATTACTAGTTTTGATGAAAAATGGCATTTCATATTTGATTGTACTCTAACGCTTTATTTTGTAAAGGAATATATAATTGTTTATGTGGCATATACATATTTGAAATCTGACCTAATTGATTATATATTTATTTGACATATTTGTTCTTTTGCATAGAAATTAAAGGTGATTTCCATGGTAACAAAAATTAAAGGTCATTTAATCAATCAGCACAAATCACATGAGCAATATAGGCAGGGAAGTTCCCAAGCCACAAGGCTACTCGGCCTTGGGTTGAACCCATAATCCTCAACATATGGCTTCCAATGTTGTTAGCGCGAGACACCTAGAGAAACTGGAAAACCCGCTCCCTCCATGAAAACAAAACATAAATCTCCTTAACCATACATACTAATTAATTAGATGAGACCACATACTTAAGAAGTTGTGCACTCCAGCTAGCTGATGGCTGAGGTCGGTAGCTTTGTCATTTGTTGTCGTTCATAAGGAGGCAGGTTTTATTCCTAGATAAACCACGGTCGCATGATGTCTGCTAGTTGATCAATGTGGTCACAATGTCATCGATGTGCTTGTCTTTAACCGATATTTTTGTATCGTTTCGAGGATAGGCGTTAGAAACCGCCGCTTTTATTTTAAACGGAGCACCGTACAAATCCGTGAAGACAACACTATATGATACGTGGTATGGCAAGAAGCCAAAGTTGTCGTTCTTGAAAGTTTGGGGTTGTGAGGGTTACGTTAAGAAACTACAGCCTGACAAACTCGAACCCAAAGTGGAAAAGTGCATCTTTGTGGGATACCCAAAAGAGACTATTAGGTATACCTTCTACAACAAGGCCGAAGGCAAAACATTTGTCGCAAAGAATGGCACCTTTCTTGAGAAAGAGTTTCTCTCTAGAGGAGTTAGTGGAAGGAAGATTGAGCTTGATGAGGTTATTGACCCTTCTCTCCAAATACCGAGTAGAGAATGGAAGTTGTTCCAGAATCTCCCTCAACGGCGGAGGAAGAATCAAATGATAATGATCATGGTAATCACACTGAAGCTCCTGCAGTTTGTAAGTCTACAGGAATACATAGCTCTCTTGCTTGGTACAGTATTCTTGTGATCACTGTCATGTTGGTTGAACATGATGAACCTGCAAACTACAAAGAGGCTATGTAAAGTGCTAACTCCGAGAAATGGCTAGAAGCCATGAAATCTCAAATAGGATACATGCATGAAAACCAAGTTTGGACCTTGGTGGATCTTCTAGAAGGCCGCAAGGCCATGGAAAATAAATGGATCTTTAAGAAGAAGACAGATGTTGACTATGATGAGACCTTCTCTTCTGTGGCGATGCTAAAATCTATCCGAAATTTACTAGCAATTGCTGCATATTTCGGTTATGAGATATGGTAGATGGATGTCAAAGACCGCTTTCCTCAATGGACACATTGATGAAGAGTTGTATATGATGGAACCAGAAGATTTTGTTGATCCTAAGGATGCTGGAAAGGTATGCAAACTTCAGTGACCCATTTATGGACTAAAGCAAGCATCTCAGAGCTGGAACCCATGTTTTGATCAAGTGATCAGGAGTTTTGGATTTGTCCAAAATAAACAAGAGTTTTGTGTTTACAAGAAAGTGAGTGGGAGTTCAGTGACATTCCTAGTGGTATATGTGGATGCCATATTACTGTCTGGGAATGCTGTGGAACTTCTAGAGAGTGTAAAGGAATATCTGAGTAGTCAGTTTTCCATGAAAGACATAGGTGAAGTGGCGTATATCTTGGGCATCAATATCTATAGAGATGGATCAAGATGTCTAATTGCATTAAGTCAGAGTACTTACCTTGAGAAGATTTTGAAGAGGTTCAAAATGGAAGAGGCCAAAAGAGGCTTTGTGCCTGTGATGAAAGGTAGAACACTGAGTTTGACTCAATGTGTAGCAATAGATGATGAAAGAGAGGATGTCTAAAATCCCCTATGCCTCAGCCATAGGCTCCATCATGTATGCTATGCTGAGCACTTGACCCTATGTGGCCTTGGCTCTTAGTTTGACGAGCCGGTTCCAAAGTAATCCAGGAATGGATCATTGGATAGCTGTAAAATGTATCCTAAAGTATCTCAAGAGAACTAAGGATATGTTCCTAGTCTATGGAGGTAGTAACGAAGCTCTAAACGTAACTGGTTACATGGATGCGAGCTTAGCCACGAATCCTGATGACTCGAAGTCTCAAATGGGATATGTTATTTTGGTGAATGGTGGTGCGGTAAGCTGGAGAAGAAGGAAGCAGTCTGTGGTGGCACAGTCTACAATGGAGTTAGAATACATCGCTGCTAGTGAAGCGGCGAAAGAAGCTGTTTGGCTAAGGAATTTCATCATCGAACTGGAAGTTGTTCCAAGTGCGCATGACCCAGAAATGATCTATTGTGACAACATGGGTGTCATTGCAAACATGAAGGAACTAATAACTCATTCCACGACCAAACACATCAAGATACGATTGCACGCCATCAGAGAAAATATTGACGAGGGTGAAATCAAGATTTGCAAAGTAAACACGGATCTGAATGTTGCAGATCCATTGACTAAAGGTCTTCTACAAGCCAAGAATGAACAGCACCGAACTGTTATGGGTGTTATATCATTGCCTAATATAAACTAAATTAATTTGTACTCTAGTGCAAGTGGTAGACTGAAGCAGATATGTCCTAGAGGAAAATAATAAATGTTTTGTTTGATATATCTCTTGTATGTACATAATACGTTTCATGCCGTGCTATAACTGTGTTAATACGAAAAGTTAATACATGTGTGGTATATAAACAAACCATGTCTCTAGTTACCTGTCGCGAACTAGCTGATTAGTCAAACAGATGGTCTAGAGTTTTGAGATTAGGGGCATTGTGTTAATTGACAATGAGATCATATCATTGGTTGAATGATGTGATAGAAAAACACCCAAAGTTATATCACAATGAGATCTAGTTACAAACGTTCATCATTGATGATAACCAAGAAACCTCGCAACCTAATCCTTTGACTGTGAGATAATACAAATCATCGTTACTGGAAGGAGATTTGATGGTATCAAGTATCAAGCTGCGAAAGGGTGATAAAAAGGTACCACTCAGGTTTCAGAAAAGGAACGTGTAGAGGAGTATGTATCAAGACCATGATTTTTCAATCCAAGTAACGGATAGATACATGTGGCCAACTCGGTGATGTTGCATTACCGAAGCTTGCAAGCGTATGACTAGGTCATGGAATACAACAGCACATGAATGAGTAAACAAGTTCATCGGTAAAGAGATCGAACTAGGTATGGACATACCGAAGATCAAATCTCAGATGAACTAGGTATCGAGTGGCAAAGGGAGTGGGATGCGATGTTGAACATTCAAGCGATGAGATTCGTGAAATGCATAGGGGTCATTATGGGCATCCAGGTCCCACTGATGATCATTGATACGCGAGGGGTCTTGGTCATGTCCGTAGTTTTTCCAAACCGAAGGGTGACACGGTTAAGGGTGGGGACGCATAGATATTGATTCGGCATCGCGGGAGAAATGAGAGAGAAACCGAAAAAGTTCCATGTAGCACCCGATGTTGATCGAAGGGAACCAGAAGGAGATCCGGAGTGTAAGATATAGTAATATATGTGTTTTATATTAATTAGTTGAATTAATAATAAAACATATATTTTTATTTTATTTTAAATGGCAGTCCATGCCTAATAGGCCTCACCCGAGGGGAGGCGCAAGAGGGCAAGGCGCATGGGGGAGAAGGGCCAGTCGGCCTAGCCCTAGTGAGCTCCCCGCCTAGGACCCACCTGGGGCCGGCGGCTACCCTTGGTGGCCGGCGGGTGTGGGGATTAGTCCCACACTGCTTGCCCCTTGGGGATTGGCCCTCCCCTCCTCCTATAAATAGAGGGGTTCCCCTCACCTTGAAAGGATCCCATTCTCTCTTCTCTCTCTCTCATTTTCTTTGAGGTTTTCTCTGTAATATTGGAGAGGAACTTGAGGGGCTTGAGTTCTCCACCTTCACACTACCGTCGTGCGCTCTTTGGTTTGCCATCTTTCTTCTTCTACTACTCGGTTGGATCGGAGCCCGGGAGACATCGCCTACACCGGATGTGTGTAGAACTTCGGAGGCGCCATACTTGGGGCGCTTGGAGCTGCTCGTCTTCATCAAAATATGCCTACCTGTGTAAGACGTACCTCGGTCTTCAAGGGTATGAATATTGCTTCCCTCTCCGTTACTCATGTCTACATAGAATAGATCTTGGTTATTGTGTTCGCGTAGTTAGATTTTTTTGTTTTCTGCTATGGAACCCAACACAGAGAACTATCTTTGTAGATGAAAAACTGACTCTTATTTAGTCAAGAGGAGGAAACAACCCTTGCTTGCTTTAGCCCATTGCCTCGCATCCATCTTGATCTGATCAATAATCAATTGAGTTGTTCTAACTCGTTCCTAAAGATTCTCATGTTTCTCTCTCGCCATACTGTCCACGTGGTAAGCATGACGATAGTGTTCAATCTTCTTCGCTTTGAGCTCTGAAGATTATCTCTGGCCGACGACCACCATTGCCAGAGAGTTTGATCATTGGTGCATCGACACGCCTCTGTTGGTCCTCTTGCGGGCTCGCCTACATGGGGATAAATGGCGCGAGCCTAACTCGTCGGACGAGATACTCGGGAAAGGTCAAGTACAATGGGGTGATGGCAACCTTCTCTTAGAGTTTCCACTGTGAATTTTTGCTTATCTGGAGGACAGAGAACGAAGAAAGATAAGATTTTCATTCCCTTAACTATAAGATGGCCTCCTAAAAAATAAGAAAAGTCTAGTTTCTCCATTGTATCATATGTCTTCTTTTAGAAAAACAATTTCCTACTAAATTTTAAGAACGCCACTTGTGCACGAACATCCGCACGATGGCTCCCAGAGACAACTTAGTGAAAGTTGCTAGAGAAAAAGCAATTGTGGGCCCGGAAATTTATCCACGTGGCAACGAATTATTTATAGAACAGAAAATTGCCAACGCAAGGCCTTAGATGTGTCGCTTGTGGCGACCCGAACGTACTCTCAATAAAATTTCAAGATTTTATTAATCTCATTAATTGTTAGAATGATAATAAAAGATAATGTATTCTACTACCACTTATACCTTTTGCCTTCTCTAGTTAATGTGGAGTGTCGAGAGAATACATGCCGTATCTGCGTACATGCCCTAATAGTTTTACCCCTAAGCAGTAGATACTGCTCACCTTTTCTTTCTAGCGGCAACTGATACAGCTCACTTTCGGGAGCAGTAGAGATTAATTTTGGCCTTCCTATCCATAATAAGAATATAAGTTCCACATTTACTTCTGTGTACTGTAAAGGAGCTCGTGAGTGAAGACTGGTAGCTCTGTCATTGGTTGGCGTGCGTACACAAGAAAACCTTGTTCCCTGATGAGCCACAACCGATGGGTGTCTCCTAGTTGATTAACTTTTCTCTAATGTCATAGATGTGCTATAGCGTCATGGTTGCTTCCTCAGTTTCACTCCTCAACAAAGTTGATTTCTGTTACAGGTAGAACACACTTGTGCTCCTTGCATATCGTTTCCAAAGCCTCCCATTTCCGGATTTCCCCAAAGATGCATTAAAGCAGTTTCGTAGACGCACCAAGGCTGGAAACCTTGAGCATACACATCTTATGAAATCTTACTTCAGCTCTCTTGGGTAGTATAAAGCATTTTGTTGTATTTGATTTGATTTGTGGATAAGGAGCAATCACACCAATGTGACTGCTTATGTATGCGAGTTGTGGGAGAAAGAGTTACAAGAGTAGGTGGGATTATAGTCCCTTCGGGGCATCCAATTAAAACAAGTCGGTAGGACGGTAAGAGGACAATGGATAAAGATTGGTGCCTCCAACATGTTATCAGTACAAAAATAGTATATTTTCATGATTTTAGTACAACATTATCAAATTTCATACCAAAAAGAATAGGATAGAAAAAATATGATCTAGCACATAAAAAATGAAAAGATAGTACTCTTTCCGATCCATAATAAGTGTCGCATGGATCGGAGAGAGTAGCAACACTTATCTCAAGCACTATACAACCAAGCGATGAACTCTTGATCGTCATTTGTTTCCAATTTGAGTGACGTGCCATTTCCACATGCCTTCTGGATTCCACGTGCCTTTTGGAGTGTAGTGATTACTTTCCTACCTACACCTCCGAATACCACCCAACGAGCAATGAATATCAAACAGGTCAAAAGCACCCAAGAGGGTGACACACTCGTGTGTTTTTTCTCGCAACAATGTTCTCGATAATTCCTTTGGGGTATACAACATTTATGTGAAGAATATGGCAATGAAATTATACAAGAGCAAGAAATTGTGCCTTTTGTTCAAGCTTGACATCCGCAAAATCCTTTGATTCCGTTAGGTGTGAGCATATCCTTGATCTCTGGCAAAGAAGATGTTTCTCGAGTAGACTTGGAGATTGCATTTCCGCCATCTTCACCACATCAAACTTCACGGATCCTTCTGAATGGAGTGTCCAGTCCCACTTTTTCTCACAACCGGGAACTCCGACAAGGTGATCAGCTTGCGCCTCTCCTCTTCGATATATGTATTGACCCTCTTAACAAATCCTAGACCTTGCCACCTCACACGGGTTGCTCCACAAGATTAGAGGTCGGGGCACCCTTTTAAGAAACTCTATCTATGGAGATAATGTGGCGGTGTTTGTGCCTCCTATTAAATATGAAATTCAAACCTTCTCTACCAACCTTCATAGCTTCAGGGAGGTGACTGGCTTATGCACCAACATCCAAAAGACCTCCAATTTTCCTATTTGCTACGACCAAATCAACTTAGATTTTTTTTCGAAAAGGGGAATAAAACCCCGGCCTCTGCATCGGTTGATGCACACAGCCTTTATTAAAACATCATCCAACATTCATCATTCTATAGCAGTTACAATTCATGGGTCGCTTAAAGTTGATACATGGATCAACCAACGAAACAAAAGCAGAAAAAAGGCATTACACATCTTGTATGCGATTAAGCTGCTGCCAGTACGATTGGCTGAATAAATGGTGCGCGACCATCAGCAAATGGCTGCACCTAGTAGCCATAATATCCCGCTGGTCTTGGGGGAGTAGGAACGCCCAAAGCTGCACCCAATGTGCCATCATATGGATAACCTGCAAAAAATTGAAAGTTTTTGTTTTGTTAAAGATAATGTCATTTCTGCATCTCCAAATAGACCAACATAAGGCAGAAGCACCAATGCGAATTCTAGCCTTAGATGTTTTGTCAACTCCATTCAATCAATTTCCAAACATGTGTGTTATATCAGTTGGAGGGGGTAGATCATAAGCAAAATTGATAATACGCCACAACAGACGAGCAAAAGGACATGATATAAACAAATGTTCTATGGTTTCCTGTGCCCCACAAAAACAACATTTGGTACATCCTATCCAATTCCTTTTAGCTAGATTATCCTTAGTAAGAAGCACTTTGTTGTGAAGGAACCACATAAATTTTTTGATCTTAAGCGGGATCTTTAATTTCCAAAGATATTTCCGAAGGAAAACCATATGGTTGTTCATAAGATCCTCATACATGGATTTAACTGAGAACACCCCAGACGAAGTTAAGTTCCATACAAACTTATCTTGCTCATCCGACGACAGTTGAACCATCATAAGTCTTTGGCATAAATGAAGCCAAACATTCCACTTATTGCCAGAAAGTACTCTCCTGAAACCAATGTTCAGCGGTACTTGAGCTAAAACTTGTGCTACTGTAACATTATTCCGATGCACAATATTGTATAATGATGGATATTGTTGCGCTAATGGTGTATCTCCCAACCATGTATCCTCCCAAAACCTAGTGTTTACAGTGTCCCCTACCTTGAAATGACCTCTAGCAAAGAACTCGTTCTTTACCCGCATAAGTCCTTTCCAAAATGGAGAATCCGTCGGCTTTGCTTGGACTCCAGACAAAGTTTTCTGACTTAGATATTTATTATTAAGTAGTTCTTGCCATACGCCTTCTTCATTCATTAATTTGAAAAGCCATTTACTTAGTAAACATCTATTCTTAATTTCCAACACCTCAATACCTAAACCACCCTGATCTTTTGGCCTACAAATTATATTCCACTTTGTGATCCTATACTTCGTTTTATTCTCATCACTTTGCCAAAAAAAGCGAGACCTATAAAAATCCAATCGTTTCATTACCCCCTTAGGTATTTCTAGAAACGACAACATAAACATAGGTAAACTTGTTAATACAGAGTTTATCAAGACTAGGCGATCGCCATAAGATAATAGTTTTCCCTTCCAGCAACCTAATTTTCCTTCACATCTAGTTTCTACTGGATACCAATCTGAATTTTTAAGTTTTCTGTAATGAATAGGCACACCTAGGTATCTAAAAGGCAAAGATCCAGCCTCACAACCAAATATTTGTTTGTATTGCTGCTCCTCTTCTTTTGCTTGACCAAAACAGAAAATCTCACTTTTATGGAAATTTATCTTTAGTCCCGATAGTTGTTCGAAAATGCATAGTATTGGTTTCATGTTCACGGCCTTCTGTAGATCGTGTTCCATGAAAAGAATAGTATCATCCGCATATTGTAGAATTGAAACCCCTCCATCAACGAGATGTGGAATGAGGCCTCCCACTTGACCATCTTCCTTTGCCCTTGCAATTAAAATGGCTAGCATATCTACAACGATATTAAACAACATCGGGGACAATGGGTCTCCTTGCCGTAACCCTTTCATTTCAACATCGGGGACTTACGAGCTCCCCTTTCATTTCACACCGACAACATCCATAGACAAAAGAACATGATATCAACTAGGTACAAAGTACCAATGCAATGTTGAAAGCGTTCCCCATGACATCATGGTTCTGCTAATCCACAACCTACAAAGCGCAAGCATATACGCAACATAGGTGAGCACAATGGTTCAAGTTTATTAAGTGCAAGAAAATAAAGTGTGCCATCAAGTTCGTGAGAGCTTTAATCACTAATTTTCACATAACAAGTTTAATTTGGGAGGTAGACAAAACAAGAATTTACTTGGAATAGCAATTATGCTAATAGGTAGGTATGGTGGACACAAATGGCAAAGGTTTTGGTTTAAAGGAGGTGGATGCACGAGAAGAATACCCTCTCAGTATAGGTTTTTGGCTAGCAACGCTGGGTAGCAAGTATAAGAGTTGAAGGAAACACGCAAACATACAAGTGATAAAAACAAACATGCAATCTTCCTTGGAAGCACAAAAGATCTTAACTAGAGAATACTAAACTTATGAGCAAATCAAGAAAGAAAGATGATGAAATTATTTTTCTCTAGAGTACTTTTATCTTTTCTTTCAACTCTCAAAAATAGTGTGCTACTGACCAAGCCAGGTTTGCCAAAACCAACTAAATTAACTCAATGATCCCAAAGTGATACCAATACTAACAACAAGATCAATCATATAACCACGAATGGAAAACTAATATAAGCTATGCAAAAGAGTGAATGGTAGAACTTCTCATTAATATTCCATAACAGAAACTCACACCAAGGGTACATATCTAACGAGAGAGGGGACACTTCCATAATGCAAACCATACTACATAATAACTCCTCTATTCATGATATGACTCTACTAAAAAGGTAAAAATATAGAAGATAGTGATGTGATACCGCAGCACTCCCCCAAGCTTGGAACAAACCAAGGGGATGCCAAACCTGATGATGAATTACTCCTTAGGTGGTGGTGGTATCTTCTCGATGAGCTCTCTGATCAGTTTCCCCAAGTCCTCAATCTCGAAGGTGAGATTACGAATCAGTTGTGAGTTTTGCTCAATGCTGCTCATGATCATGTCGTGTTGAGAATTCCAGCTCTTGCTATTCTTTCCCCACTCTTCCTCCTTGAAGTCTTCTTTTCCTGCATGGCTAGAACGAGGCAAATCCCAATTGGAGGGTAATTTCCCCTTGGGCATATTCTGGTATTGATACTCATGGATAAGGGTATGGAAATGATTCTTGGTGCGTGGAGGAAGTGACCAGGGATCTGAACGGTGATGAGGAGGCTTCCCTCCAATGGCTGGGTTTGCCACCTGAAAGGATTATTTTTTCTCCTCTTGTTTTTGGTGTTGATGACAACTCCTTTTGTGGTTTAACCGTTTGTCCAAGTTTCGGGTTTTGTCTTCGGACGTGTTCGTGGATGTTGTCTCTCAAGGAAGTGCTTGCAGTTGATAGCTTTTATTTTTCACTTTCTCTTGTTTACATTTTAGGCTACCGTACTATTAAGAGGGAGTCCATCTAGGAAGGTTATGGGAAATCAATATTTCATGCACAGACCATATGCACCTCCACAGCCATCCCAATTTTCGAGTGAGAGTGTGTTTTCTGAGCTGCTGGAGGGGTTTCTGCCCTGACCGGTAGTACCGGCCAGGCAGCGGTAGTATCGCCTAGGGGTTTTCCTAGGGCCGTTCGAGCGGTACTTCCGACCGAAGATCCGGTCCTATTTTCGATGAAGCTTTTTTAGGCTCTGTAAGACTTCTGCCTAACTTTGCCTATTTGTCGAAAATAGCGTTGGATCTTGGACCGGTAGTACCAGCCAGACCAGCTCCTGCCCCCTTGAGCGATAGTACCGCTCCCTCACCGGTAGTACCGGCCAGCTTCGGGGACCGGTAGTTCTGGGTCCAGTTCCGGTCATATTTCCGACGCTGGGAAGTGCGGGCCAGATAAACTTCTGCCTCGCACTACCTATTTGGAGGAAATAAGGGCGGAATTTGGACCGGTACTACCGGCCAGCCCTTTTGGGTCCACCGACAGTCGTATGACCGTTACGTGGCCGGGGCTGGACCGGTGGTGGCTCGCTCGCCGGTACTACCGGTCAGTCACCGGTAGTACCGACGGCGTCGGGCCAGGGCAGATTCTGCCCATTTGAAGGGGTGCTATTTAAAGCCCCCTTCTTCCTCCTCCAACCTCATCTCTTTTTTCTCTCTCTCCACCATTTTCACAAGAACTTGACTTTGCTAGATCTCTCTCCCTACCCACTCAAATCTCTTGATCTTTTGAGGTTGGGAGAGGTGACCTAGATCTACACCTCCACCAAAGGAATTTTGATTTCCCCCACTCATCCTTCGTGGATTTCGTTTCTTGGGTTCTTGGAACCCTAGACGGTGTAGGGCATCCTCGGAGCTGGGGCTTTTGTTGTAAAGCTCCGGGGTGTCGTTGAGGGCCTTCAATTGAGTTGTGAAGCCTCCCCTCAACCTCATTTTAAAGGTTTTCAGTTGGCGCCTTCCAGGTCACCGGTTAGTGGATTGTGAGGCCACCTTTGTGGTGGTGCTCACCGGAGAAGAAGGTGAGGCCTTTGTGGCGCTCGAGAGACCTTGTGTGGCCCCGACACCTCTCCAACGTAGACGTAGCTTCCTTGGAAGTGAACTATGGGAATTACATCTTCGTGTCCCCTTGCCGGTTCTTTCACGAAAGTAGACAAGAATATCTTCTACTGTGCCACTAAAATCTTGGTCAGAAATGGAGAAAAGATCACATTTTAGGAGGCCCCGTGGTTGAATGGATTTAAGTCGAAGGACACTGTTCTTCTCATCTATTCGATCTAAAAAATGAAGTGGAGTGTCGAGAGTGCCTTACGCGAAAATGGTTGGGTAACAAAAATCAATAAGGGAGACTTACTTTGCACACCTTGCGAATTTTTTGCAATTATGGTCTCAACTACAAAACATCCAACTCGCGATGATATTGAGGATGGCAACATTTGTAATCTTACGATTAGTGGCCTGGCTTTGACTTACAAGGCACAACTCTTTGGGGTCAATATCCACGACATGAATAGAATGGTTTGGAAAATTTGTTCATCTCCAAAAATGAAGTTATTTGCATGGCTTCTGCTCCAAAATAGGATTTGGAAGGTGGATCACATAGAGAAAAGAGGGTTGCCAAACTGGGGGATTTTCCCTTTGTGCATATTAAAGAGACATGGAGTCACCGACACAATTCTTCATGCAATTTTGCTACACCATTAGACTTTGGGGTCCCATCAAGAATTGTCTTGGGATCTATGCCCTTCATTTCCAAGATTGGCCAATGCTTTCCCTCATGGAGTACCAAACCACAAAGCCATGAGTACCCTCACTTTGCTCATTAATTGGGAAATATGGAATAAAGAGAGATGCTAGGATCTTCCGTAACAAGAAAGCCCCACCAACCGTTATCTTCGAGAATATTAAAAAGGTGGCGAAGTCTTGGGTGCTGGCGGGTGCCAAATGCTTGAGTGAGCTTATGCCTCTTTTGCCGGGAGAGTAATCTCTTTTGTTCTCTTTTTGGTTTGTTCTGCAACTCGTACAACTTCTTCTAATTAAATGAATGAGCCAAAGTTTTTGTCTCCGTTACAAAAACATAATTCCTTTGGAGTGTCTGGTTCACCGTAAGCCATTTTCCGACTACAAGTCAAGGCACACCATGAGTTGTGCGTCTTCCTGTCAGGGTACAGACCGAAACTCTGCAGCCTCCCATTCCCACATTTAGAAGTGGTAAGCCTATGAACTGAAGCCTAGATTACCAGAATTTGACTTTCATCTAGTCTTTGTTATTTCTACACTCTTTTTGAAGCCTTTTGCTTTCCTCCTTGAAATCTTCTTTTATTTGTCTGAGGGAGTGGCTGTAAATTATGGTTGCTCATGTGCTTTTTATCGTCTTCTTTTTGGAAGGAGTAGCGCATCTTATATTTATCAAGGGCACGTGCAAGAAGAGATAGATGGCAACCACACGAAAAGTGGCGATTTTAGCAGGTCATTGCCTTGAGTAGTTGACAGCAGAGTACACAAAGCGTTTTTTTGTGGCCAACACTTGATAACATCACTTTCCAAGAAAAGAGTATACTCGTAAAAATGGCTCTCCATGGTAAAGTGATATACCCTATGGGCACCACTCACATCTAAGGAATCATCTTTCATCTATGTTCAAAACAGGGGAATATGAAAACTGATTAAACTCGGACATAATTATAACTCTAGCAGCACAATTCACATTATCATCACTTTGACAGGGTTTGTTTGACAGGTGTTAAGCTTCATGCCCTAGCCAACGCAACCAAAAGTCCGAACTGATGGAAAGGGCTAGTACAATCCACATATACTGTAACACCCCCTCTCACGTGTGACGGAAAGACGAGTCAACATGTGCAAAGTCAAACACAGACTCAAGAGGCCTGTAACGTGCCTATAGGTAGACACCGGAGGGGGCAACATCAATTTTAAGATAAATTGTGAAAACCAGGACTTGAACACGAGACCTTGGTTCTGATACCATGTTAAGCTTCATGCACTAGCCAACGCAACCAAAAGTCCGAACTGATGGAAAGGGCTAGTACAATCCACATATACTGTAACAACAGGAATAACTGACTGATTGCACCGGACATAATTATAACTAGCGAATGTAACTATAATAGTGAAGAATGCAACTAGCTATTTTTTATATTTTTGAGGAATAGCTAATTTTTACCTCCCAGGAAGATCCTTGACACTTTTTGCGCCGGAGATGCAATTTCGGGCTAGTGATTCCAATTACAAGAACTTGGACAAATCATAGTCAATTTATGGGACCAGTTCTTTTCATGTAACAGTTGACAAGGGCCAAGAGTTAAGACTCGGTTGTCTAACGTCGCCAGTTTCGCTAATACATGCTCTGGATGCGCCTATGAGACTGTAGTTGGCAACACACATGGGAGAGACCAGTGCTCTCCTTCTCTCCACGATGTTCACACTAAGGAATACTCGGTTGGTCGCAAACCAAGGCGCCGCTGGGCTTGTATATCCTACTACAGACTGAAATTCCGTTGCCTCCCATTCCCATTATAAGCGGCAGGCAACCAATTAAGTGAAGAGCACTTCAGAACATCAGATGTTGGCTCTCTAGTGTTTTCTACCGGATTCCTTTTGAAGTCTTGGCACTCTTCTTGCTTGGCTCCTTGGAGTCTTCTTTCCTTTGTTTGAGGGAGAGAGGCATAAGTTATGACCGCTCCTGTGCTCTTTATTCTCTTATTTTAGCACGTCTTCTATTTATCAAGGCCATGCGGAAAGAGAGATAAATCACGATCCCATGTGAAGAGTGACGTCTTGTGCTGGTCATTGCCCAGCAGTAGAGCTATGGCGTCTGCCGGCCAGAGCTAAACGTCCCAGGTAATACCCTTATACCATCCAAAGCGTTCTGCTTAGTTATATAACTAAACGTAGTTAGAAAATCCTAGAAATAAGGACATGCAGGAAGCGTTTTGGTATTGCATTTCTTCACCACAACTCGATTGCATACTTAAATTAACTTTTGATACTGTTGTTATCAGGGGAGATGTTTTATGGACCTTGGTACTTTATGATATCACGATGGTAATTTAAACTTGTTTTATATATAGTACAAATTTCGTTGTAACAATCTCAACGTGAAAATTTTAAAATGGTGTGTTCTTCTTTCTTAGTTACAGGGTGGGATAGTTCTAAATTCATATCGTTGGCATTTCCAGAGAGGAGTTGACGTGATGTGGAGGGAACATTCCGAACCAAGTCTCCACAAGGTTGATTAGTGCTCGGGCCTCGGGGATGTCCATGTTGGTTTCAGTATTTCCGGTCGGACTCCCATTTCGTACTGTATATTGCTTGCTTTGTTTGTAAATATAATTTGTTTTGAATATTTGATTTGAACTCTCAAAACGGATAGATTAGTATATATCTGGAAAAGATAAACAGGTAGGAGTACTTTACATGGTACTTAACCGCTTTACTTCTGGTCAAGGCAGTAAATTGGTAGGGAGCAAAGCTCTGTGCGCTTAAACATAATACATTACTTGTTTAGCTTGGCATAGTGTATTGGTAGAAGATCTAAGTGAATCTTCATAGACTAAAAATCTCTTCCTGAGGAAGATCATTTAGGAAATGTTTGTTTCCCTTTATGAGAGATTGTTATGCAAATTTCAGTGTTTCCAATCTGGCAGGCCCACTACAAGGCGAGGGTACGCAGGATGGTGAGCTTCTGCAAAATACTTTTCTTTCTTTGGTGGCAGATTCTAGGACGAATTTTAAGGTGGGCCTTGGGCCTTTTTCTGAAGGAGGGCTTTCCTCCTTTTATTTTAAATTGATATTATTTCTAATCCTTGTCAAAAATTGGTGTAAACCAAATTAATAGAACCAAAGAAAAGCAGTTACAAACCAAATTATTAGATGTTACAAACTGAAAGAGTATGAGTTTGAGGAATATGATGTATTATTGAGCCTCATGGGCGAGTATATATAGGCGTACAAAGGATTATCTTGGAGTACGAGTCAAGTTACGACTGTACGTAAACAGATCCTAACTCTATCTAAACTACCATAACAACCGTATATACCTAATACTCTAACACTCCCTCGCAGTCGTAGCGGTAGCGTCGTGAACAACTAGAGCATCGCGGACGGTCAGACTGGAGATAAACCGAAGTAGCATCCAGTAGGCTGACATCCCCCTGTAGTCCGAGTGGGAACGTCGTGGACGGTGTTGCAGTGCGGTAGCTTAGACTGTAGAGGAAGCTGATGATGCTCAAGCGATGTGGTAGCCCTTGTGCCGATGTCGAGGGAGCCGAGAGCATGAGGCGATGCCATGGTCGAGGTAGCCGTGCGATGGGTCGCCGTGGTCGATGTCATGGTCGGGGATGCCGGTGTCGAGGTAGCCGCACATGAAGCCGCATGCGCATAGCGCGAGGAGGATGACGGAGACGCGTCGAGGCAGTCGTTGAGGATGTCGATGCCAAAATCGATGCAGTCCGAGCCGTCGAGGACGAGGTGTGGCCATAGTTTTGCCAGAACTAGGCGCACGTCAGGGATGAACGCACACTCCGGTTTTGCCAGAACCGAGTATGCGAAGAAGAACTCGTCGGTGACGCGGTCGAGGCAGTCGTAGAGGGGTCGATGCCGAAGAAGACGTTGTCGAAGCCGATGAAGACGAGGCAGACGAGGTGCTGATCCGAGTTTGCCAGATTTGGGAACGCGTCGGGGACGAAGGCACTCCCGGTGTTGCCAGTACCAGGCGTGCGAGGGCAGAGACCATCATGAACTTTTCGCCATGTCAGAAAGACTAGCAGAGGAAGCCTCCAGAGCGGCTATGGGAGAGATGCCGACGCTGTCCACGGTTGTCGGGGTAGAGTAGCAGGTGGTGTAGTCGGGGATGAGGCGATGACGCTGGCGGCGAAGTTGCAGTGGACGAAGACGTAGAAGGCGGCGAAACCAGCGGCGACCTGGGTTAGTCATGCTGGATGCCTAGAGTGGCGATGGGGTAGTCGGTGGGACCTGCGATGACGAGAGGGCGCCCTGCAGGTTACCTTGTGAAGCGCGGCGGTGGTGCTCGAAGTAGGCGAGGGAGACCCGACGACGTGACGAAGACCATGTGCAGACGGTGATGATTCGCGTCGTAGGAGATGGCGCGGTGAAAGTCGAGGCCGTCGATGCACGAGGACGGCGAAGTAGACTGCATGCAGCCACGCTACGACCTGAGGGGTGGCATAGCTGCAGGGCGCAAGTCGGTGCAGGGGTTGGGAGACCACCAGCGACGTACACGCCAAGGAAGGCGCGTTGGAAGCCGGTAGGGTGGACCAAAGGCAGCGGCGCTACGGCCCGACGGGGCGACACAGCGGCAGCCCATAGCTCGATCGGTGGTAAGCACGTGCTCGGGGACGTGCTTGGCGTAGACAGGCGCGGGATCGGTTGGTCAGACCGACGGTACACCGTATGCGCCATGGCGTTGACGACGCGTAGATCGGATTCGATGGCGACGTTGTCAGTGAAGTCTCGGACGATGAGGACGAAGAGGATCCAGGGGGTGGCCGCGGTAGCCTTCCGAGGAAGGCGTAGCAGCCGTTCGTGGTGCGCGGCAGCCTGCCGAGGCAGGCGTAGCAGCGGAGGGGGCAGGCGCACGGACGCGATGTAGATCCTCGATGTCGATGGTCGGAGTAGAGGCGCGGCGATGACGACGGCGGTAGGCGACTCAATCCGATCTAAGATCGGTAAACCCAAAAGAAAGCCGATCAAGAGATCGGAGAAAAAGACTTACAGGGCAGCCGATCACGGATCGGCGGACGAACCATGCATACGGGTTGCGCAGCCCCTGGCGGAAATCATGGAGATCGACCTCCCCGGGGGCAGCGCGGCGGAAGCTGGGGTTTGAGATCAATTTAGGCTGATACCATGAAAAAGTATGAGTTTGGCGGAATATGATGGATATATTATTGAGCCTCATGGGCGACTATATATAGGCGTACAGAGGATTATCTTGGAGTACGAGTCAAGTTAGGACTGTACGTAAACAGATCCTAACTCTATCTAAACTACCATAACAACCGTATATACCTAATACTCTAACATGAAAGAGTATGAGATTGGCGGAATATGATGGATATATTATTGAGCCTCATGGGCGAGTATATATAAGCGTACAGAGGATTATCTTTGAGTAGGAGTCAAGTTAGGACTGTACGTAAACTGATCATAACACTATCTAAACTACCATAACAATCGTATATACCTAATACTCTAACACAAACCAAATTATTTAATATTAAAAACCAAAAATAGTAAATTTAACAAATCAAATTACTGAATACCAAACACACCTAAGGGTTCGAATGAATTAAAAGCATAACTATGAAGCGTTCTCGAATCTCTATATCCTTGATCTTGTTGGAGTGAGTATGAATCTCTCTATTTTTAATTCTCCGGTGTGCTTCGAGGAATCTCTATATCCTATTTGCGTTGTGTTCTGCCTCAACATGATCCCTATTGGAGGTGTACCAAAAGTTCGCTATCATGTCTCAATCATCCTTAATGATCATGTTGTGCAAGATGATGCAGTATGTCATTTTGCCATAAGAATTTTGATTCAGCACTCGGAGAGCCACAAATAATGCCAAAATGCTTTTGAAAACATTGAATGTCATCTCCACATCTTTCATGCTGACTCTTGACACATTTCTAAGTGTGATTTCTATTGTGTTTGAGGACGTGGATTATCTTTACAAATGTGGCCCATGAAGGATAGATGCCATGTACAAGGTGTAATGATGACCATTCATTAAATAGTTGCAAGGAGAGGAGCATCTCCGACAACAAGCCTTGCAAACAGTGATGATCTCGACAACACTTTCAGGTATTATGGGAGCCGTTCAATCCAAACAAAGAATGCCAAGTCCATAGATCATCTGATACAATAGCCTCAATAATGATTGCTGCGTCTTTACAATGGCTTCGTACTGACATTTCCATCCTGGAGGATAATTCTTCCATCTCTAGTGCATGTAGTCAATTGGTCCATGCATCACAGGCCATCATCATTCTTCACTAAAACCCAAAAGTGTATGAATGTCTTCTTCATTGGGTTCCCTTAAGTACTCCAACCCAAATATATCTATCATGGCTTGTGTGAATCTTGGAACAGTCTCGAAGATTTTATCTTTCCTAATGAGGACGTATTCGTCAATGGTGCCGGCTAAACACCCAAAGGCAAGAACTCAAACAACATCTACACACTTCATCAGCGGGCTCACACTGATATCACCTGATGCACACCTTAGTTTAAACCAGTCATCATGCTTGCTTCTCGACTTGAAATGGCGAGGAAGGAAGGGACTCTTGAGCATCAGAAACTACTGCTGAAAATATTTGCCTGGATAGATTGCATCGGGGTTGAAGTAATTTCTCATAAGGTTGGCATGGCCATCCACTGTATCTCGATTGGTGTAGAAATGACTGAACTGGGATCCTGGTCTTGGGCACCGAAATTCCTCGTTCAAGATCATTATCATCGCCATCTCCAAGTCATCATCATCTTGTTACTCTTCTGACAATGAAGAGTCGTCAAAATCATCTCCCTCAAACACAAAAAAAGCTCACCTAGTCAATTCGTCAAACACCTTGAGGACGAAGGAGGTCAAAACGGCAACCAACGGTGTGGAGGCGATGTTGAAGCTATGAGAAGGTCACCGGGGTTGCGAGACTTCCGTAAGTTGATAGAGGGTGCTCAGACGAGGAGTGTTTCTAGTTGCCGGTCACAAAACCTAGCTCGCCGCCGTTGAAGACTCGCCGACAAAAAATCACTGGCGGCCTATATTTCGGCGACACCTATCTCCGTAGATGGTGTTCTACAACGTATACATCCTCCCATCGGCTCTGTTTTTGAACAAACAGAGGTCGGCAGCACCGGAATCGACCTGAAATTGGCGACGGAACTGACCCGTCAATAGTGGATAAATAGCCGATTTCTGTGATGGCAACCACCGGTAAGAGAGTCGGAGTGGGCTAGGAGGGCGGCAGAGGATACTGGGTCTCCATGGAGGTAGCTGGTGGTCGCTGGAGTGAACACAGACGGTGATGTGGTGCAGCAGGGGTGCGTGTCCACACAGGGTGGAGGTGGGAGAGTTTTATTCTGGCTGGTCATGGTCGAGTGTATTTAAAAGTCTACGGCGGCGATGAGTAAATTTTTTTACTCCAGTTATGGCTATGCGGTTCTGTCAGGTACAGTTTAGAGGAGAAAATCAAGAATTTTACTCCTCTAACCGATTATAAGGAATTGACTAGAGATGCTCGTAATGTCACGCTATCATTTTGGCGGTCAACACATGTAGGCAATTGGCCTAGTCGTATTCTCTTGTATGGCTAGTAAAATTTGAGATAGACTACTCTAGCGCATTGGAACAATGGTGGTTTGATTGGCACGATACATCTAACTTTGATCCATGTAAGAAAGTAAGAAATCATAAAAACAAATGTTACCAAGTAACTTATCCAAGGATTTTCCTCTCCTTTCCCACTACCTCCACCATTTTCACCCTTGCTATCAGTTTCTCCTCTACCAATATCCCTCGATTTCTCCTCTAAACAAACATCGAATCACAAGGTTGCAAGAATATCTTCCATAGTTTATAGCATCTCTAGCAGATACCGCATACTGCGGTACTGCAAAACACAGATGCAGTGTGTCGGTGTGGAACAGATACCGCATATGCATACCACAAAACAGAATATTCTCATAATATTCTGTCGTCTTCTTTGCAGGGTCATCTTCCTCGCAGGCACCTGTTGTGCTCCCGTGCGTCTGACTTGACGAAGTAGTAGAAGAGCTCCGTGTTGGGAATAGAGGAGCCGGCGGTGGTCGGGGTCGGGCGGTAGGGCAGTGGCGACGCAGCGGGTGTGTGTGCTTGCTTGTTCGCGTGCATGCGCAGCTTGAGTTGCTTGCTCACGTGCGTACGTACTTGCGCAGCTCGACTAGCTTGCTTGCTTGCTTGTGGGGCTCTGCAGCTCGAGTGTGTATGTGCTTGCTTGCGTGCTTGCGTGGCTGCGCAACTCGTGTGCGTGCTTGCTTTCTTGCTCGCGTGGCTGCTTGCTTGGTTGCTCGCGTACATACGTATCGCCGGCTCCGCCCACCCTCGCCCGGCCGGCTGCTCGTGCTCGTGCCATGGCAGCAATTCCAAACAGCGGCGGAGAACGGCAGCTACGCGATGGCGGATACGGCGAGAACAGAGCCACTGTAGCTGAATATTTCCTTCTGCCAAACTGTTTTCCGTTTGCAGTATACTGTATATTCGTTTCCTAAAACTGAATATATGAAGCACGGAAGCGAACATTTTTTGCCTCGTACTGTGTTACGGTTTAGGGTATCTAGAATGGCTACTTTTTCGCCTTGTACTACAAACTGACGGTTATTTTGCGGCACGGGGTGGAATGCGGTATGTGCTAGAGATGCTCTTATCATGTCTCCACCTACAAAAGCATTTAGGGCTCCACCAATCTCAATACGTCCAAATACATGTATCCTCAACTTCGGCGACATTATCTCAATGTGCTTTTTGGACAGTAGAGATTTTTGTTCTACATGCACCTTCGAACTAATGAGCTACGAATAAAGAACAAGTAGACAACGCACAACCTTCTGGGATACCGGTGCCTTTACTGACTCCAACATTTCCTTAGTAATTTTCTTGGCGCGTCTAGTTAATCACTAGCCATTTGGCTTCGGGGAACCAAGGCACTAGAAGCGATACTGAGCGCCCTCCATCCCAAAATTCTGTAGCCTCACATTCCCATTTTTAGCACTAGAAACCTAATTAACCGAAGCACTCGAAAGCATCTCTGATCCGTCTAGTCCTTGCTACTACACTCTTTTTGAATTCTTCACACTCAAGTTCTCTTTTAGTTATTCGAGGGGAGAGGGGTGTAATTTATGCATGCTCATGTGCTCTTTATCCTCTTCTTTTTGGAAGAGTCGCACATCTTCTATTTACCAGGAAGGAGACATAGATGACAATCGACATGTGATAAGGAATGTTTTGAGCAGGACACACCTAATAACTAAATAGGTGGTCTCCACTAACTTATTTCTCTCGACATGCAAGTCATGTGTTAGGTAATCACGTGCCCGATACCGGCAAGGCGTCGTATACGTGTGGTATACTTGCAGCGTATACGTGTGGTATACTTGCATGCGTATATGTATATGTTCCGGTGCTAGTGTTGTGTCCGGCTAGGATGCAGCTTTCAGGTAGGTTTAGCTTAGTAAACCGACTATGACTAGTACTCAGGCCTATGCGTGTATATAAGTGCACCCAAGGCTGTGTAATCTTGTACCACATCGTAAAGATTAATACAAGGTTGGAGCAGGTCCGAGACGGGCCTTAGCAATCAGATCAAGTATTGGTTTTGCGTGTGCGTGCGTGAGTTATACTAGTCTGATCAAAGTGGCAAAGTTATCGGGGACGTGCATGTTGTCTCGTCGGAACTTCATCGTCGGTGTCGATTGTTAGGTAATCACGTGCCCGATACCGGCAACGCAGCGTATACGTGTGGTATACTTGCATGCGTATATGTATATGTTCGGGTGCTAGTGTTGTGTCCGGCTAGGATGCAGCTTCCAGGTAGGTTTAGCTTAGTAAACCGACTATGCTAGTACTCAGGCCTATGCGTGTATATAAGTGCACCCAAGGCTGTGTAATCTTGTATCACATCCTGAAGATTAATACAAGGTTGGAGCAGGTCCGAGACGGGCTTGTAGCAATCAAATCGAGTATTGGTTTTGCATGTGCGTGCGTGAGTTATACTAGTCTGATCAAAAGAATCGATCAGCTAGCAGTACGTGTATATCGTGGCAAAGTTATCGGGACGTGTGTGTCGTCTCGTCGGATCTTCATCGTCGGTGTCACCGGAAAGTAGTCGGCGGCAAGGACTGTGCTAACATCATCCACCTCAAAAGAAGCAGGGCAGCTAGTTAACGATGAGTTGCGAAGGCTCATAATGTTGGAGCCTCGGAGGAATGCACGGAGCTTCGTCATACGTTTTGGACTAATATGAGGTGACATGGAAATGGAGGTGGTTATCATAGATAAATTATTACTCCCTCAATTCTAAAAAAAATGTCGCATATTTGTCTAAATTAGTGTCTAGGTACATCTAAATTTAGACAAACTTGCGACATTCTTTTCACAAAGGAGGATGTACTTTTGTTGACGTTCCATTAATTGAATGAAACAGGGAAAAATGCAGTACAGGCACCAGGTACAAGAATGAAACAAATGTAAAGACTAGATAAATTTTCCTAAGGATTCAAACACATATTCTCTAGATATATCAAGGAGAGATCGTCAAGTTAGTTTAGAGAGCCATATATATTGCATCGGAATTCCACGGATTTCGGAGATGGTGAGAGGATCTTTGGGTCCAGGCAGTTGACAGCAGCTCCAAAAGCCTGATTTGTTTTTCTTTTGACAAAAGGAATATACTAGTATCACGAAAATACCAATTACACACATCCTCTACATGAACAAGATGTCCAAAAACATCCAAGATGCATAACCAAGAAAGAAAATAAAAAAGGGAGAAATAGAAAACAAAGCCCTCACCGCGGTGATGAAACACTCGCAACAAACCAGCACTGCATACAACATCCGAACCACACAAGAAGTTCTTCAAAAGCACTGCTTCCAAAAAGGAAAAAATACACAAACGTTGTCGTCGTCCGATCGAAAATCTTAGGTTTTCACCCTAGAGAAAATCCGAATTTCTAAAATAATGCCTTTAGCAATAGCATTTACAGGTACGACCAATAATGGTCAGACATTTTTATTGCCTAATGCATTGGGCCATCAATGTAGGAGATTTGCGGAGGGCCTCTAACGCAGTAGCATCTTGAACATGAACGTCCAGATTGTCTTCATGCTCGACCACAGCGCAACCAATAGTTGAACACTTGATCGTCATTCGTTGCCAATTTAAATGATGTGCTGTCTCCATGTGCCTTTTACAACGTACATGATTCACGCCCTATACACACCGTCGACTACCATCCAATGAGTTGTGAATATAAAAAAGGTCAACAGCACGCAAGAGGGTGAGACAATATTGCCTTCCCTCTCGCAACGATGTTGTCGGCACTTTCTTTAGAATGTTCGATTCATCGCAAGACATTTCGCCAAAGAAAGTCAAGGCACAATAAGACGTGTGCCCATCCTCTCAGGGTGCAGACAAACATTCCGTAGCCTCCCACTCCCATTTTCAAGCGGTGAAAAACCTATGGCTCTCAACTGGTCATTGCTAGTACTACACTCCTGTTGAAGTCTTTTGTTTTGCTCCTTGGAGTCTTCTTCATTTGTTTGAAGGAGAGAGCTAGGTGTAACTTATGGCTGCTCATGTGCCTTTTATCCTCTTCTTTTTATCAGCGGGCACGTGGAAGGAGAGATAAATGACAATTGACACGAACATGGGATGTTTTGAGCAGGTCATTGCCTTGGATAGTTGGCAGCAGAGTTAAGTGCTTTTCTTCTGTGGCCGACACCTACTCACATCAATTGCCAAGACAAATATACTACTCTTCCTCTTGGTTCTGTAATTTTGAAGAAACTCGAAAAAACGTCTATCTGTGCTAAAGTGATATCTGTTAGCTATGGACAGCAGTCAGATATATCTGTGTCCTCACAGGGGAATATGCATGCGAACTGAATAAACTCGGACATGATTATAACTCCAGCCACACAACTCACCTACTCCCTCCGTTTTAGGCAACTTTTACGGTACCTTTTACTACTTCTCAAATATGACTAGTATAATTTAATCGAACGGTTAAGAAAATTTTGGCCCGGTAGGCCCATGTAGTAATTCGTTGGAAGTAAAAAATAAAAATCTCCTTGTCCATCATAATCTCAGAGCAGCAATTCCTATTTATCGATCCGTTTTCCTAGACCGTATATGTTCTTTGCTGCTGCCAGTTAGGTATTATCTGAATTTGATTGATACGTTGTGCTCACATCCGAATTAATCTATCCACTTAGGGCTCCTCCGTGCTGCTCACGTCCATGGCGGCCGCGCTGTAATCTCAAGGCAGTACAGCGCACGCGGCAAGATGCATCGAGCTGCTCCTTCAGGCCGCTGCCGGTCATGGCGGCAAAGTCCACATGATAGTAAAAATTTGGATCTCACGGCCATCTCCATCTACTCTGTTGAACGTCTCTCATTGTCCATCAACACGAGCATTTAGAATCGAAAAGATTAACACACGAGTCTCTAATTCAGGAACACCAGATCGATTCTACCATGCATGCACAATCCATGAGGGCGGCCTTTGTGCTGTTGACGTCGCGTGGCCGCCGTCGCCTTGTTAGCCGCAGCTCCGTGTGTTTGCCGCTGCTCTGTGTATTTGTCGTTGCTGTTCTTCACGATCTTGGGCCGGGAATAACATTTGGGCCGGAGCCCGAGTACAACTGTCTAACCCATGGTGCAGATTTTTTTGACTAGTATAAATTGTACTAGTCTATTTTTTGGCACTAGTATAAATCATTAGGGGCCTTTAGATACACCAAAATGGAGGGCTATTATTCATTTGAGGGTACCACACCGTTTTAAAATATAAGATGTTTTAGGTTTATGAAAGAAATGTATGTAGTCCCTTTTTAGTATGTAGGTTCATCTATGTTTAGAGCGAACATATACACTAAAAGGGGTCTAGATACACTCCTTTCAAAAAAACTAAAACATCTTATATTTTAAAACGGAGAGAGTATCATCAATTGGATAAGGCTTGTTTGACAGGAACAACTAACCGATTGCTTATAGAGGTTAAAAGAGTGAACGCCCAACATTGCCCATGTAACTATTAGTGTGAGGAATGCTACTAGCTAATCTTTTACCTCCCAGGAAGGCTCCTCGACACTGTCGGAGATGCAATTTCGGGCTATTGATTCCAACTAGGAGAACTTGGACAAAAATATTCAATTTATGGCACCAATCACAACATGTAATAGTTGACAAATACAAGAGTTACCGGATCGTCTAGTGTCATTGGTTGGCATCCGTACAAAAGCAAACCTTGTTCCCCGATGAACCACAGGCGCCGAACGGGGTCTCTTAGTTGATCAATGTCTCTCTTGTGTCAGTGATGTGCTATAGCGTCACGTTTGCTTCCTTAGTTGCTCTCCTCGCCGAAGTCAATGTCAGTTGCAGGTAGAACACATTTCTGCTGCTCTCGTATCGTTTCCAAAGCCTCCCATTTCCCAAAACATGCATTAAAACCGTAGATGCACCAAGGCAGGAGACCTTGAGCATACACAAACTTCTTGAAGAAAAATATCTATTAAAAGAGAAACACATCTTACTCTAGCTCTCTTGGGCAATATAATGCATTTGGTTGCATTTTCTTTGATTTCTGGATAAGGAGCCATCACTCCAATGTGACTGCTCATCTTGTATTTATAAAGGGGATGTATACGTATGAAAGTTGTGGGAGAGAGAGTTACAAGAGTAGGTGGGACTATAGTCCCTTGGGGCATCCAATTAAAACAAGTCGGTAGGAGTGAAAGAGGACGATGGATAAAGATTGGTGCCTCCGAAATATTTTCATGGACGGGCGGTGCCCACTCTAGTGCGCCTTGAGCGAGTCTTCATCGACCCCAGCTGGCAGCAGGTGCTCTTTAACTCTTGTCTCCGCTCGCTCATCCGAACGACCTCGGATCACGTGCCCCTGGTGGTCGAGGCATCCTCGCGCGCCCCGATCAGCTCTGTCTTCAGGTTCGAGCGTGGATGGACCCATTATGTGGACTATCGGGCCAGTATCTGGGTCGTGTGGGCTGATCCCCAGAACCACCTCCCCACTGCGGGCCGCCGTCTATCCAGGTCGCTGAAATGGGCCCGTGCCGCTTCAAAAAAATGGGCTCGCGCCAAAAAGCGACCTCCTGTTGTCGTGTCAAATTGTCGTGCTGTGATCGATCTCTTGGATCGCATGGAGGAGCTCCGCACCCTCGCTCCCCATGAGATGCTGCTCCGTGACGCGGTCAAGCGCCAGCTTTCCCGTATGTACGAGCAATTAGACATATATTGGAAACAGCGCTTCGCCTTCAAGTTGTGCAAACTTGGGGACGACAACACCGCCTTCTTCCATGCCGGGGCGTCCGCAAGGCTGCGTAGAAATCAGATCAAGGTGCTCCATTCCGACGGAGTGCCTATCTCATGCCACGCTGGAAAGGAGCGTATCCTGAGTGACTTCTACACTGGTCTACTTGGGGAATCCTCTCCCCACGTTTGGCGTCGTGAGCCTAGCCAGCTGCTCGATCGCGTGTCTGGACTCGCCGCGCTTGAGGACCCCTTCACGCTGGAGGAGCTTCGGAAGGCGCTCTGGACGATGAGGCTAGACAGCAGCCCCTAGCCCGATTGCTTCGGTCCCGCCTTCTTCCGCTGTTTCTGGTCCACGGTTTCGCCTGGTCTCATGGCTTTCATTGAAGAATTCTACCATTGTCGTGCGGAGCTCGACGGCTTGAACCGTGCGTACATTGCCCTACTCCCCAAGTCTGGAGATGTTGTCTCCGCGGATGGCTTTCGGCCCATCTCCCTCCAGAACTGCGTAGTGAAGCTGCTCACGAAAATTCTGGCGTCGCGTCTCCAACGGTTTATTGAGGAACTGGTGGCGTACGAACAGACGGGCTTCATTCGGGGACGATGTATCACTGACGGGTTCCTCTATGCTACCGACCTGATCCAGTGTTGCCGCCTCCGAGGGGTTCCTGCGATAGCCCTGAAACTGGACTTCAGGAAGGCCTTCGACTCGGTGAATTGGGATTCCCTCGATGCCATCCTCCGGGCGCATGGATTTGGTGACCGGTGGTGTGCCTGGATCCGCGTCCTCCTTCGAACCGGCAAAGCTGCTGTGCTGCTCAATGGGGTTCCAGGGCGTTGGATCAACTACAGGAATGGGTTGCGCCAGGGGGACCCTCTCTCGCCCTACCTGTTTCTGATTGTTGCCGACCTCCTGCGCCAGATGATCCTGAAGGATGTAGACGAACATCGACTCCTCCACCCCCTTGCAGATGATTCCCGTGCCCTGTGGTGTAGTACGCCGATGACACGCTGATCTTGGTGCGCGCTGATCCTGGTCAACTTCGTCGCTTGCATGACATTCTGCGGGAATTCTCGGACGACAGGGCTTGCCATAAACTTCCATAAGAGCGCCTTCGCACCCATTGGTGTGCCTGCTTCAGACGCCGTGCATCAGGCCACCATCTTGGGGTGCCCCGTCTCCTCGTTCCCGCAGACATACCTAGGGCTGCCGCTGTCGGATCTCAAGCTGCCTGCTTCTGCCCTAGACTACCTCGCTAGGAGGATCGAGCGCTGCATTCCCCCTGGCAGATCCGCCCCACCTCGCTTGGCGCTAGGCTGACGCTCTCGACATCTGTTTTATCGGCACTCCCCTCTTATGCGATGTCAGTGATGCAACTCTCTAAGGGGACAATCGCCAAGATGGATCGCCCCCGGCGAGTCATGTTGTGGAGTGCCATGACGTCATGCTCCGGTGGCTCATGTCAGGTGTCGTGGGAGGTGGTGTGTCGGCTCCGATCAGAGGGTGGTCTGGGCATTGTTGACCTCGCTCTCCATAACACGTGCCTCCTCCTCAAGAAACTCCACGTCGTCCTCTCCGGGCAGCGCACCCCATGGGCCGACTGGGTCCGGGCGAACTACTTGGGCGCACACCCTGCCCCCTCGACTCCCGCTTGGCAGGTCTTCTCATCGCTCTTACCCCTATATCGGGCAATCACCTCTGTGCGTGTGGGGCACGGCCGCTCCGTGGATCTCTGGGGGGACAACTGGACTTCGCTTGGCGTGCTCTCAACCGCCCTGCCTGCGGCATATTCCCACATGATCCGTGCCGCCGGCTCGGTCTCCGACGCGCTTGTGGATCGGTCTCTTGTGCTCCGTACGCATGACAGGGTGACCGACCGGGCTGGGGACGAGCTGCGGTTGCTCCACGGCGCCCTCGATCACCTCCTCGCACGCTCCTCCACTGCGGACGACGAGCGGTCTCTGGCATGGGGCGATGCCCACCATTTCAGTGCCAGGGCCGCGTACAGGATGCTGAAGAGCTCGGGATGCGGCCCCTCCTACACGACCTGAATTGGCCTAGGTATGCGCCGCTCAAGGTCAAGGTGTTCATCTGGGTCCTTCGTCATGGCAATACCCACACGCGTGCATTCCTGCGGCACATCGGGTGCTTGGACACAGACATCTGCCCCTTCTGCCCGCGCCAGCCGGAGACTCTCGCCCACCTCTTCTTCACCTGCCCCCGCCTGCGCCTATTGTGGAGGCGTGCGCTTGGACCTCGTCGATGCGCCCTCCCCACCTCTGTCGAAGCGGCCTGGGTCTTGCTCCAGGCAAGCAACCCCTCCTGGGGCGTGCCGCTGTGGAGCACCGTCACCTCATGCTTCCTCTGGGTGATTTGGAAAACCAGAAATCGGATGGTCTTCGACGCCGTCAGTCTCCCCCTTCCGGTCATCCTCGAGCAAGTCATCGAGCACCTGCGATTATGGCAGGCTCGGGTCCCTCCGCGTGTTAGCTTTGAGAATGTAGAGAAATGGTGCGCGACGCTCTTGTAATTCCTTTGAGCTGACGCTCCTCCCCCTTTTTGTAAGAAACTTTGGGCGTTTTCTCCGCTTTTTTTCAATGAAATATGCAGGTGGGCAGTTCGCTCCCTGTTGTGCCGTTCAAAAAAATATTTTCATGAGTTTCGTACAACATTATGCAATTTCATACCAAAAATAATAGGAGAGAAAACAAATATTATGTGGCCCGTACAAAAAAAATATTAGTAGCAAGAATATACATTCATATAATTTTGTCCTTTGTCCTCTCGCGAATGGCAAAACATATCTATATCGAACTTCATAGGTCAACACAAGTTAAGTACCAAATTGGGTCAAATTGTTTTCATTATTTGTTTGGTACAATGAAAATATATGAACCGAGTGGGGGTGTAGGCCAGTTGTCTTGAGATTAGAAAACTTGTTTTAATTTAGAGAAATGGAACAAACAAGAAAAACAATGAACCTTACTAAAACAAAGAGTTACACCATCTATAGAAAATTACACCACGACGACCTTTGTTTCGGTTCAGACCAAACCTACACAAGCTAGACTTACATCAAATGTTTTACAAAATATAATCATATATTGATCTCATAAGACGGGGACCTAAGAACACTAAGGTACTATTGATAATTTGCACGAGAATTCGTCCAAATGCAACATCATTATATCTGTTTTACAGCATCCAGTAGAAAATACATGCAGCAGGTACAAGAATGAAACAAAAGTAAATATCTAGAGAGATTTTCCTAAGGACTCGGCATTCCGCAGTTTCCGAGATGGTGAGAGGAGCTCTGGGTCCAGGCAATTCTCACCATCTCCAAAAGCCCGATGGTTCGGTCCAACGGTGTAGGAGATTTTTAGAGGGACCTCCAACATTGTAGCAGCTTGATCACCCACGTCCAGATCATTTTCATATCAACCACCGCACAATCAAGAGTTGAACGCTTGATCGTCATTTGTTGCCAATTTGAGTGACGTGCCATCTTCACGTGCCTTCTGGAGTGTAGTGATTATTGTCCTACCTACACCTCTGAATATCACCGAACTAGATGTGAATATAAAATAGTACAAAAGCACCCAATAGGGTGAGACACTAGTGGTTCCTTCTCGCAACAATGTTCTCGGTAATTCCTTTGGAGTGTACAAGTTCCTGATGACCCACAAGTATAGGGGGTGTATCGCAGTATTTTTGATAAGTAACAGTGTCATACCCAACAAGGAGCAGAAGGTGCTGGCTAGTAGTATGGATTAGGAATTCTCTGTAAATACTTAGCAAACGGATTTTTAGGGGTTTTCGATAAAGCAAGTAAACAAAGTACGAGTAAATAAAAGACAGTAGGAATAAATGCATCAAGTGGCCCAATCCTTTATGCAGCAAAGGACAAGCCGGTTGTATTACTTAAGATGACCAAACGTTCTCGAGGACACATGAGAAGACTGTCAAGTGCTTTCGCTTCATATAGTTGATTAATCTTCTCTAGCTTGCTAAGTGTTGTGTGGGTGAACCTGTGCTAATGTACCGCCCCATCCAAGACTAATACATACTTGTGATTATATCCCTTGCAAACATCCGTAAGTACAAGAAAGTAATTAAGATAGAAACCTAACCACAACTTTAAACTCTAAGACCTTTACGTCCCTTGTGCAATGGTTTCCTAATAGGGGTTCAGGTTTCTGTCACTCCGGCAACCCCTACGATTAGTAGCCAAATACACAATGCATTCCCCTAGGCCCATATAGGTGAAGTGTCATGTAGTCGAAGTTCACATGACACCACTAGAAGAAGTACAGCACAACTTAAATAGCAATCTATTGAATCTCTCTCAACACAACTCCACTACTAACAACAAGACTTCTCCCATGTCCTCAAGAACAAAACGAACTACTCACAAGACATCATATGGATCATGATACGAGATGAAATAATGATGTATAACAATCTGAACATAAACAATAATTCAATGGTTCACTCAATAGCATCAACTACAAAGAGTAATCAACACCGGGAAAGTTTCCCCTATGAACTATGCAAGATTCAACACAATTGTTACAGCAATATTGAGATGGTGATAAGGGTGCTGATGGTGATGATGGTGGTGATGATGATGATGATCCAGATGAAGTCCAGCTTGATGGTGGTGTTGATGGCGACGATCTCCCCTCTTCGGGAAGGATTTCCCCCGGCAGAAATCTGTCTGCCAGAGAGATCTTTCTCTCTTGGTGTTTTCCGCCCCGCAGAGGCGGCAGAATCTTTCTGTGGTCGCTCCCCGAGTCTTAGGGTTTCGGGAGGATGATATACGCCACAGGGGAGAGGCTGGAGTGGGCCAGGGTGGCCCCACCACCTCCTGGCGCGGCCTAGGGCTGCCCGCGCCATGGGGTGGTCTGGGCCCCCTGTGGCCCATCTCCACTCCGTCTTCTGGCATCCTTAGTCTTCTGGAAAAATAGGATTTTCCATATATTTTATCGGATTTTCTGATCTTCGCGTATTTTGCCTCCAAATAGCACCTTTTCCATTAGAATCTTGACTGCAACGGTCCATGCTCCAAAAGTCATCAACCATGCAAAAACAGATGAAATAACATAAGTATCACCTCTCAATATGAAATATATCAATGAATAATAGTAAATTAAGAAATATAATAGTGATGCAAAATGGACGTATCAACTCCCCCCAAGATTAGACTTCGCTTGTCCTCAAGCGAAACTGAGCTCAATAAACATGGCCTCGGGTTTATGGAGTGAAGAGTCGATAAAAGAATACAGACAAGAAGCATCACATTCATCAAATACATAGATCATAATAGAAGACAACTCACTATTATATAACTCAACTTTTAATGAGTAAAGGAAACACAATAAAGATACATAAAGTGAATCATAATTGGTAATGGCAAACTTAGCTCTTGGTTGAGAATAGTTGATAATTTGCTGGAGTTCACAAATGGCTGGTTTTCAAAGAAAGTAGTAAACATCAAGATAAGAGCAATGTGCAAAACAAGGAACATAAGACATGATTGAATAAATCATCATATGAATGAATGAAACGCAACAACTCAAAATACTTGCTGAGGTAGAAGGAAGTAGGTTTACTGACTCAACTACAAAGTAAAAGAAAGGCCATTCAAAGAGGGAAGCAGGGATTGCAAGTCTCATAAAGAGCTCCCAAAAATTATGATATTTACTAGCTTTTAGCTCTCATTGCCCCTATCATAGGCATCTTTAGGTGATTAAGGTTAAAGTGATCAAATATGAGGATATGCATTGACAAGTTGTAAGTTGAGAATCTCATGTCCCTTGAATACGAGGGCCGCTCCTCATGCTACTCAAGTTTAGTCACCGGTAAGTTCTTGTCATTGTAAGCATATGTGTATCACAGAGAACCGCCAACGGGGTACCCCTTGCCCGATGATACGGAAGAATCCCCATATCAAAATGACAAGGCAAGCAGACCATAAGCATCTCAGCAATCTTCTTATTTACCATGGGAATATGGTGCTTTTTTCTCTCTTTCCTCTTTTCATAATATCTCTTTTTTTCTTTTCTCTTTTTCTCAGTCTCTATCTCTTTTTTATAAGAAGAATGCTTCATAGATACTCGTTACGGTTACGCTGCAGGTTTCCACCATGTCAGCATGGATTAGACCAGTGGCCCAGGCGTTTCTCTAACACATATGCATTACTCCATGGACTTACAAGCTCCCCTTTCATTTCACACCGACGACATCCATAGACAAAAGAACATGATATCAAATAGGTACAAAGTACCAGTGCAATGTTGAAAGCGTTCCCCATGACATCATGGTTCTGCTAATCCACAACTTACAAAGCGCAAGCATATACGCAACATAGGTGAGCAAAATGGTTCAAGTTTATTAAGTGCAAGAAAATAAAGTGTGCCATCAAGTTCGTGAGAGCTTTAATCACTAATTTTCACATAACAAGTTTAATTTGGGAGGTAGACAAAACAAGAATTTACTTGGAATAGGAATTATGCTAATAGGTAGGTATGGTGGACACAAATGGCAAAGGTTTTGGTTTAAAGGAGGTGGATGCACAAGAAGAATACCCTCTCAGTATAGGTTTTTGGCTAGCAAGGCTGGGTAGCAAGTATAAGAGTTGAAGGAAACACGCAAACATACAAGTGATAAAAAAAACATGCAATCTTCCTTGGAAGCACAAAAGATCTTAACTAGAGAATACTAAACTTATGAGCAAATCAAGAAAGAAAGGTGATGAAATTATTTTTCTCTAGAGTACTTTTATCTTTTCTTTCAACTCTAAAAAATAGTGTGCTACTGACCAAGCCAGGTTTGCCAAAACCAACTAAATTAACTCAATGATCTCAAAGTGATACCAATACTAACAACAAGATCAATCATATAACCACGAATGGAAAACTAATATAAGCTATGCAAAAGAGTGAATGGTAGAACTTCTCATTAATATTCCATAACGGAAACTCACACCAAGGGTACATATCTAACGAGAGAGGGGACACTTCCATAATGCAAACCATACTACATAATAACTCCTCTATTCATGATATGACTCTACTAAAAAGGTAAAAATATAGAAGATAGTGATGTGATACCGCAGCACTCCCCCAAGCTTGGAACAAACCAAGGGGATGCCAAACCTGATGATGAATTACTCCTTAGGTGGTGGTGGTATCTTCTCGATGAGCTCTCTGATCAGTTTCCCCAAGTCCTCAATCTCGAAGGTGAGATTACGAATCAGTTGTGAGTTTTGCTCAATGCGGCTCATGATCATGTCGTGTTGAGAATTCCAGCTCTTGCTATTCTTTCCCCACTCTTCCTCCTTGAAGTCTTCTTTTCCTGCATGGCTAGAACGAGGCAAATCCCAATTGGAGGGTAATTTCCCCTTGGGCATATTCTGGTATTGATACTCATGGATAAGGGTATGGAAAGGATTCTTGGTGCGTGGAGGAAGTGACCAGGGATCTGAACGGTGATGAGGAGGCTTCCCTCCAATGGCTGGGTTTGCCACCTGAAAGGATTATTTTTTCTCCTCTTGTTTTTGGTGTTGATGACAACTCCTTTTGTGGTTTAACCGTTTGTCCAAGTTTCAGGTTTTGTCTTCGGACGTGTTCGTGGATGTTGTCTCTCAAGGAAGTGCTTGCAGTTGATAGCTTTTATTTTTCACTTTCTCTTGTTTACATTTTAGGCTACCGTACTATCAAGAGGGAGTCCATCTAGGAAGGTTATGGGAAATCAATATTTCATGCACAGACCATATGCACCTCCACAGCCATCCCAATTTTCGAGTGAGAGAGTGTTTTCTGAGCTGCTGGAGGGGTTTCTGCCCTGACCGGTAGTACCGGCCAGGCAGCGGTAGTATCGCCTAGGGGTTTTCCTAGGGCCGTTCGAGCGGTACTTCCGACCGAAGATCCGGTCCTATTTTCGATGATGCTTTTTAGGCTCTATAAGACTTCTGCCTAACTTTGCCTATTTGTCGAAAATAGCGTTGGATCTTGGACCGGTAGTACCGGCCAGACTAGCTCCTTCCCCCTTGAGCGGTAGTACTGCTCCCTCACCGGTAGTACCGGCCAGCTTCGGGGACCGGTAGTTCTGGGTCCAGTTCCGGTCATATTTCCGACGCTGGGCAGTGCGGGCCAGATAAACTTCTACCTCGCACTACCTATTTGGAGGAAATAAGGGCGGAATTTGGACCGGTACTACCGGCCAGCCCTTTTGGGTCCACCGACAGTCGTATGACCGTTACGTGGCCGGGGCTGGACCGGTGGTGGCTCGCTCGCCGGTACTACCGGTCAGTCACCGGTAGTACCGACGGCGTCGGGCCAGGGCAGATTCTGCCCGTTTGAAGGGGTGCTATTTAAAGCCCCCTTCTTCCTCCTCCAACCTCATCTCTTTGTTCTCTCTCTCCACCATTTTCACAAGAACTTGACTTTGCTAGATCTCTCTCCCTACCCACTCAAATCTCTTGATCTTTTGAGGATTGGGAGAGGTGACCTAGATCTACACCTCCACCAAAGGAATTTTGATTTCCTCCACTCATCCTTCGTGGATTTCGTTTCTTGGGTTCTTGGAACCCTAGACGGTGTAGGGCATCCTCGGAGCTGGGGCTTTTGTTGTAAAGCTCCGGGGTGTCGTTGAGGGCCTTCAATTGAGTTGTGAAGCCTCCCCTCAACCTCATTTTAAAGGTTTTCAGTTGGCGCCTTCAAGGTCACCGGTTAGTGGATTGTGAGGCCACCTTTGTGGTGGTGCTCACCGGAGAAGAAGGTGAGGCCTTTGTGGCGCTCGGGAGACCTTGTGTGGCCCCGACACCTCTCCAACGTAGACGTAGCTTCCTTGGAAGTGAACTATGGGAATTACATCTTCGTGTCCCCTTGCCGGTTCTTTCGCTCCGCTCCTTTACTTCTTGCATTTACTCCCTTGTTTTCCTTTGTGCTTCTTGTCATTTAGGGTGTTCACGTAGTTGCATCTCTAGTGAACCTTACTTTGTGCTTAAGTCTTAAAAGTGGGATAAAAGAATAAAAATTGGTAGTCTCCTATTCACCCCCCTCTAGTCGACCTAAGTTGGGCCTTTCAATTGGTATCAGAGCCTCGGCTCTTACTTCGGGCTTAACCGCCTAAGAGACTATGGCCGACGAAGAGGGAAGTGTGGGTGCAGCCCCCAAGAACTTGGCCTCCATGGATGACCTCAATCGTTTGGAGACATCCATGATGACCAAGTTTGGGGAAATGATGACTCTTTTGCAATCCCTTAAGCCTACCCCCGTGCTAGAAAGCCCACATGATGCTTCTCTTGACGCCGAAGCCCCCTCTGCTCCCGTGCATGTGGTTGCCCCCGGGGTGATTCCCGCGGCAGCCCCAAAACACTTGGGTCTAGGCTTTGTGGCTCAAACCACCAAGCTCCCTAGTGAGAGCTCCGAGGGGCTAGGTGACTCCTCCTCCAAAGAGGGAGTCAAGGATTACTCGGTGGTACCACCACCGTTCAAATATACGCCGGATCCTCCTATTCCCATGCCTCACATCATAGCTCAAGGAGCACCTCCCATACTAGATACTTCTAACTTCTCCAATTGGTAATATCTAATGCAATCTCATATCTCCAGCTCCTCTATTGAATTGATGAGGATTGTGGAAGAAGGCTTCTCTCCATATGATGCTAAGAAGTTGACTCGTGCCGAGGTCGTGGACAAGCAACTCAATGCCACCGCTTTGGGTATGATTCAAAAGGCGTTGACCCCCAAGGACTTTTCTCACATTTGCCAATTCACCACCGCCGAAGAAGCTTGGGATCATCTCACCGAGTTGTATATTGGAAATGCGAGTATTCAAAGCTCCAAGTTTGATGAAGCCAACAATGAGTCCGATGGATTTGCAATGCAAGATGATGAGACACCCGAAGACATGTATCGTCGGCTCAAGGTTCTTTGTTGTACCTTGAGGGACCTTGGAGCTACCTATGTTGACGACAAGTTCATGAAAAGGAAGTTTGTTCAAGCTCTTCTTCCCTTCGAGGAACAAAAACTCAACTCTATCAAGGGGAGAAGCAACTACCATACCATGTCCTCTCAAGAGGTGCTGAGTGAAGTCATTGCCATGACCATTGCCAAGAATAATGCGTAGTCATCTCGTGCTCGTGCCTATGGGTCTCAAAAGCTGAACCTTGCCTTGAAATCTCAAGTGGTAGAAGTTGATGAAGACGACAACTCAAGTGAGTGGTCTCAAGAGGACATCAAATATGCTTTCAATGAGCATTTGGCTCTAGCATCAAGGGTGTTTTGGAACAAACCAGGCATGAAGTCAAGGTCAAGGGACAACCCAAGATTCAACTCAACCATGAAGACTCCAAAGACTAGATCTTGTTACAATTGCAACGACAAGAGTCACTTTGTAGCTCAATGCCCATTCGAGAATAGAGAAGACAATGGAGGTCGCCTCATTCGCAAGAACAAGCCAAGACCTCCTCATCCTTTGAACAAGAACTTCCACAACAAGAACTCACCTAACAAGGAAAGGGCAATAGTGGTCCATGAAGAGTACTTTTCGGGCGATGATGATGATGTTGAGAATGAAGGTCAAGGTGGAGAGATCGTGGGGGTTGCTGCTATTGCTACTTCATCTACTCCACGAGTGTCTCTCTTCAACTCCCCTAACGAGAACATGACCAACCGCAACCAAAAGTGTGTCATGGCTAAGGCCACCGAGGTAACTCCCGCTTCCAAGTCCTCCCCAAATGAACTTCCCTTGCATGATCTAGATGGTTTAGAGGTTAAGAAAGAGATGGTAAGCATGTGTGAATCCATGGAGCATCTAGATGATGATACTAGGATGTGCTTTGAAACACTTGTGAACCAACTTGACCATGCTAGGGAAATGATAGATGAGAAAGAGGAAGTTATTGACATGTTAGGTAAAAATGAGAGAGAGGCCGCCGATGAGATTGCCTCTCTATCCCAGACTCTTGAAGATGAACATAACATGAGAATAACTCTTGAGGAAAGTGTGGCTAAACTTGTTGATGACCACAATGCCTTTATATCGCAACTTGTTAAAGAACGAGATCATGTTATTGCTTCATTGAATGTCCTTAAAAATGAAAAGGTTGAGTTTGCTGTTGGTCATGAATGCCTCAAGGATTTTGAGAAACTCAAGGAGGAACATCATGCCTTGGAGAGTAAATTCTGAAGTATCTTTGAGGCTCATAAGCAACTCTAAACGCAACTAAATATTGAACATTCAAAGTCTTCCACTACGCCTATTGTGCATTTGTCTTGTTCGTCTAACCCTTGTTGCAAGCATGAGGATCTTGTTAAGGAGAACAAGACATTGAAAGATCAACCTGCAAAAGGGCAAGCCACTACCAAGAGGAAGAACAAGAGAAGGAACAAGAAAAGGAAGAAGAGAAAGAACCTTGCTCTAGTATCCTCTCATGATTCTATCTTTGTGCAAAGTGATAACTTTGCCAGGAAGAATAACCCTTCCTACATTCTTTGCAAATCTTTTGATGGTCATGTTTATGCTAAGTACATTGGAACATCTTACACTCATGATTATCATTGGAACATTTGGGTACCTAAGAGCCTTGTGACTAACAAAAGGGGACCCATTGCAAAATGGGTACCTAAAACCAAAGCTTGATTTTCTTGTAGGACTTTGCTTCCGGAGGTGCAAAATGGGTGCTTGATAGTGGAGCTACAAGCCATATGACCGGAAGCAAGTCTATCATGTCGGAGATTAGGCCAAATTTTGCCAATACTTTAGTCTCCTATGGTGATAAAACAAGCTCTCAGGTATTGGGTTTTGGTAAGGTGGTAGTTCCCCCGGATGTATCCTTGGTAAATGTCATGCTTGTCAAAACCCTTGGCTACAATCTTCTTTCCGTTCGTGCTCTTGCTATCATGGGGCTTTCATCTTTCTTTAGTGAGCATTTTGTGGTCCTCATGTGGAGAAAGTCTCTCATGGTGGCTTTCGTTGGATACGTAGAGCATGACTTATATGTAGTGGATTTCTCCGGAAAGCCATCTATACATGCTATATGTCTCTATGCGAAAGCCGACGTGGGCTGGTTGTGGCATCGCCTCCTAGCCCATGTTAACATGAAGGCTTTGCAAAGTCTCTACACGGGGGGGCACGTCCTTGGACTAAAAGACATTTCCTTTGCCAAAGTTCGTGTGTGCAGGGCATGTATAGAAGGGAAGATGCATGAGAAGCCCCACAAGATTCTCAATCAAATCACCACTGAGCGGTGCCTGGAGCTTCTTCACATGGATCTCTTTGGGCCTCCATCTCATGATAGTCTTGGTGGGAAGAAGTATTGTTTGGTGATTGTTGACAACTTTTCACGTTACACTTGGGTCTACTTCTTCAAGTTCAAGAGTGAGACTCAACAAACCGTCATCGACTTTCCAAATCAAGTGCAACGGCAACTCAATTCCACCATCTTCACCATTAGAAGTGACAATGGCACCGAATTCAAGAACTACACTTTGGATGAGTTTCTTAGTGATGAGGGGATCAAACATCAATACTCTACCCCCTATACACCTCAACAAAATGGTGTTGCCGAAAGGAAGAACCGTACCTTGCTGGATGCGGCCCGGCCATGATGGCGGAATTCAAGTCGCCATATAACTTTTGGGCTGAAGCCATTTCTACCGCTTGTCATGCAACCAATCGCCTCTATTTACGCAAGAAGAAGAACAAGACTCCATATGAGCTTTTCACCGGTCACAAGCCAAATGTCAAGTACTTCCGGGTGTTTGGTTGTAGATGCTTCCTCCTCAAGAAAGGTGTCCGCTTGTCAAAGTTTGAATCTAGGGCTCAAGAAGGGATCTTTGTTGGGTACTCAAATCAGTCCCATGCCTATCGAGTCTACAACAAAGCAACGGGAAGGGTTGAAGAATCTAGCAATGTCGAGTTTGATGAAGATCATGAGTCTCTTGTTCGGCAAGATGGTATTCGTGATCCAAGTGATGAAATTCCTCCCCAAGCCATAAGAAGAATGGGTGTGGGTTTCTTCCACCCCATTGAGGATCCCCTTGTGGCCGAAGGAGAAGGACCAAGCTCCACTCAAGCAGAGCCTTCACTCTCACAAGACCTTCTTGCACCTCAAGGTCACCTTAATGCTTCTCAAGCTTCGACAAGCTCCTCTCAAGATCTTCATGCTCATGACTCTTCAAGTCCAAGTCTACCTCAAGCTGATCAAGCTCCTCCCCTCCAAGTTGTTGAAGCTCCTCATGTCAATGACTCTCAAGGTCAAGTTGAAGATTGACAATGACCAAGGCCAAGCAAGTGTCTCTCCGCCAAATGATGATGTCTCTCCCTCGGTTGATGTTGATGAAGATAGTGATCAAGTTCATTCATATTGTCAAGGAGGGCTCTCGAATCGTGGTGATGATCAAGTGGTTGCTCAAGAATCTCATCTTGAGACCCAAGCTCGTCGTCAAGCATACCGCCTCGCCAAGCTCATCAAAGATGGACATATCCTTGATAATGTTTATGGAGACTTCAATAGGGGCTCCACTACTAGGAGACAACTAACCTCTTTTAGTTCTCATCATGCGTTTATTTCTCATGTTGAGCCCCAAAAGGTCTTCGAAGCTCTTGAAGATGATGATTGGCTCGATGCTATGAACGAAGAACTCCACAACTTCAAGAGGAACAAGGTGTGGACTCTTGTGAAAAGACCCAAAGATTGTCAAAATGTGATTGGGACCAAGTGGATCTTCAAGAACAAGAAGGATGCAAATGGTATAGTCGTCCGCAACAAAGCAAGGTTAGTTGCCCAAGGATACTCTCAAGTTGAGGGCATAGACTATGGTGAAACTTATGCTCCCGTTGCTCTTCTAGAATCCATTTGCATGCTTCTTGCCTATGCTACCCATCATAATTTCAAGTTGCAACAAATGGATGTCAAGAGTGCTTTTCTTAATGGTCCTTCAAAAGAATTGGTGTATGTCAAGCAACCTTCGGGCTTTGAGGACCCCCTCTTCCCGGACCATGTCTACAAACTCGATAAGGCACTATAAGGTCTCAAGCAAGCCCCTCGTGCTTGGTATGAGTGCCTTAGAGAGCTCTTGTTAGACCGTGGTTTCGAAGTAGGCCTCATTGATCCCACTCTTTTTACTATGGAAGTTGGAGGAAACTTGTTCATTTGCCAAATCTATGTTGATGACATTATTTTTGGGTCTACTAACAAAGCTTTCAATGAGGATTTTGCTAAGCTCATGACCGACCGCTTTGAGATGTCTATGATGGGGGAGTTGGAATTCTTTCTTGGCTTTGAATTCAAACAATTGAGGAAAGGGAATTTCATCAACCAAGCCAAATATGTCCAAGATATGCTCAAGAAGTTCAACCTTGATCAAATAAATGGAGTCAAAACTCCCATGCCCACAAAGGTTAATCTTGATCTTGATCCCAAGGGTAGGGATGTGGATCAAAAGCTTTATCGCTCGATGATTGGTTCTCTACTCTATCTTTGTGCTTCTCGACCGGATTTTATGTTGAGTGTGGGTATGTGTGCAAGATTTCAAGCCGCGCCAAAGGAAAGCCACATGGTGGCGGTCAAGAGAATCTTTCGATATTTGGTTCATACCCCTAACTTTGGGCTGTGGTACCCAAAGGGGACTAGCTTTGATCTCATTGGTTACACTGATTCGGATTGGGCAGGAGATAAAGTGGAGAGAAAGTCTACTTACGATGCTTCTCAATTTCTTGGGAGGTCCTTGGTGTGTTGGTCCTCGAAGAAGCAAAACTGCGTGTCTTTGTCCACTGCCGAAGCTGAGTACATCTCCGCCGCGAGTTGTTGTGCTCAATTACTATGGATGAAGCAAACCTTGAAGGATCTTGGACTCTCTTTTGACAAGGTGCCACTTTTGTGTGACAATGAGAGTGCTATTGCTATTGCTCACAACCCAGTTCAACACAACAAGACCAAGCACATTGAGATTCGTCATCATTTCATTCGGGATTATGTTGCTAGAGGAGACATTTCTTTGGAGTATGTTCCTACCAAGGCCAATCTTGCGGATCTTTTCACAAAGCCACTTGATGAAGCAAGGTTCCGGGAGTTGAGGCATGAACTAAATATCATTGATTCAAGCAACGTGGCTTAAGTATCTTGCACACATACCTGGGTCTCAAAGGATATCTTGTTTGGAGGTACGCATGGTTTTAGGGGGAGTGTGGTTCCTCCAATGAACCATCACTCCTCCTATTATGCACACATTAATGTATTCATTCTCTATGGTCTCTCAAGGAGACAATTTGAGCTTAAATGATGAGTTTTGGAAATGAACCCAAGATACATCTTCGCGGTTTCAAGCCAAGTATACTCATATATGGTGGCCTAGGCCACCGACTTTCTGCTTTTTGACTCGCAGTCGTTGGTTTGAGTTTATTCTTTCAGGTGGTTCTGGTTCTTTTCAGTTTTTGCTCAAGGTCGTTTTCCTTGCCAATTATAATCTGGAGTTCGCTTTCTGGGAATCGTTGGTAGTTCCGGTCTGAACCGGTAGGTCAGGGCTAAATTTTCTCTCAGAAATTCCGCCTTGATCGGTAGTATCTTCTCCCAGAACTACCGGTGTCATCGGTAGTTCCGGCCTCTGGCCAGTACTACCGGTGAAAGGGGCCCCCGTTAAGCGACGGGCCAAGGGGGGCACGGGGTCATCTTCCCCACTTGCCTCCCCTTGACCCCATCTCAACACCCCTAGTTCTCAAGGAGCACTCTACGGTGACGCCGCTGGCCACACCGATTCCAGCCGTCCCTCATCAGATCGCCTCCGTGGGATTCTTCCTGTCCTCGATTCCCCGCCATGGACCCTGGTATTTGCTCCTCTCGTGCTCCAATCATGGAGATCTAGTCACTTTTGTGCTTGAGTAGGACATGCCATGTCTAGGGCCCTTCTTTGGCTAGAACTTCAATGGGGAGTCTTGGTAGGGATAGGATTCTACTTTAGATTGTTTTGCCTCAGTACATAGTCTAGATGTCATCGATTTGTGCATCAAGTTTCATCGAATCTGGGATTTGGACCCAGTTTTGAACTGCCTTGTTCGTGCCCTAACCGGTACTACCGGCGTGGTCCTCTCACCGGTACTACCGGTGAGGCAGCGGTAGTACCGCCCAGGGGCAGGGCATGACCGGAACTTCCGGTGCATCCCATGCGACCGGTAGTTCCGGCCGCCAGGCGGAACTTCCGATGCACCAATTTCTGACATATGTCTCTGTACAGTGTCAATTCAGTCTAGTTGCTTTCGTTTTTCTTTGACCTTGTGCACTTATTCTCTAGTTCCTCCTTTCTATTTGCTTTTCTCTCAGGGCAAGGGGGTTCCCGTGGCAGATCCAAGCGGTCTCGTGCTCCCTCTCGTGGACCGTCATAGATTGATGAGGATGATCTTGAGGTTGTGCGCCCTCCTAGTCAGACTGCTCGTCAGAGGGCTGCAGCTGAGCGTCGTGCTGCTGCTGCGGAAGGCAAGAGGCCTGTTCTGGCAAGTCAAAAGAAGACCACCTCTGGACCAGATTCTAGCAAGAAGAAGATTTCCTCTTGGCCGCGGCTTGCCTATGAGGAGTTTCGCAAGATTGATCCCTACGCTGTTCCTCGTGACCGCCTTGCTCAGGATCCTTTCTTCCACACCGTGCGTCAACAGGAGATTTATTCTGAGGTTTATGCTACTAAGAAGAAGAATGTGTGTGCTCCTCAGAAGCACATCAACATTTCTAAGATGGAGAGCAACCCTGAATACTTTGGTGAAGCGCTTGATATGTGCAAGAGGTTTGGCCTCATCAAGCTGATGCAACACCGTGAGAACTTTGATGAGAGGGCCATTGCTCAGTTTTACTCCACTCTCTACTTTGATACTGACCCTGATGATCGAACCATGAAGTGGATGACCCAAAACCTCTATCTGTCTGCTAAGTGGTCTGACTTTGCCGCCCTTCTTGGCTACCCTATTCAGGAAGGCGGTCGTCGTGCCAATGGGTGGTGGGTGCATAGGGGGAAGGCCTCCGAGCCGGAAGTTCTTGAGCCTCTTTACATTGAGGGCCGCAGCGTTGCTGGAAACGTTGCCCATCTCCTTCCCACCTATGACATCATGCACAAGGTCTATCAGAACACCATTGCTCCCAAGGCAGGTAACTTTGATCAGCTTCACGCCTTCCAGATTGATCTCATGTTTCAGACTTACCGCCACAGAAACTCTCATGAGCCTCTTGATGTTATGGATTACATATTTGAAGAAATCTGGTCCGCTATGATTGAGAAGAGGTCTTGTCCATATGCTCCTTACATCCAGACTCTTATCAATGCCAAGTGGAGGGTGGCAACTGGCTCTATCTACCCTCAGGACGTTCTCACTATTCACGAGGAGAAGACTCTCCGTGTGATGAAGCACAAGCCACCTCGCTCTCAGGCTGAAGACGATGATGCTGCTGGTAGGACTGCTTCGGATGCTAGTGATGGGGACCGTGCCAAGGCTTGTCCTCCACCCCGACTTGTGAGGCAGCCCTCTTGGGCTAAAAAGCTGATGAAGAAGGTGAAGAAGACTTTCTGCTTCCTTCAGGACCGTGAGTATCAGACCTATGTTGCTCAGAGGCACAGTGTTCGCCGGGAGAAGGCCATCATGAGGAAGCTTGATATTCCCGTGTCACCTGAGTCTAGCTCCGTCACCGCGCCCAAGGATGAGTGGATCAACACGCATTGCAAATGGACTGATAGTGATGACGAGCCAGAGATCTCCAGTTAGTTCCCGCCCGCTTGGAACAATGCCTCTTGGGACCCTGAGCCGCCTCCTCCGTTCGTTGGTGGGTGGGGCGCGTAGTTTGGCTTCTTTGTCCCTTTTTGGCGTCTTAATGCCAAAGGGGGAGAAAGTGCTCCGTTAGGATCTCGGGATTTGCATGGGTTGTGTCACGAGCTCGCTTTTTCTTTGATCTTTTTATGCTCGTGCACACTTTATTCCGTTTTGTAATGGTTGTGGACCTCCGTTATTGTCTATGGACCTCTTGTATGGTTGCTACCTTGTTGGTGAATCTATATGGTAAGGTATCTCTGTGGTATTATCCTAAGGTTTTGTGGTGGACTATTCTTGATTGTTAAATCTTTGTCTCATCACAAATGTGTTGGTGCAAGGTATGAGCTCCCCTCTTTTCTCGGTTGGGAGACCTCTGTCCCATGTCTTCAGGGGGAGCCTCTCTCACCTTTAGTTGTATTGCCGTTTTGTGCAAATCTTGTGGGGTTGTCATCAAGCACCAAAAAGGGGGAGATTGAAAGGATTATTTTTCTCCTCTTGTTTTTGGTGTTGATGATAACTCCTTTTGTGGTTTAACCGTTTGACCAAGTTTCAGGTTTTGTCTTCGGACGTGTTCGTGGATGTTGTCTCTCAAGGAAGTGCTTGCAGTTGATAGCTTTTATTTTTCACTTTCTCTTGTTTACATTTTAGGCTACCGTACTATCAAGAGGGAGTCCATCTAGGAAGGTTGTGGGAAATCAATATTTCATGCACAGACCATATGCACCTCCACAACCATCCCAGTTTTCGAGTGAGAGAGTGTTTTCTGAGCTGTTGGAGGGGTTTCTGCCCTAACCGGTAGTACCGGCCAGGCAGCGGAACTACCGCCCAGGGGTTTTCCTAGGGTTGTTCGAGCGGTACTTCCGACCGAAGATCCGGTCCTATTTCCGATGAAGCTTTTTTGGGCTCTGTAAGTCTTCTGTCTAACTTTGCCTATTTGTCGGAAATAGCGTCGGATCTTGGACCGGTAGTACCGGCCAGACCAGCTCCTGCCCCTTGAGCGGTAGTACCGCTCCCTCACCGGTAGTACCGGCCAGCTTCGGGGACTGGTAGTTCCGGGTCCAGTTCTGGTCATATTTCCGACGCTAGGCAGTGCGGTTCAGATAACCTTCTGCCTCGCTCTACCTATTTGGCGGAAATAAGGGCGGAATTTTGACCGGTACTACCGGCCAGCCCTTTTGGGTCCATCGACAGTCGTATGACCGCTACGTGGCCTGGGCTGGACCGGTGGTGGCTCGCTCGCCGGTACTACCGGTCAGTCACCGGTAGTACCGACGGCGTCGGGCCAGGGCAGATTCTGCCCGTTTGAAGGGGTGCTATTTAAAGCCCCCTTCTTCCTCCTCCAACCTCATCTCTTTGTTCTCTCTCTCTCCACCATTTTCACAAGAGCTTGACTTTGCTAGATCTCTCTCCCTACCCACTCAAATCTCTTGATCATTTGAGGATTGGGAGAGGTGACCTAGATCTACACCTCCACCAAAGGAATTTTGATTTCCCCCACTCATCCTTCGTGGATTTCATTTCTTGGGTTCTTGGAACCCTAGACGGTGTAGGGCATCCTCGGAGCTGGGGCATTTGTTGTAAAGTTCCGGGGTGTCGTTGAGGGCCTTCAATTGAGTTGTGAAGCCTCCCCTCAACCTCATTGTAAAGGTTTTCGGTTGGCGCCTTCAAGGTCACCGGTTAGTGGATTGTGAGGCCACCTTTGTGGTGGTGCTCACCGGAGAAGAATGTGAGGCCTTTGTGGCGCTCGGGAGACCTTGTGTGGCCCCGACACCTCTCCAACGTAGACGTAGCTTCCTTGGAAGTGAACGACGGGAATTACATCTTTGTGTCCCCTTGCCGGTTCTTTCGCTCCGCTTCTTTACTTCTTTCATTTACTCCCTTGTTTTCCTTTGTGCTTCTTGTCATTTAGGGTGTTCACATAGTTGCATCTCTAGTGAACCTTACTTTGTGCTTAAGTCTTAAAAGTTGGATAAAATAATAAAAATTGGTAGTCTCCTATTCACCCCCCTCTAGTCGACCTAAGTTGGGCCTTTCACCACCACTCCAATGCTTGCAATGGTAGTGCCGATGTGCGGATGTTGGCCTTGTTCCTCTTCACCTTCACTCTTGATCTCCTTCTCATTCCCGGGGTCTTGGAGGTCTTCCTCCATGGGCTCCTTCCCTTCATCCTTGGCGGACACCATTGTGCTTCTAAACCTTCAAAGAGTATGTCCTGGCAGAAACAGATCGAAACGAAAACACGACGAAAACATGATATACGAACCTCGGGGGATCCGTGGGGTTATATATTACGGAGTTTCATAACAAGAGGAAGATACTGGTTGAAAACGAGTCGGAGGCGGAGTTCAGGGTGGAATCACCACCTGGTGGCGCGGCCTGGGGAGGGCCCGCGCCACAGGGTGGTGTGAGCCATCCTGGCTCCGTTTCCATCCCGTTTTCTCTTTTTCTCTTTGTAGCTTTCCTTATTGACTGAAAACTGCAAAAATATAGTTGGATTGTATTTTCGCGGAACTTTCCTTACCAGAACCGTTACCTATTTGAACACGGACTCTGCAGGTCTCTGAATTTGGTATTTAGTGGATTCTTCCGGAGTCATCACTTGAATAACATCAATATCTTCATCTTCATACTCTTATTACTTGAGTCATAAAACCTTTCTTTTCCTTATTACACCATTATCTCCACTTCCTAGAAATTGCTTTCACACAAAACTTCACACAGTTCTCATTAGCAACATTAGTATAAGTGAAGTGATAAAACCTTTTGAGTCCAACTTGAACGGAAAACCATCAAAACATAAGCCACTGTAGCAACTCCTTCCGAAAACCCAAAAAGAATTCAAAAAGGAAATCGAATAAAGAAGCAAATGCAAAAGTGGCAAAATCTGTCAAAACGGACCAGCAGGTAAAGATCAATTTTTTCGAAACTCTTCTGTTGCTCAAATAAAAAAGTGCAAAACTAACGAAAGTTAAATAACAACCTGGGGCAGAAGCATAAAACATTACAGATCAATCCGACATACAGAGATCTCTCACGAATTTTTATGGTGCAGCACAAAAATCTGCTTCGGGACAGCAACTTCCCCAAATCTTACTTCTCTCTCATTAGAGGTTGATCTTGACACAAAAACCAAACAAAACGGATAAGGAGTAGTTATTACCGAAGTAATAACTTCTAAGCCTCAAATAAACATAAACAAACTGAAAGAAAAAATAAATTTGGGTTGTCTTCCAAAAGGCTCTTTCTTTATAGCCATTAAGATGGGCATGATAATTTTGGAGACGCTCTCATAGGAATATGAATTGAAGTGAAAGAGAGCATTAAGAAGAAAAAATACACAAGTTTAAGTCTAAACCACTTCCTATGCAAGGGAATTTTGTAAACAAACAAGTTGTTGAAACCAAAGGCTACTTGCATAAGAAGGCAAAATAAGTGCAACATAAAATCTTTCAGCATAAAACGAGGAAACTTGATATTATTGAGATGCATAAGAACACTTTTCCCTCTCTCATAATAACTTTCAGTATCATGCATAAACTTAACAATATAGCTATCACAAGGGCCATCATAGCAATGATCACTTATTCTAACAGAAAACACAGGAATACTAACTCTCATAACACTACTATGTGAAACAATATTAGAGGTATCTTACAAAGGATAGTGCGTCCCTCTTCTACATATTTAGTAACAAAGTCTTTCACATTTGCTATAATAGGTTCATCAACCATTTGTTTATCAGGTTCAACAACTTTATTTGTACTTTCATTAACCATACTAGCTATCATAGAATGTTCCTTCATCTTAACTGGGAAAGGCATTTTCTCAATATAAGGTTTAGGTAAAACATGATTAGCAGTATAAACTTCAGTATTTCTTGCAGGAACACTCTTAGCAATATCTTTATAAGGTTCATGATACTTATTCCACTTCTTTTTAGGCACTTCAATGTAGGAAGCAAAAGCCTTAAAATAAGAAGCAATAGCTTGGGAGTCTAAACCATAAGCATTTTTAATATTTTGAAAGTCATCAGTTCTGATAAAAGATTCAATGCATTCATAATCATAATTTATACCTAACTTTCTACCTTTGTCATTCTCCCAAGCTTCAGCATTATCTTGAATACGTTCTAGAAGATCCCATTTAGCTTCTTCTTCCATACGAGTGAATGATCCAGCATAAGAAGCATCCAATAAATCTTTATCATATAGAGGGAGCCTTGCATAAAAGTTGTTGATAATAATATTGTTGGGGAGCTCATGAATGGGACATTTGAGCATTAGTAACTTCAATCTCCCCCAAGCTTGGGATGTACTCTCTCCATCAATAGACCAAAAGTTGTATATTTGATTCCGATCTATATGAATCTCACTAGGAGCATAAAACTTTGAATAAAAGAGAGGCACTAATTCCTCCCATTCCAGAGATTGGCCATTTTTTAGCAGCTTATACCATTCCTCAGCTCTTCCTTTTAGTAATAATGAGAATAACTTCTTCTTAACTTGATCTGTAGTAATACCTGCACACTTGAACAACCCGCATAATTCGTGTATAAAGAGCAAATGATCACCGGGATGGACAGTTCCATCCCCAACATAGTAGTTATCCATAACACGATCAATAATTCTTGTAGGTATTTTAAAACCATCATTCTTAGCGGGTGGTGGCTTATCTACTACCTTAGCAGTGGTAGTAGCATTACCAAATAAGAAACTCAGCCAATTATCCATAACAAAAATAAAGCAACTAGCATAAGTAAACAATACTCACAGTAGAAGTTTCATTTACTAGTTCCACTCTCCAATAACGCTTCAATCCCCAGCAACGGCGCCAGAAAATAGTCTTGATGACCCACAAGTATAGGGGGTGTATCGCAGTATTTTTGATAAGTAAGAGTGTCAAACCCAACGAGGAGCGGAAGGTGCTAGCTAGTGGTATGGATCAGGAATTCTCTGCAAATACTTAGCAAACGGATTTTTAGGGGTTTTCGATAAAGCAAGTAAACAAAGTACGAGTAAATAAAATACAGTAGGAATAAATGCAGCAAGTGGCCCAATCCTTTATGCAGCAAAGGACAAGCCGGTTGTATTACTTAAGATGACCAAACGATCTCGAGGACACATGGGAAGACTGTCAAGTGCTTTCGCTACATATAGTTGATTAATCTTCTCTAGCTTGCTAAGTGTTGTGTGGGTGAACCTGTGCTAATGTACCGCCCCATCCAAGACTAATACATACTTGTGATTATACCCCTTGCAAACATCCGTAAGTACAAGAAAGTAATTAAGATAGAAACCTAACCATTGCTTTAAACTATAAGACCTTTACGTCCCTTGTGCAATGGTTTCCTAACGGGGGTTCAGGTTTCTGTCACTCCGGCAACCCCTACGATTAGTAGCCAAATACACAATGCATTCCCCTAGGCCCATATAGGTGAAGTGTCATGTAGTTGACGTTCACATGACACCACTAGAAGAAGTACACCACAACTTAAATAGCAATCTACTGAATCTCTCTCAACACAACTCCACTACTAACAACAAGACTTCTCCCATGTCCTCAAGAACAAAACAAACTACTCATAAGACATCATATGGATCATGATAAGAGATTGAATAATGATGTATAACAATCTGAACATAAACAATAATTCAATGGTTCACTCAATAGCATCAACTACAAAGAGTAATCAACACCGGAAAAGTCTCCCCTATGAACTATGCAAGATTCAACACAATTGTTACAGCAATATGGAGATGGTGATGAGGGTGCTAATGGTAATGATGGTGGTGATGATGATGATGATGATTCCTATGAAGTCCAGCTTGATGGTGGTGTTGATGGCGACGATCTCTCCTCTCCGGGAAGGAATTCCCCTGGCAGAAATCTGTCTGCCGGAGAGATCTTTCTCTCTCGGTGTTTTCCGCCCCGTAGAGGCGGCAGAATCTTTTTGTGGTCGCTCCCCGAGTCTTAGGGTTTCGGGAGGATGATATACGACAGAGGGGAGAGGCCAGAGTGGGCCAGGGTGTCCACACCACCTCCTGGCGCGACCTAGGGCTGCCCGCGCCATGGCGTGGTGTGGGCCCCCTGTGGCCCATCTCCACTCAGTCTTCTGGCATCCTTAGTCTTTTGAAAAATAGGATTTTCCATATATTTTCCCGGATTTTCTGATCTTCGTGAATTTTGCCTCCAAACAGCACCTTTTCCATCAGAATCCTGACTGCAGCGGTCCATGCTCCAAAAGTCATCAACCATGCAAAAACAGATGAAATAACATAAGTATCACCTCTCAATATGAAATATATCAATGAATAATAGTGAATCAAGACATAGAATAGTGATGCAAAATGGACGTATCAGTTCCTTCATGTGAAGCATATGGCAAAGTAATTACACAAGATCAAGGAATTGTGCCTTTTGTTTAGGCTTGATATCCGCAAGGCCTTTGATTCCATTAGCTGGGAGTAATATCCTAGATCTCTGACAAATAAGATATTTCTCGAGTAGATTCCAAGATGGGATCACCGACATCTTCACCACATCAACTTCACAGATCCTTCTCAATGGAGTGGTCGGTCACACTTTTTCCCACGGCCGAAACCTTCGGCAAGGCGACCCTCTTGAGCCTCATCTCTTCGATATTGGCATCAACCCCCTTCAACAAATTCTAGACCTTGCTACCTCACATGACTAGCTTCACAAGATTAGAGGAAAGTGCACCATTTTGAGAAACTCTACCTATGCAGATGATGCAGCGATGTTTGTGCCACAAATTGAAGATGACATTCAAACCCCCTCTACCATCCTTCATAGCTTCAGGGAGCTGACTAGCTTATGCACCAACATTCAAATGACTTCTGTTGTTCCAATCTGCTATGACTAAATCAACTTAGATGACATTATAGAGGGGATATCGACAGAGTGGGCCTCTTTCCCTTTGAAGTATCTTGGGCTCCCACTTTTGTTTTAGCAGGAAAGTGGACTTTCAACATCTTGAGAACAAGAAGGCAACAGAAATCCTGACCTGGCATGGAAAATATATCAACACGGCTGTCTGCACCGCTCTTGTTAAATATGTGCTTGTATCCCAAGCTATCTATCACTTGAGCCTTCTTATTATCCCTTTGGGTGTCACCAGCAACATGGAAAAAATGGAGTGGGATTTCTTATGGTTGGCTACCAACAAGGTCATGGGTGCTCAATGATTGGTTAACTAGGAGATGGTGTGGCGCCCCTAGACTTTGGGAGGTCTTGTTGTGCTTTCTATGGAATAATTTGCTAGAGATCTTTGTCTTAGATGGCCATATGTTGAATGGAAAGAGTCAAATAATATTTAGGTTGGGTTAGCAGCCCTTAGACGAAAGTGGACACAAATTTGTACCACATTGCCACTAAAATACCGGTTGAAGATAGAGAAAAGACTTCAATTTGGGAGGACCCATGGTCGAATGGCTCCAAGTCGAAGGGCATTGAACCTCTCATCAGTTCGAGCTCAAAAATAAAGAAGTGGGATGTCAAGAGTGCCTTACACGAAAATGGGTGGATAACAAAAAATTAAGATGGCCATTGTGTACCTTAAGAAATTTGTGGAGTTATGGTCTCAACTACAAAACATTCAACTTCCCGATGATATTGAGGACGACATAAGTTAGACTATTATGACTAGTGTCCTGGCTTCGAATTATAAGGCACAATTCTTTTGGCAATATTGATAGACATGAATAGAATGGTTTGGAAAGTTTGAGCGCCTCCAAAATTAGGTTCTTTGCATGGCTTGCGCTCCAAAATAGGAATTGGATGGCGTATGTCTTAGAGAAAGGGTTGTCAAATTGTGGGCTTTGCTATTTGTGCAAAAGAGCCATGCAGTCGCCAGCACATTTTTTCATGCATTGCTGCTACACCATTAGAATTTGAGGTCTCGTCAAGAATTAGCTTGGGATTTATGCCCTTTTATTTCAAAGATTGACCAACGCTCTCCCTCAAGGAGTGGTGGTCACGCATGACCTGTGACCCTTCTCCAAACCGCAAACCCATGAGTACCCTCACTTTTCTCATTACTTGGGAAATATGGAAGGAGAGAAATGCTAGGATCTTCCATAACAAGGAAGTGCCACCAATATTCTATAATATTAAAAAGTTGCCAAAGCTTTGGTGCTGGTGGGTGCCAAATGCTTAAGTGATCTTATGCCTCTTATGTAGGGAGAGTAGTTTGGTTTGGTCTCTTTTTAGCTTGTTTTGCAACTAGTATAATTTCTTCTAATTAAATGAATGAGGCAAAGCTTTTGCCTCTGTTTCAAAAAGGTACTTCCTTATGAGTGTCTGGTTCACCGTGAGCCATTTTTTGTCTGCAAGTCAAGGCACAACAAGGGTTCTGTGTCTTATTGTCAAGGTACAGACCAAAACTCTGTGGCCTCCAATTCCCCTTTTTAGAAGTGAAAAACATATGCATTGAAGCCAAGATTATCCCATTCTGACTTTTATCTATTCTTTGTTATTACTATACTCTTTTTGAAGTCTTTTGTTTTGCTCCTTGAAATGTTCTCTTATTTGTCCGAGGGAGCACTTCTTTTTGGGGGAGTAGTGCATATTTGATTAGTCAGGGGAACATGGAAGAAGAGATAGATGAAAACGGCACTAAAAGTGACAATTTTAGCAGGGCATTACCTTGATTAGTTAGTAGCAGAGTACTCAAAGTGTTTTTTGTGGCGAGCACTTAATCACATCACTTTCCATGAAAAGAGTATACTCGTAAAAACGCCTCTCCATGGTAAGGTGATATACTCTAGATATGGGAAACACTCACATCTAACGAATAATCCTCCATCTGTGTTTAGAACAGGGGAATATGCAAACTAAATAAACTCAGACATAAGTGTCATTCTAGGGCATCCATATGGCCACTAGGGCACTGCGTTGTTGCAGAGGCTGGATGTAATTGGTACCCTCTGATATTAATATATGTTCGTTTCCAAAAAAATTATCACTCTAGGAGCACAACTCACATATCATCCCTTTGACAAGGCTTTGTTTGACAGGAACAACTAACCGATTTCTTGCAAAGGTCAAAAGAGTGAATGTGCAACATAGCGCATGTATTAAGCGTGAAGAATGCAACTCACATTTTTATATCTTTTGAGGAATCTACTTCCTAAATTTTACATCCTAGGCAGATCCTTGACACTTTTTGTGCCGGAGATGCAAGTAGAATATTGAAAACATTCCTCCTACATTTTCTTTTCCACACAAACGGATCTAGAATGCAAATGTGAAGCCAGAACATAATGAACTCATAGCTAGCAACCTAGTCTTAACACACACTATAGGAATGGAGTGAGGCGCCCATGGCCGGGTGATATGTTGCTAATGTATCCATAATTTTTGATGTTCCATGCTTGGTTTTTATCTACTTTCTTATGTTTTGTCCACACTTTGGAGTACTTTCTATACACTTTCTTGGAATAACCTATTACCAAGATGCCACAGTGCTAGTTGCCTGTTTTCTGCTGTTTTTGGTTCCAGGAAAGTCAGAAAATGAATATTCTCGGAATTGGACTGGACAAAAGCCAAAGTCGATATTTTACCAGAAGACTCATGCGGCCAGAAGACGAGACAGAGAGGGGCCACAGGGCGGCCACACAATGTGGTGGCACGGGCTAGCCCTGGCCGCGCCACCAGGTGTTGTGGGCCCCCTGGCCGCCCACCGACCTTGCCTCTTCGCCTATAAGAAGCCTCCGATGCATAAACCCTAAATCGTCAAGCCTCCATCCACGAAAAGTTCCATAGTGCCGCCACCATCGAAGGGGAGATTCAGAGGACAAAAAGTCTCTGTTTCGGCACCCTGTCGGGATGGGGAAGTGCCCCCGGAGCCATCTCCATCGATCTCCACCACCATCTCCATCACCATTGCTAATTCCCATGATGAGGAGGGAGTAGTTCTCTCTCGAGGCTAAGGGTTCTACCGGTAGCTATGTGTTCATCTCTCTCTCTATGCATGATCTTATTGAGATCATGAGCTTGTAATATATAGATCTACCTTGCTACTCAAGTGCTTTAATAGATCTCTGCTCTCACTATGTGTGCGAAAGTGACAGCGTGCACACCATGGTGGCACTTAGGCTAGAGATTACAAATACTTGTTATGAGTTATATTTGGAGTTGGATGTTTCTATGAAATTGTGGTGTTTGTTGGAACCATCCAGAGCTCAAGGTGATAGTGTGGGGTTATCTAGATGGGAAAGGCTTACTTTGAGGTGTGTTGTTATAGACCTACCATGGATTAGAGTGTCCAACCGGAGAGTAGTTAAGAGTAGTATCATGAAGATAATATATTTATATGAGAGTGTTCACTAGTGAAAGTATGATCCCTAGGCCTTGTTTCTAAGCATTGATACACCATTTGCAATTAGATCTGTTACATGTTTGCTTGCTTCCATCTTTATTTCAGTTTGCCTTTAGTCTCTTCCACGCCATCAGTCTATTTTCTATCACCATTACCACTTACAATTATCCATACCACTCATATTTCACTATCTCTTCGCCGAACTAGTGCACCTATACACCTGACAAGTGTATTGGGTGTGTTGGGGACACAAGAGACTTCTTGTATCTTGATTGCAGGGTTGCTTGAGAGGGGATACCTTTGACCACTTCCTTCCTGAGTTCGATAAACCTTGGGTGATCGACTTAAGGCAAAACTTGCTGCTGCTCTACAAACCTCTACACTTGGAGGCCCACCAACTGTCTACAAGAATAGAAGTGCGTAGACATCACCGGGCTCTGATACGTCCAAAACGTATCTACTTTCCCGAACACTTTTGCTATTGTTTCTCCTCTATACTTGTGTGATTTGGATACAACTAACGCGGACTGACGCTGTTTTCAGCAGGATTGCCTTGGTGTCTACTTTTTGTGCAGAAAATCAACTATCAAGAAAAATCCCGGAAAATATGCCAAAAATCCTATTTCACCCGAAGACTCCAGGAGCCAAAATACGAGACGGAGAAGTGCCAGGGGGTGGACACACCACCTGGTGGTGCGGACCAGGACAAGCAGCGCCAGGGGGTGGTGTGGGCCCCCAAGGCACCCCCTTGGCCTCTCTCTCCGCCTATAAGGAGCCTTCTGACCTAAAAACTTCGGGGGGTTTCGATGTTTTTCCAGAAAGAGTTCCACTCCGTCGCCACCACCAGAGTCCACAAAACAGCACCAGAAACTCCGTTCTGGCACCCTGCCGGGACGGGGAATTGGAGGAGATCATCGCCATCATCATCACCATCGCTTCTCCATCGATCATCCATGTTTCCCCCATCTATGAGTGAGTAATCTCCCGCTGTAGGCTATGGGGATGGTAGGGATTGGATGAGATCGCTCATGTAATAGCACCAAATTGTTAGGGCATGGTGCCTAGTATCTTTTATTAGTGCTTTATGACTTTGTTGCGACTGGTTGTGCTTAATGCTTGTCACTAGGGCCCGAGTGCCATGATTTCAGATCTAAACATGTTATTGATTCATTATGATAGTATTGTTTATGGTCTTATCTGCAAGTTGTATTCAGACGTTGTTGTCCGGAACCAATGGCCCCGAAGTGACAGAAATCGGGATAACCGGAGGGAATGGCTTTGATGTGAGGATCACATGTGTTCACGAAGTGTTAATACTTTGCTCCGGTGCTCTATTAAAAGGAGCACCTTAATTGCCAGTAGTTCCCTAGAGGCCCCGCTGCAAACGGGCTCGCGGGACAAAAGATGTTGTGCAAGTTCTCATTGCGAGCACGTATGACTATATATGGAACACATGCCTAGGATTGTCTAGTACTTGGATGCTTTATCTTATTTATCTGCAGTTGCCCTGTGTTCTGATTGCTATGTGAATTGTCTTGTCCATGCAACGCCCATCCATCTATCCCTATGCCTACCGCACTCGAATCCCACTGTTTACTGCTATTGTTACTACTATCTTTACTTTGCTACTGCTGCTACTTTACTATTCCTACTACAAAACGGTTGCTACTGATAAACTGCTGTGAGCAAGATTGTTTCCAGGTGCAGCTAAATTGACAACTCAGTTGTTAAGGCTTATAAATATTCTTTGGCTCCCCTTGTGTCGAATCAATAAATTGGGTTTCACTTCCCTCGAAAATACTGCGATACACCCCCTATACTTGTGGGTCATCAGGCTCTACGCCGACGGCCAAAGGTCGGGGCCGTCGGTGTACCCCTCGACTAGGCCAGCCCGTCACGAGAGCCGTTAGTATAGGACAGCCATCGGCGTAGGCAACACTACGCCGACAACTACCCTCGGCGTACCGCGGCCGTCGACGTAAGGGGTGGACGCGTTCCCCTGGAATGCCAGGCCATGATGGTGTTCTCACGGTGTTAGGGATACCCCGAGGGCTACTGTGGGGCCCCCGGATTAATACTCCGAGAATCCCTGTTATGCATACAACCACAATCCCATGATCAGTTAGTCGTGGCACATAACCGACAAGTATCAAAGTCAACATCCAATACATAACGAATACATTTCATACCTTATTTCCCATTATGGCTACATTGATCAACATTAGCGAAACTTCATTAAGCATGGAGGCCGAGCCATGCCTTAACCTACAGGCAACTTACTAGGAGAACTGAAGAGTTCCGTAGCAGAAAACAAAAAATTTCTTTCTACTCGAACACTAATACCAAGATCTATACTATGTAGACATAAGTAACGGAGAAGGAATACAGTATTCATACCTTTGCAGAAAGAGGCACGCCTTACGTAGGACGGCGTATATTGATGAAGACGAGCACCACCCCAAGTGTGGTGCCTCCGAAGTTCGTCACACATCCGGTGTAGGAGACGTCAACCGGAGTCCGATCCAGCCGAGCAGCGGAAGAAGTAGATGCCGGATCGCCGATCACACGACGGTAGTGTGAAGGTGGAGAACTCAACTACGAGGTCCTCCCCAATATTACGGGAAAGTCCTAAGCAGATGAGAGAGAGAATGAGAGGAATGGGTAATTTCCAAGGGGGAGGAGGGACCCCTTTATATAGTGGGAGGGGGGCGCACCACCCAGGGGCCAGGCGGGGTGGGACGACTCTCCACACCCGCCGGCCACCATGGGGTAGCCGCCGGACCTAGGTGGGCCCTACTGGGGCGGCCCACCAGCCCTAGGCCGGCTGGCCCCCACTCCCTAGGTGCCTTGCCCTCTTGGGCCTCCCTTTGGGTGAGGCCCATTAGCAATATTGAGCTTTTAAAAATAAAATAAAATATATATTTAATATTAATTCTCCAATTAACATTCAAATACACATATTATATTATCTCTTCACTCCGGAACAACTTCCGGGCCTTCCGATCTCCATCGGATGTTACCGAAACTATTCCGGTTTCTCTCTCTCCATTTCTCATACGATACATCATCTACCCTAAGCGTCCCTACCGTTAAGTGTGACATCCTGCGGTTCGGAAACACTCCGGACATGATAGAGACCACTCTCATATAATTGATCAATAGAGGGACCCGGATGGCCATGTGAACCCCGTGCGTTTCACGAATACAATCGCTCGAACCGTGAGATAGTCGTTCCCCGAGACCTAATTCATCCGAGACTTAATCTTTGGTATCTCCATACCTTAGTTTGATCTCGTTACTGATGAACTTGTTTTCTCGTTCTCATGTCGTTGCATTCCGTGACCTAGTCACATGCTTGCAAGCTTCATCAATGCAACGTCACCGAGATGGCCACATGTATCTGTCCGTTACATGGACTAGACAAATCTTGCTCTTGGTATGTACTCCTCTACGCATTCCTTCAAAAAACCTGAGTGGCACCTTTTTGATCACCCTGTTACGAGATGATTCTTGATAACCTCACAATCAAAGGATCAGGTTGGGAGGTTCTCTATGTTTTATCATCAATGGTGAACTTTGTAACTAGATCTCATTAAGATATAACGGTCAGATGTTTGTCTATCATGTTATTCAACTAATAACATGACCTCATTGTCAGTTGGCATAAATGCCCATGATCTTGAAACACAGACTATCCTCTTGACCAATGAACTAGTTCACTAGAGGTAACTAGAGACACGATTTGTTTACATACCACACGTGTATTAACGTTTCGTATTAACACAGTTATAGCACAGTATGATACGTATTATGAACATACAGGAGATATATCAAATAATACACTTTATTATTTGCCTCTAGGGCATAACTCCTTTAGTCTCCCACTTGCACTAGAGTATAAACAAAACTAGTTTACAATAGGCAGGAACCTAACACCAATGGAATCTCGGTGTTGTTCGTGCTTATCCAGTTGGAGAGCTTTAGTCAGAGGATCTACCACATTCAGTTCCGTATCTACTTTGCAAATCTTGACTTCACCTTCGTCAACAATCTGCCGGATGACGTGAAATCTAAGCTTGATGTGTTTGGCTGTGGAATGAGTTCTTGGTTCCCTTGCATTTTCAATATCTTTCGTGTTATCACAATAGATTGTCACGGGGTCTTGCGCATTGGGAAAAACTCCTAGTTCGATGACGAAATTCCTTAGCCAAACAGCTTCATTTGCTGCATCAGCTGCAACAATGTATTCAGACTCCATTGAAGATTGTGCCACCACCGGCTGCTTCTTGCTCTTCTAGCTTACCGCCCCACCATTCACCAAGAAAACAAATCCTGTTTGAGACTTCGAGTCATCATGCTCTGAATTCCAGCTCGCATCTACGTTACCTGTTATGTTTAGAGCTTCATCATTTCCTCCATAGATTAGGAACATATCCTTTGTTCTTCTCAGATACTTTAGGATATTTTTCACAGCTGTCCAGTGATCCGGTCCTGGATTACTCTAATATCGGCTCATCAAACTAAGATCCAATGCCACATCAGGTCGGGTACTAAGCATTGCATACATGATAGATCCTATTGATGAAGCATAAGGGATGTAAGACATCTTCTCTCTATCATCATCCGTTACAGGACATTGAGTCATACTCAAGCTGCAATTCTTCATCATAGGTGAAAAACCCCTCTTGGTGTTTTCCATTTTGAACCTCTTCAAAATCTTATCTATGTAAGTACTCTGACTTAATGCTATTAGGTGCCTTGATCTATCTCTATAGATCTTGATTCCTAATATGTATGCAACTTCACCTAGATCCTTCATGGAAAATTGGTTGCTCAAATATGCTTTCACGCTATTCATAAGATCCACATCGTTTCCCATGAGTAATATGTCATCCACATATACCACTAGGAAAACAACTAAGCTACCACTCGCTTTCTTGTAAACACAGAACTCTTGTTGGTTTTGGATAAATCCAAAACTTTTGACCACTTGATCAAAATGTTGGTTCCAGCTCCGAGATGCCTGCTTCAATCCATAAATGGACCGTTGAAGCTTGCATACCTTTCCAGCATCCTTAGGATCAACAAAACCTTCCAGTTGCATCATATACAACTCTTCATCAATGTGACCATTGAGGAATGCGGTCTTGACATCCATCTGCCAAATTTCATAGTCAAAATGTGCAGCAACTACTATTAAAATCCTGACAGCCTTAAGCATCACTACGGGAGAGTAAGTCTCGTCGTAGTCAACTCCTTGAATTTGTAGAAACCCCTTTGCGACAAGTCGAGCTTTGTGAATGGTTACATTACCATTCGCATCTATCGTTTTCTTAAAGATCCATTTATTTTCCACGGCCTTGCGGCCCTCTGGAAGATCCACCAAGGTCCAAACTTGGTTTTCATGCATGGATCCTATTTCGGATTTCATGGCTTCTAGCCATTTCTCGGAGTCAGTACTATCCATAGCTTCTTTGTAGTTTGCAGGTTCTTCTTGTTCATCTAGGATGACAGACATTATAAGGCTACTGTACCAATCTAGAGTGGCACGAACCCTTGTAGACATGTGAACCTCAGGAGTCTCTATGTCATTGTTTTGATCATTATCAATGGGCTCTTCCTCCATGTTGGAGAGCGGTTTCGGAACAACTTCCGTTGCGCTACTCGGAATATGGAGAGAAGGGTCAACAATTTCATCTAACTCAATTTTCCTTCCACTCACCCCTTTTGCAAGAAACTCTTTATCGAGAAAGGTGCCGGTTTTTGCGACAAGCGTTTTGCCTTCGGCTTGATTGTAGAAGGTATATCCAATGGTTTCCCTTGGATATCCTACAAATATACATTTTTCCGATTTGGGTTCGAGTTTGTCAGGCTACAGTTTCTTAACATACGCCTCCCCAAACTTTCAGAAAATACAACTTCGGCTTCTGCCCGTACCATATCTCATATGGGGTTATCTCCACGGATTTGGATGGTGCTCAGTATAAAATAAAAGCGGCGGTTTCTAACACGTATCCCCAAAAAGACACAGACAAATCAGTTAAATACATCATGGACCGTACACTATCCAATAGGGTTCGGCTATGACGTTCCAACACACCATTACCCTATGGTGTTCCGGCTGGCGTAAGCTGTGGGATAATCCCACGGTCCTTCAAGTGCATGTTAAACTCATAACTCAAATACTCGCCTCCTCGATCCGATCGAAGGTGCTTGATTTTCTTGTTAAGTTGATTCTCTACCTCTTTCTGAAATTCCTTTAACTTTTCAAAGGTTTCCTACTTGTGCTTCATCAAGTAGATATAGCCATATCTGCTTAAGTCGTCAGTAAAGGTAACAAAGTAAAGATAACCATTGCGTGTAGAGACACTCATTGGTCCACAGACATCCGTATGTATGATCCCAAGTAGTTCTACAACTCTCTCCACGATTCCGAAGAATGGTGTCCTGGTCATCTTTCCCATGAGGCATGGCTCACATGTATCAAGGGATTCAAAATCCAATGATCCAAGAAGCCCTTCTGAATGAAGCTTCTTCATGCGCTTTATGCCAATATGACCAAGATGGCAATGCCATATGTGCATGGAATTATTGTCATTGTTCTTACAACGTTTAGCATCAACACTATGGATGTGTGTATCACAATCAAGATCAAGTAAGAATAAACCATCACATACAAGAGCATCAACATAGAAAACCTCATTCATATAAATTGAACAACCAGATTTAAACGAATAATGGTCTTGCAACAAGCAAGACCCACTCACAATATTCATACTCAGTGCGTGTACATAATAGCATTTATTCAAAATCATCAATAATCCTGACGGTAGACGGAGATGCAGGGTGCCTACGGCCATCACTTCGACTCTCAAACCATTGCCGACACGCATCGTCACCTCGTCCTTCCTCAGGCGCCTCCTACTCTACAGATCCTGCTGAGAGTTACAAATGTGAGCAACAGATCCGGTATCAAATACCCAGGTGTTACTCCTGGCGCTCGTAAGGAATACATCAATAACATGTATATCATATATACCTTTGTCCGGGATGGCTATCTTGCCAGCTTGCTTGCCTTCAAGGTACTTAGGGCAGTTGCGTTTCCAGTGCATCCCCTTTGCAGTAGAAGCACGAAGTGTCGGGCTTAGGGCCAGGCTTGGCAGTCTTTGAGGTGCTAGGAACAAACCTGCCACCCCTCTTAGACTTCTTGCCCTTGCCTTTCCCCTTTTGCCCCGGTTTCTTAAAGTTGGTGGCCTTGTTGACCACCAGCATCGTGTGCTCCTTCTTGATTTCAACCTCAGCAGTTTTGAGCATGGCAAACACCTCAGCAAGGGTCTTAGTCATCCCTTGCATGTTGTAGTTCATCACAAAACTCTTATAGCTAGGGGCAGCGAGTGCAACACCCTATCTATAGCGAGCTCCTCTAGGATTTTGCAATCCAGTGTGTTTAGACGCTTAACGTAGCCAGATATTTTGACCACGTGCTCACTAATACTGTTGTGCTCTTCCATCTTAGCAGAGAAGAAGAGCTCGGAAGCATCATACCTCTATGCACGAGCCTGCAGAGCAAAGACAGCCTTGAGATCCTCAATGATCTCAAAAGCATTCATCCTCTCAAAACGCTTTTGAAGCTCCGGCCCCATGGCATAGAGCATTCCACTCTGGATGAGGGAGAAATCATCTTCCTTGGACTGCCAGACATTCTTTTCTTCTTGGGAGGCGGAATCTGCAGGCTTAGCCAGAAGCTCAGCCTCGATGACATAAGTCAACTTGTAGGGGACTAGGAGGATCCTAAGATTGCGGAACCATGCGGTGAAGTTGGTTCCATCAGTTTTCAGCTTGTCCTTCTCAAGGAAAGTGCTTAGGTTAAAGGTGGGTGGGCGAGACATCTACAAAGGATTTGCAAAGTGTTTAGACTATGTTCATAATAATGAGTTCAAATTTTAATAAAGGAACTCCCACTTAAATGAACATCCCTCTACTCGTTTAGTGATCACATGATCCCTGTCCCCTGCAGCTCCCCCGATCATCACGGCCATCAGTGCAGTATCAAAGGTGGACATTCCCTAATGTCGATCACATAAACTATGTGATTCATTCTCGACTTTTTAGTCTCTTGTATTTCAAGGCCATGTATGTACATGCTAGGCTCGCCAGTTCTAACTTGTGTGTATTCGAAGTGCAACATGGCTTGCACCCACTGTATGCGAACGTAGATATGTCTGACCCCCGATCATCACGGCCAGCCTCATACCGAAAAACTTTCTTGGTGGTGCACACACAAGGGGAATACGATAACTGGAATACTATGAGGGATTATCTTATTATGCTACCGTCCAGTAAATATAATAACACAATAAGTAATACTTCAAAAGTAAAGTGTTATAACATGGCTATAGTTTTATGATCATCATCAATAGCTTCAAAGTTTCGCAAACTTGTTTGTTGCCATGATATAATACTTGCCCCTCTGCAATAATGAATATAGACGCTTCTATATTAACTATTGCATGTTTTACGCGGCTTTAGGGCTTTCGCAGTAGAACCCCTTCCCACCTACGAACGTCAAGCCACAACATGGATTCAATGATTGCTGTTCTTCTTCCCTTTTCAGGGCCCTCCAGTATCAATGCCATATCAACTACTGTAGAGAGACAGACACCCCCCTAAGCCACTTTGATTTGTGGACCAGTCTCGTGAATCACCACGTGAGGTCGGTTGGGGGCCGCTTCATCAAACAGTGCCACGATATGAACAACGATACTAAAGAGGGTAGCAACTAGAGAATCAATGCCCACATATAACTATGTGTTCTATCCATACGACATGTCTACCCATAGATCCGCTCTGATACCACTGAAGGGTTCCATAGCAGAAAACAAAAAAAAATCTATCTACTCGAACACTAATACCAGGATCTATACTATGTAGACATAAGTAACAGAGAAGGAATACATTATTCATACCTTTGTAGAAAGAGGCACGCCTTACGTAGGAAGGCGTATATTGATGAAGATGAGCAACATCCCAAGTGTGGTGCCTCCGAAGTTTGTCACACGCCCGGTGTAGGAGACGTCAACCGAACTCCGATCCAGCCGAGCAGCAGAAGAAGTAGATGCCGGATCGCCGATCACATGATGGTAGTGTGAAGGTGGAGAACTCAACTATGAGGTCCTCCCCAATATTACGGGGAAGTCCTCAGCAGATGAGAGAGAGAGAGAATGAGAGGAATGGGTAATTTCCAAGGGGGAGGGGGGACCCCTTTATATAGTGGGAGGGGGGCGCACCACCCAGGGGCCAGGCGGGGTGTGACTAATACCCACACCCGCCGGCCACCATGGGGCAGCCACCGGCCCTAGGTGGGCCCCACTGGGGTGGCCCACCAGCCCTAGGCCGGCTGGCCCCCACTCCCTAGGCGCCTTGCCCTCTTGGGCCTCCCTTCGGGTGAGGCCCATTAGCAATATGGAGCCTTTAAAAATAAAATAAAATATATATTTAATATTAGTTCTCCAATTAACATTCAAATACACATATTATATTATCTCTTCACTCTGGAACAACTTCCGGGCCCCTTTCCGATCTCCATCGGATGTTACCGAAACTATTCCGGTTTCTCTCTCTCTCTATTTATCATACGATACCTCATCTACCCTAAGCGTCCCTACCCTTAAGCGTGATATCCTTCGGTTTGGAAATACTTCGAACATGATAGAGACCACTCTCATATCAATGATTAACAGAGGGACCTGGATGGCCATGTGACCCCCGTGCGTTTCACGAATACAATCACTCGAACCGTGAGATAGTCGTTCCCCATTCCCTTTGTCATTCGATACCTAATTCATCCGAGGCTTGATCTTTGGTATCTCCATACCTTAGTTCGATCTCGTTACTGATGAACTTGTTTTCTCGTTCTCATGTCGTTGCATTCCATGACCTAGTCACATGCTTGCAAGCTTCATCAATGCAACTTCACCGAGATGGCCACATGTATATGTCCGTTACATGGACTAGACAAATCATGGTCTTGATATGTAATCCTCTATGCATTCGTGGCACCTTTTTAATCACCCTGTTACGAGATGATTCTTGATAACCATCTAAGCTTCTTCCAGAATGGTGATTTGCAATACCTCACAGTCAAAGGATTAGGTTGCGAGGTTCTCTGTGTTTTATCATCAATTGTGAACTTCGCAACTAGATCTCATTAAGATATAACGGTCGGATGTTTGTCTATCATGTGATTCAACTAATAACATGACCTCATTGTCAGTTGGCATACATTCCCATGATCTTGAAACACAGACCATCCTCATGACCAATGAACTAGTTTACTAGAGGTAACTAGAGACACGGTTTGTTTACATACCACATGTATATTAACGTTTCGTATTAACACAATTATAGCACAATATGAAACGTATTATGAACATACATGAGATATATCAAATAATACACTTTATTATTTGCCTCTAGGGCATAACTCCTTCAAGAATGTCCTAGCTCACATAGTCGTCTACTTCACCTTCTTCTTGATATCTGACCAAGTTAACAGCCAGGGACAATGCTAGTGAGTACTTTGAATGTACTCGCAAACCACCTTAAGAGAATAATAAAAACAAGGAGATATGCAATATGGCTGTGGTAGTAGGAGGGCTCCATGTGGGGTTCTTTTCTAAAATAGTTTCCCTTGTAGATATGGCATCTCCATATCTTTGTTAAAAACTTTTGTAAAGCCTTTTTGGAAACCTTTTGAAAAGTTTTGTAAACACTAGGATTGGGGTACCCATTTGTTCCCGTCTTTAGGTCTTCCCACAACCAAACTCCTTTCTCCTCCTTCCGACCATCCCATGGTCAAAACCTTTCACCTTTACGACCATCCCATGGTCAAAACATTTCCAAAGCCATTTCTTTTCCGAAATCCTTTTTGAAAACAAAACCAGTACCGCTCTACAGCAACCTTCCCAACCGTCCATGACCGCGGACATGGCTATTCGAATAGATTTACACTCTGCAGAGGTTGCACACTTTACCCACACCATCCGGGTACACTACCCAGATCTACACCGATCGTGGGTCGAGTAACCGATCAAGACTCTTCGGATGCCCACTCCAATATAAGTGCCTACCCTATGAGTGTTGTTCCCCTCAAAACCAGGATGTCGGGCACCGAGGACCAACCGGAGCACATTTTACACTTCACACAGTGGGCGCTTTCAATGAGGGGCTCATAGTAACGCCTGGCTGCCCGTAGACAGTTCGTTCCTTCTCCAGGTCAATGTCCCACATGGAACTTTACGGGAGAAGGCCTAGCCTCTAGGGATCACGACCCCCTGTAGTAGTTGTGAGGCAGCTTATACCAGAATAGACAAACATCAAATCCAGCCATGTCCCATTCCAGAGTAATGTGGTTGCACGGGTTAATTGTTCTAGCAAAACTACAAAGAACCAAGTGCGTTTTTGTAAACCATTTTCCTCCATCTTTCCTTCAGCATTTTGTAAAACAAAACCTTTTTGTTTCTCAACATCTCTTGGGAGGTCCCACCTCACCAAGGTTTTATCATAAAACTTTTGGTAAAACTTTTTCCGGGGTCTTCCCATCCTATTGCTTTGCTTTGGCTAAAACAGGGTCTCCAAAAGGGGTATGGTGTATTACACCATCTACCATACTAGGGACAAGTAGGTGTCGTCAAGGGGGTTGTTCTTAGTAGTACCAAAGTGTAATAGTTCGGATGAGCCAAACCACTACCATATATGTACATCAACATATAGTAAACAATGCAGTTTTGATAAACAGTACATAAAACATGCATAAGTAAAACAGTAGGACAAGGCTTATGAGCAAGTAAGTGGCTTGCCTGAGATCAGTAGTATGGCATGATTTTCCCTCCAAGGGGGTTGGCATCACTCCAAAATAATTACCAGAATGCCCTCACGAAATTCTCAAAGGCAGTTCTGGAGCTGTTTTGTCTTTTTCACCAAATTAAATCTACAGAAGCTATTGATTTGATTCTAGGTGCACATGGTAGGCATCTAGGGTACCTTTCTGTATAAATTGGAATCAACCTTTTTGGAGTTGTGGACTTGCTGTGATGATTTATCTAGTGATAACACTTTGGACAGAAATGTTTAATTCATTATAAATTTTCAGAAGCTCAAAAATTCTTGATCTACTAGATTTAGATATAACTGGATATAACACATCTTAGAGAGTTAGAATGAGGTCCATAGCATTTAAGTTTGGCCTAGAGAAATTTCTAAACGCAAAAACTAATAGTTTTTGTTATTTTTACTATAAACAAACTAATGTTCACCTTGGCATAAGGCATATGCTAATTGATTGGTATAGCAATTACCTTCCAGGAGAAGTTTGATTCATCCCAAATGGATATGTACAACTCCCTGAGGAATTTATTTAGTGCAAAAGACAACTTTTAGTGGCATAATTGCCAATAAATAATGAAAAAGTATTTTTGGCAAAAGACCAGTTCGGCATGTTGCACAAAACTCCTAAGCATGTGTTAGAATTTTCATCTTGAAATATTCTTGTACTTTTCATTTTATTTAGTACTTAAACCTATAGGCATTTCTGCAGATCTCGGTATTCCTCAACTAAAAGAAAAAGAGCAGGAGAAAACCTTGGCTGGGACGGATCTGGAGGAAATGGGCCTTGGGGAGGGTATGTGGCCCACGGAAGCAGGGCTCGCACGCGGGATCCGGGTTTGAAACCCTTATGGCGGGGTCCGCCGGTTAGTGAGGGTCCACGCCGAGGCGGTATGGGGAGCGATGGGCCATCCGATCTAGTCAGGATCGACGGCCCTGCAGCATCTCCTACCTCTCGTCGGCAAACAGAGGTACATAACCCTAGGGGCGGTGGAGATTGATCGGGGTGCTCACCTGAGGGCTCATCGGTATCGGGGATAGGGCGGAGGAGGAGCGGCGGTTTAAGGCGACCTCGGGGATGGGCGACACACACCCCTTTGATGCCAGTAGGTTGCTCACGCAATGTCGCCGAGGAGGAGCTCGACGGAGCTTCGCCGGGCGCCAGTAGAGGGGTTCCTGGGGAGAACAGAAGGTAGGGTTAGGGGAAGGAGAGCAAGGGGAGTGTGAGGGTGTGACATGCAGATGCGGGGGAGAATAGGAGGTGGAGTTATGCTCGGATCTTTGCCATGGTTGAACCTTCTTTATCTCTCTCTCTCTCTCTCTTGGTAAAGTTAGAACAGGGGAAAGGGGATGGCTCTCAGGGGAGGGTAAGGGGGAGAAGAGGGGGAAAGTGAGCCGAAGGGAGGGTGCTAGGATGGCCTGAGGCTATTTATCCCGAGTAGGGGTGGTTCATGGTGGACAAAGCCCATGGGAGCAAGGGGAGAGAGGTAGGGATCCTCTCGTTGGTCGAGTGGGCGGTGGGGAGGTCAGTGGTGGGCTCTGAGTCGATCAGGGAGACAGGGAGGGAGTGGTGGAGGCTGCTGCTGCTTTTTCTCTTCTCTAGAAGTGTTTAAAATAAAGCAACGTCTCTCTCTCTCTCATTCCAAGAAAAGGGACAAGGGAGAGGGCTTCTGCTATAGTGGTACACGACCAAGGTTGTGATGGGTGCTGGAGAGAGGTGCTGGTCAAGCTCATGATGAGGGTTAGAGGTGGTTTGAGTAATGGATTTGATTAGTTGGCAAAATTGGTCAATTTAATGGTTATGAAGGAAGTACATGGATGTAGTCTTTAAAAAATGACGGAGTGGTACTTGCGGGTAGGTATAGTCAAGGTACCCCTCCTAGAATAATTTGAGATTTTTCAAAGGAGTTTTAGTCCACTTAAATCCATTTATTCAAATAGTGCAGAAATGGTTTATAGAAGCTCAATTGGTATTTTCCCATTGGACAAGGTTGGTTTTTCATGTGAGGTGGTCCTAGATATGAGTCCATACCTTTTGGAATTTTCCCATGATTTATTGTGTCTTAAAAGTATTTAAAACAATTACTATTCCATTTCTGCCATTTAAGAAAATAGGACAAAAGAAATAATAAAACCCTTCAAAAATATTTATTTTTGAAGTTGTAAGTTAGGGTATGACATATGGATCTAAATTGAGCCAACAGTTGAGAAATGTTTTGGCAAAAACCAAACTTTCCATTGTGGATGAAGTTTTGGGGATTTTGTCTATTAAAGGAATTAAATTGATTTGGTCCATAATAAATGTGGATAAATTTTGATAAATATTTATGATCAAGGTAGATGATGTAGACAAGGTGTTACAAGCATTTGCAACCTTGAGATGGGAGAATCCAAGTTGATTTTGTTGAAAACTAGAGATTTAAGGATCTTGGGTAAGATTGTTTTCATGCCACCAAAACCTTGTTGGATCTTGGAGCTCAAGGCTCCCCTTGGGCATGGGATATATGGAGGGATATACCAAGTGATGTAGATCTCAATGGTGTAGAGGTTTGAGCTTGATCCAGCTTGAGCTCACCAAGACAGGCTTTCAAACTTTGAATAAAATAAGCCTGCCAAAACAGATTGTCAACTAGCCTTCAAAACCTTGTGGGTTTAAGAAGCACAAAGATCCACTTGGAACAAGTGAAGTATGTATTGGGATACCTATATGAGTAGACTGCAACCATGCAAAGAGTTGGTCCATAGAAGGTTGGATGATGGTGTGAGCTTCTGTCAAAGTAGGGATGTTGATAAGATTTGCAGGAAAAGTTATTTTCTTGCCTGCAAAACCATCAAGAAAAAGTGGGTTGGAGGATGATCTAACCAAGGGAAATAGTGGTCCTTGGTAGTCCTTAGGATGGTTAAAAGTATTGTTCAAATGCATTTTCAAAAATGCACAAGGGTTGAGAAAAGGAGTCATTCAAAAAGGTGATGTTGAAATAGATTCCAGACTAGAATGTGAGAGCGGAGACTTTTGATGGGTAGCAAGGTACCAAAGCATCATCAAGTGGATAAGGTTGAAGAGTAGATTGAGTATAAGGGATCCATGCTTGATATTAGTCTTCATTGACTTGGAAGCTTCTGGAATTAGATCACTTCAGAGCTGATCTGGTTAAGTGTTTTAGATGATTACTTAGTAGCTAGGGATCATATCCAGATTTTATTCTTGCTTAGGGTCTGGTGAGTTTGAAGTATATTTATCCAACTGATGAGCTCCTAGAGTGGCTCATACTACTTCCTAAGCAAATAACTCAAACAGCAGATCAAGGCAATTCATCAGACATCAGATCAAGGCAACTCATCTTATAAACTAAGCAAATCCACTACTAGGGTTACCATCAAGTCTGACTTGAGGTAAGGTTGGGCAATTTGAAAAGGGTTGGAGTTTGAATAATATGAGATTCCTTGGTATCTCTACCAAGAGTAGAATTCAAAAGCTTAATAAAGGTGTTTTGGGAAACCTAGAGAGAATAGTAGTTGAAGGTTCTGTCTTGAAACATAAGGAGATAGTATTTGTTGGAAATATGCCCTAGAGACAAATAGTAGTAAGGACTATTATCATATTTCATATAGTTTATGATTAAATTTTATATCATTCTATAACTGTATTGAGTGGAAACATCAATACACGTGTGATATACAAACAACCAGGGGTTCCTAGTGAAACTCTAGTCACTTGTTCATTGGTCAACAGATGATCATGTTTCCTGATCATGTGGCATTTATGCCAGTTGGAAATGAGGTCATCCCATTCTAAGAATGAGATGATGAACCAATACCCAACCTAAACATCATGACCCGATCATGTCACGAAGTTCAAGTTACGATGATTAGAAATGGATCCTCGTAGACTATTCCTTAGACCGTGAGGCTATATCAATCACTGTCTCCCGAGAGTGCTTAGATAGCATCAAACGCCATCTGGTAAAACGGTGGTTATAAAGGTGTGTTTAGGTACTCAGAGGAAACCATAGAGGCAATATATGTCAAGAGCGGGATTTGTCCGTCCATGTGACGGAAAGATACTCAAGGGCCCACTCGGAGAAGTTATATCCAATAGCTACGTGGCGTGTGATTAGATCACGGGGATATCACTTGTCGGAACGAGTTAAGTAGCATTGTTCAGTAATGAGATTGAACACGACATGGTGATGTCAATGATCAGATCTCGGGCAATGCAAGTATCTAATGACAAAGGGAATAAGACACGACTGTCCTGGTTCAAACGACAAAAGATCTTCGTCGAACGCACAGGGGTCACATGGCCATCCAGGTCCCTCTTTCGATCATTGGTGTGGGAGTGTCCCGACCATGTCTGGAGTGTTCCCGAACCGTGGGGTCTCACGCTTAAGGGCTTGATGATGCTTAGAGAGCATTTATAGGATCGGTAGAATCACCGAAGAAAAGAAGGGAGAAAACCGGAAGGGTTTCGATAAGTTCGGAGGATGTGCGAAGTGGAGGTGGAAGGTGTTCCATAGCCATGGAGATTAGATAACATGTGAATGAATGTTAAATATTGATTTAATCATTTATTTATAATTATTTAATAAAGAGAAAAATCAATTTTAATGGTCAAAGGCTTAATGGGCCAATTCCGGAGGGAGAAGGCCCATTAGGGGAATGGAGAGAGGGAGAGGGACCAAAGGGGAGGCCGGCTGGGCCTATACCCCCCACGGGGGGGCACTAGGTGGCCGGCGGCCACCTCCTCCCCCTCCTCTCCTTTAGTCCCACCCCGGGACTTGAGGGGAGGTAGTACCTCCCCTCCCCCTATATAAAGTGGGGAGTTTAGCCTAGAAAGATACACCCAATAATCAATAAAGGTCTCGCCACTTTTGGGAGGACCTCCAATTGATATTTTCTCTCTCCCCCTCTCTCTCTCGTGACTGTGGTCCCAAGTCTGGACTACGCGAGCGAGAGACATCTTCACCGCGGAGCGCCGTCGCGCTGAAGCATTCGGATCCGGGAGCTCTACTTCTGCAACTGCTGCTGGATCGGGGAAGCGGGAGTCATCGTCAGGCACCGGACGTGTGTAAATCCCCGCGAGGTGTCGCACTTGAGGCACTCAAGTCGTTGGAGCCAAAAGGAGCGCAAGGACTTCATCACGACCTTGAGGTCGGCTTCGGCTCGTCTACATCAACCACGCTCTCCTGAGCGTTGCCAATGCTTTTCGGTCTTCAAGGGTAAGTTCGTGAAAATCCCCTCCCGTTACTGTATTACTAATAGATAGGTCCTGGCAGCTTCAGGGGTTCACGGGCGTAGAGTAAAATTTATTGTTTTTATGCGCGGAACCCCTACAGTATTCTATAGCTCTCCATAGTTTGATCAATAGAAGCTACTAAAATAGCTCGTTGGCAAAGGCTTCTTGGCTTAGGTTTTGAAATGCCAGAACATTTGAGAATATGGAGAATAAGCCAAGCCAATTTTGTGAAATAGCTTTTTTCAACTGGTGTTGGGGTAAGGAGGATATCATCTAATACACACTCATGGGCGTAAACATAGTCAAAAAGCAGGCAAACACTTCATTATTAAACAAGAAAAAGTTTTTGTTCCCCCTGATTTTTGCATTCTGGACAACTAATCAGGGTTGCTGAAATTGGGATGTTACAGATCTTTCCCCCTTAAAAGAATCTCGTCCCGAGATTTAGGAGAGTAGAGTTAGGGGATTTCGAGCCAAGGTTAGCGCTACTGGTTTCAAGTGTACTATCTTATGGACTCCGTCTTTGAAAGTGACTACTTTGTCAATGAAGTTGAGCTTCAGTCTTCCGGGATGCATGGAGAGTTGAATAGAGCCTAGTTCCTATTGCGAGGGACGACCTTCTTTTCCTTCTGGACTCTATATCTCGAGGGCTTAGACTGGGCTGACTATCTCGATGCTGAACTTCATGGGGTACTCATCAGAGGATAGATTCTATAGCTGGGTGTACCTCTCTCTAAAGATTTACAGCTCTTCCTTAGGGTCATAGCATATCCTATTTAACGATTTTAGGGTCGGGACTCTGGAGTTTGCTTCGGCGAAGGGTTACCCTATTTTTGTGGGAGAGACGCAGTCTTTCCCCCTTAGGATTAAACTAGGGTAGAATTCTAGGAGTGGAAGTAATCCTTCCTTCTTGGAGTCGCGGATGGATGTTTTGAAGGCTGTCATCCATCTTCCTCTAGGAGTTGGAAACTTCCGATGATGTCCGTGAAGGTAGGTCCTACGGGGCTTATATACTACGATTATTCGTACTTAGTCTGTTGGAGCCGTTGGAGTCTCACGTACTCTAAGAAATTGGAACTGAGCGGTTAGCGATCCTGTGGTCCTTCGGATAGGTTTTCAGCTGACGTAGCGAAGGGATTTCGTAGAATCTTCAGTTCGTTTCTCCTCTGATGAACCGCGAGTTGCTACTTGGCGAAAAGACGTCGAATCTAGGGATATTTACTTAAGTATCTTCTGGTAGACAATCTTCTGGAGATTGAGTGGAAAGACGTAGTCTTTCCACCTTAGAGCTTCACTAAGGTTCATCGAGCAGGGTTTGGATCTTCTGTCTTGGAAGGCTAACTTGCTGTTGGCGGAAGGATATATCTTCCCTAAATCTTGAGCTGAGGTCTTCGAGCGACGCCCTATTTTATCAATCTTGGCGGGGTGGTTTCTTAATGCAACCTTTAAGGGGGGTTAGCTCAAGGTAAATTAGCGGTTTACGAATCTTCTTGCTAGTAGTTAGTCAGGGTTGAAGCAGTCAGCGTTGGGTAAGCGGTCTTCATTGGAATTTCCTGCGTTGCTTCTGCTTGATGGCGGAGTGGACTCATTGTCTTCACGCTTCCTAATCATTATACTTCAGGGTTAGTTCTGACCTTCTAGGGAGGATCATTCCGTTAGTTTGGGTAGGGTCGACTAGATTAGTTAGTCTCCTGAGGCGGTCAAAAGCTCTAATACACTAAGGGTTAGTGTGATTAGGTCTTCACTTCTTGTCTTGGTTGACTTATCGGGTGGTTTCTTGTGGATATTGAGGATCCTTCGGTTATCTACTTCCGGCTTCAACGAGATTCTTGTTGTAATATATCGAGGAATAAGGGAGTGTTGCGCTATCGACGAGTCTTGAGAGGTGAGTTCGACGAGGTATGTCATCCTGCTTAGGTGAAGGCTTCTAGTGGTTCTGACTTGACGGGATCGAACTCCTGGTTCGTGCGATGCTTTTCCTCTCATATACTCTCGAGGTTAGTCTAGGTCTCATTACCGACAGCTAACACAGGGGTTTCCTGAGTTACTAGGTGGGTTATCGCTCCTCGAGTCACATTTTTAAGGAGGTCAAAGCAAACCAGAGCATACACACAAGGCGAACAGAGCGAGGGGATCACAATGTCCTCGACAAACAACACACATCAAGTGACACATGATGCACTTAGGCCAGCAAACACGGTCAACGCTAGGGACCAAGGAGTTAACTACTCGCGATGTAGGGGAATCCTAGTCTTAGGACTATTGACCCTAGATATCGTCTTTCTTCAGGTCAGAGTCACTATCTTGCAGATGAAGCCTTCGTCGTATCTTGGACGCTTCTTGATAGTGCAACACTTGATGTCTTCTAATTATGGGGATTCTGCTGGTAGAGCGATATTGTAGTCTCCTTATGTTTGCTGGTAGTTGCGTGTCTTCATCTTGCTCTCATTGTCTTTCCCGGGTTTTAGATCCTAGTTATTTAAAATCCGTAGGTTTGAAGTTTGGACGAGAGTTAGAGGAAACAGTTGTCAAAAGCATTTAATTAGAGTAAGAGAAGAAGTAGAACTTTTTGAAACTCATTGAGCAACTAGTTTTCGAAAACCAAGGTTTTCAAAATAAGGGTCCTGTCTAACGACCATGCTAACTAAGGTTCTCCTACAGTCAGGATGGCTCTGATACCAAGTCTGTGGGGCCTCCGGATTAATACTCCCAGAATCCCTGTTATGCATACAACCACGATCCCATGATCAGTTAGTCGTGGCACATAACCGACAAGTATCAAAGTAAACATCCAATACATAATGAATACATGTCATACCTTCTTTGCCATTATGGCTACATTGATCAACATCAGCGAAACTTCATTAAGCGTAGAGCCGGAGCCATGCCTTAACCTACAGGCAACTTACTGGGAGAACGTCCTAGCTCGCATAGTCGTCCACTTCACCTTCTTCTTGATATCTGACCATGTTAATAGCCAACCACCTTAAGAGAATAATAAAAACAAGGAGATATGCAATATGGCTGTGGTAGTAGGAGGGCTCCAAGCGGGGTTCTTTTCTAAAATAGTTTCTCTTGTAGATATGGCATCTCCATATCATTGTTAAAAACTTTTGTAAAGCCTTTTTGGAAACCTTTTGAAAAAAATTGTAAACACTAGGATTGGGGTACCCATTTGTTCCCGTCTTCAGGTCGTCCCACGGCCAAACTCCTTTCTCCTCCTTCCGACCATCCCATGGTCAAAATCTTTCTCCTTTACGACCATCCCATGGTCAAAACATTTCCAAAGCCATTTCTTTTCTGAAATCCTTTTTGAAAACAAAACCAGCACCGCTCTATAGCAACCTTCCCAACCGTCCATGACCACAGACACGACTATTCAAATAGATTTACACTCTGTAGAGGTTGCACTCTTTACCCACACCATCCCGGTACACTACCCTGGTCTACACAGATCGAGTGTAAAGTAACCGATCAAGACTCTCTGGATGCCACCCTATGAGTGTTGTTCCCCTCAAAACCGGGACGTCGGGTACCGAGGACCAACTGGAGCGCATTTTACACTTCACACAGTGGGCGCTTTCAATGAGGGGCTCATAGTAACGCCTGGCTACCCGCAGACATTTCGTTCCTTCTCCAGGTCGATGTCCCACATGGACCTTTATGGGAGAAGGCCCGGCCTCCGAGGATCGTGACCCCATGTAGTAGTTGTGAGGTAGCTTATACCAGAATAGACAAACATCAAATCCATCCATGTCCCATTCTAGAGTAATGTGGTTGCAGGGGTTAATTATTCTAGCAAAACTGCAAAGAACCGGGTGCGTTTTCGTAAACCTTTTTCCTCCATCTTTCCTTTAGCATTTTGTAAAACAAAACCTTTTTCTTTCGCAACATCTCTTGGGAGGTCCCACCTCAACAAGGTTTTATCATAAAACTTTTGGTAAAACTTTTTACGGGGTCTTCCCATCCTATAGCTTTGCATTGGCTAAAATAGGGTCTCCAAAACGGGTATGGTGTATTACACCATCTACCATACTAGGGACAAGTAGGTGTCGTCAAGGGGGTTGTACTTAGTAGTACCAAAGTGTAATAGATCGGATGAGCCAAACCACTACCATATATGTACATCAACATATAGTAAACAATGCAGCTTTGATAAACAGTAGATAAAACATGCATAAGTAAAACAGTTGGACAAGGCTTATGAGCAAGAAGGTGGCTTGCCTGAGATCATTAGTATGGCATGATTGTCCCTGGACTTCTTCTTAGAATACCCATAATACCAATAATATCCACTTCGTCTGATCTCCGATTTCATCGCAACTATCGTCGTCAAGATAGCACATGCAAGCAAACCAAACCACAAACAACACAAGGCATACAAGCATCATTACAATACAGCAAACAAACATACATCACATTACTCTGTTCAGTAGGTTTCGATAGATTGAGTTGGTTGTAATTGGAATTACTTCAATTACCCTTGTGGTCTTTGTGTTATGATTTATTTGTCCAAATACCACTTATTAAGGGGGATTTAGAACTAGGCTTGGGTTTGTATGATATCAATATGAAAAGATGATACCATCAGGTAGATATTGACAAAATAAGGCCAACAAAAGTGGTTTCATTATTTTATCCCTTTTCTTTAATTTCTTATGAATTTTCTAGTTATAAAAGCTCTAGTTTTAGGAAATAATTCACCAAAAAAGTTGTGGAGCTCGAAAAATTATTTCCTTGGAGGATTGTGTAGAGCTTTATGTACTGAATCACTCCAAAATAATTACCAGAATGCCCTCAGGAAATTCTCAAAGGCAGTTCTAGAGTTGTTTTGTCTTTTTCACCAAATGAAATCTACAGAAGCTTTTGATTTTATTCCAAGGAAACATGGTAGGCATCTAGGGTACCTTTTTGGAGTTGTGGACTTACTGTGATGATTTATCTAGTGATAACACTATGGACAGAAATGTTTAATTCATTATAAATCCTCAGAAGCTCAAAAATTCTTGATCTCCTGTATTTAGATATAACTAGATATAACACATCATAGAGAGTTGGAATGAGATCCATACCATTTAAGGTTTGGCCTAGAGAAATTTCTAAAGGCAGAAACTAATAGTTTTTGTTATTTTTACTATAGACAAACTACTGTTCACCTAGGCATAAGGCATATCCTAATTGATTGGTATAGCAATTACCTTCCAGGAGAACTTTGATTCATCCCAAATGGATATGTACAACTCCCTGAGGAATTAATTTAGTGCAAAAGACAACTTGTAGTGGAATAATTGCCAATAAATAATGAAAAAGTATTTTTGGCAAAAGACCAGTTCGGCATGTTGCACAAAACTCCTAAGCATGTGTTAGAATTTTCATCTGGAAATATTTCTGTACTTTTCATTTTATTTAGTATTTAAACCTATAGGCATTTCTGCAGATCTAGGGATTCCTCAAATAAAAGAAAAAGAGCAGGAGAAATCCCTGGCTAGGCCGGATCTGGAGGAAATGGGCCTTGGGGAGGGGATTTGGCCAACGGAAGCAGGGCACGCACGCGGGATCCGGGTTTGAAACCCTGACGGTGGCGTCCACCGGTCAACGAGGGTCCGCGCCGAGGCAGTACGGGAAGAGGTGGGCCGTCCGATCTAGTCAGGATCGACGGCCCTGCAGCACCTCCTACCTCTCATCGGCAAACAGAGGGACGTAACCCTAGGGGCGGTGGAGATTGACTGGGGTGCTCACCTGAGGGCTCGTCAGTGTCGGGGATACGGCGGAGGAGGAGCGACGGTCGAAGGCGACCTCGGGGATGCGCATCACACACCCCTTTGATGCTAGTAGGTTTCTCACGCAAGGTCACCAAGTCGGAGCTTGACGGAGCTTCGCCGGGGCGCTAGTAGAGGGGTTCCTGGGGAAAACGAAAGGTAGGGTTAGGGGAAGGAGAGCAAGGGGAGTGTGAGGGTGTGACATGCAGAGGCGAGGGAGAATAGGAGGTGGAGTTGTGCTCGGATCTTTGACATGGTTGAACCTTCTTTCTCTCTCTCTTGGTAAAGTTAGAACAGGGGAAAGGGGATGGCTCTCAGGGGAGGGTAAGGGGGAGAAGAGGGGGAAACTGAGCCGAAGGGAGGGTGCTGGGATGGCCTGAGGCTATTTATCCCGAGTAGGGGTGGTTCATGGTGGACAAAGCCCATGGGAGCAAGGGGAGAGAGGTAGGGATCCTCTAGTTGGTCGAGTGGGCGGTGGGGAGGTGAGTGGTGGAGGCTGCTGCTGCTTTTTCTCTTCTCTAGAAGTGTTTAAAATAAAGCAACGTCTCTCTCTCTCATTCCAAGAAAAAGGACAAGGGAGAGGGCTTCTGCTATAGTGGTACACGACCAAGGTTGTGATGGGTGCTAGAGAGAGGTGCTGGTCAAGCTTTTGATGAGGGTTGGAGGTGGTTTCAGTAATGGATTTGATTAGTTGGCAAAATTGGTCAATTTAATGGTTATGAAGGAAGTACATGGATGTAGTCTTTAAAAAATGACGGAGTGGTACTTGCGGGTAGGTATAGTCAAGGTACCCCTCCTAGAATTATTTGAGATTTTTCAAAGGAGTTTTAGTCCACTTAAATCCATTTACTCAAATAGTGCAGAAATGGTTTGTAGAAGCTCAATTGGTATTTTCCCATTGGACAAGGTTGGTTTTTGATGTGAGATGGTCCTAGATATGAGTCCATACCTATAGGAATTTTCCCATGATTTATTGTGTCTTAAAAGTATTTAAAACAATTACTATTCCATTTCTGCCATTTAAGAAAATAGGCAAAAAGAAATAATAAAACCCTTCAAAAATATTTATTTTTGAAGTTGGGAGTTATGGTATAACATATGGGTCTCAATTGAGCCAAAAGTTGAGGAAATGTTTTGGCAAAAACCAAACTTTCCATCGTGGATGAAGTTTTGGGGATTTTGTATATTAAAGGAATTAAATAGATTTGGTCCATAATAAATATGGATAAATTTTGATAAATCTTTATGATCAAGGTATATGATGTAGAAAAGGTGTAAAAAGCATTTTCAACCTTGAGATTGGAGAATCCAAGTTGATTTTGGTGAAAACTAGAGATTTAAGGATCATGGGTAAGATTGTTTTCATGCCACCAGAACCTTGTTGGATCTTGGAGCTCAAGGCTCCCCTTGGGGCATGGGATATATGTAGGGATATACCAAGTGATGTAGGTCGCAATGGTGTATAGGTTTCAGCTTGATACATCTTGAGCTCACCAAGACAGGCTTTCGAACTTTGAATAAAATAAGCTTGCCAAAACAGATTGTCAACTAGCCTTCAAAACCTTGTGGGTTTAAGAAGCACAAAGATCCACTTGGAACAAGTGAAGTATTTATTGTGATACCTATATCAGTAGATCACAACCATGCAAATATTTGGTCCATAGAAGGTTGGATGATGGTGTGAGCTTCTGTCAAAGTAGGGATGTTGATAAGATTTGCAGGAAAAGTTATTTTCTTGCCTTCAAAACCATCAAGAACAAGTGGGTTGGAGGATTATCTAACCAAGGGAAATAGTGGTACTTGGTAGTCCATAGGATGTTTAACAAGATGGTTCAAATGCATTTTCAAAAATTCACAAGGGTTGAGAAAAGGAGACATTCAAAAAGGTTATGTTGAAACAGATTTCAGACTTAGCCAAATTTGGTAGATTTAGGGTTTTTGACTAGAATGTGAGAGGGGAGGCTTTTGATGGGTAGCAAGGTACCAAAGCATCATCAAGTGGATAAGGTCGAAGAGTAGATTGAGTATAAGGGATCCATGCTTGATATTGTTCTTCATTGACTTGGAAGCTTCTGGAATTAGATCACTTCAGAGCTGATCTGGTTAAGGGTTTTAGATGATTACTTAGTAGCTAGGGATCAGATCCAGATTGTATTCTTGCTTAGGGTTTGGTGAGTTTAAAGTATATTGATCCCACTGATGAGCTCCTAGAGTGGCTCATACTACTTCCTAAGCAAACAAGTCAAACAGCAGATCAAGGCAATTCATCAGAAAGCAAATCAAGGCAACTCATCTTATAAACTAAGCAAATCCACTACTGGGGTTACCATCAATTCTGACTTGAGGTAAGGTTGGGCAATTTGAAAAGGGTTGGAGTTTGAATAAGATGAGAGTCCTTGCTATCTCTACCAAGAGTAGAATTCAAAAGCTTAATAAAGGTGTTTTGGGAAACCTAGAGAGAATAGTAGTTGAAGGTTCTATCTTAAAACATAAGGAGATAGTATTCTATAGCTCTCCATAGTTTGATCAATAGAAGCTACTAAAATAGCTCGTTGAAAAAGGCTCCTTGGCTCAGGTTTTGAAATGCCAGAACATTTGTGAATATGGAGAAGAAGCCAAGACAACTTTGTGAAATAGCTTTTGTAAACTGGTGTTGAGGTAAGGAGTATATCATCTAATACACACTCATAGGCGTAAACATAGTCAAACAGCAGGCAAATGATGACTCACAAATATAGGGGGTGTATCGCAGTATTTTCGATAAGTAAGAGTGTCGAACCCAGCGAGGAGCAGAAGGTGCTGGCTAGTGGTATGGATCAGGAACTCTCTGCAAATACTTAGCAAACGAATTTTTAGGGTTTTTTGATAAAGCAAGTAAACAAAGTACGAGTAAACAAAAGGCAATAAGAATAAATGCAGCAAGTGGCCTAATCCTTTATGCATCAAAGGACAAGCCGGTTGTATTACTTAAGATGACCAAACGTTCTCGAGGGCACATGGGAAGACTGTCAAGTGCTTCCGCTTCATATAGTTGATTAATCTTCTTTAGCTTGCTAAGTGTTGTGTGGGTGAACCTGTGCTAATGTACCGACCTTCCTAGGACTAATACATACTTGTGATTATACCCCTTGCAAACATCCATAAGTACAAGAAAGTAATTAAGGCAGAAACCTAACCACAGATTTAAACTCTAAAACCCTGACGTCTCTTGTGCAATGGTTTCCTAACGGGGGGTTCAGGTTTCTGTCACTCTAGCAACCCCTACGATTAGTAGCCAAATACACAATGCATTCCCCTAGGCCCATATAGGTGAAGTGTCATATAGGCCCATATCTCTATTGAGTTCTTTAACTGCCTAGTAAGCTTTGTGTTCTAATTGTAAAGGTAGGTGACAAGCTTTCCCATAAACCATTTTATAAGGAGACATCCCCATAGGGTTTTTGTAGGCAGTCATGTAAGCCCATAAAGCATCATTCAACTTTTTAGCCCAGTTTTTTCTAGATCTATTAACAGTCTTTTGCAAGATGGATTTAATTTCTCTATTTGATAACTCTACTTGCCCACTAGTTTGGGGGTGATAAGCTGAAGCAATTCTATGATTAACATCATATTTAGCAAGGGTCTTTCTAAAACCACCATGAATGAAATGAGAACCTCCATCAGTCATGAGATACCTATGCACTCCAAATCTAGGAAAGATAGCATCCTTAAGCATTTTTAGAGAAGTCTCCCCGTCAGCACTCTTCATAGGAATGGCTTCTACCCATTTAGTAACATAATCAACAGCAACAAGAATATGAGTATAACCTTTCGAGGGGGGAAAGGACCCATAAAGTCAAATCCCTAGCAATCAAAGGGTTCAATAACTAAAGAGTAGTTCATAGGCATTTCATTGCGTCTAGAAATATTACCAACACGCTGACATTCATCACAAGATAAAACAAATTTTCTTGCACCTTTAAAAAGGGTAGGCCAGTAGAAACCTGATTGTAGCATGTTTTGTGCAGTTCTATCTCCTACATGATGTCATCCATAAGCACTACCATGACATTTACGCAATATCTCCTTTTGTTCATATTTTGGAACACAGCTTCGCATAATACCATGCACTCCTTCTTTATATAAGTGTGGGTCATCCCAAAAATAATGCCTCAAATCATAAAAGAACTTCCTTCTTTGCTGAGTTGTCAAAGTTGGAGGCAAATACTTGGAGACAATAAAGTTAGCATAATCTGCATACCAAGGGCTCCTTTGCGAGCTTACCCCTACCATAGCCAACTGTTCATTTGGGAAACTATCATTAACAGGCATAGGATCAAAAGAGATGTTTTCCAATCGAGATAAACTATTAGCTATAGGGTTTTCATCACCTTTCCTATCTACTATATGTAGATCAAACTCTTGTAAAAGCAGCACCCATCTAATAAGCCTAGGCTTAGCGTCCTTCTTCGTCATAAGGTACTTAATAGCAGCATGATCAGTATCAACGGTGACTTTTGAGTCCACAATATAGGGTCTAAACTTATCACAAGCGAAGACGACAACTAGAATTTTTTTTTTCAGTAGTAGCATAATTCCTTTGAGCAGTGTCTAGAGTCTTACTAGCATAATGAATAACGTTTAGCTTTTTATCAATTTGTTGCCCAAGGACAGCACCTACAGCAAAATCACTAGCATCACACATTATTTCAAAGGGTAAACTCCAATCAGGTGGTTGAACGATAGGAGTTGTGGTTAAAGCCTTCTTAAGAGTTTCAAAAGCTTCCTTACAATCATCATCAAAACAAAGGGTACATCTTTTGGAAGAAGATTAGTGAGTGGTTTTGATATCCTAGAAAAATCTTTAATAAACCTTCTATAGAAACCAGCATGACCAAGGATACTACGAATACCTATGTCTCTTGGACATGGCATTTTCTCAATTGCCTCAACCTTATCTCTATGAACTTCTATGCCTCTTTCAGAAACCTTATGCCCGAGGACAATCCCTTCATTAACCATGAAGTGGCATTTCTCCCAATTAAGAGCAAGATTAGTTTCTTCACACCTCTGCAAAACTTTATCAAGGTTGTGCAGACAATTATCAAAAGAAGTTCCATAGACAGAAAAGTCATCCATGAACACTTCCACAATTTCCTCACAAAAACCATGAAAGATAGCAGACATGCATCTTTGAAAAATAGCACGAGCATTACATAAACCAAAAGGCATACGTCTATAAGCATAAGTTCCGTAAGGGCAAGTAAACGTAGTTTTTTCTTGATCTTGTTGTTTAACAGCAATTTGAGAGAAACCAAAATAACCATCAAGAAAACAAAATGGGTCTTTTTAGACAACCTTTCCAACATTTGATCAATAAAAGGAAGCGGGTAGTGATCTTTCTTAGTAACTTTGTTGACTTTCCTAAAATCGATGCACATCTTATAACCTACTACTGTTCTTTGGGGAATAAGCTCATCATTATCATTAGGGACAACGTTAATTCCTCCTTTTTTAGGAACATAGTGAACAGGACTAACCCATTCACTATCAGCAATAGGGTAAATAATACCAGCATCAAGGTGTTTCAATACTTCATTTCTTACCACTTCCTGCATCTTAGGATTTAGACGTCGTTGGTACTCTACTACTGGCTTTGCATCTGGTTCTATATTGATAGAATGCTGACATATAGTAGGTGAAATCCCTTTTAAATCATCTAGAGTATAGCCCATAGCTCCTCAGTGTTTCTTCAAAACCTCCAATAACCTTCCTTCTAACTTCCCTAAAAGCTTAGAGCTAATAATAACAGGATATATCTTTTTATTATCAATATAAGCATATTTAAGATCATCAGGGAGAGGTTTTAGATCGAAGACCGGGTCCTTTTTAGGTGGCAACGTGGTACCCAAGTCTTCTACAGGTAAGTTATGCTTAAGCATCTTGGGTTGACGACGCAGAATCTCGTCAATCTCATTCCTTTCTTCCATGAAGATCTCACTTTCGTGATCTTCCATAAATTGCTGCAAAGCATTGTTAGGAGCAAGAGAAATAGAAGCAAATTGTTCAACTCTAAAATCCTCATTATGGGTTTCCTCTTCACAAGGTTCTTTTGTAAATTTCGAAAAATTAAACTCATAAGATTCCCCATCAAACTTAGTCAAGATTTTCTCCCTCTTGCAATCTATAATAGCTCCACAAGTACTCAAGAAAGGTCTACCAAAAATGATAGGAAAAGTTTTACTAGCAACTGAACCAAGTACTAGAAAATCAGGAGGATACTTAATCTTACCACAAAGAACTTCCACATCTCGTACAATACCAATTGGAGAGATGGTCTCGCTTTTAGCAAGGTGAATAACCACATCAATCTCTTCCAATTCGCAGGGACTGATTTCATGCATAATTTCTCTGTAAAGCTCATAAGGAATAGCACTGGGACTTGCACCAATATCACATAAACCATAATAGCAATGATCACCAATTCTAATAGAAAGCATAGGGACACTAGCCTTTTTAGTTCTATTAGGATGTGGAACAATATTAGAAGCATCCTCACAAAAGACTATGTGTCCATCTTCTATGCTTTTAGTGACAAGGTCTTTCACAATTGCTACCACAGGTTCAACGTTTATTTGTTCATTAGGTTTTACAGTTCTCTTTTCGCTTTTAGTGATTACACTAGTTATCATAGGATGATCCTTTACCTTATCTTGGAAGGGAATCTTCTCGATATAAGGTTCAGGTAAGATGTGATCAATAGTGCAATACTCAGCAGTTCCAACAGGAACACGGTCAACAATATCTTTATAAGGTGCATGGTACTTGTTCCATCCCTTTTTTGGAATTTCAATATAAGAAGCAAAAGCCTTAAAGCAATTTGTAGTAACTTGTAAATCAAGACCATAAGCATTACTAATATTTTGAAAGTCATCAGTTCCCATAAAAGATTCATTGCATTCATAATCATAATTTATACCTGACTTTCTTCCTTTGTCATTCTCCCCAGCTTCAGCATTGTCTTCAATACGGTCCAAAAGATCCCATTTAGCTTCTTCTTCCATGCAAGTGAATGATCCAGGACAAGAAGCATCCAATAAATCCTTATCATGTAGAGGGAGCCTTTCATAAAAGTTATTGATAATAATATTGTTCGGGACCTCATGAATGGGACATTTGAGCATTAGTAACTTCAGTCTCCCCCAAGCTTGAGCTGTACTCTCTCCATCAAGAGGCCAAAAGTTGTATATTTGATTCCGATCTTTATGAATCTCACTAGGAGGATAAAATTTTGAATAAAAGAGAATAAATTCATCAGCTCTTCCTTTCAGTGATAATGAGAATAAATTATTCTTAACTTGATCTGTAGTAATACCTGCACACTTGAACAACCCACATAATTCGTGTATAAAGAGTAAATGATCACCGGCATGGACAGTTCCATCTCCAACATAATAGTTATCCATAACACGATCAATAATTCTTGTAGGTATTTTAAAAGCATCATTCTCAGCAGGTGGTGGTTCATCTACTACCTTAGCAGTGGTAGTAGCATTACAAAATAAGAAACTCAGCAAATTATCCATAACGAAAATAAAGCAACTAACAGAAGTAAACAATACTCACGGTAGAAGTTTCATTTACCAGTTCCACTCTCCAATAGCGCTTCACTCCGCGGCAAGGGCGCCAGAAAATAGTCTTGATGACCCACAAGTATAGGGGGTGTATCACAGTATTTTCGATAAGTAAGAGTGTCGAACCCAACGAGGAGCAGAAGGTGCTGGCTACTGGTATGGATCAGGAATTCTCTGCAAATACTTAGCAAACGGATTTTTAGGGGTTTTTGATAAAGCAAGTAAACAAAGTATGAGTAAACAAAAGACAATAAGAATAAATGCAGCAAGTGGCCCAATCCTTTATGCAGCAAAGGACAAGCCGGTTGTATTACTTAAGATGACCAAACATTCTCGAGGACACATGGGAAGACTGTCAAGTGCTTTTGCTTCATATAGTTGATTAATCTTCTTTAGCTTGCTAAGTGTTGTGTGGGTGAACCTGTGCTAATGTACCGACCTTCCTAGGACTAATACATACTTGTGATTATACCCCTTGCAAATATCCGTAAGTACAAGAAAGTAATTAAGGTAGAAACCTAACCATAGCTTTAAACTCTAAGACCCTAACGTCCCTTATGCAATGGTTTCCTAACGGTGGTTCAGGTTTCTGTCACTTCGAAAACCCCTACGATTAGTAGCCAAATACACAATGCATTCCCCTAGGCCCATATAGGTGAAGTGTCATGTAGTCGACGTTCACATGACACCACTAGAAGAAGTACACCACAACTTAAATATCAAACTATTGAATCTTTCTCAACACAACTCCATTACTAACAACATGACTTCTCCCATGTCCTCAACAACAAAACGAACTACTCACAAGACATCATATGGATCATGATCAGAGATGGAATAATGATTTATAATAATCTAAACATAAACAATAATTCAATGGTTCACTCAATAGCATCAACTACAAAGAGTAATCAACACCGGGAAAGTTTCCCTATGAACTATGCAAGATTCAACCTAATTGTTACAGCAATATGGAGATGGTGATGAGGGTGCTGGTGGTGGTGATGATGATGATGATCCCGATGAAGTCCAGCTTGATGGTGGTGTTGATGGCGACGATCTCCCCTCTCCGGGAAGGAATTCCCTCGGCAGAAATCTATCTACCGGAGAGATCTTTTTGTCTCGGTGTTTTCCGCCCCCAGAGGTGGCGGAATCTTTCTGTGGTTGCTCCTTGAGTCTTATGGTCTCGGGTAGAATATATACGCCAGATGGGAGAGCCAGAGGTGGGCCAGGGCGGCCACACCACCTGGTGGCGTGGCCTAGGGTGGCCCACGCCAGGGGGTGGTGTGGGCCCCTGTGGCCCATCTCCACTCCTCCTTCTGGCTTCCTTCGTATTCTGGAAAAATAGGATTTTCCGTATATTTTCCCAGATTCTCTGATCTTAACGAATTTTTCCTCCAAACAGCACCTTTTCCATCAGAATCCTGACTGCAGCGGTCCATGCTCCAAAAGTCATCAACTAAGCAAAAACAGATGAAATAACATAAGTATCACCTCTTAATATGAAATATAACAATGAATAACAGTAAATTATGACATAGAATAGTGATGCAAAATGGACGTATCACCAAACACTTCATCATTAAACAAAAAACAAGTTTTTGTTCCCCCTGATTTTTTGCATTCTGGACAACTAATTAGGGTTGCTGAAATTGGGATGTTGCAGCTACCCTCGGCACAGACTCCACGCCCTTACGCTGACGACCACCCTCGGTGTACCACCTTCCAATTTTTTTACTCCTTATTATTAACTTATATTATATTTGTATTTATTTATTTGTATCAATTATTTAAATATGATTCTATTTTTTATCAGTTGGACAGATTCATACCCTCCGAATAGCAGTCTCCATGCCCACATGAAATGACGTTGCGAATCTTATCTCTCACAGATGTAGGTCGAGAAATTGAGTAAGTGTTATTGCATGTGTGTGAATTTTATGTATCACACATTTTGGAGAAGTTATTCAAAGATACCATCCTTTTGCTACGCCGGAGTGCGGTAATGTCGAAACCTACCCCGCGTGCCCCAGAATGTCTACCCCCCCCCCCCCCCCTAGTTATTCTCCGGATGGGGGTGGCCCGATGGACTTTTGTCTTGATTTTTGTTTGGAGGTATTCTGATGCCCCAAAGTGTTGTTTCCTATGAAGGTTGGTAGATGCAATATCTAGGTCCTAGGTTTTGACCCTCTTTGTATACATGCGTTAACACTTAGCGAATTCATGCTCCTGTAGCTGGAAACTCTGCCTACGGGTTGGCCCAACCTTGGTTTCCCATGCATATATGTACTAAAAACATATATAGAGAAAAAAGTCCACTGGTCAACCATCGTTGGAGGCATGTCAAAGGGGTAGATCTACGGGGGCCCCGGTCTAGGGTTTCACCGGAGAAAGATCACCGGACTGTCAGAATCACTGGAAAACTTTCATCTGGCAATACCATATGTGTAAAATTATGGTGGAAGGTTGGTAGATGCAATATTTAGGTCCCAGGTCTGACCCTCTTTGCAGACATGCGTTAACACTTAGCGAATTCCTCCTCATGTAGGTGGAAACTCCGCCTATGGGTTAGCCGGAGTGAATAATGTGTTGAAATGGGTCCAACCTTGGTTTTCCATTCATATAACTAAACAAACATATATAGAGAAAAAGTCCATTGGTCAACCATCATTGGAGGCCAGTCAAAGGGGTAGATCTGCTAGGCCCCCGATCTAGGGTTTCGCCGGAGGAATACCACCGGAGCATGTGTCCCTAACATATGTGTGGAACTATGATGCAAGGTTGGTAGATGTCATATGTAGGTCCCAAGTGTGACTCCCTTCACAGACATGGCCTAACACTCATTAAAATCTTGGATCTGTACGTGGAAACTCTCGATGCGGGATAACTGAAGCCTATTTTATGGCAAAGTAGGCCCAATCTTTGCTTTCCATGTACATATGTCCTAAAAAACCAAAACAAATATAAAATTCCACCGAGCTACCCTCGTACGGAGAAAGCTATATGGGTAGACCTGCGGGAACACATGTCTAGGGTTTCACTAGAGGAAGATCACCGGAGCATCGGAATCACATGAAAACTTGCATGTGTATCTAACATATGTGTGGAAGTGTGATACAAGGTTGGTATGTGTCATATGTAGTTCCCAAGTGTGATCCCCTTCGCAGACATGGGCTAACACTTACTAAAATTCTCGATGTGTATGTGGAAACTCCCGTTACGGGTCAACCAGAGCCTATTTTATGGCAAAGTAGGCCCAACCTTTACTTTCCATGTACACATGTCCTAAACAAAGAAAAAAAAAGAAAATTCCACCGGGCTACCCTTGTATGGAGAAAGCTATAGGGGTAGACCTAGGGGCCCTCGGTCTAGGGTTTCGCTAGGTGAAGACCACTAGAGCTTCGGAATCATATGAAAATTTGCGTGTGTCCCTTACATATGTGTGGAAGTAAGATGCAAGGTTGGTAGGTGCCATATGTAGGTACCAAGTGTGACCCCCTTCGCAGACATGGCCTAACACATAGTATAATCCTGGATCTATACGTGGAAACTCCCACTGTGGGACAACCAGAGCCTATTTTATGGCAAAGTAAACCCAAAAACTTTGCTTTCAAAGTTAGAAAATTTTGACTTTTGACCAATCCTTAGGCGACTTATATTTTGGGACAGAGGGATTACTTTTCTTTCTTTGGTGCTAGATTCCAAGGCGAATTTTAAGGTGGTAATTGGGCCTTTTTCTGAAGGAGGGCTTTCCTCGTTTTATTTTCAATTGATATTGTTTCCAATCCTTGTCAAAATTTTGTGTATACCAAATTATTTGAACCAAACAAAAGCAGTTACAAACCAAATTATTCGATATTACAAACTAGATTATTCATTATTACAAACCAAAATTAGTAAATTTAACAAATCAAATTACTCAATACCAAACAAACCTAAGGGTTCAAATGAATTAAAAGAACAACTATGAAGCATTCTGGAATCGATATCCTCGATCTTGTTGGAGTTGAGTATGAATCTCTCTATTCTCAATTCTCTAGTGTGCTTCGAGTAATCTCTATATCTTGTTTGTGTCGTGTTACGGCTCAACAGGATCCCCATTGGACGTGTACCAAAAGTTCGCTCCCATGTCTCACTTGTCCTTAGTGATCATGCTGTGCAAGATTATGTAGCATGTCATTTTTTTCCATAGGAACATTGGTTCGGTACTCAGAGGGCCATGAATAATGCCAAAATGTTTCTGAAGCACACTGAATGCTCTCTCCACATCTTTCATGTTGACTCTTGAAACATTGCGAAGTGTGATTTCTTTTGTGTTTGAGGACATGTGATTATCTTCACAAATATGGCCCATGGAGGATAGACGCCATGTACAAGGTATTAACCCATGGTGCAATGATGATCATTCATTGAATAGTTGCAACGGGGAGCATCTCCGGCAACAATCTTGGTAACAGTGGTGATCTCGCCAGCACATTCAGGTATCATGAGAGCCAGGCAATCCAATGAAAGAACGCCAAGTCCATAGATTATTCGATGCAACAGCCTCAAGAATAATTGTTGGGTATTTATAGTGGCCTTTGTACTAACATCTCCATCCTGGAGGATAATTCTTCCATGTACAGTGCTTATAGTCAATTCATCCATGCATCACGGGCCATCATAATTCTTCACTAAAACCCAAAAGTCTATCCGTGTCTTCTTCATTGGGTTCCCTTAAGTACTCCAACCCAAGATACCAATCATGGATTATGTTAACCTTCGAAAGGTCTTGAAGATTTTATTTTCCCTAATGCGGATGTAGTCATCAATGACATCGGCTAAACACCCAAAAGAAAGCACTCAAACAGCCGCTACACACTTCATCAGCGGTCCCACACTGATCTCCCGTGATGCACACCTTAGTTTAAATCAGTCACCATGCTTGCTTCTCAACGGATTTTGCAATGGTGAGGAAAAGACTCTTATGCATCTGAAACTACCGCTGAAACATTTGTCTAGATAGATTGCATAAATGGCCGATTCCGCCAATGGTAACCACCGACAAGAGAGTCAGAGTGGGATAGGAGGGCAACCGAGGATACTAGCTCTCCATGGAGGTAGCTGGTGGTCGCTGGAGTGAACACAGGCGGTAATGCGGTGCAGCAGGGGTGCGTGTCCTCATGGGGTGGTGTTGAAATATAAGCAATAATCCATATGATTTAATCCGAATAATAAACTGATAAAGCATAATTGCACAACTAGTACCAAAACTAATCATGCAAATTAACAAAGTAGATTAACGGATTACATCTAAATAAGATAGACCTATCACATCTATACCATACGCTAGAACAAAGAACTCTAGCAGAATCTGAAAGAGAAAGTTGAGGGTTACGTACGGTGCAGTGGCGGCAGCAGTAGTGGCCGCAGCAGCGTTGGCAGCGGCAGCAACATCATCGGTGTTGTCACCCATGTTGAGGTTGCCGAAGAGATTGTGGAAGTCCGGGAAGAAGTCGTCGTTTGGGAACTCGTCGTCGGACGATGTCGTGCTATCAGTTGTCGCGTGTAAGTGCTCCCCAAATAACTGATTTCCCCTCTCCCATATAGTTCTATGAGAGGCAGAGTTTCAGAGGCCTACTGTCGTCCCATCGATCGGTGCACGCCGAAGGACGGGGCGAGGAAGACGAAGGCGGCTGCGCAAATTTTTGGAAGGAAATGGTCGCATATGTGTCTCATATAGGTGGCTAGGGTTTGCGTCCGAGTTTATATAGTGCGGTCAGGAAGATCGTGGTCGCGGCCCATGTCTGAGTAAGCCACGATCCAGAAAATCCAGAACAGAAACGGCTACATTAACGCGTCCGTTAATGACTCGTAATAAGACAATTGATTTGCTGAACAGCAAGATAAGCTCGGCTCGGTAAGATTCCCGCGGCATGGCGGGCACCGGCGGAGGAGGAGTGCGTGAGGGCTCTCTCTCTCTTCTCACTCTCTTACAAGGACTAAAATAGCCCCCCTTATAAATCACTCCAACCCTCTCTCAACTATCAATATGGGATTAAACTTTACTCTCAGCCCTTGCCATACCACATGGGCCAAGAGAATTTTAGAATTTGTATTGGGCTTTGAGCTAAGGCCCTAGGCCAAATTCCAGCAGGTGTAGGTGGGAGAGTTTTACTATGGCCGAATATTTAAAAGTCTGCGACAGCGATGAGTAAAACTTTTACTCTTGTTATGGCTATGGGGTTTGGCCAGGTGCAGTTTAGAGGAGCAAAACAATAAATGTACTCCTCAAACCGATTATAAGGGATTGACTAGAGATGCTCTTAATGTCATGCTATCATTTTGACAGTCAGTACATGTAGCCAATTGGACTAGTCGTATTCTCTTGTATGGCTAGTAAAATTTGAGATAGACTATTCTAGCATATTGGAACAATGGTGGTTTGATTGCCACGACACATCGAACTTTGATCCATGTAAGAAAGCAAGAAATCATAAAAACAATGTTACCAAGTAACTTATCCAAGGATTCCCCCTCATTTCCCACTACCTCCACCATTTTCACCCTTGCTATCAGTTTCTCCTCTATCAATGTCCCTCGATTTCTCCTCTAAACAAACATGGAATCACAAGGTTGCAAGAATATCTTCCATAGTTTATAACGTCTCCACCTACTCAAATAATTAGGGCTCCAAAATCTCAATACGTCCAAATACATGTATCCTCAACTTCGGTGACATTATCTGAATGTGCCTTTTAGACAGTAGTGATTTTTGGCCTACATGCACGTTCGAACTAATTAATGAGCTACGAATAAAGAACAAGTAGACAACGCACACCCTGCTGGGATACTGGTGCCTTCACTGACTCCAACATTTTCTTAGTAATTTTCTTGGAGCGCCTAGTTAATCACAAGCCCTTTGGCTTCTGGGAGCTGAGACACTTCAAGCAATACTGAGTGTTGTCCATGCCTAAATTATGTAGCCTCGCATTCCCATTTTTAGCACTAGAAACCCAATCAACCAAAGCACTCAAAAGCATCTTGGATCTCGTCTAGTCCTTGCTACTACACTGTTATTGAATTCTTGACACTCAAGTCTTCTTTTAGTTGTCCGAGGGGAGAGGTGTGTAAGTTATGCATGCTCATGTGCTCTTTATCCTCTTCATTTTGCAAGAGTCGCACATCTTCTATTTACCAGGGGCGCGGGAAGGAGACATATAAATGACAATCGACATGTGATAAGGGATATTTTCAGCAGGACATACGTAATAACTAAATACTCCCTCCGTTCTAAAATGTAAGGCACCTAAGCTTTACTCAAAAGTCAACATATTCTAAGTTTGACCAAATTTATACATAAAAATATAAACATTCACAATACCAAATCAATATCAATAGATTCACCAGAAAGTGTAGTTTCTCAAAATGGCCATTTGATATTGTAGATATTCATATTTTTTTATATAAATTTGGTCAAAATTAGAAGATGTTGACTTTTGGCTAAAGCTTAGGCGCCTTACATTTTGGGACGGAGGGAGTAGGTGGTCTCCACTAACTTATTTCTCTCAACATGTAAGTCATGCACCTCAAAAGAAGCAGGGCAGCTAGTTAATAAGGAGTTGCCAAAAGCCTCAGAGGAATGCATGAAGCTTCGTCATACGTTTGGACTAATATGAGGTGACATGGAAACGGAAGTGATTATCATAGATAAATTATTACTCCCTCCGTTCTAAAAAGGATGTCACACATTTATCTATCTATCTATTATATACTAAAAGCAATATAAGGGTGATTTTCGAGGCACCACGTTGGTCCACATCACCTGAATTATATTGACTGTTAGATGTACTATTCGTGGCTACGATTTAAAGATAAAAAACGTCACGTAAAACTGGTAGGTACAAATAACAACCATGCCACGTACAAGGAGTTAATAAAACACATGTACAAATCTGCAAGTTTCAGGCTACGTTTTAATTAGCGACCGAGAGATTGGTAGTACCAGGTTTATTTGAATAGAGTCCGGGTCGATCGATAAGGTACGCTGATACGCACCAAAGTTCTACCGCCAAAAAAAATCCAAGCGGTATATATACTTTAGTGTTAGTACGTGGACAAGGACAGAACCATTAAGCCATCATGTAATCACGTGGTATGGATGTTTGAACTACTGCAATAAATAAGTATACAAAAAATGTAGTTGCGGTTAACCTTATGCAGCAATATGCTTTGGTAATTTCTCTAAGAAAAAAAATAGCAGACCAAAGGCTCGGTTTGGCATCAAAATATTTTTGAAGTTTTTAGAGAATACTTGGATTCTTGAAAATGCTGAAGTAGTAAATATTTCAAGGTGCTTGAATCCAATAAATACTGTAGTTTTCAAACTGAAACAGTGTTCTCCAAAACTATGGGTTTTGTTTTGAAGTATTGGAGAATGAGGTCTAACCCTCTTTTTACAAAACCTAGAAAAAAGAAAAACAGTGGTATTTGTTTGTCCGGCGCTGAAATACTATGATCTTGAATTCTATAGTTTAGAAAATACAAACAAATGACAATGATCACCTACTCATATAATTATCATTGTCGTAGTATTACGAAAGTTAAAGTTTTCATTCGCACATGAAATCTATGTTTCTCTTGGACTCTTGGTTTGGCTTTCCATGTCCATTGAGTCCACAAATTTCTCGCGACATGTATTGTTGGGACATAATGCAATAATATTTCAGCAATTACTACCTTCCTAACTGAGTTGATACAAAAATATTTAGCTCATGGACCATTTTGACTGTCGAAAAGAGCGCCAATGCATGTGGTATGTTACCGTTGAATCTAGATTAGTTTCTATAAGATGTTGGATCAATTCGTACTGTTAGCAACATTATCGGTCTCCGCTATATGATATAGAGTAATGTCAGTCTATATGATGGAAATGAGAAATAATAAATACACATGAGATTTTTGATTTGTCGCAATATCGGTGATGGTAACAGAAATATATTATTATGTATAGAGCATAATATAAATAATCACGAGAAGACATTCTAAAATCTATAAAGATGATGCCCTCGCATTTGCGAGGGCCACCTTGCTAGTTTTTCTAAATTTGAATGTATCTATATATACTAAATAGTGTCTAGATACATCCAAATTAGACAAACTTGAGATATCCTTTTCAGGAGAGAGGGTGTACTTTTGTTGAAGTTCCATTACTTGAATGAAACAGGGCAAAATGCAGCATCTCTGTTTTACAACATCCGGTAGAAAGTACATGCATCAGGTACAAGAATGAAACAAATGTAAATATTCGATAAATTTTCCGAATGATTCAAACACATTCTTTAAACAGATCAAGGAGAGATCAAGTTGGTGTAGAGGGCCACATATATTGTGTCGGCATTACACGGATGCCGGAGATGGTGAGAGGAGCTTTGGGTCCACGCAATTGCCAACAGCTCCAAAAGCCTAATTTTTTTTACAAAGAGAATATACTAATATCACGAAAATACCAATTACACCTAGCCTCTACACCAACAAGATATCCAAAAACATTCAGGACGCATAACTAAGAAAGAAAATAAAAAGAGAGAATAGAAAACAAAGCACTCATCACGGCGATGAAACACTCGCAACAAGAGCATTGAAACCACCGCTACATACAACACCAAGACCACACAACAAGTTCTTCAAAAAATACGTCTTCAAAAAGGAAACAACGCACAAGTGTTGTTGTCGTTCGATCGAAGATTTTAGGTTTTCATCCTAGAGAAAGTATGAATTCCCAAAACAATGCATCCAGTAAGACCATTTTCAGGTACAACCAATAAAGGCCTGGCCGTTGTTTCTTTGATGATGCAATCGGTCCAGCAATAATGTACTCCCTCCGGTCCATATTTGCAGAGGGCCTGCAACGTTGTAGCAGCTTGATCATGCAGGACCAGATTGTCTTAATGCTCGACCACAGTGCAACCAATAGTTGAACGCTTGATTGTCATTCGTTGCCAATTTAAGTGATGCACCGTCTCCATGTGCCTTTTAGACCGTACATGATTCTCGCCCTTCCCGCACCGTCGACCATCCAACGAGCTGTGAATATCAAACAGGTCAACAGCACGCAAGAGGTGAGACGCTAGTGCCTTCCTTCTCATAACGACGTTGTCAACACTTTCTTTAGAATGTCCAATTCATCGCAAAACATTTTGCCAAAGAAAGTCAAGGCACAATAAGACGTGTGCCCCTCCTGTCAGGATGCAGACAAATATTCAGTAGTCTCCACTCCCATTTTCAAGCGGTGAAAACCCTATGAATTGAAGCCCAGACCATGTGATTGGCTCTCAACTGGTCATTGCTAGTACTACACTCTTGTTGAAGTCTTTTGTTTTGCTCCTTGGAGTCTTCTTCATTTGTTCGAGGGAGAGAGAGCAAGGTGTAAGTTATGGCTGCTCATGTGTTTTGAGCAGGTCATTGCCTTGAATAGTTGGCAGCAGAGTAAAGTTCTTTTTGTGGCCGACACCTACTCACATCAATTCCCAAGACAAATATACTCCTCTTGGTTCTATAATTTTCAATAAACTCGTACAAACGATCTCTCCGTGGTGAAGGGAAATCTGTTTTCTATGGAGATCGCTCACATCTATCTAATGGTGTCTCATCTGTGTCGGTCACAGGGGAATATGCATGAGAACTGAATAAACTAGGATATGATTTTAACTCCATCCACACACCTCACGTATCATCAATTTGAGAAAGCTTTTTTTTGCAGGGAAATTTGAGAAGGCTTGTTTGACAGGAACAACTGGCGGATTTCTTATCTCGAATCAGACTTTCGCCCCGCTTTATAAATAAAGCAACCATTCACAACAAGTTACAAAGATCCAAAAGACGAGACAAAGGATGCTGGGCAGTGACGGGCGCAGGATTTTGACAATGGGTATTCAGAGTCTGTTTTTTATTGTCAAAATACAAGTGGATTACAAACTGATTTTTAAAAATAATTAGCTGTTTGGGAGGCTTCTTTATCTTACTGTCCTCATTATCTAATGACTTCCTACATCACTGTTCAGATAAGAATTTTTTTATTCAGAAACATGATTAACAATTTGCAGGTTTGGAGATAGAGAAAGGGCAAACAAAGGGATTAGAAAAAGTAGAAGCAAAGTTGTGTCTTTAATATGCAAAGTTCGATACATGTTTTGAGTTTTTACTCAGCCGCTCTAGCTCAGTGCATAGTTGGGGTAAGTTATGAATCCTTACGGATATTGAGCTGTAGAATTGGGCCATGGGCTGCTGGGTGTTTGCTAGTAAGGTGGGGGTTGGGTTCGATCGGAGGAGTCCCTGAACGCGAGGAGCAGACATTTCATACATGCACATAGCTGAATATTAGTTGAATACTATCCCATATTGCCAAAAAGATTGGGTATTCATCTGAATACCCATGAATTGAGCTGGGCCCGCCCCTGATGCTAGGGCCACAACACATCACGACCCAGAGAACAACGTCAAACACTCACTCGCCAAGGGAGAAAAACACCCAAAAAAGGAAGAGCTATGCTGGACTATGGGGGGGGGGGGGGGGGGGGGAGCCGTCGTGCCGCCTCTAGAAGACGTCGTACCCAGTCGCGCCTTGTCCCGCTGTCTATAGAGAGGGTACCATAGCTGCAAGGATGCCAAAACTTTGAACACCGAGTCAGAAGCACGCCGCGGAAGGATTTTCTCTGTAACCATCTTATTGTGAATGTTCCACAATGACCACGACAATGCAGCAAACACTAGCCAGAAAAGGCGGCGACCCTTTCCTGCACAGTTTGCCTAGGTTTCTAGGAATTCCCCAAGGTCATGGGCCCGCCAGTCTGGGCCCAAGGCTTCTCTGGTAAAAGTCCACAGAAACCGAGGAGCAGGACATGTGAACATTATGTGAGTGCTTGTTTCGGTCATCCCACATAATAGACATAACCCATCCCCCGGTCCATGTCTTTTGGCCACCTCGACCCCCGACAGAAGCCGATCGCGAAGCAACTGCCAAACAAAGATGTTCATCTTGACGAATTGCTTATAGAGGTTAAACAAGTGAACGCCCAACATTGCGCATGCAACTATTAGCGTGAAGAATGCTACAAGCTAATTTTGACCTCCGAGGAAGGTTCCTCGACACTGTCGGAGATGCAATTCCGGGCTAGTGATTCCAACTAGGAGAAGTTGGACAAAACTATTCAATTTATGGCACCAATCACTGCATGTAATAGTTGACAAATGCAAAGTGTTACCAGATCATCTAGCGTAATCAATTCCAGACTTCCTTCGACACACCGTGTATGTACGTGCCTACTAGACTAGTGATTTTCATCCTGCTTGCACCTTCCCACCAAGGAGTTGCAGGTTTAATAAAGCTCGCGAATTCCTCAAAAAAAAAAAGGATTTGCGGGTATCAAACTAGAAGACAACAAACACATGAGGGACCAGTAGTATCTTTGGGTGCGTTTGGTTGCGTCGCCACCACAGGCATAGCCCAGCAAACGTAGCTCGGCTTAGCTGACTTTGCTAATGCTTGTTCGTTTGGTTGCATAGCTTTTGCTAGTGAGGGAGAGATTAGTCGTTTGGATTGATGCCCTTGCTTTTGAGGGCAATCAACTAAGGGAAGTGACCTGACCTCGAATCCCAGCAGCCACATGAACTTAACAAGTCAAAAAAGAAAGAAAATAGAAAATTATATGTATATGTGATACATAAATGTATATTTGTTGATTCATAACGGTCATGAATTAATCTTTGCAACGGCATGAGAATAAATCGGACTCGCGTATACTGAGATACCATGATTACAAATTCAATAGACATAAGTTGCATTGCACTGCCTGATGAGAAAAAATTCAAGTACAAATGTAAAATGGACAACAAACTTGATATTTAGGAATGAATAAAAGTCTCTCACTTAAATGCATGCCATGACGCATGAACCTTATTAACCTAATAGTAAATGCCGGAAGACATAACAATTATTTCAAACGTTACAACTAGAATTGAATCACACAGGAGGACGATAGTCAGGAAAGTTGTCAGTGACCCATCGAGCCACCCATCGTTGATAGCATGCATTGGTCTTCCTTTCAGCATTGAAGCCACTTGTTCATTGGTGGCTAGAGCTGTTTGTAGTGCAAGGAGAATATACAAGGGGTAACCTTCCATGTGCGGAACCCTCCCAACCCGCACAAACATATGTGAACAGCAAATCAAAATCGACCGCAGCGAGAACATTTTGTGTGGGGAAAGGTTTCCTGCCACAAAATCTGTCTACTATCCTACATGGAACATTGCATGGAACATGGGTTCCATCAATGGCACCAATGCAGTCCTAAACAACAGATACATAACGACTAATTAGCAAATAAAACTACCATATTATAGAGCTATTATTTTTAATTTATGAGAAACAACTCAGATGTATCGTATTATACCTTAAAATAGGGATCAAATCTTTGGTTGCCTTCAATTTTGGATGGTGTATCGAGTGTGCGATGTCTAAGCATTTCTAGTCCAAGTTTCCCAATTGCATATAATACTTTGTTGAAATAACGACTCACTGTCTCACCTGACCTCGTGAAATGAAAAATGATATCTATATTTTTCTTATGATGTCCTACTGTAGTTAGGAACATGGCTACTTGTTCTTCTACAGTGCAGTGCCATGTATCTTCAAGTGTTCTCAAACTCCTTAACTTACGACATGGTTTAAAGAAAACTGATTTGCCCATGCGCAATTCCCCAATACAATGTTTCTCCTCACCACAATACAGTTTCCGAAGGTAAGCCATCCTTTCCCTATTTCTCTCTAGCAATGAATATCTTTTAGGGTCTCTAATTTCGCTTAGATATATGATAATTGCACAATAGGCCACAGCAAAAGCGCTGAAGAAGGCAATTTATCGATTAATTATTGCACTCTCCTCCATCTATAAGCCAATCAAAGAAGATCAAATATTAATTTTCATATACAACACAATGTCATTAGTATGAATGCAGGGTATGACATTTTAAAACCAAGCTAATGTTGATATAATGCATAAAGATACTTATATCACGATTCTGTCTTTATTTCTGAAAGTTAAAAGATTTTAGTCAAGACCTCAACAGACTCATATATATAGTACATACAGTAATGTGCAAGACTGCAATTTGTGAGACAAAAAACAGAGACAAAGCTAGGTATAGATGTATAAAAAAAGGTACGGTATATCTAGCCTATGCTTCCAAATCCACACTAAAATACAGGAGAAAAGGGGGACGAGCTAGCTAGCAATTCACCACACACATGCATCAAATCGATGCACGCATACTAGTCTAATGCCAACCAAGATCTACCGAGGCATACAGGAAAAGGCATACAGGAAAAGGGACCAGCTAGACTATTGCTCTCAAATCGACTACTGCTCCCAAATCAACACAGAAAGAAAGAGAGGACGCGTATACAGGAAGCAAATCAACACACACATACATTAGATTGAGCTCAAAGTGCATACAAACCTGCGGAAAGAGGAAGTGCAGCTAGGCGAGGCTTCACGGAAGCAGCACGAACTGGTTTCTTGCAAATCAAATGTAGATCGCGTCTCCACTGCCAATCTTGCAGGGAAACTAGTGCAATACTCGCACAAATCTGCTGGATTTATTGAGAGGGCTTCGGTGGATATCGTTACGGGATAAGAAAATTGGGGAGAAGTGGAGGAATAGGTCAAAGTGAAGAACGAAAAGCAGGCGATTTGTTGTAGACTGGTTCCTCCATCCCGCGGAGTTCGGTAGTTTGGCGCCTGGATTTTTTTCCAGATGCGATTTTGCCGTCGAGGGCGAGCCAAATCGGCTCTCCCGGGAGAGCGAGGTTATCCTGTCCCGTCGAAGCTAGATGGCTCTCAAAAGCTAGTTTTTATCCGGGTACCAAACATCTAGCCTAGCCGAGCAAGGCTAAAACTGGTTTTGCTCGGGAACCAAACGTATCTCTCCACGATGTTCCTTTTTTACTGGCCCCTACGGTTAGATTTTCATCCCCCTGTCCACGATACCAGGTTCAATGAAAGCCAAGGCGCCTCTCGAATGGGTTGTCGCCGTACATACCAAAATTCCATTGTGTCCAATTCCCATTCTTTAGGGGTAGGAAATCAATTAAGCGAAGCACTTCCAAACGTCAAATGTTTGGCTCTCCTCTAGTCTTTGCTACTACACTCCTTTTGTTTTGTCCCTTGGAATTTTCTTTCATTTGTTTAAGGGGCAGAGGTGTAGGTCATGGCTGCTCGTGTGACAGGAGGCAGGAGCCTATGAGTGAGCCAACCATTTCCCACAACTTCTGCTTCGGTACCTCTTATTGAATTGCATGTACTAGCCAACACAATCAACAATCTGAACTGATGTCTTTGTCATTTAGCCAATTGTGACGTATGTTTGAGGAGCCGTAATATTTTTTTTAATTTTTGCGTTGGTCAGGATTTGATCCTAGGACCTTCTGCTCTAGTACCATATTAAATTGCATGCGCTAGTCAACGCAAACAATAATCCGAACTGATGGAAAGAGTTAGACAATTTATTTTAACACCCCTCTAAACTTAGAAACAACAATTGTTGAGATCTCTTTGTACCTTCATAATTAAGGGTATGATGGTCTTTACCAAACTATTAAGTCGTATTTAACCCTATAGAAACCCATATGTTTTAATATGTACATATTTGTATGCATATGTACATACGACATCCATACGTCTTTGGAGCGTCCTGGACTCTCACAGTGTGCGATCCCCGGCCCAGCTTTTGGTGTTTCATGCAATATGTACATCGGTTCAAGTTTCCCAAAACATTCTGGTCGATTATACGTACGTGTGTGCCCACGAAAGATCGATTAAGCAGCCTACTTGATCGCTAGCTCTTGTATGTGCGCGTAATTGAGGTTGAGGAGTCGAACTGAGGCATATTTGCAACGTGCGGGTTCCGCGCCGGAGAGCACTCGGCTGATCGCGTTTTACATATTGGGACCAACCAACGATCTAGGCATGCCGTCGGCAACGCAGAACGGCAGGAGCCGTCGAGGATGGACCATCCGAGGAAAGCCTTCGGAGCCGGCGAGGATAGGTGACAGTGAGGTGTCAGGTGATTCTGTCCACTTGATCGGGCCGCGGATAATTTTGGGTTGTGGTACGGTTTGTCCGGCCAGCCGCGTCCAGCGACGCGATCCATCTATCCGTGCTGGCCAGCGTTGGCCAAATTGTTTATCTCTCTGCACATTTCAGTATAAAGTACATAGATAAATATAGAATTTGACAAGCAAATAAAGATTAGGTAATCAAATTGAATAGGTTTCTACATATCCGATAGCGGTGACGGAATGCCTTCTCTTTGAAGACCGGATCTATTGGGTGAAAGTAGTCCTTATAAAGGCGCGGGTGGCCAGCTTCTCGGTCGCGTTCATGATTGGCTTCGCGCCGCTTCGCCGAGCCACCTCTACGTGGAGGTACGAGGTACTGGTCGTACACCGTCTGTGCAACGGCCAGCAAAACTTCGATCTCACTGTCGGACTCCTCTTCAGACTGTGACTCGACGAAATTCTTGTAGAAAAACTCGATAGCCCTTCAACTGCTACCCATTTGTTAAAGTATACGGCTGTCAATGCCATGCCAACTCCCGCAGGGACTAGATAACATAAAAATGATCGGTGAACATACCCCAAGCGCGGTCAGCAAAAGACCGAGCCGGTTGTGCACGACGCACCACAGAGGCTATCGTGCGTATAGTACACAGGCGGCGGCCGAGCGGCGGGATAGACACGCTCAACTCCGGATATGGCGTGGCCTGCTGTGCTGCTCGGTATTGCAGGGGCGATGGCGGTAGCGGGCAATGGCAGTGACATCGGTTGTGCCTGCTCTGGCCGCGGATATTGAGGGCGAGGGTTTGGTGAGGGAGAATGCATCGTGTGCCACTGGCGAGACGGCCCAGGCGGATAGTGGAGGACGCAGGAGGACAAGCGCGATGTACGGGCCAACGCAACTGTGATCCAAATTTGGTGCATGGATGAGACAGTCCGTGCGAGTCGGTCTAGATGCGATGCGTTCAGACCGTTTGGGTTGTGCGGGTAGAAATGCCCTTATGCTCGTGACCTTGCTGCAATCACGAGGTGGATTGGGGGGGGTGACGGGGACGGGACGGGGGGCACAGTTAGATGGATCGCCTTGTTGTGTCCCCTAGTTTGCAAAAGCTAATAAAAAATAGGATGTCCCTCCCACAGTGTGTATACCTACATCCCCTTTATAAATACAAGACGAGCTGTCGTGTGTAACTTGGTACGGTAGCTCCTTATCCACAAATCAAAGGAAATACAACAAATATGCTTTATTACCCAAGAGAGCCGAAGCAAATATCATAAGCTGTGTTTCTCGTTCAGTACATATTTTCCTTGTAGTGGTTTGTGATGCTCAAGGTTTCTAGCCTTCAGTGAGTCTGCAAAACTGCTTGATGCATCTTTGTGGGAATGGGAGGCTTCAAAATGATCTGCGAGGAGAAAACATGCATTTTTCCTGCATTTGTCGACCACTTCGTCGGGAGGAGAGACCAGGGAAGCAAATATGACACTATGGCACGTCGATGACACAAGAGACTTGCTGATCAACTAGGAGACACCAGGCGATTCTTGCTCATCAGGGAAGAGGATGTGCTTCTCCATGCACGACAACCAGTGACAGAGCTACTCTGTCACCATGTCGACCTGCAGCTGCTCACCTATGTGGTCTTGTGTAGTTAACTTGTATACTAAGGAACATTTGTAAAAGAAGAGAGATAACTACTACTCCCTCTGTTTTAAAATATAAGATGTTTTAGATTTGTGAAAAAAGTGTATCTAGACCTATTTTAGTGTGTAAATTTATTTAGATTTGAAGTGAACCTACAACTAAAAAGAGTCTAAATACACTCCTTTCACAAAGCTATAACATCTTATATTATGGAACGGAGGGTCTACACACTAAAAGAGGTCTAGATACACTTCTTACACAAATCTAAAACATCTTATATTTTGAAACGGAGAGAGTAGTATCCAAGGGCTAATGAGATTTAGTTTTTAAAAGGTGTCACGCGTTCAGGACGGTGCAAGCCATAGGTTGGGGAATATGTGTAGGACCAAACACCCAACAACCGCTGGCCTGGGAGAATCCCTCAAAATGTACTGATTTGATTTGTGCTGATTGTAATCGTGCGATGGCTTAATGAAATTGCCCTAAAAATTTTACCACGGAATTCCTCCCGGAAAAATTAGCATGTTATATAGGTATATATCATTGCTCAAATTCCAAATCTGTAATAAATATTATATGTGTTTGTGTCCATTGTATATGTCAAATGACACAAGAGCGATACTATGATCCCGACAAATGAAATTTTTACAGCACATTCACATATTATAAGCCATTTTTTCTTAAGGAAATACTTATGTCGCAACTAAAACTAGCTAGACATGATACCAAGTGATACATACGGCATTTATTTTATTTATTCAACAAAAGCCGACTGGAGTCCTTGGCAACTTGGTGTGGAATGTGTCCAGCAGCTATGGAAGGAAAAGTTGCAACAAAGTGACTAGAAACTAAACAAATAACTAAGCCGATTAAAGGTGTTCCCCTTCTTCATTTTTTTACATCTTCTAAAATACTTAAAAGTGAATAATACAACCACATGTCAACAAAATTTAGCGCGTAATATTGAGATAGGGAATAAAGCTTAGTGGTTTGTCTTGTCTAAGGCAATTGATCAACCTTTGTTTCATTGCCTAGAGAATACACTTGGCATGGATTGAATTGTGCTTATGATGTTGGGTTGAAGGCCAAACATATTAGAATCATCTTGGAAAGTTTATTTTGTTGGAGTACAACTTATCGTCTCCCTTGAGACTTAGTAAACAACATTTGCATCTTTCCAACATAAATGCTTGTTTGCGTACACTACCTAGTCATGTCTATTTTTGTAGCTTTGCATTAATCTATGGCTCGTAATAGAATATCCATCTACAGAAAAAAAAAAAGGGCTCGTGAGGTCCTTTTACAAGGATTCAATAGGATTTCCATTGTTTTGGAAGAGCACATATGGTGCCAATCTGGATGTTAGAGAATGTGCTTGCATTTTTTATTACTTTTAGGCCGCTTTGTACTAATGTCGATGATTATTAATAGATCGGATATTTCGCAAAAAAAAAACTCCTCTGGTTTTTTTTTGCCGACTCTGAGTTCGTGTTGTGTTGTTCAGTTTGGTAATTGTAAGGTAGATGGGTGGTTATGCCCTTAACTCAGTTATATTTTTATTGGCCATTTTTATGGCTTTGCTATTGTGATGTGTTAGATACAGTTTATGAGGAACATTGTTTTTGGCCTTTCTAACATGTTTACTTTTACATATCTACAATATTGGCTGGCCTTAGTTTAGAACTTGCGGGGCACTAGGATAGTACCAAGAAGTGAGTAAGCTTGCTCCACAACATATTTTTCATTTATTGGCATTTAATAGAGTTGCCTACTATACTTCTGCAAATCTTATTTCATTGCTCCTATCTCTATTATATTATATACGGTTGACAAGATTCCCCTCTCTTTTAAAGAAAGAAAAGGGAAATAATTCTAGCAAGGTCCAAAGAGATAAAATGAGGAGAGAAAAGTCAGGAAGAACAATGTTAGCATAAAAGAGTAGACGACAGCCCTGACTAGTCATTCTGAAGAAATTTACCAACGCTACAACGCTATACCTCGAGCTAGCTAGGCCTTCAAATGCTAACAAAAGTTTCTAGGTACGTGAGGGCCTGCGTCTGCTCGCTAGTGCTGAAGTCTAGTGCTGGAAAATGGGGATAAGAGGTATTGGGAAAAACCAACAGACGGAGCAGACATATGTGCGGTGCAAGTCCAACCAAAAAATGGCGGACCTAACGATTACACAACCTAGCGTGCAGCGAAATGCTGTTAGGTTGACCTGGAAGTCATCGTTCACGGAGCAGATCTGATTGGGGTAATGCACCTGTACGGCTGTATCTTCCAAAACTTGTACGTACCTTCATTGCAGTTCTGACATTGCTTGTACACCCGGTTCCCCAAAGTCAAAAGAGCAATATGGTCTTTAGTCGCGGTAATTAGTCTCCAATCCTGTTTTATTTAGATTGGACGCTGAGATCTACACCCAACCTCGTGTATTACACACATATATCCCCATGTGTTACTATATGCGCGACACTTGCTTCGGTGTCCCCCGGTTTTTAAATTTGAACAACAAAAACTCGATACCGATTTGTTTTGAAGATCGTATGAATTCACATGAAGCCCATATGGTCCTCTTATATGTATACTCACCGTACATGTATACTCACGTGCCTGCGAGAGGCGGAAATCGAAAGGTATATAGCAGCAACAACAAAATTTCAAAACATGGCATTCAAAGACGTAGATCGCGATAACGGGAGGTTGAATCAGCCGGTAAGAATGTGGAGTATACTCAGCTCGACCGATTACACCTATGCGGAGATATACATAGTCTAGATATAGGTTTCGACCAGTCAAAATAAAACTGGTCCATGCAAACTTAAGTTTAGGGGGGGGGGGGGGGACACCGAAGCACACCTTGGCGACTTAAAACAAGTAGGTAAGACCTTAAGGCCCCGTTTGGCCAGGTCAAAAAATAAAAAGGCTCCGTTGACATCAAAGTATTTATAAAAATACTGAAGTATTAAATATTTTAAGGTGCTTGGATCGAATAAATATTATGATTCTAAAACTAAAATATTCTCCAAAGCTGTGTTTTGACATACTTTTTTTTTCTAAAACTGAGAAAGGAGAAAGATGTGTCTTGCCCTTTTTTTCTAAAACTGAGAAAGGAGAAACATTGAAGGTAAAATATTCTCCAAAGCTTATGTATTGGAGAAAGATGTGTCTTGCCCTTTTTTTCTAAAACTGAGAAAGGAGAAACATTGAAATATTGCTTAGCTCGACATTAAAATACGATGGTTTTTTTTTAACAATAAATATTATGGTGTTGACATACTTTGGTTTCAAAAAAACTGAGGTTCTAAACAGCGCCTTGTTAATGTTAGTTTTGTACTGTCACGTTGATGTACTTGAGTCGGATACGGTAGAGTCCACCGATCCCGTCTCTTCTATACCCCTCATGTATTTCTGCTATGTATGTGTACACCGTATGGAGGTTGTTCCCCTCCCATATATCAACACGCAACACCATCCAGGGAGAGGCGTCTTTCTGCCAAACTAACATGGTATCAGAGCTCCCTCTTTCATGACCTAGCCACCGAAACTGATCCACACACAAAATTCCTAGAAACCAAAAACCTTCCTCCCTCCATCCGTCTCCATGGCCTGCACCTCATCACCGCTATCATTGGCTGCGGCCCTAGGATCACCTCCCCACAAAACTACTAGCGCGGGAGAATTTCCTTCCATGGAAAGATCTCGTTCTCCCTGCCCTGTGTGGAGCGCGAGTCCTTGCACTTGTTGAGGGTTCCAAAGTTGCGCCGGCTGAAACTCCGGAGGTCGAGGACAAAGACAAAAAGTAGATCACCATGGAAAATCCTGGCTATGCCTCATGGATTACACGGGATCAGCAGGTGTTGTGGTTCTTGCTGAACCCTGCTATTACCGGATATCCTTGTCCATGTTACCCGGCTAGATACATCTGCTGAGGTGTAGACAGCCCTCAAGTCCCTCATTTTCTCTCCATCTCATTCGAGGATTCAGAGCTTGTGGTCCGCCCTCAGTGACTAGAAAGAAGGAATTCGCACAGCCACCAAGTACTTTAGGAAGATGAAGGCTCTCGCGTGTGAACTTTCTCCCATTGGAAAACCTCTTGATGATGGTGAACTGATTCGGTACCTGCTTCATGGACTTGATCACTCCTACAACTCCTGTGTCGCCGTTGTTAACGCAAACCCTGGTACAACCCTCGTTGATTTGTTCAGTCAACTTACTACTTATGGTTTGTGACAAGATGGTTCAGATGATCCCATGGAATTCACTTCCTCGGAAAATGTTGCTCGTCGTGGTGGTAACTCTCGGTCACAACCGCGTGGCCACCAATATGATCATGGTCGTCAGGAGGACCACGCATGCTAGGGCTACCGTGGCTATGATCATCCAAGCCAGGATGACCGCGACTATGATTGTCCATGCCAGGATGACCGCGGCTATGATCGTGGTCACACGGGTGACTGTGGCTATGACTGCGCAGGTCAAGACGGTCGCGGTTATTGCGGCTATGATTGTGGTGATAGACGTGATCTCTATAAAGATCATTTTGACGGTGCTCAACGGCGTCGTCCACATGGACGGGATGATGGTAGTCATCGTCATGGTCGAGCAGCTACTCCCTATGTTGATGTGACATGCCATATTTGCAAAATACATGGCCAATGATTGTTGGTGGAGGTACCAAGATGAAAACAATGATGATGGTGATAAGGGTGCTAACGTTGCATCCTATGGAGTGGACACAAACTGGTATTCTGATAATGGTGCTACAAAGCATATTGATGGCTAGTTGAGAAAGTTTTTCATCCACTACAAGTACACGGGACGTGATCGTGTCCACATGGTCGACGACAATAGTATGCAAATAGATCATATTGGTCATTCAATATTGCGTACTCCCCATAGTTCCTTACATGTTAAAATTGTTAGGAATAAGCAACTTGTGCAACTTGTATTATCTGGGGGCCAAAGGCCACAATATATAGTACATCTGATTTGAGGTACAAGAAGATAAATCTAGACAAATACGGACTCCTAGACCAATACTAATACGGACTCCTAGACCAATACTAATACACCTTAACACCCCCCCTCAAATGCAAAGCGTATGCAATAGCATTGCATTTGAAGAAGTGAAAACAAAACAAAACAAAAAATGATAATCCAAAATCCGCGTCTTCAAAGTGTCGCCATAGCATGAATAGTCTTCAAAACCTATAGAGTCAAGCCACAGTCGATCGAAGAAGAGATCGACACAGACCAAGAGGCGGTCAGAAGAATAGCACCGAAGAGTGAGGAAGAGAGAGCGGCGGCGGCCGGAGAGAAGAACTAGAGGAACTAGACGGAGGAGAGGATGGCGCCAAAAACAAAGGAGACGCATCAGAAGGAGAAGGTGGAGGAGTAGAGATAGCGAGAGATGTATCAGGAAAAAGAGAAAGAGGAAGTAGAGAGGGTGCCTCGACTGGAAACAGGAAGAGAGGTACCATCAGCCGTGATAACACGGACAAGAGAAATAAGAGAGCGAAGAGCAGAAAGAATAGAAGACGCAGAAGTCGAAGTAGAGCGGCGTACCAACAAAGACAAAGTCGGCGAAAGGCGGTCATAACCGCATGAAGAAGCCGCGAGAGTCGAAGTAGAGAGGCGTGCCAACAAAGACAAAGTGGACGAAAGGCGGTCATAGCCGCGTGAAGAAACCGCGAGTGTCGACGTAGAGCGGTGCGCCGACAAAGACAAAGTCGGCAAAAGGCGGTCATAACCGCGTGAAGAAAGCCACGAGAGTCGACATAGAGCGACGAAGTAAGGAAGGAAGGCTCGGAGAATTTAACGGAAGAAACACCGGCATGAATTACCGGAAAGGAAGAAACACCGGCATGAATTACCGGAAAGGAGCCAGCGACCGGAAGTTGCTAACGGCGGAGGCGGAGGCGGCGGCCGGGCGCGGCGGCGGGGTGCCGGGGCGAGCGGCGGCGGCGGCTACGAGGGAGAAAAAAAAGGCCTTACGGCTACTAGCTACGAGATGCGATGCCCCCGGCGGAGATTATGGAGATCGACCTCGCCGGGGGCGGCGCGGCGGAGGCGGTGGCTAAAACGTAGGCCAAGGAGCGACACGCTCTGATACCATGTTAGGAATAAGCAACTTGTGCAACTTGTATTATCTGGGGGCCAAAGGCCACAATATATAGTACATCTGATTTGAGGTACAAGAAGATAAATCTAGACAAATACGGACTCCTAGACCAATACTAATACGGACTCCTAGACCAATACTAATACACCTTAACAAAAATATCCTTCATGTTCCTAGCACATCCAAAAAATTGTTATATGTTCATGAACTTTCTCTTTATAATCATGTGTTTCTTTAGTTGCATCCACATTTTTTTTGATTAAGGCCTAGGCCACAAGTAGAACTTTGTTTAAGGGTCCATGTCATGGCGGTCTCTACATACTAGTGCCTTTGTCTATCGGGTCTCTCGAGCAAGATTTCATTACAATAAAATCGTCATCTTCCCTATGGCATCGATGTTTAGACATCCATCCTATTTTGTGGTGCAGCAAATCCGTAGGAAAAATAAAATTTCTTATGAGCCAGCAATAAATCCATACATTTGTGATCCTTGTTAGCTAGCTAAGAGTTATAAATTGTCATATCATGTCTCTACTAGTGTGTCCGATGTTCCTTTGGAACAATTGTTTTCTGATGTATGGGATCCAACACCTGTTTCTATTGGCAAACATTCATATTATGTAAGTTTTATTGATGATTTCAATACATTTACTTATATCTATTTACTCAAGAAACGTTCTGATGTTTATCAGGTTTTTCTTAATTTTGAACAATTAGTTGAACACAAATTTGATAGGAAGATAGTTAGCATGCAAACTGATTGGGGTGGTGAATATAGAAAACTCAATAGTTTCTTCTAGAAAGTTGGCATTACTCATCATGTTACATGTCCTCGTGCTCACCAACAAAATAGTTCTACTGAATGCAAGAACCATCACATTGTTGAAGTGGGTCTTGACTTACTTGCTCATGCTTTCATGCCTTTACAATTTTGGGATGAAGCCTTCCTTGCAACAACATTTCTCATAAATCTGCTTCCTAGTAGGGTTATAAACTTTGACACACCTATTGAGCATCTTCTTCATACGAAACCCAACTATGAGTCTTAGAATTTTTGGCTATGCTTGTTGGCCAAATCTCCTTCCTTATAACAAAAAGAACTTGACTTTAGATCCACACGGTGTGTGTTTTTGGGTTATAGTCCTCGTCATAAAGGAGTAAAATGTTTAGATACTTCAACAGGTCGTGTCTATATCTCTAGGGATGTAGTCTTTGATGAAAATGTCTTTCCCTTTGAAAATCTACATCCAAACGCTGACTCTCCTCTTCAAAATGAAATTCTTCTTCTACCTCCACATTTAATCTCTACCACATCAAATAATGGGTATTTACATGTTGATGATCAGATGTCTATGCCAATAGTTCTTGTTGTTACTAATCATGGCCAGTCTACCGTAGAACAAAATGTTATACCAGGTACTACAGAGGAAAATCAAGTTACATCACAAAATGTGATACAAAATGATGTTGAAATGGGCCCAAATAGCTCTTTTGTGAATTCATAAGTGGACAAATTCGATGCTGACTCTGATCAGGATTCTCCTGCCTCGGATCGCGCACACACAAATACCAAAGAAAATCATGTGTCTGATTCTCCTAGGACGATGCAGCAGTCGTTGCCACGTATGCGCATGCAGTGGTCCCCGTGATATACACCGTCTCCCGCGTGCGCATGCCCGGCTCGCGGTCTCCGGTGCGCCATGTGTAACATTGATGCTTACCCATTTCTGGCATCTTGATTCCAGATGGGGAGAGATGCTTCTATTAGGATGACTACGGGATTTGCATGGGTCAAGTCGCGAGCTTGTTCTAAAAACGTATTTCATTCTTGCTTACCTTCTTTCTAGAAACTCCTGGAATACGGTTAGAACTTATTTTTCTTCATAAATCTAGGGAGAAGCTGCTAGATTTCCATGGTCATCATTAGCTATGATCCTTTTATGCTCACGAACTTATTTATCCTTATTTGTGTGCTTGTGAATCTATTTATGCTACTCTATGTATGTGTGAGACTATGTGCTTATGGTATGTATGTGGTTATTATTGTGGTATTTTTATAATGGCTATATTTGTGATGGTCACATGGTTATTATTGTGTCATCTTCTATTGTTTCACCATTATATCCAAGTGCAAGGTATGCAATTTTGTTTCCCATCCTTGTACTTGCACTTTTCCATTGGTTGTAAAATATAGGGTTTTTTTATCCTACTATGTGTACTTGTATTCAAATGCAATTTAAATTGTGAACATATGTAGCATCTCTTCAATATTTTATATACCATATTGCTTTGTTCATATCATATATATTCCTTGCAAATCTATTGGGTTGTCATCAAACATCAAAAATGGGGAGATTGAAAGTGCATTTTCCACTATGATGGTATTTTGGGTGTTTGTTGTCAACGCAAGGATCTTACCGTCTACTAAGTGAGTATAGGTATCAATCAAATATGAGCACGAGACCGTGGTGTACCCCTAAAAATGTTGGAAGAATCATTAAGGACTTCCTAACTCTTTCCTTTCTTTTGTGTTTGTGTTCCATAGTCCGTACTAGCAAGAGGGGTTGACCAACGGTTGCAAAGGGTGAAATCATCACATAACAAACCTAAATCCACCCACAACAATCCTATGTTTGTTAGGTTAGAGACAATGGAATCTCTCGGTTGCCTCGATCGACAAAACGTGCTCACATAAATTCCACATGGGAATTTCCTATGTGCTCGGACCAAAATTTTCCATATATACACCGGAACTTCCGGGGTGATATTTCCGGACCGATTTATGGTGTGTGGTTGTCTGATGGGGGAAGACATGGTCTAGACATTGGGCAGGATATAATTATATATCTGCCCCAATGGGTATTCCGGTCTATTAACCTCGGAACTTCCGGTCTGTTAACACCGGAATATTCAGACTATCAAATTGTGCAATATTCAAATTTTGAGGAGGGGCTATAAATAGCCCCTCTTTCCCAAGTGGAGGCTGCTCTTTCCCCTCTCTCCTCCATGAATGTTGAGCTTAAATGCTCTAGATCTCTGTTTCTAGCCTACTAATCTTGATTCCCTTCGGGATAGGGATGGCAATGGGAAGGGTATGGGTAGGGTAGATCAATCCATACCCATATCTGTGTAGTAAATGAGTAGAAAACTTTACCCATACTCGTACCCGTTGGTACAAAACTTTACCTATACCCATACCCGATGGATACCCATACCCATTGGGTACCTGGAGGGTAGATCTAATAGTACACAAGTTATTCACAATTTTACATTCATCAATAGCATAGTTGATAAAAATAATCTCTACTTAATAATAGGTAGATTAGTACACAACAATTATCAGTGTTTCGCAATCTCATACTCATCTCTATAGCATCCTTGGCTGCATAGGTTGTAACTCTACAAGTAAATTTTACATGTCAGTTTAAACGGGTAGAGTATAAGTATAACCATGGATACAAGCCTATAGTCGTGCCTGTACCCGTAACTTAATGGGGGTATGGGTATTACCCATGGTAATAAAAGTATGCTCATACCCAGCCCATGTGGGTACCGTACCCGTGCCCGTACTCATGGGTAGTATTGCCATCCTTATTTGGGGATTTGTGTGAGAAGAACTAGACCTATATCCTCACCAAAGAGATTTGATTTCCCCCTTAATTCCATCATGCAACTTGTCTTGGGTTCTTGGAATCCTAGACGGAATCGGAGGTCCTCCGAGCTCGTGACATTGGTTGTAAAGCTTCGTGGAGTCATTTGGAGCCTCCAATTGAGTTGAGGATATAGCCCCAACCTTGTTTTAAAGGTTTTACTTGTGGACTTCAAGATCACCGCATAGTAGAACTTGAGCCCGCCTTTGCGGTGCACTCTCTAGGGAATTTGGTGGGGCCTTTGTGGAGTTGGTGGCCTTTCTCACGTCACACACCTCTAACGTAGACGTACTTTCACTAAAAAATAAGGAACTACGGGAATTACATACCTATGTCTACTCTTTGGTTACTTCTTTTCTTTACCTTTATTACATGCAATTACCTTGTGCTTTGTATCTTTGCTTGTTCTCCGTCTCTTAGGTTGTCGTTGTCATCTAGTTGCATATCTATACTGTCAAGCCTAATTTCAAAAAAAAAGAAACTAAAAATTGATAGTCTCCTCTGAATCGATGCTTTCACACTTTCACCTCGCACTCACCCATGATCGGCTCACGGCCAACCACTCGTCATTCCCGCTGGTTGCCGTCCGCCGTGATCATCGCAACTCCGGTGGTCATGGATCAACTCCGGGCGCCTTCACCTCGCGGATCAGTGCCGGATCGGTCTCCACCTTCGGTTCTTGTCGGCCCCTCCCGAGGCTGCGTGTGTGGAGGTCTCCGCCGGTCGTCTCCTGATCATGGCTTCGTAGCCGGACATGTCCGGCGATATTTATTTTCAGCGTTCATGTTCTCATGGTCGGCCCAAGCAGTCCGATTGTCTGGTGACGCCACCGTTGTGCCTGTAGCCTGCCGCCGAGCGTGCCACTGCCTGTACATATTTCGTGTGTACTCATGTACATACGCGTGCACGTACTCATGTACATACGCGTGCACCGTCATATGGATTTAATTGGGTCGTAAAGATATCTACAGGGCTACGTACAATTAATTAATTTATTCGGTATTTGTCAAAGATCATCGAGATAAAAACACTGATTGGGGTTCAACGTGCCTCCACCTCTTCTATTTATATACTTGGCAGATGTACAAACAAGTGCGTATACGTTTACATAATACAACACGTATACGACACGGTGACTTATTCTTAACCCTCCCCCTCAATCTAAACCGTTATTATTTACAAGGTTTAGATTGGTTCTAAAACGGTCTAACATCTGCCGTGTAGCTGGCTTGTTGAAGACATCAGCCAACTGATCACTAGAAGAGATAAACCTCACCTCCAAAGCGCCATCAGCAACTTGCTCTCGCACAATCTCGATATGCTTGGTTCGAGCGTGAAAGACTGGATTCGCTGTGAGGTAAGTTGCCCCTAGATTATCACACCACAAAACTGGAGTCTGCTGTTGGGAAACACCTAGTTCTGTAAGCAAAAAACTGACCCACATAGCTTCAGCTGCTCCATTTGCAAGTGCCTTGTATTCCGCCTCGGTGCTGGACCTGGAAACCGTGGGCTGCTTCTTCGAACTCCATGAAACAAGATTCGGACCCACGAAAACTGCAAAACCACTCGTAAAGCGTCTATCATCAACACATCCAGCCCAATCGGCATCAGTGAATATGCTAATATTCTGCTGGGATGACTTGCGAATGCGCAGACCAGTATCCAATGTCCCTTTCACATAACGCAGAATACATTTGACAGCCTCCCAATGAACTTCAGTTGGTTGAGAGAGGAATTGGCATACCTTATTCACCGCAAAGGAAATATCCGGGCGAGTGAGAGTTAAGTACTGCAGGCTACCAACAACACTGCGATATCGGAAAGAATCTTCTGTTCCGAGCAGGGCACCTGTATCTCGAGCAAGCCGCTCGGTTGTGACCATAGGAGTGGAAGTGGGGTTACAATGATCCATGTTTACCCGATGCAACAAATCAAGCGCATATTTGCGCTGCATAAGTGTCATGTCCCCTGAATTGTACGACGCTTCCAATCCAAGAAAGTATTCCAGAGTGCCCAAATCCTTGATAGGAAAAGTGTCCGAGAGGGAACGAACAAGACCGTCAACTGCCACAGAGGTAGATCCAACAATAATAATGTCATTCACATAGACCATCATGAATACTTGGACACCAGCCTGATTGAAGATAAACAAAGTCGTATCGGCTTTTGAGGGAACAAAACCAAGCTGAACCAACCGAGCACTCAAGCGAGCATACCAAGCGCCAGGAGACTGCTTAAGACCATAGATAGCACGCTGCAATTTGCATACGTGTGTCGGATACCGAGCATCCTCAAAACCAGGGGGCTGCTTCACATAGACATCCTCAGACAGGAAACCATGAAGGAAAGCATTACTCACATCAATTTGACGAAGAGTCCATCCTCGAGAGACTGCAAGGGAGAGAACCAAGCGAATAGTTGCAGGCTTCACCACTGGGCTGAACGTATCACCATAGTCAATGCCATGTTGCTGCGTAAATCCGCGGGCAACAAGACGAGCCTTGTGCTTCTCAACGGAACCATCAGGACGATGCTTAGTCTTGAAGATCCATTTGCTGCTAACAATATTTGTGCCAGGAGGACGAGGAACCAGCGTCCATGTTTGCGTCTGAGATAGAGCAAAAAATTCCTCTCACATCGCTGCACGCCACTCCGGTTCCTGAAGAGCATCCCGATGAGATACCGGGGCTGCAAAGAGAGCACGCCTGCGCAAATCATATCGTACTGTGCCATCGGTGTAGGTCTTCTCGTTACGTGTATTGTCATGGAGACGCGTCACCATGCCATGACCAGGGACTGATGACGAGGTCGCACCATGACCAGGAGCACGTGCAGGCGACGGCGTGTCAGCTCCATGCTGGAGCGGAGACGCGGGGGCTGAGTCATGCGACCCGGCGTGCGGCGATGATGATCGACTGGGAGGAGCCGACCCATGCAGCGTCGAGGCAGCAGCTGGCTCGGGCGAGCTACGAGCAGCAGGCTCGGGCGACCCTGAGCGTGTGGCGCCCGCCTCAGGCGCTTCTGTAGAGGGTCCTCGGGTAGGGGTATGGACATGCACGTCGATCACACCAGGAACCTGCACATGCAAAGCATCATCTCGAGACAGTAGGTTAGTAGACAAATAGGAAAGGTCGTATGGCCGCACATGATCAATCGTAGCCGGTTCAGACTCAGGGAAAGTGATGGCGTGCCGAAGGGTAGGAATATCTAGGGTAACTCCGGGAGTGGCAAACGGGAAGACCGACTCATCAAAGACAACATCTCGAGATATGTAAATACGACCGGTAGAACGATCGAGACACTTATAGCCCTTATGCATAGGACTATAGCCTAAGAAAACACACATTTTCGAGCGAAACTCAAGCTTATGCGCGTTGTACTTGCGAAGACTAGGCCAGCACGCGCAACCAAAGATACGGAGAAACTCATAGTTCGGTTGAGTTTTGAGAAGACGGAAAATAGGAGTATCCTTGTTAAGAACTGGAGTAGGCATGCGATTAATCAGATAACATGCTGTCAAGAAAGCTTCGTCCCAAAAACGCAAAGGTAGAGACGAATGGGCAAGTAAAGCGAGACCGGTTTCGACTATGTGACGATGCTTGCATTCGGCAACGCCGTTTTGCTGGGAAGTGTGCGGGCAAGACACACGATGAGACACGCCGGTACGCTGAAAATATTGATGGAGCCGATGGTATTCACCGCCCTATTCGGACTGAACGGCCTTGATTTTGGTATTGAGGAGAAGCTCAATATGAGCCAGAAAGGCATAAAACACATGTTCAACATCAGATTTGTGCTTAAGGAGATAAACCCAGCAAAAACGAGAGTAGTCATCAACGAAGCTAACATAGTACTTAAAACCACCAGAAGAGGCCACGGCAGGACCCCATGATGGCTCAATGCACGGCGCCCAGAAAAATGCTTGATGGCGGTGTTGATGTAGAGCTCGTTGGGAACCCCAAGAGGAAGGTATGATGAGCACAGCAGCAAGTTTCCCTCAGTTATGAAACCAAGGTTTAATCGAACCAGTAGGAGCAAGGAAACACCTCAAAGGTGTTACTAGCTGAGCTTTGGCAGGGCGCCCTACCGGTGCTAGTAGCAACGTGGAGACCTGCACAACATAACCACGGAACTTTGTCCCCAACTTGCGATGAGGTTGTCAATCTCACCGTGTTTTGCGGAAAACAAAGGATTAAACGTATCGAATGGAAAGAAGTAAAAGTTTGTAGCAAGAAAACACAAAGCATAAACAGTTTATAGATTGTATGTAAAGTAAAGGACTGGGATCCATAGTTCACTAGAGGTGGCTCTCCTTAGATAGATAACATGCTGGGTGAACAAATTACAGCGGGGCAATTGACAAACACTGAGAAAGCAATACATGCATATACTAATCATCTTGACTCCTTTGAGACTTGATTGGGCATTACAACATAATACATAGACCGCCATCCAACTGCATCTATGACTAATAATCCACCTTCAGGTTATCATCCGAACCCCCTTCAGTATTAAGTAGCAAGCAATAGATTATTGCTTTATGAACTGCGTGTAAAGTAAACAATACGATTGTTCTATGAACAAAGGATTGTTGTTTTCTCCCTAGTAGCAATAGCACATCTAGTACCTTAGAGATTTTTGTCACTTCCCTAGATTACCAGAGGCATGAACCCACTATCGAGCATAAATACTAACTCTTGGAGTTGCTAGCATCTACTTGGCCAAGATAGCTACTAACAACGGAAAGCATGCAAGATCTCAAATAACAAAGACATGATAGAATCAATAATCAATCTGAAATAGCATCTCAATATCCATCGGATCCCCGCAAACACAACATGTATGAATTACAAATAGATGATCTTGATCATGAACGGAGCTCAGAAGATCTAAACATGAAAGCACAAAGGAGGAGAACCAGCCATCTAGCTACTACATGGATCCGTAGTCCAAGGATGAACTACTCACGCATCACACCGGAGGCTTGCATGGTGATGAAGAAGGCCTCCAGGGTGAATTCCCCTCTCCGGCAGGGTGCCGGGAAGAGCTTCAGATCCCCCCCGATCTAGGGACAGAGACGACGGCGGCTACAGACACTTTCGTGGATTTTTGATCGGGTACTTAGGGTTTTCGTCCCGAGGGCAACTTATAGTCGGAAGGGGAGGCCGAGGGGGTGCCGAGAGCGGCCACACCACCCCCTGGCGTGGGCCAGGCCTGGCCGCGCGGCCAGGTGGTGTGGTGGCTCCCTGGCCCTTCTCCGTCTCGTATTCTGGCACTTGATCACTTCCGGAAAACTAGGCACTTTGGCTTTTGCCCCGTCCAATTCCGAGAATATTCATTTTCTGACTTTCCTGGAACCAAAAACAGCAGAAAACAGGCAGCTAGCATTGTGGCTCTTGTTAATAGGTTAGTCCAAGAAATCACATGAAAAGTACTCCAAAGTTGGAACAAAACATAAGAAAGTGGATAAAACCAAGCATGGAACATCAAAAACTATAGATACATTTGCAATGTATCAACATCCCCAAGCTTAACTCCTGCTCGTCCTCGAGTAGGTAAGTGATAAAAAGAAATAATTTTTGAGGTGACATGCACCATCAAAGACTTTATCAAAGTATTTGCAAAATACTCAAAGTTGGGATCATAGTACTTCAATCATAACATGAAAGACAAAGTTCTAGCAATAATCAAAGATACTATGATGCAACATGAAAAGGCACAAACAAAAGATTCATGAATAACAATGCTTTGCAAGACGTTTGTTTGTTTCACATAAAGAAAACATAACATAATAGTATTCAGCTTGTCCCTCAATAGAGTAGCAAATATAAATGCATAGGACACCTTCAAAGTTTATAAGAGTGACTAGATACAATAGTTTAAAACAAGCAATATCAAAGTATGCATCAATCAACTAATCTTGGGACAATGCACATAGAACTAAGAATGGCCACTATGCTCTCAAAGTAGGTGCATAAAGATAGAATGTGGAGACTCAATATAATGGTGGAAGAAAGGCCTTTGTAAAAGAAAGTAGGGATTCAAGTCTCATAAAGAGCTTCCAAGAATTATGGTACTTATAGATTTCAACTCTCATTGCCCCTATCATAAGCATCTTGAAGTGATTAAGGTTAAAGTGAACAAACTATGGTGTACATGCTTAACGACGTATAAGTCAGAAATCTCATGTCCCTTGTATACAAGGGTCGCTCCTCATGCTACTCAATTTTAGTCACCGTTAAGTTCTTGTCATCGTAAGTATATGTGTATCATTGAGAACCGCCAACGGGGTACCCCTTGCCCGATGATATGAAAGAATCCCCATATCAAAATGACAAGGCAAGCAGACAACGAGCATCTCAGCATTCTTCTTATTTACCATGGGAATATGGTGCTTTTTCTCTCTTTCCTCTTTTCATAGTATCTCTTTTTTTCTCTTTTTCTCTTTTTTCTCAGTATAGGACTCTTTTTTTATAAGAAGAATGCTTCATAGACAGCTCATTATGGTTACGCTGCAGGTTTCCACCATGTCAGCATGGATTAGACCAGCGGCCCAGGAGTTTCTCTAACACATATACATAACTCCATGGACTTACAAGCTCCCCTTTCATTTCACACCGACAACATCCATATACAAAAGAGCATGATATCAACTAGGTACAAGTACCAAGTGCAATGTTGAAAGTGTTCCCCATGAAAGCATGGTTCTGCTAATTCCCAACAAATAAGTGCAAGCATATACAACATAGAAGACACAATGGTTCAAGTTTATTAAGGGCAAGTAAAGTAAAGTGTGCCATCAAGTTTGTGAGAGCTTTAATCACTAGTTTTTTCATAACAAGTGGAAGGTAAACAAAAGCATGAATATACTTGGAATAGCATAAGCTAGTAGGTAGGTATGGTGGACTCTTTGGAATAACTTGGTTTAGGGAGTTGGATGCATGAGTGGAACTCATACTTTGTTGTGGAGGCTAGCAAAAGACTGGGAGCGACAAACAAAGAGAGCAATAATAGCCATAATCATGCAGAGTGACAAAACATAATTGATCAAAGCATAAAGTGATACTACAAGTTGAAAACTAAAGGATCATAAAGGCTATGGTGACTTGAGACAGTCATAACATGGTGTGAGCATGTGGCAAGTCAACCCAAATAAAGCATCAAAGGAGAATACCACTATACTATGCTTTAATATGCTAAAACAACGCATGATTCATCCAAGGCACATTAAGCAATCTCAATTGTTTATAACAAGTCATGCTACAGCAAAGAATACTAAGCATAAAGCCAAAACAATATCGAGCATGACATGACAAAGCATAGGCCACAGTCAAAAACGAGCTCTTTTTACGACATAAGCATAAACTTTCCTACTCTTTTCCAAACCAAACCAAACTATTTGTAAACCAAAGTGTGAAAGAGGGGTCCAACTAACTTATTCAGAAAACTAAGCAAAGCAAGCAAACTAAAAAAAACAAAACGAAAACGAAAAAGAAGACGCTCCAAGAGAAACACAATTGTGCACGAAACAATAAAATGAAGCGTTTGGAAGAAACCTGAAATTTTTATTGATGAAGAAGGGGATGCCTTGGGCATCCCCAAGCTTTGACGCTTGTACTTCTTGGATATTTCTTGGGGTGACACGCGTGGCATCCCCAAGCTTGAGCTTTAGTCTATCATTCATCTCGTTACTCATTCCTTCCATACGCCTGAAATTTTTACTTCATACAAAACTTCACACAATCTCATTAGCAACATTAGTGCACTTAAGATAAATAATTCTCAAGGTTCAGTTCTAACACCAAATAAACTTCCATTAGAACACTAGCTACTGTAGCACTTCCCTCAAAAAGCTCAATTTCCCAAAGGAACTCAAGAAGGAACTAACAAGAAGCAAATGCAGAAAATGGCACAAATCTGTCAAAACAGACCAGCAGGTAAAGACGAATTTTTTCGAAGACCTTCTGTTGATCAAATCAAAAAGTGTTGAACTAACGAAAGTTATATAACAACCTGGGGCAGAAGCACAAAACATTACAGCTCAATCCGACGCACAGAGCTCTCTCAGGAATTTTACGGTGAAGCACAGAAATCTGTTTCGGGACAGCAACTTTCCTAATCATTAGTTCACTCTCATTAGAGGTTACTCTTGGCACAAAAAGCAAATAAAAAGGATAAGGAGATATTATTACAGAGGTAATAACTTTCAAGACTCAACTAAAACTCTTGGGTTATCTCCCAACAAGTACTTTTCTTTAACGCCTTTAAGTTAGGCATAAGAACCAAAGAAAAAATCAAGTGTTCTCAAATGAAGAAGCATTAAGGCCAACTTTCTTGCCCTTACCTCTCTTATTTTTATTCTTAACCTTGGGGAAAATATGATTGTTTGGTGGAGAAGAAAGGTGCATGTTCCCCTTTCCCACATCTATTATTGCTCCAAGGAGTCCTAATAGGGACCTTCCAAGTGTAATTTGTCCTTTTCCTGCACATTCAATAACAAGATAATCAATAGAAATCATTTTCCCAAGGATCTTTGTAAACACTCCTTCAGCTATTCCAAGAGGTAATATGGTAGTATTTTTGGTGAGAGATATTTCTTTTCCTCCTTCAACGAGCCCCCAAAGATTCAGAGATTCATAAATAGCTTTGGGCATAAGACAAAATTCAGACATGATATCACAGCGAGCTTGAAAAGTTTCAGTGTTTATCTCAATCTTTACTGTAGGGAACCACTTTGATGGTTCAGAGTTTATTGGAACATAATCATGTTTCTCCCTAAGCGTATTATAGCACCCTTCTAATCTAGTAGTGCTAGCCTCAAGAGTGTCCAACCTAGCAAATATTTTTGCGAAAGAAGTATCTGTTTGGCTAGGCAAGTTGTAAGTGAGGATTAATTTCTTTATAGCATTAATGGCATCATCCTCATTACTTTGGAGGAAATCTCTTCCCACAATAGCATCTAAAGCATATCTATAGCAAAGAGCAATCCCAAGGTAAAAACTGCTAAGGAACAATCCTTGAATCATTTTAGGCTCAGTCTTTTCATGTAGATCAGAGATTCTAGACCAAGCTTCCTTAAAACTTTCCTCAATTCCCTGTTTAAAAGTGAGAATCATTTCCTCGGGTGACATAGTGATTGGAGCAAGGCTAGACATAGTGGCAACTCAAGATAGGAACTAATTTTTTTGTGTTTTTAAATAAGAAAGCAAACAAGTAAAACTAATTTTTTGTGTTTTTTGAAGAACAAAACAAGCCAACAAAGCAAAAAGAAACTAAGCAAAACAAAACCAACAAAGTAAAGAGATTGGTTATGAGGGACTCCCCTTGTGAAGATGTCCTTGACTCCCCGGCAACGGCGCCTGAAAAATCTTTAATGGCGTGTAGTTGACGTGGGAGTTTCTTCTTCTTCGTTCCCCGGCAACGGCGCCAGAAAAATGCTTGATGGCTCAATGCACGGCGCCCAGAAAAATGCTTGATGGCGGTGTTGATGTAGAGCTCGTTGGGAACCCCAAGAGGAAGGTATGATGAGCACAGCAGCAAGTTTCCCTGAGTTATGAAACCAAGGTTTAATCGAACCAGTAGGAGCAAGGAAACACCTGAAAGGTGTTACTAGCTGAGCTTTGGCAGGGCGCACTACCGGTGCTAGTAGCAACGTGAAGACCTGCACAACACAACCACAGAACTTTGTCCCCAACTTGCGATGAGGTTGGCAATCTCACCGTGTTTTGCGGAAAACAAAGAATTAAACGTATCGAATGGAAAGAAGTAAAAGTTTGCAGAAAGAAAACACAAAGCAGAAATAGTTTATAGATTGTATGTAAAGTAAAGGACCAGGATCCATAGTTCACTAGAGGTGGCTCTCCTTAGATAGATAACATGCTAGGTGAACAAATTACAGCGGGGCAATTGACAAACACCGAGAAAGCAATACATGCATATACTAATCATCTTGACTCCTTTGAGACTTGATTAGGCATTACAACATAATACATAGACCGCCATCCAACTGCATCTATGACTAATAATCCACCTTCAGGTTATCATCCGAACCCCCTCCAGTATTAAGTTGCAAGCAACAGATTATTGCTTTACGAACTGTGTGTAAAGTAAACAATACGATTGTTCTATGAACAAAGGATTGTTGTTTTCTCCTTAGTAGCAACAGCACATCTAGTACCTTAGAGATTTCTGTCACTTCCCTAGATTACCAGAGGCATGAACCCGCTATCGAGCATAAATACTAACTCTTGGAGTTGCTAGCATCTACTTGGCCAAGATAGCTACTAACAACGGAAAGCATGCAAGATCTCAAATAACAAAGACATGATAGAATCAATAATCAATCTGAAATAGCATCTCAATATCCATCGGATCCCCGCAAACACAACATGTATGAATTACAAATAGATGATCTTGATCATGAACGGAGCTCACAAGATCTAAACATGAAAGCACAAAGGAGGAGAACCAGCCATCTAGCTACTACATGGATCCGTAGTCCAAGGATGAACTACTCACGCATCACACCGGAGGCTTGCATGGTGATGAAGAAGGCCTCCAGGGCGAATTCCCCTCTCCGGCAGGGTGCCGGGAAGAGCTTCAGATCCCCCCCGATCTAGGGACAGAGACGACGGCGGCTATAGACACTTTCGTGGATTTTTGATCGGGTACTTAGGGTTTTCGTCCCGAGGGCAACTTATAGTCGGAAGGGGAGGCCGAGGGGGTGCTGGGAGCGGCCACACCACCCCCTGGCGTGGGCCAGGCCTGGCCGCGCGGCCAGGTGGTGTGGTGGCTCCCTGGCCCTTCTCTGTCTCGTATTCTGGCACTTGATCACTTCCGGAAAAATAGGCACTTTGGCTTTTGCCCCGTCCAATTCCGAGAATATTCATTTTCTGACTTTCCTAAAACCAAAAACAGCAGAAAACAGGCAGCTGGCACTATGGCTCTTGTTAATAGGTTAGTCCATGAAATCACATGAAAAGTACTCCAAAGTTGGAACAAAACACAAGAAAGTGGATAAAACCAAGCGTGGAACATCAAAAATTATAGATACATTTGCAATGTATCACCCCACACATCAAAATGAACAAGCTCAAGAGGCATAGTGGTAACACGCTGAGACAAATTATATGATAATTGATGACTTTTGGCACGCTGACATGCATCACAAATCGAAGAAGTATCAACTGGAGCACAGGAGAAATCATGGTTCTTAACAATAGTTTGCACTACATTATTTGTAGATGACCTAGACGCTGGTGCCACTGAGACGATGTAGTCTTAGCACCGGACAAAGCATGATGAGATGATGACGCGCGACTAAAAGGGATGGGGTAGAGACCGCCATAGCTTCTACTGTGAAGCAGAGCTCTCCGGGTGGCCTTGTCCTTAACACAGAAAAAATGACGATGAAACTCAACAAAGACATCATTATCAGAGACAAGACAATATACTGAAAGGAGATGTTGATTAATGTGCGGGACATGGAGAATATTTTTCAGTTGCAAAGATGAACCAGCTAAAGAGGAATGACCAATGTGTTCAATAGACAAACCTGCCCCATTGGCCACTTGGACCTGGTCCGTCCCGCCATAACGCTCTTGCAGGTGAAGTCGCTGAAGATCGTTCATCAGATGATCCGTAGCCCCGGTATCCATGATCCAGGCCGGAGGAGCATGAGAACCCGTCGAGGCAGAGTTCCCAGAGCGCTGGTTGTTGGCACGTACGAAGTCGGGGTTGAAGCGATTCCGACACTCCTACGCGACGTGCCCCCAGTACCCACATATTTGGCACTGAGGACGTCCGCGGTTTCCTCCGCCGTTGCCGTTGTTGTAGTTAGGGCGACCGTGGCCTCCACCACCTCCGCCACCACCGGTGGGCTGGCCGTAGCCGCCCGAGTGCTGGCCATAGGGCTGACCGTAGCCGCCCGAGTACTGGCCGTAGGGCTGGCCGTAACCGCCGCCAACAGGGGTCTGACGACCTCCATTGCCGCCACCGTAGCCGGGCTGGTAGGCACCAACCGGGGGTGCTGCAGGGGCCGGCGGGAAAGTGGGCGCACGTGGCCACGAAATACTGCCACCAAAACCGCCAGGACGAGAGGCAGCGTTCGCGGAGGAAGACCACTCCACGGTCTCGGCCTGCTGTGCCTGAAGCGCCTCAAACGAGAGGACGTGAGAGTAAAAGTCTGCATACGAAACGGAGATGTTACCGACGGTGAGGGCGTCGGCGATGGAGTTGTAGGCGGGGCCGAGGCCGGTGATGATGTAATCGACGAGCTCGTCGTCGGTGATGGGGGCGCCAGCAGTGTCCATGGCGTCGGCAAAGCCCTTCATGACGTGCATATACGCGGCAGCCGACATGTCCCCCTTCCTCGTCGTCTGCAGTTGACGACGGATGTGCCTCACGTTGGCACGGTTCTGAGCACCAAACATGGTGTGGACAGCCGACCACACCACTGCGGAGGTCTTGCAGCCGATGAGTTGCGTGGCGATGTTCTCCTCCATTGAAGAGAGCAGAACGCCGAGTACTTTCTGATCTAGTCCCCACCAACGCGCATACTCGGGGTTGGGAACGATCGTGGCGGCATCACCGGTACCTTCGGTGATCGTCTTCGCCGGAGCGGGCACGGAGTTGTCGAGGAAGCCGTGCAGATGGGCGCCGCAGATGGGCGGCAGCACCAGTCCTCGCCACAGCATGAAGTTGGCGCTGTTAAGGCGGACGGCGGGAGGAGTCACCACCACCGTCGAGGTGGAGGGTCCCGCCGAGGCGAGCGGAGAGATGATGGGGCCAACGAGCTCCGGGCTCGTGGATGCCGAGGCCGCCGCGGTGGTCATCGCGGAAGAGGTGGACATCGCGTGGACGAAGGAGCTGCATGCGGGCGAGGGTGCGGTGATGCGATCGCGATCGCGAGAGGCGGCGGCGGCGGCGGTGGACTCGGCTCTGATACCAAGATAAAAAACACTGATTAGGGTTTCGTGGTAGGCAACGTGCCTCCACCTCTTCTATTTTTTTTTTGCGGGGGTCCACCTCTTCTATTTATATACTTGGCAGATGTACAAACAAGTGCGTATACGTTTACATAATACAACACGTATACGACATGGTGACCGTTTCTTAACACATCGTACACTTAATTACAAAGTGGTATCGAGCGATTCTTAATGGTTGTTGTGTTTTAGTCTGGAGGAGGGATTTGTCATGAAACAAACAACTTTAAAATTAAGAGTCGTATTACTCTTGCATCTAAGTGAGGTTTTTTTTTCCAGAGTTCTATATATTTCAAAATATATTTATTATTCAACTTTTATAATTTTTGGTGCATCTACTCGTATGGGGCAAAACACCACATCCTGCTCTTACTTACTATCCAACAGCCAACTCATAATAAACTTCTGTGTTTCGTATGTAGAACGAAGGAGGGTTCAACTGCACTCGTTCTCTCCCAGTAGAGCTTTCATTTCCCGTCTCTTGCGGATGCCGACTCGGAGACGCCAAGCATTGAGGGCCAAGTCTGGTAGAAGAGACGCGAAGAAACACTGGATCGAGTGGCGCCAGTAGGGGACACATCTTGCCTCATAACCTATGCAGTGAACACCGGCTTTGGCATACTCCTCCGGCGATGGTACGAACAACGAATCACTGTTAACTCGGGACATCTTGGTGGCGACGTACAACGGTATCTGCACACCAGAACTCATAGTGAGATCAAAGTGACGCGTGTTGAGAACTGCTAAAGTAGAGCGAGGATGCTCAGCAAGTGAAGCCGAACACAAGGGTACGGTTTCATACAAGTTCTCATCCACCCTATAAATTTGGCAATGTTATACATTCCGAGAAGTTTCTACCAGTATCTTTCTACTTGGATGGACTTAAATGCCATACATGCTGTACCTGCTAGTCTTAGCTTTTATGTGCTATTTTTTCCTGTGTAAACATAATTGGGGTAAATGTAAAAAGTTACAAAAGCATGCACAAAGATTAAGATAACTAGTTTAAGTTTTCTTGCGGGTAATAACTAATTTAAGTTAATCCTTCAAAAAAAACTAGTTTAAGTTAAATTCAGTGTGTATTTTTACAGCACGAGCTACACGTAGCTCGTATTTTAAAATAAAAATGGCACTTTAAAGTTTGAAAAAACTCGTAGATGTAGATAATGATCTCTTTTATAATGTGCAAAATACAAACTCTAAATATGGCATGACGTCTTTGGGGGTATTGAAATGTTGCACTGTTCCAACTTTTAGATGTCAAATTTGTCGTTTTTGCGCAGGCAAAAACATAAGGTATTTGGAGTTGATATTCTGCACATCGATAGAACACTTCGTCATCACCATCTAGGATTTTTTGTTTGGAAGTTTCTTAAAACTTTAAAATGCTTTTTTTGAATTTTATTAAGAACCGAGCTATGTGTAGCTTGGATTAAACTTGTGGTTTCCAAAGTTGAATTTTGATAAGTAAGAAACAAAACCTTCGTTATGCTTGCAAGAAGGTAATCTGGAAAGTGGTGGTACACAAATAAATACGAGTACCTGACACTGCAGGTCCACTTCATATTGTTTATGTTCAGTGCTTAGACTTCGAGAAAATTTATCAATATACCTGTCAGGATGGCCAGCAAAAGTTAGAAGTAGTATAACATGTTAGGGTCTTATAAATTTTGATGTATGCAAATGCATTTTCTAACTCTATGTTATGAAAACGTATATTAATCTTGAGTCCTGACTGAAGATAAATTTGAGGTCATATGCATCACTTTGATGCAGAGGCCGGGCTGCCCATTTACGTAAAAAAATCTTGAATCCCAACGATCTATTTCAACATTGAGATTAGTAAAATGACATATCAAGTAATTCTTTTTGTTAAAGATAAGTAGAACAAAATTATCTTTATCTACCAAAAATAAATATACTTTGGAGAAATACGACGATCAAAATTCAAAACTTCCACTGTATGACTTACTAATTAATACCAAGTACACCCTCTGTTTCATAATATACAATATTTTAGGTTTTGCGAAACGAGTGTATCTAGACGGCGCATGCCCCACCTCTGACCTCTGAGGTTTCCTTCTCCACCTTCACTTTCTCCTCTCACCTCTGCGGCCTCGCCTCCTCGTTTCACTCCCAAATCATGGCGCTCTGCCCTCCTGTTGCCATTTCTGGCCTTTTGCCCAAATTAACGGAAGAGGAGGAAGAGGAGTATTGCTTGTCAATTTCAATGGTTTGTATAATATCCCCTTTAATAAAAATTTAGGTTCATCTTATTTTCTTCATCCAAGTTCATCCAATGCTCTCTCAAATTTTCCATAGGTTTGATATCTCTCTCAACTTGATTGGAAGCTAGGAGAAGAACAGAGGGATTGCCGGCAGCGAACCCCCGTCGGGCTGTCTGGACTTGTTTCCTTCTCACGGTGACAAGCAACTAGCTCAGTTCGATCTTGTACCTGATGACGTACATATGTCTTTTTTTTTCAATCTCTCACGGCGAGATGTTTTGTCCTTGGAAAATATCGTTTTTTCTTGAATTTAGCACCGGAGCCAATATGACGATTACTTTGAGAGAAAATACTTCTATTTTAAAGTTGTTAGGGAACACGTACGCATGCCTATAAGTTTTTTCTTGAATTTAGCACCAGAAATAAGAAGGTGGCAACACGTACGCATGCCTATAAAATTCAGCCAAGAAAATAGGGAATTAGGGATTACTTACGCTTTGCTCGCCGCGTACACAGCGTACAACGGGAAAGCCGGCAGAACGACCGACGATCCGGACCCGACGTTGATGACGGAGCCCCTCCGTCTCCTCACCATCGCCGGCACGACAGCACGCGTGATCCGCGTGGCCGCCTCCACGTTCACCCGCACCACCGCCTCCCAGACCCGAGTGTCCACCTCGTGGAAGTAGCTGGCGCCAGGATATGTCGCGCCGGCGTTGTTCACCAGGATCCCCACGTCCAGCCCCTCCACGGCTGCAGCCACCGTCGTGACGCCCCGAGACATTTCGTGAGTGTCCCCGCCGAGGTCGAACACCACGCTTCTAACCTTGCAGGATGGCGCAGCCTTCTGGACCTCCTTGCCGACATGGGAGAGCTTGGTGGCGCCGGTGACCACTGTTAGAGTATACGTCTATGCGGTAATCGAGGTAGTGTAGGATAGTTAGGGCTCTAGCCTAACTTGTCTTGTACTCCAAAATGATCCCCTGTACGCGTATATATACCCGTCCATGAGGCTCAATAATCCATCCATCATATTCCGCCAATCTCTCTCCCTCTCTATCCTTATACATGGTATCAGCCTAATCACGATTCTTCTACCCTAGCCGCCGCCCCTCTCCCCCAGACGCCGCCGGCTCCCCCGCCACCAAACCCTAGTGCCGCCGCCCGCCATGGTGTCGCGCTAGCCGCCGCCCCCGGGGAGGTCGATCTCCATGATCTCCGCTGGGGGCCGCGCAACCCGTACGCAGGGTTCGTCCGCCGATCCGTGATCGGCTGCCCTGTAAGTCTATTTGTCCGATCTCTTGATCGGTTTTATTTTTTGATTTACCGATTTTAGATCGGATTGAGTCGCACACCGTCGTCGTCATCGCCGTGCCTCTACTCCGACCATCGGCATCGACGATCTACCGCGTCCGTGCGTCTGCCATCTGCGCCGCAGCACCTGCTTCGACAGGCTATCGCGGCCTCACGGCAGGCTGTCGCGCCCCACGGCCGGCTGTTGTGGCTTCCTCGGGAGGCTGTCGTGGCCGACCCTCCTCGGATCGTCTTCGTCGTCATCGCCCGGGACTGCACGGACAACGCCGCCATCGACTCCGATCTACGCATCGTCCACGCCATGGTGCATACGGCGCACCGTCGGTCTGATCAACCGGTCCCGCGCCCGTCTACGCCAAGCACGTCCCCGAGCACGCGCCTGCCACCGATCGAGCTACGGGTTGCCGCTGCATCGCCCCTTCGGGTCGCAGCGCCGCCGCCTTGGTCTCCGCCTATCGGCTGCCAACACGCCTCACAAGCGCGTACGCGCCGGTGGCCTCCAGCTGCTGCCCCGACTCGCGACCTGCAGCCACGCCTTCGGGCCGTGGCATTGCTGCGCGCAGTCTACTTCGTCGTGCCCGTGCATCGACGCCCTCGGCCTCCACCGCGCCCTCTCCTACGGCGCGGTTCGACGCCGTCTACGCCCGTCTTCGTCGCCTCACCCGGTCCCACGGCGCCAGGGCCTGCGACACCGTCCGCGTTGACCTCGTCCGCGTCGACACCGTCCGCGCCTGGATCTACTTCGAGCACCGCCGCCGCGCTCCACTAGGTAACCTGCAGGCTAACTTCTCGCCATCGCAGGGCCAGCCGACTACCCCGCGCCCTCTAGGCGTCCAGCATGAGCACTCAGGCCGCTGCTGGTCCGTCACCTTCTACATCTTCGACTGTCTCGACTTCGTCGCCCGCGTCATCGCCTCGTCCCCGTCTGCACCACTTGCTACTCTACTCCGAGAACCGTGGGCAGGGTCGACATCTTCGTCGATCTGCGACCGCGATGATTCCGGAGACCTCCTCTGCTAGTCCCTCTGACATGGCGACAAGTTCATGATGGTTCCCACCCCTCGCATGCCCGGTACTGGCAACACCGGAAGTGCTTTCGTCCCCGACGCGTTCCCGAGTCTAGCAAACTCGCGTCGGACGCCTCGTCTTCATCGGCTTCGACAACGTCTTCTAGGACATCGACCCCTCTACGACTGCCTCGACCGCGTCACCAACGAGTTCTTCTTTGCATACTCGGTTTTGGCAAAACCGGAGTGTGCGTTCGTCCCCGACGTGCGCCTAGTTCTGGCAAAACTATGGCCGCACCTCGTCCTCGACGGCTTGAACTGCATCGACTTCGGCATCGACACCCTCAGCGACTGCCTCGACGCGTCTCCGTCATCCTCCTCGCACACTATGCGAATGCGGCTTCGCGTGCGGCTACCTCGACACCGGCATCCCCGACCACGACATCGACCACGGTGACCCATCGCTCGGCTACCTCGACCATGGCACCGTCTCACGCTCTCGGCCCCCTCGACATCGGCACAAGGGCTACCACCTCGCTTGAGCATCACCAGCTTCCTCTACAGTCCAAGCTTCACGCCGTGACACCGTCCACGACACTCCCGCTCGGACCGCGGGGGATGTCAGCCCACTGAATGCTACTTCGGTTTCTCTCCAGTCTGACCGTCCGCGACGTTCCAGTTGTTCACGACGCTCCCGCTACGACTGTGGGGGGATGTTAGAGTATACGTGTACGCGGTAATTGAGGTAGTGTAGGATAGTTAGGACTCTAGCCTAACTTGTCTTGTACTCCAAGATGATCCCCTGTACGTCTATATATACTCGCACATGAGGCTCAATAATACATCCATCATATTCCGCCAATCTCTCTTCCTCTCTATCCTTCTACAACCATCGCCCACGCTCCATAGCGCTGGGCAAGATCCTTCCCCGGCCGGAGAAAAGAGCGGTATAGCCACTTGATGAAGGTCACCACACAGACAGCGACTACATGGAGGCCGACGGCGATAAGGGCCATGAACCACGGGGGTGGCCGCGAGCTTGTCCAGTCTGGATCTCCCGTAGTTGAGATCATCTCCTCTAACCTAGCCATGGAAACGTGAATACCATAAGTCCAGCCACAAGTCTAAACGGGGTGTTGATGCTAAGCCCCCCTCCTCCTCTCGCCCCCCGAGGGTGATAGGCTCTCTCCATCTCTAGCCCACCTCACTCCGCTGTCCACCCCCTCCTTCTGTCGCTGCCACCGGTAGGGGTCGCCGGGCGTCATGGTGAGCGGGTCGGGGCTCTGCCTCCCCTGTCGATGGTGCATCTCAGGAGGTGCTCTTCCGGCCTGGCCGGGTGTTTGATGTTGGCGTGGTGGGGCGCCATGAATGCAGAGCTTCGTCATTGGCTGACCCGACACGGATCTGGCCACCTCGAGCCCCGGATGGGCTCAGGTGGGCCTGGTGCTGCCTCCACGGGGCTCTCTAAAGGTGGCGGCGATGACTAACTAGAATTGGGGATGCGGCATTGCGACCTGCCCATTGCAGCAGCGGCGACTAGGGCTTTAAGGGCATGTCTAGGCCTGGTGTGGACCGACTGCTCTGTCTGGTCGATGACCGTCTCTTGGCATTAGCGGTGGGTTCATCCCGCTGACTGCGAGGCTGTTGTCTCCCATTCTAGTGATGTCGTCTGCCTCCATCATTCAAGCCATGTGTCAGTGACCACGAAGAGACGGTGATGGTGATATCAAGGTCGTGGTGGCACATGCTGGTTGGTGGCGAAGCTGGGTGGTGGTGTTCCATTGCGCCATTTTTTTGTGTGTGGGCGTAGGTCGAGAGAAAACAATGTTGGCTTGTCCGACCCTGACGTGGTGCCGCCTCCGGGTGACACCATTCTTTCCTGGTGGGAGTCGAGGGAATCTTCTATCTCCACTTTGTTAGAATATGTAACCTTGTACACTACTCTGTATTGTATAGGTACTCATCTTTGTACTGCCACGTAGGGGGTTGTTCCATGCTCATGTAACACCAAACTGACGCCCCAAGAGGGGTATGACCGTTCCACCAAAAACTAACATGGTATGAGAGTGGGTCTCTCCCCTAACATAGTTGTCGAACTAGAAAACCCATTGCTGCCACAGCCTCCTGCCTCCGCTGCACTAGCCGTCATCGCTGCTCATACAGCTATTGTCGCTACAATCCAAAAACCCCAACTACAACCCAAGCTTTGTCGCTGCCGCAGTTTCTACTGTCACCGCATCCAAAAGCCAAAATGTTTAACCAAAACAAATCCCTAGCCATTGCCGCAGTTTTCTACCGCAGCCACCTCTACAACATCATCAAGATCCTTGTTGTTGTGCTCCATGGATTCCTCGTCATCAGTATCGGTGACAGCCCTGGCCGCGACACTCGGATAGCCACCTATACAACTCTTGACGCATGAAAACGCGTTGGTATGGAAGGAGGCCCTCGTCGTTCCCCCGTTGCATTGATAGCATGCTAAAATGTTGCCAGAGCACCAATTAACCTGAAGGCCATAAACTTAAACTCAAAATGGCCGTTGTGAGTTTGAAAGGCTGTTTTGTGTTCCTCCCGAGGTGTCAACCTGATCTGATGGTACCCAGCTTTCAAGTCAAGTTTAGAGAACCATTGTGCACCATAGAGTTCGTCTAGCAACTCATCTATCACAGGTAATGGATACTTTCCATTAACTGTTAAAGCATTGAGATGCCTATAATCAACTACCAGTCGCCAAGCCTGAGGAATTTTCTCATCAACAATGTCATATTTCTTAACCAATAGGACTGGGAGCTCAATGCACTCTGACTCTTAACAATGACCCCTTGTTGCAATAATTTATTGATCTATTTTTCCAGCTCTGTCTTTAAATGGGGTGCAACCCTGTAGGGCATGATGGAAACACGTTGTGCTCCAGGTATGAGAGGAATATGATTATCATATTGCCTTCTAGGAGGTAGCCCTTTTGAAGAAGCAAAAACAACACTAAACCGGTCCAGTAGTCGTTGCACTTCGGGCAGAGGATGTTTTCCTATCTTAGGAGGCAAGTCTTGCATAAGCTGCAACTCAATCATGTCATAGGTACAAAATTGCTGGCCTTCTCCATGAAGAACTACTATTTTGCGTTCTTTAAGGAATTAAATCTAGCCCTAAGCCCAATGAGTATCATTGGACTATATTTGACAGTCAATCCAGGCCCACAATTCCATCGTAGCTGCCCAATTCTAGAACTCTGAATGTATCAGCAAAAACAGTGCCATTAGCAGTCCATTCCAATTGGGGAAATAAATCCAAACACTGCAACAGGGCTCCACTAGCGATTTGGACATTGGCTGGCTTATCCATTTGCTTCCTGCCAGTCAATTCGCTCGCCCTCTGCTCATCAATGAAACAGGTGGAACTCCCAGAATCTACCAGGAACAAGAGTTGGTGCCCTAGATCTCTACTAATATCTGCGTGGACTTGGGAGTAGTGATAGCCAAATTCACAGCAGCCATAGACAACATGAGCAAGGATTCTAGTGTGAAAGCCTGGAAGGTGTAGAGGGGGTGGCTTAATTGTTTCACTATAAGTGTCATCGGTTGATGCCATATACTCAACCATTTCCCGTACTACATGCAGTTGGACGTAATTCTTGTATTGATGTTCCCGATTCCACCTTTCACCACAGACAAAACACATCCCCTTCGATCGCATGTATTCCTTCAGGGCATGTATTCCTTCAGGCTCTGCCAGCGATCAGCAGTAGCACCTCGTTGTGGTTCAGTAGCCTTCTTCTCCTCCACAAGTTTGGATACCCATCGTGATGGCGGCGGCGGCTGCAGGGATGCAGGTGAGGAATAGCTACTGCGGTGGAACACAGGTTGCAGCACTACAGTTGGCGGGCCGCACTCATCGCCTAGCTCCTCGTAAAGTATGGCCTAGGAATAGGTTGTGTCGAGGTCACGAGGCTGTTGGATTGCAATGAGAATTCTAACGCCCGTCTTCAAGCATCGAGGAACTTAGAAATTTGATACTCCCTCCGTCCAATAAGTGACTTGCATTTGTCTAGATTCCTACGCTAAAACAAGACTAGATACATCCGAATTTAGACAAACCCATGTCATTTATTTTGGGACAGAGGGAGTACATCAATTCCAAGAATCTGTGACATAATCCTCCATTGTTCTCTCCTGCTTAATGTGGATCAGTCGTCAAACCAAAATCTTGTGCTGGTTGTGAATGAAACAAGTCAGTACGAGTTGAACAAATTAAGTCCACGACAACTGCGGATGTTGCTGCAGATGCGCCTCCAACCAAGTAGTTGCAGCTCCCACGAACTGATCTGACGCTAGTGATACCCACTCGAAGTGCTGGAAAGAGTCCTCACAGCGGCGTGGCCACAATTTTGGATTGCACCCATCAAACTGTGGCAGTTCAGCACGCGTGGAAGATCCCGAGTCAGTACCACGAGATGAACTTGCAGTGTAAAATGGGGAAGCAACGGTGTTACGTTCGGAGTGCATACCTCCGACCGGAGGAATAGTGTGATCGACACACAATTTCCCCCTGTGGTTGTGGTTACAGCAGTGCCCAATTGGGCCGGTGGAAGCCCCTCCAGACTCCCGATAGATCGGAGTGGAGTCGTTCCCCACCAACTGGATCGGGATGAGGAAGGCGCCTGGATCGGGACGAGGAAGGCGTCCAATCTCCACCGCCAACTGCGCGATCTCGGCGCTGAGCGAATTGTGGACGAAGTCGAGCTCGCCCCCGATCTGCGAGTAGGCCGCTTCCAGATCCGCGCCCACAGATGCCTTGATGTCGACGACAGCAGTGTTGACGGACTTGAATCGCCGCCCGTACTCCTCCTTGGAATCCACCATAAGGAGCGCATAGATCGTCTTAGACTCCGGCAACAAGGACTCCATCAGTTCCGAGCGACGGTGAGACGAAAATCTGGTTGGATATTGGTGGCTAGGAATCTCCAGAGTGGTGATTTTTGCGGTGGATCTGACAGGCTCTGATTACCAAGTGTAAGCGTCCACTCCGATCTACTCCAATTTCAGCATAGGATCGAGATCTAGATGATAGTATTATGGCCGGATTTCCTCCCAACCACCTCCGAGCCAGTCACACGGCACTGCCGTTCGTACATTCAGTTACAAGCCAGAAAGAAGAGAAGCTACCGTCCTCACATAAATAGCTCTCTCTGCCTTTGTTAGGCCTTACTGGGCCTAGTCGCCGCTAGTTCTCCAAACTGGTGACCTCTTCTGCCGTTGCGTCCTTTCCTCATGCTCCAGCGTCAGCGGCCCATCATCTTTATTGCCAGCATGTGTGTGTGGGACGCTGACATTCACTCTAAGGGATACCCGCACAAACCAAGGCGCTGCTGGGTTGAAATCTCCGGCTATAAATTTGTTGGGAGCAAGGTTTCACATAAATAGCTCTCTCTGCCTTTGTTAGGCCTTATTGGGCCTAGTCGCCGCTAGTTCTCCAGGCTGGTGACCTCTTCTGCCGTTGCGGCCTTTCCTCATGCTTCAGCGTCAGCGGCCCATCATCTCTCTTGTCAGCAGGTGTGCGTGGGACGCTGGCATTCACTCTAAGAAATACCCGGTTGATCGCAAACCAAGGCGATGCTGGTTCGAAATCTCCTGCTACAGACCAAAATTATGTTGCCTCCCATTCCCATTTTTAGCGGTACACAACCAATTAACTGAAGAGCACTTCAGAACATCAGATGTTAGCTCTCTCCTCTATTGTTTTCTACCATACTCCTTTTCAAGGTTTGGCACTCCTTTTGCTTTGCTCCTTGGCGTCTTCTTTCCTTTGATTGAGGGAGAGACACGTAAGTTATAACTGCTCATGTGCTCTTTATTCTCTTGTTTTCGGAAGAGTAGCACGTCTTCTATTTATCAAGGTCATGCGGAAGGAAATATAAATGACAATCCCATGTGAAGAGTGACGTCTTGAGTGGGGTCATTGCCCAGCGGCGAAGCTCCCATTGTGGCAAGTTATGGCGTCTGCCAGAGCTAAACGTCCCAGGTAATACCCTTATACCATCCAAAAGTTCTGCTTCGTTACATAACTAATAAACATAGTTAAAAAATCCTAGAAATAAGGAGATGCATGAAGCGTTTTGGTACTGCATTTCTTCACCACAATTCGGTTGCATACTTTTTTTGCGAAAAATTTGATTGCATACTTAAATTACATTTTGATACCGTTGTTATCATGGGACATGTTCTATGGACCTTCGTACTTTCATGATATCACGATGATGGTTTTAACTTGTTTTATATGTATACTCCATATTTCATTGTAACAATCTCAATATGAAAATTTCAAAATGGTTTGTTCAGTCATTCTTAGTTATATGGAGGAATAATTCTAAATTCATTTCGTTGGCATTTTCAGGAGGCAGTTGAGATTATGTGGACGGAACAGTCCGAACCAAGTCTCCATGAGGTTGATTAGTGCTCGGGGATGTCCATGCTGGTTTCAGTATTTCCCGTCGGACTCCCATTTGTTATTGTATATTACTACCTCTGTTTGTAAATATAAGTTGTTCTGAAGATTTAATTTGAACTCTCAAAGCATCTTATATTTAGGAATGGACGGAGTAGTATATATCTGGAAAAGACAAACATGTAGGAGTATTTTACATGCGAACTAATCGCTTTACTTTTGGTCAAGACGGCTATAAATTGGTTGGGAGCAAGGTTCCGCGTGCTTAAACACAATACATTACTTGTTTAGCCTGGCATAGTGTATTGGTAGAAAAGCCTATGAGCATCTTCATAGACTAACAATCTCAACCTCTAACAGATCATTTAGGACATGTTTGTTGGCCTTTATGAGAGATTATCATGCCAATATGAGTGTTTCCAGTCTGGCAGGTCCACTACAAGTCAAGGCCACAAGGGTACACATGAGGTGAGCTTCAGGGAACTGCTTTTATTTCTTTAGCGGAAGACACCGGGCCAAATTTTAAGGTGCGCCTTAAGCCTTTTACCAAAGGAGGGTTTTCTCCTTTTGTTTTCATTTTATATGGTTTCCGATCCTTATCAATTTCGTGTGCATCGAGCCATGTGGTCTACATTAGTTTCATCAATGTCTTCATCCTATCAAGATTCTGAGTTGAGATCCACACTAGAGATTTCATTGCCTTCGTTAGTGTTATTAATGTCTTCATCTTATAATTTTGGCAGTCAACACATGTATGGCCTAATCGTATTCCCTTGTATGGCTAGTAAATTTTGAGATATACTATTCTACCGCATTGGAACAATGGTGGTTTTGATTGGCAATACACATCTCACTTTGATCCACGTAAGAAAACAAGAAATCATAAAAAACAAAAGTTATCAAGTAACTTATCAAAGATTTCAGCCCTCCTCTCCCACTACCTTCACCATTTTTACCCTTGCCATTAATTTCACCTCAACCAAGTATCCCTCGATTTCTCCTCTACACAAACATAGAATCACAAGATGGTAAGAATATCTTCCACAGTGTATCGCTTCTCCACCTACTCAAGCAATTAGGACTCCACCCATCTCAGTACGTCCAAATACATGTATCCTCAACTTCGGTGACACCATCTCAATGTGCCATTTGGACAGTGGTGATTTTTGTCCTACATGCACCTTCGAACTAATGAGTTGTGAATAAAGAACAGGCAGACAACGCACAACAGGCTGGCTCATTGGCTCCAAGATTTTCTTAGTAATTTCCTTGGCACGCCTAGTTAAGCAAGCCATTTCTCTTCTGCAAGCCAAGGCACTGCAAGCAATGGTGATTGTTTTACATGCCAAAATTCTGTAGCCTCACATTCCCATTTTTAGCACTAGAAACCCAATTAACCGAAGCACTCGAAAAGCATCTCGGATCTTGTCTTGTCCTTGCTACTACACTCTTTTTGAATTCTTGAAACTCATTATTTTTTAAGTCTTATTTTAATTGTCTTGGGGAGATGGGTATAAGTTATGCCTGCTCATGTGCTCTTTATCCTCTTCTTTTTGGAAGAGTTGCACATCTTCTATTTATCAGGGGCACGAGAAGGAGACATAAATGACAATCGACATCTGATAAGGGATGTTTTGAGCAGGACATCCGTAATAAATAAATAGGTGATCTCCACTAACTTATTTCTCTCAACATGCAACTCATCCACCTCAGAAGAAACATGACAGCTAGTTAATGAGGAGCTGCAAAGGATCATAATGTTGGAGCCTCGGAGGAATGCATGGAGCTTCGTGATATCCTTGGACTAATATGAGGTGACATGGAAACGGAGTTGATTATCATAGAAATATAATTACTCCCTCCGTCTTAAAAAGTATGTCACACATTTGTCTAAATTTGAATATATCTATATACTAAATAGTTGAAAGAGTATGAGTTTGGTGTAATATAGATATATTATTGAGCCGCATGGGAGAGTATATATAGACGTACAGGGGATTATCTTGAAGTACAAGTCAAGTTAGGATTGTATGTAAATAGATCATAACTCTATCTAAACTACCATAACAACCGTATATGCCTAATACTCTAACACTCTCCCGCAATCGTAGCGGTAGCGTCGTGAACAACTGGAACATCGCGGACGGTCAGACTGGAGATAAACCGAAGTAGCATCCAGTAGGCTGATATCCCTCTGCTGTATGAGTAGGAACGTCGTGGACGGTGTCGCGTCGTGGTAGCTTGGACTGTAGAGGAAGCTGGTGAGATGCTCAGGCGAGTTGATAGCCCTTGTGCCGATGTCGAGGGAGCCAAGAGCTTGAGGCGGTGCCGAGGTCAGGTAGCCATTGCGAGGGGTCGCTATGGTCGATGTCGTGGTCGGGGATGCCAGTGTCGAGGTAGCCGCATGTGAAGCCGCATGCACATAGTGCGCGAGGAGGATGACGGAGACGCATTGAGGCAGTTGTCGTAGGGCCGCGGCAGCTTGCCGAGCGGTGTCGATGCCGAAGTCGATGCAGTCCGAGCCGTCGAGGATGAGATGCGGCCATAGTTTTGCCAGAACTAGGCGCATGTTGGGGAAGAACGCACACTCTGGTTTTGCCAGAACCGAGTATGCAAAGAAGAACTTGTCGGTGACGCGGTCAAGGCAGTCATAGAGGAGATGTCGATGCCGAAGAAGACTTTGTCGAGGCCGACAAAGACGAAGCGCCGATCTGAGATTGCTAGGCTCAGGGACGCGTCGGGCACGAAGGCACGCACCGGTGTTGCCAATACCGAGCACGCAAGGGCAGGGACAAAGACGTAGAAGGAGACAAAACCAACGGCGGCCTCGAGTGGTCATGTTGGACACCTAGATTGGCGTGGTGGCGGTACTCGATGTAGGCGAAGAAGAATCCGACATGATGAAGACCATGCGTGAACGTAGACGACCTGCACCATGGAGGTGGTGTAGAGATAGCCTGGAGCGTCGGTGTGCAGGGATGGCGGTGTAGACTGCGTGCAGCGATGCTATGACCCGTTGGGGCGGCATAGCTGCAAGGCGCAAGTCGGTGCAGCGGCTAGGAGACCACCAACAACGTACATGCCGAGGAAAGCATGTTGGAAGCCGGTAGCATGGACCAAAGACGGTGGCGCTATGCCTTGGGAGCGGATGTGGGAGGAGGAGAGATGAGGCCTGAGAGGAGAAGAGATAGGGGCTGGTAGGAGGACGATGGCGGGTGGCGGCCAGGGAGCCGGGGCGGCACCACCGGAGGAGGGAGGAGAAGGGTGGAATCTGTACTGGGGGAGGAGGACACTAGGGGATTCACTAGAGGAGACGCGTGAGGCGACTAGGTGTGCAGCGGCTAGGGTTCCGACCTAGCTGCCCGTTTTATACGATCGCGGTAAAAACAATAAATGGCAGAGATTTACCGAAGCAAGTTCTAATGGCTGATCAAATCTAATTTTCGTAGCGCATTGTACTATCCCCACCAATTATGTCTTTAGATGAAACAAATGTAAAGACCTAGATAAATTTTCCTAAGGATTCAAACATATATTCTCTAAACAAATCAAGGAGAGATCGTCAAGTTGGTGTAGAGAGCCATATGTATTGCGTCGGTATTCCGCAGATTCCGGAGATGGTGAGAGGAGCTTTAGGTCTAGGCAATTGTCCGTAGCTCCAAAACCCTGATTTTTTTTCTTTTAATAAAGGAAATATGTTAATATAACAAAGATGCTAATTACACCTAGCCTCTAAACCAAGAAGATGTAAAAACATCCAAGATGCACAAAACCAACACACAAAATGGAAAAGTGATAAATAGAAAAGAAAGCCTCCCTCATTGTGATGAAATACTTGCAACAGCATCACTTAAACCACCATTGCATACAAGATCCAGACTACAAAGGAAGTTCTTCAAAAAGCAACGCCTCCAAAAATAAAACAATGCACAAGCGTTATCATGGCCTGATCAAAGATCTTGGATTATCACCCTAGAGAAAGTCTGGATGCCAAAATAATGCCTTCAGCAAGATCATTTTCAGGTACAACCAATAAAGGCCAGACCTTCTTTCTTGCCTAATGCATCGGTCCTACAATGTAAGAGATTTTCAGCTTATCATGCACGTCCAGATCGTCTTCATGATTGACCACAACACAACCAATAGTTGAATGCTTGATCTTCATTCGTTGCCAATTTAAGAGATGCCCGTCTCCGTAAGCCTTTTGGATTTGTTTGTTTGGGCTGCTTCTTCTGCTTTTACGTTCCAAAAGCCTTCTGCTTTTACGTTCTAAAAGCAGAAGCCCAAACAAACGACTGAAAATAAGAAAGCGTTTTTCGAAGCACTGCCACAAAATGAACTGAGCGAGTCACCAGACTAAAAAAAACAGTCCGGGGCCCGCTTCCCGAGCTTTTCCTGCTTTCCAAATTGCATCGGACCGAACTGCCCTCTGTTGTTCTCTGTTTTTCGCAGAGTTTCCCACTTCCGATTACCCAAGCCTGATGCCAACAAACTATTTTCCCCTCTTGTCATCTCGTCATGTAGCGGTTAGGGTTTCGCCACCGTCGCCGTTCCCCGCCGCCGATGCCACTATTCCCCACCAACGACGCTCTGTTGTTCCCCGCGACAACGTGCAAGCTCTCCTCTGCTAATCTATTCCCAACCTCCTCCAACTCGGGTCATTCCCAACTCAACCAGGAGCACCACGATCAAGATCGTACCCGTCGGTCATCGGAGACGGGAGAGCCGCCAACGCTTCGCCCTTTCTCATCTGCCCCGAGGGAGCGGTGGGGGGAGTGCATTGGTAGCTCGCCAGCCAACCCTAGAGCACGCGGAGGATGGAGCTCATCGGCATCCCTGGAGCGTGGAGGCGCGGGCTCGCCGGCCGTCCCCTGGAGCGGGGGATGCGCGGGCTCAATGGCTATCCCCTGGAGCGCACGCTCCGGCCTTCCCCTGGAGCGCACGGAGGCTGGAGCTCGTCGGCCGACCGTGGAGCACGGAGGCGCGAGCTCGCCGGCTGTCCCTGGAGCACAGAGGCGCAGATTCGCCGGTCGTCCCTTAGAGCGCGAGGATGCGCGGGCTCAATGGCCGTCCCCTGGAGCTCACAGAGGCGGGGCTAATTTCTTGGATTTTTGTGATGTATCTTGTGTAATATAGCATGGATATGTCATGAAAATGTCCTGGCTTTTCGTTATTGTGATCTTGAACATGGTAATTATGTTAGAAGGAATTAAAAAGCTAAAAGCCCCTAACCAAATACCCCAAACTTATTTTAGTACAAAGGTGTTTACAATCTTTTGTTTTAGTGAAAGAAACAAGTAATTATTATGTAAAATTTTGACTTACAAGCCAAAGGCAAAAGCTAAAATTATATTAGAAAAAGCATGTTTACAATTATCAATTATTTTAGAAAAAAATAGGTTAATTGAGATAATTCAGCTCTTAAGCATGGCGGTTATGTTAAAAATATATGTATTAGCTAATTTGATTTGAATAACCATTTATACAACTTCTTTATCATTTAGGGGGATATTCTAGACATTTCATCTTTAAAACAGCTACAGCAGCCATGAAAAATCACTCCCCCCAAACACCTCTGCTTTCACCAGCTGCTTCATACATCTGCTTTTCCACAGCTGATTTTCCACGGCTGCTTTTCGGCAGCTCAAACTAACAGACCTAGATTCTCGCCCTACCCGCACTGTCGACTACCATCCAACGAGCTGTGAATATCAAACCGCAAGTGGGTGAGATGCTACTGCCTTCCTTCTCGCAACGATGTTGTTGATGAAACTTCGGAGTGTCCGGTTCATCGCAAGCCATTTTGCCAATGCAAGTCCAGGCACAATAAGAGGTGTGCCCTTCCTGTCAGGGTGCAGACAAACATTTCGTAGCCTCCCACTCCCATTTTCTAGCGGTGAAAACCCATGAATTGAAGCCCAGAACATCTGATCTGGCTCTCATCTAGTCTTTGCTAGTACTACACTCTTCTCGAAATCTTTTGATTTTTTACTTGGAGTCGTCTTCATTTTTTTTTGCGGGGAAGTGTGATCTCTTAACAGAGCACTGGAGTCGTCTTCATTTGTTCGAGGGAGTGAGCTAGGTGTAACTTATGACTGCTCATGTGTTTTTTATCCTCTTCTTTTCGCAAGAGTAGCACAACTTCTATTTATCGAGGCTCCTGGAAGGAGAGATAAATGACAATTAAAACGAAAGTGATGTTTTGAGCAGGTCATTGCCTTCGATCGTTGGCAGCAGAGTAAGTGTTTTATTTTTGGCACATCAATTTCCAAGATAAAAATATACTATTGGTTCTCTAATTTTCAAGAAACTAGTGAAAACATCTCTCCATGGTAAAGTGATAGTATCCGTTATCTATGGACACCACTCACATCTAACTAATAACCTTTCATTTATGTCCGACACAAAATTGGTACATAATTTTAACTCCATACACAACTTGTCACTAGTAGCACCAACCAGAGTAAATAATAATGCTAGATTGTTTCGGCCAAAACTGCTATCCACGTCGTCCTATACTTTTCGGCTATGGGATGGACGCCGTAGAGGACACGCGGCGCGCTCGCAACGGAGCCCTGCTCTTCCGAGAGACAGGCCCCGATGTGGGCCAGGACGAAAGATTCCAGACCTCGGACGTGTGTCGCACGCGCCGTCCTACCCCGCGTCGCCGGATGGTGGACCGCGCGCGCTCGAAGGGTCCGCCATCAGCGTACGTGGGTAGAGTCTCGCCATGTGTAAGGCGGTTCATCTGTGACATGCCTCCGTGCCTGCTGGGTGGCGGAGCCCGCGGACATCGGACGTGGCGTCGTGGGCCCATGGCGGTTGCGGCTTCTCGCGATCATGGGGTCTGCCCAGAGCATGCGTGGCATCATATACCCTAGACGACCGCGGTTTCTTGCGGACGCGGGGCCGTCCATAGCCGGCATGGCGTCGTAGACTACTGTTGGTCACGTTTCCTTGCAGGGCAGGGGTCCGCGTACATCCAACGTGGCATTGTAGGCTCTAGCCAGCCGCGGTTCCTCGCAGCAGAGGGGGTCGCGCAATGCCGACGTGGCCCCGTAGACTATAGGCGTGCGCGATTTCTCGCCACTACAAGGCCCGCATATAACCGACGTGGTGGTTTCTGCCTGAGCCACACGCTGGTTCTCGCGGCTAAGCGGTTAGCTCGCCGCGGAGATCCTTGATGTCACAACAGGTGAGCTGCCTTTCATGATTGCCTCTTAGTCGCTTCCAGGTGGGCTCGCGCTAAGTATCTAGGAAATAACAGTTGTAGGTTGCGCGTTTTCTCTTGAGCTCAGAGTTCACTGCCATTTCTGTACGCGGATACTACAATTTTCGGGTTGTAATGGAGAGGGGGTGTGTGCGATAGAGAAAGATGTGTTCTGCGGATTTCCGTGGCATCAGATCACATGCGGCACTTACAATAGTCATTGCCTCTTCTCAGTTATCCTCATCCTCTCTTTTTCTTTGTCTCTCTCTACACACACACTTTACGTGCTTTTTTCCAGCGAGTTCAGCCCGACGTTCGGCTCACCGGCTGTCCGGCTCCCCTTCGTAAGTTCCTTAGGTTATCATCCGGCGACCTACTCTGTCTCTTCTGTTTCCCTTGCTCGCTAACGTGATATTTCCTCCGGTCTAGCAGGTAACATTCTCTACCGTATACGCTTTGTTCTATGCCTTCTTGCTGCTCCTGTCGGTTATTGTTTTTGTCATTCTTCTTCGCTTATTCGAGCTTTTCTTGTATCTTCTCATGATGCTTCTCTGGTGCTATTCTTTGCGTCTGCTAACTTTGTTTCTTTGTTTTTAGCAGGGTTTTTTCCCTGTCAAGGTCCGTAGTGGTGCATGGTTCTTCTGTCTTGGTTGTCGACACGGTTAGTCTTTTTTTTTAGCATTCCATGTGTTCCATGTTGTAGCGTCTAAGTTTTCGTCATGTTTTTTCTTCTTGCAGGTTTGATAGGCGCGTGTCAGAAAACGTTCCGTCATCGCCCATTTTGCATATCAGCAACCACTCACCTTGCTTCCTGATCCAAATAAATATCCATCGTTATTGTGTCTGGTTTTCACGACTATGTTGTTGAGATGCTCTTCTACCTGTCTCTACGGTTTAATGACGCGTTCTCTATAGACAAGGCACTAGGTAGAGACGTGCTTTAGATAAACTGAGTTTGCATCATCTTTCTAATGTCTGCTCTATATTTTCTTCAAATCTATGTTGTTCTTGCTACGTGTTTGCGGGTACATGTCTTGCATCGTCGTCTTGCTTGGAAATGGGCACACCGAGTCTTCCGTTTTGTCTTTTTATGTACGTGTTTTCCTCGCAGATGCCTATGTTTAGCTTTCTGTCGGAGTTGAAGGTGGACGACACATACTCGGCTTTGGTCATAAGGGTTTCTCGCTTATGTGAATGTCAAAGTCGGGTGTACGATTGACCGATCGTTCGCGTGGAAATAGTCTTCATTGACTCGAAGGTAGAGTGTTTCGGCGTCTTTAGCTGACAACGTTTCCTTTTTTCCTATATTGCCTATGACTGCGTCCTTGCTTCCTTGATTTTCAGGGCGTGGTATTTATGTCGAAATCGGAAAAGCACATGTCCACGAGCTTAGGGCAAGACTAGAGTAAGGCTACATGTACGCGCCGCAGCGGCTTACGGTCTCCAACACTCTGGTTGCTTATCATGCTGTCAAGGGAGGGTGATGATTCGTATCAGTCGAGACACTGTCATCGATGAGGTAGTCTAGTATCCCGAGGAATTCCCAAATCTCATATGTGATCATGTTGCATTCACCAACCTAGATGCTTTCGTTCAAGACGTCTCATGCTTCGTTGGTATGTTACATCTCGGTGACTATTTCAGTGGTTGCTTTCGTATGACAGTATATTTTTATTCTAGCAGACGTCGTCAGTATCGTCAGTGGTGTTTCTGATCTCCAAGCTATTCGTGTAGGCCAAGTGGAGTGTCCTCATTAAAATCGACACGTACTTGTGAATAGTGTTTTCCTCTTTAGGCAACCTTTGCTTACCTAATGTGGTTACTTAAATCTTTTGGAGCAGCACGAAGTGACTAGCTTTTTGGGGTGATCGAGCAACCGAGTTCCTGCAGACGAGGTGTTACTCACGTGTCATGCTAAGTAAGTAAGCACCATTTTCATTGGCATGGTCATCACGTCTGAAGGCGGAGGCATTCTCAGCGGGACCGTCGTCTGCAGGTGGTACATCGACTCAGACAACCATCGGTCTTTCTCTATGTTATCAAGGTATGTTCTCTTTTACCTAGCTTTTCAAGAATAGGACCATGGTCGTTGTTTGATTTTGACTTCCTTCTTTGGTATGCATTTATGTTGAGCGTTCTTTAAAAGCAATTATAGATCATGGGATGTCCCGAGCGTGCATTGCAGATACCTTTGTACTCGATAGATCACAAGACATTGTCGCCGCTTCACTATATTGATCCATACACTCCCTCGGTCAGTGCTCGCTCTCTTACTTTTTGCACGTGCATTTGTTTTTAGAATGGTGAATCGATATTTTCCACGTTAGAACAAGCTATACAAGTACATCGTTATAATCACAAGTCTGTTGGATAAGGGCACGTGTTGGGTTGCTTGGTGCACGGAGTGTTGCTGTGTATGCTATCGTCAAAGTGGTTTTGACGCCAACAAATGTCGGAGATGCTGCAGCGAATGTTGTAAATTCAACTACTATCTTCATGCTCTCTACGTGGATGGTTCGGCTGAAGCAGGGGCACGTCACCAAGGCAGTTGTTGGCAAATCGGTCGATGTACTACTTAAACACAATTGCGGTTCGGGATTACCGGGTGAGGTGTTCGCTATCCTATATAAGAAGTATACCTGGAACATGGAGATCGTAAGGAGGCACTTCCACCGATAGGGTGATAGTACGGACCTTTTCTTGAACTACTGTAAGCATATATGCATGTGTTCTTCCTACTGTGAACTTACTTCAGCCATGCTAATCTTAAATTCGTATTATGTTAAGAAGACCCGCGGCAAAAGAGCGGAATGAAAACAGCGGGCGATCGTACAAAAGTTGAGAGCATCACGACGTGGCTATGAATGGTGTGCACTACATTTGCTAAAAGGAGAAAGCGCGGGAGTTTCTTTCGTGCGACGAAGACTGCGTGTAACGTATATGTATGTTAGTGTATGTTAAAATTGATTCTATGTGTACGAGTCTCATCGTTCTCATCATTCGTGAATGCTTCTATGTACACGGTGTTCACTATTGCTTCCCTCAGCATGGCCTTGCTATGCTGCTGGACGATTTGCATAACAAATGTTGCGACTTATTTCGTTTCATATTTTCTCTTACGGTTAGATGTACATAGTGTTCATCCTTTCTTGCACGATCGAGTCCACTGAACATGTTATATTCATTTCGCGTGTGCACCTCATTAAGTGACGACTGTCCTCACCGTGGCGCAAAAGCATAGGTTCGTCTCTTTTTACGTACCAAGTAGAGATAGTAAACACACTATATCTTCGAATGCGCGTCAACCTGCGGTGTCTCTGGCGTTAGGCTGGACGCGCTTCTACGAGTTCACGGCGGAGCAATCTTCTCGGGAACCTAGACGACGTGGAAAAGAAGCGTTTGTGTCGGACTTATCTAATTCCATCTTTGCTCTTACACGTAGATATTCTTACACATAGATCTACTACGACTATGTCATAAGGCGTTTTGCTACAGGCCACGCCTCGGGGGCGCAGAGAGAAGTCTAGTATCTAATAAGACTAGTCAAATTGATAAGTACATGTTATTATTCTAAGTTCCTATCTTCATAGTGGATAATAACATATCTATGTTGTATTTATTAAATTGTAGACTCATTTTATCTTGGATGCATGATGTTATAAAACTCTCTTTATTCATTTAATGACATGTCATGTCACCTAAATATTTATGTGTCACTGCATATGATTGCATGTCATGTCACCTAAATATCTATGGTGTCATAATATATAATTATAAAACTCTCTTTCTTCATTTAATGACATTTAATGTCACCTAAATACTTGTGTTATATTGCATGTGATTGCATGCTACTTATCATTGCGCATGTAACTAAGTAGAAACATCCATATTTACAAGACTAAGAAATATACGAATCACCCATCACTAGTAGAAAACAGACCTTTGGTCCAGGGGTATTAGCCCCGGTTTGGCTACAAACCGGGACTAATGCCCCGGTCCAACGGCTAGAACTGGCCCAGGGGGTGGCAGACACTAGCCCCGGTTCGAACGGGACCTTTAGCCCCGGTCGTGTAATAAACCGGGGCTAAAGGGTTTCAAGCAGGCCGGGTCGGACGTCAGGCCCTTTAGCCCTGGTTTGTTACACGACCCGGGGCTAAAGGTGGACCTTTAGCCCCGGTTCTAGACACGAACCGGGGCTAAAGGTCTGGCTATATCTTCTTCTTCCCCTGCCCGAGCCACCATTCAAGCTGGTGGCTCTCCTCTCTCTCTCTCTTTCTTGCTTCAAGCTCGAGTTCATGCCCTTTTTTTCTCAAGATTTGTCTAGATTTTGTGGTGCCCCATCTATCCAAAGGTTCTAAAAGGTGAGCAACTTCATCCTTTGAACTCTCATTGCTATATTAGCTCATTTCATGCTCTATCTTATAGATGGATTTGTGGCTTTAGTTTGGTAGTAATTTTTGCAGTGATAGCACGATATCAATGTTTAGATTCTATCTATCTTGTATTAATGTAAGAAACTCTAAGGTAAATATCACAATATGTGGATTATTCTACCAATATATATCTTGTTTTGGTACATAGAGTCTCGAAAATTGATTTTAGAAGCACACACATGCGTGAGTTCATCATTCTAACTAGCTAGCTGGGCAAAATATCCTTCTTCGTCTACCTGTGTTCAACAAACTGAAAAATTTGTAACAAAGATAGGGTTAATTTATAAAAGCTTGATAAGAAGACATCACAATTCACATATTAGGGAGTGCCTCTATGGCGAGCTCCTCTAAGATGTCTGAGGACGGGATCCTAAGACATCTTCGAGAAGCTCTGCCGTAGTGGTGTCCCTGCTCTCCTACACCATCTTTCGGTTTATATCTTCTCTAGCTAAATCAGTATGCTGGTGGAGCTAACTAATTTCACATATTAGAGAGTGCCTCTACGGCGAGCTCCTCGAAGATGTCTGAGGACGAGGTCCTAAGACATCTTCGAGAAGTTCCGCCATAGTGGTGTCCCTGGTCTCACACACCATCTTGCAGTTCTTCACAAGAATGCATACCTATTTATAGATTAAGCAGCACAACATAGTGTCGGGCACTGATGACATAATGTCGACACACTCACGCTGGCATAGTGCTGCCACCCACCCAAAATAGTGTAGGCATTTAATTTACTAGCTTAGTGCTGCCCACTGAGGACATAGTGTCGACATGTTTTCTCCACATCCACATTTAGTCCCGGTTGGTGCCTCCAACCGGGACTAAAGGTTCATCATATCTTTAGTCCCGGTTGCTGGTTTTAGATTAGTACTAATTAATTATGATTATGTTTGATGTACTTAATTAATTATATATCTTCGAGAAGCTCCGCCGTAGTGGTGTCCCTGGTCTCACACACCATCTTGCAGTTCTTCACAAGAATGCATACCTATTTATAGATTAAGCAGCACAACATAGTGTCGAGCACTGATGACATAATGTCGACACACTCAAACTGGCATAGTGCTGCCACCCACCCAAAATAGTGTCGGCATTTAATTTACTGGCTTAGTGCTTCCCACTGAGGACATAGTGTCGACATGTTGTCTCCACATCCACATTTAGTCCCGGTTGGTGCCTCCAACCGGGACTAAAGGTTCATCATATCTTTAGTCCCGGTTGCTGGTTTTAGATTAGTACTAATTAATTATGATTATGTTTGATGTACTTAATTAATTATATATTGCAGATGAGCCGGCAATGGATGTACGCTGACCGACTCTCTAATGAGTCCATTAAAGGCGTGCATTATTTTCTTCTTGTGGCCGAGGCAAACAAGCGGAGTGGTTTTATGTCTTGTCCATGTGGTGTCTGTCGGAATCATAAAGAATACTCTTCATCAAGAGTCCTTCACAGCCACCTGTTTCGGTCCGGTTTCATGACCGGCTACAATTGTTGGACCAAGCACGGAGAAAGAGGGGTTATGATGGAAGACAACGAACAAGAAGAGAATGACAACGACTACCCTGAATACGATGGTACTACAATGGAAGACATTGATGAATAAAAAGATGAAGAACGGGCATCAGATCTGCCCGATGATGATCTTAGTCGGGCCATTGCTGATGCCCAGGAAGAATGCGTAACTGAAAGGGAGAGGTTGAAGTTCAAGAAGATGTTAGAGGATCACAAAAAATTGCTATACCCAAATTGTGAAGATGGGCACAAAAAACTGGGTAGCACACTGGAATTGCTGCAATGGAAGGCAGAGAACGGTGTGACTGACAAAGGATTTGAAAAGTTGCTGGGAATAGTGAAGAAGTTGCTTCCAAAGGATAACGAACTGCCCGCCAGTACCTACGAAGCAAAGAAGGTTGTCTTCCCTCTAGGATTAGAGGTGCAGAAGATACATGCATGCATTAATGACTGCATCCTCTACCGCGGCGAGTACGAGAATTTGGATGCATGCCCAGTATGCACTGCACTGTGGTATAAGATAAGACGAGATGACCCTGGTGATGTTGAGGGCGAGCGCCGCATGAAGAGGGTTCCTGCCAAGGTGATATGGTATGCTCCTATAATACCATGGTTGAAACATTTATTTAGGAACAAAGAGCATGCCAAGTTATTGCGATGGCACATGGAAGACCGTAAGAAAGACGAGATGTTGAGACACCCCGCTGATGGGTCGCAGTGGAGAAAAATCGAGAGAGAGTTTCCGGACTTTGCAGGTGATGCGAGGAACTTATGGTTTGGTCTAAGTACAGATGGCATGAATCCTTTTGGGGAGCAGAGCTGCAGTCATAGCACCTGGCCTGTGACTCTATGTATTTATAACCTTCCTCCTTGGTTGTGCATGAAGCGGAAGTTTATTATGATGCCAGTGCTCATCCAAGTCCCGAAGCAACCCGGCAACGACATTGATGTGTACCTAAGGCCATTAGTTGAAGAACTCTTACAGTTGTGGCACGGACAAGGTGTACGTGTGTGGGATGAGAACAAACAGGAGGAATTTGACCTACGAGCATTGTTGTTCATAACAATCAATGATTGGCCTGCTCTTAGTAACATTTCAGGACAGACAAACAAGGGATACAATGCATGCACACAGTGTTTAAACGATACTGAAAGTATATATTTGGATAAATGTAAGAAGAATGTGTACCCGGGGAATCGTCGTTTTCTTCCACCCCCGCACATCCTAAGAAAGAAAGGTAAACATTTCAATGGTGAGGCAGACAGCCGGTGTAAGCCTATCCGCCGTACTGGTGATGATGTGTTTGACATGGTGAAGGATTTAAAAGTAATCTTTGGAAAGGGTCCTGGTAGACAATCTGTTCCAAAGAACGATGTCGGACATGCACCCATGTGGAAAAAGAAATCTATATTTTGGGAGCTATCCTATTGGAAAGTCCTAGAGGTCCGCTCTGCAATTGACGTGATGCACCTGACGAAGAATCTTTGCATGACGCTGCTAGGCTTCTTGGGCGTGTATGGGAAGAGCAAAGATACAACTGAAGCACGGCAGGACCAACAACGTATAAATGACCGAAACGGCATGCATCCAGAGTTGTTTGAAGGTACTGCTAGCTACGCTCTTACCAAAGAAGAGAAGGAAATATTTTTTAAAGCCCTTTACAGTATCAAGGTCCCGTCTGGTTTCTCGTCGAACATAAAGGGAATAATAAATATGGCAGAGAAAAAATTTCAAAACCTAAAGTCTCATGACTGCCACGTGCTTATGACCCAGCTGCTTCCGATTGCATTGAGGGGACTCCTGCCGGAAAATGTTCGAGTATCCATTGTGAAGCTATGTGCGTTTCTCAATGCAATTTCTCAGAAGGTAATCATTCTAGATAGTCTACTAAGGTTACAGAAAGATGTGGTCCAATGTCTTGTCAGCTTCGAGTTGGTGTTCCCACCATCCTTCTTCAATATTATGACTCACCTCCTAGTTCACCTAGTCGATGAGATTAACATTCTTGGTCCTGTATTTCTAAACAATATGTTCCCCTTTGAGAGGTTCATGGGAGTGTTAAAGAAATATGTTCATAACCGTGCTAGGCTAGAAGGAAGCATCTCAAAGGGATATGGAACAGAGGAGGTCATTGAGTTTTGTGTTGACTTTATTCCTGACCTTAAGCCCATCGGTGTTCCTGAATCACGGCATGAGGGTAGAATTAGTGGAAAAGGCACGCTAGGAAAGAAAGCAAGGATATGTATGGACGGACATTCTCTCACTAAAGCACACTACACAGTTTTGCAAAGTTCCACCTTGGTGGCTCCGTATATCGAGGAACACAACAATATTGTACACTCCAACAACCCGGGGAAGCCTGGCTCCTGGATTAGAGATGAACATATGAGGACTTTCGGCGGTTGGTTGCAGTCACATCTCACGAATGACATAAATGTTGGAGAGCAGTTGTACTTGTTGGCCAGGTCACCATCTTCGACTATATTGACTTTCTAAGGGTACGAGATAATTTGGAATACATTTTACACGATCGCCCAAGATAAAAAGAGCACCAATCAAAACAGTGGTGTCCGATTTGATGCAATAGATGAGAATGGGCAAAAGGATACATATTATGGTTACATAGAGGAGATATGGGAACTTGACTATGGACCTTTTTTAAGGTTCCTTTGTTTCGGTGCAAATGGGTCAAGCTGACAGGAGGCGGGGTTGAGGTAGACAAGAAATACGGAATGACAACAGTGGATATCAACAACCTTGCATATAGAGATGAACTATTTGTCCTAGCCAATGATGTGGCTCAGGTTTTTTATGTGAAGGACATGTCTACCAAACCGAGAAAAAGGAAAGATAAGCAAAAGAATACAACATCCGATGAGCCAAAGCGCCACATAGTTCTTTCAGGAAAAAGAAACATCGTGGGGGTGGAGGATAAGACAGACATGTCAGACGATTATGATAAATTTCATGAAATTCCGCCCTTCGCTGTGAAGGATGACCCAAGCATCCCGTTAAATAAGGAAGATGCTCCATGGTTACGGATTAGAAAAAAAACCCTAACATGTGTGGATGTTGGTGATGTACAATATTATTAATCCTTTATTTTTAATGATCTTCTTATATGTATATGGATATGAACTTTATCTCAATAGGTAGTATTGCAACTTGTTATGGCCAGACATTTATTAATATTAAAACGTAAAAATTAGTCATAATCATATCTAGCCCTGTAGTACACAACTTCTGGGTCGTCTTTGGAATAGTCATCATCATCGTCGTCGCTCGTAGCACGCGGATGGATCCTCAGCCCTTCCTCGTAGCACGCGGATGGATCCTACGGCCTCGGATTCACGACGCGCGGGGGAGGGGGCTCCCGGATGACGACCCCAGTACGTCCTAGGCCTTCACCACCACCACCATTCTTGTGGCTATGCTGCTGGTGAAAGTGTGGGTACCTCAGGCGAGGATGGTCTCCCATGGCGATGTAGCGCATCACACCGGCGATAGTCCGGTTCGCCCACCACAGGTGGCGACCAGCCTCGTTGTGGTTCACTGGGGGCGGGCCGTCACCCTCGTACCTGGCGAGCTCCCTTTCCCGCCGGTTTGCGAAAAGGCATTCCAAGTGTCGAGGTTGTCGGGATACCAATGGGGATCCATCCGCTGCTCCGTCCTGAGCTCGAGGTAGAAGTGGTTCGTGATGGCCGCCTGGCGGGCCGAACCTTGAGACATTGGAGGAACAGGAACCCCTCCAGCGCTCAGCATCCAGCCAATGGGCAGCTGGTACCCCGGCGGACATGGGTAGCTGGAGGCACACAGCGCCTCGGTCTCCTCGGGCGTCAGAAAAGCCCAGTAAGTGGTGTCCATTATTGTGAGAGAGAAGGTGTGGATGTGTCGATGGAAATGGCGGTCGTCCTAGATATAGAGGGAAATGGCGGGAAGCGGGGGAAATGGTGGGAGAACATTTCTACTATATTTTTGTGAATATTTTGCTATATTATATGTATTTTTCCATTTTTAAATAATAAACTATATTTTTATTATTTTTTGTGAACATTTCTACTAAGTATAATACTTTTAGATAATAGATAATTTCATTTAAGTTGTATAATAAAGTATGATAATAGATTTAAATTATAGATCTTTTTTTCTGAAAATTTTGATATATCATACATAATTTTCTGAAAACTATAAACCATTTATGGGTTTGGCGCGCGGGAAGTGCGACGGGCCGAAAACACCTTTAGTCTCGGTTTGTAATACGAACCGGGGCTAAAGGAGACCTTTAGCCCCTGTTCGTATTACAAACCGGGCTAAAGGTGGGTGGTATAAATATCACCCCCGCCCACGCCCCAGAGATCCTCGCCAGTTTGTCTTCTCCGCGCCCACGCCGTCCGCCGCACCGCCGCCCGCGCCCGTGAGAAGGCCCGCGCCGCCGCCGCGCCGCGCCGCCCTGCCCCGCCTCGCCCCGCGCTGCCCGCGCCGTCCCGTACGTCTCCGCGCCGCCCGCCTCCGCGCCGCCCACCGCCGTCCGTGTCCCATCTCCGGCCGCGCCGCCCGCACCGCCTCGCCGTCAGTATTAGGTTAATTATGTTTTAATTTTGGTTAGTAGTAATTAGGTTAGTATTAGTATTAGGTTTAATTATGTTTTAATTTTGGTTAGTAGTAATTAGGTTAGTATTTGTATTAGTATTAGTGTTACTATTAGTGTTAGTATTTGGTATTAGTATTTTTGTATTAGTATTAGTATTAATTAGTATTAGTATTAGTATTAGTATTAGCTTAGTATTAGTATTAGGTTAATTGTATATGTTAGTATTATCTAGGGTTACTTAGTTAATTATGTTTTATGATTGTAAGTTATTGCTATTATTTAGTTATGTCGCGTCCATCTCGTCCGAGCCTACTGGACTCCGCCGGGGATGTCCGAGTCTGGGCTCCGCCGGGTTGGCACTGGGAGGTGCTACCTGTCGGGACTCGTACCTTGGTGAGGAATCTGGGTAACATCGTCGACCCGGAGCTTCTTTGGTGGCGTCCACGAGGTCCAGGAGCGGTGCAGAGGGAGCCAGCCCCCGAGGAGGTGGTACGTCGTCGTATCAGGGAGGAGGACGAGCATGTACGACAATACATGTATCTTTTGGAGACTAGGTTCTCCAATATCTAGCAGGTTCACGGATCTCACCCGAACTATTCTCCGGTGATGGTTCCTCTTCTGTGGCTGCAGAGCTCCCGTAGCATAGAACGCGGCAGCCGCGTTCGCTAGTTTATCTTAATAATGTACTTTATGCTATAATGCACCCGAGCTATTCTCCGGTGATGTATTAATAATGTACTTTATCTTATACTTTATCCTATAATGCACCCCAGCTATTCTCTAGTGATGTATTAATAATGTACTTTATCTTATACTTTATCCTACAATGCACCCGAGCTATTCTCCGGTGATGTATTAATAATGTACTTTATCTTATATTATTGTAATTTATCTTAATCACTAAGTACTGTATCCGAGTTGTCGCAGTTGTAATATTCTTTTACTTAATGCAATATTCTTTTTCTGTATTAGTTAAGCTATGGACGGTAGACAGAATGAAGAGGACCTTCTCAACATGATAGATGAGGGTACTGGGGGGGTCTTATTATGATGGCTCCGAATATCTTAATTTGTCTAGAGGAGACGATAGTGGACCAAATAGTGGAGACGATGGTGCTGACCATCGTGGAGACCATGGTGAAGACACCATAATAATGACAAACTCCGTCGAGGTATATAAAGCCTTTCGTGGACACCCAAGAAAGAACTTGTTAAAGTGATCAAAGAGGTTGAAGAGGGAACGTTTGTTCCCGACAGAGAGAATGATGAGCTGACAAAGGCTCTCGGGAATCCTGAAAAGGCTGGACGAACAAGAGGGTTCCGACCTTCTTATCCATGGGTTATCGGGTTTCCCGAGCACCGTGACACATACAGAAGCCGATCGAGAAGAACAAAGCGGCAAAAAGAGGAGGATACGGAGCGGTTCGTGAGGTTTGAAGCCGTGCTGCAGGAGTATCGCCAAGAGCTTAATGAACTTAAAGGACTCTGACAGCAAGATCCTACACCGGACAGTACGGTCGGCCCATCGCAACGGAAAAGCAGCGTGGCTTCCACGGATGGCCACGGTAATGATGCAACGATGGATGTGTACCCCGTGGATGCAATTAAGGAGAAGACTAGTTGTGAGCTGCATGTTGAACTGAAGAATATATCCATGAAGGTGGCGATCGGCTTTGCTTTACCTTCTGCACTGGGAGCGACCTACCATTGCAATCCGATTCCAGCTGGCTATGCTCGTGTCGGTGTGGATGAAATTCTACCTATGTGTCAGTCACTACAGCTTGACATCCCTGGAGGTGAAGGGAAGACGACACTGGGAGAAGTCACGAGTGGCTTCATTCTTTGGAAAAAAGAATACATCAAGTTTCCATGCTCGACACCAAGGCAACCGTCTCCTCCCATCAGTGCACCGTCTCCTCCAAGTCCACCTCCAAGTGCACCGTCTCCTCCTAGTAATAGTCCAATCCATGACCCCAACACGAGTCCATCTCAATCTATGCAGCCGCCTCCACCCACTAAGGGGCAAAAGCGGAAGAATACCACCGCTCCGTCGAGCGATAACCAACGCCCGAAGCGACAGTTGTCGCCCCTCCCAAGAGTACTGCCGGTTCCTCCCAAGAGGGCTTACGACCTGACCGATGAGGAGACCGATGCGGTCGTACGTGCCGAAGTGGATGCTCATTTTAAAAAGAAACAACCCGAGCCAGAGGTCCACATAAAACTGGAAACCAAGGAGCACTTTAGGAAATTACTGACACAGCCATCCCAAGCTTAGTTAAATGCGCCAGATGACTATACACGATGTCTTCAGAAGACATTGAAACAAAAGAGATCAAGTGGTAGAGGAAGCAGCAAAAAAGAGGTTCCCCAGCAGGGGGAACAAGCAAAACAATCGAGTGGTAGCGGAAGCATCAGAACAGACGTCCCTCAGCTGGGGAAACAAGTAAAACAATCGAGTGGTAGCCGAAGAACCAAAAGAGATGTTCCCCAACTGGGGAAACAAGCAAACCAATCGCTCCCCCCACTCCAGGTGAACATACCCAAACCTCAACTATATGAGGAAGAACCTATGGATCCGGAAACGGCTAGGATATTGGCCGAGCAATGTGGTATGCCTATTCATGAAATTATTCATGGCGTTATGCCCAAGGCTGAGGTATCACCCAAATTTGTTAACGGGGAGCCTCTGGTTAGTTCTGAGAGGCTTCGGGATATGCCAACACAAATACGACGATTCCATGAATGGTACATGAAAGCATCAAAAGAACAGCGAAATTGGCTCATAGTGAAAGTTTGAAAATCGCATTACTTCATTGAAGACGAGGTCCCTATTGAATTTACAGAATTATTTCAGTTATTCAATCTAAAGGAACTCGACAAAACTATCCTCAGTTCGTATTGTTTGTAAGTGATTACTTTATTTATGTAATTAGGTCTCTATCTCAGCTTTTTCAATTCATTGTCGGTAAGTATACTCACTATATTCTTTTGTATGCTATATATAATGATGCAGAATGAAGATGCTCGATTGTAAAAGAAAGTCTATCAACGGATTTGGGTACATTGACCCACATCGAGTTCATGGGTCTATACTAAAGGATAAACCACTGGAGACCGAGCACAACTTGTTGCGGTTTCTCACGAAACAACATTTCTGTAACGAAATACTATTTCCTTACCACGACGGCAAGTGAGTTTTTGTACACATTAACTTTTGCTTACTCGATGTTCAGTGTAAATGATGAGTTACTGACGTATGTAAACCTTGCGTAGGTACCACTGGATTCTTCTAAGCATTTCACTTGACATGGGAAGAGTTCACATCATGGACTCACTAAACAAAGATATTGAAAACTACCGCATCATTATCGATGCGCTCCAGAGGTAATTTCAACCATTATCGCACTATATCGGTTTCTTTCGTTCATTTTCTGAGATATCAAGTAGTTATTAACTCATACATTAATTTTCTTTGTCGGGTAGCGTTTGGACACAGTTCAAGAAACATGTCCGCGGTCAATGACATGAGGAGCTATTTTTTAAATCACTCTCGGTAAGTAGTACGAGCTAAGTCCACGCATCTATTGAATTCTAGTTTATGTGCATTTATCATGCTAGCGTTATTATTTGATTGAATTTTATTCTTGTAAAGTGCGCGAGGCAGCCACAGGGAACTAATCTATGTGGATTCTACGTGTGCGAGTTCATTCGTATCAGTATTGAGAAGCCCTCGGAAAATGTTCGAGTAAGTAAACAATATATTCACCCTTTATTTTTATTACAAAAAATCGTGTTGAGTCTAATCCATACGATCTCCTTTTTACATAGTTGGACGCGATGCGGGACAAGCTCCTACCAGAGGACCGCCTAATAGCAATCCAAGAGGAATTTGCTGCATTTTTTCTTGATGAGGTCATAGACCCACGCGGAGAATACTGTATAAGTAGACCCTAAAGCATCCATGTAATGATCTCCATGTAATCAAATAGACATGCTCTGGACCTTGTTGGGACTCCATATATGCTTGTAAGAGTAATTATATTATATATTGCGTCAATGTGGCCAAGTACTGTGTAGTAACGTTCTGTATGTATACGAAAACTTGTTTCTAATGAAAACATAGAATGAAAAATAATTGAACACAAAACACAAAATGAAAAGAAAAACACAAAACCCTAAAACCCCATCCCCTGCCGCGGCAGCCAAATGGCCCAAAATGCTGCCGCGGCAGGGAACCTTTAGTCCTGATTCGTAACATGACCAGGGGCTAAATGTCCTGCCACCCAGCGCGCCTAGCAGGCCACGTGGTTGGACCTCTAGCCCCGGTTCGTAACTAAACCGGGGCTAAAGTTTGGACCTTTAGTCCCGCTTTCGCAGCCCCGGTTTCTGAACCGGGGCTAAAGGCTCTTACGAACCGGGGCAAATTGCCCGGTTTCTACTAGTGCATCAACTCTAACACAAAGAGTTTCCCGATCGTCTAGCGTCGTCAATTTCATCTATACTTCCAGCGTCACACCATATCTCAATGTTCCCACTAGACTCTCGTCCTGCTTGCACCTTCCAACCAACGAACTGTGGATATCAAACTACTTTGCAAGAAACAGCCCAGCAACAAGTGCTTTCTTTGTCTTCACGATGTTCTCAGTAAGGAATACATGGTTCATCGCAAGCCAAGGCGCCATTCCAATGGTCTATCGACCTACAGACCAAAATTCTGATGCGTCCCATTTCCCATCTTTTAGCGATAGGAAATCAACTAACTGGAGCACTTTCGAACATCAAATGTTCAGCTCTTGTCTAGTATTTGCTACTACACTTCATTTTGTTTCGCTCCTTGGAATCTTCTTTCAGTTGTTTAAGGGACGCGGGTGTAATTTATAGTTGCTCGTGTGCTCTTTATCCTCTTGTTTTTCTAAGAATAGCGCATCTTCAATTTATCAAGGGCATGTGGAAGGAGAGATAAATGGCAATCCTGTGTGAGAAGTGACGTTTTGAGCAGGTCATTGCCTTGAATAGTTCGCAGTGTTAAACAATGTACAACAATTCTTTGTAATATGTGATTAGGAGTTAGTAGTTGTCACATTCCGGTATGGAGGAAGTACTCCACCCGGAGACAGACATCTCTCCCGATCGGTTACGATCGTCTCTTCTCTCCCCCGTGTATCTCTCTCTCTGTACCGATATATGATCAACACGCAACACAGCTGAGGCCAAGGCTGTTTATCCTAGTTCACAAAATTGATATGGTATCAGAGCCGCTTCTCTTCCTGACCTAGCTGCCTACGCCGCCGCCGCCGCAGTCTTTCCTGCCGCCGCCGCCGTAGCACTGCCTACCGCCGCCGCCAAAACCCCAATAAACCCAAAACCGTCGCTGCCGCATACGTTCTCTGTTGCTGCCGCGAAGAACCCTAGAAACCACAAACCAGAAAAAAGCTTTAGCCACAAACCTCAAAACAAACCAAATCCGCCGCAATTCCCATTGCCGCGTCGACAAAACCCTCGAAGAAAAACCTGTTGTCGCTGCCCTGATCCGCAGCCACTACATACATCTACATGACGACCTCTTCAGGCTCATCAGCTTCATCGGTAGCGGCTCTGTCTGCTGCCCTTGGAGCTCCTCCGACTCAACTTCTCACCCGCGACAACGCCTTTATCTGGAAGGCCCTGGTCATCCCTGCACTGCGTGGTGCCCGAGTCCTGAACCTCGTCAGGGGACTAGAGAAAGCCCCGGTTGAGGTGATTGAAGTCGAACTTTCAGATGGGAAGAAGATGACAATTGACAACAACGAGCATGTTGCTTGGATTACTCGTGATCAACAAGTCCAAAGGTACATCCTGAATTCCATATCACCTGATATCCTATCACATGGCATTGGCCTCGAAACTTCTGCGGAAGTATGGAAGGCGCTTGAGGATCTTACAACAACTGCATCACGGTCTCAGACTCAACAACTATGTTCTGCTTTGAATGACACAAAGAAAGGTGATCTCTCTGCTGAAAAGTATGTTGCCAAGATTAAAGCCATAGCGTCTGAACTTGCTGCTACGGGCAAGCCCTTGGATGATGATGAGCTCATTTGGTCTATATTGCATGGTCTTGGCGATTCCTACAGTACACTAAAAACCGTTGTCAATGCCAACCCCAATACTACTCTCACTGATCTTTTTAGTCAGTTGCAAGCCTTTAATCAGCTTCATAAGATGGATGGTGGAGAAGTATTTGTCTCAACTACCAAATTGCACGGCATGGTGAGTCTGCACCCCCACGCCGATACCAGGATGACCAGCGCCAGAAGGATCATGGTCGCCAGTACTATCAGGAGGATCGTGCCCGCCAGGAGAATCGTGTACACGGTCATGATGATCGCCGCTATGATGATCGCCGCGGGTATGATGACCGTCGCGACAGGTATGATGATCGACATGATGGAGGTACCGATTGACTGATGATCACTGCGGGTATGATGACTGTCGCGACAGGTATGATGATCCACGTGATGAAGGTACCGATCGGTACCTCCATCATGTCGATCATCATACCTGTCGCGACAGTCATCATACCCGCGGCGATCATCATAGCGGCGATCATTAGAGCAATCGTGATCGTCGTGTGGACTTGATCATGTCCTGTATACCTCTCCTGGAAGGAAAGCTTGCTCATCTCACTGGCAACATGGTTTGTGGCACCCGTGACAGAGTACCAGTTTGTGTCCACACTGAAATGGATCGTATGGGCACCTAGAGGGGGTGAATAGGTGCTACACCAATTTTTAATTCTTTTTCAATTTTAGGCTTAGCACAAAGGGTAAATTCTCTAGATAGACTATTGGGTGAAATTTCCCTATATGCAAACCTATCTACTAGAGAGTAAAGAGCGAGTGGAAGAGAAACGAGTAAACCGAAGTGAAGCACGCGGAGACACAGGATTTGTTTGACCGCAGTTCCTTCCTTGTTAAGGGAAGTATGTCTGTGTTGGAGGGGTGGGCGGTACTAAGACCACCACGCCACAACAGGCCTCACCCTGTTTCTCCGATGGATCTCGCCACAATAGGCCTGATCCACCTTCCACTATAGGTACCCTTCGAGGCGGGCACCGGCGCCTTTACACAACTAGCGGGACAACAACTCCACAAGAACTTGGAGCCTCCCGAAATGACAACAAGCTGCCACAAAAACAAACTTATCAACAAGATCTAGGTATTGACAAGAATACTAGATCAAGGATTTTCCAATTGAATGGAGAGGATTTGAAGCGCTTGATTCTTGATGATGATGAACTTCTCCTCCTTCAATTCCACCAAAGATCAAGACCTTCGTGTGGTTGAAGTGGGAGATCGAGATTTAGAGCTCTTGCATAAGGTCTGGTCAAATTCGAATGAATCAAGGAGTCTGAACGTTGGGGAAGAAGGGGTACTTATACCCCCTTCCAAAAACCAGCCGTTGCACACTTTGGGGGCCGGATTATCCGGCCCAAGTGAGGGCCGGATTATCCGGTCTGGGGAAACTCCGCCCCAGACTCGGAATATCTGGCAGATAATCCGCCCCCTCACAGAGCGTCCCGCCGAGCTTGCCCTTGATCAACTTCTGGGGGCCGAATTATCCGGCCCTATGCGAAGGCCGGATTATCCGGCCTGGGGAAGAAAAACCGCCCCAGTTCGGATTTTCCGGGAGAAAATCCGACCGGATACCGAGCGACGCGCCTTGGCTCCTTTTGCTCGAAAACTGGGGGCCGGATTATCCGGCCCTTGCGAAACCCGGATTATCCGGCCTGGAGAGGAAAAACCGCCCCAGTTCGGATTTTCCGGGAGAAAATCCGACTGTACACAGAGCGACACGCCTTGGCTTCCTTGAGAGATGAGGTAGACCGGATTATCCGGCCCTTGGAGGAGCGGATTATCCGACCCCCTCAAAACTTCATGCACACTTAGCACACATGAAAAGTCTCCATAGTATTGTTATCTAACACGCAAAACATAGGAAAACATGAAATGTTCTTTCAATCTCCCCCTTTTTGGTGTTAGATGACAATACCAGGATTTGCAGGAGAAAGACACAAGACAAACAGAGATAACTATGAAAGGGACTCCCCCTCAATGTGTGCATAATAGAGTTTTGCATTGGAATACAAATCCACACAAATAGGTGAATCTATTCCATAGACATAAGGGCAAAAACACATACCACCGAAGTAGAGAATAGGCATCCTTGACATAAATCACAATTATTATTGGATAACCATTATGAGCGCGCGCCTTCTGTGATAAGCCTCCAGCAATAGGATATGAATAGATATCACCATGAGCATAATCCATGATATGAAGTCCATAGGTATCATCCAGACAACCACATAAAGTCTCAACCACAAATCACAAACCACGAATTTAAAAGTTCAACGCTAAATGGGCATAAGCAAGAAATAACGAATAGAAAAGTGCAAGTGCTTATGCCCGACCCATGCAAATCCACGGACAACCTAATAGAACTACTTCTCCCCCTTTGGCATCGAGACACCAAAAAGGGAGAAGAGCGATGCTAGCGCCCCATGGGATCACTCATCGTAGTCCTCGTCCTCGTCCTCTTGGGCCGGATTATCCGGCCTAAATTCTGGGATTCTGTTATACACAGAACCAGGCCCGCGCGTCCCCAAACAACACCCCCACAAGGTGTACAAGGGACTTGTGTGCAAGAATAGATGGCTTAGGGGTAGGGATGGCTTAGGATTAAGAGAGCCAAACTGAGATGGTACTAGACACTCAAAATTGCAAAATCCAAATCAAATAAAAGCCAAGATTGAGAGTGATTCCCATAAGAACATGAAAGAGAAAATAACATCCAAAAAGATCCACTTCTCCACAAGGGAGAGGGTGGTGGCCGAAGCCACCTTGTTGGAGTGTATGGTGTGACACCGCGAAGATATATCTTGGGTTCACGACCAATACTCATCAATAAGCTCACATATCACAACATGATATTAAGAGAAATGATATATCTTGCTATTGGCATTATGGGGGGAGGGTTAGCCCAATGAGTTGAACCACACTCCCCCTATATCCATGCCCACACCTAGACCAAACAAAGATTGAGATGTACGAGTGAGTGCATGGGTAATCAAGACAAACTCCCGGAATCAATGATATTTAGCTCATTCCTGAAATAGCAGAATCTTGCTTCATCAAGTGGCTTTGGAAAAATATCCGCCAGTTGGTTCTTCGTGCTCACAAAAGATAGATCAATATCGCCTCGAGCAACATGGTCACGAATAAAATGATTCTGAATCTCAATATGCTTCGTCCTTGTGTGCTGAACTGGATTGTACGCAATTTTGATGGCACTTTCATTATCACATAAAAGAGGCACTTTGTCACAATTGACACCGTATTCCTTTAAAGTTTGCCTCATCCACAATAATTGAGTATAAGCGCTGGCAGCAGCAACATATTCAGCTTCAGCGGTGGAGAGAGATATACAATTCTGCTTTTTGGAGGAACAACAAACAAGAGAACGTCCCAAGAATTGACAAGCTCCAGAAGTGGATTTCCGATCATCCTTATCACCAGCCCAATCTGAGTCAGTATAACCACATATAGAGAAATTGGAGCCCTTGGGATACCAGAGACCAAAGTTAGGGGAATGAACCAAATATCGAAAGATCCTCTTGACCGCCACTAAGTGGCTTTCTTTAGGAGCTGCTTGATACCTTGCACACACTCCCACACTCAACACAATATCGGGTCTAGATGCGCAGAGGTAAAGAAGAGAGCCGATCATGGACCGGTATACCTTTTGGTCCACATCTTTACTGTGAGGGTTGAGTTCGAGATGACACTTTGTTTGCATCGGAGTAGCGACACCATTTAGATCCGTCATCTTGAATCTCTTGAGCATGTCTTGGATGTACTTTGCTTGATTAATAAAGGTTCCTTCTCTAAGTTGCTTGATATCGAATCCAAGAAACAACCGTAATTCCCCCATCATAGACATCTCAAACCTGTCAGTCATAAGCTTTGAAAATTCATTGTTAAAAGCTTTGTTAGTAGAACCAAAGATGATATCGTCTACATATAGTTGGCATACGAAGAGCTCCCCTTAACCTTCTTAGTAAAAAGAGTGGGGTCGATTTGCCCAACTTCGAAGCCACGATCTAACAAAAGCTCTTTAAGGTGCTCATACCACGCACGTGGGGCTTGTTTAAGGCCATAGAGTGCCTTATCGAGTTTGTAGACATGGTTCGGGAAGTTAGGATCCCCAAACCCTAGGGGTTGCTTTACGTATACCAACTCATGTAGAGGACCATTAAGGAAGGCACTCTTGACGTCCATTTGCTGCAACTTAAAATTGTTATGAGCAGCATAAGAAAGTAGGATACGGATGGACTCAAGGCGAGCCACAGGAGCATAGGTCTCGCCGAAGTCGATGCCCTCAACTTGGGAGTACCCTTGAGCCACAATTCTTGCCTTGTTCCTCACAACAATGTCATTCTCATCTTGCTTGTTCTTGAAAATCCACTTGGTGCCGATAACATTGCGGCACTCTTTTGGTTTCTCCACTAGTTTCCAGACTTTGTTGCGCTCGAAATTATTCAATTCTTCATGCATAGCAACAACCCAGTCTGGGTCTTTAAGAGCTTCAAAGACCTTCTTAGGTTCCACCATGGAGATATGAGCTTGATGCTCACCAAAACTGCCAATTCTCTTCTTGTAGAAACCCTTCATCGAAGATCACAAACAACCTTGTCGAGAGTGTGACCCCTCAACTCAAGGTTACGATCAGCCCGAGCCTTGCGACGAAGTTCAATAAGTTTGTTGTCTCTTGTAGGAGGAGATTCATCACTTGAGTCTTCATTTGAAGCATTTTCTCCGCCTTGATCAGTAACTGGAACATCAGTAGCAGGTGATGGAGACGCATGCCCTTGAGGTGAATCCGTAGCCATAACAGGAGGCTGCAGAACTGGAGAGTTAGGGCCGGATAATCCGGCCGATGGAGAGGCCGGATAATCTGGCCTGGGAGTACTAGCCGTAGCTTCTTCAGGAGGCCTGGGACTTGCTTGAACTGGTGAGGGGCCGGATAATCCGGGGCTAGACGGAAAATCCGGCCTGGAGCTTGCGTTGAAATCTTCTCCAGCAGGAGCAACTTGGTCAGCTGTAGCGGGGTGGCCGGATAATCCGGTGTCCACCGGAAAATCCGGCCTGGAGCTTTCTGGAACATCTTGACCTTCAGCATTTGAAGGAGATGGTGTAGAAGTTGCCCCCGTGGTTGGGGCATGTTGAGTATGTGTAGATGAGGGCTCTATATGAGTAGAGCATTGTCCTTCCCGGTCCGCCACAAGGGGTTCCTCAATGGGGTGGAAGAATCCCACGCCCATTCTTCTTATGGCATCTTGGGGTATTTCAACATCTGCATCACAAACACCAACTTGCTCCGCACGAGAACCGTCATTTTCCTCAAACACCACACTACAAGATTCTACAACAGTTCCGGAGAGCTTATTGTAGACTCTATAAGTGTGGGATTTGGCACCATAACCAACAAAAATACCTTCTAAAGCCTTAGATTCAAACTTAGATAAACGAACTCCTTTAATAAGAAAGAAACACTTACACTCGAATACCCGAAAGTATGAGATGTTTGGCTTATTACCGGTAAGTATTTCATACGGAGTCTTGTCCAAGATCTTGCGGAGGTATAAGAGGTTGGATGAATGACAAGCAGTAGATATTGCTTCAGCCTAGACGTTATATGGAGATTTAAATTCGGCTAACATTGATCTTGCCATGTCCATTAGAGTTCAATTCTTCCTTTCGGCTACACCATTTTGTTGAGGGGTGTACGTAGTGGAATATTGATGTCTTATCCCATCTTCACTTAGGAACTCATTTAAGGTGTAGTTCTTGAACTCCGAGCCGTTATCACTCCTTATAGCCAAAATGGGGACGTTGTGTTGACGTTGAACCTCGTTGGCGAAGTCGATGACAGTTTGTTGAGTTTCACTCTTCAACTTGAAGAAATAAACCCAAGTGTATCTCGAGTAATCATCAACAATCACTAGACAATACTTCTCCCCACCGAGGCTTGCATGAGATGGAGGACCGAAGAGGTCCACATGAAGGAGCTCCAAAATCCTTTTTGAAGAGATAATGGTTTTACTTCGATGAGGTGAATCATGCATTTTCCCTTCAACACACGCCCTGCAAACACGATCTTTGGCAAAAGAGACATTTTCTTTTAGTCCAAGAATGTGGCCACCCTTGTGGAGACTTTGCAAAGTTCTCATATTGACGTGGGCTCGTCGGTGATGCCATAGCCAGCCCGCGCCAGCCTTTCCGAAGAGACACATCGGTCCTGTAGTGGTTTTACCCGAAAAGTCCACCACATACAGGTCGTTTTCGACATATCCCATGAAAGCGACTTTTAGAGACTTGCTCCACAAGAGTACCACTAAATCAGCATCAATGTAAACAGAAAAGCCCATCTTACCAAGGGCATGAACTAAAAGTAAGTTATACCCGAGGGTCTCAACAAGCATGACGTCCACGAGAGAGATATCGTGAGCCACCACAACTTTGCCGAGACCCAATACCTCAGATTTTGACTTGTCACCATAGGAGACGGTAATGTGATCAAGGTTTGGCCGCATCTCCGTGATGATCTCCTTGCTTCCGGTCATATGACTCGTACAACTGCTATCGAGTACCCATTTAGAACCACCGGAAGCATAGCCCTGCAAGAGAATTACTTCTTGGTTTTAGGTACCCATTTTTCAATGGGTCCTCTCATGTTAGTAACAAGGGTCTTGGGAACCCAAATAGACCAAGGAATGTAACAATCATAAGGCCCTACATAACTAGCATAAACATCACCATAAAAATCACAATATAGTTCGAAGTTAGGATTGTTGATCCCTGCAAAACCATCATAATTAGTCTTGTCATTGGTAATGTTGCTAGTCTTCGATTGAGCAGTCTTATTCTTCTTCTTGTTGTTGTTTTTCTTGCTCTTTATCTTGGGTATGTAACCAAGACCTTCTTTACTGTTGTTTTTCCTTTTCCTGCTCAGTATCTCATCAATAACCCCTTTACCTTTGTGTTGAGAACTTCTTGCAAGATCTTCTTTTCCAAAGGATGAAGTGGAGGTACTTGGCACATCATACCATTTCAATTGAGTTTGGAGCTGGTCATGAGACTCATTTAGAGTAGAATGATCACTCTTCAATGCCTTGTGAGCACTTTCAAGATCATCAAACTTCTCCACAAGTCTAGCATGAACAGCCCCAAAATCAATCTTTTCTTTCTTTAGTTTCTTTACCTTGGCAAGAGCATGGTCACGTTCTTTAATGAGCTGAGCTACAGCTTCTTCTTGTGACCCCTCAAGGGATTCAAGTCTTTCTTCCAAAGAAACTTGAGCTTCCTCTTCCTCTTCCAAGGCATTCTTCAAAGAAGCTATCTCCAAGGCATCTTCTCTTTCAATTCTGCCCTTTTCTTCAAAGAGATCTTCGGCTTGAGCAAGTTGACTCATAAGAGCATCAAAATGGAGTTTGTGCTCACCTTGTAGGTTAGTGAAAAAAGTATCCAAGGCAATAACTCCTTCTTTCATTACAAGACTGTCATGATCCTCCATATCCAAAATTATGTTAGTCTTAGGAAATGAAGAGCTAGAAGTTGATACCTCGGATCCTCTTGCCATTAGGCAAGTGGCGTTGTTGTTGATGGCGTTCTCGTTTGGCGAGTCGAAGAGAGAGGAGGGAGTCGATGTGGTGGCTATAGCAGCCACTTCGCGGGAACTATCATCATCCTCTTCATATTCAATTGCGGAGGAGTATTCCTCTTGAGCTACAAGGACAATCTTGGGTTGCTTCTTGAAAGGGCCATTCTTCTTAACAAACGGCTTCTTCTTAGGAGCTTTAGATTTCTCTTTAAGAATGAGCCTGCCACCATTGTCTTCTCTATTTTGATAAGGACACTCGGCAACAAAGTGCATTCTATCTCCACAGTTGAAGCAAGGTCTCAATCTTGGGCCACTTTCTCTTCTTCCATTTGACCCGTTCTTGCGCTCAAGATCAGACTTGGCTTTGGCAGGGTCCTTCCAAAAGTTCCTTGCATAGAATGCCATGTACTCACCATGAGCACGTTTGACCTCATCGGGGCAGTCCATGGATACCCCCTCAAAAACTCCTTCATCTTCCTCTTGCTCAACAACATTGGCTTTGAGAGCCACATTGACACCCTTTTGCATCCCAATGGCCCGAGCACGGGCATCTTCGGCATTTTTTGCTGCCACTTTGAATGACACCATTTCTTGCATGACTTCGTTGGATGTCATTTGATGATAGTTGTGTCTACCTTGCAGGCTCTTCAAATCCGTTGGCTCGAAAGGCATTAAGGCACTCACATATTTCCTTTTTATCCATGCATCATCAATGTGAGTGGCCCCATGCTTCCGAAATGTTGTTGCGATGCCCTTGAGTCTTCTATACATGTCCTCATGGTTTTCACCATCCAACATGTAGAATCCCTCGGCTTCATTACTAAGGGCATCATACATGTTTCTTCTCATGCTTTCGTTTCCAACGAAAAGGTCCATAAGAGCATCACATGCCTCTTTAGCTGTGTTGAGATGTTCAATGTGTGGCATGTCCTTGGGACCCACACCCAGCTGTATCATGTGGAGAGCGGTGGCATTCAACTGGCTATCCACAACTTCCCTTCTCGTTAGATTGGTTTGATCTCCAATATGAAGACCTTCTTCAATAATCCTCCACAATTCAATAGAGGAGCTGCAAACATGAGATTTCATTAGGAATTGTCATTGGTTAAAAGAAGATGCAGTGAGCTTGGGTGGATCGCCCCTATTGTTTATATGAGGGTGAGGGATAGGTGGGTCGGGGGAATATACGTGGCAAACCTCACTATATTCCTCCTTACCATTTCCCTTTTTGGAGGTGGAGTCATTTAGTTTTTCACCTTCCACATCATCATCCTTGGATCCGGTGTTACCCTTTTCCTTAGATGATGGTGTGGGAGCCTCAGAGGAGGATGGAGATGGAGCTATGGATGATGTAAGGCGAGCAATCATTTGATTCATCTCCTCCATCTTGGCCTCAAAGGATTTCAACAAGGTTGTTTCCAATGACTTGAGATCATCCATTGTGACCTTATCCACAGCCTCATTTCCATCTTCCTTGGTACCCATACTACTCTTAGGCGATTAAGCCCGAATTAAGAGCCGGGGCTCTGATACCAATTGAAATGGATCGTATGGGCACCTAGAGCGGGGTGAATAGGTGCTACACCAATTTTTAATTCTTTTTCAATTTTAGGCTTAGCACAAAGGGTAAATTCTCTAGATAGACTATTGGGTGGAATTTCCCTATATGCAAACCTATCTACTAGCGAGTAAAGAGCGAGTGGAAGAGGAACGAGTAAACCGAACTGAAGCACACGGAGACACAGGATTTGTTTGACCGCAGTTCCTTCCTTGTTAAGGGAAGTACGTCTGCATTGGAGGGGTGGGAGGTACTAAGGCCACCACGCCACAACAGGCCTCACCCTGTTCTCCGATGGATCTCGCCACAACAGGCCTGATCCACCTTCCACTATAGGTACCCTTCGAGGCGGGCACCTGCGCCTTTACACAACTAGCGGGGCAACAACTCCACAACAACTTGGAGGCTCCCGAAATGACAACAAGCTGCCACAAAAACAAACTTATCAAATACAGTAAACAAGATCTAGGTATTGACAAGAATACTAGATCAAGGATTTCTCCAATTGAATGGAGAGGAGTTGAAGCGCTTGATTCTTGATGATGATGAACTTCTCCTCCTTCAATTCCACCAAAGATCAAGACCTTCGGGTGGTTGAAGTGGGAGATCGAGATTTAGAGCTCTTGCACAAGGTCTGGTCAAATTCGAATGAATCAAGGAGTCTGAACGTTGGGGAAGAAGGGGTACTTATACCCCTTCCAAAACCAGCCATTGCACACTTTGGTGGCCGGATTATCCAGCCCAAGTGAGGGCCGGATTATCCGGTCTGGGAAACTCCGCCCCAGACTCTGAATATCCGGCAGATAATCTGCCCCCTCACAGAGCGTCGCGCCGAGCTTGCCCTTGATCAACTTCTGGGGGCCGGATTATCCGGCCTGGGGAAGAAAAACCGCCCCAGTTCGGATTTTCTGGGAGAAAATCTGACCGGATACCGAGCGACGCGCCTTGGCTCCTTTTGCTTAAAAACTGGGGGCCGGATTATCCGGCCCTTGCGAAACCTGGATTATCCGGCGTGGGGAGGAAAAACCGCCCCCGTTCCGATTTTCCAGGAGAAAATCTGACTGGACACAGAGCGACGCGCCTTGGCTTCCTTGAGAGATGAGCCGGCCCCCTCAAAACTTCCTGCACACTTAGCACACATGAAAAGTCTCCATAGTATTGTTATCTAACACGCAAAACATAGGGAAACATGAAATGTTCTTTCACACACCATATGAGACAATGTTGGCACCTTTGTCGCCATGATCACTATCCTCACAATGATCACGGTTGCTCTGAAACCTCCACCAGCAGTCATTTGCAGGATGACCATGGATCTTGCATATCTGACAAGTGACATTGACATAGGGAGTGGGTGCACGACCACGACGACGACCATCATCGCAGCGACCTCCATCATCTCGGCGACCATCATCACGGCGACCACCATCATCTCGACGTCTACTGCCATCATCATCACGGCGACGAGGGCAAATGGTAAAGGTATGCAAATTTCTCATATTGGTCATTCAATGTTGCACACTCCCCATAGCTCTTTACATCTCAGAGATATTCTTCATGTTCCAGATGCATCTAAGAATCTTCTTTCTGTTCATAAACTCACTCTTGACAATGATGTCTTTCTAGAATTTCACCCATATTTTTCTTGATTAAGGATCAGGCCACAAGGAGAACTCTATTTAAGGGACCATGTCATGATGGCATCTACCCCCTTGTGCCCATGTCCACCAGGTCGTCTTCCAAGCAAGCCTTCGTTACAATAAAGTCGTCGTCTTCTACATGGCATCGTCGCTTAGGACATCCGTCCTCTTTTGGGGTTTAAAAAATTCTTAGGAAACATCATATATCTCATTCACCAGAAATAAACCCATACATTTGTGATTCTTGTCAACTAGCTAAGAGCCATCAACTCCCATATCCTGTCTCTACTAGTGTATCCACTGTTCCGTTAGAACAAGTTTTTTCTGATGTATGGGGACCAGCACCTACTTCTGCTGGCAAACATTCATATTATGTAAGCTTTATTGATGACTTTAGTAAATTTACTTGGATCTATTTGCTCAAGAAGCGTTCTGAAGTTTATCAAGTCTTTCTTAATTTCCAGCAACTTGTTGAGAGGAAGTTTGATAGAAAAATCATTATTATGCAAACCGATTGGGGTAGTGAATATGAAAAACTCCATGGGTTCTTTCAAAAAGTAGGCATCACTCATCATGTCTCTTGTCCAATGCACATCAACAAAACGGTTCAGCAGAACGTAAGCATCGTCATATTGTTGAAGTTGGTCTTGCCTTGCTTGCGCATGCATCTATGCCTCTCAAGTTTTGGGATGAAGCCTTCCTCACAGCCACCTTCCTCATTAACTTACTTCCTAGTAAGGTTATCAATTTTGACACTCCTGTTGAACGCCTTCTTCCTACCAAACCCAATTATGAGTCTCTTAGGATTTTTGGGTGTGCTTGCTGGCCTAATCTTCGCCCTTACAACAATAGGAAACTCGCTTTCCGCTCCACCAAGTGTGTGTTCTTAGGCTACAGTCCTCGCCATAAAGGAGTAAAATGACTAGACACTAAAACAGGACGTGTTTACATCTCGAGAGATGTGGTGTTCGATGAAAATGTATTCCCTTTTGCTGATTACATCCAAATGCTGGCACACGCCTTAAACAAGATATCCTCTTGTTACCTAAAGATAGTGGGGAGACACACATTGATGATCATATGAGCATGCATATTATTCCTGAGGTTACTAATCTTGGTCAAGTTGTCCCAGAAAATACTGTGATTGCAGATAATGTTGAAGTTCAGCAGACAACAGAAGAAAATTCCAGTTCAAATGATGCAGAAACAAGTTCAATTGGTGCAGACACAAATTCACAGCAAAACAGTCAATCAACCTCAGATTCGGTGAGTACTAATTCCAGTGCAGATTCATCTGGTACACATGCAGCCAATGAAGGAGATTCCCGCCTATGTGAACGCGAGCGCATGCAGAGGTCGATGTCGCCACCGTCCAGGCGCGCGTCGCTGTCGCCACCATCCAGGCGCGCGTCGCTGTCATCGAACAGGCGCACGTCGCCGCGTGGGGGCATGTCCCTATCCCCGACACGGTCAGCGAGGCGACAAGCACTCCCTCTCGCCCCTGACACGGACGCGAGCGGATGTCGCTGTCACACTCCCTCTCGCCCCTGACAAGCACGCTAGGCGAAATGTCGCTAGCGCTAGCCCGGTTCTAGGATTCGCACGCAGAGGATTTACGTGTAGACGCAGATGCGATGTCAAGTCCATCTGCGGAAAATAATGGGGCAGAAAGAGAAGAAAGTGACGGTGAAAATGTTATGGGCTCTGGATCTTCTTCTGCAACCATTGTTTCTCCACCAGCTCCTCAAATGGTCACATGTCTTCAAAGAGGTATAAGAAAAACAAAACAATACAGTGATGGTACTATTCGCTATGGCTTGTTTACAAGTACACGTGAACCGTCTACACTGTCAGAAGCTCTTTTAGATGATCGTTGGCATAAAGCTATGATGGAGGAATATCATGCTCTTATGGAAAACAAAACGCGGCACTTTGTTCCTCCCAATTCTACAAAAAATCTTATTGACTATAAGTGGGTATACCGTGTGAAGAAAAATGCAGATGGTACAGTTGATAGATACAAGACTCGTCTGGTTGCAAAAGGTTTTAAACAAAGATATGGAATAGACTATGAAGACATTTTTAGTCATGTTGTCAAGGTAGCTACTATTAGACTTGTTTTGTCAGTGGCTGTGTCAAGAGGATGGAGTTTGAGGCAGCTAGATGTCAAGAACGTGTTTCTTCATGGTGTTCTGGAAGAGGAGGTTTATATGAAATAACCCCCAGGTTTTGAAGACTCACAAGTTCCACACTTTATATGCAAACTTGACAAAGTTCTTTATGGTCTAAAACAAGCTCCTAGAGCTTGGTATTCCAGGCTAAGTACAAAACTGCAAACACTTGGCTTTATTCCATCTATAGCTGACACTTCACTTTTTCTTTACAAAAAGTCAGGTGTCATGATATTTGTTCTAATTTATGTTGATGACATTATAGTCACCAGCCAGATCAAGCCATCATTACTCTGCTGCATAATCTCAAGAATGATTTTTCTCTCAAGGACTTGGGAGATCTACACTTTTTCTTGGGAATTGAGGTAAAAAAGGTCAATGGTGGGTTACTTCTTACACAGGAAAAATATGCTACTGATTTACTCACAAAGATTGGTATGAGGTTGTGTACAACATGTCCTACTCCTCTATCTTCAACTGAGGAGTTGTCTCTTGATGAGGGAACTCCTCTTGGCCCTGATGATACAACTGAATACAGAAGCATTGTGGGTGCCTTACAATACTTAACACTGACATGACCTGACATATCCTTTTCAGTTAATAAGGTTTTTCAATTTTTACATGCACCAACTACATCTCATTGGACAGCTGCGAAAAGAATATTGAGATACATTCAAGGCACTCTAAAGACTGGGCTCACTTTTCAGAAATCCTCCTCTAGTCTTCTTAGTGCTTTCTCTGATGCAGATTGGGCAGGTTGTCTTGATGATAGTAGGTCTACAGGAGGTTTTGCTATATTTTTTGGGCCAAATTTAATCTCCTGGAGTGCTAGAAAACAAGATATTGTTTCTATATTAAGTACTGAAGCAGAATACAAAGCTCTAGCAAATGCTACAACTGAGTTAATATGGGTTGAAGCTTTGCTTGGTGAGCTTGGTGTTACACTAAAGGAAAAACCGTGTCTATGGTGTGATAATCTAGGAGCTACATACTTGTCTGCAAATCCTGTGTTCCATGCAAGGACTAAGCACAATGAGATTGATTTTCACTTTGTTAGAGAAAGACTTGCAAACAAGTTGTTAGAAATCAAGTTCATATTAAGCAAAGATCAAGTTGCAGGTGGCTTTACAAAGGCATTGTCAGTCAGAGATCTTGATGAGTTTAAGCGTAATCTCAACCTCTCACAAGGTTGTGATTAAGGGGGGTTGTTAAACAATGTACAAAAATTCTTTGTAATATGTGATTAGGAGTTAGTAGTTGTCACATTCCGGTATGGAGGAAGTACTCCACCCGGAGACGAACATCTCTCCTGATCGGTTACGATCGTCTCTTCTCTCCCCCATGTCTCTCTCTCTCTCTCTCTCTCTCTCTCTCTCTCTCTGTGTGTGTGTGTGTACCGATATATGATCAACACGCAACACAGCTGAGGCCAAGGCTATTTATCCTAGTTCAGAAAATTGATACACAGCGGTGCAACAGTAAAGTATTTTTTATGGCAAATACCTACTCACATCACTTTCAAAGACAAATATATACTTCTCACTTTCTCTAATTTATCGAGAAACTAGTAAGAGAGCCTCTCCCCGCTAAGGTGATTTCCTTAGCTACAGGCACCACTGACATCTAATTAATAGTCTTTTTTGTAGGTTACTAGGACAAGTGCCCGTGCGTTGCCACGGTCCAAACAAATTTAAACCTAGATTGCTATATATATTGATACATAAAAGTTAAAGGTATTTCCATTGCATAGCGCTTTTGTGACAATTATTTCCTTACCCTCTTTAAGTTCCTTTCCTCAAGTTTTCCTCCTTTCTGCACTTCTAAAACCTTTTACTTTGGTGCCCGTGCATTGTGACAAAATACATATTATCAAGATATCCAAAATGACAAGACACAGATTAAGAATGTTTAAATATTAAATAACTATATGATGAACATAATGACATGACAGTTGATGTTTTGCCATTTAATATCATGTGTTGCACTTGATGACTCATGCTTGTAAACATATATCCAATCATGTGCATTGATCTCTAAGTGAAAAAACAAATTCTAGAGGAAGAAAAATCATGCTTGGTTTATGAGTCATATAAGAGCACCATGGATGCCTTTATTAAATGCTAAAAACATGGCAAATAGTATGAAAAAGAACTAACAAGACAACAAGGAAGAAGTATCATTTGGTTCTGTCATCCAGCAATAATATGTTCTTGGAGTTTTCTAGAAAGCATCTAAGAGGCTGTGTTTCTTTCTGTACAGTGAGCCCAGAATCCTTGAAGGACTTCACAGAAAAGGATTTAGTGCCACTGCTTTTATCAATTCATTTTTTCTTTGTTTTGGAAGTTGGCTCCATGATATGTTGATTCAGAGAAAATGTTGATCCGTTGGCTTCTACAGCTCTTCGACGCGCCAATGAACCGAGACATAAGCTTCCTAGGAAAACCTTGAAAGTCATACGCACTGATCAGTGATTGTCACGGTTATCATTGATATTTATTTACTAACTTCAGTTACTTCTTATTTCTATAACAAATAACATTATGAAACCGGCATGCAACATTTGAAGTTGTGAAACAAAAATACCATTTAAAATTATGATTTTATACGTCATATTGTACTTTCGTGGCAAACGAAGGGCATTAAGAATGAATTGCAACTTCATAAACAAAATCTATTTGTAGTGTGCACACCAATGAGCATCATAAATGAAGGAATGACTTCACAGTCCATATATATGAAGAGAAAAAACACCATTTCCTAAAGGTTTCATAGCAGTTGGATTGAATTTTGAGTTTTCGGAATGTAAAAACAAAATTGCACTCTAGAATCATATCAAGATTCTAGTTTTTCATTTTGTTAATCTAACCACCATTTTTTTTTGCAGAATCAACATATGATTATCAGGTTAAGGTAACAACAATAGTATACTCGACTGTAATAAATGCTTTAAAGTAGCTACTATCGATTAAAGAAACTATCCGTTTGGAGAATCCTACATTTTAGAATTTGCATTAACTTGGTATTCAAAAATTGTATTTCCATAAATGTATGCTGAAGGTTTTAGAGGCATTGTAGATAGAGAACAGATACATCACTATATATGTAGCACACACCATTGTCTAAACTTCAAGGTTAATTTAAAAGATGGGCCGGGAAAAGGTACATACCAGTTCAATGGTGATCTTTTCTTGTTTTCCATATTTCTGGCTGAATCTTCTTCACGTCTGAACCTATAGGGAAAAAACTGTACCCACACGACAAAGAAAAAAGCTTCAAGTTAACAGGACACATATGAGGCCAGACAAACTAATCCTGAAAGTTTTACTATAGTAAATATTTCTAAATCTTTGGCTCTAAGGGGTGCTTCCTTTGCTTCTTGGTATCGTAAACTTCATAGCCTACCGTACTATTCTTTGTTAAATCTTTCTGATGGTTTACCTAGGAGCTTGTCTTTTTTCAGTTTCATAGTACAAGCTCTCAAGATGGACTGTTTAAAGAAGCTTTTTTCATCCCTGGAAGCCAATTCTCCGAAGAATTGTGATCAGTTGGCACTCTGTAGGCTAGTGAAGAAGTAGAGCGTGCTTTAGCCAGATTGGGCCATGCAGCTTCTGCTAGAATTGAAGGAATGTACAAGATCATGGAACTTGTTCCTCCTTACTGTTACTCTTTTTGAAACAGTTAGATATATAATATATGTCACTTAAGTCTAGCTTCATGAACAAAGTAAAAACAAGATCTCTTCCAAGAGAATTGAAGACCCTACTGGTAACAGTCTACTGCTCCAGTTTAGGAGTAGTTTTATTAATCGGCACTCCATATGACTATGACATAAGTGACACTACATAATAAAGGGCCGTATGCATCTACCGATGCAGAGGCCGGAGCCAAGTCTTCATTTCGAAAAGAATAAGCGACACTATCTTATGATAATCAAATTCAATTTTATTTTAGATTACCAGATTCATAAATTCTTTATCATAGCACATGAATATAATTTCAGATTAGATTGAATGGAACATAAAGAAAAAAAGGTAATTAAAATAACATGCGTGAAACTAAATGTTTGCATGAATGTATGTATGCACAAGCACATAACCACCTACTAAAATTAACAGATCATGGTAAAGAAAGAAAAAAGAGAAAATAATAAGAGGTGCCACCTTGTCCTTTCTTGTGATGTAGTACAGATCAGTAAATTGCGGAAGCAGCGCCCAATTGCAGATACACGTCCACGAGATCCTCCCCATGCTCGCCCCTGCTACTGTAAGGGCACTTTAACCACCTACTCTAGGCGTGTTGGACCGATCAGACTGGCCTAGACCAAATCCGCTGGTAATGAGACGTGGTATAGACATGTCAAATTCTGACAGTAAGCTGAACATGCAAAATATAGAAGGCTAGTATCAAGAAAAGGGGCTCGAGCAACTTAATTTACCATACTTACTTTGCCATACCCCAAATTAATTATTGCAAATTTGGGCAAAATATTGTCTAAATCTGTCTAGCTTGAACCTGTGTCAATTATTTTAGATCAGAGGGAGTAATATATTTTAATATGTAATATTTTAATATACAAAAGTAAGTTGATATCTCTACTATATGACCCACCGCACTCTCTACAGAGAGATCAATCCATAAAGCTATGTGAAAACACTAATGTTATTCTAAAACACAGTGCTTCTCCATGTCTACTTCTTTCATTTAACTTATTGAAAAGAACTAATAAAATAATTCATTTCAGAAAGGAATTTGAACCAAAAAGAAGAAACGGAAATACTTCTATGTAGATATATAAGATCTTCTATCTGCATTGGACCCCATATGATGATCAAAGGACCTTGAGTAGATGACTTCAAACACCAGCGGTTCCTTTGTATGCGACAACATGCTCCGACGTGGACCAAACTACAGCTGGAACAAAAGAGAAGCATAAGAATGATAAAGAAATCATTAGAAAGGAAATAGAATGGTTAATGAGTTTCTTTTAGAAAAATGTGCAAGTGACATGATAAGATTCAGATTAGTTCAAAAGCTAGCTAGACCAACCTCCTCTATTGTTGGCTACAAGATCTCATTGATGCAGCATACATAAGGAGGAATGAAGTGGCCTCCTCTTGCCTGAAAAGCCATGAAGAAATAAAAGGGCTGGTGTCTAAAACAAGAAAACTGTGAGAAAGTGCTCAAAATTGTGCTATACATACGGCTTTCGTTCCAATTGGCATGTCTTTCAGGCCTCGAATCATCTAGGAGAAAAAAGATTTATTTGTCAGAAGTCAAGGATATGAAAATTGTGGGGAATCACTCTTGAATCAGCTGCAAAAGACCAATTGCCAGGAGAAATCATGTGTTAGAACCTCCTTCTCATCTGACTGCAACTGTACATGGCTTACTATCGGCGCTGAACTGATTTAGCATGCTGACGCACAAGTAAAAAAGCATGATGATGTCAGAAAAGGGCGTAGCACTGAAAGGACAACCTGTTTTTGCATGGCTATGGCGATCACACGGATAATTTACAGAAACTATTGAGGCTAGCTTCAGAAAAGATTTCCTTTTCTTCACAGGCCAAGCCCCGGCCATGCTCCTCCCTCGGTACTCCGTCCCCGCGGGTCCTTTCCTCAAGCCGTCGCCCCCTTTGTCCTCAGGTCCCTCGCGCTGAAGAATCCTCCTTCACACACCGTTGCAGGGGAGGATAGATAGATGTCAGGCAATGCTACTTCATATAAAAGCCAAAAAAAAAAAAGATGGCGAAGCAACCATATTATCAACTAAAATAACATTTTCACAACTGAAGCCATGGTCCTCAACTAAACTTTGAATTTCTCCATATAGATGTACTTAAACCAATAAATAACAGAAATAACTATGTTATTATATTCATAGACCATTGCAATTTCATATAAAAGGGCGCTCTGAAACATGTATGACTGACTTAAGGGCACTCTGAACACCTTTGAGCTGCAGTATTGTCATATAAAAGAGACATTAAAGTTTAACGGATCTACCTAACAAAAAGGCTCATCAATAGCACAAGAAATTATCCGTTATCGAAATAACAAGAACGGGTTTGCAGGTACAGAGGTGGTGTAAAATATCATTTTTAATCTTTCAACATTGGAAGTGGCATGGATGAGCTTGCAGGTGTAGATATGGAAAAGTACCCAAATGAAAGATGAATGTCCCTTGCAGAAGGTATCAAGCTTGTCCGTGTCATGTTCTCCAGTGGTTTGTCAAAGAACAAAGATGACCATGAGTGAAGCGGGTTTGAGAACCAAAGGAAAATGAACAATAGTGCCATACGGGAATGACACAAGCCAATTAGATCATGTACCTCAGTAGCGTGACATGTTAAGTATCAGGTGGTTGTTGGGTAATTTAGATCGCAGCAAGTTATTTCTCAAAAAAAAAAGTTCTTTGAACACAATGTTCAGTGGGAAAAAATTATACACATTGTAAATTTATTTCGCAATAGGAACGCGAGCCTAGAGCGGGAGAATGACCACAATGTTGTTGCTTTCTAGAAGCAAAATATATGGTCAGAGAAAGTGGCGGGGAATTGGATACACTGTTTAGTGTGGGGAGGAGATAGGAGAAAATATGACAAAACATGTGCCGCGCTGCCGCAGTAGTGGAGGGAGAGGGCGGCGACGTGTAAGCCCCAATCCCCTCACTCAAGAGGAATAGAGGTGACTACGCAGACGAACGGCACGGTGGCTGCTTCGCCGTCCTCATGGAGGAGTAGTGACAGCCTCGTGCGCGTACCGGCCGCCGCGAGAAACAGCGGCAGCTCCTACGTCCCAGAGACGCGAAGGCGGCGGCTACAACTTCACCGCAGTGTTGAAAAGGGGCAACGCTGCACAGAGGAGCGCTGGCGGCGAATCCGAAGCCGGGGTTCAGGTGGCTTCATACGCGGAGCCAGGTGGGCCGATTTTGCGTGCCAAGGAGGGTGGAGAGAGCAATTTAAGAATGTTTAGTGCTCAATCGTGTGAGGTGCCGAGATTTTCTCCTCGCGGGACAAGGGAGGTCGTACGAAGGAAGCGACGTAGTAGGAGATGGCAGAAAACGGAACACTGATTTCCTTCTTAGATAGTAGAGATTTTGTGCATCATAGTTCACTTCAATGTTTCGAGATTAAAACTCATAATATATATATTAGGGTCTTATTGATTTCAAGAACAGTTAGAGGATTATAGTTGGAAATAAATGCACTAGGAAACCTCATGGCACCAAATGAAAGTAGAGCATTTATAGGAGAAGAAATGAATTGGTCATATAAGAACTTAACCTTAGACCTATGACTTCCTATTTGTGCCAAGACTTTTTTTTTTGAGGCAATATTTGTGGCAAGACTTAATAGGACAACTTCATAGGTAACGAAGGACAAAATTCATGACTATGTGATAATTCAGTTGAAAGCATGTTATGTTCCTGATGATTTGACCATATATATGCATCAAAGATTTAAATTATCCACATGTTAGGATGATGATTTTTGCAAATTAATTATGTTTTTCTTAAGATGATTTGGGATACATTGTCATTTCTTTCTGGTCACATCTATGTTACTAGATAAACACAACACAAACACACATTGGAAACCTGCGTTGATGAGCCTAGAAATAGTACCAACGAAGGAACATTTGAAGAACGGAAGATTAATTATATATTTCTAGCTATTTAGGTTGTAGTTGAAAAAATTATTCTCGGACAATCCATCCTATTATTGTTGTTCCTTTTCATGAGTTTAGTGAGGGTCCTATTAGAAAGGGAGATCTTGTCGGGTTGGAAACCTTTTGCCCGGCATTGTTGGTGCCGTCGCCGGTGCATCCTAGAACATATCCGGGTGAAGAGCCTTGTTTGGGTTAGAAAGCGGTGGTGTTTCGAAGTTCCTGCTAATAATTCCAATATGAGAACTTGGACAAATATTAGTCAATCTAGCACCAAATTGCCAAACGGATAGAGTTAAGGCTGATCATAGTGGGGTAACTAGCTAAGAGTCCAAGTTAGCATTTCTGCTTATGTGGCAATAATTTAATGAAGAGAAAGACAGAGATTGAGTAACTAGCTATGTTACTGTAACATCACATATACCAAGATAAAGTATGTCTACAGCCTAATTAATGTGACGTTGCATGTTACCACAACTAAATTATTTTCCACTATGAAGATATAACTTAGACTAGTAACATATGCATGTTACTACTCTAAGTTACTCTCCACTATGACCAGCCTAAGACTCGATCGTCCATTCGTCCGTCTCGATGTGCCTACTGTAGTGATTTTCTTCAAAGGGTTCTGCTTCAGTACATTCCCCTCCCCCAAATTTAATAACGTCAACGACCGAGATTGCTTTGTAACCTTTCATAACTATTCGTACACTTTACACGGACGTATTTGTGTACGCGCATATTTGTGGCCAATAAAATATATAATATGTTTCTCAAAAAATATACCATTGAAAACTTCTTTTGAAGATGAATTCGATGGTATAATTTTTATGACATATTTATAAAATTTATTGACAAAAAATAATGGTTAAAGTTATTTTTAAACTACGTGCGAGCCTAATAAACTGGGACTGAGGGAGTACTGCGGTGGTGACCCCGTAGTCGTCTGGCTAGGTTCCAGGGCACCTTTTTCTATCCGCCACCGTGACGCACCGGCCCGTACGTCTCCATTGGGATCCTCTCCTACCATGGCTAGTACCATGGGCCGCTACATGGGTTTGGCCCACCACCAGGAGCTGCTGAGTACAAGTGCACCAAGGAGGCAACAATCGTGGCATCCATTGGGATCAGGCAAAAGACTAGGCTGCGGCTCTCCTTCTCCCACCTCGGCTCTAATTCCCAATCTCTTCTTGTTGTTCATCTTGTATTGACGCTAAATTATTGTATCAATTACCAGATTGAATGAGTTGAGTATTTGGGCTCTAACAAACAAGCTGGTACTAGCGCAATACTATTCCGCACACGTGTGTGGCGTAGACTAATCCCGCACCCTCCTCCGGTTGACGTTCTAACGTTCACACAGAAAAAGGAAGCAGCCACAGCTTGGTGCCGTAGTTCTGACAAGAGCAAGTAGTTCCGCGTATGTCGCTCTCTCACAAGTCCGTCCGTGAATGCGTTCTGAAGTTCACGGCAGTGAGCAAGGACACGCGCTCGGTGGCGGTGGCCGACACGGGACATCCCGCGTCTAGGTGATGTGGCTCTCGATGATCTGGTCGGCTATGGCCTTGTAGAGGGTGTGCGTCGGGTGCCCCGAGTGGAAGAACATGTACTATGCCGGCGACTTGCGCTGCGGCAGTAGGTTGTCCATCAACCACGTCCCGCAGCATCCTAGCCACGTCTGCCTGAACCTGTACTTCTCCGACTGCGTGGCCATGTCCATCAGTGGCGTGTAGCTATCGGCGTAGGCGACGTTGGCACCCGGGGAAGTCCTCCTCTATGCTCTAGGTGCGTCAGCGCCTTCTGCAGCTTGGCATTGTACCTCTGCATCTCCTGGTTCTGTAGCTCCACGAAGCCGCGCCTGCCCTCAGGCCAGGGGCGGAGACTAATATACTAGTATAAAAGCCCTAATGGCAGAAGAAAATACATACATAAGCAGTCCATGGGTGATTGACTCTAATCATGTCCAATGAACCAAAAGCCCAATAGCCTATCTCCCCATGTGGACTTGTTTTCCTGGATGAAAAGTCGCTTTGTGCTTCGCCGAGTAGCCACACAAATTCAGTTGATTGGAATTACTTAACAGATAGATCGATCGATTAACTGAATCATATAACCCCTTTTGCATCGGCTTGGTGCAACATGCTAGGGCACTGCCTACCGCCGGCTCTCGCTGCCTACATACGACTAGTGCGAGGGGAGATAAGAGTAGGATACGGCATGGCTGCATCTTGTAGTGTTTGCAGACCACGATCGGTCCTGGCTATCTATGATACTGCCTTGACTGAGTGTAAATCGCAGATAATATCTATGTCTAAGATATGTCGTCTATTAATCCATTTGTATCACTGGTAAGTTTTCTATATTATATCGGATAGAAATTATATATTCTTCCGTAGAGTTGAAACACAAAAACAAGAGAAGAACAATGTATATTTCTAAAAACTTCTCTTCAAATAATCAAGAATAAGACACTACAGGTTTGTCAAACTTAGTACTGAGGTTGCTATATTTTGTACTATTTGAGATATAATATGTCATGTTATACTATCTTATACCATTATACACGGGTCGAGGTCTTGTAAAATAATATTCTATGACAATATGTGGCCATTATCATTCTCGCCTCCCCCCCCCCCCTATGGTCAAATCCTCGCTCCGCCCCTGCCTCGGGCTCTTCACCTACAGGCGCGGTGCCGGTGGCATCCTTGCCACGATGATGAACCTCCGGGCTCCCAACTCGTACAAGCTCTGTGTTCACATCATCGACAGTTATGTTAATCAACCTGATCGACCAAGAAGAAAAGGATTGATTAAATATCGATATAATTAACGATATGTCAAACCTGGAAGTAGTTGAGGTAGTCATGGTAGTTGTTGATGGTTGGGAAGTTCGGGGCGCGAGGTAGTATTTCAAGGGGCATCTCGACGAGGAGGCCGACCAGGCGGCCGGCGACGATCGGTGAAATGAGGTAGTAGTAAAGGGGGAGTATCGAAGCAGGGTGTGTCGAACTTGCAGCTTCCAAAGAATGAAATGAGGATATCACACTATTTGACAACCCCGAGATAATAAGAGACCAGTGCTTTCCATCTTTCCACCATGTTCTCGGTAAGGAATACCCCGTTCATCGCAACCCAAGGTGCAGCACGAGCAGTTTGTCTTCCTACTGGCCAAAATTCCGTTGCGTCCCGTTCCCATTTTTTAGCGAAAAGAAATCAATTAACTGAAGCACTTACGTAACATCAAATGTTTGGTCACGTATAGTCTTCTCTACTACACTCTTTTTGTTCGCTCCTTGGAATCTTATTTCATTTGTTTAAGGAACATAGGTGTAAGTTATGGCTGCTAGTGTGCTTGTTATCCTCTTCTTTTTCGAAGAGTATCACTTCTTGTATTTATCAAGGACATGTGGAAGGAGAGATAACCGACAATCCCATGTGTAAAGTGATGTTTTAAGCAAGTTAGTATCTTGTATAGTTCACACCAGAGTAAACTATTTCTTTATAGCTAACACCTACTCACATCATCTCACTTTCCAAGACAAATATATGCGTCTTTCACTTCTCTTAAGTTTTCAATAAAAAGAGCGCCTCTTCATGGTAAGGTGATTTTCCTTAGCTACGGGCACCACTCACATCTAATTCATAGTCTTTCCCGTAGGTTATTTTGCGGATCATAGTTTACTTAAATGTCTTTTGATTAAGAGTCATACTATATTTGGTCTTATTGATTTGAAGAATAGCTCGAGGATTTTATAGTTGGAAATAAATGAACTAGGAAACTTGATGGTACTAAGTGAAAGTGGAACATTTATAGGAGAACAAATGAATTGGTCATATGAGAACTTAAAAAAGACCAATGAATTTCAATTTTGAACCAAGACTTAATAGGAGAAGTTCATAGGTAACGAAGGACAAAATTCATGACTATGAGGTAATTCAATTGCAAGAATATTACATTCCTATTGATTTTGCCATATGTATACATCAAACATGAATTATCCACATATTAGGATGATGATTTTTGCAAATTAACTACCCCTTCCGATCCTAAATAAGTGTCGCGGTTTTGAACTAGCTCTAGTTCAAAACTGTGACAATTATTTAGGATCGGAGGGAGTATGTTTTTTTAATATGATGTGCGATGCATTGGCCATTTTTGTGTGGTTACATCTATGTCACAAAACAAACACATCATCACACACACATTGGAGACATGTATTGATGACCCTTTAAGTTCCAATGAAAGAACATTTAAAGAATGGAAGATTAGCTATATATTTCTAGTTGCTTTGGTTTGTAGTTGAACAAAAAATTAGTCTAAGACAAGCCATCATATTTTCACTGTTTCTTTTCATGAGTTCAATTAGTGAGGGTCCTAATAAATAGGGAGATCTTGTTGGGTGAAAAAGCTTTTTCCTGCTAGGGTCGGTGCCACAACTAGTGCGTCCTAGATCTTGTTGGGGGTAAAAACACACATCTAGTTCGGTTTAGGAGGCGGTGGTGCTTCTACATTGTGCCCTTCCTAAATTGAAGGTCGCCTTGGAGTTCCCGGGCTCTTCAATCTTTTTGTCCCGGTGTTGTGGTGGTGGTGTAAAGGTTTTGTTGAAGTCGGATTTGTTGGTGTGGGGTGATCACCTCTGCTAGGGAATGCATTGTCAGCACACTAGCAGGATCTCTAGGGTGAGTCTTTGCCTGCCAAAAATGACACTCGTACAAACACAAATTTTGTAGCCTCTGATTCCCATTTTTGTGTTGTAGAATTCTAGTGAATCTAAACCCTCTCGATCATAGATACTAGATCCTCATCTAATCTTTGATATTATACTCTTCTTGAAGTCTTAGTACTCCTTCTGATTTTCTCTTTGTAGTCTTCTTTCTTTTATTTGAGGGAGAAACCTAGGAGTAAGTTATGGCTGGTCATGTTCTCTTTATCCTCTTGTTTTTGGAAGAGTAGCACATTTTCTATATCTCAGGGCACTCGAAAGGAGGGATAAATGACATTCAACATGTGAAAAGTGACATTTTGAAACAGTCATTGTCTCGAATAGTTGGCAGCAGAGTAAAGGTTTATTTTTATGTTAAACAACTACTCACATCACTTTCCAACACCAATGTACTCCTATAAGCTCTCTAAGTTTTCTAAAAACTAGTAAAAACACCTCTCTATGTCAAACTGAGTTCATTTAACTATAGGTGTTGTTCGAATATAATAGGTAGTATTTTCTATAGATTATTTTCACCAAAATACTTTACTTAGTTCTCCTGATATTAATAATTGTACTATTCGAGGTCAATTAGACGATTACAGTTGGAAATAAATGATCTCGAAAATATGTATGTGTGATGATACTGGAGGATTTAGGAGAAGCACACTTTTAAGCCCTTAAGTGCAAGTGTGTATTTTTTTAGAGAAACATGGGCTTTTTTTATCACATAACCAAAATGTCATTACAAATATCCTCACAGATACAATCTGGAGCACACCTGAAAGTGCATGTGTGCCCGCATGTGTGGTTTTGGTAATTAATAACAATCCTTATGGACTAATTTTTGTATTGAGTTATACTTAAGGATATGTCCATAGGCAATGCTTGAACCATATGCTTGCTTCAAGGTTGGAAGAATAAGAAGATTAAGTGTTGAACAAGGTTTCAAGGAGTGACCCAAAGATTGGTCATGATAGAGTAGAGCATATGGCAAGTGTGTCTTGAAGAATAAGATGGAGTGATATCTCAAGTGTACCTTCAAGACACCAACATAATGAAGAAAGAAAAAATGAAGTGCAAGTTCAATATGAGTCATCTTGAAGAGATCATATGCTGGAAGCTTTCCATCCTTATGGTGATCATGGATATGTAAATATATGCCTAAAAGAGAGGCTCTCCCATAGTGGAGTATGGGGGAGCAATTTACAAGTCCTCACAAAGCTAGTGCAGTCAAGAAAGGTGTTCCATCTTGAGGTGTACAAGATCTTCATCATCAAGATCAAGTGGAATATGTGCAAGGAAAAGGTATGTTCTTGATAGAGTTTCTTTCTTACCGGTCTCCTGGTGTTAGTTGGGGAGACCGGTTTATAGGATAGATAACCGTACTATCAAGAGGGGCTCTTGACTGAGTAACTTGATCATATCCCTCCGAGAGATCAAATATTTGCATACTTGGCACCATCTTTATTGGTTCTTATCCATGAGAGGATTTATAACTTGTGTAAATATCCATGACAAGCTCAAGTCCATCGAAAACGGATTTCATATGCATTCTCTATTACATTTTGATGTTGGGGGTTTTACTGGTTTGTATTTTATAGATAGGTTAAACCTTTCATCATTTGGTTTTATCCTACCTTGTTGCACTATGATGGTTCCCTACATAATCTTGTAGAGCTTGTTACTATATTCGAAACGAGCCTAAGATCATCAAAATCAGAGTCCAGATACAAAAGTTATGATTGTTTCAGTCTTGCAATTTCTACCAGTTTTCGGAGGGGCGGATTATCCAGTCAAGATAACAAAATATCTCGCCCAAATATCCGCCCCCTATACAGAGGAGCGCACCACGAAGTCCTTAGCCATATTTTGGTTGGGGCGGATTTTCCAGCCCTTGTGGGGGCGGATAATCTGGCCTGGGGGTCCCAACGGTCATATTTCGTTGGGGAGGCTATAAAAAGCCCTTTTCTTCCTCCTTGGGCTGGTTGCTTGCTCTCCCTCTCTCCTCCATTGTTTCTATCTTTAAGAGCTTGCAAATACTCTCAATACCTCCCATATTTCCTGAATATTTTTGGGGGATTTGAAAGGAGAGATCTAGATCTACAACTCCACCAATCCATCTCTCCTCTATGTGAGGGGAACATCTTGGGATCTAGGTCTTGGGTTTTCTTTTGTTGATTCCCTCTTGTGTTCTTTCTCTCTTATTCCCTCAATAGCTTTTGTAGCTTTGGTGGAATTTGGGAGAGGGCTTGAGCACTTCTTGTGTTCTTTCCATTGCATTTGGTGTATTGGTTTGAGTTCTTGGTGAGGATTTGATTGGGTGAAAGGTGAGAAGCTTTTTACTCTTGGGTTCTTGGAACCCTAGACGGTTTAGTTGTTTTGCAAGTTTGTGGATTACTTGGGGCCTTCAATTAAGTTGTAGAGTTTTTCCCAAGCTTGTTTGTTGTGAGCCATCAATTGAGTTGTGGAGAAGTGCCCCAAGCTTTGTGAGAGGTTACAGATTGCACCGATAGTGGAGAAGTGAATCAGGCCTCCTGTGGCGAGGTTCAGAGGAGAATAGGGCGAGGCCTTTTTATGGCGTGGTGGTCTTAGTACCGCCCACCCCTCCAATGAGACATACTCTCTTTATGAGAGGAACTCGGTAATACATCACCGTCTCCGCGTTCCTCGGTTATCTCTATACCCGAGCTATTTACTTATGCACTTTACTTTGTGATAGCCTTCGTGTTTGAAGTCATTTATCTAGCTATCACATAGTTGCTTGTATTGCTTAGCATAAGTTGTTGGGGCACATAGGTGAACCGTAGTTTGTATAGGTTTTGTGCTTGACAAAGTAAACGCTAGTTTTATTCCGTCTTTGTTAAGCCTATCTCATAAAAGTTTTTAACCGCCTATTCACCCCCATCTAGGCGGCATTTATGTCCTTTCAACACACACGCCACACCAAACAAACAGGAAATGTTCTAGATTTAGCTAACTTATGAGCCAGTACATTTAGACCTCGTCTTGTATGCAAGAAAGAACGGGAGTTGAAAGAGCTTGCCACTGATGCATAGCGTGGACAACCGGATCACAATAGGATATGCCATCCACCCTCAAAATTTGCTATGGGACAGAGAATGAAAGATAAATTCGACAATATTGGGGCTTTGGAACATCAACAACAAAGAGATCATGTCTGAAAAAGATACGAAAGAGCATATTAACAAGGCAAATGAGAAGGGCAAGAATGGAAAAGGAAAGGACAAGAGAAGGAGAGGGAGAATATCAACTTGCTGATTTTTATTTCCGTACACAAATGTTGTCATTGAAGAAATATTTGTACATGAAAAAGCACAGCTGGTTTTGGGAAGCTATTACCACTTGTCTCACCGATTAGTTTGAAGAGTACAGGAAGTTGCATGCTCCAACTGAAGTGGAAGAAACAACAGTGCCAAAGGTGGGAAGAGGAGGCATGTTGAGGGATGTTATTGCCAAGAAGTTTAAGATGAAAAATGGGTTGGTGGAAGATCGGTGCAGCTCGTTTTCCCATCTTGGCTCACTTGCCACGTGATGTGCTTGTCATACACATCACGTGGTAGCTTCGGAGTCGGCTTTTAGCATAAGTGCACATATCTTAGATTACTTTTGAACCTCACTTACTCCATTCATGTTTAAAGCTCTTGTTTGCGCACAAGATTGGCTTAGAAGAACTACTCCTATTGACATCACAGAGAATATGGAGGAATTAGCTAACATGGAAAAGAGTAAATACTCCCACATTTATTTTGTTGGATTTATTTTCTAATTATTTGTTGCATACTTGTATTTCAGACTTTGCTAGTTTGATGTGATAAATTAGTTGCCATGCCATCATTTTCTAATTGTTTGCTGCATACTTGTGTTTCATTCTTTAGAGTTAATTGAAGAATTTGGTGGCTTGCACATTGCAGAAGGAAAAGGGAGAGGTGATAAAAATAAGGCAACAAATTCTAAATATGTTGCAAGCATGTCCATATCCAAACCTGGAGCATAAATCTGTAGAGGTACAGGTATACGCCATTTTCACATGAAGTTTCACATCGAATAATCATGTAGATGATAATTCAGTTACATTTCACTTGTGTGGCATCTTGGAGCCTTGGACAATGGTAAAGCATGGAGGTTGTATGTTGGAGCCTCCAAGTTGTAGGGGACTGGACTTGGGCATTTGGCTACTTTTCTACGCTTTTCTCCATGTGAACTGCTGATCTAAGTTTCTCTATTCGTTGTGTTGAACTATGAGTCTATGACTTATGGTCTTATGCCTTGTGGTTGTGGTTGGTTGTCCAAAATTGTAATGTTTGCTGTCATTTTGTTGTTGCCTAAAACTGTCATGTTTGCTGTCGAAAGTTGAACTACAGAAGTTGTTGTTATGTTACTAAAATGCTGCACAATTGTTGTCATATTTTATAGTATTTTTTTGCTATCATTTACCACATAACTGTTGTTATGCTCCTGAAATGCTCCACAATTACTGACGAAATGAAGTCAAAAAGCTCTAATATTGTTTTTTTGCTAGAATATTATTCACTCATGTGTATGTCGGGTAATCCGGGATTACCTGAACCCGAAATTGCGGGTACCCGAACCATCGGGTAGCAAAATAGAAATCAGATGTTCGAGTATCTATTTTGAAAACCCGATTTTTTAACCCGAATTACCCAGTGTCGAAGTATGATCCAAATTCAAATAAGAAGGCCAACTTCTGATTGGAATGGAGCGAGGCCCGTCGCCGGAGGCTTGGGCCGAAGCGGAGCGCGGTACAGATCGTTGAAGACCTAGGTTTCCACCATTATATATACCTTTGGTAAGCCGCTGGCTGGGATGAGTTGCGTTTGTGAAAATTCCCGGCGCTGTGTAAACACTCCCCATTATAGTAAAGTTTTGCTGACTGGTGCCCGTGGTTTTTTCCTCTCTTTGTTGGAGAGGTTTTCCACGTTAAATTTGTGTCCCTTACTGTGATTTCTTTTTTGTTCTTCGTTATTTGCTTGTCGCTAATCTAACACACGGTCCAGAATTTCTGGTAAACCCAACGTCTAGCCTTGGTAGCACAAAGCTCACCTTCCTCTAACCCTCCTCTTCCACATCTTCTCTTTAGCTCTCCCATGTCTCCCCGACCCTTGCGCTTTGGGTTGTGTCTCTCTTCCTTCTAAGAACAAACAAAAGTGAGAAAGAAAAAATGCAAAACTATGAATAATTAGCCAACAAGCCTTTTGAGATTCAAAAATAGCTATCGGTGTCGCTTTGCACATGCCAAATTTTGTACATTATGATTGTCCCTTGGCCTCGAAGGACACCGACCATGTCACCCAAGTAATTTCCCTTGCTATACGCACCCATCGCCACGTGGTCGAAAGCGCACATACAATTGTGTGGGTTTCCTCTTTGCAGATCGACCCATGTGGACGGTGCATGTCCGATTTTTGCAAAAAGTTTGGCTATCCTTTTTATTTAAGCAAATAGTATTCACTCTTAATCTAAAGAAGCTATATTTGCGTAGCTACCACACCCTCCAAGCCATTTCGCGTTTTTGACCGTTCGTTCTTCACTTATGCTGTCAATTTGGACTCTATCCCTATTTCCGCAAATAAGTGTACGTCTAGATTTGTCCTTAGTTAAACTTAGTAAAGTTTAACTAATGTTATAGGAAAACGTAGCAATATTTATGATGCTAAATTGAAATGACTAGATTTGTTTTCAAATTTAGTATCATAATATGACAACTTCATGTAGTTTATGTTGATATATTTATAAGGTGGATCAAATTTAATAATATTTAATTTATACGAAACCTAAAAGTACACTTATTTACGGACACTTGTTTGCGGATGAAGGCAGACATTTTTAAGCGGTGCAGCTGAGCCCGTGAAAGAAGAGACGGTAGGATTAGACGTGACACAGCTGGGGTGTGCGTATCATTTCTGCACTAATCAGAAACCGTGACACCCGTCGGCTTCTCCGTCGTCCAGTCCAGTCCAGCATGGTCCACGGCAGAGCTCGGGGCCCTGTTTCCGCACAGCAGAATTCACTCGCACCCCGTTTCGTTCCATCACAACCGTCCACAACGGCACGTTTCGAGCGGGGCACACTCCACAACCGAATTGGAGACTCCCGTAATGACAACAAGCTACCACAAGAACGAATATTATCAAAACTGAAACACAAGATCTAGATATTAACAAGTAATACTAGATCGAGAAATCTCTAAGTGAATGAAGGGGAAGTGACGCGCTTGATTCGTGATGTCGATGAATGAAGTCTCCTCCTTCGATTCCCCAAAGATCGGAGCCTTCGTGTGATTGAAGTGGGAGATCCTGAATGAGAGCTTTTTCAACAGGCCAGTACTTTTTTGAATGAATCGAGAGATCTGACAGGAGGAGTGATTGGGGATTTTATACCCCTGTCCAAACTTGGCCGTTGGTGAAGTCGGGGGCCCAATAATCTAGCCCAAGTGATGGCCGGATTATTCGGCTGGGTCAAAACACCGCCCCAGACTCGGATTTTTCGGGGGAAATTCCGCCCCCATACTTCATGACGCACCGTGGCTCCCTTAGCAAACTTATCTAGGGGCGGATTATCCGGCCTAGGCAAAACCTCCAGCCCTGGCCGGACAATACGAAAGATAGTCCGCCCCCTTACTACATGACGCGCCTGGCCAGACTTCAAAAACCTTCTCGGGGGATAGATTATCCGGCCCCTATAGAGGCAGATTATCCGTCCCCTCACTGCATGACGTGCCTTGTCCACCTTTGTCGAAGGGATCAGGCCGGATTATCGGCCCTTGGCAAGGGCGGATAATCCGCCCCCAACAACAGAGTTTGGCTGCATTTCATATTATCAATCGTCTGCAACACTTAGCACACATAAGATAATCCATGGTATTGTTATCTAACACATAAAATACTAGAGATCATGAAATGTCCTTTCAATAATGTGACTCGAGGTTCTGGTAGGTAGACAAGCTCTTAACTGTAAGAACATGTCTTGAAGTGATTCCTGAGTTGATCACTAAACCAAAATTAAGTTTGTACTTAAATGGCAAGAAGCAAAGTAAGGGGCATAGTTACATTTTATGCACTTGGATCCACATAGATATAAAAGTATAAAGGCTCCATCTGATGTGATGTATATTGTTATGACAGGACTAGTTCGTCTTTAACGTAGAATGATATGTCCCAGGGCACAATGCCCATGAAAAAGCCCCTGAGGTTGATCTAAAGTCATTGTAGGCTCTTGGAAACCGGCCTCGTTCTGCTGCCATAACTGTCGCATATACACAAAGGATTGCAAAGTGTGTTTCAAAGTTTAGATGACAACAGTGAAAACGACCGTTATTATAAACACTAGAAACAAAGTCTCACTTTATTGTCAAACGAATACTTCAACCCATTATAAGATAATGGTGTGAATGTCAAAATTAGAAAGACATTAATGATTTGCAAAATACATAATCATCTGGTAAAACAAAACATGGACTTGATGTTTGTCACGTGCATGATCAATAAACGCATATGTTATATGGTTTATGATGAGTAAAATGCGAGCTAGATTATTTGTACTCTAGTGCAAGTGGGATACTGAAGGAGATATGCCCTAGAGGCAAATAATAAATAGGTATTTATTGTCATATCTCAATTAGTTTATAATAGTTTCATATTATGTTATAACTGTATCAAGTAGAAACATTGGTACATGTGTGGTATGAAGCAAACAAGTCCCTAGTAGCCTCTATTCATACTAGTTCATTGGTCATGAGAATAATCTGGGTTTCAAGATCATGGGCATTTATGCCAATTAACAACGAGGTCATATCATTGGAGAATGATGTAATGGACATTTCTCAAAGGATTGCAACACGATCAAGTCATATAGTTCATTGTTGCAACAACTAAAATCTAGACTCCTTTTCCTTAGCCCGTGAGTTCATATTACTCACTGTTTCCCGAGGCTGCTTTGACTACATCAAATGTCGTCTGGAATATGGTGGCAATAAAGGTGTATGTTAGTGAAGGAAATATGCCCTGAGAGGCAATAATAAAGTTGTTATTATGTATTCCTTATATATGATAGATGTTTATTTTGCATGCTATAATTGTATTGATCGGAAACGTCAATACATGTGTGTTTAATAAACAAAAAGGGTTCCTAGTTATGCATCTCTTATAGACTAGCTTGTTGATTAACAAGATGATCAAAGTTTCCTGATCATGGACATTGGATGTTGTTAATAACAAGGTCACAGCATTTGTGAAATGATGTGATGAACATTCATCCGAAGTATAGCATTACGATCAAGTCATTATGTTTATATTGCTATAACATCATATGAAGTAATCTTTATCCTTAGACCATGAGATCATGTTAATTGCTAACAACGGAAGAGTATCTTGATAACATCAAATGTCACACTGTAAAAGGGTGACTATAAAGGTGGGTTCAGTGCTACGAAGGTGTTATGTTGAGGCGCATGGATCAAGAGTGGAATTTGTCAATCCCGATGATGGATAGATATACTCTGGGCCCTCTCGATGATATCACATTAAGATAGCTTGCAAGCAAGTGATGTGATCACTAGAATGTTATATCACGGGAACGAGAAAAGAGTGCATGTCGGTAATGAGATCAAACTAGGTATTTGGATATCGATGATCGAATCTAGGACATGTATTATATTATGAGACAAAGGGATTAAGTTACTAGCGTTAAAGGTTCTCACGATCACAGAAGTCATCGTTAAATGTGCAGGAGTCGGTATGGATCTCCAGGTCCCGCTTCTGATTATTGATCTGAGGAGTCCCAATCATGTATACATTATTCGCGAACCGTAGGGTGACACACTTAAGGATTGCCGGACACCATTTTGGAGCACATATGTTTCAGACGAAAGGATTGCAAAGCGCAGGAATTGTTTCGATAGAAACCGGAATTGTTTTGGGTGAAATTGCAGAAAGTGGTTATGCATGTGATATTGAAATGTTGCAAGGGGTTTTATGTGAATGTTTGTTAATTAAATTAATTAACAAAATTCTGAATAAATTTAATAAAAGAGTTTTATTAAATGAGAGAGCATTAAACTTAGAGAATTTTAATGCATTTAAAGTGGAGACTTTAAAAGAGAATGTGAAGGGGCATTTTAATGTGGAGGAGTTACCACCACATGAATGGGGGAGGTGAGGGGTCACCCCCCATGGGGCGCCGGCCATGGGGAGGGGTACCCCCCTCCTCCTATAAAAGGCCACCCCTCTCACCCTTCTTCCTCACACCTCCTCGTGAAGGATCCCTCTCCTCCTCTAGAATTATTCCCCCATGGTCTCGGATTAGTGAGATACATGTTCCTGGTGGCATTTCGTTTGGAAGGAGTTACTGCTTCCGCTGCATCGCTGGAGCGAGGAGGTGGAGGTTGTCCGGTGGCTTGAACGTGTGTGTGAGGACGGATGCGCTGCTGATTTGCGGCGCTCGGACTTCCACACGATCTTGAGATCGGCAAGTGTACGACTACATCAACCACGAGTTCCTACTCGTTAACAAAACTCGTTGTCTTCGAGGGTAAGTTCTCCATGGATGTATGTCCATCTGTTGCTCTGTATCTAGTAGATAGATCTTGGCATATAGTTCTCATCGTAGGAATTTTTTTGTTTTCTATGCTGCGGACCCAACAGTGGTATCAGAGCCTGATCTATGCGTAGGTGCTTTGCACGGGTAGTACACATATGTTTATATGCGGGCGATAATGATCATGTTATTTGCATCTTCTATGTATTTTGGATATTGGTGGCATAGTGGGATGAAGCGGCCCGGACCAACCTTACATGTCATCGTACATGAGACCAGTTCCACGACTGACATGCAACTAGTTTTGCATAAGTGGCTGGCGGGTGTCTGTCTCTCCTACTATAGTCAATATCTGATTTACAACGAGTTGCTAATAACTTGGTTATCCTCATTGTGGTTTATGTTCGTAGGTAAGACCGGTTCTATCTCCGAAAGCCCTATGCCACATAAAACTTGCAATCGATAAATTAGAGGCGTCTAGTTTAGATTGTTGCTGGGCTAGTGTCTTTATATGGTATTGTTGTAAGTAGATGTATGAAAGATACTCTTACAACACACTCAACGTGTAAGTTCCATAGACCTTGGCCTTACACACAAAGGAATGATAGAGATCATACCATGATGCAAATGATAGAGAACAAATGCATGGACCATATCATCCCACTTTACACATTAGATGTTAGCATCTTATACTGCTAGTTTGGCGCTTTTGGTAGCATTGTAAGATGATCCCTCATTTAGACATCAAGATAAAAAATGTGTTCTTCCTTAATTATGTACCGTTCTATGGATCGTGTTTCGAGACATCACGTGATGATCGGGTGTACTCGACTCTACGCTTTCATACAACGGGTATAAGACAGTTTTACACACGCGAGTACTAAGGTTCTTACTTGGCGAGCCTAGCATGTACATGGCCTCGGAACACGGACCGAAAGGTTAAGCATGAGTCATATAGTTGATATGATGCCCATATAGATGCTCGCCTTTGAAGCTACACCGACGCATGTGATGATCGGACTTGGTGTAGTGGATTTGGTTCATGTAATCACCAAAAACACACGAGGGATGTCGTTTTTGAGTGGGAGTTCATTAGTAATTTGGATTAGTTGAACTCAATCTATCATAAACTTAGTCTAAATAAACTTTACAAATTCTGTTATAGATGGCACCACCTTCTTTTAATTTCAATGTGTTTATGGAGAAAGAGAAACATGTTGCGAATGGTAGCAACTTCACCAACTGGGCTATGAATTTGAGGATTCTCCTCACTACTTCACAAAAGCAATATGTTCTAGAGGCGCCACTAGGCCCCCTACCAGCTCATGATGCCCTTGACGAGGAAAAGAATGTCTATATAACTCGTTAGGAGGACCACAACTTAGTTCATTGCGGCATACTATATGGGCTAGAGCCAGAACTTCGAAAACGTTTCGAAAATGGCAATGCCTTTGATACCATGGGAGAATTTAAAATGATTTTCGATACCCATGTTGCCGTAGAGAGTTATAATGCTTCTGAAAAGTTCTTTGGTTGCATGATTGATACATTGCAAATGTATCTATAATTTTTGATGTTCCATGCTTGGTTTTATCTACTTTCTTATGTTTTGTCCACACTTTGGAGTACTTTTCATATGATTTCTTGGACTAACCTATTAACAAGATGCCACAGTGCCAGCTGCCTATTTTCTGCTGTTTTTGGTTCTAGGAAGTCAGAAAATGAATATTCTCGGAATTGGACGGGACAAAAGCCAAAGTTACTATTTTCTCAGAAGATTCACGGAGCCAGAAGGAGATCCGGAGAGGGGCCATAGGGTGTCCACACCACCCCATGGCGCGGGTCCACCTAGGCCACACCAGGGCATGGTGTGGGCCCCCTGGATGGCCACCGACCTTGCCTCTTCACCTATAAGAAGCCTCCTGATACCAAAACCCTAAATCGTCAGTCAGAAATCCACGAAAAGTTCCGCAGCGCCACCGCCACTGAAGGGGAGATTCGGGGGACAGAAAGTCTCTGTTCCGGCACCCTGCCGGGACAGGGAAGTGCCCCCGGAGCCATCTCCATCGATCTCCACCACCATCTCCATCACCGTTGCTGATTCCCATGATGAGGAGGGAGTAGTTCTCTCTCGAGGCTAAGGGTTTTACCGGTAGCTATGTGTTCATCTCTCTATCTATGCATGATCTTGTTGCGGTCATGAGCTTTGTAATCAAGTAGATCTACCTTGCTACTCAAGTGCTTTATTAGATCTCTGCTCTCCCCATGTGTGTGAAAGTGACAGCGTGCTCACCATGGTGGCACTTAGGCTAGAGATTACATATACTTGTTATGAGTTTTATTTGGAGTTGGATGTCTTTATGAAATTGTGGTGTTTGTTGGACTCATCTAGTATTCAAGGTGACATTGTGGGGTTTTCTAGATGGGAAAGGCTTACTTTGAGGAGTGCTGTTATAGCCCTACCATCGATTAGAGTGTTCAACCGGAGAGTAGTTAAGAGTAGTATCATAAAGAGAAGATATTTATATGAGAGAGTGTTCACTAGTGAAAGTATGATCCCTAGGCCTTGTTTCTAAACACTGAAACACCGTTTGCTATTAGATTTATTACATGTTTGCTTGCTTCCATCTTTATTTTAGTTTGCTTTTAGTCTCTTCCACGCCATCAAGTTATTTTCTATCACCGTTACCACTTATAATTATCCATACCACTTGTATTTCACTATCTCTTCACCGAACTAGTGCACCTATACACCTGACAAGTGTATTGGGTGTGTTGGGGACACAAGAGACTTCTTGTATCTCGATTGCAGGGTTGCTTGAGAGGGAATACCTTTGACCACTTCCTCCCTGAGTTCGATAAACCTTGGGTAATCCACTTAAGGGAAAACTTGTTGTTGTTCTACAAACCTCTGCACTTGGAGGCCCAACAACTATCTACAAGAATAGAAGTGCGTAGACATCAATGATGGAGGAGAACAGCTCCGTTAGTGAGCACGTACTCAAAATGTCTAGGTACGCCGATAAGCTTGTGTCCTTAGGAATAACGATTCCCATTGACTTAGGCATACATCGTGTTCTCCAATCTCTGCCACCTAGCTACAAGAGCTTCGTGATGAACTATAACATGCAGGGCATGAATAAGTCTCTTCCTGAGCTCCTGTCAATGCTTAAGACTGCAGAAGTGGAGATTAGGAAAGAACATCAAGTGTTGATGATCAATAAGACCACCGGTTTCAAGAAGGACAAGAAAGGCAAGCAGAAGGGAAAGAAGGGCGGCAAATCTGTTGCCGCACCTGAAAAGAAATCCCGAGTTGGCCCTAAGTCTGATACCGAGTGCTACTATTGCAAGGGGACTGGCCATTGGAAGCGCAACTACCCCAAGTATTTGGCGGACAAGAAAGCCGGCAAGGCAAACAAAGGTATATATGATATACATGTTATTGATGTGTACTTGACTAGTACTCACAGTAGCACCTGGGTATTTGATACAGGATCGGTTGCTAATATATGTAACTCGATTCAGGGGATGCGGAACAAGCGATAGCTAGCAAGGGATGAGGTCACGATACAGGTCGGCAATGGATCAAGAGTTGATGTGATCACCGCCGGAACGTTGCCTCTCCATATGCTGTCGGGATTAGTTATAAATCTGAATAATTGTTATTTGGTGCCTGCACTGAGCATGAACATTGTATCCGGATCATGTTTGATGCAAAGTGGTTATTCGTTTAAGTCTGAAAACAATGGTTGTTCGATTTATATGGATAATATCTTTTATGGTCATGCACCTATGTTGAATGGTTTATTTCTGTTGGATCTCGATAGTAGTATTACGCATATTCATAATGTTGATGCTAAAAGGATTAAACTTGATAATGATATATCTGCATATATGTGGCACTGCCGTCTAGGTCATATTGGTCTTAAACGCATGAAGAAACTCCATTCTGATGGACTTTTGGAATCACTTGATTTTGAATCATTTGATACATGTGAGCCATGCCTTATGGGCAAGATGACTAGAACGCCGTTTTCCGGTTCAATGGAACGGGCGACAGATTTATTAGAAATCATACATACTGATGTGTGTGGACCAATGAGTGTGTCAGCGCGAGGTGGATATCATTATTTTGTTACTTTCACGGATGATTTGAGTAGACACGGGTATATCTATTTGATGAAACACAAGTCTGAAACCTTTGAAAAGTTCAAGGAATTTCAGAATGAAGTAGAAAATCATCATAATAGAAAGATCAAATTTCTACGGTCTGGTCGTGGAGGTGAGTATCTAAGTTACGAGTTTAGCACACACATGAAAGACTGTGGAATAGTTTCACAACTCACGCCTGCCGGAACACCACAACGTAATGGTGTGTCGGAACATCGTAATCGTACTTTATTAGATATGGTTCGATCTATGATGTCTCTGACTAACTTGCCACTGTCATTTTGGGGTTATACACTGGAAACCGCTGCATTCACTTTAAATCGGGCACCATCTAAATTCGTTGAAACAACATCGTATGAATTATGGTTTGGAAACAAACATAAGCTGTCATTTTTTAAAGTTTGGGGATGCGATGTTTATGTGAAGAAACTTCAGCCAGATAAACTCGAGCCCAAAGCGGAAAAATATGTCTTCATAGGATATCCTAAGGAAACGATTGGGTATACCTTCTATCACAGATCTGTGGGCAAGGTTTTTGTTGCCAAGAATGGATCCTTTCTTGAGAAGGAGTTTCTCGCGAAAGGTGTGAGTAGTCGGAAGGTAGAACTCAAAGAGGTTATTGAACCTTCTCTTCATGAAATGGCGATTAGCGCAGCACCGGAAGTTGTTTCGGAGTTGACTTCACCTAATGAAGAGACAACTAATGAAAATGATCATGAAACTCCAAAAGAGGACACTACCGGACCTCGCATGTCAAGCAGGACACGTGCAGCTCCTGAACTGTACGGCAATCCTGTTATGAATTTCATGATTGATGAAATAGATGACCCTGCGACGTATGAAAAAGCGATGATGAGCCCGGATTCCAACAAATGGCTAGAAGCCATGAAATCCGAGATGGAATCCATGTACGAAAACCAGGTTTGGACCTTGGTGGACTTACCTCACGACCGAAAGGCCATTGAGAATAAATGGATTTTTAAAAGAAAAATTGATGTTGATGGTAATGTGACCATCTATAAAGCTCGACTTGTCGCAAAGGGGTTTCGACAAATTCAAGGAGTTGACTACGATGATACATTCTCTCCCGTAGCGATGCTAAAGTCGGTTAGGATTATGTTAGCAATTGCTGCATATTTCGATTATGAAATATGGCAGATGGATGTCAAAACTGCGTTCCTCAATGGTAATATTGAAAAAGAGTTGTATATGATACAACATAAGGGTTTTGTCGATCCTAAGGATGCTAATAAGGTATGCAAACTTCAGCGATCCATCTATGGACTGAAGCAAGCATCCCGGAGTTGGAATCTCCGCTTTGATGAGGTGATCAAAGAGTTTGGATTTGTCCAAACTTATGGAGAGGCTTGTATTTACAAGAAAGTGAGTGGGAGCAATGTGACATTTCTGATATTATATGTGGATGACATATTATTGATTGGAAATGATATAGATCTTTTAAACAGTGTTAAAAGTTATCTAAACAGCAAATTTTCGATGAAAGACCTTGGTGAAGCGTCATATATATTAGGCATTAAAATCTATAGAGATAGATCAAGGCGCCTAATTGGGCTATCGCAGAGTACATACCTTGATAAGATATTAAAGAAGTTTAATATGGACGGAAGTAAGAAGGGGTTCTTACCGATGTTGCAAGGCAAGACATTGAGTAAGACTCAAAGTCCGGCTACGATGGAAGAAAGAGAGATAATGGATAAGATCCCCTATGCCTCAGCCATAGGCTCTATAATGTATGACATGCTATGTACAAGAACGGATGTGTCACATGCTATTAGTTTGACTAGTAGGTACCAATCTGATCCAGGTTCGGAACACTGGATAGCGGTCAAGAATATCCTTAAGTACTTGAGAAGAACTAGGGATATGTTTCTTGTATATGGAGGTGAAGAAGAGCTAGTCGCTAAGTGTTATGTCGATGCTAGCTTTGACACCGATCCGGATGACTCTAAGTCTCACTCCAGATACGTATTTCTCTTGAACGGAGCAGCGGTTAGTTGGAGGAGTTCCAAACAACCTGTGGTAGTTAGATCAATGAAGGAGGCGGAATATGTTGCTGCTTCAGAAGCGGCGCAGGAAGCGGTTTGGATGAAGGAGTTCATAACGGAACTAGGTGTGGTTCCTAGTGCATTGGACCCAATGGTGATCTATTGTGACAACAATGGAGCCATAGCCAACACCAAGGAACCAAGGTCTCACAAGAATTCCAAGCATATTAAGCGCCGGTTTCACTCCATCCGCGAGCATGTCAAGGATGGAGATATAAAGATTTGTAAAGTACACATGGACCTAAATGTAGCAGATCCGTTGACTAAAGTTCTCCCTAGGGCAAAACATGATCAACACCAGAACTCCATGGGTGTTAGATTTATCACTATGTAAACTAGATTATTGTCTCTAGTGCAAGTGGGAGACTGAAGGAAATATGCCCCGAGAGGCAATAATAAAGTTGTTATTATGTATTCCTTATATATGATAGATGTTTATTTTGCATGCTATAATTGTATTGATCGGAAACGTTAATATATGTGTGTTTAATAAACAAAAAGGGTTCCTAGTTATGCCTCTCTTATATACTAGCTTGTTGATTAACAAGATGATCAAAGTTTCCTGATCATGGACATTGGATGTTGTTAATAACAAGGTCACAACATTTGTGAAATGATGTGATGAACATTCATCCGAAGTATAGCATTACGATCAAGTCATTATGTTTATATTGCTATAACATCATACGAAGTAATCTTTATCCTTAGACCATGAGATCATGTTAATTGCTAACACCGGAAGAGTATCTTGATAACATCAAACGCCACACCATAACAGGGTGACTATAAAGGTGGGTTCAGTTCTACGAAGGTGTTATGTTGAGGCTCATGGATCAAGAGTGGAATTTGTCAATCCCGATGATGGATAGATATACTCTGGGCCCTCTCGGTGATATCACATTAAGATAGCTTGCAAGCAAGTGATGTGATCACTAGAATGTTATATCACGGGAACGAGAAAAGAGTGCATGTCGGTAATGAGATCAAACTAGGTATTTGCATATCGATGATCGAATCTAGGACATGTATTATATTATGAGACAAAGGGATTAAGTTATTAGCGTTAAAGGTTCTCACGATCACAGAAGTCATCGTTAAATGTGCAGGAGTCAGTATGGATCTCCAGGTCCCGCTTCTGATTATTGATCTGAGAGGAGTCTCAATCATGTATGCATTATTCGCGAACCGTAGGGTGACACACTTAAGGATTGCCAGACACCATTTTGGAGCACATATGTTTCAAACGAAAGGATTGCAAAGCGCAGGAATTGTTTCAATAGAAACCGGAATTGTTTCGGGTGAAATTGCAGAAAGTGGTTATGCATGTGATATTGAAATGTTGCAAGGGGTTTTATGTGAATGTTTGTTAATTAAAGTAATTAACAAAATTCTGAATAAATTTAATAAAAGAGTTTTATTAAATAAGAGAGCATTAAACTTAGAGAATTTTAATGCATTTAAAGTGGAGACTTTAAAAGAGAATGTGAAGGGGCATTTTAATGTGGAGGAGTTACCACCACATGAATGGGGGAGGTGAGGGGTCACCCCCCATGGGGCGCCGGCCATGGGGAGGGGTATCCCCCTCCTCCTATAAAAGGCCACCCCTCTCACCCTTCTTCCTCACACCTCCTCGTGAAGGATCCCTCTCCTCCTCTAGAATTATTCCCCCATGGTCTCGGATTAGCGAGATACATGTTCCCGGTGGCATTTCGTCTGGAAGGAGTTGCTGCTTCCGCTGCATCGCTGGAGCGAGGAGGCGGAGGTTGTCCGGTGGTAATGAGAAGGAATAAAGGAAAAGACCGGAAAAGTGTTTTTGAATAAATGGGAATTTAAATATACATTTATTATATATTAATTATGAATTAGTATATTCTAAATAATATTTAAATTAAGATTTATAAAAACAACTTTCATATTAGGCTAAATCCTGGGAGGGAAATAGTCTAGAAGAAAAGTTGTAGAAAAAGAAAAAGGGAAAAAGGAAAATAGTCCAGCCCACGTGGGCAGCAGATAACAACCATCGCACGGGGCAGCAGCTAGCCGCGGCCGACCTGGTCAACCTGACCCATGGGTGCGCGGGGAGCAGGCGAACCAAGCGGGCCGCAGGCACACAACAACCCACCCGGGCTAGGCGGTCTTCGCCACCGCTAGGCGCTAGGCCGCTCGCCGCGATGGGCCGCGTGGGCGGGAGCCGGCCCACCCGAGGCTAGCTACTACCGCCTGCCGCCTCGGGCTGCCAGGCAGGCCGCGAGGGTGCACGCCGGCCCAGGCGGGGCGCCGGTCACTCCCGCTGGGCGGGAGCCAGTCAGGCACGGGTTGGGTCGCGCAAGGCCCACCCGGCCGGGGCTGCTCCAGGCTGTTGTTTGCTGATATTTCTTTTTGGTTGTTGGGCTGATTAGAATCAGCCCATCCGGCTGGACGAAAATCCTGCAGTCTTTTCTTTTAGCAGTTAGTCCCACATGGCTTAGCCTTTAAGAAAGGCACATCCCCTTAGCCTATATAAAGGGGTGCCCATGGGTGGGATTAAATACACACAATTTGAGAAGTCTTTTAGTTGACTTTCTCCCTCTCTCTCTATACCTTGTGACTATAGCCCTAAGTCTAGGCTGTGCGAACGAGGCACACCTACAACTTGTCGTTGCGTTGTAGGGATTCCTAGTCGAATATCAACTTCCGCACTCCCAGCGGGATCGGGGAGCCGGAGGTCTCATCGTACACCGGATGCGTACGAAGACACGAGGCACAACACTTGGGGCGCTTAAATGTCGTGAGCCGGAGCTATTGCACAATAAAGAAGGAGCAAGAGGTGACATGCGAGGAGCTTCGCGACCTTGAGGTCGGCTACGAGTTCGACTACATCAACCATGTTCCCCTCGGAACATTAACCGCGTATGGTCTACAAGGGTATATATATTCTATACGCTCGAGCGTTACAGTATTACTATATAGATAGATCTTGGGCGTATTAGGCGGTTCCAATGTAGGAATTTTTTTTCTTCCGCAGAACCCTTTTACTATTGACATCATAGAGAATATGGAGGAATTAGCTAAGATGGAAAAGAGTAAATACTCCCTCATTTACTTTGTTAGATTTATTTTCTAATTGTTTGTTGCATAATTGTATTTCATACTTTGCTAGTTTGATGTGATGTATTAGTTGTCATGTCATCACTTTCTAATTGTTTGCTGCATACTTGTGTTTCATTCTTTAGAGTTAATTGAAGAATTCGGTGGCTTGCACATTGAGAAGGAAAAGGAAGAGGTGACAAAAATAAGGCAACAAATTCTAAATCTGTTGTAAGCATGTCCATCTCCAAACCTGGAGCATGATGCTATAAAGGTACAAGTGTATGCCATTTTCACATGAAGTTTTACATCGAACAATCATGTAGATGATAAGTTACATTTCACTTGTGCGGCATCTTGGAGCCTTGGACAATGATCAAGCATGTAGGTTGGACGTTGAAGCCTCCAAGTTGGAGGGGCCTGGACTTGGGCATTTGGCTACTTTTCTACGGTTTTCTTCATGTGAACCACTGATCTAAGTTTCTCTATTCGTTGTGTTGAACTATGAGTCTGTGACTTATGGTCGTAAGCCTTGTGGTTGTGGTTGGCTGTCCAAAACTGCAATGTTTGCTATCATTTTGTTGTTGCCCAAAACTATCATGTTTGCTATCGAAAGTTAAACTACAAAATTTGTTGTTATGTTGCTAAAACGTTGCACAATTGTTGTCATCTTTTCTATTTTTTGCTGTCATTTACTACAGAAATGTTGTTATGCTCCTGAAATGCTGCAGAAGTGCCATCGAAATTATGTCAAAAAGCTCTAATATTTGTTTGCTGGAATATTATTCACTGATGTGTATGTCGGATAATTCAGGATTATCTGAACCCGAAATTGTCGGTACCTTAAATAGAAATCAAATTTTTCGGGTGTCTATTTTGAAAACCCGACTTACCCGGCCCAAAATTTCTGGTCAAGCCTGGGTAGCATGCACGAGCATGGGTAGCACAGAGCTCACCTTCCTCTAACCCTCCTCTTCCACATATTCTCTTTAGCTCTCTCGTGTCTCCCCGACCTTTGCGCTGTGGGTTGTGTCTCTCCTCCTTCTAAAAACAAACAACAATGAGAAAGAAAAAAGACAAAACTACGAATAATTAGCCAACAAGCCTTTTGAGATTTAAAAATAGCTATCGGTATCGCTTTGCACATGCCAAAATCTATACATTACGATTGTCCCTTGGCCCGGAACAAATGAGGACACTGACCTTGTCACCCATGTGATGTCTCTTGCGCGCATGCCAAAGACAATGGTGTGGGGTGCCTCTTTGCAGATCGAACCACGTGGATGGTGCATGTGTGATTCTTGCAAAAAGTGTGTCTACTCTTTTAATTTAATCAAATAGTATTCACTCTTAATCTTTTTTTTAGAAACACTCTTAATCTAAAGAAGCTATACTTGCGTAAGTTACCACGCCCTCCAAGCCGTTTCACATTTTTGACCGTTCAATCTTCACCCGTACGGTGAATTTGGGCTGAGTACTATCTCTGTTCCACATATAAACCTGTTTAGCAAGGTAAAACGTTTTTAGAGGTACAGCTGAGCCGGTCAAAGAAGAGACGGTGGAATTAGAGGTCACACAGCTAGGGTGTGCCTATCATTTCCGCACTCATCAGAAACCGTCACACCCGCCGGCTTCTCCGTCCTCCAGTCCAGTCCAGCATGGTCCACGGCACAGCTCGGGGCCCTGTTTCCGCACAGCAGAATTCACTCGCAAGTCGCACCCCGTCCCGTTCCATCACAACCGTCCACGACCGGCACGTTTCGAGCGTGGACCGCGTCCAGACCTTCTCTCTCCCTAAACCTCCGCTCCCTTCTCCCCTGCGCTGCCCCCTAAATCTCCGCTCGGACGAAGAGACGCGGTACACTGACGCTTCTTTTCCCCCAGAAGCAACCGCCTCAAGCGTCTTCTTCCAGACTCTTCTCGAGTTCGCCTCGCCATGGGGAAGGGGAGCCGTCGCGGCGGCGGCGGCGGAGCCACAGAAAGGGGAAGGGGGCGCGGCGGGCCGGCGCGCGCGAACGAAGCCCATCGGGTCGCGTCGACTCTTACCGCCGCCGCCGCCCGCCACGGGCTCCAGGTCACCGACGTGGGTACGTACTACGCGCGTGCTCAGCCACCGCGAATCCGCTTTGATTCGTTTCTCGCCTCGCCGTTTTTGGGCCGGCATTTGCTCCACGATCGAGGCCTCGCTCTAATGGCGGTGTATGCGGTGTGTCACATTTCCTTGTCGCGCGTCCAGGTTTCGGCCGCTTCTCGCCGCAGATGCAGTTCCTCCAGGCGTGCACGGATGGCGACGTGGACCGCCTCAAGGGTAAAATCATATCCCCCCTAATGGCGTTGCTTCCTTCTGGGTAGTATATAGGGGTTTAGCCGTGGTTTCTGCAAGGCTTCGCGCGCTCGCGTGCGCTGGTGTGAGGCCGGAGGGTGCGCCCGCCCTTGACCCTTGTTGCGTGCCTTCCCCGTTTCAACAAATCTGCATGCAGACGTTTTGGGGATGCTGCTGGCGTCAGTGGTTCTGGCTGCACGAAGTGTGTGTGTCTGTGTGTGCAGAGAGTGAGTTCTGATCTGTAGTTGGCGTGTGATCTGATTCTTTGTGCAGTTGCGTTGAATTTCGGGAGTCACATTTTACCCTCAGTTTATTCAGTATTTGGAAATTAACTGTATTATCTACAAGTTTGTGCCTAATCACCTAACGTGGTTCTTGTGAACATTGGGTCTTGAAGCCGTGGTAGATAGCATAGATGAGGATGATAGGGAGTCGCTTGCCTCTGTGCGGTGTGCGGGCTTTGGGCCGTTGCATTCCGCGGCAAGCTTGGGTAATATGGCGATCTGCAAGTACTTGGTGGAGCAGCTTGGATTTGATGTCGATTCGGATGCTACCAATCATGGCTCAGGTACTTCATCGCAAATGCGGCATTAAACGCTTTCTTGTTTCTGCTGAGTCCTTTTTTTCCTGGGAAGCAAGCTGCTACTGTAGACTACTGTATATGCATGACTCAATTCACAGATGGAACATGTATTACGACCAGCATTCCAGTAACAGGCACATTTCTTTTTACTAGTGCAACATGATTCTAAGAATCCCTCTAAATGAAAAGTAAATATGCTTATAAATGATGTTTATATTAGTACTGCCTTGTTTTTATGTACCTGCAATGCGGGTATCTGAGAGATTCAGTCTTCAGTATTGCAATGCATTCCTTGGTATGCTGATGTGGACTTCGTATGCCCCACCATTTTCTGTCAAGGTGTCAATATTTTACTAACATGCTCTATTGTAATGCTCATGGCAGGCGTGACACCTTTGCATTGTGCGGTGTCGCATAAAGAAGTGACTGCTGTGAGGTATTTTCTTCAAAAGGGTGCTGATCCCAATGTAAAGGACTCCTCCAACGGCACAACTTCTCTGCATGAGGCAGCGGCGTTAGGTGTCTATTTCTGCACATTCTACTAAGTAGTAAATGATTACTGACTTCCGCTGTGTAATATAGTTGCATATTATGCCCCACTTTCCCTGATTATTTGCTTTCCAACCTGGTTACGATGGTTCCACTGCATAATTTTTGTATAGATCTTCCAAGTTAAACTTGTCTTGCGGATACAAAAAAATTGACAACCTGTTCTGTATTCTAGTACTCCCTCTGATCCAAATTACTTGTCGCAGGTCTAGACAGATTTTAGGCAACATTTTTCCTAAACTGCGACAAGTAATTTGCATCAGACGGAGTAGGATATATTGATTCAAATTGCATGAAGGTCTTCTTTCACTTAAAGCATGCCATTCACATAAATTATAAGCCATAATATGAATCAATATATCCATAACCAGGAGGGGGACGGTGGTTATGATAGTTACATCTTACTAGTATTATATTTCATATTATGGCTGTACACTTATGTCTCTTTTTCCTTTATTCATAGGCTATGATGAAATTACACAACTGCTGTTAGCAAATGGAGCCAATGTTGATGAACCTTCTTCTCATGGGATACCTCTAGTGGGTGCTGCAGCTCATGGGAAGTTCAGTTCTATGAAGATTTTGTTGGAGCACCATGCAGACGTAATTAGTAAATTTATTTATGTTCTTTACTTGAGCTTACCTTTTCTTGCTTAGTCCAAGTATCTATGCATATGTAATCTCTAGAATCTTATTTCTTCTGCATGGGACTTGGGAAGTTGATGTTTTTCAAATTAAAATTGCAGCCGAACAAAGTCTCATGGGAGTTTGGCACACCCCTTACTACGACTCTTTATGCCACTCCTGACAGAATGAATGAATCCACTTGCTTAAAGTGCGTGAAGCTTCTTGTTGAGGTCTGGTACCCAGTTTGCATTTTGTATATTTTGATCGTTTGAGGGAATCTCATGTGAAAAGATATTTTCTGTATTCACATGTTTTTATGTTACATCCGTTCATCCACAGGCTGGTGCTGACGTAAAGTGTACGAATCCTGAGACTCCATTGGCGATAGCAACTACCAATGGCTTAACTAGATGTGTTAAGTACTTCTTGGAGGTTAGCAAAAAAGCTAATGTTCTAGTTAAGCATGTCAGCTCCTTTTCTTAACTAAGTTATGTTAGTTCTTAAACCCTGATACTTGGTGTCCTAAAATCATTGTTCTCCTTGGCACTTGTTGGATAAACTTGTTAGGGTGATGAATGCTATGTGTTCAATCTCTTGGTGTGAATAGAAACCATATTGTTTTATCACTGCTGCTACAGTCCATGTTCTTTTCAATATGTGAAGTGACACCAAAAGACAAAATTTGGGAGCAAGTGGGCTTAGAGGCCCCAGTAACCTATTCATTGCAGAATTTATGTCTTTGCTTTTTTATGTGAAGAACTTCATTTTTTGCATAGTATCCAATTATTTTGCTAGTTCACATGTGGAATTTCAAATCCAGACATTGAGCCGGACAAACCAAAGAATCTTGTTTGTTTCTGCTGACCTTGTCTGTCTACACTATGCTATTGAGGGAATTGCAGAAATCATGACATCGCGATGTCTCTGTTTTGCAAATATCCTCTTGCGTCATGTTTCTTGCACTCACAACCCCTGCATGTTTCTTTCTGTATCCTCCCTGCCATAATCTGCTTGGAGAACCAGTAGAAATCTTGGTATGTAGCCTTTCTCAAACTCACATGCATATTAAAGTCATGGACATTAGTAAGAGGAGTAATTGCAAACAAGAAGTGTTACCTGTGATTTTTCTGATACTGGAGCAACAAATGGGGAAATTTATGCTGTGTTCTATTTTTTCAGTATAAATTGGTATCAGTTGCCTCTGGTTGACAGAATTTAGATGGTTTAAACTATATCCATCTCTTTGGTGAGCTGCTTGTATCTGCTTCAAAGAATAATACTCCATTGTGGAGTAGGTGGAAAGCCAGATAGATAGTTTGCTAGATCTATCCATTGTGGGGCTTAAAATTATATGATAGAAAGCTAGATAGGGAATTTACTAGATCTATGAGAGGTAATAATAATGAACAAACGGGGGAGATTCGGAATCAGTTCATTAAGAGCTGGGAATATGCTCTGCTCATCAGTTTGTAATTTATGTCCCTGCATCTCTGTTAGAATGTCATCTTAGTTGTGTATGACTGATACATCATCAGTTATTTTTATTAGTTGTAGGAATAGCATTTCCTGAAAACATAGTTTGAGGAATAAAAGGCAGGTTATTGTGCCTTTCTAAAACTTTGCAACATCTGTGTTTTTAGTTGTCTGACATTTTTCGTAATGATTTAGGTTAAGAAAAAGGACAATGATAGCAAGGCTGAACTGAAATCAAAAGGTGCAAAATCAGTTGAGCAGAAGGACTATGCTGCCGCATCAAAATTCTATTCTGAGGTAAGTTCTAGAAGCACTCTGAAAAGCTATTAGAGAGCACTGTTGATATTTGTTAATACTCCCTCCATCCCAAAATATAAGGCACCTAAGGATTAGTCAAAAGTCAACGTTTTCTATGTTTGACCAAGTTTATACACAAAAATATCAGCATTCACAATACAGAATCAATATCAGTAGATTCACCGTAAAGTATATTTTACTAATGTGTCCATTTAATATTCTAGATGTAGGTATTTTTTCCTAAATATTTGGTCAAAGTTTGTAAGGTTTGACTTTTGACTTAGGCGCCTTATATTTTGGGACGGAGGGAGTACATCATTAGCTGAAAACTTCACATCCTGCCAATTTACATGTTCTCACTCTACAGACACTACTGTTTCCCACACTCCTGTTAGGGGCCATGAGTGCCTTTTCGTATTTGCAGTTAATAGGCCAACAACTTACTGTTGATTTGTGTCTTTTGAGTAATTTTTGTATCTCCTTTCTAAGCATTTAGACTATTACTACTTCCTCCGTTCCATATTAGTTGTCGCTGATTTGGTACAAAGTTTACAACTAATATGGAATGGAGGGAGTACTTCTTAACAAAATAAATAACTAATAAGCTAATACATTCCATTCAATGTTTCAAATGGTTCACTTTGCTGCTTTTGTCCTATTTCGAACGAGTTTCGGTGATAAAGTTGCAAGATTTTAACCTTTGGATTCATTCACATGCGATAGAGTAGCTTTTACCACCGGACATCAAGCATTAGCATACTCTTATGTTTTAAACGTAACGAAGTGCATCACATTCTGGTGTGACTCTGCAAAAACAGGGTATGCTTCTTTGTCCTTAACGTTTGGTTTGGTTGCAGGCAATCAAGCTGGATCCTGCAGATGCAGTGCTTTATTCGAACAGGAGCCTCTGCCATCTCAAGTGTGATGAAGCACACGATGCTCTGCTTGATGCCAATGCTTGCATAGGCCTGAAGCCTGATTGGCACAAAGGTTACTATCGGAAAGGAGCTGCCCTAATGTCTCTTCTGGTAAAGACAGAAAAAAACAATATGCTGGTGTTTTGCTACCTCATACATCAACTCTTGGTAGATCTTTGATCCACGTTTTTACTATTAGGAGTTCAAAGAGGCATCTGACGCATTCTTGGCTGGAGTGAAACTGAAGCCTGAAAATAAGGAGATGAAGGAAGCATATTGGTAACGTACCTATTTGCACTTCTTTAGCATGATTCATGAATGATTGCTTAGCTACCTTTTAGCAAGACCATGTTTATGAACCTTACTGCCTATGACGATTTCACGATATACAGTTATGTATTAACTTGGTCTCTGTATTCTACTCCCTCTGTTTCAAAATATAAGATGTTTTAGTTTTTGTGAAGCGAACTTATCTAGACGTCTTTTGGTGTGTAGGTTGGGAGTGAATCTACACATAAAGACGTCTAGATACATTTGTTTCACAAAAGATAAAACATATTAGATTTTGGAACGGAGGGAGTAGTACATACTATAGGAGTAGTATATTATGACAAAAATGATTGGTAGATTTAGGTTAAAAACAAGACTAAGAAATGGTTCGTTCCTTTCTCAGTGGTTGTGTGGAAACACCCGGAACACGTTTCTGATCCTATCTCGTTTGCAATTTCAGGGAGGCAGTTGAGGCGATGAGGAAGGAACAGTCTGAACCAAGTCTCTACGATCTTGATTAGTGCTCTGGGAGTAGCCTCTTTCGGTGTTCTCGTTCCCTGTATATACCTGGAAAATGGTAGCACGTGCTTTTGTGTGTAAATCTAAAGTGCGCCTTTGTGAGTTAACACGGTGCAGCTTGTGTTTGGATGCTTTGACCAAAACTACCCTATATGCTCATGAATCACGACCATTTCTCCACGGGCTTTCCATTCAAGCTGGCAGCTAGTTTTTGTACCGTGTCTCAGTCGGTTGAGTTGTGGCACATGCATGTTAATTAGCTTACATTGTTGCCGATCGGTAGTCGATCTTGCTACATTATATGCTGACAAGCACTGAAGTTGCTACATTATATGCTGACAAGCACTGAAGTAGTGGTGGTTGTAAATAAGAACTGAATTTCAGAGTAGCACGGAATTTAGCAAGATATTCAGAGATCGATTACTTGCAACAGTCTATTACAGATGAACATAGGGCATGGTCTCGAACAGAGGCAGCTAGAGTTTAAACCAATACATCAACATACCCAAACCCTAGAGCAATCTCAGCTTTACGTGAGGAAAAGAGGCGGATGTAATGGACAGTGGTCCATTTAAATACGACTGTTGGAGTTGTGTCTGCCGATCTCTCGTCGAAGGACTTGCAACTCCTCCGTCTTCAAGGCTGAAAGGAAGGGAATGTCTTCTGGATGAAGCTTGAGGCTTTCCAAGTTGCATCCTCCAGTGGAAGGTTGACCCACTTGGCTAGCCAAAGCTCCTCAAGGCTGAAAGGAAGGGAATGTCTTCTGGATGAAGCTTGAGCCTTTCCAAGTTGCATCCTCTAGTGGAAGGTTGATCCACTTGGCTAGCCAACGCACCACTGGGATGCTAATGTCACCTTGGAACTAGTTTCCTTTCCAATATTGTTTTAGGAGCTACCAATATGTTGCCTAGCTGGCACCACTCGATAGAGCAAAAGGAGCATGGGTATGAGTTACCCTCAGTTTTGTGGAGCCAACGTACTACCCCAAATAATTCAACGCAAAAAACACCCTTCTTTCTGGTCCACGACGTTGAACCTGTCCTTCGAGTCAAAGTAACTCACGAGTCTCCACAGGTCAGTGCTTATAACGAGGAAGCATCCAGGAAAGCACTCGAAGATAACGTCGACGCACTCGATGAAGCTCGTGATGTTACCTTACAAAGGGCCACATATATCAGCAGAACTTACGCAACTACCACAACCGACGATTGCGTCCTAGGTCCTTCGTCATAGGGGACCCAGTCCTTCGCCTCAAATAAGATGGTCATCGTAAACTGGAGTCACCATGGGAAGGGTCTTACATCGTGACAGAAGTAATCCCTAGTGAGGCATATCAGCTTTAAGATAAGAAGACAGGAGTTAAATACTCCAACCCATGAAACGTCGCACAACTACGATGTTTTTACGCTTAGAATTTATTTTTCTTACAATTTGCATTAAATACGGCCTACGGTCCGGCTTCTTAGCCACAATGTTTTTCAATAAGGCCAACGGCCAGGCGAGTAAGCCAAAACATGTATCTTCGTCTTCAGGCTTTAAATAAAAGATAGGTTCCCTAAAACTCAGATTTACTTTTCCTACATTATCTCTCGGCCCACACTTGGGGGCTTTATCATTAAAAGTTTATTATAACAAGCAAAATAGTCAGAAAAATTGTATACGTTGCTTTGGTTAAACTAACCAAAAATTATGAGCCTATGTCTCGATGCATGCATCCGAACATAGCCTCGGGGGCTACTCCCATCGGGAGCACCCGATGGAAAACTATGTTATACATATAAGATCAAAAATATGACCCGAAGAAATATTATCCTCGTGTGTTAAAAACACACCCGATAAAAACAAAAAAAATCTATGAGTATTATACCAGTGTATCCTCATACGGTTACTCCCATCGGGAGTGTTTACAAAACATCATTTGAGAAAATAAAAAGTTAATAAACTTCAGTAATTCCAGCAGCCAAACAAGGCAGTCGATAAAATCATAAAAAATCTCAGACCACGCTTGACGCGATAAAACTCCGAATGCCGTGTCCACGACATGAAGGTAAGACCCCTGGGACTTGTCCTGTGTGGCCTGGTAACCGCACAAGAATTATCCGTATCGACGATACGATGAAAAATCCTGACAGACACGTTGGGTACCCGATATAATAGAACAGGGATTCAGTATTTGATAATACCTCAATGGCTTGAACTGAATTACGCCAGTAAAATTCCAAGTTCATGTCTGGGGACTTGAATTTGATGCAGGTCTACAGTGTTTTTGCCCAGGAGCAATTAACTGATTCCCGATCCATCAGATGCATCAGGCCCAAATCACTACAAGTTAATATAAATATTTTATAAAGAAAACTTCGGATCATAAATACGAAAATTATCTTTGAGACTCAACCCGAATCTACGATTCTGATGGAGCGTCGGGGGCTACTGACATGGGTATGATTATTCAGGTTATTATGATTGGTTACCCTAGCTGCATAAAGGATCATAAGCCCACGAAGCCCACAAAGAAGGCCCAGGAAGCACCCGACGGAAAATATAGTTTGATAGATAAGAAAATAGAAACCGATATTGTACCACTGTTGTAATCATAGTCTGTAACCTATCCACATACGACTTCAGGACTCAGCTATTATATATAGGCTAGGAGGAGCCCACTGAGAGGTACCGAGAAAAAAATCCTCGAGCAATCTGTAATCGATTTGACCATAAGCAATCAGACGACTTCGACTCCCTTGTTTGTCTGATCAGCCGACGAAATCCCCAGCGTTCTCTTTTCCACCAAACCCTAAGTCCATAACCATGGGCATTGTCGAGGTTACCCCTCGTCAGTACATGCAATATTTGTTTTATTTATGTTTTTTATCCGTGCTTGTACCCATTTATCTAGCGTTGAAATTTTTAAGTGTCTATTTGCTTTGTGTGGCATTGAGACCTAGATTTATCCATGGGCCACTCTGGATTTATCTATGGAATTATATCGGAATTATTCTATGAGGCTTATGGATTATATATGGATACATCTATGGAGATATTGAATTTATATTGTGAGGCATATCTACTTAACTATCTGTATTTGGTTGAGACACATTGTATGGGTGATATGATCTTTATCTCAATGCTTTCTTGCACATTATATCCAAATCATAAAAGGTAATTCGATATGGTGTGCATTTGTATTCCAATGCAAATTACTTGTATGCACACATTTAGGGGGAGCCTCTTATCCTTTGAGGTACATAGTGCATTTTGGTTTATGTGCTTTATTGCAAATCCTAGTATTATCATCTAACACCGAAAAGAGGAAGATTGAAAGAATAATTCGTGATCCCTATTGTTTTTTGTGTTAGATAACAATACCAAGAATAGTTTAATTGTGCGTTGGGTGCTGTAGATAATTCTTCCCAAAAGAACTCCTGGTCCATTTGAGCAAAAGAAGGTTTGTCAGGCCGGATTATTCGCCTCTGGCTAGGGCTGGATAATCCGCCCCCAGCAAGATTCAACTAAGTACCAGGCACGTGTCTTGCAAGAGGGGGCAGATTTTTGGCCAGAGGTTTGCCCAAGGCCGGATTATCCAGCACCGGACATGGCCGGATTATCCGCCCTCCCAAATTTTGGCAAATACCAATGAAACGAGACTCTGATGGGGGCGGAATACCCCCCCTGCCCCACCCAAATATTTGGTCAGGGCCGGAGAAAGTGTCCTGGCTGGATAATCCGCCCCTTCCCATGGGCCAGATTATCTGCTCCCAAGGATTTTTGCTAAGGACCAGCGACACGTCGCTTAGATGGGGGACATTAGGACCGGATTTTCAGTTGACTCCAACGGCAACATCTCGGGAGGGGGTACAAATACCCCTCCCCATCTTCAACCTAGAGCCTCTCGGATCTGACAAAAAATCGTTGCACTTTTTGAACTCCATTTTCACAAGATCTCCACTTTCACTCGTCCAAAGGTCTTGACCATTGGAGAATCGAAGGAGGAGTCCTTGATCTACATCATCACCGAAGAGATCCCCAATTCCCTCCTCATTCGTTTGAGGGGACATCGATCTAGAGTTTCATTTGAATTTCTAGATCTTGGTTTCCTATCTTGATAAACTTGTTTATTTTGGCATCTTGTTATCATCTCGGGAGCCTCCAATTCAGTTGTGGATGTGTGCCCTGATCTCGTTGTAAAGACATCGTTTCTCGCCTCGAATGGTACCGTATAGTGGAAAGGTGGATCAGGATAGTTGTGGCAAGATCCATCGGAGAACGGGTGAAAGGTCCAACTTTGGTCGACTAGAGGGGGGTGAATAGAAGACTACCAATTTTTATCCTTTTCTTACAAATTTATGCTTTGCCCAAAATAAATTTCTCTAGATATGCAACTAGATGAGCAACCTATATGACAAATGATACAACAAGTAAACAAGACAGTAATTGCGAGTAATAAAGGAGAGGAACAGATAAATCGGCAAGGGGACACGGAGATGTAATTTCCATAGTTCACTTCGAAGGAATCTACGTCTACGTTGGAGAGGTGGCGGGGCCACACAAGGTCACCCGAGCACCACAAAGGCCTCACCTTCTTCTCCGGTGAGCACCACCACAAAGGCGGCCTCACAATCCCTAACCGGTGACCTTAAAGGTGCCAACCGAAAACTTTACAACAAGGTTGAGGGGAGTTGATACGTTGCAAACGCATCTACAATTTTGGATGTTCCATGCTTGTTTTATATCTACTTTCTTATGTTTTGTCCACACTTTGGAGTATTTTTACTATGATTTCTTGGACTAACCTATTCACAAGAGCCACAGTGTCAGCTGCCTGTTTTCTGCTATTTTTGATTCCAGGAAAGTCAGAAAATGAATATTTTCGGAATTGGACGGGACAAAAGCCAAAGTCAGTTTTTCATCGAGGGACACCTAGAGCCATAATACGAGACGGAGAGGGGCTGGGGCCCGGCCACACCACCTGGCCGCCCGGCCAGGCCTAGCCCGCGCCAGGGGTGGTCTGGCCGCCCCAGGAACCCCCTCGGCCTCTCCTTCCGCCTATATATTGCCCCTGATACGGAAACCCTAAGTACCCGATCAAAAATCCAGGAAAGAGTCTGTAGCCGCCATCATCTCCATCCCTAGATCGGGAGGGATCTAAAGCTCTTCTCGGCACCCTGCCGGAGAGGGGAATTCACCCTAGAGGCCTTCTTCATCATCATGCAAGCCTCCGGTGTGATGCGTGAGTAGTTTATCTCTGGACTACAGGTCCATGTAGTAGCTAGATGGCTGGTTCTCCTCCTTTGTGTTATCATGTTTAGATCTTGTGAGCTCCGTTCATGATCAAGATCATCTATTTGTAATCATACATGTTGTGTTTGCGGGGATCCGATGGATATTGAGATGGTATTTCAGATTGATTATTGATTCTATCATGTCTTTGTTATTTGTGATCATGCATGCTTTCTGTTGTTAGTAGCTATCTTGGCCAAGTAGATGCTAGCAACTCCAAGAGTTAGTATTTATGCTCGATAGTGGGTTCATGCCTTTGGTAATCTGGGGAAGTGACAGAAATCTATAAGGTACTAGATGTGTTGTTGCTACTAGGGAGAAAACAACAATCCTTTGTTCATAGAACAATCGTATTGTTTACTTTACACGCAATTCGTAATGCAATTATCCGTTGCTTGCAACTTAATACTGGAGGGGGTTCAGATGATAACCTGAAGGTGGATTATTAGTCATAGATGCAGTTGGATGGCGGTCTATGTATAATGTTGTAATGCCCAATCAAATCTCAAAGGAGTCAAGATGAGTAGTATATGCTTTTATGCTTTCTCGATGTTTGTCAATTGCCCCGCTGTAATTTGTTCACCCAACATGTCATCTATCTTAAGGAGAGCCACCTCTAGTGAACTATGGACCCTGGTCCTTTCTTTTACTATCAATCTACAATCAATTGTTTATTTCTTTGTGTTTACTTTCTTCAAACTATTACTTTCTTCCACTCGATACGTTTAACCTTTTGTTTTCAGCAAAACCGGTGACTGACAACCTCATCGCAAGTTGGGGACAGAGTTATGTGGTTGTGTTGTGCAGGTCTCCATGTTGCTGCTGGCACAGGTAGTGCGCCCTACCAAAGTGCAGCTAGCTACACCTTTGGGGTGTTTCCTTGCTCCTACTGGATTGATAACCTTGGTTTCATAACTGAGGGAAAACTTACTGATGTGCTCATCATACCTTCCTCTTGGGGTTCCCCAACGAGCTCGTTAATACACGAGTCAGCAAGTACTTTTTCTGGCGCCGTTGCCGGGCAGTCAAGGACATCTTCACAAGGGGAGTCCCTCATAACCAATATATTTACTTTGTTATTTTTGTTTTGCTTAGTTTACTTTTGCTTTGTTTGCTTGTTTCTTTATCAAAAACACAAAAAAATTAGTTTTACAAGTTTTCTTTCTTTATTAAAAACACAAAAAAACGACTATTCTTGAAAATACTAAGTTGTGTGACTTCACTAGCACCAACAACAATGATTTTATGAGCACACGTATTGCTCCACCTGTTCCTGGAGCTACTTTCTTTGAAATAAAACCTGACTTACTCAATCTTGTTATGAGAGAACAATTTTTTGGTATTGGTAATGAAGATGATGCTGCCCATCTAAATAACTTTGTTGAACTTTGTGAGATGCAAAAGAAAAGAGATATAGATGGAGATATTATTAAGCTCAAATTGTTTCCTTTCTCTTTGAGAGGAAAAGCTAAAGAATGGTTAAATTCCCTAACTAGGAATAGTATTGATTCTTGGACCAAATGCAAAGATACTTTTATTGGAAAATACTATCCTCCTGCTAAGATTATATCTATGAAAAGTGAAATAATGAAGTTTAAACAATCTGATAATGAACATGTTTCTCAAGCTTGGGAAAGAATGAAATCTTTGGTAAAGAATTGTCCCACTCATGGACTGACTGCTTGGATGATTATCCAAACTTTTTATGCAGGATTGAACTATTCTTCAAGAAATCTATTGGATTCTGCCGCTGGAGGTACCTTTATGACCATTACTTTGGGTGCTGCAACAAAGCTTCTGGATAATATGATGGTTAACTACTTCGAATGGCATACTGAAAGAGCTCCACAAGGTAAGAAGGTAAATTATGTTGAGGAAACCTCCACCTTGAGTGATAAGATTGATGTTATTATGTCTATGCTTGTTAATGGGAAAGCCCATATAAATCCAAATAATGTTCCCTTAGCTTCTTTGGTTGCTCAAGAAGAGCAAGTTGATGTGAACTTTATAAGAAATAATAATTTTAGCAGCAATGCCTATAGGAATAATTATGGTAACAACAATTATAGGCCATATCCTCCCAACAATGGTAATGCATATGGAAATTCCTACAACAACAATAGGAGTGCTCCCTCTGAACTTGAAGTTATGCTTAAAGATTTTATTAGTAAACAAACTGCTTTCAATAAAACTATTGAGGAAAAACTCTCTAATGCTGAAAGAAATATAGCATCTTTGGCTGAAGCTCAATCTTCTTTGAATAAAATGGCTGCTAAAACTGAAACTATTGATAATCCCTTTGCTGCTACTAATGCCATACAAGTAAGAATTGATGAAAATGTTAGACTATTAGCTGAATTGCATGCTAAGTGGGAAAGAGAAGATAAAATTGCTAGAAACATTAGTGTTTCTACTATCACTACCACTAGTGTTGAGGCTAGTAATAGCTCTACTACTTTAGATGATAATTATGATTTTGATCTTGATTGTTGCAATATCTCTGAACTTATTAAGTTCCTACAAAAACTTGCTAAAAGTCCTAATGCTAGTGCTATGAATATGGCCTTTACAAAACACATTACTGATGCTCTCATAAAGATTAAAGAAGAAAAGATGAAACATAAAACTTCTATTCCTATAAAACAAGAAGATAGTTGGGAACCCATCATTAATATGAAAGTGAATGATTTTGATTTCAAATATTTATGTGATCTTGATAGTAGTGTTTCTATTATGCCTAGAAGGATTTATGATATGCTTAATTTGCCACCATTGGAAGATTGTTACTTAAATGACCCACTTGATGATAATGCTAAAAAGAAACTCATGGGGAGTATTAATGATGTCCTTATTATGGTTAACAATGCCTATGTCCCTGTTGATTTCTATGTTTTGGATGTTGAATGCAATGCTTCTTGTCCTATTATTTTGGGAAGACCTTTTCTTAGAACTGTTGGTGCCATTATTGATACGAAAGAAGGCACCATTAAATATCAACTCCAACTCAAGAAAGGTATAGAACATTTCCCCAAGAAGAGAGAGAAGATTTCTTTTGCCTCTCCTATGAAAACAAAATTTTCTCTTAATGCTTCTTCATTTGAGAACACTTGATTATTTTTCTTGCTTCTTATACCTAACTTAAAGGCGTTAAAGAAAAGTACTTATTGGGAGATAACCTAAAAGTTTTAGATGAGTCTTGGAAGTTATTACTTCTGTAATAACCGCTCCTTATCCTTTGTATTTGCTTTTTGTGCCAAGAGTAACCTCTAATGAGAGAGAAGTAATGATTGGGAAAGTTGTTGTCCCGAAACAGATTTCTGTGCTTCACCGTAAACATTCGTGTAAAATCTCTGTACGTCCTTTTGAGGCGTGAATTTTTGTGCTTCTGCCCCAGGTTGTTATCTAACTTTCGTTAGTTCAACACTTTTCGATTTGAGCAACAGAAGATCTTCAAAAAAAATCGCCTTTACCTTCTGGTCTGTTTTGACAGATTTCTGCCATTTTTTGCATTTGCTTCTTGTTGGTTCCTTTTTGAGTTCTTTTGGGGAATTGAGCTTTTTGAGAGAAGTGCTACAGTAGCTAGTGTTTTAATGGAAGTTTTATTGGTATTGGAACTGAATCTAAAGACTTATTATCTTGAGTGCACTAATGTTGCTAATAAAGATTGTGTGAAGTTTTGTATGAAGAAAAAATTTAGGTGTATGGAAGGAATGAGTAATGAGATGAAGAATGGACTAAAGCTCAATCTTGGGGATGCCACGCGTGTCACCCTGCTGACTCGTATATTAACGAGCTCGTTGGGAAACCCCAAGAGGAAGGTATGATGGCCACATCAATAAGTTTTCCCTCGGTACGAAACCAAGGTTATCAATCCAGTAGGAGCAAGGAAACACCCCAAAGGTGTAGCCAGCTGAACATTGGTAGGGCGCACTACCGGTGTCAGCAGCAACGTGGAGACCTGCATAACACAACCACAGAACTCTGTCCCCAACTTGCGATGAGGTTGTCAATCTCACCGATTTTGCTGAAAACAAAGGATTAAATGTATCAAATAGAAGAAAGTAATAGTTGGCAGAAAGTAAACACAAAGCAGTAAACAATTTCTAGATTGTATGTAAAAGAAAGGACCGGGGTCCATAGTTCACTAGAGGTGGCTCTCCTTAAGATAGATGACATGTTGGGTGAACAAATTACAGCGGGGCAATTGACAAACATCGAGAAAGCATACAAGCATATACTAATCATCTTGACTCCTTTGAGACTTGATTGGGCATTACAACATTATACATAGACCGCCATACAACTTTATCTATGACTAATAATCCACCTTCAGGTTATCATCCGAACCCCCTCCAGTTTTAAGTTGCAAGCAACAGATTATTGTTTTACGAATTGCGTGTAAAGTAAACAATACGATTGTTCTATGAACAAAGGATTGTTGTTTTCTCCCTAGTAGCAACAACACATCTAGTACCTTAGAGATTTCTGTCACTTCCCCAGATTACCAGAGGCATGAACCCACTATCGAGCATAAATACTAACTCTTGGAGTTACTAGCATCTACTTGGCCAAGATAGCTACTAACAACAGAAAGCATGCAAGATCACAAATAGCAAAGACATGATAGAATTAATAATCAATCTAAAATAACATCTCAATATCCATCGGATCCCCGCAAACACAACATGCAGAATTACAAATAGATGATCTTGATCATGAACGGAGCTCACAAGATCTAGACATGAAAGCACAAAGGAGGAGAACCAGCCATCTAGCTACTACATGGACCCGTAGTCTAGAGATGAACTACTCACGCATCACACCGGAGGCTTGCATGATGATGAAGAAGGCCTCCAGGGTGAATTCCCCTCTCCGGTAGGGTGCCGGGAAGAGCTTCAGATCCCTCCCGATCTAGGGATGGAGATGATGGCGGCTATAGACTCTTTCGTAGAATTTTGATCGGATACTTAGGGTTTTCGTATCAGAGGCAATATATAGGCGGAAGGAGAGGCCGAGGGGGTGTTGGGGTTGGCCAGACCACCCCCTGAATTTTGATCGGGTACTTAGCATCTTGAGGCTTTGTTTGCTTGTCAAGATGAGTAGTACATGATTGTATGCTTTCTCGATGTTTGTCAATTGCCCCGCTGTAATTTGTTCACCCAACATGTCATCTATCTTAAGGAGAGCCACCTCTAGTGAACTATGGACCCCGGTCCTTTCTTTTACTATCAATCTACAATCAATTGTTTACTTCTTTGTGTTTACTTTCTGCAAACTATTACTTTCTTCCACTCGATACGTTTAATCATTTGTTTTCAACAAAACCAGTGAGATTGATAACCTCATCGCAAGTTGGGGACAAAGTTCTGTGGTTGTGTTGTGCAGGTCTCCATGTTGCTGCTGGCACCGGTAGTGCACCCTGCCAAAGTTTAGCTAGCTCCACCTTTGGGTTGTTTCCTTGCTCCTACTGGATTGATAACCTTGGTTTCATAACTGAGGGAAAACTTACTGATGTGCTCATCATACCTTCCTCTTGGGGTTCCCCAACGAGCTCGTTAATACACGAGTCAGCAGGCGGCTGGTCTAATCCATGCCTAATCATGGTGGAAACCTGCAGCGTAACCATAATGATCAATCTATGAAGCATTCTCCTTAAAAAAAGAGATAGAGATTGAGAAAAAAAAGAGATGAGAAAAGAGGAAAGAGAGAAAAAAGCACCATTTTCCCATGGTAAATAAGAAGATGCTGAGATGCTTATTGTTAACTTGCCTTGTCATTTTGATATGGGGATTCTTCCGTATCATCGGGCAAGGGGTACCCCGTTGACGGTTCTCTATGATACACATGTACTTACTATGACAAGAACTTATCGGTAACTAAACTTGAGTAGCATGAGGAGCGGCCCTCGTATTCAAGGGACATGAGATTGCCAACTTATACTTTGTCAAGCATATACTCCATAGTTTATTCACTTTAACCTTAATCACTTCAAGATGCTTATGATAGGGGCAATGAGAGCTGAAAGCTAATAACTACCATAATTTTTGGAAGCTCTTTATGAGACTTGAATCCCTGCTTCCTTCTATGAAGGCCTTTCTTTTACTTTTATGTTGAGTCTCCATCTCCTATCTTTATGCACCTATTAAGAGAGCATAGTGGCCATTCTTAGTTTAATGTGCATTGTCCCAAGACTTGTTGATTGATGCATAACTTTGATATTGCTTGTTCTTAAACTATTTGTATCTAGTCACCCTTATGAACTTTGAAGGTGTCCTATGCATTTATGTTTTGCTATACTATGAGGGACAAGCTGAATACCATTCTCATTATGTTTTCTTTATGTGAAACAAACGTCTTCTGAAGCATTGTTATTCATGAATCTTTTGTTTATACCTTTTCATGTTACAACATAGTTCCTATGCCTTATTGTTAGAACTATATCTTTCATGCTATGTTAAAGTACTATGATCCCAGCTATCAAGGTTTTACAAATACTTTGATCAAGATTATGATGGTGCATGTCACCTCATAAATTTTTCTTTTTTTATCACTTACCTACTCGAGGACGAGCAGGAGTTAAGCTTGGGGATGTTGATACGTTGCAAACGTATCTATAATTTTTGATGTTCCATGCTAGTTTTATATCTATTTTCTAATGTTTTGTCCACACGTTGGAGTATTTTTACACATTTTCTGGAACTAACCTATTAACAAGATGCCACTTTGTCAATTGTCTGTTTTCTACTGTTTTTGGTTCCAGAAAAGCCAGAAAATGAATATTCTTAGAATTGGACGGGACAAAAGTCAAAGTCAATATTTCACCAAGGGGAACACGGAGCCAGAAGACGAGATGGAGAGGGGCCAGGGGCCGGCCACACCACCTAGTCATGCGGCCAGGCCTGGCCCGCGCCTAGGTGTGGTGCACCCGCCTCGGGAACCCCCTCAGCCTCCCCTTTCGCCTATAAGAAGCCTCCGATACAGAAACCCTAAGTACCCGATCAAAATTCAACAAAAGAGTCTATAGCCGCCGCCATCTCTATCCCTAGATTGGGAGGGATCTGAAGCTCTTCCCGGCACCCTGCCGGAGGGGAGAGATCACCCTGGAGGCCTTCTTCATCACCACGCCTGCCTCCAGTGTGATGCGTGAGTAGTTCATCCCTGGACTACGGGTCCTTGTGAGCTCCATTCATGATCAAGATCATCTATTCGTAATCATACATGTTATATTTACAGGGATCCGATGGATATTGAGATGTTATTTTAGATTGATTATTAATTCTATCATGTCTTTGTTATTTGTGATCTTGCATGCTTTCTGTTGTTAGTAGCTATCTTGGCTGAGTAGATGCTAGTAACTCCAAGAGGGAGTATTTATGCTCGATAGTGGGTTCATGCCTCTGGTAATCTGGGGAAGTGACAGAAATCTCTAAGGTACTAGATGTGTTGTTGCTACTAGGGAGAAAACAACAATCCTTTGTTCATAGAACAATCGTATTGTTTAATTTACACACAATGCTTAATGCAATTATCTGTTGCTTGCAACTTAATACTGGAGGGGGTTCGGATGATTACCTGAAGGTGGATTATTAGTCATAGATGAAGTTGGATTACGGTCTATGTATAATGTTGTAATGCCCGATCAAATCTCATAGGAGTCAAGATGATTAGTATATGCATGTTTGCTTTCTCGATGTTTGTCAATTGCCCCGCTGTAATTTGTTCACCCAGCATGTCATCTATCTTAAGGAGAATCACCACTAGTGAACTATGGACCCCAGTCCTTTCTTTTACTATCAATCTACAATCTATTTACTGTTTTCTGTTTACTTTCTGCAAGCAATTACTATCTTCCACACAATACGTTTAATCCTTTGTTTTCAGCAAAACCGGTGAGATTGACAACCTCACTATAAGTTAGGGGCAAAGTTTTGTGGTTGTGTTGTGCAGGATTCCAAGTTGGAAACAACACCTTGGAGGTGTTTCCTTGCTCCTACTAGTTCGATAACTTTGGTTTCATAACTGATGGAAAACTTGCTGTTGTTCTCATCATACCTTTCTCTTGGGGTTCCCAACAAGCTCGAATATATTTTGAGCCATCGGGAGACTCCACAACTCAATTGGAGGCCCTCAACGACACCACAAAACTTCACAACAATTTCCCCAGCTCTGAGATGCCCTACACCGTCTAGGGATCTAAGAACCCAAGAGTAACAAGATCCACTAAGGATGGGTGGGGGAAATCACGATTCCATTGGTAGAAGTGTAGATCTAGGTCACCTCTCCCAATCCTCAAAATATCAAGAGGTTTGAATGGGTAGGGAGAGAGATCTAGGCAGATGAAGCTCTTGTATTAATGGAGGAGAGAGAAAACAAAGAGATTAAAGGAGAGGAGGAAGAAGGGTGCCTTAAATAGGCCCCTTCAAAACGAGCAGTTTTCTGCCCCCGCGATACCACCGATAGTTATCGGTGGTAGGCCGGTACTTCCGGTGAGCAGGGCCCCAATGGTCCGGAGCCGCTCCTCGAAACGGTCAAAAAGCCAGCTCAGCGAGCTCCACTTTCTAACCAGTACCACCGCCACAAGTTATGGTCCAGATTCCGGCAAATATGTCACTTCGAGATCGAGGTATACTGAAGTGAAAATTTGCTGGCCAGAAGCTGGAGCGGAAATAGCGCCGGAAATACATAGTCGCGAGGTCCTGAACGGTACTACCGGGCCACAGCGGTACTACGGCTCAAAGGGGTTGGGGCCGGGTAGCGCTGGCCGAAAATTCCAATCCAAAAGGACTAAAACTTCTGGCCGGTACTACTAGTCCAGTTCCGACGCTAATTCCATCAAATAAACTACTTAGATACAGAAGTATCCTGAAGCTGGACATAATTAGTGTCGAAAGTACTGCTCGATCAGCACCCAAAGAATCGCTTGGGAGGTGCTACCGCAGCCTGGCCAGTACTTCCAGTCAGGACAAAGAACACTCTACCACCTCCAAAGATCTCTCTCTCTCTCTCGCTGATAAGATGGGAAGGCTCTGGATGTGCTAGTATGGTCTGTGCATGAAAGCGTGATTTTGCACCCCCTTCCTGGGTGGACCCCCTCTTGATAGTACAGTCTGCTAAAACAAAAGGACGAGAAAGTGCAAATAAGAGACATCGTCTTCAAGCTCCTTTAAGAGAAGAGTCCACCAACTAAACCGTCCGTAAATAAAACCTGCAACTTAGGCACATAGTTAAACCATAATTGAAGTTGTCATCAACACCAAAATACAAGGAGAAATCAATATCCTTTCGACGGGTAAGGCCTATTGTGGTGTGGTGGTCTTAGTACTATCCACCCCTCCAACGAATATGTACTTCTCTTAACAAGGAAGGAATTGCGGTAAAACAAATCCCATGTCTCCATGTGCTCCACTCTCGGTTACCTTGTTCCTCTCACCGCCTTTACTAGTTTAGTAGCTAGGTTAATATATAGGTAAATTCACCATAGTTGCATATCTAGAGAATTTACCTTTTGTGTCAAGCCTAAATTGAAAAAGTAATAAAATTTGAAGTAGCACGTATTCACCCCTCTCTAGGTGCCCATACGATCCATTTCAGTGGGGTCCTAGGCAAACACATCAGCGTTCTCTCAGAGGAAGGTGACGAGCGCGCTCCAATGTTGATGGAGTAGCCTCCCCCTTGAGTAGCGAGATCTTCTTGGTGAGGTTGTGATCCTCGGTCAGGCGCTTCTTTCACATGATTGACGAGCCCAACACACTAGGATCTCGCGAGCCCTAGGAAACCGCCGCTGCGATTTCCTGGTACGACCACTCCATGCAAAAGACAGTGTCCCATGGATCGGCCTTGACTGTGAGGGCCCCTTTCGCAGCCGGGATCATCATAGTGTTGAAGGCGTAGTGTGTGGCCGCCATGAACTTAGCCAAAGCCGGCCGCCCGAGTATGCCGTTGTAAGGCAGAAGGATATCCACTATGTTGAACATGATGTTGTGCATGCGGAAGTTCTCTAGCGTCCCAAATATGATGGGCAACGTGACCTGCCCCAGCGGTTGGGTCACCTCTAGGTTGATTCCCTGGAATGCTCCCATCAGGGAGAGGCATTCGACGGGAATCTGGAGTTGCTTCATGAGTTGGGTGGATAGGAAGTTTAGGCCAGCACCTCCATCCACTAGCATCTTGGTTACCGCGACGTTGCTGATGGTTGGGAAGACCACCAGCAGCAATATCCCCATGCCCACACATCGGTCGGGGTGATCCTGAGCGTCAAGGGTAACCGACATGGCTGACCACTTGAGGGGGCGCTGTGCATCCACACTTGGATGTACATCACACACCTCCCGGGAGAGCCGTTTGATGGCACTGTGCGAGGGGAACGCCGAGGCGCTCCCATGGATGCACAGAACATCACGCGATCTAGGGTGTGTCTGGGCGCGCCCTCGTGACGCTTCACGGCGAGCATTCGCCTAGGCCCTGGTGGGGAAATGAACAAGGTGTAGGTTTCCTTGTTTGGAAGTTCTGGGTCTCCTTCCCCTGCTCGTTGTGATGGCCAGGGGAACGAGCTCGGTGGGATGTGGGTTTTGACGGGGGGTGTCGTAGGACATATCCTACGAGATTCACGAGCTGAACAGGGCAAGATCCCACCCTAGGGCTATTTTCAATAGCCTTGGGCGGGAATCGAAGGAGAGCATCAGCTGCCGCTAGTGCAACCCCCGGTCCAAAAAATTCGCCGGGGTGGCGGTAGCTCACTAGCAGTGGCGTCCGCCCCGCCTTCCGAGGCTTCTCCCAGACAAATCGGTTCCGCCCCACCGTAGGGGGCGACGAAGAACGTAGGGCGGGTCCCGCCATGCCTGGTTCGGTTGAGGATACGGGCGATCCTCCTTGCTCGCTCGGCCGCACGGATCGTTCGTTGTTGGCGCCCTCTCTGACCCCGCGCCGCCATGCGCGAAGGGAGTGTTGGGTCGCCGACGAAGGTTGCTCGTAGAAGTGCGCCCCTACCTGTGGCACCAGATGCCGTGTCTTGATTTTCGATACCGAGGGTATGATCCCCCTTTGTTATTCTGCCAGGGGCGCAACATCTGGCGAGCTCGATCGGTGAGCTAGACGAACACAATTACACTGAGAGATATAGATTTTTTTTTACCCAGGTTCAGGTCTGCTGCTAGTGGTCGAGACGTGGTTTTTGTCTAACCGCTGGTCCTGTACGCAATGTGCCCTTGGCTCAGTTTGCGCTTGGGTCAAGCATCGCTGGCCAGTTGTCCAACCTTTTCCTAGGACGGTTTCCAGCCTCTTGCATCGGACAACGAACCCGAGTGTCTATCCGGAGAGGAGCTCCCCGGTCTCCTGACTCAGCAATTCGCTGAACGCCCGGCCCGGGCCCGTGGGGAGCACAGAACCAACAAACACTTGTCATGTTTACTCCCTCTGTTTCATGATATAAACCTTTTTTAGAAAGCTAAAACAGCTAGCTTAAAAAGCTTAGGTTGTGGAACAGAGCTAGTAATAGGGTTTTGGAGCGGCTTAGCAAAACCAAGTAAATCCCGGGTGGCGAGTTCCAGACGTGCGCGTAGCATTTACATTTCAAAAACCGCGGCGCGTCTCCGGAACACAAGCCACCATTCGTGGCACGACCCGGGTGCCGCGTAGCCGAAACCTCTCCCCACCTGCTCCCCCGCTCGATCACATCCGTCGGCGTGAACACGTGGCGCCCGATCCCCCGCGCCCCTAATTTCTGTGTCTATCTCTCTCCCCCCGGCTTCCCGCCCCCTCTCCTCCCACCCATCCCATCCCATAAAGCAGGCCGCGAGCCTTCCCGAAGGAGCGTCCGCCTCCCCACCACCACCACAGTCCAAACCAAACCCCACCCATCTCTCCCCTAGCCTGCTTCTAGTCTAGGGTTCTACATGGCGAAGGGAAGGCGCCGCGTCGCCGTCCCCGTCCCCGCCGGCGGTCGAGGCCATGGGCGAGCATTCGTCCCGGGGAGCGCCGAGAACGCCTCGGCGAGCGCGGGCTTCGTCGCCGCCCAGCTCGGGATGTGCCGACTGAGTAAGCGAGGCTCCCCGCCAGCTCCGATCTGCTGTCCCCCCCTCTCGATTTCGCGCTCCGATCCGTCCCAGACGAGGTCTCTAACCGCGGCTCCTGGGCTGTTCCTTGCTTATTTTTTTTGCTTGCAGATGCCGAGCAGAAGCAGTCGATGAAGCGCGTGATCGAGTCGTCGGACGTCGACCCCGAGCGCGCCATCAGTGAGATCCCCAGCTCTCCTCCCGCCCCCCTTCTGAAATGCCATCCCTTTTTTTCTCCCTAGCTAGGGTTTGGTTCTCCTTGCTGGGGTTTGGCCCCTCTCGCTAGAGCTAATTATTTGTGCGCGCCTGCGTTCCCCGTATCCTTATCTTGCGAATCTAGGCCCAGGTCGAAACGGCCATCCGAGTTTTTCCTAGCTGGAATCAAAATGGTTTCTCTGTAGGTAGCGTTGTTGGTTTATTTGTTTCACGGCTCTACATGCACCTTCGCGTCGTTGTACTGCTGGTTTCAGAGCTGTTATTGTTTTGGTAGACGCCATCTATTTTACAGTCAACAATAGGCAGCGCTTGGCTGCTTGTCGGTTTGAAAGGCGTCACTTTTCCCCGTTTCTTTCACAGCGCTCTGATTTCACTTCACAGCGCATGAGTCGTGAAAGAAATTGTGGAATTTTTCAATTGGACTTGTCAAAAGTTTGTGGCTCACCGTGTTTTTTCTGTTTTTTGGAAATTGGGGTTTCAAGAGATGATCGATGACATGGCTGGGAGCGACACTGATTCGACCGACTCTGGGGAGATGGAGGAGCTGGGGCCACTGCATGAGGCAGCAGCCATGGGGAGAATGGACACCTGCAAGTACCTGGTGGAGGATCTTGGGTTTGACATCAATGCTGAGGCTAACAATGATTCGGGTATGTGCATGCTCTCTCAAGTGCTATATTTGAATGCTGCTGGTGTAGCGTTGGCATGCTATTATTAGAAATGACAGGTAAACACTGATCGTGTGGGCTCATTGCCTGTTATATGCATAGCAGGTTTCTTCCTCTGTTGTCTTCATTTTGCTTGCACCATTTCTCCCTTTATTGCCTCCTATTTATACTGTTTCATTACCATACCAAATGTGGTTTTGGGCTTCAAAGAAGCCCAGTTTAGCCTCTTTTATGCAAACATTTTCTCAGTATGCAATGATGCATCGCTATAACTTTTATGCCTCACATTATGTGCTGATTGTCTGGCAAGTTGTGTATGTGATCTGAGTAAACTGCTTGTTTGTTACACTCTGTGCAGGCATGACACCTTTGGCTTGTGCTGTGTCGCGTGGTAAAGCAATTGCTGTGAGGTATTTGCTTGAGAAAGGCGCTGATCCAGATAAGGAAGACATTATAGGCTTTACTCCTCTGCACTATGCTACAAAGGAAGGTTCGCTTTCAGCACCTATTCAGCTCTTTATGTTTACTATTTTGTCGTTGCATACAAAAAATAGTTGCAAATTGTTACCCATTTTTTCTGTTGAGGTCATGCCTGATCTTGTTACTAATAAGTAATGGCCATCCCCAGTTTGTGTTTAGACTGCATATTTATCTGTTAACTCAAACCATGATATTATATATTACACATAAGTACCTTAGCACATGTAATTTCCTTCTTGCATTCATTTTCTCCACCTCTTTTGTAATTGTGCCTTTTGCCTGTTTGTACTTACTTAACAATGTGCATTGGGGTTATGTGTGTATCTTGAACTCAAAACACATCAGTTGAATAATATAGCGCTCTCTATGATCTATCTTTTGCTTTACTTTCTCTAGAACTCCAAACTTATTATTATTCTTTGTAATTAATGCAACTTCTTACTTTTCATTTTTCCCAGGAAATGATGGACTGGTACGACTGTTGCTATCCAAAGGAGCAAGTGTTAATGCATCCTCTTCTGAAGGGACACCACTACATATGGCTGCGTCTCATGGGAAGTCTGCCATCGTACAGGTTTTATTGCAGAACAATGCAGATGTAAGTAACTCAATGTTTTGGATGTGAGGAGCATCTCTAGATCTGCTATCTGCAGAATTATTTTGCTTTTTCATGGGAAGTGACTTCTTTCCCTAAATACCTGCAGCCAAACAGGGTTTGTGCAGATTTAGGAACGCCCATGACTGCTGCAGTTCTTTCTGCCGCAGTTGTTTGTGTTGCTCCTGGAAAAATTAGTGAGTCTGCTGCTCTGAAGTGCATGAAGCTCCTTGTCAAGGTCTGGTTGTATCTCTGCTGCAGGGAATCCAATGTGGATTTTACTTGATTCCTGAATGTTATGTGAACATATTCATTTATTACATTATTTGCAACCACAGGCTGGTGCTGATTTTAATTATGCAAATCCTGATACTCCATTGGTGATAGCAACTAGCAAAGACTTATCTGAATGTGTCAAGTACTTGTTGGAGGTTGGTGCAGATGCCAATATACCAATCAACCATGTAAGTTCTTGCCTCCTGATACTTGCTTTTCTTACTTGATTAATACTTCCTCCATTCAAATTACACCGCATAGCAGCTCCCACTAGGACAGTCATTCAACTATAATATATATTTGGCATATTTAAATTCGTATTCCAAAATACTTGTTTGTGCTTATGGTTTTTACCACAAAAGTTGCATATTAATAGAGTAATTGTTGGTCACAGGCCTGACCTAACAAAAGCTAATGTGTGGAGTAATTTCAAACTGTGGGACTATTGTCCTTGGCACTTTTGAACTGACTAGTAAGACTGCCTACTTGGATGCTTTAATTTATTGGGGCTGGAAGATGAGATGGTAGCTTGCTGCTATGCTTGTAGGTTTGGATGGTCACACTTACGTAGCTGAGACGGAAGGCTAGAAAAGAGAGTGAATGAATCTTTATAGTTAGTAAAGAAACTAATGTTGATGATGTTCTGTTGCTAACTCTTGAAGCACGACTGAATGTTTTGACTATTGCTGTTTTAGTGTACCTGTTGTTATTTTTAACATGCTAACTGGATGCATCTGTGTATTCTGTTGATACAAATTCCTGTGTATTCTGTTGATACAAATTGCGATCATCCTTCATAAATTATCTTACTTCTATTCTTTTTTATAACAGGGCGGTATGACACCATTAGAAATTGCTGCGGACTCTGGAAGAAGAGAGCTTGTGGAGATTCTATTTAGTCACACTTACCCCATCCAATCTGTGTCAAACTGGAGTGTTGAAGGAATCATTGCCCATGCAAAATCAAAGCAATTGAAGGAGAAGGTACAACCTATTTAAGTGAAACTGTGGTCAATAGGGAGCCAGATACTAAATAGATTACATAATCCTAGTAACCATTTGCACGAAATAGAACACGAATTGGTTGTTCCATATAGCATCATGATATTACCCATGCCAAGTCTATGTTATGCTTGACATATTCGCTTGCCATTTATTTACTGTTTCTAGTTGTTCGCTTTGCACAGTTTTGCCAAAACTGTTTACTTATAGATGGAAATACCATAGTTGGGGCATTCAAATTGTTTGTAGCTAAACATGCACATCAAGTCAAGTGGTAAAATTATTGTCCTGAACTGAGCACTTGCATATTTTCAATGTATATTCAAACTTATTTTGACTGTTATTTTGAGCTTCTTTATGTTTGTTAACTTACATATTTTCTATGCATTGACACACTTAATCATTCTTATTAAGGAAAAGCAACGTGATAAAGAGAGCAAGGATAAGCTGAAATCGAACTCAGAAAAAACATCCAAGGAGGACGTAAACTCAGAAAAAACATCCAAGAAAGTGGACGCAAACTCAGCAAAAACATCCAAGAAAGTGGACGCTAAGTCCTCTGCCAAGGTACATAATTGCACCACTCACATACTGGAAAAGCTGTGTTAGATGCTTACTGCTAATATATATGTTTTCTTAATGGTATAGAACAAGGTATGTGATAAAGAGGAGAAGGCAAAGCTCAAGTCACTTGGTGCAAAAGCAGTAGAGGAGAAGGACTATGCTAGTGCAACAAAATTCTACAGTGAGGTAAATTGTTGTGGTATCACCCCTTCCTACCAGAGAGCTCTGTCTGTTCCATACTCTGTAGTAAACCATTGGCTATGTATGTGATCTGTACTTCCCATTCATCTACTTTGATTCTTCTGGGATGACAGATTGTGCTTGTTGTGGATTTGGTTTGATGCAGGCAATCAAAGTGGATCCTGCAGATGCCGCTCTTTACTCAAACAGGAGCCTTTGCCATCTAAAGAGTGGTGAAGCACAGGAAGCTTTGGTGGATGCTAATGCTTGCATAAGGGTGCGGCCTGATTGGCCAAAAGGTTACTACCGGAAAGGAGCTGCCTTCATGGCGCTCAAGGTCAGAGAAAAATACGATTTGCTAATCTTTAACTGCTGTACATGTCAACCCATGTCTCCCTTGTAGATAATCTGCTTCATGTTTTTATTGCTCTTTAGGATCACAAAGGAGCGTGCGATGCATTCATGGCTGCAGTGAAACTGGATCCTGAGAATGGGGAGATGCATGACGCATTTTGGTATTCTTTTAATCTTGCCTTTCTTTTCTTGAGCACATCTTCTAAGGTTCGCTTAAGTAGAACTGTGTTTTACGCCAAAAGTAACTTTTTTTATCATGCATGTTATTCTGGTGAGAATTGATCAACTACTGAAGCATGCTGTATGAATCTTATTGCTTGTAACACTATCATTACATATTGTTAGTTGTGAACTTGTACGATCTTATGCTGTATATCTGGTTGAGACATTATATGCTTGGTTACAATAAATGGATAACTACGGAACAGATTAAACTTTGCATTGCTTGAGCACACCATAGATGTGTCTTAACAGTTGTGTTATGTCTGCCATTTTCAGGGAGGCAGTTGTGGCAATGAAGAAGGAACATTCGTCTGTTGAAAGCGACAGCGACAATTCATCTGACTAGGGCTGGAGCGAGTTCCTGCTGGGTCGAGTGGGTTCCTTTCTGGCTTCTCGGTCATGAACATGTCTGTTTCCTCACGTACGTACGTCTGATGAAGTGATGGTCTCTTTTTTGTCTAATCGTGAGGCGAAGTGGTTGTGAGCCTTTGACGTGATGTAACTCATCCTGACTCGGTAGGCTGCTGGTACTTTTTCTGTGAGGGGTAGACTCTGCTGGTACATGGCTGCTGCTTGTGCTGAGCTGTTTAATTAGTGCTGGTGTTCTGAAGATTTATTTGCTTTGTCTAGCTGATGGATTGCAATATCTTTGTTAGTTGAATGGGCTTTAGATAGCATCCTGTGGTCAGATATCGTTTTGGAATTACAGTAGGTATATGCTTGAAGATGCTTGTTTATTTGTACATTCTGGGAAGTCTTGTATCTTTGCCACTTGTGGTGCTTGCGCTTCCACTGCTCACTAGCAGCAAGTCCCTTGTGCAGAATGTAGGAGCGCTTCTCACTTTCAATCCTGCACAACCTACACGGGGCCTTTGGACGTTTAACTCATTAATAACTACTTTCAATATGCACATGGCCTTCAGTTATAATTGGTTCTCTGCCTTGGAAAATCAGAAATAACTGTACTTTGTCTAGATTCAAATGTATATACACACTAAAATATGATCTAGACAAATTTATTTCTGGACGGAGGGACTAGAATAAGTTTGGTATCTGTTTATCACACTATAAAAGAAAAATGCTTCTTTGGAAGTACGGAACTAAACAATCATCTTCAATCTCAGAGAAAGAGATCTTCAAAACAATGTCTAGTTATTTGATAAATGTCAAACATTGAATGCTAAGAGGGTGCTCAACTTCCGATCATACTATGTACAGCAGCAGTGGCGGTTTATCACACTGTAAGAGAAAAATGCTTCTATGGAACTAAACAAGCATCTTCTATCTGCTGGACCCATAAACTTCTAAAAGCCTGGCAAAGAGTTTAAGATGTCAAATTTTTGGACAAAATCACTAGAAAATTATAAAACACAAGCATTGTGTTGTCGACAAGCCTAGGCGGACACTTGGGCTGGAGGGTCGCTAGATCCGCCTATGTACAAGGGGCATGCACTTGTGTGCAGGGTAAGTGCAAAAGCAATTTTGAAATTTTTATATTGGGGATGCCCCTTGGTTATTGTAAATAAGATCTTAAAATAGCACTTAGTAAGGACTTTTTTTTTGAGAAACACAGTACAATCGTAGGCGCTCACAACACGTACATGCACCCACCCCTATGAACCATATGAACGCACACACGCACACCCTACCCTTATGAGCTCCTCCGAAAGCCTGAGCCGGCGGATCGGGTCTGAGCAGCTCCAAGAGCCTGAGCCGGCAGATCGGGTCTTGAGATTGACAAAGTCACCACCGGGCGCCTCGCTGTCGACGGGAACGTCGTCTCCCACTGAAAGAATATTCCGTCTTTTATGCAACACACAGTGTCAAACCTAGTGTTTGAACTCTGGTGGGTTAGGGGTACAACCACCCTCCTAGCCACCCAACCATAGGTTGGTTTGCACACTTAGTAAGGACCTAAACCTTGTTAGGTTTGAAGTACACATACCCGTCAATGACCGCTGCTACATTTCATATTCAATCCCCCAAACAAGATCAATGGGCGACTCCCTATTTGCTCCTCGATTGTTTTATGTACTGTACAAAGTCAGATGTACATTTCGAGGATCATCTTCTTTTGTCTTCTCTTCCCGCTTTCTAGAGCTGTGTCATCACACCTCGATAATAGAACTTGAGTTGTGACAACCGTGCAACTACGAGTACTACTTCCCGTTCCGTTAAAGTTTGATCTTAATTCATATAAGCCATACTGATATTTTTTCAAGAAAAAGCAAAAGAATTTGCATTTCATTTCTTGAACAAGAAGAATACATCGAGGGTACAACCTCCAAAAAAGGAGGGACACACATATAACCATCCTCACCAAACGGCTATAAGTATGTGAGGAGATGCCCTCAACTACAAACAGCCTTGCCTCCAGCAAAGAATAGCGAAGCGTCGATACTCAGAAATGACGTAGCATCACCGCCAATGCCATGCACATATAGGGACAATTACAACTCTAGCATTGCCCATGCCAACGTACCTTGCACCCATGCGCCTAGAGAGTCGGCAGGTGAAAGACATGGCCCCTCTAGAACGGGCAACGGGCGTTCATCGAGAATGTGTTGGCACTAGTATACATTGCACCCTAGAGGTCCGCGCCCTGTGCAGTAGTATATGCCAAAGCAATGCATCGCCAACCTCCAGTTGTTGCAACAGGTACTCCACTTGCAGTCAAAGTAGCGCCTTCAAGAGAACGAAGTTGGGACGCCGCCGTTACCCGGTCCGGCAGACCAGACCTAGGGTTTCCCCTAGTGATTAAGGCAAAAAATCAGGTCATGCCAACACCTCCAAGGAGGTAACGACACCCTTGGGCGTCGTTGTTGACAACGCAGGCCATAGCCGCGCAGAGATTTCACCCCGACCCATGAACAGCGACCTCTGAAGATTATCGAAGCAAGAGAAAACTAGAAGTGGTGAAGTAGGCCACTAGAGAAGACCATCACTCAAGGAGGGAAGCCCATAAATTGTCAACGCATGAGGGGGCACCGGCTACGCACAACTGGCCAACCATCACTAGGAGCGAGTCGAGCAGGGAAGACCCACCCACCTTGTAACATCCCAAGGTTTTAGGTCAGAAAAGGAGAGACCACAGATGTGTGCACTGCATTCATGCATACAAAATCCAAAGAATTTTCACGCGTTTATTTAAAACACAAAGTGATCAAGGTTCCTCTTATTCTAATGACTGAAGTTTAGGTCATCAAGTGAGTGCTATGGATTTCGACATGACCTTTGTAGAATTCTTTGTTTAGAGGGGGGTGTTACTCAAACATGTATTTGAATTTCAAATGAATTTAGAAAAATCACAAACTTAATTATAGAATATTTAAATAATTAGGAGAAATGGAATGGAAATTCTTGAATAAAGTAATATGATATTATGATAGATTATAATAATAAAGTAGCTGGAACAAATAAATACTTCCTTCGACCCATATTAGTTGACTCAAGTTTGTCTATATTCATATGTATCTAGTTAAGTATCTAGTCTAGATGCATCCGTATCTAGACAAAGTTGAGTCAACTAATATGAGTCGGAGGGAGTAAAAGAATAAAGGAATACTTTATTACATTAATACAAATATTACAATGTCTTTACACTTATTCAAATAGAAAGAATATTGCAATATAATAATACAAGAAAAAGAAATTACAATATTTGTAATAGAAAGAAAAATAAATAATAGTTATTACATCAATAATGTTACATTATTCTTACAAGTGTTGAAAAGAAAAAGTAAATTGCAAATGAATAAAGGAAAAGGTCATGAATCTACTCCTGATCCTTTTATCTTAATCTTCTTCTTCTAAACCTGCAGGCAATGCAAGAAAAATAAATAGGAAACAAATAATAAAATTGGAAAAGGGGAATTTGGGTTGTTACTCTCAGGTTATGGCATAAAAGTGATATGCTAAGATCATCATCGAGTGTTTAACTGGGGGGGAAATTGAAAGGGAAATGGACGTCGCCTAGAGGGGGGGTGAATAGGCGTTTTAAAATTAGTACGGTTTAGGCTCTAAAAAATGCGGAATAAAACTTAACGTTTAATTTATCAAGCCAAAACCTATATTCACTATGTTCACTAAGTACACCAACAACCTATGCTAAGCAAGACAAGCAACAAGGTGATAGCAAGATAATATACTTCAAGCACGAAGCCTATCACAATGTAAATTGCATAGGTAAAGGGCTTGGTTGAGAGATAACCGATGGATGCGGAGACGATGATTTGTTTCCCGAATGTAGCACCCCAATTGTCTAACAATTGGAATGCTACTTGTCCTAGTAAGATTTTGGCTACTCCATAGATATTATTATTGCATCATAATTATATCATGCTCATGTCATCATGCCACCTTGCATTTGAGCATCATATAAAACCCTTTTTCTTTTGGCTCTTCTCTCATATGCATTATTAGTTGTATTTGCCTCTTGATATTGTATTTGGTTATTGATATATTGTCTAAATGCCCAAGTTGAGTTGGGGGCATATATTTTATTTCAATTCCACCACCTTTCTCTTCCATCACTTTATAATTCCACCATCCTACTAGATCATGAGCTTGTTGTCTATATTTTGGATTTCTCTAGCTCATGTGCAATAGGGTGGATCTAGTCCATTAAATTCCTTTGCTTGGGTTAATCTCCATTCCTTGGAAATGCATAATAATAATGCCATCATATTCATATTGTCTTCACAAAATAAATAATGGCAATATTATCTTGCATGGGCCATGCACAATTCTTCACCACCTTTCTCTTCTTTGGTTTTTCTTTGGGTTTAAAGGGATCCTATCTTGGGAGGCCATCTACCACCACTACACCATCCCCATACTCATATCCACCTCTTTTCCTCTTATTTTATTTTCTCCATGCACTAACCATATGTGGCCTTTTTCCACCTAATTCTTTTCTTCCTCCTTCTTTCTTGTTCCACTTCCACACTAGCTCATGTAAGATCAAGCCTTTTGGTCCTTCTTAGTTTGGCCTCATAAACCAAATTAATACCTAATTACCTAATTAAAACTAACCTAGGTTCTTTCTCTCTCTCTCTAAATTCACTAAGCCCTAACTCTAAAACCCCCTCTCTCTCTCTCTCACTAGCTTGACCACCTCCTCCCTCTCTCTCTAACCTGCTGAGCAACACCCTAGCTAACCCTAACCCTCTCCCTAACCCTAGCTAACCCTAACCCGATCCATGCCCCATCTAACCTAGCCTAGCTACCCCTCCCTCTTTTCTCTCTCCCTGACCGAGGGTCCCCTCCAGCCTTCTCCCTGCGGTCCCTCCTGGCAGCCCCCCTGCAGCCCAGGTCCCCCTCCAGCCGGCCGAGCACGTGCTCGAGGAGGAGATGGAAAAAGGTGGCACGAGGCCACCTTATCCCTGCCGTGCCCCAGCTGCTCTCCTCCCTCTCTCCCTTCTTTTTCCTTCCTCCCCACGCCTCCCTGGCCTCCCCAGATCTGGCCGAGTCGCCCCTCCTCTCCTCCTTCTTCCTCCCCAACGACTTCCACCTGTCGCTGGTCGCCGCCAGCAACCACCTCGCCCCGACGATCTAGCCGGCGTGCGCGACGTGGAGGTGTCCTGGAAGACCGAGGACCGTCCCCTGCCCCGACTTGTACGCGCCGACGTGGACGAGAAGTTCCCCAGCGCCGCCAGTACCTCGCCGTTCCCCGAAACCCTAATTCATCGGAGCGCCAGCAACCTTGACGCCTCGCCGCTCCTCGCGCCGATCCGAGCCCACCGTCGAGCCCGCGGTGAGCATCCCCTCCTCCCTGACATGGTCCGCCTCTCCGTACAGCCCTAACGCCGCCGTGCGTTTCGTCGAACACCCACCGCGCGCCAGAGCTCGCCGGCGTCTGCAGCTTTCTCGCGCCGCAGCAACCTTATCTAGCCCGCGCCCACCTCCCTGTCAACTCCCCTCACCTACCGCACCGGCTAGCACCCTCAGCGCGCACGCCCGCGTCCCGGGATCGAACCCCGCTTGCGCCGCGCGCCGATTTTCCTAGCCAGACGCGAGAGGAAGAAAAACAGTAACCCGGGGTCGTGGTCGATTTGCAAAAAGCCCCCCACCTTTTCAATTCCTGCGACCCGCGCTCCTACCGACCCCACCAGTCAGCTGCGCTGACGCTTTTGCTGAAAACCCCTCCATTTTTCTCCGGCGTAATCCGCGGTCCAGCTGATGCCCCACCAGTCAGCCTCTGGACGCATCCCCACTGGCACGTGGGCCTCCAGCCGCTGGCCCCGCCTGTCAGCCTCAGTGGGCTAGCCAAAGCCCGCGTGGCAAAAGTGTTTTCGCGCGTGTGGCCCCGGTCAGCGCAGGCCCACCCGTTAGTGGCTGGGTCTGAGTTCTCCTAGGTATAAAAAGTTTTTCCCTGAGTCTGTTTTTATTCAAATCTTTTCAAATTGATTTAAATTCAAATTCTTTTCAGATTCAAATAATTTTTAAAATACAAATCCAAATAATACATGTAATATATGTTTTGGAATCAGAAAAATGTGAGGAATTCAAATATGCCATTCAAAATGTGTTTTGAACACTTTAAATTTCGAGATGATTAAAATTACAAGAAATGCCCTTTTCCTTAATTATTTAATAACTTTTGTTTTATAACTCCAAATTTGACAAATAATATGTCTAAATCGATCAGCGCGACGAGCCTGTTCTATTTATGCAGTCCTTGTTCTGAATTGAAGTATGCATCATGTTGTGGCTAAAAATCTGAACTGTTTATGACAATAAAACTTGGTCAAATAAATAATAAAGTGCTTTATTTCTTGTATCCACACCTCACCTTGGCCATGCTACTTTAATGCCATGTAAATTTGTGCGTCATTCATTATGGCATGCTTGGTTGCTTGTTGCATTTTAATTCCTATGCTTGTGCACTTTATTTATGTTGGCCCTTGTTTGTTTGGTTCTTCTTCGAATAGACGCCCAACAAGAGAATTACCAGGAATCACAAGAGTACTACCCAGATCCATCTCTCGCTTCAACTGAGCTGCCAGGCAAGCACTACCACATGCTTGCATACATACAGTACCTATTGCCTCTATCTTATTCTTGCATCATTGAGTCGCGATTGCATTAAATTGAATCCCAAGTACTGCATAGCCTTTACTTTTAAACCACATTAAGCTTGTTCCGGTCCCATGAGCCATTACTACAGGAGTTGTTTGAGCCATGCGAGTCGTAGAAAAGCATGAGTAGGGTATGTGAGTGTCTGATGAATAACGAGGTACCTAAACAACATAACCTGAGTAGTAATGGGATAACTAATGAAAGAGGCACCGGTGAGCAATATCTGCTATTTGGTTTTTCCTGCTCACTTGTGTCCCGTAGGACCTCGAGTACTTGATTCCTGTTCCTTGTTTATTCGCACTATCCACATCCGGGAGGCTTTATGGACCCCCCTGAGCTAGAGCTTGATTCATTCTTATTTCTTGGGGCCACAATTAGTTTGGGGCTTTATTATTATTCTGTACTTATGCCATGTTACTGCTTTATTTAAGATTGTGCGAGGAGCACCTGTACTGTTTTGGATCGTGACACGTTTTCGCTGTATCGACAAGCCCAGTCATATTTTCGGGTTCCCAGTCGTTTACCGCCGTCCACACAAACCTTGGGTCCGTCTCGGAGCCGGCCAACTTCGTTGCGGGTAGCTTAATGGGGTGCCCCCCTGAAATATTTCTGAATCCTGTGATTGCTTTGTCGTGAATGCCTCGTTGGGTTTTGATTTGGTTTTTCCGAGGTTGATCAAGTGTGTGTTGCTATTCGTGCACCCCTGCAGGGTAAATCTTTCTGAAAGCCGTGTCCGTGGTTATGGACGACTTGGAGCATAGTTTCTCGATCATAGACAAGTATAACTAAAGTACCGCTTTTAAATTGACTAAGTACTTGACTAGTAAATAGTGCAATACTCATGGAATGGTTAATAAAACTGCCAACGGATGATGGGGGTTGTTCGTCCGCTTCCTCGCTGGTAAGCGAGGAGGAGGATGGATCTGTTAATTATACTGATATAACTGTTGTTCTTAATTCACGGACTTCCGTCTATCATTGGTTAGGCGGAAGGTTAGCGAGTCTCTATAGAATTGTTAGGTATTATCTTTTGCTGCAATTGCGTCACCCCAGGTTGTGTCCCCTTTAGTGGCATAAAGACTTGCTGAGTACCCCTAGGGTCTCACACGATAAATTGTTTGATTCAGATGAACAGGTGTACCCGCAAGATGGATACTGGGTGGAAGAGACAGATGATGTTGGCAACGATCATTCGGTGTAGAGATTCCGGGAACGGGGATCCGTGTGATCTGTGGGCGGGATGTGTTTATTTATGGGGCATCTTATGCCAATTTGCTTCTTATCCGTACTCGGATCTTGTTTTCCGCTTCCGCCTGATACTCTGTTGTGTGATGTATGAGGAGCTATCCTAAATTATTATATCTATCTAGGACATTTGGATCTTGCCGTATGGCGTTGCAATATTTCTATTTCTTTTAGATGGAATGGCTCTGAGAACTGTTGTATGTGGCTTGCATACATACTCATTTGTGTATGTAGTTGATCCCTTCGCCTGCCGATTACGCCGCTCGTTCTTGTCCCGATGTCTGAAAGTGGTTAGGACGGCCGAAAGGTCTACCGTGAGTGGCCTTGGGCCCCACCGTACTATTTTAACCACTTTCGTTCATCCAGGCATTAACTAAGAGCGTAATTCACCGAGGTAGTTACACCGAAGTTCACTTCCAAAGAAGCTACGTCTCCGTTGGAGAGGTACGGGGGCGCAATGCACTTCGAACGCCACAAATGGCTCACCTCGAGGTGTGGTGGCTCGATGCTCACCCAACGCCACACAAGGCCTCACCAAGGATGCGAAGCCACGCAACTCACCGACGCCACAAAAGGCTCACCCTATTCTCCCATGAGCTCGCCACAAAGGCCTACTCATGTTCCACTATGGGACACTTGAGGGCGGTCACCGAACCCGTACAAAGGCTTGGGGCAATCTCCACATGTCGATTGGAGGGCTCCCAAGAAACGCCACAAAGGCTCCACAATGCCACAAAAGGCCAACAAGCTTGGGGAACCTCCACAACTCAATTGGAGCCCCAAGAACACACCACAACTCCACACAACTGTCTAGGGTTCCAAAAACCCAAGAGAAACAAGCCCAAGGGCTTGAACTCGCCAAATCTCCGAGGAGAACTCAAACCTATGCACCAAATGCAAGAGGCAAGTCCTTCTCTCTCAAATTCCACAAAAGCTACAAAAGCTATTGGGGGAATATGAGAGGAAGAACACAAGAGGAGAACACAAAACTCTCCAAGATCTAGATCCCAAGGATTCCTTCACAAAGAAGGGATTTGGCTTGGTGGGGCTTGTAGATCTAGATCTCCTCTCTCAAATCCCTCAAAAAGATGCAAGAATCATAGGAGGGGAAAGGGGAGAGGGCAAGCTCTTCAAGGTCAACAATGGAGGAGAGAGAGAGCAAGAACCAAGAAAAAGCTTGTTAGGGGCGAAGGGGAAAGGGGAGCTCCTTTTAAAGGGCTCCCCGATCTGCCTGTTACCCACAGAATCGCGCACGGCCAGTAGTACCGGTGGGTGGCCGGTACTACCGGTGGCACCCAGCCAACGGTCAGAAAACAGCAAGGCAAAGATCAAAAACGCGAGCTTGGCCGGAACCACCGCTGCTTCGCCGGAACTACCGGGGGCAAGAATATCCTAGCGGTACTACCGCCTGAAAATCCGATCCAAGTTTCGTCAAATAGCGCTAACCCGGCAGAGAGGGTACTGAACCAAAATTTGGGTTGCCGGAAGTTGGGCCGGAATTAACACCGGTACTACCGGCGGCATTTCTGCCCGAGTGGTACTTCCGGCGTCTGGCCGGTACTACCGGTGACCCACCGGAACTACCGGTCAGGCAAAAACTTCAGAACCAGAACTGCCACAACTTTTGCATCCGAACTCCAAACGAGATGAAACCAATTTTGTTGGAAAGATAACGACGTGTAGAATCCAACAGAAAGTCGAAATATTGGGTATCACCAAGGGAGAAAATACTATGAATATATATGTGAGATACCTCCCAAGGTGTGGAGCCGGAAAACCCGCAAGATCAAAAACGCAATAAGATATGCAAGGGAAATCTGTTTTTGATTAGCTAGTGCTTGTTATGAAGATAACCACAAGCTCTAGATCCTCACATGGACAATAACCAAACAACAACCAAGAAAGATGATGCTATGTATGCAAAGGTTTGAGCTCTCTTCGAAAGATACGAACGAGTCACCCACTCGAGAGCCCCTCTTGATAGTACGGCTATCTATCCTAAACCCGATCTCCCAACACTACAAGAACACTACAAGAGACCGGTAAAATAGAAACCCTATCAAGATCATACCTTTGCCTTGAGCATCCCACTTGAGCTTGATGTAGACGATCTTGTCACCTTCAAGATGGAACACCTTTCTTGAATGCTCTTGCTTGCTCTTGCTTGATGAAGACTTGCGAATGGCTCCCCCATACTCCATGGGAAAACCACTTCTTTGACCTTGTCTTCATCACTCCATGAACGCCGAGGATGGCAAGCTCCAAGCATGATATCTTCTAGAGATGGCGCACCGTGAGCTTGCACAAGAAATCTTGATGATGATGTCTTGAAGAAAGCCATGAGGAACTCCATCTTCTTCTTCTTCTTCTTATTCTTATTCAAGGCATACTTGATCTTCTTCTTCTTCTTCTTCTACTTGATTCCAATAGGCACAAAGCCCTTGGACGATGCTTCTTCTTTTTCATCCTTGAAACCAACACATGGTCCAAGTGATGCCAATGGACAAACCTACCAAAACTACATATGGGGGCATACATGCCCTTTCACCAAGTATAGGAGCTATTCTTATCAAAATAATTTCGCCTCAGACTTCTTACATCACAGCCGAGGGGCAACATAACACTTGGCAAATACAATAAAAATCATCAACACAAGATAATATCATCTCCCAGCTAATCCAATCCATAGGGAAGTGGAAACTTGAACCTTGTGGGGCCCCAACTGCAAGCAGCTCAATCACTCATGCAAGTGATGTGTTGTCAGTACTAGAGAGAGCAACCCAACCACATAAAAGATCAGGGCACAGTCATAGCACAACATCTAGGCAAACCCCACACGTTCACTTTAATCCCAGATCACCAAGAAACATGTTCCTCTTATTTCATCACTAGATCCTCCCCAAACAAGCAGTCAGTACCACCATAATAAACATGGTTCCTTAGAATATATTAGTAAGAGGTTAAGTAAATCGAATAAGGAGGGGAAGGATTTCTTGAAGAGGGACAGGAACAATGCTAGCTGATGACCAGGAGAAGTAAGCCAGCAATAGAAGCAAGAGATGATCAAGATCAACCCACGAAGCTAGAAGCAATAGCAACTACCACAAAGTAGCAAGTTGCTATAACCAAACCAAGCATATAATCTGTTCTTATTGTTTTGGTCAACAGATAGAGGTAGTAATTAAAAGGGATTGCTCTCCGATTTTCACAGTAGTGTTGTGCTAAATTATCACAGTGATTTTGAGACAACATCTTAATATATGTACTTGATAGAGAGAAAAACCTCAGCCTTTGCATCATGGTAGCCAAGTGTTTAATTGTTAGTCAACTACTACAATAGTAGAACGTGCAACTATGAACCTCTACTGTGCACACTCCTAAGAGGCACCATAGTAGGATTCTATAGCAAACATTATCCACTACTTAGCTAACGACAGTAGATCACAACAGCTCAAAAGATAATTTGTCAAATCATCTTTCTAGTTATTTGCTTCTAGGAATCTTTTTTTTCTAAATTCAAATATATCCAAGAGAGGTCCAAGTTCATCACCGAACCATCAGTACAACATGCATATCATACTCATGAGTTCAGTCAACCACAACACACATTATATTTGCATCTTTGATTAGGGAATACAATATGTATCCTTTACTTTCAAAGTAAAGGTGTGAGAAAGGAATGTAGGTAACCATAAGGTATGCTTAATCAATCACTTAAACAAGATCATGATGAAATCTATGTTGCTTCTGCGTGCGAAGGAGCTCTGCTGGGGTGCCCGCGCTCGCCCTAACCACCTTTGACGGTCGGGCGCCGCCGCCACCGCCAACAATGATGACGACAACTAGGGAGGAGAGGGAGTGGTTGCTTTTTCCTAGGGTTTGGGGTCGTCTTCGGAGTCGCTCGCGCAAGCGACCCGGGAGACAGGGGATGGTTCGTATGCTGATATTTTACACTATCAAATATATAAAGTATAGAAATATATTCTATGATGAATGAGATTGAACTAATTTAGTGTTGAAGATTTTGATATATATTCTTAGACTTTTTAGACGTATACTCCGATTCACAAGGTTTGACATAAGACAGAGATAGAACTTCCATTAATTTGAAAATTGAAATGGAGGGATAAATAAATAAAGTGACTTCCATAAAAAACAACAGGTACCCGAATATTTCACCTTCGCTACCCACGTTCCCGCTTCTTCCCCATTCCCCTTCCCTTTCCGCCTTCTTCCCCTCGAAGCCACCGCCAAAACCCCCCAACCCACCACATCCCCCTACCGGAGCCGCAGCTGCCAGCCGCCGCGGAAACCCTACAATGGGGGCGATGCAGTCGTCCCTGGACGAATCCCAGTTGGACTCCATCCTCGGTATGCGCATCTCCGGCGCCTCCGCCCGAAACCCTAGCCCACTTCGCGCGTTTCCTCATCTCTAACAGCGAGCTGATTTCGGTTCTTGCTTCCTCCAGCCAGCGGGACGACGGAGAGCGCGTTTCTCCAGGCGGTCCTGGATGACGACGTTCCCCGCCTCAAGGGTGAGTGCCGTACGCCACCCCGCCGCCCAAGGCGGCTATCGTTTTGTTGTGGCCTGCAGGCGGTGCCCCCTCGCCTGCGAGCCCCCTGTTGCTTGCAGGAGTGCTTGTTCTCGAATTCGTTCGCATTAAGATTGTTTTTACTATCGACTCACCATGCTGGTTCCTACCATTAAAAAAAAATGCTGTACACACTCTGTTTCCTTAGTCTGTTTCGGCCAGATTTGGTTTTGCTATTCAAGCTGCTGACTTGTCATGTTTTATGACAATTTCCTGACCCACATTGTGCAATTATTTGTTTTAGGTTTTAGAATTACTTTTTATATGCATTTCATTACAATTCATCTGCAATTTTTTGGGTGACGTAGATATGGTGCGTACAATGGATGAGGAGGATAGGGCAGAACTTGCGGATATGGTTTTAATAGAGGGATGTGGATTACTAGAACTGGCCTCATATCTGGCTCAAATGGAGGTCTGCAAGTACCTTGTGGAGAGGAGCTTGGTTTCGACGTCAATGGTGGCGGCTTCCGTGGTGGTGCGTGCTTTTCCTCTTCTGAATTAACCACAATTTTGTTCTCTTAGTTTTCTTTATGGATTGTGTCATACTGTCATGTAAGCTGTTTTTTCTTATACAACATACAATTCATATAATGACTTAGGTAGTTCTTCTTACATATATTTCTAGGTCTTGTACACAATTGCCATGCCTAATTCTGAATGCCAAAATCATAATTTATTTGTGAGCACAAGTGATGTCGTGCTGTAAAATAGTAATGTACATGATTCACCCTTGTCTCTGTTTTGCACTTCTCTGTTTTTTGGTATGATCTCAGTGCACATTAAATCCATATCTGTTTTTTGTTTCTCATTTACTTAAAATGTTGCTGATGCAGAGATTTTTACTCCCTCCGTCCAAAATATAAGGCGCCTAAGGATTAGTCAAAAGTCAAATCTTACTAACTTTGACCAAATATTTAGGAAATAATATCTACATCTAGAATATTGAATGGACACATTTACTTTATGGTGAATCTATTGATATCGATTCTATATTGTAATTGTTTATATTTTTATGTATAATCTTGGTCAAACTTAGAAAACGTTGACTTTTGACTAATCCTTAGACACCTTATATTTTGGGACGGAGGGAGTACTATTTTCTCATCTCTTTTTGCATACATGAGTTGCATTTAATATGATCTTTATTGAGATATATTCTACTTTGATATGCTATCTTTTCAGTCACCCTTTATGATTCAGTATCTGGTTCCCATCACATTCATTGCATAAACTTCTACATTGTTATGAATAGAACAGAACCATGTTCAAGTTTTGATATTATTTACCATTTTTATGTGGTACTTTATTAATACGTTGGCTATATATGTAGCCGAAGTTAACACATGGATTCCACATATAGGGTCTCATAATGCAATTTAAAGCACATGGGAACATCTACCTCCTTTCCTCGAATATACAAACCGAAACACATCACACAGATACACGTGTGGTTATGCCTGTGCTGCTGTGCATGCATGCACACCATGCTATATGTTATTATGTGGTTATCCAGTGGTGAGAGGATCTTATAGAGATCTTGTGGAATGTTAATTATGTGTCACACTTCTAGGAATTTATCTAATGGTAGCACATGCATATAAGGAGGAAACATGGTATACCTTGTACTATCATTCATTGGTAGGGCTCAAGTGTTGTCACTTGTCACCTTTGACATGAGGGAACAAGAGATATTGGTGACCTGACAGAGTAGTTGTTTATTGGCAGGTCCAGCACCTTTGGGTGGTGCAGCTTTATCTGGAGAATTTGTTGCTGCCAGATATCTTCTTGACCATGGAGCTGATCCGAATAAGATAGTTGGGTCAGGCTTGGCTGCTCTTCATTGTGCTGCAAAAAATGGCTTCTCTCTCTCTCTCTCTCTCTCTCTGCATATGCTCATTGATCTGTTAGTAATTTTCATGAATATTGATCTGTTACTAAACAAGAACAACTGAATATGAAGTTGTCCTGGATATTGAAATATTCTTTCGGGTAATAATTCTTTTGCTTGTTGCATAGACTTATTAGTTGAGTAGTATCTTCTAAGCTGCGCTGGTTTGTTCTAGCCTCGTGACTGGCTATCTGGAAACCATTCAGCTACCTAGTATTTACCTGTCTTGAAACATTCTTCTGTCAATCTTCTTAAAGCTATACTGGAGAAATTTGTTCCATATAATCCAACCCACTACGTGATCATTACTCACCATCGTTAATATGAACCTTGTGTCATGCCATCATTATAATTCTTTTGGTTCTTCCAGCTCATGCTTTGAGACCACGGTTTTTGATCCACACATATCATTGAAAGGCCTACAGCTCGGAGGCATATGGGAGCTCCTATCTTTTGCATCAAAGAAGTCTTGAGAATTTTCTATATATTTTACAACGTGCATATATCATGTCACTGAACTTCAGATAAAAAGGGACAAGTTTAACTGTGAATAATACCAGCATGATATCTGTCGCTTCAGGTTTTGAACTTGATACTGATTCACAGCCTGTTTTATCTTTTTTGTTTATTTATCAAGTTGTGGATCGAATTTGGATTTGAACTTGATATTATTTCAGATTTTTTCACTACCTTTAGATGTGTTTTTTGGTGGTCTAGTGCACTAGTAGTCTAGTACACCTCATTACCTTAGAAGGTGCTACTGCATACCATATATCGCATACCTGGTCCATTACTGGGGTTGTAAGTACCCAAACCAGCCAACCTATTATTTGGCCAACACGGTGGGCCCCACCCACTATTGTTGCTTGGTGCCTTGGTCACATATGTCGGTGTCAGAATATGTCCTGGATTTAGGTGTCTGGTTCGGCAAGAAGTTTAAGATGCTTGTGTCCTGGTAGCACTATTGTCCACCTTGTTAAGGTGCCATTCATGTTCAATTGTTTGTTCTGTTTTTGAACTTCTGATTGTTGCCATTACAATTTCTGTCTGAAAGAATTTTTATAACAACTTATAGGATCTCAAATGAATTTGATGGTTGCATTGATATCTGCATCTTTAATAGTTTTGGCTTATGGCATGATTAATACTATGGGAAGAAAAGGTCATTAAGCTCTTTAGCAGCTTACTATGCCATTTGTCTTAGCCAGCCCTATAGTGTGTCTGAATAATGTATAACACTCATGTTAATGTATTTCTAGGGAATGAAGCAATAGTGCGTCTGTTGTTATCCAGAGGAGCCAGAGTTGATATAGCTAGTGTTTATGGGACACCCCTGCAAACTGCTGCTTCATATGGGAATACTGGTGCTTTGAAGATTTTATTGGATCACCATGCAGATGTAATGTGTATACTATTTTCATTGATGATGCAATCTGGATGATTTATATGCTTGATTTGATCTGTCATGTTGGATTTATCTCCCAAACTTCCACCAAGTCTACTTTGATAATCAAAGTTTTTCTTACAATGTTTTGTTTTGACAAGTCCAGTTGTTCATTCATATATTTTCTAGTCACCCGTGGTTCAGATCATATCAGAAATACCTATAATGGCCAAGTAAGTTCAGGTCATTTATGTAAATACTATTGTCCAGTTTAGGGTTATACCGCCAGTAATATAAAAATTATGCTAATTGTACGAATGTGAGTTCAGACATACTATGTGGCTGTATCTAGACAGACAAAATTGAGTCAATTAATTTGGGATGGGGGGAATAGAATGCGTCTGACGGTCTGACCTGTGTCTTCTGTTTTCACTTTGTATTCACAGTGGTTTTGCTGTAACTGTTGAATTATCTCACTTCAATTGGAGGAAATGATTTTCTTCTTTTGAACTTTTAGCCGAACGGGGTTTCAGAAGCTCGAGGTACCCCTATAGCTGCGGCTCTTGATTCTACCAAGCATGGGTTGAGTGAATCGGACTCACTGGATTGTATCAAGCTTCTTGTCAAGGTCTGGTAAAATCCTTTTTTGCTTTGTGTTTTCCATGTCTTGATTACTGACAGGAACCCATTTGTTAATATAGAATATGAGTGGTTTTTTTACTTTTGTTGAATAAGTAGTTTTCTACTTGGTTCCTTTTCTTCATGATCTGATATATGCATGGCTACTTGCTTTGTATAACATGCGTTCACAGGCTGGTGCTGATGTGAATTCTGCTAATCCACACACTCCCTTGGTGGTGGCAATTATGTATGGCTTGGCTGACTGTATTAAGTACTTGCTAGAGGTTGGTGCAGATCCTAACATTCCAGATAAACAGGTGAGTTGCTATTCTTCCTAATCCTTTGTCATTTTAGTGCGTGCAGTAGTCACATGCTTGTTACATGGTGGCATGTGTATCATTGTATGCTTGTATCTGTCTGCACATGCGCACAGCCGCACACCCATGTTGGGTTCACAAGGAATTATTGTATACAGTGCAATATTGCAACTACTTTTTGTCATAATTATTCTCTTTGTGAGGTAATCAGCTAAAAATAAACTAATGAATACTCCCTCCGTTTCACAATATAAGATGTTTTACCTTTTGTGAAAGGAGTGTATTTAGACCTCTTTTAGTGTGTAGGTTCACTCATGTTCACTCCGAACCTCACACTAAAAGTGGTCTACATACACTCCCTTCACAAAAACTAAAACATCTTATATTTTGAAACGGAGGGAGTATATTCCAATGGAAAACCACTTCCATTGGATTCTTGCTAATTAAGTACTCCCTCCGATCCAAATTAATTGACTTGGATTTGTCTAGGTTCGGATGTATCTAGTGCTAGATACATCCGAACCTAGACAAATCCAAGTCAATTAATTTGGATCGGAGGGAGTAGTCAAGTTCGCTGATGTAATATATTTTTAAAAGGTTGTTCCTGTAAATAAAATTTACTTTCTTTCGTTACTATACAGCGTGGTCTCATGCCAATACAAATTGCCGCAAGCTTCGGAAAGAGAAGTCTTGTGAAGATTCTATTTCCTTTCACTTCTCCCATCAGAGCAGTGGCAAACTGGAGTGTCGAAGGAATTATTACCCATGAGAAATCAAGATGCCCAATTCCAAAGGTTTGACTTGAATTGAAAGTTCTCTAATCATTCTATATTTCTATAGTTGCTTGTATACATGGATTCCCTTCACCTTTTGTATGAACTTGTAACCCTTATGTCACTTGAATGAGAATTTCACACCTTGACTTAAGGTTTCTCCCCCTTAAGTAGTGCCACCTGTCGGGTGGACCTCCCTTGTGTTGATTTTACTACAACAGGTGGCTGGTAGTACCTGTTATTTAAGTTTTATGTGGAGTGTAATTGGAACATATAAGGATATTTCATGGTTCCAGAAACACGTATATTATGGTCAGTAATTGCCTTAAAAAGCGGAAGTTAATGGCACAAGTGGTTGCTTGCACCCTTTTATTCCCTACGTTCGATCCTTTGCACCAACGAGCTATGCTATTCTACCATATGTTTTGTATTATTCCAAGCATTCATTGTTACCATGACACATAGGCCCCATATAATCGGTGTCTTTGTAGAACAACCACGGTCCACGCAGCATGAATTCCATGAGTAATTTTAAATCAGATTATTCCTTTTTTTCGCATGCAATTTTACTGCCCATATCAAACAATGCTTCAGTGTATCAAGGTATTGTGACATATGCATGATTCTTGTTCTACGTGAGTAGATAAATATTTTGGCAAAACAATATATAGCCCCAAACATGGTACACCATATTGATTTTTTATGTTGTACAAAATTAACAACACTAGAAATCGTACCATTGTGAGATATATCCTATACGTCGGGTTATTGTGAGATAAATGCACAAAACAATATATTCCTATAACATCACTTACCATGTCGAGTATGTGATGTGATTAAATGTTTTCATGCAATATTACGGAAGTGCACTACATGTTCCTGATTGCTAGTAGTTACTAAAAACACATGTTTGACTCGCTACATCTCATGTACCATGTTTTTCTTTTGAGAAATAACACTGCGATCAGTACAATGTAACCAACATGTTTGCTTTAACTTAGCAATCGCTGACCTCCAAGACAACAGCCCATATATATCAGAAGCAGTTACATCTGTGTGCGAAGTTATAAGAAAAAATATCAGCTTATATGTTCTATATAGTTTACAGGCTTAATTTACGAGGAAGGTTAGGCTGATAACTTGAAAGGTGCATATTTAGAGGTGTAGCATTGTAAGTGCCAAAATTACACAAATAGCAACTCTGATTGCCTCCTCCATTCCTGTCATGATCTGGTGACCTCCACATCTGTGATGTTGTGCCCCTAGGCTTCCACTGGTTGACATTCCAAGAGCAAAAGAGTAGTTTTCACATGTGGGTGTGCTGTTAAGCTTGTGATGCTTTTTTCCTGAATATGCATCTCTTAGTGTCACAAACCTACTTCCCCCTAATGTATGTTCATGATTTAGGAGCAGCGTAACAAGACCATGGATAAGATAGCTGAGCTGAAATCACAAGGAGAAAAGGCAGTCAAGAGAAAGGACTACCTTGGTGCTTCAAAGCTATACTCCGAGGTACTCCCATCTTAATGCTATATGAGGTTGCCTTGCACAGTTACTTGCGTTTCATCGGTTCATTGCTCATGGCATTATCCTATAAGAAACAAAATAGTTTGTTATGCTTTCTACTTAGTTTTTATGTTGGCAATAGTTTGCATTTGTTCAATTTTTGGTCCTTTACCTCCATCTGTCAATTTTGGGCACTTCAAAATTTATGTGACTTAGCAGATCAAACACTTGCCCACAACTAGGAACTTAAAAATGGCCAAATTACAAGCATCACAGTTCACAAATCCATATGTAGTTTTAAACAAGCTGCAAGAACCATGTGTATGTCTAGCGAAACATAACCTCAGATATTATGCTACTATAGTTTCACCAAACTACATGAGGTTAAATTCGTAAGCTTGATGACGTCAAGGATCCACCTGCTGGCCATTTGACTCCTCCGTCTTCCTTCCCAGTATGGCAATTCCCAAACCCCGCTGATACTTGTCGGTTGTCGTGTTACCCAGCGGTTTTCCCTGCAATGCTCCACACCAGACCTCGTAGAATGTCTGGAGGCCTACTTACTCCTTCCCGCCAAAGTGTCCTGCCAGCTCACAAGAGCTCTCCACCAGTCACCACGTTTCAATGCAATCTACTACCTGTTGGTACAAATACATCCACAAATCAATGGACTCAAACGTATTTTTCTTCTCTCAAGTGTAAGCCATGACCATGGAAGTGATCAAACTCAGCTCTTGAGTGGGGGCAGATCGCGGCGATGGCGTGGGGGATGTAAGCTGCATGTGTTCAGGCAGCCGTGCAGGAGCGGCTAAGCTGGGGAGAATTTGACCCGTTCATTATGCTGGAGAAATAAGTAACTTGTACTTGTCAGCAGATGCAACCAACATAATGCTGCAGGGCCACCCTGTCAGAACATGTGTGGCTGTGTGATTAACAAACGATGGTGTTTTGTGAAATGACATGATCAGATAACCCGAGGCTATGTGCCTCGTGCCAAAATACTTATGTTACCACAAACTGGGGGTTTTCCAAAATTTATTCAATAAATTTCAACTGCACTTGATATAGACAATTGGCTCATATTATGTATCTTCATCGTCAATTTGACACAGGCACTTGAGATAGACAATTGTGATGCAACTCTCTATTCAAATAGGAGCTTCTGCTATGTTCAAATTGGCAGCGGACAGAAGGCTTTGCTTGATGCTGATGTTTGCATTGCAAGACGACCCAACTGGGTGAAAGGTTACTACCGGAAAGGGGCTGCTCATATGTCGCTCAAGGTTGGAAACATTACGACTCTGCTAGTCATCTGTTGCCTTGTTTACGTTAGCTTGCTGTGGATCATATGTCCAGTTTCTGTTCCCCAGGAACACAAGAAAGCAGCCGACGTGTTCTTGGATGGACTGAAACTGGATCCTGGGAATGCCGAGATCGAGAAAGTACTGTGGTAGTTACTCCTTTCTTTCTACCACAGCACACACATACACTTTTTGGCTGGACGGACTTCATGCCTGCACCCTGCAGTAATACAAACATATCTATCAATGCCTTCATCTGCGCACATATTTTGGTTTCTGAACTATGTAGCATATCTTGAAAAGTCCTTGCATCATATTTGCATCTACCTTTTGATTTCATATTAATTTTGAATTTTGATCTATGTTCACAGGGAGGCTGTGGAGGCGATGAAAAAGGATCATGCTGCTGAAGGAAGTCTCAAGTCAACAGATTAGTTCAAATTGCGCTGTTTGCACATGCCTTTTGATGTGCTCCGGTTGGGTTTAGATGCTCTGTTCTGGTGGCTTGATCCCAGCTTCTGTTGACTGTCTAGCGCACAGGTGGATTGTCTCAATGACACGTTTAACCAAATGTATTCACACCACACTTTTGTTCTTGCATCGGTTCTTCCAAGAGATTGTCAGTGGAGGCGGCCTGTAGCGATCACAAGAACACTACGCTTACTGAGTGCTACTGGTTTGGTCCAGCACTCTAGTATGGTTTTTGTTCACAGTACTCTAGTCAGTGGAGGCGGCCTGTAGGGATCACAAGAACACCACACTTTTGTTCTTGCATGGTTTGGTCCAGTACTCTAGTGCTACTGGTTATGGTGATGGAAAATGCCCATTTCAGAGTTAAGTAAGCGACCATGGCTCATGAACCCTCCGACCTTACTGAGTCTAGCAGAATTGCCATGCACTAGGACCCCCAACAAGACCATTGCCCCTTTCAAATCTCTGTTGTGCATGTGGAGTTGATGTGAAGAAGATGAACACCATGGACGCCATGGAATCTTGATTGTATTTGATGTAGTGGGTGAGTTCTTTTGCTTCCTTGCCCGTAGGTACGGCTATTTGATGTAACCTTTGTACGATCTAGATGTAGATATATGTCTCATTGGAGACTCCAATTTGGAGCGTACTGAAGGAATGGTTGAACATTGCTTACATCTTGTATGGCTGTATCGGAGGGTTTACGCGGGGGCGTATTCTGAAGCCTGTAGGATGGTGTGGAAGAAAAGATTCAGCTGTTGAAGCACATGGAGCATGTGCAAAATCTCTTTCATAGAAACACCATTACATGAAAAAAGTCCCCATTGATTGCACTATGTTGTCCAGAAAAATTATTGCGGGTATGCAACATGGAAGCCAACACTTTGTAACACCGAAAGAAAACCCCTTACAGCACAACATTTGCAGTTGGCATCCAAAGTCATCACATGTGTTTGCAGCAAAACTTGCACGATGCAATATGTAGAAAACATATGCAACATTGGAAAACCACAAATGGTAACGTACATTTGGAGCTACGACCTTGCTGGCCTAGGCTAACTAGCAATGAATCGGGCTTAACGGAGTCCAATTGGAGCTGGATCGGGCAACCATTGACCGATTCTCGCAATCTCCTACCTTGAGCTTCACGGTGCAGAAGTCCTAGATCTCGAAATCCACCTCGTGAGGCCTCCCATGGCAAAAAGGGTACGTGACTTTTAGCTTGGAGCGGAAGGAGAACCAAGAAGAGAAAAAAGGGTCTCAGAGAGGATACACATCACTTATAGGTTGTCGAGCACTTAGGGTATTGGGCACGAAAAGTGGCAACGTGTGTGGAGCGATGATGGGTCTTGGGCCCATTCAAGCCTTTTATCATACATTTATCACGACATAATACTCTTCGCTAAGCCCATAAATGATTAAATAAAGTGGAGTTGACATTAACACATTTTTTTAAGTATATGTCCCGGGAGACATATCAAGCTCACGAAAAAAGAGGCCGATGGTCGAAACATCATATATGAAACAGACGTTGCAATGAACTCCACGCAACAACACTAACCCAAAGGTTTGCCACCACTCTAGATACAACCACGACAGAAGGACTCGCCTTGCCGATCCTCATGGTCACGTCTCCGCCGAAGTTGGTCACCTCCAAATAAGGAGCACTCCTTGAAGATTGTCCTAGTTGACCTACCTCCCCCTTTGCGCCTAGAGAGTCGGTGAATGAATTGCAGGGCTTGGTTGATCCCATTGAAGGCCTCATCTTGAAAGCACCAAGAATGGCGTGCATTATGCCCCTGAGGCGCTCGAACACTAGACAATGACAAAGACCAAGGAGACGCACCACCGGAATCCACATGTTCCAACAAGTCTTGTCACCCAAGGCAATGCTTCCAACAAAGAAGCAACGTCGAGGACGCCGCCATCGTCGACCCAACATGCTGGATCTTGGCTTTCACCGGGGTACAAAGCCCCAAGCATGAGGAATATGCTAGACTCCTCGATGATGCCTCCATGGAGCAAACGACGCCCGGAGGCGCCGACATCGCCAACACGGACAAAAACCAGGCAGGACTTTTGTTCGGAGTGCCACACACCAAACTCCCATCCATTGGAGCTTGGATTGGAACATGAAAAGCCTCCATCTTGTGACATCCTGCTTGTGGCGCCCCGCATAAACCACTACTAGAAAATCACCCTCCACCCTGGCCCTACCACATCCCACATCGGGATTCCTCGCCCACTCCCGCTCCCACGCGCGTCTCGTGCCGCCTGCGAGCTCTCTCCCTCCCCCTTTTCCCCTTTTCTCTCGCCCCGCCCTGGCGCTCGAGCTCGGTTGCCTCCATCCCCTCCCCGCCTCAACCCGCTCCGGCCGACCGTCCTGCGTCCTCTCCTTCGCCGCGGGGGCCCCTGCCGCTGTCATCCGCGAGCGCCGCCACCGCCGCCGACCTGGGCGACCGCGCCTCTCCCTCGGGCCGAGCTCCTCTCCGCCGCCCCAGGCGCGGCCTCGCCGGCCCGCTCCGCCGTGGTTCTCCACCAGCCCCTACGCTAGTCTGCCGTCGGCCGCCTCGTCCTCGGCTCTGGCCATCAGCAGCTGCCGCGGCCGCTCCTACGACCCCTCCGCTCCGGCCACGCCGCCCCCGCGCCTGCACGCTCGCCACCCCGTGAGGCCCCCTCCTTGTCGACCCCCTCCTCCACGTTGCCGCCTCGCTCCGGTCGCCGTCGCCTCTGGCCCCGCTCTCCGGCCGTCCCCTCCTCTCCCCGCGTGCCGTGGAGCTCCACGCGCTGGCCGCCATCGCCTACCCCACCGCCGTGCTCCTCCTCTTCCGCGGCACGGACCTCGCCTCCTCCCTCGCCGCCGGCCCGGCCTCGCCGCCGTCATGTGCGCTTCGCCCAGCCCCACGCGAGCTGCCGCGGTCGTCCCGCTGCCTCGTGCATAACCTCCCCAGGAGGGCACCGGTTGTTTTATTTTGGGTTGTTTCTCACTTAGTTGGTTGTACCTCTGCCTGATAGGGCCCACCTGTACTAGGGAATCATATCGAGATGTCTTATGTTGCTGCTACTCGGCTGTCTCCTGAATGCTTGGCTAGGGGGTGTGACACTAATAGAACGACGAGTATGCAACCTCTGCTCCGGCACCGACAAGATCTCCGTTCGCCCGCGTGTGCCATAGGACGCCATGCCAGCAGTACCGGGCCAACAAGAACCCAAGATCGACAACGACGAGAACCGTGCCCAGTGCCACTTGTAAGACCATCGACAAGATCTCCTTCCTGGTTTGGATGGAACCACAAGATCTACATCGGACAAGTACGACGACCACCGGAGCAAGTTTGACATCGAACAAGGTCGGTTCGACAAGATCGCCACCGGAACGCCAAGTTCTTCTTCCCGAACGCTAAGACCGACTCGATGGCGCGGTCCCGACAAGATCTTCGCGATGACAAGATCGACACCGACCAGAGCGAATCCGATGCACCCCGATGCCAAACCAAGTCCTTCTTCTCGGATGCGTCAAGATCTACTTCCGATGTCCGAGACCGATCCCGTCGGACCGTTCCCCGTCGAACCCTGTCAAACCCTGAACCCCTCGGAGCCCAAGTTCGCCGAACCCTAATGTGATTCCCTATCCGAGGCCCCCATTATTTTTATAATATGACATTATCGACTGTCGCATATCAAATTGTTCATCTCGCATGCATATCATAATCATGCCGGATCTTCTGTCGTAGTATTAAATATTGCATCCGGTGGTTCTTCTAGTGTTTGCTTCTTCGCGGATTAGGCCAATGAGATGATGCGAGTATCGACAAGTTCTCTGGATATGAACCTCCGACAGTGTTTCCCAGGTGAGCATCTCTCCCCCTTCTACCTATTTTGCATTTATAGTCTTTACTTCCTCCTGTTGATCTATTGCTATCCGTGTCGTGATGCTTTAGTTTCCGTGCACCAGTTATATCCTGTGCAGCCTCTATATTGCCTTGGACACCTCCTATTACCTGTTGTTTGGTAGATAGCTGGCCTTGCGAGTCGTAGTTGCTTGCTCATGTGCGATCTCGTGTTGTCGAGTACCACAGTTGTTGGTATGCTGGCAGATGTTTAATGGTGGAGATGCTTATTGGTGGAGATGATCATGACTTCAAATACAACTATTAAAAATGCTAGATATAACTAATGCAGAGGCATCGGTGGGCAATAGATGTTATTTGGTTCTTCCACGCTCACTTGTGTCCCGTAGGACCCCGAGTACTTGATACCTGTTCCTTGATTTTTTCGCACTATCTACATTTGGGAGGCCTTATGGACCCCCCCTGAGCCAGAGCTTGATTCATTTCTATTTCTTGGGGCCACAAAGTAGTTTGGGGCTTTATTACTATCCTGTACCTATGCCATGCTTTACCGCTTTATTTAAGATTGTGCGTGGAGCACCTGTACTGTTTTGGATCGCGCCACGTTTTCGCGGTATCGACAAGCCCAGTCACATTTTCGGGTTCCCAGTTGTTTACAGCCGTCGTCGCAAACCCTGGGTCCGTTCCGGAGCCGGCCAACTTCGTTGCGGGTAGCTTAGTGGGGTGGCCCCTTGAAATATTTCTGAATCCTGTGATCGCTTTGTCGTGAATGCCTCGTTGGGTTTTGAGTTGGTTTTTCCGAGGTTGATCGAGTGTGTGTTGCTATTTGTGCACCCCTACAGGGTAAAACTTTCTGAAAGCCATGTCCGCGGTTATGGACGACTTGGAGCACAGTATCTCGATCATAGACAATCATAACTAAAGTAGTGCTATAAACTTGACTTAAACATATGACTAGTAATCAGATTCAACTATAACGGAATGTAAACTAAAAATGCCAACATCTGGTGGATCTGTGGTGATCTGTGTCATGCTGTACCTGCCTAGTAAGTATTACAACTCCAATGGAATGTGATAAAAGTGTCAACAACTGTTGGGTTTGGGATTCCTCAGGACAATTATATCTGACTAGTAAATGTTCCAACTACAACGGAATGGTGATTAAAACTGCCCACTACTTATGCTTTAGGATGACTCATGCTATCTTTATCTGATTAGTAATTGCTGCAACTATAAGTGAATGAGTAAAATTGCCAACTGTGTGAGTTCCTTGGTCCGACTTCCTCGTTTGGTCTCGAGGGGGAAATACTAGGATGGGTTTGTTTGGTGTTAGCTTCAGGTTGGATCCGAATAGGTCTTTCTTATCCCTCTCTGATAACCGCGAGTTGTTTCGAGTCTCTATAGGTTGTTTAGTGCCGTTGCGCTGCCGTTTTAGCCCACCATACCTATGTAGGCGAGAGCCGCCGAATTCTAGGCTCGCCGTGTACTGGCCTCAGTACTGAAGCTCCTCTTTTTTCCTTTGCCCTTTGTCGGCACCCCTTTTGTTTTAGCAGGTTTGAGATCGACGTCGTTAGCAGGGTTACCCTTCCGGCTTGGCCTGGGCAGGGTTATGGACGCCATTGGTTATTCTTCAGGGCTCTTAGCCCCATTTGCATCTTGTCCGTACTCGGACGCAGTATCGTTTTCAAGGTGATTTGGGTCTTTGTACTGTATATCTGTATTCTTGACTCGTTGAGTCGCTGTTGTATATGTATCTGTTCTGTGGGTCCCATCGAGGACTGTTGTGTAATGGTATTACTTCGTTTTCCACCCGCACGAAAGTGCCTGGTGGGCATCCTTGAATCGTTTCTATGCGGGTTTGGCGGAAAGGGCTAAAACTTGCATAGGGCCGATTTGAGGGTGTTACACTGCTACCCGCCGTAGCCCCTCCAACTCGTCGCCGCATCATCGAGCTCCACCACCGCAACATCAAGCTCCATTGCTGCCCACCATGCAATCATCTCTAACCGGCCAGATCGAAAACTAGGGTGGTTGGATTGGGGGATGGAGGGTTGCCATGGCTGCCAAAGGGAGCCCTTTGCGCAAAGGAGATGGCGTCTGGCCATGCATCCACTATTGCACCACCCCGTCTCCACGGCTCCACACCATGATGCTACCCATGCATCATAATCCGTTCTCCGCCATCGAGCCTCTAGCCGGCAAGATCTGGCCACTGGAAGGATCGCACCGTACCCAGCTGCCAGCTCCTGTTCACGCCTCCACTGCTCCACACCATGGCCTTTGTGGTGTCACGCCACCATGCCGCCCACACATTGTGCGCCGTTTGCCGCCGTCGAGCCGTACTCATCACCGAAAGGTCCACACCTGGTCTATGTCGCGTGCTCACGAGAGAGGGGAAAACATCCTTGTTGTCGTCGTGCGGCATGGGCTTCGCCTGGTGGCTCCCTCTAGCGACAATGAGGGGAGGAGTGACAGGAGTGCATGAGTCTGCCGGTGGCGCCAAGGGTTTCCGCCCGATTCGCCCGTGGGAGAGACACGACATTAGCCCATTAACATTAAAGACTTACAACACAAGAGTGAAAAAACATACTTTGTTGTAAATCCACACTAACATGGAAGACACTCAAAAAGGCTTGTCCCATGACCTAAAACAACTATATGAATTACTCACATATAACAATGTAGGCACGAGCAAGGGCCTAATGATATGGATTACAACATGATAAAACACCAAGTATTCCTAGTACCACCTCTAGGACTAGCTCATTGTCACGTTTTCCTGATCATGATATCATTATGGTAAGAAAGATGCCGACGATAATGGGAGCATATTGTTGATAGAACAGAGATGTTGTACCGACCCAAGTTTTATGGTTTGCTAGAGATCACATCGTCTTTTAGTTTTTGGTATACATTGTAACTTTGTTCTTGTACACTTGCGTCCTAAGTCCATGAGAATATTAGATGTCTTCACACCGGTAGATTTACTTTGATGGTCAATCAAGCGTTACCTTTGAAAGGGGGGCAATAACGTCGATGTTCAGGTACTTTGGAAACGTATGGTTATACACATGATAGTTTAAGAGTGGGATTTTCTCCTCCTATGATGGACATATACTCTTGACCCCTCTCAGTATTACAGTATCCATCATCGTATGACTAGACGCATTTTGATGTGATTGTAGGGATATCAGTATAAAAAAGGAGAAATGAGAACAAACCGATAATGAAGATAACTTGGTATAGTGATCGAAGGTTTGGTTCACACAGATACCTAAGTATCTCTCCTTGGGTATCTCTCCTTGGGTTTTTTTATGTATCGTGGAGCAATAGGATCATGTATGACATCAATAGGTTCGCCCGAATATTTCGTGTATATGCGGGAGTTAATATGGTTGTCCAGATCCGCTATTTATTATTGACATGAATATGGTATCTGGATTATCTCCACATATTGCGGAACCTACGAGGTCAAATGTTTAAGGGATCTTTTATTTGTAGAGTGTTCATTCAAATATATATGAGAAAAATATACCAAAATAGTTCAGACAATCAAAATAAGTTTCGGAGAGAAACTGAAAGTTGTTTAGTAGTTCAAAATAGTTTCATAGGAGTACAAGAAGTGTTTCGGGGGTTAATAGGAAAGTGATAAGGGGTGACCTCAAGGGTGGCCCGATCTTCACGAATTTCGTGGTTAAATCGATGGGAAGGCGAGGGGAAAGGGAGAAGGTAGCGGAAGCAGACACACACCTCACGAAGAACATGATGAACACACGCAAAACTCACTTGCTCCCGCCAGCGGCCACCGGTTTGATAGAATCCTCGCAAGAAAAGATCGGTCAACGTGCTCCCTTTGATCCCAAGCGGAGAGGGAAGAACACCTTAGAGAGGGTCTTGACAACTACGCTCACGCACTCGCAAACGTAGGCCTTGTATAAAGATCGATGCGCGATGCAAACTCCAACGAGGTTGGTGACGATAGTCGGTCCCCTTTGATAAAAGGGGATGATGCAAAACTAGAGATTCCACGAAGGAGTTGTCTTTAGTTTATCATGTATTCCTGAGGGATATAATGAGGGATGGGGGCACTATATATAGGCCAACCACTAGAATAGGGGTAGTTTGGGCATAAAACTAGGGTTTGAAATGGACTAGAGGGGTACATGGGCCAAGGGCCCAGCTGTTGGCACACGATGGCTCCGATTTTTGCCATCTTCCACTGTATTTAAACGTTGTTTTTGGTCAAGCAATTGACAAAGAAACGCTCAACTCTTGCCACTAATGACTAATAATTGCAAAGATATGCAAATCCCTTCTTTGATTTATATTGTGCAGCAAATCATGTCTTTTAATGCAAAATAAGAAGTCATAATGAAGGATTTTAAGGAAGTACACATGACCAAGTAATTGGAGAAGCATCCCAGGGCGTCAGCAAGCTCAACAACCACTGGTACGGGCGCGATCCACCCGTACAGCCTGACCATACCAGATGGCAACGGTTTCGTCTCATCAAACTTTACAACTTTCGTGAATACGCCTATATATTTCGAGGCTCCAGCCGCCGGCCAGAGGGCCACCATTCTCAGATTCCATCACAACACCACCAAAGGATATCCACACCATTGTTCATCCATTTTTCATCACTTCTACCATCCATGCATCCACTAGCCATAGCCATTGCTTTGTACTTTAGATATCCTTGTGATTTGGCAACCATTGTAAGAATATTTGATTTCAATCTAAGTATTTGCATGATGTTTTCTGTCTCCGATCTATTTGTTATGAGTGAGTAGTCCTCACGGTCTGCGGGTTGGGGAGAAACCTCGCAGCAATTATGTGCATCTAGATCATGGGACAATTGTATTTTGTTTGAGATTGTGATTATCTTTTATTTCTTCGTCTCTTGTCTTGATATGTGGACTTGTAGGTACCCAAGATCCCATAGATTGATAAAGGCTTGAGGTGAGATACTTGTCTAGCGGCGATCTCATAGGAACCTCAGTGACAGAAAGGATAGTACGGTCTTCGCTTAGTGCCCCATTCAGGATCAACAACAACATCACCACTTAAAGCTTTGATCTTTGTTTTGTACATAATAATCGCTTGTAACCTGTGGCTTCGGTGTACTCTCGGTTGGATTAAAAGTCTACTGCTATGCCCGCTGCATCACGGGGGATCTAGAATATTAGGATGTGTTGCCCACAAGATATTATCTCGATTCAAACATTATACATGACTATGCTTATTATTATCTTTTATCCCATATGATATGCAGGTGCATGTGGATCTTCAATCCTGGCCTATCTCCATCCATTGATTCAAATCCGTTATAAAGTAAACTAGATTGGTCTGGTCAACTAAGGTAAAACGAACAAACAAAGTCTTGTAGACGTGTCCTTTTTTATTACCTTTTAGCAGTGCTTTCCGAGGTTAGATTAAACCTAGGTCTTCTAGGGAAAAAGCTATTATACTACATCTGTGAATCCAGATCGAAGGTATCAACCCTTTTTCTGGCGCCGTTGCCGGGGAAGCAATTTCACTATCCCGGTGAGGTTATTAGAAACATTTTTAGTTTTATTATTAGTTGTATTCAATTATTGTTATCAGTTTACTTTCTTGTTATCTATTTGAAAACCCAAAAAAATAGTTAGTTGTTATTCGTGTTTCATTACTTAAAAAATTACCAAAAAGATAAGAGCCATGGATCAAAAGAGATTAGGGGAGTATGCTAGTCCTATTGATAATTTTATTCGTGCACCCATCCCTCAACCCGCAGTTGATGTGGAAACATATGAGATAAAACCTAATCTTTTAAGTTTTGTTCGACAAAACCAATTTGGGGGTTCATCTGTTGAAGATTCAGGATTGCACTTAAACACTTTTACTGAAATTTGTGACATGATGTGTATTAAGGATGTAGATCCAAATGCTGTTAAGCTAAGATTGTTTCCTTTCTCTCTTAGAGGAAAGGCTAAGGATTGGTTGCTAGCTCTACCAAAGGGCACTATTAAATCTTGGGAGGAATGTTCTAATTTCTTTATGACTAAATTTTTTTCCCCTAGCTAAGACTATGTAGCTAAGATCCAACATTACAAGTTTTAGACAAGAAGATCGTGAGCCACTAGCGCTTGAGTGGGGAAGGATGAAAGAAGCCGTAATGAACTGTCCTAATCATGGGATGGAAGAGTGGCTTATATTACATTTATTTTATAATGGTCTTAACCCAATGTCTAAGTCTATGCTAGATACTAAAGCAGGAGTGACATAGGTATGATTACTCGAAAGCTTATAATTGACTACCCTACATTGGGTAAAAAGCCTACGACCCATGAAGATTCCAGATAATAGCCCAAGGATGCAACCGACGAAGACTTTGATTATATTAGGAAAGAAACCATGAACCGACATTATGTTGGTGTTGTAATCACGCGTGTATGAAACCTATCCGCATACAGCTTTGAGACCTGCCCTATTATATATAGGACGGGAGAAGCCCAAGTGAGGGTATCAAATCTAGAGGACAACTTGTAATAGTGTGTTTTCCTAATATTTAGGCGACTTTGTCTTCATCGTTTTCCTGACATCCGACGAAATCCCCAGCGTTCTCTTTTCCGCGAAACCCTAAGTCCATCATCATGGGCATTGCCGAGATAACCCCTCGTCAATTGGCGCCGTCTGTGGGAAACCTGAACGTTGGAAACATGGATTCGGCGGAATGCTCTCCACCAAGCATCAACTCGATGAAAGCAGATCCACGCCCACCCACCTATAAAGTTACGCCGACAAAAGTACATGAACCTTCCATCGGATCCTCAATGGAAGTCGAAGCACAGATCGAAGAAGGCAACGGAAGCGGACAACAAGACGAATCTGGGGGATCTTGATGGTCTTTATGCCAATCTCTCTTTTGGATCAGACCCACCGTTCACACCACCACGTGAAGCAAGCCCAGTCAATTCAGAACCCGAAGAAAGTAGTGAAAGCATCAACTTTGGAATTCGGATGGCGGAAATCTATCCAGAACAAAAACTGATGGACTTCACTGGCTCATCCGATAGTGTCTCCATCGGTGAAAACAACGATGTTACCAGTCCGTACGCCACTCAGCACCAAGTATGCGTGATCATCGGAGACGCCACGACCCAGCAAGACTCCAACGGTAACCCAATTCTTAATCCCGATGATATTCTTTCAAGCCATAATACAGGAAGTAATGACAATAAAGGAAGTCGAGGAAATGGGGAAGACCCAATAGTCAACCACGAAAATCGGGAAGACGAACAACCATGTGAAGATGAGAGGCGAACCCTTAGCCTACCAGCCAGTGCATGGGAAAAGGCGAGAGCAGGAATCTCGGGTGCGGTCCCAATGACAGCGGACGCCACCAACGAAGATCTATTGGCATACCAATATCTGCTACATCGCAAAAAGAGAGACCTCCTTAGGATGCAGAGGCAACTCAATGAAAGGAAAAGGGTAGCCGGCGAATCTAGCTTGTGGCGAGCGTAGCTAAGCTCCACCCGAGGATCAAGAAGCATAACAGGAGGAGCATCACCAACAAGAGGAACGTCTAGATTACGAGATATACCCGAGGAAGAGAGGAGCGGACTAATCCGAGACCTTGATCTATCGTCTATGTCGATAAACTAAGATGGAAATATCAAGGCAAAAACAGCTCAGGCAACTATTGTGGCCGCACAAACATACCTAATCATAACACAGCCCGCACCCGACGATCCTCGCACAGCCCTCCACTACTCCGCCTTGATGAACCTCGGCTTGGTGGGATAAACTCTCGCAAGTAAATAAAGGAACCACAAGGCAACTTGACAGGTCCGCACGCTGTCGTAGCAACCCTCGGCAAGGAGGTCACACCAGGCGATCACGGTCCCCACATCGGGTCCACTTTTCAGAACCAGAACCGCGCAACGACATGAGAAACAACATTACCCAGTGAAGGATCGATCGATCAAGAGAAGAGCACAGCATCCGAGGGTACTGGGACAACGAGAGCGAGGATGAACAAGAACTATGCGGAGCTGGCTGCTTTACCCGATGGGTTCACAATACTCCGATGCCAAAATATTTTAAGTTACCCCAAGATCGACAAAATACGACGGCCTCCAGGAACCAGAAGCTTGGCTGACAGATTATCTGGCGACTGTCAAATTACAAGGAGGATCCAAAACCATAGAGATGCAAAGCCTGTAGCTCCACCTAACCGGTGCAACACGCTCCTGGCTGAAGCAACTTCTAGAAGATTCCATCAGCAGTTGGAATGATTTTGAAGACAAATTTATCAGAAACTTCCTGTATACATTCAAGCGACCCGCATCTTTGGAGCAATTGCATGCCTGCAAGCAAAAGCTAGGAGAATCAATATGAGCCTTCATCCAATGATGGAACATTACAAAAAAATTGGCTGAAGCAATATCTGACAAAAGAGCAATAGACGCCTTCAATGATGGTCTTCGTCGACAGGAGTTCATTGAAGAACTAGGACGAACCAAGCCTAAGACAATTTCACAGCTGATGGAAATAGCCAATCGTTGGGCCAATGGAGAGGACGCAGTACACAACAAAAGGGCCCGTTCACCTGACGACAAAATCTGGCGCAACAACGACCGGAGGCGACGAACCAACGATGGATACCATACACCCAATTACGTTGCAGCGAGCTTCTCTGGAGCGGACAACCGACAAAGTGATGACTACAAAAGGCGGATATCATGGAAGTAGGGACAACATCGGTGAAAGCCAGCCACGGCAACGATACCAGTCGACGATCCGAGACCCACCAAGGTCAGCAGGACAAATGTTGGAAGGACCCTGCAATATGGACTACTACGTCGACTCAATAGGGAAAAGGTGATCAAATCACCTCCTAAAGGACTGTCGGATGTTCCTAAAGATGCAAAAACTATGCAACGCAAAGGCAACCAAAGCAACAAGCAGAAACTATGCCCCTACACCTGGCGCTTTGGCCATTGGCGCTCCACCTCCACCACAAGGGCTTCCGCCAGCGGGATAGCTGCAAAATACAATACATCAAGACAACAAATATCTCAGGTTAAAGGGAGCAATGTCAATGATCTAGAAGGGGCCACCCTCTAACAGAACACATAAATTGATTACTAGGCAAGTAAATTTGGTAGTAACAAAGCCACCTCCTATACCGAAGTATCTCCATTGGCTAGAACAAGAAATTACTTTCAGCACAGCTGATCATCCATTACGGGTCCCTTAGCCAGGCCAGTCAGCACTAATAGTGGAAGCGCAAATCGATGGGTTCGACATGAGAAAGGTCTTCTTGGATGCAGGAAGCAACATCAATCTAATTTAAGCCAAAACTCTGTGGGCCATGAACTAGTCCATGACGAACCTAGCACCAACAGACACAACCTTCCATGGGATAGTTCCAGGAAAAGCCGAACTTCCATTGGGCAAAGTCCACCTCGACGTAGTCTTTGGGTCAAAAAATAACTTCAGACGAGAAAAGCTAGAATTCGAAGTCATGGACTGGCCATCTCAATACCACGCGATCCTGGGACGACCGGCTTTCACTAGGTTCATGGCAGTACCTCACTATGCATACCTAGTGCTAAAAATGCCAGCCCCCAACGGGGTCATCACAGTTAAAGGAAGCTTCAGCTGCGTAGACAGCTGCAATCCGGAATTCAACAAAATCTCGGAATCTTTCGGGATGGAGACGGAACTTGGACATCTGAAATTGGCGGATGAAGAGTCGACACACGAAGGGAACACCCGCAAAAATAAAGTATCGGAAGAGAAAGCACGCAACGGTCTCGCAAAAAGCAACTTATGCGGCCTCCAATAATGGTCCCGCATAAGAAGACCCACTGATCGACAAGTCACAAGCGCCACAATGCGGAAGATGATGAAGATCTCCAAGAACGGAAGGCGAAGTTCCTTCAAAAAACCTCCATTTAGATGCACTTTACATTCAATAAAGGCCAACGGCCAGGCGATCAAGCCTTTGCAATGTATTCCTACCCATTATTATCAATAAATAAGGAACGTATTCTGCGAAATACAAACTTCTATGGCACACGAACATTAGTTTGTCGCATCACCAGATTACAGTTATTCAACATGCAATAAAAATCTCGTATGAAACATATGACCCTTTTTGATAAATGTTTATACAATATTTCAGTCACACAGTACAAAGCTGCACAAACAAGCAGTCAGATCTCGAAGTTAACGAAAAATTCTCCGTCTTATTCTAAGCACCTACGCACAATCCTAATGGCGGGTCTACGAGCGGCCGCATAATGAGGCACCATATAAACAAGGTCGCCATCGGAAGGGGGAGGCAGACCCGAAGATATGACGTCCAGATCCAATGAAGGGTGATGCGCATGCACCCAAGAGAGCGTGAGCTTGGAACCCGCCGCAGGCTGAAGCTTCACGTAATGGTGGATCCTGTCACCTTGCCGAAACTTCATAATTAAATCTTCCAAGGTTTGAGGCTGAGGATCCCGAGGAAACATGACATTGTAAACAATAGACAGAGATCTGTGATAGCACTCGACAAATTGCTCCAGCTCCGATATGCGATCCTGCTGCAGTGCGACAATGTAGGCACGATGGTGATCAGTCTAAAAATCTGTTTCAGAACTTCGAGAGGTAGACACAAGAGCGTGCATCCGATCACGCAGACGTTGGGTTTCCTCCCTCTCGCACAATCAAAATGTCTACAAATTAGGGAGAAATTAATTTTTAGCAAGACAGGAAAAGCAACCGAAGAAAAAGGCAACTTACATAGTAGCTTTTCGCTCGCCCTGGAGATCTCTTCCAAGAAAAAAGCCTCCCGGTTGAGGGCCTGGCGTGTTTTTGATTGGGAAACATCCACTATCGATTGAACGACCCGAAGTTTTCCTTCAAGTTTCTTCACCTGTTCTATCTTTTCAGCATACAATGGTGGGTCCACCGTACGCACGATGGTGGAACTGGTCGCACCTACTATAGCGGAGGACAGAACAATATCCGACAGTTGCACGGGACCAGAAGGAGCCGAAGAATCATTCAAGATCTGACAAGGAAAAAATATACGAAACACTCATCATACAAAAGCAAGCTCACATGCATATATTCAAAATTTGCTTTCTTGTAAAGAAGCAAAGGGAGGCTGGATAAGTTCAAGATCCATTACAATAAAGGGAGACACGATAAAGGTTATAAAACATAGTCTATGATGTCGTATCCTTCAAAGATAGGGTGGCACTAGCGGAAGGAGTATTAGCTATAGGAGTAGACAAAGAAGGAGCGCCTGTCGTAGCAGCGGTAGCTGAAGAAGGGGTAGCAAGATTCTGTGAACCCGAGCCTAGACCTAGGAGTAGCCGAGAATATTTTATGGCCCTCTTAATATAAGGCTTCAGGGCAACAGCTTGGCCATCGGAAGTGACTGGGACATATGAGATAAACTTCTCCCAGTCAACCTTCTCACCGTGCTCCATCATCAGGGCCATCGAAGTCTCGACACTGCTCCTTGACTGCGTTAAACTATAACCAACAAGGGGGCCGGGATCAGAACCGAAAACGGCGACAAGATCATGCAGGTTGTTCGGCACGTCCTTGGTTGGAAATATTTCGGCATGAAGATTCTTAAAGGCATGGAGAGAGCGGATAAGAAGGTTGCGCCCATGAACATTGTTGGCCTCCAAGGTGCTGACAACATCCGATAAAGGATCAACCTTCTTATCTTCATGCAACATCAGATGTTGGCTAGTCAATTCTAAAAATAAAATAAGAAGAAAAGGATTGATTATCAAAGGGAAGAAATGAAATAAAGACACGCAAGAGAAGAAAACTTATGGGTCAGAGAAGCATTAAGGGCCTCCAAGCGCTTCTGGAGATTTTCATCTCGAATAGTGGCTTACTTGGCTAGTTCTTCGGCATCAGCCTTTGCTTTCTGCCTGACAACCTCCAAAGCCTCCTCAGCAACCCGCAGCTTGGCCTCCAGGTCATCGGCACGTTTCATCGCCTGGTCCCGAATAACTTCAGATTCTTTTGCGGTTGTTGCATAGCAGGATCATGAAAACCAAGGAAGAAAACCTCACAAGTAAATCTAGAAAACAAAACAAGGGCATACCTTTCATTTCCTCGGCTTCATCATGAATCCTTATAAATTGAGAGGCCATGTCGACCATCTCGCGCATCAAAGGCTAAAGAACAACATCGCAACAGAAGAGATGAAGGCAAAAATAAATGAGGCTACAGGCAGAAAAACTAACAAATTACATAGTGGCTTACGTCTTTCATATCCACATCAATAGGGTTCTCTGATATCACCACCCCTTTCCCCGCCGCTTTCTTCCTTTTTTGCGGCGGCGGCTTGGATGAAGCGGAAACATCTGTCTGGATGACCTTCTCCATAAGAGGCAGGAGCTTTTCTCTCGGTTCCACCGATGGCAGAGGAGATCTCTTTGCAGAGCAGCCTACATGTGTGCAAAGAGGAGATACGGGAGGATCTTCGTCATCACTGCAAAATAACAACACAAGTGGAACAAGCATCAGCAGCAAAACCACCCGGTAAAATGGAAAAAGAAGCAAGCGAATACTTACGAAGACACATCCTGCACAAGGCGGAACAAATTCACCTGGGCAGGAGCAGCCGCAATCGGAGAAGAACCAAAAGGATTGGAAGCAGTCGAGTCATCTGAGTCCTCGATCATTTCCACAACATAAGGGCGTTTCCTCTTTTTGCCAGCATGCTCTACGCGGAAATATCCGTAGCGAGCCGAAGGAAGAGATGGCGTTTTCAAAGAAGATTCAGATGCAGATAACTCCCCTTCCTCATCCGCGGAAGTCCCAATCATAGGAAGATCGTCGTATGCGGAAGAATGGGTAGGAGGCTCACAGCTTCCAGGAAGAGGAGGAAGCGAGTTCTGATGATCAAAATCCTACACAAGCAGAAGACGCGGAAAAACGCTTGTCATCGAAAAAGAATGCAAGTGCATCTACAAAAAGAAGAAGGGAATAGGTGAAGGCAACGGAATTTTACCTCGGGAAGCCGGTTTTTCTTGCCAAATGGCTCCACAAGAAAAGTTGAAGGAACATGGCCTTTTGTGGTCAAAGTGGTAAAGCTCCAGACTCTTTTCTCGTACAACTTGAGGGGGAGGTCTTCCAAAGAAATTCTCATCGGGTCCTTCCTCCCGGTGTACGCCCACATGCCGGACAGACGGGCTTGAAGCGGCTGGACGCGAATCTGCAAAAAGTACGCCAGGACCTAGAGACCCGACAATTCCTTGCCAACTTCATGCCGCAGCTTCAAAATACGATCAACATAGGGCTAGATTTCCGCCATTTCCTCAGCAGAAGGGCGTTGATCCCAGGAGTTGAGTTTATGACAGACTTTTTTTAGGTTCAAAGGGGGCTAACCCAAAGGATTGGCCTTCGAGTGGCTGATCCTTGACATAAAACCACTTGGACTTCCAACCTTGGACATAATCAGTGAGTTTGAAGTCCAAGTAATCAATGTCGGATCAAACAGAAAAAATGGCGCCACCAACATCATGGACAATGGTGTCAGTGGCGTTGCGACGAACATAGAAGAAGTATTTCCAAAGGCCCCAATGGGGATGAATCCCAAGGAAACACTCGCAAAGAGTGATGAAACAAGCAACATGGAGAATGGAATTGGGCGTGAGCTGATAAAGCTACACGCGATAGACAAACAAAAGGCCACAAAGAAACTCGTGGATAGGAAGAGAAAGACCGCGGAAGTGGAAATGAAGGAACATTACCCTCTGGCCAGGCTCGGGGATGGGAGCAGCTTCGTCTCCAGGGATCTTGAAGGAGACCTTCGTCAGAAGGCCGGAGTTCCGCGCCTCGCGGAGCTCCCACGCCATGCACTTGGTGGGAGCCCACCCGATGGCCCTCTTCCCGCTAGCCTTCGCGGCGGCAGCAGAAGTCCCAGTAGCCTTGCTTTTGCCCATGGCAGCGAAAAGGGGAAAGAAGAGTACGAAAACCAAAGTTCGTGATGAAGCAATAGCAGGAGTTTGCAAGGGGGCAAGAGCGCAAGGAGGAAGATGGAGCAGGGGGAGGTAAGGTGAAATAGTAAAACACATATCCCTTCCCTTATAAAGAGCAACACCGCAAGGACTGAACCATTCGATGCAAAATTGAACCGACAGAAGATCACACGATGATGGCACGTGTTACAAAGGTTCCGTAAAGGAAAAAATTAAAAGAAGTTATGGCTACGGTAAAAACGGAAAACAACACGTGACGCCTCGATTTTCGCACGGAGAGGGAACATGCAGTCAAGAATCTCCGCTGAATACGCTATCACGCGTCATCATTACTGCTGCATGGGCCCATGCTCGATACGTCCCGTCAGGGCATATTTCTCTGGAAATCAACAGCATCAGATACGTCATAACTGACATCACAACAGAAGCACTTCAAGAAATTGCGGCTTTGTTTTAAAGATATGACCCGACAAAATTAAATTAGAGCCAAAGTAAATTCCTCCAGGAGAAGATTCGAGGCTACACTTGAATATATGATATTACGACTGTAGCCTCGGGGGCTACTCCTATCGGGAGCACTGGTCGTGCACCCGATAAAAATACAGAAGCACTGTCATCATAAAATTAAGACATCGAGCCTATGTTCTGATACATATATCCAAAACATAGCCTCGGGGACTACTCCTATCAGGAGCACTAGCGCGCACCCGATAAAGAAAAAACAAAGGAAAAATTCAACGATAGATACTCCTATCGGGAGCAGGTTACAAAAAGCAAAAAGTCTTTAGTTACTATAAAGCAAAAACTCTCGGATCACACCCGACGCGACAAAAATCCAAATGTCGTGTTTAGAGACATGAAGGTAAGACCCCAGCATTCGTCCTGTGTGGCCTGGTAATCGCACAAGAATGCGCTCTGCTAGTAAAATATCCGTATCAACGATGCGATGAAAAATCCCGACGGACGCGTTGGGTACTCGATAAAAATAGAAAACTGGAATTCAGTATTCGGTAAGACCTCAGCGGCTCGAACTAAATTACGCCAGTTACAAATTCTGGATTCGAGCCCGGGGACTTGAATTTGATGTATGTCAACCTTGAATTTGCCCAGGAGCAATTAACTGATTCCCGATCCGTCGGAAGCATCAGACTCGTTGTACCAAATCCCTACAAAATGTAAAAATCGATAAAGATAAAGGAAAAAGAAACTTTGAGACTCAGCCTAAAATTGCGGTTCTGGCTACTGACATAGGTATGATTACTGGGAAGCTTATAATTGACTACCCTACATTGGGTAAAAAGCCTACGGCCCATGAAGAATCCAGATAACAGCCCAAGGAAGCAACCGACAAAGACTTTGATTGTATTAGGAAAGAAACCATGAACCGACATTATGTTGGTGTTGTAATCACGCGTGTATGAAACCTATCCGCATACAGCTTTGAGACCTGACCTATTATATATAGGACGGGAGAAGCCCAAGCGAGGGTATCAAATCTAGAGGACAACTTGTAATAGTGTGTTTTCCTAATATTCAGGCGACTTTGTCTTCATCGTTTTACTGACATTCGACGAAATTCCCAGCGTTCCCTTTTCCATGAAACCCTAAGTCCATCATCATGGGCATTGCCGAGATAACCCCTCGTCAAGGAGGAACGATCATGGGAAAGCACGTGAGTGTTGCAAAAAAGTTGCTTGATGATATGCAAAATAACCATGCCCAATGGCATGTGGAAAGAACCTCGGAGAGAGTAAGTTCAATTACCGAGGTAAACAAGGAGGAGCTTACATCTAAGGTAGTTGAGTTGCTTAGCTTAGTAAAGGGTAAGGAAGATACCCAAGTTAATGCTACCACTACCGATGTTAATGATGTTAATTTTCTAGCTGGCACTCCTTTTAATCTTGCATGGAAAAATAATTATGCTTCCAATGTTCAAAAATATCATGCTAATCCTGCAGGAGCTCCTTATAATAATTATGATAATAGTAATAGAGCAAATCATGGCAATCTCCCGTTTGAGCAAACAGTTAGAAATTTATACAAGCTCAAATCGAGAAAAATAATATGCTTATTAAGATTATGGAGAACCATGAAAGTAGTATAGGGAGATTATCTAACCAAGCCATTGCAATTAGAAATGTTGTGCAGGCTCTATAGGAAAGAACAAAGACCGTGGAGGCTCAGCTGGGTAAGGTAGCCGAGAGCCAAGCTCCCATACTAGCAAAGTTTGCTGGAAAACCCGAGCCAAATCTGGTAGAAGACCTCAAAATGATGAGGGTGGTAACCAATGATGAAAAACCTAAAGAGCTGGATTATAGCAACACGCCGACACCATAATATACCGCGGAAGATCTATTGAAGATGATCACCATTAAGATTCCGGTATAAAACAAGGTAATGATGCTATGTACCAACAATTTATACAACAAGTAGCATCTAAGGTTCGTGATTTAGAGATGGAGTATAAAAACTAGCTGATAAGCTTCCGGCTAAGCTAGATGATATATTTGAGCCCACTATTAAAATTAAGTTGGGAGTTAATGACATATCTGCACCTAGTGATCTTCGTGCAAGCGTCTCAGTAGTTTCCAAAAGCCTATTCGATAAGTTAAACTTGGGGCCATTTGTTACAACTGAATAGAGACTCCATCTAGCCGGTTCAACTTATAAACAAGCTGTTGGGATAAAAGAAAATATGGTTGTTAAAATTAAAGGTAGTCCCGCTCTTATTGATCTTGTTATTGTGGACATGCCTGAAGAGCCCATAGCACCAATAATTCTAGGTAGGCCATTTCTAAGAACTATTAAAGCTTTGATTAATTTAGATGAAGGGAATGTGAGAATATGGCTGCCATCTAGAGATCCTTTTGTAGTCCACTTCCCTAGGAAAAAGAAGGCCAAGCCTAATGATGATGGTGTAATTACTTTAAAAGCAAACTACTTTGGAGTGGGTGTTCCCCTTCACAAACCTAAGTGATTGCCATTGAGGTCAACCTAATTGACCTTAACTAGAAGCGCTTCATGGGAGGCAACCCATGTGAAATAAAATTATTTATTTATATTTCCTATTGTATTAGTATTGTGTTAGTTTTGTTCTTAAATAAAGAGTGTTTAAGAAGACACATGGAGAGAGGAGAAGAAATAAGGTAATCCTCTATGATTCTATTTTACTAACACATGGCCTAAGAAGTATTGCCAGATCATTACTTAGTATTTTTTTTTGTTATCTAACCGTTTGATAAGATGTGCAACGGCGCACAGAGCTACTAATCAAATTTCTTGAGTTTTGTAGTTCACAGTGTTCATAATGACCACTGGTATGGCCGAAGTGGACTGTACCGTGTACTTGTACTACCTCAAGGCAAAGGAGAATAATTTTTTTGATGTTTACTAGAAGGAACAGTGTCGATAATGACCACTGGTACAGCCGGACGCGCATGTACCGTGCGCCCGTACCATACCCCCGAGCAAACATCAGATTTTAAGCAAAAGTCACCGCAACATTAACGACCAACAGTACGGCGCGCGTGACCGTACCATCCGCACTACAACGGAAATGGTATTGACATACCTCTTTTGTCACTTAATATCCATATTTTGTCAATGAATATATGCTGTTGACAAAAATGGACTGTCACTAATTTTTTCATAGAAGTCGCGTCATAAAAAATCCATAACCACGGTTTGCATTTTTTTGTCATTGTTTAACTTATATTAGTTGGCGGTGTTAGTTTTGTCAATAATCATGTGCAAACGATGACTGGAATATCTGTCATGATACATATGAATAGTTTGTCATTGTAAAATAGAAGGGAGTGTAGGACAGGTCATCATTACATATGTGGCATTATGTTAATTTAGTGCAATTTACTGACGTGACATTATGGCCAGTGGTTCTTATAGGTGGACCAACGGTGGGTCCGAGATGGTTTGGACAAGTGGGAACCAGAGCGTTCGGACATGTGGGACCAAGAGGGTTCTGACAGGTGGAACCCATAGGGTTCGGACAGGTGGGACCAAGACGGTTCGGACATGTGGAACGGAGATGGTTTTGACACATGGGTCCACGTGTTGATGATAGTGTCAGTAATTTCATCACGTTAATAATTATGCAGATAATGAAAAAATATCATACAGACAAATAAAATTTAGAACCAATACATAAAATAGCGGTGATAAAATTTTGTGCAATAGTTTTAACATGAAGATACAACTAAGTAAATCACATTGATGAACAATTTCATCAAGATGGAGGTGTTTTTGTGTTGTTGCCATGTCCTTAAGATGAAATTAAGTGTGGCTTCTAATTCTTGCTGCTTCTTTTCAGTTGCTCTATGTTTCTCTTCCTGTGCCTTCATCAGAGTTGCATGGTCCTCTTCTTGTTTTTTTAATTTCTTCAAATATTTTATCATGGGCTTCCATCCTTTCCTGCATCTCTTGTTTGTACCTTTTAGCTGCGAGGAGTGATTGTTCCTCCTATTCAGCAAGCTTCTTTTCTAGTTCTCGTATGCGTTCTGTGGACACAGAGCTCTTCCTTGAGATTGATGCAACTCCCAAATTTGAGAGGAACATGCATGTGCTTGAGCTCGTTGTGCTCCTCTCCTTCAAGACTTCTTCAATAATCTGCAATTCTGTTTTTTAGTCTCATCTTCTAGGCATGGTATATTTTTCATGGTCATCACTGAATCCTGCAAATAAGTTCATATGAAAGCATAAGAAATATTGAAGTAGAAAGCTTATTCAATACAAAATATTAGCAGTATTAAAAATGTCTTACATAAGCATCTTTGGCTTCCGTAGTCATGATGCCTTCCTTGTTAGTGTGGGTAAGTCTATATAATTCAATTAGAGATGTCACCTCCTCCAAGTTCTCTGATTTCTACAAAAAATTGGAATTACAAACATGAGTTAGCAAAATTTATACTGAGTTTGGTAGAACAATTGTTTCATATATGAACTTAAAAACGTACAAGAGCTTCGCAGTGTGTGACATGGGTATATCCTACAGGTACTCGAGCTTGGTATATACGGTCTAAATACGTACAGGCCCACGGTGTCGCCAAGGCCCAGACGAAAGGACTCGAGTAAACTACGGACTCTCGATTGCTTGAGAGACAAGAAGAAGCTAAAGATAGAAAGTTTGAACCCTAACTTGTAACCGACTCGACCTGCTACCCGAGACCTAGCCTATCTATATAAATGCTAGGAGGGGGCGGCGAAGAGGACACACGCAACCCTAGTTTCCACAACTCTCGCCAGATTGCATCTGCGCACCATTGTAACTTTCGACTCCTTTGATAATTCCACGAGCAGACAAGCAGGAGTAGGGACCTCTATGAGGCCTGAACCTGGGTAAATCCTTTGTCCCCTGTGTGCTTATTTGCTAGCCGATAGATGTCTCCAGCACTCCCTCCTTCTCCAAAACCCAAGTCCATAACAATGGGCATTGATGAGTTAAACCCTCGTCAATTGGCGCCGTCTGTGGGAATTGGGAGTGCTGATGTTGCGGCTTCTTCGGCCCCATCAACTGCGATCTACAACTCCGCAAGAACGGAGATTCGCCAGCTCTTCGGCGCCTTCGACTTCACCATCCACCCGCCGGCCACCCGCCCGGCCTTCGAATCCGTGGGCGACGGAATCAGCCTGGCGATTGGGAACTTCCGCTTCCAAGTTGGTCAGATGGGCACGCTTCGCATGCCTGGTCAACCGACGACACCGGCGATTGCCCCGGCATCATGGTTCCCTCCACCAATCGGCACCTTCAGCGAGATCAACGCTCCGGTGGCGGTCGGGAACACGATCAGCGACAGCAGTCGCGACTCTGATCTGAGCGATCTGGCCACAGAAGATGGAACCTACGGTTCTAAATCTGAAAGTTGTGGAAGCGGCAGCTTCCCCAATCACTTCATGTGCGCCGTCATTAACGCAGGCGACACCTCCGCCACTCGCGGCAACGGCGGTAACGACGCCAACGGGGGAGCAGTCGAACCTCCCAGTATAATCAATGAGCAAACCGGTGAACGCGTCGTAATCAAGCTCAACGAGCAAGAGTGGGAGCACTGCCGCGAGGCCCTACGAGGTACACCGCTACCCCTCGGGTCCCCGCAGGAACTACTGATGGGCTACCACTGGCTCCTAAAAGAGGAGTTCACGCGCCAAAAACAAGCAATCACGCAACTTGAGGCGCGTAAAAAGGCGGCGGATGAGTCGAGCCTTCGTCGCGCTGGGCTCTCCTCCTACGGAGGATCCTCCTCACGAGGCAACGAGTACATCGCCAAGAAGAGGTAGTCGCGAATGGCTCACCTCACCGAACAAGAGCGCATAGACGCCGCGAAAGTCCTCGACTTCGGCTCTATGACAGTCGACACAAGAGGCAACGTGGTCCCCAAGACGCTGCAGGCCGCGGTGACAGCAGCCACCATGTACCTCCTCAACAACCAGCCACCGGCTGGAGATCCCCGAACCGCCATGCACCGATCTACGATCACAGGTTTGGAGCTAATCGAGGCCGCCCTCGACAAGGAGCCGGTACTAGTCCCAAAAATGGGCAAAGCGCTAGCAAAACGCTACTCCTCACCCTCATCCAGCGATGACAATCACGACCTGTCTCGACGCCGTCGTTCATGGCGACACGATCGCGACTACGACGTGCGCAACGACCTCACACTACGCAAGATCGACAAGTCAAGAGCACGACGTGCTCGGTCGACTGACTCGGAAGAGGAAGACGGGGAACTCTGCGGCGCCAGATGCTTCAGCAGATCCATTAGGCAGAAGCGAATGCCTAAGGGGTTTAAACTTCCATCAGAAAATCCGAAGTTCGACGGTCTACAGGACCCTAAAATCTGGCTAGAGGATCATATCTCCTCCGTCAGGCTCCACGGAGGCAGTCGAAGTACTGCCATGCAATGCTTGCAGCTACAGCTGCAGGGCGCCACCCGAGCATGGCTCAATAGCCCCCCACGCGGATCCATTCGCAGTTGGGATGAGCTGGTCTACAGCTTCGTGTGCAACTTTAAAGGCACGTACAAACGGCCCGCATCAATCGAAGAACTGAGATGCTGCCAGCAAAAATCTGGCGAATCGCTGCGCTCATACATACGAAGGTGGTCCATCATCAAGAACTCCGCGGAAAACATCTCGGAAGACCGCACGATTGATGCATTCAACGGTGGCGTCCGTCGTCTAGAGCTCAGGGAGGAGCTGGGCCGCTCAAAGCCCCAGACCATCAATCGAGTAGGAACCTACATTACGAAGATGGAATACGATCTTAAACTTAGACGAGTTGCTAACCGAAGGCAAACCACCTGATGGAGGTCGCGAATCGGTGGGCTGATGGAGAAGATTCGGTGAAGAACCACGCTCACTTCGACGAGGAGGCAGAACTCGAGCGCAGACGCGACTGCCGAGGCAAACGCCGCATGCGCATCTACGACGACCATGACGACGTCAACATGGTCGCAGCCGGCTACGCCAATAGACGCGACGACAACGGCAACAGCGGATACCGCAGCGGTGGATACCGCGACTCCGGGAAAACCATGCAAGTATGGCAACGCCGCACTCGCGACGAGGCACCCGCGACCTCCATCGAGGAAAAACTATTCGGACCATGCATGGTACACTTCTACATCGACAAGCATCACGGCAAGAGAAAGTCCAGCCACCTCCTCAAAGACTGCCACGAGTTCCTCAAACTACACGAGGGATTGGTTCGGATGAACCGCAACACAGTCGAAAGAGGCTATGGGGCCGCTCCAGGCGTCGTGGCACATGGCGCACCACCACCTCCACCGGGGCCACCACCGAACGGAGCTGCACTGGACCAACACCACGGAGGAGAACCGTACCCATGGGCCATGGGTACCATGATGATCCAAAAGGGGCGCCCTCCAACAGGGTGCAGAAAGCCATCACTCGCCAAGTCAACTTGGCCACGCACTCACCACCATCCACCACTGAGTACCTCAGTGGCAGTGAGTCGTGCATCACCTTCGATAAACGAGACCACCCGCCTCAAGTACTTCGCCCAGGCCATTGCCCCCTCATACTCGAGGCGCAAATTGGAGGCTTCGACATGAGTCGCGTCTTCATGGATGGCGGAAGCGGCATCAACCTCATATTCGCGAGTACCTTGCGAGCAATGAGGATCCCTCTAACTTGCTTGGAGGCATCAGACACAACGTTCCACGGCATCATCCCAGGGAAAAGCGTATACCCCCTGGGAAAAATCAACCTCGACGTCATATTCGGCACGCCAAGGAACTTCCGGCGCGAGCGCATCGATTTTGAGGTCGTCGACTGGCCCTCAAAATACCACTGCATCCTCGGACGTGTCGCGTTCGCTAGGTTCATGGCGGTACCCCACTACGCCTACCTGCAGATGAAAATGGCAGGTCCCAACGGCGTCATCACGATCAACGGAAGCTTTGAGCGATCTGATAGTTGCGACAGGGAATTCAACAGAATTTCCCAGTCCTTTGGCATGCAGGAGGAGCTCGCGCGATTGAAGGAAACGACAGACAATAGCCTGCCTCCCCCGAGCAGGCCAAGCTCACCTGATCTCTCCTTCGACTCATCTGTGCACACAAAGAAGGTGCAGGTCCACCCGACAGATCCCGCCAAAACGGCCCTCATCGCCAACAACTTGAGTCCCGCATAGGAACTCGCGCTCGTCGAATTCCTCCGTGAGCACTGGGAAATTTTTTCCTAGTGTCCTGCGGACATGCCAGGAGTTCCCAGGGAATTCTCCGAGCACGCAATCAACGTCAACCCCGATGCAAGGCCAGTCAAGCAAACAATCAGGTGACTGTCTAAGCCACGAGCGCAGGCAGTTGGCATGGAGATCAACAGACTCCTCGAGGCCAAATTCATACGCGAGATCAAGGAAAGCACTTGGCTCGCCAATACAGTGCTGGTGCCAAAAAAGGACACGGATATCCTACGGATGTGCGTGGACTTCACTTCTTTAAATAAGCACTGCCCAAAAGATCACTTCCCGTTACCACGTATCGATCAAATCATCGACTCCACCGCTGGATGCGAGCGCCTCTGCTTTCTCGATGCCTACTTAGGCTATAACCAAATTCGAATGAAGGAGGAAGACCAGGAGAAGGCCGCGTTTACAATGCCCTTCGGTGTGTTCTGCTACAACACAATGCCCTTCGGGCTAAAAAACGCGGGAGCCACCTACCATCGATGCATGCAGGCTTGCCTCAAGGAGCAATTGGGTCGCAACATCCAAGTCTATGTCGACGACATAGTAATCAAAACCAAGGAGGAAGCCTCTCTAATCGACGACTTGCGCGAAACATTCACCAACCTCGATTGTTACCGGATTAAGCTCAATCCGGACAAATGCGCCTTTGGCGTACCATCTGGGTAGCTGCTCGGGTATCTCATCTCCGCGAGAGGGATCGAGGCAAACCCAAAAAAGATAAAGGCAATACTGGCCATGGAGAAGCCAAAGAACATAAGAGGCGTCCAACAACTAGCCGGACGAATCGCGGCCCTCAGTCGATTTATCAGTCGAATGGGGGAAAAGGCACTGCCCTTCTATCAGCTCCTCCGCAAAGCTGACAAATTCGAGTGGACCAAGGAAGCGCAGGAAGCATTCGAAGATCTCAAGCGCCTATTATCCACCTCGCCAGTACTGGTGACTCCACGAGAAAGGGAGCCACTACTGCTATACATCTCCGCTACCAACCAAGTGGTTAGTATAGTGCTCGTCGTCGAGCGGGCCGAGGAAAACAAGGTCCATGGCGTACAACGCCTGGTATACTACCTCAGCGAGGTCCTCACGCCAACAAAACAGCGGTACCCGCACTACCAGAAGCTGGCGTACGGCGTCTTCATGACCGCCCGGCGACTGCGCCATTACTTCCAGGAACACCCAATCGTGGTAGTCAGCGACGCCCCATTGGGACATATCCTCAATAACCCCGACGCCACGGGACGAGTCGCGCTTTGGGGAATCGAACTGTCTCCGCGAGATATCACATGCGAAAAGCATGACGCAGTCAAGTCGCAAGTTCTCCCTGACTTTCTCGTGCATTGGATGGAAAACCAACTCCCGGACAAGCCAGATATGTCCTACCTCTGGACAATGCACTTCGATGGATCCAAGCGGAAAGACAGAGTAGGAGCAGGTGTCATATTGACGTCGCCTCAAGGAGACAAGCTGAAATACATCCTGCGAATGCAGTTCGCAGCCTCAAACAACGAGGCTGAATACGAGGCCCTGTTGCACGGGATGAGGATGGAAAAAGCCTGCGGTGCAAAGAGGCTCATCATATATGGCGACTCCAAGCTGGTCGTCAACCAAACAATGCACGAGTGCGACGCACTCAATGACAACATGATCGCATACCGCGACCTCTACGATACACTCGAGGGAGACTTCGATGGTTGCGAGTTGCGACACGTAGGTCGCGAAAGCAATGAGGAGGCGGACGCACTCGCCAACATAGGCTCTACCTGCGCCCCCATACCACCTGGGGTATTTCTCGAGCGCATCTATGAACGCTCCATCAAGCCAAAGGCCACAAAGAAGAACACAAGCGCAGCAACAGACTCGGGGGCTACGCCACCCAATGAGCCAATGGCACTCGAAAACTTGGAGCCAGACACAGGACTCGAAGGGCCAATGAGCGTCATGATAATCGAACAATCCTGGACGCAGCCATACATTACATATCTCCTCAGCAAGCGCCTACCAGACGACCCGACAGACACACGGCACATCGCGCGACGCTCTAAGGCATTCGCCGTTATCAACGGCGAACTGTATAAACGCAGCATCACAGGCGTGTTACAACGATGCATCTCCCTGGCCGATGGAAGAGCAGTCCTCCTCGACATACACGAGGGGACTTGTGGACACCACGCCGGCAGTCGCGCCCTCGTTGCCAAAGCTCTACGAGCTGGATTTTACTGGCCCACGGCCATGCGCGATGCCAAGGACATAGTCCAAAAATGCAACGCTTGCCAACGATTCGCCGACAAGCCACACGCACCAGGCGCAGAACTACGGCCTATTCCATTGGCCTGGCCCTTCGCCCAGTGGGGTCTCGACATGTTTGGCAAACTCCCAAGGTCCTCGCAAGGAGGATACGTCTACCTCTTGGTCGCGGTCGACAAATTCACCAAGTGGATCGAGGCCATGCCAGTAACCAAGCAATCAGGGCACAGCGCAGTCAAGTTCTTCGAGTCCATTGTCTACCGCTTCAGCATGCCGCACAGCATCATCACTGACAACGGGACGAACTTCACATCCAAGGAATTCCAAGAATTCTGCGAAAACCTGGGGATCAACATCAGTTATGCCTCAGTCGCGCATCCATAGACCAACGGTCAGGTGGAAAAAGGAAACGGGCTCGTCTGCAGCGGCATCAAGAAGCGACTCCTTCGACCACTCGAACAAGCCACGGGTTGCTAGCCAGATGAGCTCCAATCCGTACTCTGGAGCCTACGTACAACTCCAAACAGCGCCACAGGCTACACGCCATTTTTTATGGTGCACGGGGCAGAAGCGGTACTACCCGCCGAAGTAAGGTACAAGGCGCCGCGCATAGTCGCTTACAGCGAACAAGAGTCATCTCTTGCACTCGAAAACTCCGTCGACCTCCTCGACGAGGCGAGAGAAATCGCCGCAGAAAGATCCACGATCTACCAGCAGAACCTGCGCAACTACCACAGTAGAAGGCTTCACCCTAGATCCTTCGTCAAAGGCGACCTGGTCCTACGACTGAAGCAGCAGGGGCATCTCAAGCTCGAGTCCTCCTGGGAAGGACCATACTTGGTTACAAAAGTAATCCCAGGTGGCGCCTATCGCCTTCAAGACCTAGAAACAGGACTTGCATACTCCAACCCCTGAAACGTCGCACAACTGCGCCGCTTCTACCCCTAGCTGTTTTTTCTTTTACATCGCAAATAAGGCTACCCAGCCAAGGCTACTTAGCCACACATTAAACCCTCGTTAATTGGCGTCGAAGTCGCAAATGGGAATCGCTACTTAACCCCTAAGAGATGCAATCCAACGGCTCACAAAAACCCTATTGGACGCGTGGCACATATCGCGCTCGACACGTGGGGAAGAGGAAGCGCAAACCGTCCCTCCACTGCGTGGAAATCGAGGAGGCACAGTTAATAATAAGATTACGCACGCCCAGTCAAATCAAAGTCAGTAAGTGGGACCCACCGCTCGTCACGTCCCGTCAAAGCCGCTCACGCGGGCAACTGAGGTCATGCAAGCGTCAGCACTGACGTTATCAACGGCTACTTAGCGGAAAACTTCGACTACTTTAGTCCTTGCTGGAGTTTTCGACTCCACCAAGCACTCGGGGGCTACTCCCATAGGGAGCGCTGGCCGCGCACACTATGATTTTCTTTTCTTATTGCAGGGATACAGGTAATCACAATCAAACCCAACCACTTGAAAACGATTCGACTATGGACGTGGGTTACTCCCATAGGGAGCGCTGGAAACAATTTCAACTGAAACAAGCAAGCAAAAGACGACAGCAGTCGCAACCCAAGTTTTCGACTCAAACAAACAAAAATGACAGCAGTCGCAAAATTTCTTTAGTCCCTGCCTGAGTCTTCGACTCAACCAGGCACTCGGGGGCTACTCACATAGGGAGCGCTGGTCGCGCACCCTATGATTATTTGCACGAAAGCTGTGCGTTGATTACATCAGCACTCACAGATCATGGTGACACCGCCTCATAATTTTCCCTATGAAGAGACTATGTCTCCTGGGTTGCCCGAATCATCTCCGCGATGATAAAATTCGGATGTTGCGCTTACAGCGTGAAGGTAAGACCTGAATAAAGGCCTGACAATGCATTTAACTGCGCACTACCAGAAACATATCCGTGCCTACAGGCATGATGAACATGCCTTGACGGACGCGTCAAGTGCTCACACCCATATAACTGGAATTCGACTCCTGTAAGACCTCCGCGGCCTGAGTCGAATTACGCCAGCACTTTTCCGGATTCGAGTCCGGGGACTCGAGTTCGAGTAGATTGCGTTGTTTCACCCTAAGGTGGTTAACTGATACCGATACTTCGGCTACATCAGGCACGTATATCAACAAATCCCTATGACATAAATGAAAGCAGTCAAAAAATGTACTCATTCAGGCACTCGAAAACTTCAAAAAGTACCTAGTCGAATCTGCGATTCCACTGGATACTCGGGGGCTACTGACATGGGTATACCCTACAGGTACTCGATCTTGGTATATACGGTCTAAATATGTACATGCCCACGGTGTCGCCAAGGCCCAGACGAAAGGACTCGAGTAAACTGCGGACTCTCGATTGCTTGAGAGACAAGAAGAAGCTAAAGATAGAAAGTTTGAACCCTAACTTGTAACCGACTCGACCTGCTACCCGAGACCTAGCCTATCTATATAAAGGCTAGGAGGGGGCAGCGAAGAGGACACACGCAACCCTAGTTTCCACAACTCTCGCTAGATTGCATCTGCGCACCATTGTAACTTTCGACTCCTTTGATAATTCCACGAGCAGACAAGAAGGAGTAGGGACCTCTACGAGGCCTGAACCTGGGTAAATCCTTTGTCCCCTATGTGCTTGTTTGCTATCCGATAGATGTCTCCAGCACTCCCTCCTTCTCCAAAACCCAAGTCCATAACAATGGGCATTGATGAGTTAAACCCTCGTCAGTGTGCAATGAAGCATCTTGATCCAGTTGTATGGTTCTTCTTCACAGCTTCTCTGCTACTTGATTCTTCACACACATTTCCTAAATTTGAGTATGAACTTGTGAGGTTTCTGTGTAGCGGAGATTTATGTGCTGAGTATTTGGAAGTGTAAATGTTAGTATCTGATAGTAGGAATCAAACCATCTGTCCACAAGATCTTTCCAACTTGTCTCTACTACATTTGTTAGCTTGATATTATATGCTTCCTGGGGCTCATATCTTTAATCTGGTCCCAATTCTCCTTCTTAAGCTTGTAGCGTAGTTGGCGCATACTACTTTGTATAATATTAGTGCATACTCTCTTGGTAAATACATCATTTGTGTCCATTTCAAAATTACCCTGAAAAATGGAGATGCATATTATGTATTTACATAGGCAGACAATATAAATATCTATTATGTAATTACGTATCTAGACAATATAAATAGCTATGATGTTACGGTAGATTAATATTCAGTGAAAAGAAGATATGATAACCTTTGTTTTAGGGTTATCGTAGTTATGGTCCTCATCATCTGAAGTCGGCTCGTCATTAGCTGTGGCTATTTCTTCTGCATAGGGGTTCATATGTAGGGTCTGGTTGTGTATGGTTAACATCCTTCTGTTTACCTTTTTTTGTGGCGTCTGTCACTTTGTAGATGCCGCTGTACACAAATTTATGTGCTACCTCTTCTATATTTTCTATAAGAAAACCTCTGGCGGCTTGCGCTTCTTTCAAAATTTTCATCATACGAGCTTTATTTTCTTCCAAAATTTTGTACTTGTTTGCCTCATATGCATTAGTTGGTTTTTTCGGTTCCTTACAAAGGATAATCAAAATTGTATTACAGCTCAGCAACAGATTACATCATGAATTACAAAGTCCTGATAATTTTCATTTCTAAAATAACCTACCTAAGGGCATACATATTAAGAGTGTGGTGTTTAAGAGCAAAGTAAAGTAGGTACAATAGAAGTAGTTATTTGTACCTTATGAGCACAGGAGTGAGCTATAATGTTTTTATCTATAAAAATGTGATTTACTCTAGCATTTGCCTTCATGACTGAATTTAAATTTTTTGCTAAGACCACTCTAGAATTCCTATGCATGTAATCTGAGTTAAGCCTGTATCTAGCAACTGCCTTTGGGTAGGTTATTTTAGAAATGAAAGAGCAGATGGATGGATTTACTCTAGTTCGACTGCTAATAACAAGGATTTAGCCTCACCTTGAAGAGGAGAGACCGAACAAAGAGCAGATGGATGGATTTTTGCTTGGATGTAGCCATTGCTATTTTTTGCTTGGATAAAAATAGACTGAACTCGATTTGTCTATTGTGAAACAATATCATTGCGTGTGTGTGTGGAGGGGGGACAATGTTGTTAGTAGATCGCTATTATAATAACTAGAATGACAAAAACAAGATGTTTGGCCACTCTGTAATGAATGGTTCTAGCTGATCTACTGCATATGAGAAGGATGTGGGATTTAATTATCACTTGACGATCGTTTGACGTTGGGCTTCTTTTTCGGCGTAGACCTCAATGGTTCGCGTGCCTTACTACTGGGAAGAGTCCCGATCATGGCATCGGCCAAGGAGACCGCCGATCAGATGTGGTGATGAGTTCTGATCCTCCGAGGACGAGATTGGATCCGGGGGAGGAGAAGGATGAGGCGCCAGAGGGGGGTGGGTTTCGGGAGTTAATATGAGACGCAAATCGTGGGAGGAATTCATGCGCCATTTTAATGTTGTCGGGTTTCAAATTTTGGCTTAGGGGTGAGGGGAAAAAGGAGGAACAAAAATGTGTGGAAAATTTTGGAGAGAGGTTTTGTTCGGTTGTTAATTTTGACGTGTGAGGCAAAACATTTGCCCAACATTTGGTTTATTTCGTATATGTAAGTTGCACACAATTGGTTTAAAAAAATTAAATGAAGTATCGACAAGTTGAAAATTAATATAACGTTAAAAACTCCTATTGTTACATTAAAGTATTGCCACACCTTGTAAATTTCATTAAAAAATGAGAAATTCTCAAAATATTTTGAAACCTTAAAATTCGTTTACTGTGAGGCAAATACTTTGCATGAAAAATGAAAAAATTTGAAAAATGTTCCCCTAGCAGTCCACTCTCAATTGTGGGGTAGTTAGGTCAACGATCATGTCCGACTACTCGAAAGAGCCACTTGTGTACCATGTTTTCATCTACATTTCTTGAAATGGACTCAAATTTGGCACAAGGGTGTATCACCATGTGGCTAATGATGCTAGCATTGTATCTAGCCGTTTTGGTTTGAAAAATTCAAAAATTTAACCCTCAAATTCAAAAACATGGAACCATTTGTGAAGCAAGTACAAAAACTACAATTTGAGACCTTCAATTTGCATACTTGAGTGGTGATACATCACATTGGGACCACATAACAACAATTGTACTTTTCAGATGCTTTCGCAATCTCTCGAAAGTCTCTGGTCAATCTTGGTTTGACCAAACCTTGTAAATTTCATAAAAAAATGAGAAATTCTCAAAATCTTTTGAAACCTTCAAATTTGTTCACTATGAGGCAAATACTTTGCATGAAAAATGAGAAAATTTGAAAAATGTCCTCCTAGCAGTCCACTCTCAATTGTGGGGTAGTTAGGTCAACGATCATGTCCGACTACTCGAAAGAGCCACTTCTGTACCATGTTTTCCTCTACCTTTCTTCAAATGGACTCAAATTTGGCACAAGGGTGTATCACCATGTGGCTAATGATGCTAGCATTGTATCTATCCATTTTGGTTTAAAAAATTCAAAAATTTAACCCTCAAACTCAAAAACATGGAACCATTTATGAAGCAAGTACCAAAACTACAATTTGAGACCTTCAATTTGCATGCTTGAGTGGTTGTACATCACATTGGGACCATATAACAACAATTGTACTTTTCAGATGCTTTCGCAATCTCTCGAAAGTCTCTGGTCAACCTTGGTTTGACCAAACCTTGTAACTTTCATAAAAAATGAGAAATTCTCAAAATCTTTTAAAACTTTCAAAAAAATTCACTGTGAGGCAAATACTTTGCATGAAAAATGAGAAAATTTGAAAATGTCCTCCTAGCATTCCACTCTCAGTTGTGAGGTAGTTAGGTCAATGATCATGTCCGACTACTCTAAAGAGCCACTTGTGTACCATCTTTTCATCTACCTTTATTCAAATGGACTCAAATTTGGCACAAGGGTGTATCACCATGTGGCTAATGATGCTAGCATTGTATCTAGCCGTTTTGGTTTGAAAATTTTAAAAATTTAACCCTCAAACTCAAAAACATGGAACCATTGTGAAGCAAGTACCAAAAATACAATTTGAGACCTTCAATTTGCATGCTTGAGTGGTTGTACATCACACTGGGACCACATAACAACAGTTGTACTTTTCAGATGCTTTCGCAATCTCTCGAAAGTCTCTGGTCAACCCCGGTTTGACCAAACCTTGTAAATTTCATATAAAAAAAATGAGAAATTCTCATAATATTTTTGAAACCTTCAAATTTGTTCACTGTGAAAAACAACAATATTTTACATTTTATTGATTTCTTTACCTCAGCGTTTTAGTAAAAAAATATTAAGATGCACCATGATAAAAATTTGTAAATAAAAACTATAAGAAAAAGGGAAAGAAGAGCAACAAATCAGAGAACTTTCTCTCTGTCTGTCTCTTCTGGAAACAAATCCATGCATCACTTTCTGTCTTTATCTCTGCCTGGCTCACCTCATTCATTCTTTTTTGCCCAATCTGGTAGGAAATCTGTACCAGCTTCTATACTCTCTCTCTATCTATCTCCTTCTAGAAAGAAATCCACTTTCTGTCTCTATCTCTGCCTGGCTCACCTCATTCATTTCTTTTTGCCCAATCTGGTAGGAAATCTACATCAGCTTCTATACTCTCTCTGTCTGTCTCCTTCTAGAAACAAATCTATGCACCACTTTATTTCTCTATCTCTGCCTGGCTCACCTCATTCATTCCTTTTTGCCCAATCTGGTAGGAAATCTGCACCAACTTCTATATCTCAATTACTTAACTATTTCCCTTCACCGTACCCTTACCCAAATACGAAATCCTACCACACACCAGCATGTACAAAAACAAGTGTAGACATAATTAAACATCTACAATCTAGAAACATAACAGGCAAATAATATAGCAAGGTTCAACATAAACTAGGTACGATAACGTTCAAAACAAACGCTGCTCAGCAGTCAACAGTAACATAGTTCAACAAAACATGCTGCTTAAAGCAGCAGTAGCACACAAACAACCAACACATCACTATTTCACTGTCTCCTTGCTGCCACCTACCTCCTCGCTGTCGCCTCCTCCCGATCCTGCTGCTCCCGGTCCCGCTTCCTCTGCTTCTTGCTGCCCATACCCGGAACCTTTGGTGGCTTGGGCATGGGAGCAGGCACACGACCGAGCTCGATAACTCGGTTCAGTTTGTCTCTGAGGAAGAGGCCATATGCCTTGTGATTGGCCCGGAAGCCGTGGACGTTGATAGTTTCACTGACTTTCAAATGGCCAGATCCACAACCTCTGGCATGCTGGATGATGCTTTGGAAGTCCATGTTGATGCTCATTTTGTAGAAGGGGCAGCGGTTCATGGCATGAGTCTAGGGTTCACTCCAGAAGGCGTCGAACTTCCCCGCCCTCAGCTTCTTCAGAGTGGCCCTGGTCTTCTGTGACAGGATTCAACATCGTTGTCAACATCATCAGTAGCCTCCTAAAACATGCAAATTACACATGTGAAGCAAATATGTAGAAACTGCAACTAAAATTTAATGCCTAACACAGGAAGCAACAAATAACACTCAGACAGCTAGCAACAACATAAAGTAATCAGGGGATCAAGCAGATAATCCAATTCCGCTGGCCAATAAGATAGCATTAATCCACATATATGAAAACAACTAGAGATGCATGTTTGGAACCTTTAGGGTACCCTCTATTTCAGTCTAGTTCAAACAAATGAACTAGTTTTCTTAAAAAGTGATGATTTGTGAAAATGTAGTTCATTTTTTGTACTAAAGAGGGTAGAGGATACCCTAGAGTTTACCCATTTGCATCCTTAAAAACAACAATCCATAGAGCAGAATTGCGATATAATTCTCAGAGATATTGTTTCGGTTACAGCGAGTACATGTACCAGGAGTCGTTCGTGGGTAGACTAAGATGGTTACACAAATAACGTACAACATATTGAGCACGTCAACACATAGATCCACAAATATTAATCGAATCTATTCATAATCAAACACTAGCTAGCAATAATCAACAGATCCATTAATTACGCAACAGTCGTAACAGATATAAAATGAATCTGATGCTAATTGAAAACCCTAGGCACCTGACGCTAATTGAAAACCCTAGGAACCAATCCTAAACATGTATTACTTGAAACTTACCTCCTCCTGCTCATCGATGATGTTCTCGTTGAAGGCCGACGGCGGGGGATGACGATGAGCTCGAGGTCCTCATCGACATCTTGCGGCTCCTTGCCAAGATTGTAGATATATCTGCTAGTAGCAGCGGGAGTAGAGGAGGGACCGACAGGCCATCCTACGGTGAGGGTGTCCGCTTCGTATTTGGCCTCCACTGTGATTGCGATAGTAGCCACTACGGCTTTGTGCGCCTCCGTCACGACTATGGACGCCTCCTGCACGGCTAAGTCCAGCGTTGTAGCCTTCGACTTTGGAGCGGCAACATCGTCAGATGGGTGCTCCATTGCCGGAATGGGAAGGGGAGCGGAAGCGGAGAGGGTTTTTCCTATTCGGCGGAGAGAGAGAGGAGTGGGGAAGGGGAGTTGGAACCGGTGGCGTGAGGGAGTGAATTATGGGAAGGCAGAGAGAGAGAGGGATGGGCATATGGCAAGCCGCCAAAGTTTCATGCTCCCGTGATTCACACGTGTACGATTCTGCAGCGTACGCACGTGCAACTGCTCGCACAATTCTCTCAAAAAATACTACTCGCTCTCAAAAAACTTCTCGCACAGTGCACCGTGGACATGCCTACGGTAGTACATAGTTCACACACGCACGGTGCGCCTCAGACATGCCTATGGTACTGCACGGTTCTCACGCGCACGGTGGCGCACAGTGGCCTGCCGGTGCAGCACAAATGCGGTCCAGCAAATACGCACTAAACCACCCTTAAAGTAATCAACAACTTTATATGACAAAAACATTACATCTACCGTAGTAGCAGCATCACTAATCAACTCGTGGTTGCGAGATCAAACCCCGCGTAAGACAATATTTTACATTTAATTTCATTGCCTCATTATTTTTGATAAACTATTTTCCCCTACTGACAACTTGGTCCCGCGTGATTTTCAGTGACAATTTAAATGCACCACGATAAAATTTTGTCACCAACATCGACAAACCACCTGGAAGAGTAATCCATTACGATATAACAATGACAAAATACTAAACCGTCATGCATTACGCTTAATCCTTGACGCCATAACCAAACCGTCAATGATTAAGATAATATATGACGGTTCATGATGGCTCAGTGTCGGCGCCAGAAAAATGCTGGTGCGATGTTGATGTAGAACTCGTTGGGAACCCCAAGAGGAAGGTATGATGAGCACAGCAGCAAGTTTCCCTCAGTTATGAAACCAAGGTTTAATCGAACCAGTAGGAGCAAGGAAACACCCCAAAGGTGTTGCTAGCTAAGCCTTGGTAGGGCGCACTACCGGTGCTAGTAGCAACGTGGAGACCTGCACAACACAACCACAGAACTTTGTCCCCAACTTGCGATGAGGTTGTCAATCTCACCGTGTTTTGCGGAAAACAAAGGATTAAACATATCGAATGGAAAGAATTAATAGTTTGCAGAAAGTAAACACAAAGCAGTAAAAGATTGTAGATTGTATGTAAAAGAAAAAGGACTAGGATCCATAGTTCACTAGAGGTGGCTCTCCTTAAGATAGATAACATGTTGGGTGAACAAGTTACAACGGGGCTATTGACAACATCGAGAAAGCAATACATGCATATACTAATCATATTGACTCCTTTGAGATTCGATTGGGCATTACAACATTATACATAGACCGCCATCCAACTGCATCTATGACTAATAATCCACCTTCAGGTTATCATCCGAACCCCCTCCAATATTAAGTTGCAAGCAACAGATTATTGCTTTACGAACTGCGTGTAAAGTAAACAATACGATTGTTCTATGAACAAAAGGTTGTTGTTTTCTCCCTAGTAGCAACAACACATCTAGTACCTTCGAGATTTCTGTCACTTCCCCAGATTACCAGAGGCATGAACCCACTATCGAGCATAAATAATAACTCTTGGAGTTGCTAGCATCTACTTGGCCAAGATAGCTACTAACAACGGAAAGCATGCAAGATCACAAATAACAAAGACATGATAGAATCAATAATCAGTCTGAAATAGCATCTCAATATCCATTGGATCCCCGCAAACACAACATGCAGAATTACAAATAGATGATCGTGATCATGAACGGAGCTCACAAGATCTAGACATGAAAGCACAAAGGAGGAGAACGAACCATCTAGCTACTACATGGATCCGTAGTACAAGGATGAACTACTCACGCATCACACCGGAGGCTTGCATGGTGATGAAGAAGGCCTCCAGGGTGAATTCCCCTCTCCAGCAGGGTGCTAGGAAGAGCTTCAGATCCCTCCCGATCTAGGGATGAAGATGACGGCGGCTACAGACTCTTTCGTGGATTTTTGATCGGGCCCTTAGGGTTTTTGTCCCGAGGGCATCTTATAGGTGGAAGGAGAGGCCGAGGGGGTGCCGGAGGCGGCCAGACCACCCCCTGGCGCGGGCCATGCTAGGCCGCACGGCCAGGTCGTGTGGTGCCCCTGGCCCCTCACCGTCTCATATGCTGGCATCTGATGACTTCCGGAAAAATAGGCACTTTGGCTTTTGTCCCGTCCAATTCCAAGAATATTCATTTTCTGACTTTCCTGGAACCAAAAACAGTAGAAAACAGGCAGCTGGCACTGTGGCTCTTGTTAATAGGTTATTCCAAGAAATCATATGAAAAGTACTCCAAAGTTGGAACAAAACACAAGAAAGTGGATAAAACCAAGCATGGAACATCAAAAATTATAGATACATTTACAATGTATCAACATCCCCAAGCATAACTCCTGCTCGTCCTCGAGTAGGTAAGTGATAAAAAGAAAGAATAATTTTTGAGGTGACATGCACCATTACAGACTTGATCAAAGTATTTGTAAAACATTCAAAGCTAGGGTCATAGTACTTCAATCATGACATGAGAGACAAAGTTCTAACAATAAGCAAAGAAACTATGATGCAACATGAAAAGGCACAAACAGAAGATTCATGAATAATAATGCTTTGCAAGACGTTTTTTTGTTTCACATAAAGAAAACATAGCATAATAGTATTCAGCGTGTCCCTCAATAGAGTAGCAAATATAAATGCGTAGGACACCTTCAAAGTTCATAAGAGTGACTAGATACAAATAGTTTAAAACAAGCAATATCAAGTTATGCATCAATCAACTAGTCTTGGGACAATGCACATAGAACTAAGAATGGCCACTATGCTCTCAAAGTAGGTGCATAAAGATAGAAGGTGGAGACTCAATATAATGGTGGAAGAAAGGCCTTCATAGAAGGAAGTAGGGATTCAAGTCTCATAAAGAGCTTCCAAGAATTATGGTAATTATAGCTTTCAGCTGTCATTGCCCCTATCATAAGCATCTTGAAGTGATTAAGGTTAAAGTGAACAAACTATGGTGTACATGCTTGACGAAGTATAAGTTAGAAATCTCATGTCCCTTGTATATGAGGGCCGCTCCTCATGCTACTCAAGTTTAGTCACCGGTAAGTTCTTGTCATTGTAAGTACATGTGTATCATAGAGAACCGCCAACGGGGTACCCCTTGCCCGGTGATATGAAAGAATCCCCATATCAAAATGACAAGGCAAGCAGACAACGAGCATCTCAGCAATCTTCTTATTTACCATGGGAATATGGTGCTTTTTTCTCTCTTTCCTCTTTTCATAACCTCTTTTTTCTTTTTTTCTCTTTTTTCTCAATATAGGACTCTTTTTTTATAAGAAGAATGCTTCATAGACAGCTCATTATGGTTACGCTGCAGGTTTCCACCATGTCAGCATGGATTAGACCAGCGGCCCAGGCGTTTCTCTAACACATATACATAACTCCATGGAGTTACAAGCTCCCCTTTCATTTCACACTCACGACATCCATATACAAAAGAGCATGATATCAACTAGGTACAAGTACCAAGTGCAATGTTGAAAGCGTTACCCATGAAAGCATGGTTCTGCTAATTCCCAACAAATAAGTGCAAGCATATACAACACAGACGACACAATGGTTCAAGTTTATTAAGGGCAAGAAAAGTAAAGCGTGCCATCAAGTTCGTGAGAGCTTTAATCACTAGTTTTCTCATAACAAGTTTAATTTGGAAGGTAAACAAAAGCATGAATATACTTGGAATAGCATAAGCTAGTAGGTAGGTATGGTGGACTCTTTGGAATAACTTGGTTTAGGGAGTTGGATGCATGAGTCGAACTCATACTTGGTTGTGGAGGCTAGCAAAAGACTGGGAGCGTCAAACTAAGAGAGCAATAATGGCCATAATCCTGCAGAGTGACAAAACATCATTGATCAAAGCATAAAGTGATACTGCAAGTTGAAAACTAAAGGATCATAAAAGCTATGGTGACTTGAGATAGTCATAACATGGTGTGAGCATGCGCCAAGTCAACCCAAATAAAGCATCAAAGGAGAATACCACTATACTATGCTTTAATATGCTAAAACAACACATGATTCATCCAAGGCACATTAAGCAATCTCAATTGTTTATAACAAGTCATGCTACATCAAAGAATACTAAGCATAAAGCCAAAACAATATCAAGCATGGCATGACAAAGCATAGGCCACAGTCAAAAACGAGCTCTTTTTACCACATAAGCATGAACTTTCCTACTCTTTTCCAAACCAAACCAAACTATTTGCAAACCAATATATGAAATAGGGGGTCCAACCAATTTATTCATAAAACTAAGAAAACCAATGTAAACGAAAAACCAAAACAAAAACAAAAAATAAGACGCTCCAAGAACAACACAACTGTGCATAAAACAATAAAAATGAAGCTTTTGGAAGAAACCTGGGATTTTTATTGATGAAGAAGGGGATGCCTTGGGCATGCCCAAGGTTTGACGCTTGTACTTCTTGGATATTTCTTGGGGTGACACGCGTGGCATCCCCAATCTTGAGGTTTAGTCCATCCTTCATCTCATTACTCATTCCTTCCATACACCTGAAATTTTTCCTTCATACAAAACTTCACACAATCTCATTAGCAACATTAGTGCACTCAAGATTAATAAGTCTTAAGGTTCAGTTCTAACACCAAATAAACTTCCATTAGAACACTAGCTACTGTATATCTTCCCTCAAAAAGCTCAATTGCCCAAAAGAACTCAAAAAGGAACCAACAAGAAGCAAATGCAGAAAATGGCAGAAATCTGTCAAAACAGACCAGCAGGTAAAGACAAATTGTTTGGAAGACCTTATGTTGCTCAAATCAAAAAGTGTTGAACTAACGAAAGTTAGATAACAACCTGGGGCAGAAGCACAAAAATTCACGTCTCAAAAAGACGTTCAAAGAGTTTACACGAATTTTTACGGTAAAGCACATAAATCTGTTTCGGGACAACAACTTTCTATCATTACTTCTCTCTCATTAGAGGTTACTCTTGGCACAAAAAGCAAATAAAAAGGATAAGGAGAGGTTATTACAGAAGTAATAACTTCCAAGACTCATCTAAAACTTTTGGGTTATCTCCCAATAAGTACTTTTCTTTAACGCCTTTAAGTTAGGCATAAGAAGCAAGAAAGAATCAAGCGTTCTGAAATGAAGAAGCATTAAAACCAAATTTCTTGCCCTTACCTCTCTTACTTTTATTCTTAACCTTGGGGAAAATATGATTGTTTGGTGGAGAAGAAAGGTGCATGGTCCCCTTTCCACATCTATTATTGCTCCAAGGAGTTCTAATAGGGACCTTCCAAGTGTAATTTGTCCTTTTCCTGCACATTCAATAATAAGATAATCAGTAGAAATCATTTTCCCAAGGATCTTTGTAAACACTCCTTCAACTATTACAATAGGTAATATGGTAGCATTATTAGCAAGAGATATTTCTTTTCCTCCTTCAGTAAGCCCCCAAGTATTCAGAGATTCATAAATATCTTTGGGCATATGACAAAATTCAGACATGATATCACAGCGAGCTTGAAAAGTTTCAGTGTTTATCTCAATCTTTATTCTAGGGAGCCACTTTGATGGTTCAAAATTTATTGGAACATAATTGTGATGCTCCCTAAGCGTATTATAGCAATCTTTTAAGCTAGCAGTGCCAGTCTCAAGAGTGTTCAATCTAGCAAATATTCTTGCGAAAGAAATATCAGTTTGGCTAGGCAAGTTGTAAGTGATGATCAATTTCTTTATAGCATTAATAGCATCATCCTCATTACATTGGAGGAAATATCCTCCCACAACAGCATCTAAAGCATATCTATAGCAAAGAGCAATTCCAAGGTAAAAACTGCTAAGGAACAAACTTTGAGTCATTTTAGGCTCAGTTTTTTCATGTAGATCAGAGATTATAGACCAAGCTTGCTTAAAACTTTCCTCAATTCCTTGTTTAAAAGTGAAAATCATTTCCTCGGGTGACATAGTGATTGGAGCAAGGCTAGACATAACGGCAACTTAAGAAAGGAACTAATTTTTTTGTGTGTTTTTGATAAAAAAGCAAACTTGTAAAACTATTTTTTGTGTGTTTTTATAACAAAACAAGCAAACAAAGCAAAACAAAAATAACAAAGTAAAGAGATTGGTTATGAGGGAATCCCCTTGTGAAGATGTCCTTGACTCCCCGGCAACGGCGCCAGAAAAATGCTTGATGGCTTAGTGTCGGCGCCAGAAAAATGCTGGTGCGATGTTAATGTAGAGCTCGTTGGCAACCCCAAGAGGAAGGTATGATAAGCACAGCAACAAGTTTCCCTCAGTTATGAAACCAAGGTTTAATCGAACCAGTAGGAGCAAGGAAACACCCCAAAGGTGTTGCTAGCTAAGCCTTGGCAAGACGCACTACCGGTGCTAGTAGCAACGTGGAGACCTGCACAACACAACCACAGAACTTTGTCCCCAACTTGCGATGAGGTTGTCAATCTCACCATGTTTTGTGGAAAACAAAACGTATCGAATGGAAAGAATTAATAGTTTGCAGAAAGTAAACACAAAGCAGTAAAAGATTATAGATTGTATGTAAAAGAAAAAGGACCGGGATCCATAGTTCACTAGAGGTGGCTCTCCTTAAGATAGATAACATGTTGGGTGAACAAATTACAGCGGGGCAATTGACAAACATCGAGAAAGAAATACATGCGTATACTAATCATCTTGACTCCTTTGAGATTCGATTGGGTATTACAACATTATACATAGACCGCCATCCAACTGCATCTATGACTAATAATCCACCTTCAGGTTATCATCCGAACCCCCTCCAGTATTAAGTTGCAAGCAACAGATTATTGCTTTACGAACTGCGTGTAAAATAAACAATACGATTGTTCTATGAACAAAGGATTGTGTTTTCTCCCTAGTAGCAACAACACATCTAGTGCCTTAGAGATTTCTGTCACTTCCCTAGATTTCCAGAGGCATGAACCCACTATCGAGCATAAATACTAACTCTTGGAGTTACTAGCATCTACTTGGCCAAGATAGCTACTAACAACGGAAAGCATGCAAGATCACAAATAACAAAGACATGATAGAATCAATAATCAATCTGAAATAGCATCTCAATATCCATTGGATCCCCGCAAACACAACATGCAGAATTACAAATAGATGATCTTGATCATGAACGGAGCTCACAAGATCTAGACATGAAAGCAAAAAGGAGGAGAACCAGCCATCTAGCTACTACATGGATCCGTAGTCCAAGGATAAACTACTCACGCATCACACCAGAGGCTTGCATGGTGATGAAGAAGGCCTCCAGGGTGAATTCCCCTCTCCGGCAGGGTGCCGAGAAGAGCTTCAGATCCCTCCCGATCTAGGGATGGAGATGACGGCGGCTATAGACTCTTTGGTGGATTTTTGATCGGGGACTTAGGGTTTTCGTCCCGAGGGCATCTTATAGGCAGAAGGAGAGGCTGAGGGGGTGTCGGAGGCGGCCAGACCACCCCCTGGCATGGGCCAGGATGGGCCGCGTGGCTAGGTGGTGTGGTGGCCCCCTGGCCCCTCTCCATCTCGTATTCTAGCATCTGATGACTTCGAGAAAAATAGGCACTTTGGCTTTTGTCCCGTCCAATTCCGAGAATATTCATTTATTGACTTTCCTGGAACCAAAAACAGTAGAAAACAGGCAGCTAGAACTGTGGCTCTTGTTAATAGGTTAGTCCAAGAAATCATATGAAAAGTACTCCAAAGTTGGAACAAAACACAAGAAAGTGGATAAAACCAAGCATGGAACATCAAAAATTATAGATACATTTGCAATGTATCAGTTCACAACTTTGTCAACAAGCCATTTTGTCAATAAATATCACATCTGCTGTAGTGGCACCCATACCAAATCGCCCCCAAGGGAAGTAACCCGATACGGGCGGGCTCTGTCCGTACCGCCCGCCCGTACCGAGTACGCGGCCACCATAAGCACCCCAAGGAGGTAACCTAAAAATCCCCAAATCAATTTTTCTCTTTCTTCTTCCTCCAAACTTGAAACTACCTCCATTGGATCTTCAAATTTACTCAATCTTTCTTCGATTCTTCGAACTCACTCGATCTAAGGTATGATTCTCCTATGATCCCCAACTTATTTGTGCAAAAGCTTCACTCATTCATTCATCATTGTCAATCTAGACATAGGTCTTGTTTTTGATTCAATCTTGATATTAAGTATGCTTAGCATTGTTTTTAGATGAGTTTCTTTTGTTGTTAGTGTAGAGAATCACTTATGCTATGTTTCTATTGGGCCTAAATTTTTATTAGCAATCTTTATTTACTTTGTCTTGTTTTTATTTATTAGATGAACACGAGGAGTAGTACACGTGAGATGGCTGCGGAATCCTCCACACCATCCGTTGATATGTTAACCCCTGAGTCACTTGGCATGGAGTTCACCAAGTAGTTCCATCTGACCCATTTTGATCGTCTCAAGATTCGAGAGATCAAATCCACCAAGTGGGCCTGTCCATATATCCTGAACGAACTTGTCATTCATGCTGATTTTGATTTACTTTGTAACAATGTTGGTTTGTAAAATTTTGTCTTACAGGATGTTGTGACATATCGCTGCTTGACTCTTGAGTTATTCAACACCTTGACACACACGGTGGATCCTTATGGTTGTTCCGAGGAACAAAGGCCCGAAGTTGATCGAATTAAATTCCGTCTTATGAACTATGAGTATACTTTGACACTCAGTCAATGGGCTCAATGCTTTGTGTTTGCCAACAACACCACTGATGTACGCACAACTACCTTTAATTTAGATCCTTCCCCTTTGCAATATTTTAATTTGGTGAGAATCCATGGAAACACACCCAAGGAGAACCAAATTGATCATCCTGTTATTCGATATTTATTCTATATTATTGCTAACACATTGCAGACATGTGGTGAGTTTACTAGAGTTAATGAGGAGGACATGTTGATCCTTGCAAAAGCTGCACTTATCAATTGTAACTTAACGCCAAATTTTGGCGCTCTACTTGTGTTTTACCTTAAGTATCAGGCTCTTCAATCTCAAGGACCCATATGTGGAGGAGGAGTTATGACCGTTCTTGCACGCACACTTCGCATCAACCTAGGTAACATCCAATTGTTGACTGGAGGTAACCGTCTCGGCCTTTCTACTCTAAGAGCATGTGGTATGATTTCTAAAAATCATGGTAGATATTTCTTCAATATGCCTGGAGTGGATCACTTGATCCCAGCTCCTTTGCATAACAGTTTATTCTCTATCAAGGATGGATGTTTGTGTTATGACGTGCAGGTTAAAGCTAATCTACCCCAACAAGAAATACCCATGGGAGGAGGAGAATATGAAGAAGTAGAACAAGGAGGACTCGAACAAGATGTGCAGCCACCAAACTTCTACACCACCTTTGAAGATATCTATGCACTCAAAGGAAACATTCAAAACATGAACAACCTCTCCATCAACCTTCGAGATGCCACTGCAAGCCTCGCCACCTAGTTCCATGATTGGAGCAGCCAATGGAACATGGGAGACTATCCATCACCATCACAATGAGCAACAAAAGGGCTTGCAAAAGCCTGAGCTTGGGAATGTGTTCCCCAGTAAATTTATTTGTGTAATAATGAGGTTATACTCCAACTCCTTGAGAGCTTTGAAACACTCGTGTTTTCTTGTGATGGCTGTGAAATACCACCTCTTTTAGCCATATAAATTGTGCCATTTATCTCTCATATCATGTTTCTTCCAGCTATAGCTATGCCTTATATGCATGATTTCTATTTCTCATTTACTTTCATATGAGCTTTGCACATTTAGTACTTTAGGTAGAATTTTATCAATTTTTCTTGTTTATGACATGTGTGTAGATGTTGATGATGATTATGGATAAACAAAGGCAAAAGGAACAAACAGAGCATAGTATGGAGGAGCTGCAGGGAACAGACTTAGCCATTTGAGAGGTTGAAAAAGTGAAATTTTCCAACTTCTCAAAATAAAGATCCAATACCACAGGGTTGTATCCCTCGATGATACAAACTCAACGAGCCCAAGAACACCCAAAACAGACTTCGTATAAAGAAATGACGGCCAAAATACTAAAGGGGACAAATAGTTTGACGAGCAACTATACGACCAGAGCTATTTTTTGGTTGTATAGCTCCGCCCGTATAGTTTCCAAAAAGGTCGCAAACGACAAGATTTGACCCTAGAAAAGCTCTAGAACCTTTCCTAAGTCATATTACGGTATTGGGGGAACCCTAGGGCACCCCCAAGGCCTATATAAAGGAGGGAGGACCCAAGAGAGAGGAACCAAGCCATATCCTCCACCACGGCGGAGCCCTACCGCCGTGCCTCCGCCATAGCCGCCTCCAAACAGATCTACACCATCACCATCACACAAGAGGAGAAGGGACTAGGATCTTGAAGGCCTCCACATCGATCTACATCGCCATCATCAACAACAACGTCTCCATCACCGATCCCCTTTGGTTACTTGTTGTAATTCTAGATTGAATCTTGGATTTGCCCTTGTCTTCAATTGTATCATCATACTTCATCCATATGCTATCCATGATGTTTATTGCCTTCATGTGTGAGTAGTTTCCTTTGTTCTTAGGGAGATGGAGAAACCCTAGTATGCGATTGAATTGAGATAAAGATTATTATGTGATATTGTTCATTATGCGTTTGTGTTAATTGTCTTCATCTTGATGTTGGGAGTTGTCCACCTCCTTAATATTTGCCTCTTGCGGGGACTTGATGAAGGGGATTACTTGTTGGTAGACGGAAGGATGATAGTACTTATTGTGACTATAAAGTAGTTGTCATTCTTTACGTACTAACTTGGGGAATCAAGGAGAACTCATCAAGCCATGTCCATGCCATGGGAGAAATCCCTTAATAGCGTGGTAACACGATGGTTGTCGGTTGATGTTTGTTGTGGTTATGAGGATGATGTGTGCAGCGGTTGCTAGCTATTCGTCCATATATGGAGCTCCTCCCACACATATCATAAATGGTCTTATTCATTATAATAATTTTGATCACTCTTTCTAATTACTAGCGGTGGATCCACTACTCCCTGAGAACTCTTTCCATCATCTTTCAGACTTTCTTAATCATACTTGAATGCTCTTGTTTACTTATAGATTTAGTTTACTTATTGTTCTCTTATTTGAAAACCCAAAAATATGTTTTATACAAAACTCGCATTTTATCTTGTTACTTAGAACGTTATTTAGCATTACTATTTCAGTATTAAGTTCAAAGAGTTATTAGACTTCAGACTCCTGCTCCCTATGGGATCGATATCTTTATTTTGAAACTAGCTACAAACGATCTGTGCACTTGCAGTCATCATCTTGTTCCAACACTTTGCTTTTTTTTCCTTTGCCTTTTAGTTTGCTTTCATTTTAGTTTATTTGATCTTTGTATTTATTTTCTCAAACCCTTGCTTGGTCGCAAGTTTTTTCTATTCTTTAATCCCTTTCCTCAAAAATACAAGAAGACTTTTCCGTTTATCCTTTTTTCCTAAATGTGGATTCATACTTTGCGACTTTGCTTTAATATCATTTCGAGAGTAATCATGTCTGAGTTTTGAAGGAACACATCCCTATAAGGAAGAGGATCATGAAGTTACTTATGAGAGGTATGTCCTATGTCTCCCACTTATGAAGTTTGAATTGTTTATCTTAGTTGGTTGATTTGCTAAGATGCCATGCTAGTGGGAAGTAATTTAATATGGTTAGAGTAAGGCTTTTTATTGGTATGATGATTAGTTTTTGAAGCTCTTGCTCTAGTTCTTTTAGTTAATCGAGTCTTGCCTTGGAAATAATAATGGCAAACAAGTACAATAAGGAAAACTCTGAAACTTATGACTTGTTTGATGAATGATTGTCTTGAGAGTATACCCTTGATGATACTTAACCCCATAGATATTTTGATAGTCTCGACGACAGTCATGAAAGGAGTTGTTTGATTGAAATAAAGTCTAGTGGTAATTGTGATGCATGCCAAAGCTAACCTTGTGGATAAAACCGCGGTACAAGCTCAAAAAAAGAGAAAGAAGTGAGACAACTTTGTTCTATGTCTCTAATGCACACCTTTGGATGCCAACAACTCCGCTAGCTTTTGAACAATCTATGGTATAATCCCAGATTTCGGCTATGACATGAGTGGCATCTGTGTCAATGAGTGGCATCTATGTCAATGTATGGGCAAAAGTATTGGTACTCTCAAAGGTTGTGTAAACACTTGCAAAAGGAACAATCAACGATCCTTTAATAACAAAAGAAATAAAGAAAAAAGATATCTATGAGGATCCACATAACAAGTCCTTGGCATGGTCTCATTACTACTTTACAATTTTTTTCTTGAAAGACAATGATTGGATTAGAAGTGTTTTAGATAGACTTGATTTATTGATGTGGGTGTAAATAAGACACTGCATTGTTATACTACTTGGGACATGAAACTCTCCTACTCAATTATGTTATTTAAACATCCTAGTGTTTGTCGGCAAGCTGTGAGTTAATTAGAGGAATTGGATTGATTACTACACTTCTAGTTACTTATACTTATATTAAACTTTACTTTGATTATCTTGACTTACCGAAGCTTGTATAGTATTCTTGTCATCTCTCTAACTTTGATAATCTTCGCAAATGAATGAAGTGTTGAGCACATAAGACTACCGACTGTAAGTGAACTCTTATTATCGTTGTTTCAAGTTTAAACACTGAATTCCTTATAGTTTTTTTGGTTCTTTTTACTCGAGGACGATCAAGGTTTGAGCTTTGTGGAAGTTGATGGCTCTGATTTTTGCCATCTTCCACTGCATTTAAATATTGTTTTTGGTCAAGCAATTTCCAAAGAAACTCTCAACTCTTGCCACTAATGACTAATAATTGCAAATATATGCAAATCCCTTCTTTGATTTATGTTGTGCAGGAAATCATGGCTTTTAATGCGAAATAAGGAGTCATAATGAAGGATTTTGAGGAAGTACACACGGCCAAGTAATTGGAGAAGCATGCTAGGGCGTCAGAAAGCTGAACGACCACTACTACGGGTGCGGTCCGCTCGTACCGCTCTCCCGTACCAGGTGGAGACGACTTCATCTCGTTAAACCCTATAACTTTCGTGAAGACGCCTATATATTTTGAGGCTCCAGCCACTGGCCAGAGGGCTGCCATTCTCAGATTGCATCACAACACCACCAAAGGAGATCCACACCATTGTTCATCCATTTTTCATCACTTCTACCATCCATGCATCCACTAGCCATAGCCATTGCTTTGTACTTTAGATATCCTTGTGATTTGGCAACCATTGTAAGAATATTTGATTTCAATCTAAGTATTTGCATGATGTTTTCTGTCTCCGATCTATTTGTTATGAGTGAGTAGTCCTCACGGTCTGCGGGTTGGGGAGAAACCTCATAGCAATTATGTGCATCTAGATCATGGGATAATTGTATTTTGTTTGAGATTGTGATTTGTATCTTTTATTTCTTCTTCTGTTGTCTCAATCTATGGACTTGTAGGTACCCAAGATCCCATAGATTGATAAAGCCTTGAGGTGAGATACTTGGCTAGCGGCGATCTCATAGGAACCTCAGTGACAGAAAGGGTAGTACGGTCTTTGCTTAGTGCCCCATTCGGGATGAACAACAACATCACCACTTAAAGCTTTGATACGTGTTTTGCACTTAATAATTGTTTGTAATCCGTGGCTTCGGTGTACTCTCGGTTGGATTAAAAGTCTATTGTTATGCTTGCTGCATCACGGGGGCTCTAGAATATTAGGATGTGTTGCCCAAAAGATATTATCTCGATTCAAACATTATACACGACTACACTTATTATTATCTTTTATCCCATTTGATGTGCAACTGCAGGTGAATCTTCAACCCTAGCCTATCTCCATCCATTGATTCAAACCCGTTATAAAGTAAACTAGATTGGTCCGGTCAACTAAGGTAAAACAAACAAACAAAGTCTTGTAGACGTGTCCTTTTTATTACCTTTTAGCAGTGCTTTCTGAGGTTCGATTAAACCTAGGTCTTTTAGGAAAAAAGCTATTATACTACATCAGTGAATCCGGATCGAAGGTATCAGCACGTAGGCCCATTCACTTACGCTAGAGACTCCGGGGGTGGACGGAGACTCCGGAGTATGCGTCGCTCTCTAGGTTAGACTCCGGGGTGGCAGACAAAGAGCTCCAGGCAGTGGCCAGAGTACTATCCGGAGTCCTGGGGGCGGAGACTCTAGTGCGGAGGGCCAAAGACTCCGGTGTAGAGGACCGAAGACTCTGGGGTGGCCAAAGACTCTGGTGTGGTCGCTGCTCTCCGAGCTTGTCTCTAGAGGAGTGTACTGGGAGAACCTGTGGCAAGTCTGGAGTCCTGGCTAGAGACTCCGGGGTTGGTGGTCGGGGACTCTAGGCTTGAGGGCCGGAGACTCCAGGGCTTCAGCGGCTGCTTCTCCCGTATCCTCTTCCAAACCTTCGTCTTGTCGGGCTTGGTGCTCTAGGCTTCCTCCCTTGACTCCGTACTTGTCAGTGTGAACCTATCATGATACTGGGACAGAGTATGAAGTAGTATACTGACATGGGTATGAATATTCGGGTCCTTTTGATTAGTTACCCTAGATACATAATGACTCATGGACCATGAAGCCCAAGAAGAATGCCTAGGAAGCATCCGACGGAAGACATAGTTTGCTAGATAAGGAAATAGAAACTGACATTGTATTAGTGTTGTAATTGTAAGATTGTAGCTTATCCGTATATGGCCTCGGGACCCAGCCTATTATATATAGGCTCAGAGGATCCAACGGAGAGGCACCAAAAAAAGCCTTGAGCAATCTGTAACCGATTTGACCATAAACAATCAGACGACTTCGACTCCCTTGTTTGTCTGATCAGCCGATGAAATTCTCAGCGTTCTCTTTTCCACGAAACCCTGAGTCCATAACCATGGGCATTTCCGAGGTTACGCCTTGTCAAGTGGCACCGTCTGTGGGAAATCTAGATGCTCGAGTCATGGATTCGACGGCTCCCTCTCCATATAGCAACAATCCAATAGCAGCGGATCCACACCCGCCCACCCCTGTCTCAGTTCCTGCTGACTTCAACGGCGGATCTGAAGAAGTTGCACCCCAGCCGGTAAGCGGCGGGGAAAACTCCAAAAGCTCAGCAGATCTGGGGGATCTGGCCGGTCTACGTAAGGGCCTCTCCTTCAAATCAGATGCCCAATCCACGCGACCACATGGCACAAGTCCAGCAAACATCGAACCCGAGGAAAGCAGCGAAAGTATAGACATCGGAATCAGGATGGCCGAAATTTACCTAGAACTATAACTAAGAGATACCACCGATATCTCTAACGGTGCCTCCCACGGATCGGACGATGAAACCAACATCTCATATGTAACGCACCATCAAGTGTGCGTGATCCTCGGGAAAACATCGACACCATGAGACTCCAACAGTAACCCTATCCTTGATCCTAATGACATTTTATCGAATGATGACGCAGGAAACCATGGAAACGAAGGAGACCAACCCAACAATCATGACACACAAGCAAGAGAAGGAAGACATGATGGAGAACGGCTAACCCTACGATTATCTGCAGAAACATGGAAAAGAGCAAGGGACGCAATATCGGGTGCAGTCCCGATGATAGCAGAAGCGACACGCGAGGACCTAATGGCGTATCAATAATTACTCCACCACAAGAAAAGGGACTTACTCAGAATGCAGAGGCAACTCGACGAAATGAAAAGACTAGCCGATGAATCCAGCCTCCAATGGGCGCAGCTAAGTTCCACCCGAGGATTAGGAAGCGTGACCAGAGGTGCACCACCAAGAAGAAGAACATCGTGGATGGAGAATATCCCCTAGGTAGATATAAATGATATGGCTTGAAACCTCGACCTATCTTTTATGTCGGTCGACCAAGAGGGACACATAAGAGCAGAAATGGTGCAAGGCGCAATCGTCACCGCTGAAACTTATCTAATCACAACTCAACTCGAACCAGACGATCCTAGTGCAGCTCTCCATCGATTCGCTCTTATGAACCTCGGTATGGTGGGAGCATCCCTCGCACAAGGAGCTATGTGACAACCTGACAGATCCCCACACTGTTGCAACATCCCTCGGTATGTGGGGCACACCTGACGATCATAGTCACCACATCGGGTGCATTTTTAGAACACCGAGCTATGGGACGACTCCAGAAACGACACCACACAACATAGTATTGATAGATGCAGGGAGGAGCATAGTAGAAGATACTACAATGAGGAAAGTGAGGACAAGCATGAACTATGTGGGTCTAGTTGCTTTACCCAACGGGTTCGCAAAACACCAGTGAAAGAACATGTGGGCCCCATGTGTGGTTTTGGTAATTAATGACAATCTTTATGAACTAATGTGTGTATTAAGTTGTACTTGTAGGAATTTTCCATTGGCATCGCTTGGAGCATGTGTTGGCTTCAAGGTCGATGAAATGAAGAAGAAGAAGAAGAAGCATTGTGGAAGCTCATTTGCGCCATCCCTAGAAGATCTCACGTTTGGTGCTTGCCATCCTCAGTGTTTATGGATTGATGAAGACAAGGCCAAAGTATGCTCAAGGCAAAGGTACTCTTGATAGGTTTTCCCTTTTACCGATCTCGTATTGACCGGGTTTAGGATAGATAGCCGTACTATCAAGAGGGGCTCTCGAGTGAGTAACTCGATCATATCATTCGGAGAGAGATCAAACCTTTGCATACTTGCATCATAGTATTTGGTTGTTTATTTGTCGTATCCATGTGTGGATATAGAGTTTGTGGTTCTCTTCATAACAAGCTCTTGTTCATCAAAATCGGATCTCCCTTTTATACCTTGTTGCGATTTTGATCTTGGCGGATTTCCAGATTCTCACCGAGTGAGGTATCTCACATTAATCTACTTGATACTTTCTCACTAGGTGATATCCAATATTTCTAATTGGGTAGCTCTTCTCGTCCTGTTTCCAACGCAATTGGATTCAGGTCAATCGGAGTCTCCTAGCAAAAGTTATCGCCGTTGCAATATTTGCCTTTTGTTTTAGATGAAAAAGAAAAAGGTTTTCTAGCTGGGCCATCCGGTACTACCGGGCCCAGTACCGAACGAGTCTGAGCCATGCGGCCCAGCTCTTCTGCCTGGCCCGGCAGCGCGGTCCGGTAGTACCGCCCGGGCGGACCGGTACTACCGGCCGGCCCGGTTCCCAGCCTGTTGCACGCGCCGCTTGTTCCCTGCCGCCACCAGCCCGCTTAGCTCGCTGCGCACATGTTCGCGTTGCCCCCCCCCCCGCACACTGCCAGCTGATTCCCGCGCACGCGCCAGCCCCGCCTCGCTGCCCTCCCACTCATGCGCGTGGCTCCCATGCCCCTGCTCTCGCTCACTTCGCCCTGGCCGCTGCTGGAAGGTTGGGTCTGGTAGTACCGGCCCATTCCGGTACTACCGGCCCACCCAGGCCGAAAACGCCCCAACAGGCAGATCTAGCCCCTCCTTTAAATAGCCCCTTGTCTCTCTTTTATTTGGTTGCTTCTTCTCCCTCTTTCTTCAAGCTTTTTCCTATTACCTTGACTCATCTCTTGCTTGATTTTTTCACACCCCTCCAATGATTCTTGCCAATTTTTGAGGGGAAGAAAGAGGGGATCTAGATCTACAAATTGAACAAATCATATCCACTATTTGTGAGTGAATCTTTGAGATCTAGATCTTTGGGGGCTTTTTGTGTTCCCCATTTGTGTTCTTCCTCTCTTGTTCCCCCAAGTGCTTTAGTAGCCTTGTTGGAACTTGAGAGTGAAGATTTGGGGCATCTTTGTGGTGTTCTTGCCTTTTGCATTTGGTGCATCAGTGTGTGTTCTCTCCGGAGGATTTGTTCGGTGATATTCACTGAAGCTTGTCCCTCTTGGGTTCTTGGAACCCTAGACGGTTGTGTGGCCTTTGTGGCGTGTGCTTGGGGTCTTCAATTAAGTTGTGAAGCCCCCCCCCCCAAGATTGAGGCCTTGGTGGCGATTATTGGGAGCATCCAATTAAGTTGTGCAGATAGCCCCAATCTTGTACGGGTTTGGTGACCACCCTCAAGTGTCCCATAGTGGAACAGGTGCTTTCCCGCATGGTGGGTGCTCAGGAGAATAGGGTGAGGCCTTGGTGGTCTTAGTACCGCCCACCCCTCCAACGAGACACACTCCTGTGTTGGGAGGAACTCGGTAAAATATCGTCGTCCCCGTGTGCCTCGGTTATCTCTATACCCGAGCTCTTTACTTATGCAATTTACATTGTGATAGCCATCGTGCTTGAAGTAATTAACTTGCTATCATATTGTTGCTTGTCTTGCCTAGCATAAGTTGTTGGTGCACATAGGTGAACCTTAGTATATCTAGGCGTTATGCTTAACAAAAGAAAATGCTAGTTTTATTCCGCCTTTGTTGAGCCCATCTCGTAGAAGTTTTAATCGCCTATTCACCCCCCTCTAGGCGACATCCGTGATCTTTCAGCCGGTGCCCAAGGATTTCAAACTCCCCCACGACCGTCAAAAATACGATGGTCTCTAGGAACCCGAAGCTTGGCTGGCAGACTATCTGGCAACAGTCAAATTACAGGGTGGCTCCAAAGCTACTACAATGCAAAGCTTGTAGCTACACCTAAGCGGCACCGCATGGTCATGGTTAAGGCAACTACTCAAAGGATCCATCAGTAGCTAGAATGATCTCGAAGACAAGTTCATCCGAAATTGCACATCCACTTTCAAGAGACCCACATCTCTAGAACAATTGTGGGGGTGCAAACAGAAGACGGGCAAGCCAATACGACCCTTCGTACAATGATGGAACATCATTAAAAACTCAGCCGAAGACATATCCAATGAAAGGGCAATTGACGCCTTTAACGATGGTCTTCGACGAAGCGAATTTATAGAAGAGTTGGGCAAGTCAAGCCAAAAACAATTTCACAATTAATGGACATGGCCAATTGCTGGGCAAACGGCGAAGATGCAGTAAATAACAAGCAAGGTTGTTCATCCGAAGAAGACCAGGACAGATGCAATAACGATAGAATAAGACGCAACAATGATGGACGTAGTGGACTAAGCTATGTTATAGCCGGATTTTCAGGGGAAGCATGTCAAGGAAGCGACGATCATAATGGTGGATATCGCGTCCACAGAGATATAAATGGAGGAACCCAATCATCACAATGGTACCAGTAGAGTATTAGAGAGCCTCCCATGTCTCCACTACAAATGTTGGAAGGGCCCTGCAACATGCATTGTTACTTCGACTCCGCAGGAAGAAGGCGATCAAACCATCTCATGAAAGATTGACGTACTTTCTCAAAAATGTAGGAGGTATGTAATGCAAATGCGATAGACGCATCAAGTCGAGGGTACACCATAACACCCGGTGCGTTGGAAATTGGCGCACCACCACCATAGGCACAGCCGACAGCGGGGCAACCGAAATGCGTAGTAAATAGAAATCAAGAAGATGAGTACCCAAGGTCCAAAGGTGCAACATTAATGATCCAAAAAGGGCGCCCATCAAACCGGATCCAGAATTTGATCACCCGACAAGTCAACTTGGTAGTAACAACACCACCGCCTACACCCGAGTATCTCCATTGGTCCGAACAAGAAATTACATTCCCAGAGCCGACCACCCACTTTGGGTCCCATGGTCAGGACACTCAGCTCTAATAATATAGGCAAAAATCCGTGGATTCGAAATGAGCAAGGTTTTCATGGATGCAGGAAGCAGTATCAACCTAATCTACGCCAAAACCCTACGAGCAATGAACTTTTCCTTGACAAATTTGGCACCAACAGACACATCTTTCTATGACATTGTCCCAAGTAAAGCTGAAATTCCTTTAGGTAAAATTTATCTTGACATCGTTTTTGGGTCCAAAGTTAACTTCAGGCGCGAAAAGCTTGAGTTCGAAGTCATGGATTGGCCATCACAGTACCATGTAATCCTAGGACGACCAGCCTTTGCACGGTTCATGGTTGTGCCACACTATGCATATCTGGTAATGAAGATGCCAACACCAGGAGGAATCATAACCGTGAGAGGCAGCTTCACTCGATCCGATAACTGCGATCAATTCAATAAAATCTCTGAATCCTTTGGGATGGAGGCATAATTCAAGCAACTTAAAAATTCAACGAAATCAGAGCCCCTAACAACATCACGAGTTAACCCTGACCAAGATTTTGACACCACAAAAGATACACGAGAAGTCCAGGTGCACCCCACGGATCCAAAAAAGACAACATTTGTGGTCTCCGATCTAGGTCCCGCTTAGGAAAGCGTGTTTGTCGAGTTCCTCCGTGAGCGCTAGGAGATTTTTGTATGGTTGCCAGCCAACATGCCAGGAATCCCCAGGGAACTCACTGATCATGCACTTAACTTGAATCCCGAGGCCAAGCGAGTAAAATAGTCACTACGCTATTTTGCGGAACCAAAACGCAAGGCCATTGGAAAAGAACTCCATCGCCTGACAGACGCCAAATTTATCAATGAGCTTAAGAAAGCAGAGTGGGTCGCCAATCCAATATGCGTACCCAAGAAAAACACAAAGGAGCTACGTATGTGCATTGACTTTGCTGCATTAAACAAACATTGTCCAAATGATCACTTCCCACTTCCATGAATTAATTAGATCATCGATGCAACTGCAGGATCATAACGTCTTTCCTTTCTAGACGCATACTCAGGGTACCACCAGATTCAGATGAAGGAGGAACACCAAGATAAAACAACAGTTATCACACCCTATGGTGTATTCTTCTACACAACAATGCCCTTTAAACTAAAAAATGTGGGTGCAACTTATCAGCAGATGATGCAAAATTGCCTAGGATGCCAAATCAGAACAAATGTACATGTTTACATCGACGATGTCATAGTTACAACAAAATAAGGGTCGACCATTATAGATGATCTCCGAGAGACATTTGATAACCTCGACAAATACTTCATGAAGCTCAACCCGACGAAGTACTGCTTTGGAGTCCCTGCGAGGCAACTCCTCGGATACCTTGTATCAGCAAGAGGAATAAAGGAAAATCCCAAGAAAATACAGGCAATCCTCACAATGAAAAAGCCAACAAAATATCCGGGGCATACAACAACTGGCTGGGCGAGTTGCAGCAATCAGTCAATTATCGCTCGTTTAGGCAACAAAGCATTACCGTTCTATGCCCTCATGAGGAAATCAGATAAATTCGAATGGACGGACGAAGCTCAACGTGCCTTCGTAGACCTCAAGAAAACACTTTCTACATCCCCCGTTGTCGTGTCTCCATGAGAAAAAGAACCTTTACTTCTCTATATTGCCGCTACTAATCAGGTGGTAAGCACAGTTTTGGTTGTCGAGTGACCCGAAGAAGGGAAACCCCATGGTGTTCAAAGACCGGTTTATTTCTTAAGCGAGGTCCTCTCTCCATCCAAGCAAAGGTATCCGCATTATAAGAAGCTAGCTTATGGAGTTTTCATGACAGCCCGCAAGCTGCGTCATTATTTTTCGGAACATCCGATCATAGTGGTCAATGAAGCACCTCTCTCCAATATCGTTAACAATCCGGAAGCCATGTGGCGCCTCTCTTTATGGGGCATTGAGCTATCCCCTCGAGACATCACGTACGAGAAATGAAAAACAATTAAATCATAGCTTTTCCCGACTTTATTACTGAGTGGACAAAACTACAATGCATAGGCCCGCCGGACCTCTCTAATGCATGGACAATGTATTTCAATGGATCCAAAAGAACAAAAGGAGCAGTAGTTGCGGTCATATTGGTGTCACCTCAAGGCGACAAAATGAACTACACACTTCAGATGAGTTTTGCAAATGCATCAAATAATGAAGCTGAATATGAAGCCCTGTTGCACGACATGCATATGGCTAAAGCTTGTGGTGCAACTCGCTTGAAAATATTTGATGACTCCAATCTTATGGCACAACAAACTGTGAACAAGTGTGACGCTGCCAGCGACAACATGATTGCCTACTGTGATGTATACAACATCATGGAGGCTCAGTTTGACGGGTGTAAAGTTTCACACATAGGAAGGGCAAGCAACAAAAAGGCTGAAAATTTGGCAAACATCGGATCCTTATGATTACCAGTGCCACCCGGGGTTTTCTAGGAAGAAATAACGGAGCGCTCTATTAAAGCCAAAAGGGTCTCTGAAGTCATAGTGCCAAAAACACGAAAGACGGTCAAGCCGTAGAAAGACTCGGGGGCTGTGTCAACACCTGAAGGCATAGAAGAAGTACTTGACAAGGAGCTAGAATTGACGAAGTCATGATACTAGAGCCTACATGGATGCACCGTACGTAGAATACATGATGGGAGGAGAACTCTCCGAGGATGTGATAGAGGCATGACGAATCACACGTCGGTCTAAAGGTTTCACATTCATTAAAGGGGAATTGTATAAAAGAAGCATCTCAGGGGTGCTACAATGATGCGTTACACCCAAAGAAGGAAAGATCATCCTTAAAGATATAGATGAAGGAGTGTGGGGCCATCACGCCAGTATCCGGGAAATTGCAACTATAGCTTTTCGCACAGGCTTCTATTGGCTCACAAGAGTACAAGATGCAAAATATATTGTGCGAACATGCGAAGCATGTCAAGGTTTCTCAACAAAGCCCAACGCACCTGCTGTAGAATTTAACCCCATACCTCTCGCTTGGCCATTCGCTTAGTGGGGGCTTGATATGATGGGTAAACTTCACAAATCTTCGTCGGGGGACATGTCTTTCTGCTAGTAGCAGTTGACAAATTTACAAAGTGGATTGAGGCGATGTCTGTCACTAGTCAAGATGGAACATCGGCTATGAATTTTATCAAATCAATACTGTTCCGATTTGGGGTACCAAATAGTATTATCATCACGACGTGCCTCATGACGAAGAACTTTCTTGGTGGTGCACACATAGAGGGGAACACTATAATTGGAATTATGTGAGGGATTGATGGCTCTGAAATATAGCCATCTACGTCCATATTTAAACTGGATATTGTTCATAATTTTGATGAAATATCTCTCTAAACCCTGCCACTAATGCTAATATTCAGAGGGGTATGCAATCCTTTCTTTTATATTTTTCCTACGCAGATAATATCGTTTAAAGAAGGGAATCACTACATTAAAGTCAAAGATACGAGATTTACAACTACCAGAAGAAACCAAGAGCCGTAAGACAGACAAACGCTTTAACGACTAACTATACGACCGGAGCAAAAATTCCGGCCATATAGCTCTGGTCGTATAGTTGGCGCTGCCACCGTTAGGTCAAACAGAACAACTTTTGTGAAGGGACCCCTATATAAAGAAGCCTCAGGCGACGAGAAAACAAGCCAGACCTCACCAAAAAGTCTCTGCCACAGATCTCCAGCCGCCTCTAGATCTCAAAACCCATCTCCATCTCCATAGCCATATTCCACCACTTGTAATAGTAGATATCTTCTCCGATTGGCGACATTGTAAGACTATTTATATCAATCATATGATTTTCATTACAATGTTTATGATTGTTGATCTCATCTCTATGTGTGAGTAATTCTCCTTGGGCTAAGGGCTTTGGCCTAGCCATGTAGCAATTGTGCATGTTATTCATCATAGATGGGATCATGTATTAGTTTGTATGACATGATGATTATTGTATCCTCTCTTGCCTCAATCCAAGGACTTGTCAGGTACCCAAGACCCCGAGGGTTGATCCAGGTATAGGAAGTATGAGTAATGACTGATCTGCAGGTTGGGACCCCCAGTGACAGAAGGGGTAGTACGGTTGTATGTGAGAGATTTACTTGGGATTAACGGTGACATCACTATGCATATCATTAGTTCTCTTTCTTCTATGGATGATACTAGTAGGTTATTGCTATAAGCGGTTGCAGAGGCAATAGCAATTATGGATGCACAACCCACATATAATTTATCCTACTGTAACAAGTACATGCATACTTTATTTCTATCTTTTATTCCCATCAGATGTTTTGCACAGCTACAGGTGAAACCAAACGCCCTAGGCCCTCTCCCTTTCTCCATCATCGACAACAACAAAAAGACGCAAGCAATTGGTCTGGTAAAAACACAAAAGGAATTCTAAAACTCCCGAAGGTCCGTTAAAGTAACTTCACTATGCATTCGCTTCTAGAGGATTCCATAACCTAGGTCTACTAGGGAAAAAGAAGCTACACTACATCCGTATTCCGGATCAAAGGTATCAACCCTTTTTCTGGCGCCGTTGCCGAGGAAGCAATAGCTACCCTGGTGAGGTTATTAGGAACCTTGCTAGTTTTAATTCTTGTTTTTAATTTTGTTAGTTTGCTTTCAGTTTTTATTTGATAAACCAAAAAAAATTAGTTAGCCTTTAAATTCTTGTTTTTACTATTATAATTCTTTGATTAAGAAAATCCAAAAACATAGGAAATATGGCTAAAAAGAAGCTTGGGGAGTTTGCTACTCCCAACAATAATTATTTGCGTACTCCTAATACTCAGCCAACAATTGCTGCTGATGACTATGAAATTAAGCCCCATTATTTATGTTTGGTTCAACATAATCAATTTGAAGGCTCTGTTATTGAAGATGCAGGTTGATACGTCCATTTTGCATCACTATTCTATGTCTTAGTTCACTATTATTCATTGATATATTTCGTATTGAGAGGTGATACTTATGTTATTTCATCTGTTTTTTGCATGGTTGATGACTTTTGGAGCATGGACCGCTGCAGTCAGGATTCTGATGGAAAAGGTGCTGTTTGGAGGCAAAATTCGTGAAGATCAGAAAATCCGGGAAAATATACGGAAAATTCTATTTTTCCAGAAGACTCAGGATGCCAGAAGATGGAGTGGAGGTGGGCCACAGGGGGCCCACACCACCCCATGGCGCGAGCAGGCCTAGGCCACGCCTGAGAGTGGTGTGGCCGCCCTGGCCCACTCCAGCCTCTCTCCTCTGGCGTATATCATCCCCACGAAACCCTAAGACTCGGGGAGCGACCACAGAAAGATTCTGCCGCCTCTGCGGGGCGGAAAACACCGAGAGAGAAAGATCTCTCCGACAGACAGATTTCTGCCGGGGGAATTCCTTCCCGGAGAGGGGAGATCGTCGCCATCAACACCACCATCAAGCTGGACTTCATCGGGATCATCATCATCATCACCACCATCATCACCATCGGCACCCTCATCACCATCTCCATATTGCTGTAACAATTGAGTTGAATCTTGCATTATTTCATAGGGGAAACTTTCCCGGTGTTGATTACTCTTTGTAGTTGATGCTATTGAGTGAACCGTTGACTTATTGTTTATGTTCAGATTGTTATACATCATTATTCCATCTCTGATCATGATCCATATGATGTCTTGTGAGTAGTTCGTTTTGTTCTTGAGGACATGGAAGAAGTCTTGTTGTTAGTAGTGGAGTTGCGTTGAGAAAGATTCAATAGATTGTTATTTAAGTTGTGGTGTACTTCTTCTAGTGGTGTCATGTGAACGTCGAATACATGACACTTCACCTATATGGGCCTAGGGGAATGCATTGTGTATTTGGCTACTAATCGTAGGGGTTGCCGGAGTGACAGAAACCTGAACCCCCATTAGGAAACCATTGCACAAGGGACATAAGGGTCTTAGAGTTTAAAGCCGTGGTTAGGTTTCTACCTTAATTACTTTCTTGTACTTACGGATGTTTTCAAGGGGTATAATCACAAATATGTATTAAGTCTTGGATGGGGCGGTACATTAGCACAGGTTCACCCACACAAAACATAGGAAGCTAAAGAAGATTAATCGACTATATGAAGCGAAAGCACTTGACAGTCTTCCCATGTGTCCTCGAGAACGTTTAGTCATCTTAAGTAATACAACCGGCTTGTCCTTTGCTGCATAAAGGATTGGGCCACTTGCTGCATTTATTCCTACTGTCTTTTATTTACTCGTACTTTGTTTGCTTGCTTTATCGAAAACCCCTAAAAATTCGCTTGCTAAGTATTTGCAGAGAATTCCTGATCCATACCACTAGCCAGCACCTTCTGCTCCTCGTTGGGTTTGACACTCTTACTTATCGAAAATACTGCGATACACCCCTATACTTGTGGGTCATCAAGACTATTTTCTGGCGCCGTTGTCGGGGAGTGAAGCGCTATTGGAGAGTGGAACTGGTAAAGGAAACTTCTACTATGAGTATTGTTTACTTCTGCTAGTTGCTTTATTTTCGTTATGGATAATTCGCTGAGTTTCTTATTTGGTAATGCTACTACCACTGCTAAGGTAGTAGATAAGACACCACCTGCTGAGAAAGATGTTTTCAAAATACCTACAAGAATTATTGATCGTGTTATGGATAACTACTATGTTGGGGATGGAACTGTCCATCCCGGTGATCATTTACTCTTTATACACGAATTATGCGGGTTGTTCAAGTGTGCAGGTATTACTACAGATCAAGTTAAGAAGAAGTTATTCTCATTATCACTGAAAGGAAGAGCTGAGGAATGGTATAACCTGCTGAAGAATGGTCAAGCTCTAGAATGGGAGGAAATAGTGCCTCTCTTTTATTCAAAGTTTTATCCTCCTAGTGAGATTCATAAAGATCGGAATCAAATATACAACTTTTGGCCTCTTGATGGAGTACAACTCAAGCTTGGGGGAGATTGAAGTTACTAATGCTCAAATGTCCCATTCATGAGCTCCCCAACAATATTATTATCAACAACTTTTATGCAACGCTCCCTCTACATGACAAAGATTTATTGGATGCCTCTTGCGCTAGATCATTCACTCGTATGGAAGAGGAAGCTAAATGGGACCTTCTAGACCGTATTCAAGACAATGCTGAAGCTTGGGAAAATGACAAAGGTAGAAAGTCAGGTATAAATTATGATTAAGAATGCATTGAATCTTTTATGGGAACTCATGACTTTCAAAATATTAAAAATGCTTATGGTCTAGACTCTCAAGCTATTGCTTCTTATTTTAAGGCTTTTGCTTCCTACATTGAAGTTCCTAAAAAGAAGTGGAATAAGTATCATGAACCTTATAAAGATATTGCTAAGAGTGTTCCTGCAAGAAATACTGAAGTTTATACTACTAATCATGTTTCACCTGAACCTTATATTGAGAAAATGCCTTTTCCAGTTAAGGTAAAGGAACATTCTATGATAGCTAGTATGGTTAATGAAAGTATGAATAAGGCTGTTGAACCTGTTAAACAAATGGTTGATGAACCTATTGTAGCAAATATGAAAGACTTTGTCACTAAGTATGAGGAAGAGGGACACCCTATCCTTTGTAAGGATACCTCTAATATTGTTTCACAAAGTAGTGTTATGAGAGCTAGTATTCCCATGTTTTCTGTTAGAATAAGTGATCATTGCTATGATGGCCCTTGTGATAGCTATATTGTTAAGTTTATGCATGATACTGAAAGTTATTATGAGAGAGGGAAAAGTGTTCTTATGCATCTCAATAATATCAAGTTTTCCTATTTTATGCTGAAAGTTTTTATGTTGCACTTCTTTTGCCTTCTTATGCAAGTTGCCTTTGGTTTCAATAACTTGTTTGTTTACAAAATCCCCTTGCATAGGAAGTGGGTTAGACTTAAATGTGTGTGTGTTTTTGCTTCTTAATGCTCTCTTTCACTTCAATTCATATCCCTATGAGAGCTTCTTCAAAATTATCATGCCCATCTTAATGGCTATAAAGAAAGAGCTTTATGGGAGACAACCCAAGTTGTTTTTGCTTTTAGTTTGTTTTTGTTTCTTTGAGTCTTGGAAGTTATTACTTTGGTAATAACCGCTCCTTATCCGTTTTGTTTGGTTTTTGTGTCAAGACCAACCTCTAATGAGAGAGAAGTATTATTTGGGGAAGTTGCTGTCCCAAAACAGATTTTCGTGCTTCACCGTAAAAATTCGTGAGAGATATGTGTATGTCGGATTGAGCTGTAATTTTTTGGGCTTTTGCCCCAGGTTGTTATTTAAATTTCGTTAGTTTTGCACTTTTTGATTTGAGCAACAGAAGGTTTTCGAAAAATTGATCTTTACCTGCTGGTCTGTTTTGACAGATTTTGCCAATCTTGCATTTGCTTCTTTATTCGATTTCCTTCTTGAATCCTTTTTGGTTCCTTCTTTTCTGCGTATATGCTTGCGCTTTATGAGTTGGATTTAGCCGAACCATGTATCATGGGGACCGCTTTCAACACTTCATTGGTACTTGTACCTAGTTGATATCATGTTCTTTTGCTTATGGATCCCGGCGGTATGAAATAAAAGTGGAACTTGTAAGATCATGGAGTTTATATGTGTGTTAGAGAAATGCCTAGGCCTCTAGCATAAGCCATGCCTAATCATGGTGGAAACTTGCAGCATAACTATAGTGAGCATTCTATGAAGCATCCTCAATAAAAACCTATGCAAATCGCAAATAAAAAGATCGCTGAGATGCTCACTGTCTGCTTGCCTTGTCATTTTGATTATGAGATAGCTCCTGTGTCATGTGCAAGGGGTACCCCGTTGGCGGTTCTCGATGATACGCATGTATTTACAATGAAAAGAGCTTGCTCATAACTGAAGTTGAGTAGCATGAGGATCGGTACTCATAAGTAAGGGGCATGAGATTTCAACTTATAACTTGTCAAGCATATCCTCTTAGTTGTGTCACTTTAACCTTAATCACCAAAAGATGCCTATGATAAGGGCAATGAGAGCTGAAAGCTAGTAAGTATCATAATTTTTGGGAGCTCATTATGAGACTTGCAATCCCTACTTCCCTCTGCGAAGGGTCTTTCTTTTACTTTGTAGTTGAGTCAGTAAACCTATTCCCTTCTATCTCAGCAAGTATTTTGAGTTGTTGTGTTTCATTCATTCATATGATGATTTATGCTTTCATGTTTCTTATGTTCCTTGATTTGCATGTTGCTCTTATCTTGAAGTTTACTACTTTGAAAGCTTTCTTTGAAAACCAGCTATTTGTGAACTCCAGCAAATTATCAACTATTCTTCGACCAAGAGCTATGTTTGCCATTACCAATTTTGATTCACTTTATGTATCTTTATTGTGTTTCCTTTACTCATTGCAAGTTGAGTTGTATAATAGTGAGTTGTCTTCTATTATGATCTATGTATTTGATGAATGTGATGCTTCTTGTCCGTATTCGTTTATCGACTCTTCACTCCATAAACCTGAGGACATGTTTATTAAGCTCAGTTTCGCTTGGGGACAAGCGAAGTCTAAGCTTGGGGGGAGTTGATACGTCCATTTTGCATCACTATTCTATGTCTTAATTCACTATTATTCATTGATATATTTCGTATTGAGAGGTGATACTTATGTTATTTCATCTGTTTTTGCATGGTTGATGACTTTTGGAGCATGGACCGTTGTAGTCAGGATTCTGATGGAAAAGGTGCTGTTTGGAGACAAAATTCGCGAAGATCAGAAAATCTGGAAAATCTACGGAAAATTCTATTTTTCTAGAAGACTCAGGATGCTAGAAGATGGAGTGGAGGTGGGCCACAGGGGGCCCACACCACCCCATGGCGCGGGCAGGCCTAGGTCGCGCCTGGGAGTGGTGTGGCCGCCCTGGCCCACTCCAGCCTCTCTCCTCTGGCATATATCATCCCCACGAAACCCTAAGACTCGGGGAGCGACCACAGAAAGATTCCGCCGCCTCTGCGGGGCGAAAAACACCGAGAGAGAAAGATCTCTCCGGCAGACAGATTTCTGCCGGGGGAATTCCTTCCCGAAGAGGGGAGATCGTCGCCATCAACACCACCATCAAGCTGGACTTCATCAGGATCATCATCATCATCACCACCACCATCATCACCATCGGCACCCTCATCACCATCTCCATATTGCTGTAACAATTGAGTTGAATCTTGCATTAGTTCATAGGGGAAACTTTCCCGGTGTTGATTACTCTTTGTAGTTGATGCTATTGAGTGAACCGTTGAATTATTGTTTATGTTTAGATTGTTATACATCATTATTCCATCTCTGATCATGATCCATATGATGTCTTGTGAGTAGTTCATTTTGTTCTTGAGGACATGGGAGAAGTCTTGTTGTTAGTAGTGGAGTTGCGTGTAGAAAGATTCAATAGATTGTTATTTAAGTTGTGGTGTACTTCTTCTAGTGGTGTCATGTGAACGTCGACTACATGACACTTCACCTATATGGGCCTAGGGGAATGCATTGTGTATTTGGCTACTAATCGTAGGGGTTGCCGGAGTGACAGAAACCTGAACCCCCGTTAGGAAACCATTGCACAAGGGACGTAAGGGTCTTAGAGTTTAAAGCTGTGGTTAGGTTTCTACCTTAATTACTTTCTTGTACTTACGGATGTTTGCAAGGGGTATAATCACAAGTATGTATTAAGTCTTGGATGGGGCGGTACATTAGCACAGGTTCACCCACACAACACTTAGCAAGCTAAAGAAGATTAATTGACTATATGAAGCGAAAGCACTTGACAGTCTTCCCATGTGTCCTCGAGAACATTTGGTCATCTTAAGTAATACAACCGGCTTGTCCTTTGCTGCATAAAGGATTGGGCCACTTGCTGCATTTATTCCTACTGTCTTTTATTTACTCGTACTTTGTTTGCTTGCTTTATCGAAAACCCCTAAAAATCCGTTTGCTAAGTATTTGCAGAGAATTCCTGATCCATACCACTAGCCAGCACCTTCTGCTCCTCGTTGGGTTCGACACTCTTACTTATCGAAAATACTGCGATACACCCCCTATACTTGTGGGTCATCACAGGTATGCACTTAAATACTTTCACTAAAATATGTGATATGATGCGTATAAAAGATGTTGACCTTGATGTGGTCAAATTACGTCTATTTCCTTTCTCTCTAAGAGGGAGTACAAAAGAATGGTTGCTATCTTTGCCTAGAAATACTATTACATCATGGGTGGGATGTACTTCTTTATTTATGACTAAATTTTTCCCACCTACAAAGACTATGCAACTTCGATCTAATATTACTGGTTTTAGACTGGAAGAGTGTGAGCCACTAGCGCTTGCATGGGAGAGGATGAAAGAATGCCTAAGAAACTGTCCTAGTCATGGGATGGAAGATTGGTTAATCCTCCATTTATTTTATAATGCTCTTAATCCTGTATCTAAGTCTATGCTTGATACTGCAGCTGGAGGAACATTCATGGGTAAGCATATTACCGAAGCAAAGCAGCTGCTAAACAATATGCAAGACAACCATGCCCAATGACATGTGGAAAGATCAAACACGAGCAAGGTGAATGTTATTTCACCACAAGAAAACGAAGAACTCAATGCCAAGTTGGATGAGGTCATACTAGCTGTAAAAGGTAAGGAAACCCAGGTAAGAGCCATCCCTGAAACAAATATTGAAGAAATAGACTTCGTAGCTCGTAATGATTATAACCCTACTTGGAAGAAGAGTTACAATCCTAACTTTCAAAAACATTATTCTAGTCCTACAGGTAATTCTAATAATAATATGGGAACTGGTAATTGTAGTCTCCAAGAAACACTTAAGTCTTTTATAGACACGCAAAATGAACAAAACAATATTCTTGTTAAAATAACGGAGAACCATGATGCCATGCTTGGTAAATTATCTAACCAAGTTGTTAGCTTGAGAAATGATTTGCAGGCCCTTCAAGAAAGAACGAGGATCGTTGAGGCACATCTAGGTAAGATAACTGAGAGTCAAACTCTCATTCTAGCTAAATTTGCAGGTAAAGTTGAGCCCAATCCTGTTGAAGAACTCAAAATGATGAGGGTCCAAAGGGAGGAGGCTGAAGAACTTGACTATAGTAATGCCCCTTCACCAAGATACACCATCGAAGACCTCGTAAAGAGGATCAATGTCAAAATTCCGGTGAGTGAAGGTAATGATGAAGCCATGTATCGACACTTTGTTGATCAAGTATCAATTAAGGTATGCGGGCTTGAAGAGGAATACAAGAAAATCGCTGAAAAGTTACCTGTTAAACTAGATGACATATTTGAGCCTACTATTAAGATAAAGAGTGGAACCAATGAGATAGCTGCACTTTGTGATCTAGGTGCAAGCGTCTCAACAATTCCAAAGAGTATTTTTAACAAGTTAAATCTTGGATCCTTTGAAATTACTGAGTTAAAATTGCATCTAGCAGATTCTACCTACAAACAAGCTGTAGGAATTAAGGAGAACACTTTAGTTTACATCAAAGGTTGTCCTGCTCTAATTTACTTCATTATTGTTGACATGCCTGAAGATACTGTTGCTCCTATAATACTAGGTCGTCCTTTCTTGAGAACTATAAAGGATTTAATTAACCTTCGTGAAGGGAACGTGAAGTTGCAATTGCCTTCGCGGGATCCTTTTGTTATCCATTTCCCCAGGAAAAAGAAAGTCAAACATGACGAGAAGGAGGTCATCACTTTGAAGGCCAACTACTTTGGAGTGGGTGTTCCACTCATCTGGCCCAAGTGAGTATCATTAAGGTCAAGTTATTGACCATAAAAGAGCGTTGCATGGGAGGCAACCCATGTTAAATAAAGGTTTGAGTTAAGTTTTTAGTTTTAGTTTAAGTTCACGTTAATAAAGAGTGCTAGAAAACTCCATTTGAGGAGAAGAAGTTCGGTAGTACTTGAAATTCTGCTTTATTCATGTTATTGTTGGTCGACAATATTTGCTATCAATTTTCTGTCATAAAAAAGGTATATCACTAAGTTAAAAGAAAAGAAGTAATTCTCGAGGAAATAGATTTTTTTATGCATACAAAGAGTTTAACGACCAACTATACGGCGGGAATAAAAATTCCGGCCGTATAGTTCCGGTCGTATAGATATCTTTGCCTTCAACAATTTTCTTTTCAATAATATAGAGAGTTTAACGACTAACTATATGGTGGGAATAAAAATTCTGGCTATATAGTTCCGGTCGCATAGATATCTTTGCCTTCGACAATTTTCTTTTCATATGTACTGTGAGTTTAACGACCAACTATACGTCAGGAATAAAAATTTCGGCCGTATAGCTCTGGTCGTATAGATATCAGTACCTCCGTACAATTTCTTTTCTAATGTACTGAGAGTTTAACAACCAACTATACGACGGGAATAAAAATTCTGGTCGTATAGTTCCGGTTGTATAGATATCGATGCTTTTATATATTTTCTTTCGCATGGACAAACAGTTTAACGACCAACTATACGGCGGGAACATTTTGTTCCGATTGTATAGTTGCGTCCATATAGCTGCGCCGCCAGGAGGAAACCCTAATATTTTGACACAAAGCCAACTATACGGCGGGAACACATGTTCCGCCCGTATAGTTGTGCCCGTATAGTTGCGTCCAACCACAAAATCGCACGGGAAGGTACCTCCAACTCCAAAACTTCAATCCTTTTTCTCTGTTCTACCTCCAAACTCTCCCAAAACCTCAAGAGATCTTCATCTCCACTCAATTTCGTTCGATCTCCTCCCACACGAGTGATCTACGGTATGTTTCTCCTCTGATCCCCCAATTACTTTTTGCAAATTCATCTTCGATCCATTGTCATTATCAATCTAGGGTGAGACCTACTATGAACCAATTACCATAATTTTATTGCCTAGATTATTATATTGAGGAGATTCTTATTGTGCTATGATGAGGAATATATTGTATTTACTGTTTTTGGATCAAAAGATTTTATTTTAGAATTTCTTTAATGTTTTAGATGATGAACACAAGGAGCCAAACTCATGCTCGTGCCACCACTAGCGCTTCTCGGGCTGCCGCTCAGGAATACATGGGGATATGGTTCAGGGATGAGGCCCACCACGAACGCTTAAACATGATCAAGAACTGTGAAGTGAAGGCCACCAATTGGGCTTGCCCCATTATATTGAACCAACTCAGTATTTCTGATGACTTTAATTTACTTTTCAATAGAGCTGGCCTATAAAACTTTGTGTATAATGATGTACCTACTTATCGCCACTTAACCTTTGGATTCCTAAGTTCATGGCAAAGCACCGCTAAACAATGGCAAGGAGAGGACACTATTTCTTTCCGTCTAATGAACAACAACTACACCTTAACATTAGATAAATGGTGCGCATGTTTTAATTTGCCAAACAATGATGTTCATGCTTTACGCGCATCCTTTACTGGCTCAAATCCTTCCCTTGAACAATACTATAATGGAATGAGCTTCACTACTAGAGTGAACAAGGGTAAGAATATTCAACTTCCTACAATTCGCTATTTGTTCTATGTTAATGCTAACACCTTGCAGTCACGTAATGAGTTCACGAGACTCAACAAGGAGGACATCCTAGTCCTTGCAAAGGCTGCTTACATCAACTGCAACATGTCATTCAACTTGGGCGCCATCCTTGTGCGCTACCTAGAGCACCAAGCCTCCCAAAGCCAAGGGCCGATCACAGGAGGAGGCGTCATCACCATGCTTGCCACTGCCCTAGGACATCGATCTAGGTGAGTTGCAACCCGTGCTAGGTGAGACACGTGTTGGTTTCTCCACCTTGAGAGCCTGTGGAATGCTCACTAGGAGAGGTGGTGTTTATTATCTGCATATTGCTGGAGCTGGGTGTCTCTACCCCGCTCATATGCCTAATGGTCTTTTCTCTATCGAGGAAGGACGTTTGCTATATGACTTGTAGGTTGAGCAACACCAACCCGAGGAAGAGATTTCGGATGAGGATGAGGACCAAGAGGAGGAGCAAGAAGTTCCTTACCAAGAGGAGGAGCAAGAAGTTCCTTACCAAGAGGAGATTTCACTTCAATTGTCCGTGGTCTATTTCCCCACATTTCAAGAACTGATGGACAAGGCTAGGATTCTGGAAGGGAAACACCAGCAGGTGGAAAGACGCAAGAGGAAGTACCATGATCACAATTCAGGATCACACCATAAGCGTATGTTCCATAATGGTAATGGAAGCTCTGGATATCAGAAGCATGGAGGCAATGGACACAACCACAATGGAAGAAATGGCCACAACAATGGAGGTAATGGCCACAATGATGGAGGCAATGGACACAACCACCATGGTGGCAATGGACATCAACACCATGGAGGAGGAAATGGTCACAATTTTGGAGTCAATGGCCATCACCGCAATGGGAATCGAGATCTCAGCAACGTGGAATGTTTCAAGTGCAACCAGAAGGGACACATGCTGATAACTACCTGGAGAGGAAGATTGAAGCTGGAGACAAGCCAGATTCAACCCCGGAGGCAACTGTGAACCATATGCATGCCAAGAAAGCACTCAACAAGCCAGGCTTCGTGACGAGTAAGTTCCTGGCTGTTTCATACATCATACTCGTAATTTTTCAATGCTGGTGCATCGTGTTCATTCATATTGAGGCATTCATTGATAAGAATAGTTATCTATGGAGTTACTTAGAGGATCTGTTAAAGAGAACCCACAAGAAGCAAGCCACCATAAATACTAGGAATTGGAGCACCTAGATTTCCCACTAGCCTACTTATATTGGATTCACATGGCTTAGATATAATTCTAGCATGGATTGGATGGTTAAGAATCAAGGTCTGATCGATGGATGTTATACCCATACTCAGAACGAAGATTAATCAGATATAGCTCAATGGTTCCATTGGAGATACCAAGTTTAATTCTCTTAAGGGGGTTAACCTCGATAACACCACCTAAACCTTGCTAGCCATTCTGAATCTCGGGATGAGATTCATCTTAAGGGGCTTAGTCTATCATATCCCAAGATTTTAGAAAATTAGGACTAGAAAAAAATCTGCATTTGCATGTCATTCATGAGCATTGCATTGCATCCATGCAAGAATTGAATTTGAAAACCCTAACCCAAATAGGTTTTGCAATTAATCCTATGAGAATTAAATAAGGATTCTATAAATCTGGTATTTTTGAACTAAACAAAGTGATACAAGAATAATCCTAAAATCATCTATAGGATTTAAGAAAAAATTGAAGAAAAAAATCACCTCAATTGGATTATCTAATAAAAAGATATAAAAAAATAGAAAACAAGAAATAAAAAAGGAAAAGAATAAAAAATGAAATCTAATCTACCTAGCACGCGGCCGCGCGGCCCAACCCACCTAGCCTAGCCACTACCCGTTGCTTGCTCCCTGATCCGTGCAGCGCGCAGCGCAGCAGCTAGGCCCACCGCGGGCCCAAGGGGCAACAACAGAGCAGCAGCCAGCGCCATGCCTATCTACCGCGCATGCCTGCTCGCGCGCAGCAGCTAGCAGCATCCTGCGGCCCAGCAAGCAGCCCCAGGCCGCTTCCACTCTCTACGGCTGACAAGATGACCCCACATGCCATCTCCCTCACCCAGTGCGTCCTCGACCCGGACACCGCAACCGCCCATAGAAATCACTGAATCCCCACCGAAATTCTGCGCCCCCTCGCCTGATTTCTCCTTCTACTTAATCCACATGCCCACCTCTTTGAAAGCCCTTTGAAACCCTAGCGAATTGCGCCTCCAGGCCATCGAAATTCCTCGCCGAAGTTCCTCCGGCCGCCGCCGCCATCTGCTCGCAGTCGAGGTTGCCCCGACGCCACCGAGCGCCCCGACGCCTCCTTTTTTCCCCTACCCTCTTCCTTTCTCTGTGCCGCTTCCTCTCATCCTCTCTGTCTTCTCACAAGTCGCACCCGAGCCGTCACTGAAGCACCGTCGGAGCCGCGCAGCCCAGCCACTCGATGCCGACTCCTGGGGAAGAAACAGACGGCGCCGTGACCACCATCTGCGGGCCACCGTCTGCCGCTTTGTGTGGAATACCTCGACCTCGCCAGAGACCACCGAAGCGCTGCGAAGCTTCATCACCTGAGCCACGCCACCGCCAACCACCGTCGCTTCGCCATTGACCACCAGTGAGCATAGAGCCTTCCGTTCATGACCGTCGGATCTATCACGGACGCGCCAGATTAGAGCGACGGGTGAACTGGTATCCGCCAATAGATGCGTGCCGCGTGTTTGACGCGTCAGCGCGGTCAGCGCACAGTCAGCACCGAATATCCCAGGGAATATTCCCTTTTAATAGAATTTGATTAGAAATTTGCAGAAATTGTTTTAAAATTGTAAATTGTATACAAAAAGATCTATAAATCCAAAAGTAGCAAATAATATACCGTTGGATTCACAATGTCATGCCGAATATTAATATGTAATTGTATCATACATTTACTGTAAGTATTTGTTGTGATTATTTAAATGGTTTAATACCCTTTTGGAGCATTTAATTCGCAGAAAATAATCTACTGATCAGAAAATTATAAATAATGTGTCGTTGGAAACACAAAATTGTGTATAACATTATTATGAAATAAAATTACAAGGTACATTAAAAATATTTTCGGAGCTATTAAAAGGCATATTATTTAACTCTATAAAATAATCTGTAAACTATTTTGACAAGAATCCTTTTTCTACAGGCTATAAAACACAATACCTATCCAGGAGTATTATACCAAGAATTTATCACAGTGTTTACAACAAAGGTTGAATTAAATTGCATAAAGCCAATTAAATGGATCTAATTAATGCATTATTTGGTTTTAATGCATTAAAAGCTTTCCATACATGTCATCTGTAAGTATAATGATCAGAGAACCTAAATACACTAGTGAAACTCTTATTAAATTTTCATGCATGCATTTGTGCATTGTTTATGATTGTGCATGATTGTTTATGTGTTTGCAATTGTTTAATCGATAGATTACAAGGAGTGCAACGTGTGTGATTGTAACGAGTGTTTGAACAACTCCAACAACTATCAAGGCAAGTAGATGCTATTTTGTTCATGAATTGTCGTACTATTTTCTATTATGCATGTGTAGTGTATTTCTGTAGATTCTGTGTAGGAATTACTATGCTATGATGTGTCCTATGTTATTGTGGTACGAATCCCTTGTAGTTGAGCCTCCGTAAGGTAGAAGTGCTTAGACCTGCTGTATTGTAACATCCCAAAAAAATTCATCTGAAAACCATCATCATTGCATTCATATCATCATGGCATGTACTACTTTGCATTTAGTTTGTCCTCCAAAAATTTGGTGAAATTTAGAGGCAATTTGGAGCCCTTTTGCTAAATCCAAAACCTAGAAAAAAATCTAAAAGGAAAAAAGAAAAGGGGGGAAAAATTTAAACAACAGCAGCACTTCTGGCCTTTTCGGCCCAAACCGGCCTAACCAGCCCACCCGGCCCACTTCTCCCCCTCTCTTTCTTTTCTCATGCCCCCACTACACACCCCCACCCACTTACCTCCTGGCCCCACTCCCACATCACCGCCACCTCATCTTCTTCCACGTGACCGAGCTGCACCTCTCCCCTTCCTCTGCCGTTTCGAACCGGCTCAAATTCGAGCGTTTTCCGTATTAATTCCCCACGGCGATCACCCCTTCTTAATCCCCTTCCCCTACTCGTCAGTTTCCCCCCAGCCACTACCCCTGGAGAGCCCCCAGGCTCCCCAATTGCTAGCTCGAACCGCCGTCGTCTGAAGCAACTCCAGCAACGATTCCGGTGAGCTCCAGCCGCACCCTACCCTCCTCTCTGCCCTATTTACTTTGCCGTGTCCCGGCACACCTTTTAACCCTCGCCGTGTGCCTTCTCTTGCTCCAGGTCGATGACACGGTCTTCTCCGGCGAACTCCCTCTGCCGCCGCCGTCCATCGAGTTTTCCGATGAGGTTAGGGTTTCCGCCGCCCCTTTTTAGCCTCTGTTAGATCGTGCTGACTCGGGCACACCCCATTGACCCCTCTCCTTGCTTGTTCGAGCCCTAGATCATCGTCTCCGACACAAAGACTCGAGCTCCGCCGTCGACGCAACTCCGGTGAGGGATCGAGATCGAGGCAAAGCACCTCCCACTCCACCGTGACCTCCATCGAGACCGCCTCGACCCCTGGTAAGAGTCCACGGACCTCCTACCCCTTTAGAACCGCCGGAACACCGCCGGCCGACGCTCCGCCGCCGCTCGCAGCAGGTCAGCGCCGCCCGTTCCCGGCCATGCCCTAGGAGCCGTTAGATCTATCGCCAGCAGCTCAGATTAGACCACTAATCGAAAGGGTACGGGCTGATCCGATCCGTCTGTTTGCCACTTAAAATCTAACGGTCTGCAGCAGTCGATCCGACCGAACCGGTACGGACCAATAGGGTTGTGCCACGTCGCCCAGGTTATCTGTTTAAAAATAAAAATAGACATATTATGTATTAAACTTAGAAATTAAATAACTTTTGATCCACAATTCATAAAAATGCAAATTTGGTGTCTATGGATTCAAAAAAATGAGACCTTTATTATAGAGGCCTTCACACTTTTGCTTCTGAAAAATTGGAATTATAGGCAGAACCTTTTTAGGAGTATTTTGCTCATAAAAATTATTCCATAAATTGTTTTGGGGTATTCCTTATGCCTTTAGATAGAGTATTTTAACCTCTGTACTGTAGACTCTATAAGTTTTAGAATTGTGATCATATAATTGCATTTTGCATGCATTCATATTTTGTGATGCTATATTGATTGAATTATTGTTATTGTATTGTTCTTTGTGTAGATTGTGTGGATTGTGAAGTTTGTTGATGTTAGGATTGTACCTATTCCCCTAGCTACCAAGGCAAGCGATATTTCATCTCATGTCCTATTATTTTCACTATTGCACTACTGTTATTTTGGTAGATCTTAGCATGGTAGGATTATTTATTTGTTACTATACTATACTATGTTATCCTATAGATTATATCTTGGTAGTATTTCCTAGTTGAAAGACTTCATATGTTAGAGTGCTTAGCCTTGCTATTAGAGTTCGTGGGTGGAAATTCACATCAAGATAGTATGGAAGAATATTATTTTTTTTGACTAAGAAAACAACTAATATTAATGAAACACCTGGGTGGAATGGGACTTGCTTGGATTATGTTGAGTGGTTACTCAGGGGCCATGTCTATGGTCAGCTGGTGTATCGCACTTGCGGATGGCCACCCAGGAACAAAGAGATTGGAGACATTCTTGTCATGAAGCTTCCAGTGCAGCCATATGGCATATGGGCTCTGTCTTGACCAACTAAGTTGCAAGAACTCAGCCAGACGGATAGAAGGTGGTAGTTATGATAGGATGGAACGCGTCCGTGGTGGTTTGAGGGATTGCTTCTGAAAAGTCTCGTCTCGATGCATGTCGAGTCTTGCGGGGAAGTGCACCACCTCTCGAGAGGGTAAAACTAAGTACTTAGCCGTGTCCCCGGTTATGGACAATTTTTGAGCCTCAAGACAGTGAAGCAGTTCAATAATCTCCTCATCCAAATTTCTCTAAGTTAAAAATTGTGGGTGAACAAGGGTAGAGGTTCAGTGATGTCTATCATTAGAACCTTAGTGTTCTGAAAGAGAAAACTTACTCTTCAAAAACTATAAGATAAAACTTGCTTTTAGCAAAGTCAGCCAAAACCACACTTAGCCATATATTCATGTAGTTGTTGGATTATACTAAATATCTATGGAATCACTTGCCAATACAATTCCAAATGTATTGACCCTTGTGGTTGTAACTTATTATGTTGTAGGATACTCTGATGATGAGTAGGGTTGCGGGTCTACACTCGACATGTTTGCTTGTGGCGCATGAAGACAAAAGACTCTATTATTATACTATGTAATGTGAACCTTGAGTATCATTAGACTTGGTCTAAGTGAGTTGTAAGAACCATTATATTCCTGGATATGCGATGTAATAATGACCTTTGTTTCTGTGTACTTCATCTTAAACTGTGGGTGCTAGCATTTCGATCCAGGGACTAGCACTGCAATCATAGGGATCTTACCTTATTATGGTGAGATGTTACATGTATAGACGGGAAAGGGATCATATTATCGTGAAGTATGTGTTTGTTCAAACTAAAAACAACATAATGTTAATAAACTACATGGGCGGAGTGGTTGGATTGTCAACAGAGTGTGAATAATGGTGGGGAACGCCGCCCAGGGTATTTAGAATGATTAGTTATCTTTGTTATAGTAGCTTACGTGTGCAACCATGTGCCAGTAAGAAATGTGTGGCTGGTTGGACTTAGTAGGTCGTGGTGATCTGAACCCAGCATAGCCAGAGATATAGTGAATGGTAGGTTGGGACCGGTGCACGGTGGGGTTTGAAGATCTACTTCCCGAACGATCTTTTCTTGGACTTCTCCCTATCATCACACAATATGAGTGTGGTGGTATGAGTTGGGTTGGCCAGGTCACATGGGTAAAGTGTACAAACCCCTGCAGGGTGTAAAACTAAGTACTTAGTCGTGTCCCCAGTTACGGACGAATGAGTTGCTTGATATCAAGGCTATGACATATTCTCACTCATCCTTATTTCCTAATTACTAAAACTTGATGGATGAACTTAATGGGTTGCTGTGAATCAAATGGTTTACAAAAAGTAGGATAAAGGTGTTTGAAAATTGCAAGCTAGCCAAAGCCCCACTAGCCAAATAAGCATGTAGATGCTAGATACATTGTCTCTTATTTTATCCCTACTTGCCATACATTCCATGTATTCACCCTTCGGGGCTGCTACGTTTCATGTTGCAGGTTATTCCGATTCCAAGTGATCGAATAGGTCGTGATACTTCACTCGACATTTTTTCACTTGTGGGCAATTTGAAGATGGAGCCTATTATATGTTTATGCTTCCGTATGCTACTTTGTTATTTGAGCTAGCCTTTGAGCTAAGTACTATGTAATAATTACAATTCTGGATCATTCGATGTAATAATGATGCACTATTATATTCTTTGGTATTCATCTATACTGTGTGCTAGTGAACCGATCCAGGGATTGGCACTATACACAGGAACTCATCCTTATCAGGCGAGGGTGTTATAGTAGGTTATTGCTATAAGCGGTTGTGGAGGCAATAGCAATTATGGATGCACTACCCACATATAATTTATCTTACTCTAACAAGTACATGCATATTTATTTCTATCTTTTATTCCCATCAGATGTTTTGCACAACTACAGGTGAAACCAAACGCCCTAGGCCCCCTCTCTCTCCATCATCAACAACAACAAAAGGATGCAAGCTATTGGTTCGGTAAAAACACAAAAGGAATTCTAAAACACCCGAAGGTCCGTTAAAGTAACTTCACTATGCATTCGCTTCCCGATGATTTGATAACCTAGGTCTACTAGGGAAAAGAAGCTACACTACATATGTAATCCGGATCGAAAGAATTAGGGATCATACTGTTATCCTACCGTCGTATATCCTAATACACAAGCACAATAAGATGCAAAAAGAATACTTCAAAAGTATGGTGCCATGACATGGTTGTAGCGCCTTGATTGCCATTGAGAGCTCCAATGAAAACATTATATAAACTTACCATTGCCATGTCACGGCAGTCGCCCCTACAAAATAAAGTTAGAAGCCTCTACTTATCTATTGCAAGTTTTACACGGCTTTAGGGCTTTCGCGATAGAACCCCTTTCCCACCTACGAACGTAGAGCCACAACATGGATTCAATGATCGCCGTTTTTCTTCCCTTTTCAGGGCCCTCCGATGTAAATTCCATATCAACTACTGCAGAGAGACAGACACCCCCAAAGCCACTTACTTGTGGACGAGTCTCGTGAATCACCATGTAATGTTGGTTGGGGACCGCTTCATCAAACAGTACCGCGATATAAACAAGTACACGAAAGAGGGTAGAAACTAGAAAATCAAAAGCTCACATATTGCTATGTGTTCTATCCGTACGACATGTCTACCCATAGACTCGCTCTGATACCACTGTAGGGTTCCGAAGCAGAACACAAAAAATTCTAACTAAGCTAACACTAAGTAACCTGGATCTATACTATGTAGACATAAGTAATAGAGAAGGAGACAATATTCATACCATTAAAGACCGAGGAACGCCTTACGCAGGTAGGCGTATGTTGATGAAGATGAGTAGCTCTAAGCGCCCCAAGTGTGGCGCCTCTGAAGTTCTACACACGTTCAGTGTAGGTGATGTCTCCCGGGCTCCGATCTAGCCGAGCAGCGGAAGAAGAAATATGGTGGACTGAAGAACACACGATGGTAGTGTGAAGGTGGAGAACTCAAGTCCCTCAAGGTCCTTGATGGCTCAAACTGTAGAGCTCGTTGGGGACCCCAAGAGGAAGGTATGATGAGCACATCAGCAAGTTTTCCCTCAGTTATGAAACCAAGGTTATTGAACCGGTAGGAGCAAGGAAACAACACCAAGGTTGTTGCTAGCAACTTGGAATCCTGCACAACACAATCACAGAACTTTGCCCCCAACTTACAATGAGGTTGTCAATCTCACCGGTTTGCTGAAAACAAAGGATTAAACGTATTGTGTGGAAGATAGTAATTACTTGCAGAAAGTAAATAGTAAACAGTAATAGTAGATCGTATATCAATGGTAAAAGAATGGACTAGGGTCCATAGTTCATTAGAGGTGATTCTCCCTAAGATAAATAGCATGTTGGGTGAACAAATTACAGTGGGGCAATTGACAGATTTGAGAAAGCATACAATGCATATACTAGACATCTTGACTCCTATGAGATCTCATTGGGCATTACAACATTATACATAGACCATAATCCAACTGCATCTATGACTAATAATCCACCTTCCGATTATCGTCTGAACCCCTTCTAGTATTAAGTTGCAAGCAACAGATAATTGCATTAAGCAAAGTGTGTAAAGTATACAATACGATTGTCCCATGGACAAAGGATTGATGTTTTCTCCCTAGTAACAACAGCACATCTACAACCTTAGAGATTTCTGTCACTTCCCCAGATTACTAGAGGCATGAACCCACTATCGAGCATAAATACTCCCTCTTGGAGTTGCAAGCATCTACTTGGCCAAGATAGTCACAAACAACAGAGAGCATGCAAGATCACAAATAACAAAGACATGATAGAATCAATAATCAATCTGAAATAGCATCTCAATATCCATCGGATCCCCACAAACACAACATGTAAGATTACAAATAGATGATCTTGATCATGAACGGAGCTCACAAGATCTAAATATGATAGCACAAAGGAGGAGAACCAACCATCTAGCTATTACATGGACACATAATCCAAGGATGAACTACTCACGCATCACAGCGGAGGCTGGCATGGTGATGAAGAAGGCCTCTAGGTGATGTCTCCCCTCCGGTAGGGTGCCAGGAAGAGCTTCAGATCCCTCCTGATCTAGGGATAGAGATGACGGTGGCTACAGACTCTTTCGTGGAATTTTGATCAGGTACTTAGGATTTTCGTCCCGGGAGACTTTTATAGGCAAAGAGGCAAGGTCGGTGGGTGCCCGAGGGGCCCACACCACCCCCTGGCGTGGCCTGGGCTGGCCCGTGCCACCAGGTGGTGTGGCCACCTCGTGGCCCCTCTCCGTCTCGTCTTCTGGCTCCGTGAGTCTTCTGGTAAAATATTGACTTTGGCTTTTGTCCGGTCCAATTCCAAGAATATTTATTTTCTAGCTTTTCTGAAACCAAAAACAGCAGAAAATAGGCAACTGGCACTGTGGCATCTTGTTAATAGGTTAGTCCCAAAAAATGTATAAAAATACCTCAATGTATGAACAAAACATAAGAAAGTAGATATAAAACAAGCATGTAACATCAAAAATTATAGATACATTTAAGACGTATCAAGCATCCCCAAGCTTAACTCCTGCTTGTCCTCGAGTAGGTAAGTGGTAAAAAGAATAATTTTTTAGGTGACATGCACCATCGTAATGTTGATCAAGTTATTTGTAAAGCATTGATAGTTGGGATCAAAGTACTCTAAACATGAACATGAGAGATAGCGTTCTAACAATATAACATAGCAACTATGTTGCAACATGAAGAGGTACAAACAAAATATTCATGAATAACAATGCATTAAAAGACGTTTGTTTGTTTCACATATAGAAAACATAACAAGAGTGGTATTCAGCTTGTCTTTCATGATATAGCAAAACATAAATGCATAGGACACCTTCAAAGTTCATAAGGGTTACTAGATACAAATAATTTAAGAACAAGCAATATCACAGTTATGAATCAATCAAATTTTTTGGGACAATGCACATTAAACTAAGAATGATCACTATGCTCTCTCAATTGGTGCATAAAGATAGAAGATGGAGACTCAACATAAAAAGTAAAAAAGAAAGGCCCTTCACAAAAGGGAAGCAGGGATTTCAAGTTTTATAAAGAGCTTCCAAAAATTATGGTACTTACTAGCTTTCATCTCTCATTGCCCCTATCATAAGCATCTTTTTTAGGTGATTAAGGTTAAAGTGAACAAATAAGAGGATATGCTTGCAAGTTATAAACCAAGAATCTCATACCCCTTGCCTACGAAGCCTGAACCTCATGCTACTCAACCTTAGTCACGAGTAAGTTCTTGTCATTATAAGTACATGTGTATCATGGAGAACCGCCAACGGGGTACCCCTTTCCCCATGATACAGGAGCTATCCCATATCAAAATGACAAGGCAAGCAGACAATGAGCATCGCAGCGATCTTTTTATTTGCTATTTGATAGGTTTTTATTGAGGATGCTTCATAGAATGCTCACTATGGTTACGCTGCAAGTTTCCACCATGATTAGGCATGGCTTAGGCTAGCCGCCTAGGCGTTTCTCTAACACACATACAAACTCCATGAGCTTACAATCTCCCCTTTTATTTCACACCAACAGGATCCATAAACAAAAGAATATGATATCAACTGAATAAATAGTGTAATGTCAAAAGTGTTCCCCATGACAGCATGGTTGTGCTAATTCTCAACTTATAAAGTGCAAGCACACTGTATCACCCCGATAAAACCACTACTAGAAAATCGCTTGTTGTTTATATCTTTGTGCATCATCATGATAGTATGCTCATGTCATCATGCCCCATAGCATTTGAGCATCCTCATCATCATGCATATGTTTGCCTAAAACTATTTTTTTCAAAAAACTATCTTTGTTTTCTAACTACCCCCTCTCTATTTCAAATATAAAACCCTCGATCCGCCCAGATCTTTTATTTGTCTAAACTATTTCACAAAAGAATATTTCAAACTAAATAAACATATAAACTATTGTTACCTAGGGAGGCCGCCACCGGCCAGGCCCAAAGGCCCAGTTGGCAGCAGCCTACTACCCAGATAAAATCTAAACCCTAATCTAGCCAAATCCTAGACTACCTCTCCATATAACCCTAACCACCTACCCACTCCCTCCACCAGCCGCCACTCACCCAAACCCTGTCGCGTCGACCCGCATGCCCGCGCACGATGCATCACACGCCGTAGTGCGTGCAACCCGACCCCTCTCCCTGCACACGCAGCGACCCACCTAGGAACCACCGATCGGCCGCCCCGCTCCCTCATGCCCCTCTCCCGTTCCCATTTCCGACACGACCGACAACCCCCGCCCACCGACCGCTGATGCAAATCCCCACCTACCCCCATCCCCATCGTGCCCGAGCACAGCGGCCGCGCATCCAGAGCCCCGCCGCCCTGTGAGTCCCTCCTTTCCGCCCTCGCCCCTCCCGCATCTTCCTGCGCTCACCCACCGCGGCGGTTCCCCTGGCCCACCCCGTCTCCCCTACACCAACCCGGGTCCAAGCGTCGCAGCCCAGGATGCCACCGTCGGCCTCCTCTTGTCGATTTGCTGCTGCGTCGTGTTGCCTCAAGCTCGCCTTCCCGGCTCCCTGCTCCACCTCCATGAGCCTCCGCTTGAAGCCCAGGCCCTCACTGCCGTCTCCTGCGCCTCCGACCTTGCCCTGCCACCCTTCCTCACAGCCACCGTCAAGCTGCCCTCCATCGGAGCTCGCCTCGCTGAGCCCGCATCGTCGCGACCCTCCTCCTCGCTGCTGTGTTGCTGGCCGTCGCCAGGAACGCCCGTCCCTGCAACCCCGCCATCTGCATCGACCGCCTCCGCCGTTCGGGATAACCGCATCAATCCCCGCGAGTAGAGACCAGCTCCTCCCTCCCGCGCGAGCATGCCCAAGGGATCCCACAGTAGCCTGATGCAAGGATTCGCGAGCAGCGCACTTTGCCCCGCATGCAACACGTCTTCAGGTCTAATTCACCGTCGCCCAGTGACAAAATTTGTCTGTGGCTTTTTGTTAACGTGAACTATCCTATCAGTTAGTGTTCCGTGTCTGATCCCCTTCATCCAAGTTTGATCTCGACAAGATCTACATCGGAATCGTGTAGTCATGAGGTGACAAGATCGTCATAACGGAACGACAAGTCCCCCATCATGGATCCGATGGCGAGACTCCGAAGACCGAACCGAACCCCTCAGAACGCCAAGTTCTTCTCGGAGTTCGAAGCCGAATCCGAATCCCGTCGAACCCTCAAGATCTCCGAACCCTCATGTGTGACCCCTATTCGACACCCCTACTTTTATAATATGATATATATACTTGTTGTATATCTAATTGTTCATGCTCACATACATATTCATTGGGTTGAGGGTATTTTGTTGATTCACCTAAATTAAATATGGAGGCCATATGCGGGCTTTTCTAGTCTTATATTGGCCCTATTTAAATTTGTGTAGCGGACCGACGATATGTTTTGCCTTGTTAATACAACATTTAAATTGCGGGGTAACTAAACAACATGAACCATTAATTAATTGTCGGGTCCCGGTTCCGATTAATATTGCCTAATTGCATCGCACTTTTGCCATGTCATACATCATACCTGCATCATGCCCGATCTTCTGCCATAGTATTAAATAGTGTATCCGGTGTTTCTTTTAGTGATTTGCTTCTTCGCGGATTAGGCCGTTGAGTCGATGCGAGTATCAACAAGTCCTTCGGATAATGAACCTTCGGCAGTGTTTCCCAAGCGAGCATTCTCCCTCTTTCTAACTATTTTGCATTTGTAGTCTTTACTTCCTCCTGTTGATCTATTACTATCCGTGTTGCGATGCTTTAGTTTCCGTGCACCCTTTATATTCCTTGCAGCCTCTATATTGCCTTGGACACATCCTATTGTCTGTTGTTTGATAGATAGTCGGCCTTGCGAGTCGTAGTTGGTGGCTTAGGTGCTGCTTCGCGTTGTTGTCGTTCTACCGTTGTTGGAAGGTTGACACATGTTTAATGGTGGAGGTGATCATGACTTTAAATACAACTTGATTAAAATGCTAGGAATAGTTATAACTAATGCAGAGGCATCGGTGGGCAATAGCAAATATTTGGTTTTCAACCGCTCACTTGTGCCCCGTAGGCCCCGAGTACTTGATACCTATTTCTTGACTATAGCAGTATCTACATGTGGGACCATGAATCCCCTTATCCAGAGCTTGATTCATTTCTAATTTCTTGGGGCCACAAAGTAGTTTGGGGCTTTATTACTATCATGTACTTATGCCATGCTTTGATGCTTTATTTACAGTTGTGCGTGGAGCACCTGTACTGTTTTGGAACGTGGAATGTTTTCGCGGTATCGACAAGCCCAGTCACACTTTCGGGTTCCCAGTTGTTTATAGCCATTGTCACAAACCCTGGGTCCATCTTGGAGCCGGCCAACTTCGTTGCGGGTAGCTTAGTGGGGTGGCCCCCTAAAATATTTTATGAATCATGTGATTGCTTTGTCGTGAAAGCCTTGTTGGGTTTTGATTTGGTTTTTCCGAGGTTGATCGTACGTGTGTTGCCATTTGTGCACCCCTGCAGGGTAAACCTTTCTGAAAGTCGTGTCCGCGGTTATGGACGACTTGGAGCACAGTATCTCGATCATAGACAAGCATAACTAAAGTAGTGCTATAAATTTGACTTTTACATGTCTAGTAATCAGTTTCACTACAACGGAATGAGTAAATAAAAGTGCCAACAACTGGTGGTATTGGGGTGCATCATGTCATATTATACCTGCCTAGTAAGTATTGCAACTGCAACGGAATGGTTAATTAAAACTGCCCACTACTTATGCTATCAGGATGACTCATGCTATCTATATCTGAATAGTAAGAGCTTCAACTATAATGGAATGAATAAAACTGCCAACTGTGTGAGTTCCTCGGTTTTGACTTCCTCGTTTGGTATCAAGGGGGAAATACCGGGATGGGTATGATTGGTGTTAGTATAAGGTTGGTTCCGAATAGTTCTTTCTTATCTCTCTCTAATAGCCGACAGTTTATCGAGTCTCTATAGGTTGTTTAGTGTATGCTTCGCTGTCGCTTCAGTCCACCATACCTATGTAGGCGAGAGCCGCCGAATTCTAGCATCGCCGTGTACTAGCCTCAGTACTGATGCTCCTCTTTTTCCTTTACCCTTTGTCGGCACCCCTTTTGTTTTAGCAGGTTTGAGATCGACGTCGTTAGCTGGGTTACCCTTCCGGCTTGGCCTGGACAGGGTTATGGACGCCATTGGTTATTCTTCAGGGCTCTTAGCCCCATTTGCAGCTTGTCTGTAGTCGGACGCTCTATCGTTTTCAAGGTGATTTGGATCTTTGTATAGTATATCTGTATTCTTGACTCATGGAGTCGTTTTTGTATATATATGTTCTGTGGGTTCCATCGTGGACTAATGTGTAATGTTATTACTTCGTTTTCCACCCGCACGCAAGTGCCTGGTGGGCGTCTTTGAATCGTTTCTATGCGGGTTTGGCGGGGATCGCTAAAACTTGCATAGGGCCGATTCGAGGGTGTTACACACATACACAACATAGATGGACCCAATGGTTCAAGTTTATTAAGTGCAAAAAAGTAAAGTGTGTCATCAAGTTCATGAGAGCTTTAATCACTAATTTTCACATAACAAGTTTAATCTGGAAGGTAGATAAAGACATGAATATAGTTGGAATAGTGTAAACCACTAAGCATAGGAATTTATAGTGGACTCTATGGAATAACTTGGCTTTTTTTGGGGATTGGATGCATGAGTGGAACTCATACTTGGTACAAGTGGAGGCTAGGAAAAGACTGGGAGCGACCAACTAAAAGAGCACTAATGACCATAATCATGGAAAACGACAAAACATTATTAATTAAAGCATAAAGTGATATTACAAGTCAATAAACTAAATGATCATAGAGGCTAAGGTGACTTGCTCATAGTCTTAACATGGTGTAAGCATATGCCAAGTCAACCCAAATAAAGCATCAAAGGAGAAGACCACAATCTTATGCTTTTGTATGCTAAAACAACGCATGATTCTTTCAAGGCACATTATGCAATCTCAATTGTTTGGAACAAGTCATGCTACAGAAATAATTACTAAGCATAAAGTCAAAGCAATATCAAACATGACATGATAAAGTCTAGGCCATAGTCAAAACAAAACTCCTTTAATACCACTTATAAGCATGAACTTTCCTACTATTTTCCAATCACCAATCAACTTATTTGAAATATCATATGAATGCAGGGGTCCAACCAATTTATTTAAGCAAACTAAACAAATGAAAACTAAAAGCAAATACGAAGATCTTCCAAGAACAACACAATTGTGCATGAAACAATAAAAATGAAATGTTTTGAAAGAAAACCTGAGATTTTTATTGATGAAGAAGGGGATGCCCCAATGCATCCCCAAGCTTTGACGCTTGTACTTCTTGAATATTTCTTGGGGTGACACGGGTGGCATCCCCAAGGTTGAGCTTTTGTCCACACTTCATCTTATCACATTATTCTTCCCCTACACTTGAAAATTTCCTTCATACAAAACTTCACACAATCCTCATTAGCAGCATTAGTGTATTCAAGATAATAGGTCCTTTGGTTCAGTTTCAACACATGTAAAACTTTCATTAAAACACAAGCTACTGTAGCCATTCCTTCTAAAATCTCAAGTGATCAAAGATAATTCAAAGAGAAAGAGATTAAGAGGCAAATGCAAATAATAGCAGAAATCTGTCAAAACAGACCAGCAGGTAAAAACCAATTATTTCGAAGACCTTCTCTTGATCAAATCTTAAAGTGTTGAACTAACAAAAGTTAGATAAAAACCTGGGGCAGAAGCACAAAATATTACAGCTCAATCTGACGTTCAGAGATATTTCATGATTTTTTACAGCGAAGCACAAAAATCTGTTTTGGGACAACAATTTTCCCAAATCTTACTTCTCTCTCATTAGAGGTTATTCTTGGTACAAAAACCACACAAAAAGGATAAGGAGAGGTTATTACACAAGACTCAAAGAAAGAAAAACTTACTGAATAAAATTTTGGGTTATCTCCCAATAAGTGCTTTTCTTTAACGCCTTTGAGCTAGGCATAAGAAGCAAGATTCAAGTATTTCCAAATGAAGATATAGCAAAACATAAATGCATAGGACACATTCAAAGTTCATAAGGGTGTCTAGATACAAATAATTTAAGAACAAGCAATATCACAGTTATGAATCAATCAACATTTTTTGGGACAATGCACATTAAACTAAGAATGATCACTATGCTCTCTCAATTGGTGCATAAAGATAGAAGATGGAGACTCAACATAAAAAGTAAAAAGAAAGGCCCTTCATAAAAGGGAAGCAGGAATTTCAAGTTTTATAAAGAGCTTCCAAAAGTTATGGTACTTACTAGCTTTGAGCTCTCATTGCCCCAATCATAAGCATCTTTTTTTAGGTGATTAAGGTTAAAGTGAACAAATATGAGGATATGCTTGCAAGTTATAAACCAATAATCTCATGCCCTTGCCTACAAAGCCCGAACCTCATGCTACTCAACCTTAGTCACGAGTAAGTTCTTGTCAATGTAAGTACATGTGTATCATGGCGAACCGCCAACGGGGTACCCCTTGCCCCATGATACATGAGCTATCCCATATCAAAATGACAAGGCAATCATACAATGAGCATCGCAGCGATCTTTTTATTTGCTATTTGCATAGGTTTTTATTGAGGATGCTTCATAGAATGCTCACTATAGTTACGCTGCAAGTTTCCACCATGATTAGGCATGGCTTAGGCTAGCCGCCCAGGCGTTTCTCAAACACACATACAAACTTCATGAGCTTACAAGCTCCCCTTTTATTTCACACCAACGGGATCCATAAACAAAAGAATATGATATCAACTGAATAAATAGTGTAATGTCAAAAGCGTTCCCTGATTTCTACGCACTTCTATTCTTGTAGACAGTTGTTGGGCCTCCAAGTGCAGAGGTTTGTAGAATAGCAGCAAGTTTTCCCTTAAGTGGATCACCCAAGGTTTATCGAACTCAAGGAGGAAGTGGTCAAAGGTATCCCCTCTCAAGAAACCCTGCAATCAAGATACAAGAAGTCTCTTGTGTCCCCAACACACCCAATACACTTGTCAGGTGTATAGGTGCACTAGTTCGGCGAAGAGATAGTGAAATACAGGTGGTATGGATAATTATAAGTGGTAACGATGCTAGAAAGTAACTTGATGGCGTGGAAAAGGCTAAAGGAAAACTGAAATAAAGATGGAATCAAGCAAACATGTAACAGATCTGATAGCAAACGGTGTTTCAATGCTTAGAAACAAGGCCTAGGGATCATACTTTCACTAGTGAACATTGTCATATAAATATATTCTCTTAAGTACTAGATGGTTCCAACAAACACCACACTATCACCTTGAGTACTAGATGGTTCCAACAAACACCACAATTTCATAAAGACATCCAACTCCAAATATAACTCATAACAAGTATTTGTAATCTCTAGCCTAAGTGCCACCATGGTGTGCACGCTGTCACTTTCACACACATGGGGAGAGCTGAGATCTATTAAAGCACTTGAGTAGCAAGGTAGATCTATAGATTACAAGCTCATGATCTCAATAAGATCATGCATAGAGAGAGAGATGAACACATAGCTACCGGTAGAACCCTTAGCCTCGAGAGAGAACTACTCCCTCCTCATCATGGGAATCAGCAATGGTGATGGAGATGGCGGTGGAGATTGATGGAGATGGCTCCGGGGGAACTTCCCCGTCCTGGCAGGGTGCCGGAACAGAGACTTTCTGTCCCCCGAATATCCCCTTCGGTGGCGGCGGCGCTACAGAACTTTTCGTGGCTGGAGGCTTGACTATTTAGGGTTTATGCATCGGGATGCTTCTTATAGGCGAAGAGGCAAGGTCGGTGGAGTGCCAGGGGGCCCACACCACCTGGTGGCGCGGCCAGGGCTAGCCCGCGCCACCATATGGTGTGTCCAGGCCCTGGCCCTCCTTCGTCTCTGCTTCGGGCTCCGTGAGTCTTCCGGTAAAATAGGAATTTTGGCTTTTGTCCCGTCCAATTCCAAGAATATTGATTTTCTGACTTTCTTGGAACCAAAAATAGGCAAATGACACTGTGGCTCTTGTTAATAGGTTAGTCCAAGAAATCATATGAAAAGTACTCCAAAGTGTGGACAAAACACAAGAAAGTAGATAAAACCAAGCATGGAACATCAAAAATTATAGATACATTTGCAATGTATCAACATCCCAAAGCTTAACTCCTGCTCGTCCTCGAGTAGGTAAGTGATAAAAAGAAAGAATATTTTTTGAGGTGACATGCACCATCAAAGACTTGATCAGAGTATTTGTAAAACATTCAAAGCTGGGATCATAGTACTTCAATCATATCATGAAATACAAATTTCTAGCAATAAGCAAAGAAACTATGTTGCAACATGAAAAGGCACAAACAAAAGATTCATGAATAACAATGCTTTGCAAGACGTTTGTTTGTTTCACGTAAAGAAAACATAGCATAGTGGCATTCATGTTGTCCCTCATAGAGTAGCAAACATAAATGCATAGGACACCTTCAAAGTTTATAAGAGTGACTAGATACAAATAGTTTAAAACAAGCAATATCAAGTCATGCATCAATCAACTAGTGTTGGGACAATGCACATAGAACTAAGAATGGCCACTATGCTCTCAAAGTAGGTGCATAAAGTTAGAAGGTGGAGATTCAATATATATGGTGGAAGAAAGGCCTTCATAAAAGGAAGTAGAGATTCAAGCCTCATAAAGAGCTTACAAAAATTATGGTACTTATAGCTTTCAGCTCTCATTGCCCCTATAATAAGCATCTTTAAGGTGATTAAGGTTAAAGTGACACAACTAAGAGGATATGCTTGACAAGTTATAAACTGAAATCTCATGCCCCTTACTTACGAAGACCGCACCTCATGCTACTCAACTTCAGTCACGAGTAAGCTCTTGTCAATGTAAGTACATGTGTATCATTAAGAACCGCCAACGGGGTACCCCTTGCACATGATACAGGAGCTATCCCATAATCAAAATGACAAGGCAAGCAGACAATAAGCATCTCAGCAAACTTTTTATTTGCTATTTGCATAGGTTTTTATTGAGGATGCTTCATAGAGTGCTCATTATGGTAATGCTGCAAGTTTCCACCATGATTAGGCATGGCTTAGGCTAGCGGCCCAGGTGTTTCTCTAACACACATACAAACTCCATGATCTTACAATTTCCACCTTTATTTCACACCGCCGGGATCCATCAGCAAAAGAACATGATATCAACGGGGTACAAAGTACAAGTGCAATGTTGAAAGCGTTCCCCATGAAACATGGTTCTGCTAATTTCAACTTATAAAGCGCGAGCATATACGCAACAAAGAAGGACCCAATGGTTCAAGTTTATTAGATGCAAAAAGTAAAGTGTGCCATCAAGTTTGTGAGAGCTTTAATCACTAGTTTTCTCATAACAAGTTTAATTTGGAAGGTAAACAAAAGCATGAATATACTTGGAATAGCATATGCTAGTAGGTAGGTATGGTGGACTCTTTGGATAACTTGGTTTAAGGAGTTGGATGCATGAGTGGAACTCATACTTGGTTGTGGAGGCTAGCAAAAGACTGGGAGCGACAAACTAAGAGAGCAATAATGGCCATAATCATGCAGAGCGACAAAACATTATTGATCAAAGCATAAAGTGATACTACAAGTTGAAAACTAAAGGATCATAAAGGCTATGGTGACTTGAGATAGTCATAACATGGTGTGAGCATGCGCCAAGTCAACCCAAATAAAGCCTCAAAGGAGAATACCACTATACTATGCTTTAATATGCTAAAACAACACATGATTCATCCAAGGCACATTAAGCAATCTCAATTGTTTATAACAAGTCATGCTACAGCAAAGAATACTAAGCATAAACCAAAACAATATCAAGCATGGCATGACAGAGCATAGGCCATAGTAAAAAACAAGCTCTTTTTACCACATAAGTGTGAACTTTCCTACTCTTTTCCAATCCAAACCAAACTATTTGAAACAACTCACAAATATGATAATAAATAAAGATCAGTGAGCTTGTCTCACAAATCCACAAAGAAGAACTAAAAAGTTCTAAGCTGAAAGCACGAGAAAACTAAGGCTAAACACGGTGCTAGCAAAAGAGAACACTCACAGAACAATAAGAATAAAAGCTAGAGTGTTCTAGGCAATGAAAACGGAGCGTGTCTCTCTCCAAAAGAAGTGTGTTGGGATCCAACCAAAATTTTCAAGAAAACTAAGCAAACCAAGCAAACGAAAAACCAAAACGAAAACGAAAAAGAAGATGCTCCAAGAACAACACAACTGTGCATGAAACAATAAAAATAAAGCGTTTGGAAGAAACCTGGGATTTTTATTGATGAAGAAGGGGATGCCTTGGGCATCCCCAAGCTTTGAAACTTGTACTTCTTGGATATTTCTTGGGGTAACACGCGTGGCATCCCCAAGCTTGAGCTTTAATCCATCCTTCATCTCATTACTCATTCCTTCCATACACCTGAAAATTTTCCATCATACAAAACTTCACACAATCTTTATTAGCAACATTAGTGCACTCAAGATCAAAGGTCTTAAGGTTCAGTTCTAACACCAAATAAACTTCCATTAGAACACTAGCTACTGTAGCACTTCCCTCAAAAAGGTCAATTCCCCAAAAGAACTCAAGAAAGAACCAACAAGAAGCAAATGCAGAAAATGGCAGAAATCTGTCAAAACATACCAGCAGGTAAAGACGAATTTTTTCGAAGATCTTATGTTGCTCAAATCAAAATGTTTTAAACTAACGAAAGTTATATAACAACCTGGGGCAGAAACAAAAAAATTACAGCTCAATCGGACATACAGAGATCTCTCACGAATTTTTACGGTGAAGCACAGAAATCTATTTCAGGACAACAACTTTCCCAATCATTACTTCTCTCTCATTAGAGGTTACTCTTGGCACAAAAAGCAAATAAAAAGGATAAGGAGCGGTTATTACAGAGGTAATAACTTCCAAGGTAGATCTATTAAAGCACTTGAGTAGCATAGAGAGAGAGATGAACACATAGCTACCGGTAGAACCCTTAGCCTCGAGAGAGAACTACTCCCTCCTCATCATGGGAATCAGCAATGGTGATGGAGATGGCGGTGGAGATCAATGGAGATGGCTCCGGGGGCACTTCCCCGTCCCGGCAGGGTGCCAGAACAGAGACTTTATGTCCCTCGAATCTCCCCTTCGGTGGCGGCGGCGCTACGGAACTTTTCGTGGCTGGAGGCTTGACTATTTAGGGTTTATGCATCAGGAGGCTTCTTATAGGCGAAGAGGCAAGGTCGGTGGAGTGCCAGGGGGCCCACACCACCTGGTGGCGTGGTCAGGGCTAGCCCACGCCACCATATGGTGTGGCCAGGCCCTGGCCCTCCTCCATCTCTGCTTCGGGCTCCGTGAGTCTTCCGGTAAAATAGGAACTTTGGCTTCTGTCCTGTCCAATTTCGAGACTATTGATTTTCTGACTTTCCTGGAACCAAAAACAGCAGAAAACAGGCAAATGGCACTGTGGCTCTTGTTAATAGGTTAGTCCAAGAAATCATATGAAAATTACTCCAAAGTGTGGACAAAACACAAGAAAGTAGATAAAACCAAGCATGGAACATAAAAAATTATAGATACATTTGCAATGTATCATTCCCCATGACAGCATGGTTGTGCTAATTCTCAACTTATAAAGTGCAAGCACATACGCAACATAGATGGACCCAATGGTCAAGTTTATTAAGTGCAAAAAAGTAAAGTGAGCCATCAAATTCGTGAGAGCTTTAATCACTAATTTTCACATAACAAGTTTAATCTGGAAGGTAGATAAAGACATGAATATAGTCTGAATAGTGTAAACCACTAAGCATAGGAATTTATAGTGGACTCTATGGAATAACTTGGCTTTTTTTGGGGATTGGATGCATGAGTGGAACTCATACTTGGTACAAGTGGAGGCTAGCAAAAGACTGGGAGCGACCAACTAAAAGAGCACTAATGACCATAATCATGGAAAACGACAAAAAATTATTAATTAAAGCATAAAGTGATATTACAAGTCAATAAACTAAATGATCATAGAGGCTAAGGTGACTTGTTCATAGTCTTAACATGGTGTAAGCATATGCCAAGTCAACCCAAATAAAGCATCAAAGGAGAAGACCACAATCTTATGCTTTTGTATGCTAAAACAACGCATGATTCTTTCAAGGCACATTATGCAATCTCAATTGTTTGGAACAAGTCATGCTACAGAAATAATTACTAAGCATAAAGTCAAAGCAATATCAAACATGACATGATAAAGTCTAGGCCATAGTCAAAACAAAACTCCTTTAATACCACTTATAAGCATGAACTTTCCTACTATTTTCCAATCACCAATCAACTTATTTGAAATATCATATGAATGCAGGGGTCCAACCAATTTATTTAAGCAAACTAAACAAATGAAAACTAAAAGCAAATACGAAGATCTTCCAAGAACAACACAATTGTGCATGAAACAATAAAAATGAAATGTTTTGAAAGAAAACCTGAGATTTTTATTGATGAAGAAGGGGATGCCCCAATGCATCCCCAAGCTTTGACGCTTGTACTTCTTGAATATTTCTTGGGGTGACACGGGTGGCATCCCCAAGGTTGAGCTTTTGTCCACACTTCATCTTATCACATTATTCTTCCCCTACACTTGAAAATTTCCTTCATACAAAACTTCACACAATCCTCATTAGCAGCATTAGTGTATTCAAGATAATAGGTCCTTTGGTTCAGTTTCAACACATGTAAAACTTTCATTAAAACACAAGCTACTATAGCCATTCCTTCTAAAATCTCAAGTGATCAAAGATAATTCAAAGAGAAAGAGATTAAGAGGCAAATGCAAATAATAGCAGAAATCTATCAAAACAGACCAGCAGGTAAAAACCAATTATTTCGAAGACCTTCTCTTGATCAAATCTTAAAGTGTTGAACTAACAAAAGTTAGATAAAAACCTGGGGCAGAAGCACAAAATATTACAGCTCAATCTGACGTTCAGAGATATTTCATGATTTTTTACAGCGAAGCACAAAAATCTGTTTTGGGACAACAATTTTCCCAAATCTTACTTCTCTCTCATTAGAGGTTATTCTTGGTACAAAAACCACACAAAAAGGATAAGGAGAGGTTATTACACAAGACTCAAAAAAAGAAAAACTTACTGAATAAAATTTTGGGTTATCTCCCAATAAGTGCTTTTCTTTAACGCCTTTGAGCTAGGCATAAGAAGCAAGATTCAAGTATTTCCAAATGAAGAAGCATTAAGACCAAATTTTGTTTTAATAGCAGAGGCAAAAGGTGTCTTCTTTCTCTTCCTAGGGAAGTATTCTATACTTTTCTTAAGTGGGAGTTGATATTTAATGGTGCCTTCCTTCATATCAATAATAGCACCAACTGTGCTAAGAAAAGGTCTTCCCAAGGTAATAGGACAAGAAGCATTACATTCAACATCCAAAACATAGAAATAAACGGGGACATAGGTATTGTTAACCATAATAAGAACATCATTAATACTCCCCATGAGTTTCTTTTTAGCATTATCATGAAGTTGGACATTTAAATAACAATCTTCCAATGGTGGCAAATCAAGCATTTCATAAATCCTTCTAGGCATAATAGAGATACTAGTATCAAGATCACATAAAGCTTTGAGATCAAAATCATTCACTATCATATTGATGATGGATTCCCAACCATCTTCTAATTTCCTAAGAATAGAAGCTTTATGTTTCAGCTTTTCTTCTTTAATTTTTATGAGAGCATCTGCAATATGTTTTGTAAAGGCCATATTCATAGCACTAGCATTAGGACTTCTAGCAAGATTTTGTAGGAACTTAATTACTTTAGAAATATTGAAACTATCAAGATCAAAATCAAAATTACCATCCAAGCAAGTAGAACTATTTCCCATATTTTGAAGAATTTTAGCATTTTTATTGGGGAAGGTTCCATTGGTTTTAGGCTTTGTTGCAGAAGGAATGGGAACTTCATGTGGTTTGCTAGCATCAACATTGGTGGTGGTAATAGTGCATATTCTATTATTTCTAGCAATTTCATCTTCTATTTCCCACTTAGCATGCAGTTTAGCTAAAAGTCTAATATTTTCATCCATTCTAACTTGTATGGCATTGGTAGCAGCAAAGGGGGTTTCCATAGTTTCAGGTTTAGCAGCCATTTTATTAATCAAAGAGGATTATGCTTCAGACAAAGATGATATTTTTTTAGCATTTGAAAGTTTGGATTGTAAACCAGAAATTTCCCTATTTAAACTCTCAAGTTGACGACTAATATTTTTCAAAATAGTAGATTATTCCTCCATAGTTCTAGTAAATAATTTATTCTGCTCATATTGCATTTGCATAAAGCTTTTAGTGGCTCTTTCAACTTCTAAAACTCTTTCTGCACTAGGCATTCTGGAGTTACCATGATAACTACTGAGATTATTAGGAGGATAGGACCTATAATTATTACCATAAGCATTATTTCCAAAGTTATTATTCCTAATGAAGTTCACATCAACTTGCTCCTGAGCAACCAAAGAGGCTAAGGGAACATGATTTGGATCAATATGAGCTTTTCCATTAACAAGCATAGACATAATAACATCAATTTTATCACTCAAGGAGGAGGTTTTTTCAACAGAATTTACCTTCTTACCTTGTGGAGCTCTCTCAGTGTGCCATTCAGAATAGTTAACCATCATATTATCAAGGAGCTTTGTTGCAGCACCCAAAGTAATGGTCATAAAGGTGCCTCCAGCAGCAGAATCCAGCAGATTTCTTGAAAAATAATTCAGTCCTGCATAAAAAGTCTGGATAATCATCCAAACATTCAGTCCATGAGTGGGGCAATTCTTAACCAAAGATATCATTCTTTCCCAAGCTTCAGCAACATGTTCATTATCAAATTGTTTAAATTTCATTATTTCACTTCTCATAGATATAATCTTAGCAGGGGGATAGTATTTCCCAATGAAAGCATGTTTGCATTTAATCCATGAATCAATACTATTTCTAGGTAGGGATAGCAACCATTCTTTAGCTTTTCCTCTCAGAGAGAAAGGAAACAATTTAATCTTAATAATATCTCCATCTATATCCCTATGTTTTTGCATCTCACAAAGTTCAACAGAGTTATTAAGGTGAGCAGCAACATCATCAGTACCAGCACCAGAGAATTGTTCTTTCATAACAAGATTGAGCAAAGCAGGTTTAATTTCAAAGAAAGCAACTTCAGGAACAGGTAGAGCAATAGGTGTGCACATGAAATCATTGTTGTTGGTGCTAGTGAAGTCACACAACTTAGTGTTTTCAGGAGTATTCATTTTTTAGATAAAAGAAAGCCAATAGAAATAGAAACTAAAATAGGAACTAATCTTTTTGTGTTTTTGATAAAGAAACAAGCAAACTAAGCAAAAATAAACTAAGCAAAGCAAAAAAACATAGTAAAGAGAATGGTTGTGAGGGACTCCCCTTGTGAAGCTATCCTTAACTCCCCGGCAATGGCGCCAGAAAAAGTGCTTGATGGCTCAAAACGTAGACCTCGTTGGGGACCCCAAGAGGAAGGTATGATTAGCACAACAGCAATTTTTCCCTCAGTTATGAAACCAAGGTTATCAAACTAGTAGGAGCAAGGAAACAACCCCAACGTTGTCTAGCAACTTGGAATCTGATACATTGCAAATGTATCTATAATTTTTTATGTTCCATGCTTGGTTTTATCTACTTTCTTGTGTTTGGTTCCAACTTTGGAGTACTTTTTATACACTTTCTTGGACTAACCTATTAACAAGTGCCACAGTGCCAGTTGCATGTTTTCTGCTGTTTTTGGTTCCAGGAAAGTCAGAAAATCAATATTCTCGGAATTGGATCGGACAAAAAGCCAAAGTCGATATTTTACCGGAAGACTCAAGGAGCCAAATGACGAGACGAAGAGGGGCTAGGGGCTGGCCACACCACCAGGTGGCGTGGGCCAGGCCAGGTCGCACCAAGGGGTGGTGTGGGCCCCTCCAGCACCCTCTCGGTCTCCCCTCTCGCCTATAAGAGCCTCCCGATGCGTAAACCCTAAATCATCAAGCCTCCAGCCACGAAAAGTTCCGCAGCGCCGTCGCCACTGAAGGGGAGATTCGGGGAACAAAAAGTCTCTATTCCGGCACGCTGCCGTGACGGGGAAGTGCCCCTGAGCCATCTCCATCGATCTCCACCACCATCTCCATCGTCGTTGCTGATTCCCATGATGATGAGGGAGTAGTTCTTCCTCGAGACTAAGGGTTCTACCGGTAGCTATGTGTTCATCTCTCTCTCTCTATGCATGATCATATTGCGATCATGAGCTTTGTAATCAAGTAGATCTACCTTGCTACTCAAGTTCTTTAATAGATCTCTGCTCTCCTCATGTGTGTGAAAGTGACAGCGTGCACACCATGGTGGCACTTAGGCTAGAGATTACAAATACTTGTTATGAGTTATATTGGGAGTTGGATGTCTTTATGAAATTGTGATGTTTGTTGGAACCATCTAGTACTCAAGGTGATAGTGTGGGGTTATCTAGATGGGAAAGGCTTACTTTGAGGTGTGCTGTTATAGCCCTACCATGGATTAGAGTGTCCAACCAGAGAGTAGTTAAGAGTAGTATCATAAAGAGAATATATTTATATGAGAGTGTTCACTAGTGAAAGTATGATCCCTAGGACTTGTTTCTAAGCATTAAAACACCGTTTGAAATTAGATATGTTATATGTTTGCTTGCTTCCATCTTTATTTCAGTTTGCCTTTAGTCTCTTCCAGGCCATCAAGCTATTTTCTAGCACCATTGTTTTATATCCATACCACTTGTATTTCACTATCTCTTCGCCAAACTAGTGCACCTATACACCTGACAAGTGTATTAGGTGTGTTGGGGACACAAGAGACTTCTTGTATCTTGATTGTAGGATTGCTTGAGAGGGAATACCCTTGACCACTTCCTCCCTGAGTTCGATAAACCTTCGGTGATCCACTTAAGGGAAAACTTGTTGTTGTTCTACAAACCTCTACACTTGGAGGCCCAACAACTGTCTACAAGAATAGAAGTGCGTAGACATCAGAATCCTGCATAACACGACCACAGAACTTTGTCCCCAACTTACAGTGAGGTTGTCAATCTCACCGGTTTGCTGAAAACAAAGGATTAAACGTATTGTGTGGAAGATAGTAATTACTTGCACAAAGTAAATAGTAAACAGTAATAGTAGATGGTATATCAATGGTAAAAGAATGGACTGGGGTCCATAGTTCACTAGAGGTCATTCTCCTTAAGATAAATAGCATGTTGGGTGAACAAATTACAGCGGGGCAATTGACAGATTTGAGAAAGCATACAATGCATATACTAGACATCTTGACTCCTATGAGATATGATTGGGCATTACAACATTATACATAGACCGTAATCCAACTACATCTATGACTAATAATCCACCTTCCGGTTATCATCCGAACCCCTTCTAGTATTAAGTTGCAAGAAACAGATAATTGCATTGAGCAAAGTGTGTAAAGTAAACAATATGATTGTCCCATAGACAAAGGATTGATGTTTTCTCCATAATAGCAACAACACATCTACAACCTTAGAGATTTCTGTCACTTCCCCAGATTACTAGAGGCATGAACCCACTATCGAGCATAAATACCCCCTCTTGGAGTTGCAAGCATCTACTTGGCCAAGATAGTCGCAAACAACAGAGAGAATGCAAGATCACAAATAACAAAGACATGATAGAATCAATAATCAATCTGAAATAGCATCTCAATATCCATCGGATCCCCACAAACACAACATGTAAGATTACAAATAGATGATCTAGATCATGAACGGAGCTCACAAGATCTAAATATGATAGCACAAAGGAGGAGAACCAACCATCTAGCTATTACATGGACCCGTAGTCCAAGGATGAACTACTCACGCATCACACCGGAGGCAGGCATGGTGATGAAGAAGGCCTCCAGGGTGATCTCTCCCCTCCGGCAGGGTGTCGGGAAGAGCTTCAGATCCCTCCCGATCTAGGGACGGAGATGACGTCGGCTACAGACTCTTTCGTGGAATTTTGATCGGGTACTTAGGGTTTTCATCCCGGGAGACTTTTATAGGCGAAGAGGCAAGGTCGGTGGGTGCCCGACGGGCCCACACCACCCCTGGCATGGCTTGGGCTGGCCCGCGCCACCAGGTGGTGTGGCCACCTCGTGGCCCCTCTCCGTCTTGTCTTCTGGCTCTGTGAGTCTTCTGGTAAAATATTGACTTTGGCTTTTGTCCGGTCCAATTCCGAGAAAATTTATTTACTAGCTTTTCTGAAACCAAAAATAGCAGAAAACAGGCAACTGGCACTGTGGCATCTTGTTAATAGGTTAGTCCCAGAAAATGTATAAAAATACCTCAAAGTATGAACAAAACATAAGAAAGTAGATATAAAACAAGCATGGAACATCAAAAATTATAGATACGTTTAAGACGTATCAGTCCTCTCCAATATTACGGAGAAATCCCCAAAGAAAATGAGAGATAGAGAAGAGAGAATGGGATGGTTTCCAAGGAGAGGGGGTGGCCCCTTATATAGTAGGAGGGGAGGGGCACCACCCAAGGGACAGGTGGTGTGGGACTAAACCCCCACAGCCGCCAGCCCTAGGTGGGCCCCACGTGGGGAGCCCACTAGGGCTAGGCCAACTAGCCCTCCTCCCTTTAGGCGCCTTGCCCTCTTGGGCCTCCCCTCCGGGTGAGACCCATTAGCAAAGGGCTACCTATAATATAAAATAAAAATATATATTTTAATATTAATTCAACTAATTAATATAAAATAAATATATTATTATATTTATCAGTTTGGAACTTCTTATGGACCCTCCCGATCAACATCGGGTGTTACACGTAAATATTCCGGTTTCTCTCTCTCATTTCTTGTGATGTGTTATATCAATCCCTATGCGCCCCCATCCTTAAGTGTGACACCCTTTGGTTCGAAAACACTCTGGACATGATCAAGACCTCTCTCGTATCAATGATCATCAACGGGACCTGGATTCCCATGATGACCCCCTGCGCTTCACGAATCTCATCGCATGAACCTTCAACGCCGCGTACTATTCCCTTTGCCACTTGATACCTAGTTCATCCGATATTTGATCTTTGGTATCTCCATACCTAGTTCGATCTCGTTGCCGATGAACTTGTTTACTCGTTCCCATGTCGTTGCATTCCGTGACCTAGTCACAAGCTTGCAAACTTCGTTAATGCAATGTCACCGAGATGGTCCACGTGTATCTCTCCGTTACTTGGATTGGCAAATCCTGATCTTGGGTAGTTCACTAGTGGTGGCTCTCCTTTAGATAGATAACATGTTGGGTGAACAAATTACAGCAGGACAACTGACAAACATCGAGAAAGCAACATGCATATACTAATCATCTTGACTCCTTTGAGATTCGATTGGGCATTACAACATTATACATAGACCGCCATCCAACTGCATCTATAACTAATAATCCACCTTCAGGTTATCATCCGAACCCCCTCCAGTATTAAGTTGCAAGCAATAGATAATTGCATTACGAATTGCGTGTAAAGTAAACAATACGATTGTTTTATGAACAACCTAGTAGCAACAACACATCTAGTACCTTAGAGATTTCTGTCACTTCCCCAGATTACTAGAGGCATGAACCCACTATCGAGCATAAATACTAACTCTTGGAGTTGCTAGCATCTACTTGGCCAAGATAGCTAATAACAACGGAAAGCATGCAAGATCACAAATAACAAAGACATGATAGAATCAATAATCAATCTGAAATACCATCTCAATATCCATCGGATCCCCGCAAACACAACATGTAGGAATTACAAATAGATGATCTTGTGTTGGAGATATGCCCAAGAGGCAATAATAAAAGTGGTTATTATTATATCTTTGTGTTTATGATGAATGTTTTCATCCCATGCTATAATTGTATTATTAGGAAACACTAATACTTGTGTGTTTTGTAAACATAAAAGAGTCCCTAGTAAGCCTCTTGTTGAACTAGCTTGTTGATTAATAGATGATCATGGTTTCCTGATCATGGACATTGGATGTCATTAATAACAAGGTTATATCATTAGTAGAATTATGTGATGGACACACACACCCATAGTAAGTGTAGCATAAGATCGAGTCATTAAGTTTGTATTGCTACAAGCTTTCAAATGCATAGTAACCTAATCCTTCGACCATGAGGTTATGTTAATCACCATCACCGGACGGGTACTTTGATGACATCAAACACCGCTTCGTAACTGGGTGGTTATAAAGGTGTCATTGGGTATTCTGAAAGTATGTGTTGAAACGCATGGACCAAGATTGGGATTTGTCCATCCATATGATGGATAGATATGCTCTGGGCCCTCTCGGTGGAATGTCATCTAGTTAGCTTGCAAGCATGTGACTAGGTCACAAGGGATGACATATCATGGAACGAGTAAAGAGTACTTATCAGTAACGAGGTAGAACTAGGTATGGAGATACCGACGATCAAACCTCGGATAAGTAGAGTATCGCGTGACAAAGGGAATTGGTTGAGTATGTAAATGGTTCTATCGATCATGAAGTCATCGTTGAGTATGTGGGAGCCGTTATGGATCTCCAGATCCCGTTGATGGTTATTGATCGGAGAGGTGTCTCCATCATGTCTGCATATTCATGAACCGTAGGGTGACACACTTAAGGTTCGATGTTATTTAGGTAGATATGGAATGTGCGTTGGAGACCGAATGTTGTTCGGAGTCTCGGATTGGATCTAGGACATCACGAGGAGATCCGGAATTGTCCGGAGAATAAGATTCATATAATGGAGATCATTTTCTAGGTTCGGAAATGTTCCAGAGTGTTTATATGGGGATTCTAGAGGGTTTCAGAATGTTCCGGAAGGTTCTAGAAAGTTCTGTGAAGTTTACTTGAAAACCAAGAAAAAGGGGAAACTTGGGGGGAAGGAAACTCCCCCCAAGCCCCCCCCCCCTTGTGCGCCGGCCCTAGAGGTGGCCCTAAGGGTGGGAACCCTAGGCGCCACCCCTGCCTCTATAAATAGAGGGGTGGAGGCGCCACCCCCTTGCCCCTCCACTCCTTGCCCTAGCCGCCTCTCTCCTCCTCCTTCGCTCTGCTCTGGCTTAGGCGAAGCCCTGCAGAATTCTCTACTCCACAACCACCACGCTGTCGTGCTGCTGGGATTCCGTGGAGAGATCTACTACCTCCGCTGCTCGCTGGAACGAGGAGAGGAAGGTCTGCATCAACTCCGCACGTGTGATCGATTGCAGAAGCGCTGCCGGAACGCGGCGCCGGAAGGCTCGTCCACTCGATCTTGAGATCGGCAAGTGATCGTCTACATCAACCAGGAGATCCGATCTCGCACAAGGCTTTCAGATCTACAAGGGTTAGTACAAATCTATCTCGTTGCACATGTCTAATAGATTAGATCTTGGCTTTTATCTAGATTAGATCTGGGTTTTGTTTGTTCTTGCGGTAGAATTTTTTTGTTTTCCATACTGCGAACCCATCAGTGGTATCAGAGCCAGGTTTATGCGTAGATCTGTTGCACGAGTAGAACACAATGGTTTTGTGGGCGTTGGTGCTCGTGCCGCCTTTTGCTTTGTGTACTTTGCATCTTGCGGTATGGTGGGATGAAGCGGCTCGGGCTAACCTTACATGTCATCGCACATGAGACTTGCTCCACGCTTGACGTGTAACTTGCTTTGCACAAGTGGCTTTGCGAGTGTCTGTCTCTCTCACCATAGTATAGATCCAATTTACACTTTTCACTCGATAGCACTTGTATCAACATTGTGGTTTAGTTTCGTAGGTAAGATCCGTTCTTATTCGAAAGCCCCAAACCACGTAAAACATGCAAAGAAAATTAGAGGCGTCTAACTTGTTTTTGCAGGGGTTTTGTGATGTGATATGGCCATCATGTGATTGTGATTATATTTGATGTATGCAATGATCCTTGTTGTAATATGGCAACCGGCAGGAGCCTAATGGTTGTCTTTAATTCTGTTAAGACCTGCGTGTCTATTCATCTTGTAATAGCTTTATTCCAAGTAGTTGTAATAGTTGCTAGTGATGATGGACAACCATGAAGCGGCGCCACTGACCTTGACGCAATGCTGGTGATGATGGAGATCACGTCCGTGCTTTGGAGATGGAGATCAAAGGCATAATAAGAAAGGGCCATATCATATCACACTAATTATGAATTGCCTGTGATGTTAATCCTTTATGCATCTTGTATTGCTTAGATCGCGACGGTAGCATTATAAGGTGATCCCTCTCACTAAATATCAAGTAATAAAGTGTTCGTCCTTAGTTGGCACCGTTGCTAAGACTCGTCGTTTCGAAGCATCTCGTGATGATCGGATGTGATAGATTCTACGTGTGCATACAACGGGTGCAAGCCATATTTGCACATGCGGAAACTAAGGTTAATCTTAACAAGCCTAGCATGTACAGACATGGTCTCGGAACACGGAATACCGAAAGGTAGAGCATGAGTCATATAAATGATATGATGAACATGAAGATTGTTCGCCGATCAAACTACATCTTCTCTCGTGAAGATCGGACTTGGTGTAGTGGATTTGGTTCATGTATTCACTAAGACAACGTGAGGGATGTTGTTTTGAGTGGGAGTTCACCTAGTTAATTTAAAGAATTTAGATTGAACTCAATTTATCATAAACTTAGTCTAATCTACTTGCAAATTTGTTGTAGATTATGGCGAACCTCTCCATCAATTTCAATGCGTTCCTAGAGAAAGAAAAGCTTAAGAACAATGGAAGCAACTTCACGGACTGGTTCCGTGGACTGAAGATTATCCTCAGGGATGGTCAGTTGACCCACCTGCAGACCTATGTGCTTGAAGCACCGCTAGGTGACCCACCTGCAGAAGATGCCACCGATGACGTAAAGAATGTTTACGCCACTCAGAAAAATCACTACTCCACAGTTCAGTGTGCCATCCTATACGGTTTAGAAACGGAGCTTCAGAAGCGCTTTGAGCACCACGACCCGTTTGATATCATCAAAGAGCTCAGGCTGATTTTTGAGACTCATGCGGCCGTGGAGAGCTATGAGGCCTCCGAAAAGTTCTTTAACTGAAAGATGGAAGAGGGTAGCTCCGTTAGTGAGCACGTGCTCACCATGTCTGGGCACGCAAACAAGCTCCAAAAGTTGGGGATAACGATTCCTAATGATTTAGGGATTCACCATGTCCTCCAATCACTGCCACCGAGTTATAAGATCTTTGTGATGAACTACAATATGCACTGCATGAACAAGACGTTGCCCGAACTATCGTCCATGCTGAAAACTGCTGAAGTGGAGATCAAGAAGGAGCACCAAGTGTTGATGGTCAATAAGACCACCAATTTCAAGAAGCAGGGCAAGCCTAAGAACAAGGGAAACTTCAACAAGGACGGCAAGAAAGCTGCCGCACCTACTAAGAAGCCCAAGGCTGGTCCTAAGCGTGAAACTGAATGCTTCTACTGCAAGGGTGCTGGTCACTGGAAGCGTAACTGCCCCAAGTACGTGGCGGATCTGAAGAACGGCAACATCAAGAAGAAAGGTATATTCGATATACATGTTATTGATGTATATCTTACTAGTAATCGTAGTAGTGCCTGGGTATTTGATACTGGTTCAGTTGCTCATATTTGTAACTCGAAACAGGAGCTGCGGAATAAGCGAAGACTGGCGAGAGACGAGGTGACGATGCGCGTTGGAAATGGCTCCAAGGTTGATGTGATCGCCGTCGGCACACTCCCTCTACATCTACCATCGGGATTAGTTTTAAATTTGAATAATTGTTATTTGGTGCCTGCGTTAAGCATAAACATTATATATGGATCTTGTTTATTGCGAGACGGTACTCTTTTAAGTCCGAGAATAAAGGTTGTTCGATTTATATGAGTAATATCTTTTATGGTAATACACCTGAGATGAATGGTTTATTCTTACTGAATCTCGGTAGTAGTGATACACATGTTCACAACATAGATTCTAAACAAATAAAATTGAATGATAATTCTACATACATGTGGCACTGTCGTCTTGGTCACATTGGAGTGAAGCGTATGAAGAAACTCTATTCTGATGGACTTCTTGAATCACTTGATTTTGAATCACTTGAAAGATGCGAAGCATGTCTAATGGGAAAAATGACTAAGACTCCATTCTCTGGAATAATGGAGCGAGCTACAGACTTATTGGAAATAATACATACCGATGTGTGCGGCCCAATGAGTGTAGCATCGCGTGGTGGATATCGTTATGTTCTCGCTTTCACGGATGACTTAAGTAGATATGGGTATGTCTACTTTATGAAACATAAGTCCGAAACTTTCGAGAAGTTTAAGGAATTTCAAAGTGAAGTGGAAAATCATCGTAACAAGAAGATTAAGTTTCTGCGTTCTGACCGCGGAGGTGAATATCTAAGTTATGAGTTTGGCATGCATTTAAATAAATGTGGAATACTTTCGCAATTGACACCGCCGGGAAACCACAGCATAATGGTGTGTCTGAACATCGTAATCGAACTCTCTTAGATATGGTTCGGTCTATGATGTCTTTTACAGATTTACCACTACTGTTTTGGGGCTATGCATTAGAGACAGCCGCATTCACTTTAAATAGGGCACCATCTAAATCCGTTGAAATGACACCGTATGAATTGTGGTTTGGAAAGAAACCTAAGTTGACGTTCCTTAAAGTTTGGGGGTTGCGAAGCGTATGTAAAGAAGTTACAACCTGATAAGCTTGAACCCAAAGCGGAGATATGCGTCTTCATAGGATACCCTAAAGAAACAATTGGGTATACCTTCTATCATAGATCCGAAGGCAAAGTTTTCGTTGCCAAGAATGGATCCTTTCTTGAGAAGGAGTTTCTCTCGAAGGAAGTGACTGGAAGGAAAGTAGAACTCAACGAGGTTATTGAACCTTCTCTCGGATTTGAGAGTAGCGCAGCACCGGAAGATATTTTTGTGCCGCCTGCACCAATTGGAGAGGAAGCTAATGATGGTGATCATAAAACTTCAAACGAAGTTGCTGCTGAACCTCGTAGGTCAACGAGGGTTCGTACCACTCCTGATTGGTATGACCCTGCCTTGAACGTCATGTTGGTGGACAACATTGATGACCCTGCGACGTATGAAGAAGCTATGGTGAGCCCAGATTCTGACAAATGGCTAGAAGCCATGAAATCCGAAATGGGATCCATGTACGAAAACCAAGTATGGACTTCGGTGGACTTACCGGATGGCCATAAAGCTGTCGAGAACAAATGGATTTTCAAAAGAAAAACAGATGCTGATGGTAATGTTACCGTCTATAAAGCTTGACTTGTCGCGAAAGGGTTCCAACAAATTCAAGGAGTTGACTATGATGAGACATTCTCACCAGTAGCGAAGCTAAAGTCTGTGAGGATTTTGTTAGCAATTACTGCATATTTCAATTATGAGATTTGGAAGATGGATGTCAAAACGGCGTTCCTTAATGGAGACATTGAGGAAGAGTTGTATATGGTACAACCCAAGGGTTTTGTCGATCCTAAAGATGCTAACAAGGTATGCAAACTTCAGTGCTTCATTTATGGACTGAAGCAAGCATCCCGGAGTTGGAATCAATGTTTTGATAAAGTAATCAAAAAATTTGGATTTATACAAACTTATGGAGAAGCTTGTATTTACAAGAAAGTGAGTGGGAGCTCTATAGCATTCCTAGTACTGTATGTAGATCACATATTGTTGATTGGGAATGACATAGAACTTCTTAATAGTGTCAAAGCCTATTTGAATAATAGTTTTTCAATGAAGGATCTTGGCGAAGCGGCATATATTCTAGGCATCAAGATTTATAGAGATAGATCAAGACGCCTAATAGCGCTTTCACAAAGTACATACTTGGACAAAGTTCTAAAGAAGTTTAGAATGGAAGAGAGCAAGAAAGGGTTCGTGTCCATGTTGCCAGGTAAGACCTTGAGTAAGACTGAAAGTCCAGCTACGGCGGAAGATAGAGAGAAACTGAGTAACATTCCCTATGCCTCGGCCATAGGTTCTATCATGTATGCCATGCTGTGTACGAGACTGGATATAGCACATGCTGTTAGTTTGACTAGTAGATATCAAAGTGATCCTAAAATGGAGCACTGGACAACGGTCAAGAATATCCTAAAGTACCTAAATAGGACTAAGGATATGGTTCTTTCTTATGGAGGTGATGAACAGCTTGTTGTAAACAGTTACACTGATGCTAGTTGGAACACCGATCCAGATGACTCGAAGTCACAGTCTGGATACGTATTTATTTTGAATGGTGCTGCAGTGAGCTGGAGGAGTGCCAAGCAAAGCGTTGTGGCGAAATCTTCAACTGAATCGGAATACATAGCTGCTTCAGAGGTTGCACAAGAAGCCATATGGATGAAGGAGTTCATTACTGAACTTGGCGTGGTTCCTAGTGCGTTGGACCCGATGGGCATCTACTGTGACAACACAGGTGCCATAGCTAATGCACATGAGCCAAGGTCACATAGCAAGATGAAGCACATCAAGCTACGTTTCCATGCTATTCGCGAGTATGTCCAAGATGGTGACATAAAGATTTGCAAAGTACACACTGATCTGAATGTGGTAGATCCGTCGACTAAACCTCTCCCTAGAGCAAAGCATGACCAACACCAGAACGCCATGGGTGTTACGTATATTACCATGTAATCTAGATTATTGAATCTAGTGCAAGTGGGAGACTGTTGGAGATATGCCCAAGAGGCAATAATAAAAGTGGTTAGTATTATATCTTTGTGTTTATGATGAATGTTTACATCCCATGCTATAATTGTATTATTAGGAAACACTAATACTTGTGTGTTTTGTAAACATAAAAGAGTCCCTAGTAAGCCTCTTGTTGAACTAGCTTGTTGATTAATAGATGATCATGGTTTCCTGATCATGGACATTGGATGTCATTAATAACAAGGTTATATCATTAGGAGAATGATGTGATGGACACACACACCCATAGTAAGTGTAGCATAAGATCAGGTCATTAAGTTCATATTGCTACAAGCTTTCAAATGCATAGTAACCTAATCCTTCGACCATGAGGTTATGTTAATCACCATCACCGGACGGGTACTTTGATGACATCAAACACCGCTTCGTAACTGGGTGGTTATAAAGGTGTCATTGGGTATTCTGAAAGTATGTGTTGAAGCGCATGGACCAAGATTGGGATTTGTCCATCCTTATGACGGATATATATGCTCTGGGCCCTCTCGGTGGAATGTCATCTAGTTAGCTTGCAAGCATGTGACTAGGTCACAAGGGATGGCATATCATGGAACGAGTAAAGAGTACTTATCAGTAACGAGGTAGAGCTAGGTATAGATATTACCGACGATCAAACCTCGGATAAGTAGAGTATCGCGTGACAAAGGGAATTGGTTTCATATGTAAATGGTTCTATCGATCACGAAGTCATCGTTGAGTATGTGGGAGCCGTTATGGATCTCCAGATCCCGCTGATGGTTATTGATCGGAGAGGTGTCTCCATCATGTCTGCATATTCATGAACCGTAGGGTGACACACTTAAGGTTCGATGTTGTTTAGGTAGATATGGAATGTGCGTTGGAGACCGAATGTTGTTCGGAGTCTCGGATTGGATCTAGGACATCACGAGGAGATCCGGAATTGTCCGGAGAATAAGATTCATATAATGGAGATCATTTTCTAGGTTCGGAAATGTTTCGGAGTGTTTATATGGGGATTCTAGAGGGTTTCGGAATGTTTCGAAAGGTTCTAGAAAGTTCTGTGAAGTTTAATTGAAAACCAAGAAAGGAAAAGGGGAAACTTGGGGGGAAGGAAACTCCCTCCCAAGCCCCCCTGTGCGTCGGCCCTAGAGGTGGCCCTAGGGGTGGGAACCCTAGGCGCCACCCCTCCCTCTATAAATAGAGGGGTGGAGGCGCTACCCCCTTGCCCCTCCACTCCTTGCCCTAGCTGCCTCTCTCCTCCTCCTTCGCTCTGCTCTGGCTTAGGCGAAGCCCTGCAGAATTCTCTACTCCACCACCACCACGCCGTCGTGCTGCTGGGATTCCGTGGAGAGATCTACTACCTCCGCTGCTCGCTGGAACGAGGAGAGGAAGGTCTGCATCGACTCCGCACGTGTGACCGATTGCGGAAGCGCTACCGGAACGCGGTGCCGGAAGGCTCGTCCACTCGATCTTGAGATCGGCAAGTGATCGTCTACATCAACCATGAGATCCGATCTCGCACAAGGCTTTCGGATCTACAAGGGTTAGTACATATCTATCTCGTTGCACATGTCTAATAGATTAGATCTTGGCTTTTATCTAGATTAGATCTGGGTTTTGTTCGTTCTTGCGGTAGAATTTTTTTGTTTTCCATGCTGCGAACCCATCATCTTGATCATGAACGGAGCTCACAAGATTTAAACATGATAGCACAAAGGAGGAGAACCAGCCATCTAGCTACTACATGGACCCGTAGTCCAGAGATGAACTACTCACGCATCACACCGAAGGCTTGCATGAAGATGAAGAAGAAGGCCTCCAGGGTGAATTCCCTTCTCCGGTAGGGTGCCGGAAAGAGCTTCAGATCCCTCCCGATCTAGGGATGGATATGCCAACGGCTACAATCTCTTTCGTGGAATTTTGATCGGGTGCTTAGGGTTTCTGTATTGGAGGCAATATATAGGCGAAAGGAGAGGCCGAGGGGTGCCTGGGCTGGCCACACCACCTCCTGGCGCGGGCCAAGCTTGGCCGCGCAGCCAGGTGGTGTGGCCGCCCTATGGCCCATCTCCGTCTCGTATTCTGGCTCCGGGTGTCCCTCAGTGAAAAACCGACTTTGGCTTTTGTCCCGTCCAATTCTGAGAATATTCATTTTCTGACTTTCCTGGAACCAAAAACAGTAGAAAACAGGCAGCTGGCACTGTGGCTCTTGTTAATATGTTAGTCCAAGAAATCATATGAAAAGTACTCCATAGTGTGGACAAAACATAAGAAAGTAGATAAAACCAAGCATGGAACGTCAAAAATTATGGATACGTTAGCAACGTATCAACATCCGCAAGCTTAACTCCTGCTCATCCTCGAGTAGGTAAATGATAAAAAGAAAGAATAATTTTTTAGGTGACATGCACCATCATAAACTTGATCAAAGTATTTGTAAAACATTGATAGCTGGGATCATAGTACTTCAATCATAACATGAAAGACAAAGTTCTAACAATAAGACAAAGCAACTATGTTGCAACATGAAAATGCACAAACAAAAGATTCATGAATAACAATGCTTTGCAAGACGTTTGTTTGTTTCACATAAAAAAAACATAGCATAGTGGCATTCAGCTTGTCCCTCATAGAGTAGCAAACATAAATGCATAGGACACCTTCAAAGTTCATAAAAGTGACTAGATACAAATAGTTTAAAACAAGCAGTATCAAAGCTATGCATCAATCAACAAGTCTTGGGACAATGCACATAGAACTAAGAATGGCCACTATGCTCTCAAAGTAGGTGCATAAAGATAGAAGGTGGAGACTCAACATAAAAGTAAAAGAAAGGCCTTCATAGAAGGAAGTAGGGATTCAAGTCTCATAAAGAGCTTCCAAAAATTATGGTACTTATTAGTCTTCAGCTCTCATTGCCCCTATCATAAGCATCTTGAAGGTGATTAAGGTTAAAGTTACATAACTAAGAGGATATCCTTGACAAGTTATAAACCGAAATCTCATGCCCCTTACTTACAAAGACCGAATCTCATGCTACTCAACTTTTAGTCACAAGTAAGCTCTTGTCATTGTAAGTACATATGTATCATAAAGATCCGCCAACGGGGTACCCCTTGCACATGATACAGGAGCTATCCCATAATCAAAATGATAAGGCAAGCAGACAATGAGCATCTCAGTGATCTTTTTATTTGCTATTTGCATAGGTTTTTATTGAGGATGCTTCATAGAGTGCTCATTATGGTGATACTGCAAGTTTCCACCATGATTAGGCATGGCTTAGGCTAGCGGCCCAGGCGTTTCTCTAACACACATACAAACTCCATGATCTTACAAGTTCCACTTTTATTTCACACCATCGGGATTCATAAGCAAAAGAACATGATATCAACGGGGTACAAAATACACGTGCAATGTTGAAAGCGTTCACCATGATACATGGTTCTGCTAACTTCAACTTATAAAGCGCAAGCATATACACAACAAATATGGACGCAATGGTTCATGTTTATTAAATGCAAGAAAGTAAAGTGTGCCATCAAGTTTGTGAGAGCTTTAATCACTAGTTTTCTCATAACAAGTTTAATTTAGAAGGTAGACAAAAACATGAATATACTTGGAAGAGCAATTGCTAATAGGTAGGTATGGTGGAATCTTTAGAATAACTTGGTTAAAGGAGTTGGATGCATGAGTGGAACTCATACTTGGTTACAGAGGCTAGCAAAAGACTAGGAGCGACAAACCAAGAGAGCAATAATAGCCATAATCATGCAGAGCGACAAAACATCATTGATCAAAGCATAAAGTGATACTACAAGTTGAAAACAAAAGGATCATAAAGGCTTATGGTGACTTAGGATAGTCATAACATGGTGTGAGCATGCGCCAAGTCAACCCAAATAAATCAACAAGGGAGAATACCACAATACTATGCTTTAATATGCTAAAACAACGCATGATTCTTCCAAGGCACATTAAGAAATCTCAATTGTTTATAACAAGTAATGCTACAACAAATAATACTAAGCATAAATCCAAAACAATATCAAGCATGCCAGGACAAAGCATAGGCCACAGTCAAAAACAAGCTCTCTTTACCACTTAAGCATGAACTTTCCTACTCTTTTCCAATCCAAACCAAACTATTTGAAAACCAATGCATGAAAGAGGGGGTCCAACCAATTTATTCAGCAAACTAAGCAAACAAAACAAACAAAAAACCAAAACAAAAGCGAAAAATAAGACGCTCCAAGAACAACACAACTATGCATGAAATAATAAAAATGAAGCGTTTGGAAGAAACCTGAGATTTTTATTGATGAAGAAGGGGATGCCTTGGGCATCCCCAAGCTTTGATGCTTGTACTTCTTAGATATTTCTTGGGGTGACATGCGTGACATCCCCAAGCTTGAGCTTTAGTCCATCCTTCATCTCATTACTCATTCCTTCCATACACCTGAAATTTTTCCTTCATACAAAACTTCACACAATCTTTATTAGCAACATTAGTGCACTCAAGATAATAAGTCTTTAGGTTCAGTTTCAACACCAATAAAACTTCCATTAAAACACAAGCTACTGTAGAACTTTCCTCAAAAAGCTCAATTCCCCAAAAGAACTCAAAAAGGAACCAACAAGAAGCAAATGCAAATAAAGGAAGAAATTTGTCAAAACAGACCAGCAGGTAAAGAAGAATTTTTTCAAAGACCTTCCGTTGCTCAAATTGAAAAGTGTTGAACTAAAGAAAGTTAGATAACAACCTGTGGCAGAAGCAGAAAAATTCACGCCTCAAAAGGACGTACATAGATCTTACACGGATTTTTATGGTGAAGCACAGAAATCTGTTTCAGGACAACAACTTTCCCAATCATTACTTCTCTCTCATTAGAGGTCACTCTTGGCACAAAAAGCAAATAAAAAGGATAAGGAGCGGTTATTACTGAAGTAATAATTTTTGGATTATCTCCCAATAAGTACTTTTCTTTAACGCCTTTAAGTTAGACATAAGAAGCAAGAAAATGAATCAAGTGCTCTCAAATGAAGAAGCATTAAAACCAAATTTCTTGCCCTTACCTCTCTCACTTTTTCTTAACCTTGGGGAACATATGATTGCTTGGTGGATAAGCAAAGTGCATGGTGCCCTTTTCCACATCTATTATTGCTCCAAGAAGTTTCAATAGGGATCTTCCAAGTGTGATTTGTCCTTTTCCTACACATTCAATAACAAGATAATCAGTAGAAACCATTTTCCCTAGGATCTTTATAAACACTCCTTCAGCTATTCCAATGGGTAATATTGTGGCATTATTAGCAAGAAAATTTTCTTCTCCTCCTTCAGAAATCCCCCAAAGATTCAAAGATTTATAGATATCTTTGGGCATAAGACAAAATTCACACATGAAATCACAACGAGCATGAAAAGTTTCATTATTTATAGCAATCTTTACTATGGGAAGCCACTTTGATGGTTCAGAATTTATTGGAACATAGTTATGATGCTCTCTAAGTGTATTATAGCAATCTTTCAAACTAGCAGTGCTGGTCTCAAGAGTATTCAATCTAGCAAATATGTTTATGAAGGAAGAATCAGATTTGCTAGGCAAGTTGTAAGTAATGACCAAGTTATTTATGGCATTAACAACATCATCCTCATTGCATTGGAGGAAATCTCCTCCCACTACAACATCCAAAGCATATCTATAGCAAAGAGCGATTCCAAGGTAAAAACTACTAAGGAACAAGCTTTAAGTCATTTTAGGTTCAGTTTTTTTTATGTAGATCAGAGATTCTAGACCAAGATTCTTTGAAACTCTCTTCAATTCCTTGTTTAAAAGTGAAAATCATTTCCTCAGGTGACATAGTTGCTAGAGCAATGCTAGTCATAATGGCAACTTAAGATAAGAACTAATTTTTTTTGTGTTTTTAATAAAGAAAGCAAACTAGTAAAACTATTTTTTTGTGTGTTTTTGATAAAGAAACAAGCAAATAAAGCAAAGGTAAACTAAGCAAAACAAAACAACAAAGTAAAGAGATTGGTTATGAGGGACTCCCCTTGTGAAGATGTTCTTGACTCTCCGGCAACGACGCCAGAAAAAGAGCTTGATAGCCCAAAATATATCGAGCTCGTTGGGGAACCCCAAGAGGAAGGTATGATGAGCACAACAGCAAGTTTTCCCTCAATTATAAAACCAAGGTTATCAATCCAGTAGGAGCAAGGAAACACCCCAAAGGTGTTGCTAGCTGGACTTTGGTAGGGCGCACTACCGACGTCAGCAGCAACGTGGAGACTTGCACAACACAACCACAAAACTTTGCCCCAACTTGCGATGAGGTTGTCAATCTCACCAGTTTTGCTAAAAACAAAGGATTGAACGTATCGAGTGGAAGAAAGTAATAGTTTGCAGAAAGTAAACACAAAGCAGTAAACAGTTGATTGTAGATTGATGGTAAAAGAAAGGATCGGGGTCCATAGTTCACTAGTGGTGGCTCTCCTTAAGATAGATGACATGTTGGGTGAACAAATTACAGCGGGGCAATTGACAAACATCGAGAAAGCAATCATGCATATACCACTCATCTTGACTCCTTTGAGACTTGATTGGGCATTACAACATTATACATAGACCGCCATCTAACTGCATCTATGACTAATAATCCACCTTCAGGTTATCATCCGAACCCCCTCCAGTATTAAGTTGCAAGCAACGGATAATTGCATTACGAATTGTGTGTAAAGTAAACAATATGATTGTTCTATGAACAAAGGATTGTTGTTTTCTCCCTAGTAGCAACAACACATCTAGTACCTTAGAGATTTCTGTCACTTCCCCGTATTACTAGAGGCATGAACCCACTATCGAGCATAAATACTAACTCTTGGAGTTGCTAGCATCTACTTGGCCAAGATAGCTACTAACAACGGAAAGCATGCAAGATCACAAATAACAAAGACATGATAGAATCAATAATCAATCTGAAATAGCATCTCAATATCCATCGGATCCCCGCAAACACAACATGTAGGAATTACAAATAGATGATCTTGATCATGAACGGAGCTCACAAGATCTAAACATGATAGCACAAAGGAGGAGAACCAGCCATCTAGCTACTACATGGACCCGTAGTCTAGAGATGAACTACTCACGCATCACACCGAAGGCTTGCATGATGATGAAGAAGGCCTTCAGGGTGAACTCCCCTCTCCGGCAGGGTGTCGAGAAGAGCTTCACATCCCTCCCGATCTAGGGATGGAGATGACGGCGGCTACAGACTCTTTCGTGGAATTTTGATCGGGTGCTTAGGGTTTCTGTATCGGAGGCAATATATAGACGAAAGGAGAGGCCGAGGGGGTGCCTGGGCTGGCCACACCACCCCCTGGCGCGGGCCAAGTCTGGTCGCGCGGCCAAGTGGTGTGGCCACCCTCTGCCCCCTCTCCGTCTCGTATTCTGGCTCCGAGTGTCCCTCGGTGAAAAACTGACTTTGCCTTTTGTCCCGTCCAATTCTGAGAATATTCATTTTTTGACTTTCCTAAAACTAAAAACAGCAGAAAACAGGCAGCTGGCACTGTGACTCTTGTTAATAGGTTAGTCCCAAAAATCATATGAAAAGTACTCCAAAGTGTGGACAAAACATAAGAAAGTAGATAAAACCAAGCATAGAACATCAAAAATTATGGATACGTTAGCAACGTATCACTCCTCTACGTGTTTCTTTGGAAAACTTGAGTGATACCTTTTTGATCACCCTTTCACGGCTTAATACTTGATACCATCAAAGCTCCCTCTAGTAATGGTGATTTGTATTATCTCACAGTCTAACGATCATGTTGCGAGGTTTTCTTTGTTATCATTAATGATGAACGTTTGTAACTAGATCTTATTATGATATTGGGTGTCAATTGGCATCAATGCCCGTGATCTCGAAACCCTAGATCATCCACTTGACCAATGAGCTAGTTTGATAGAGGTAACTAGAGACACGGTTTGTTTACATATCACACATATATTAACGTTTCGTATTAATATAGTTACAACACAACATGAACATTCAAGAGATACATCAAATAAAACACTTTATTATCCGCCTCTAGAGCATATCTCCTTTAGTATGCTCACATTTTATGGCGTGATAACCCAGGGACTACCTACCTAACAACAAATCCAGTATTTCATACTCGCACAAAGGATTTTGAGATAGACATCCACTTTGTGCGTGAGCGAGTAGCTGATGGTGTCTTAGGGATGAGATTTATTTCTTCAGGTGATCAGTTGGTGGATGTATTTACTAAACCAGCCACGCGACAAATGTTAGACCGATTCAGAACCAATCTAAATCTTGTACGTACTAGTTAGATTGAAGGAGTGTTAGAATCCGACACGGTGCCTGTATCGTATACAAGTTGTATTGTAACTTGTCTTGTTGATGTATATATAAACTGATCACCCGGTGGACACATAGCCACACCGAAAACTCTAAAAAAAAATTACATAGAAAACTCTAAAATTGACTATATATTCATTAGCAGGTGAAGACTAATTGTGTTTTGAGGAGAGGTAGCCCGGTTCCACCTTGTGTGGAGTTTTCTCTGTTCCAAAATTAATTGACGAGTAGATTTGTGTAGATTCACACCATATCTACCCATTAATGTCTGTCAATTAATTTGGAGAGATGGAGCACAATATCGTGTGATTGATAAACAAACGTTGAGAGCGGCCGTGGCCTAAGAAAAACCGAACATTGTTTTAGTGTCTTGATCGTCTTGTTCCCGCGATCCCGGAAATCGGAACGACCTTTTTCCACGACCAGCGCCGCGCTCCCTCGGGTAGTTTCCGCATAAAAGTGCGCGCTTCTCCCGAAGCATCCGCCTCTACCCAAACCCACCCATCGCTTCTAGGTTGTTCTACACATGTCAAGCAGGAGGCGCCGAGGAGGCGGCCGCACCCGCGGCGGCGGCGGCGGCGGCGGTGGCCGCGGCGGTGGTGGCCGAGGAGACGGCGGACGGGGGCCTTTCGACGGGTTCGCGCCGGGAAGCAGCCTGAACGTCTCGTCGGGCATGGCCTACTTCGCCTCCCAGGACAGGATGGGCCGCATGAGTACGTGCTGATACCACTAGCTCTGATCCTGATTCTGTCTCGCTTCTCCCTATTGCTCTTCGATCCGTTCGAGTGGAGGTTCTCTAATGGCCGCCGCCGCTGTTCCTTGCTGTGCGTCCAGGTTCCGAGCAGAGGGAAGGGCTGGATCGCATGTTCGCGGCGAACCGGGAGATGATGGATCGCCATATCGCCGAGTCGGGCGCGGACCCCAGAAAAGTCTGGAGTAAGAATCCTTCGCTCCCCATCCGCCGAAATTGCCTTGCTTTTTTTATTTTTCCTTGCGAGGATTGGGGGTTTGGCCTCATAATTGTGAAGGCTTTGTGCCGCGCGTGCCTTCGCTGCTTCAACATTGGGCATTGTGGGAAATGCAGTGAATAGATAGATGGTTTTAACTTGCAGGTTTCCTTGGTTCCGATCTGGCCGGCGGTTTGTTTGGTTGCGAATCATGTTCTATTTCTCTGCCGGAGCGAGCGTGCTTAATTGGTTGAAAACGCATATGCATGTCGGTAGTTGGTACACGGGCCCATGTACTTATTTGGTGAATCTAGTAGTACGAGCTGGGATAGAAGCGTTTTTTCGGTTCCTAGTTGCTGCTTTATACGGTAATTGAATTGCTGTAGACGCAGGTGCATCTTCCTGATACTGCACGTTCTGATGCGCTGTTACTTCTGAACATGCCTTCCACTTTCGAGTCAATCGGTAGTACTGTTTGTTATTTGGGAATGCATCAATCTTCTCCAAGCGGCATTGATATATATCTTTCACATCTGAGTCATGTCTCAGGACAGAGATTGTTGAAATATGAACTGGAATTTTAAGAAGTTTGTGCCTTAGTGATGCTTTTGGAAGTTGTTTTGTGAAGGGGTGGTTGACGGTAGTTTATTTAGGCGAAATTCCCCACTGTAAATATGTGCAGGGTTAACAAATCTTTAAAAACTTTTAAAATTATATATTGAGTGATTATTGCTAAGCCGTTCTGTATGGTTGACAGCAGAGGGAGCCAGGATTCAAGTAATTGGTGTACAGACCTAAAACTAATCCACATGAGCAAGTTTTATTTCATAACAAATTCGATGCTGTGGAAAGCATATGACAATAATTTAGTGAAAGCATACCACACTCTGCATTTTTTCATGGCCAACGAAGGTCTCAAATTGCTATTTCATATTCATCTTTTGGATGCATTTATTTTCATAGAAATACATGATTCAAGTCAGTCCATGCTATGCATTTGTACTCGTAGCACAAAAATCAGCAAGACACTGAGTAATGGAGAATTTAGAAACTGATAAGGCATCGATGGAAATTACCACTGTCTGATCTATCCCTGAATTTACCTGCCCAATCGCCCAGATCAGGTCTCACCGCCGGTCGTGGTTTTGTGTCAATGGGTTTGCCCACACCTTAGAGCTGCTGTATAGGACCGCTCTGCTTGTTGTTTGGGTTTTTGCAATCTTGGGCTTCCTAAGAGTTGAAAGGGGGAGCTGATTGCGACTTTGGGGGGAGAGAATGGGCGAAGGGTAGTTCAGGAGCAGGCTGGGACAAAATCGTGTTTCTGTCCAATTATTCTTGGCATATCTGTATATTTTACAGTGCTAATCACTATATTGCCTAAAATAAATGGCTGTCCTACAGTTGCTCCGCCCACGATACTTGATAATCCGGATAAGGACACCAGTGAGTCGATTGACCATGCGGAGATGGAGGACTTTGGACCACTGCATGAGGCAGCATGCACGGGGAGAATGGAGACATGCAAATACTTGGTAGAGGAGCTGGGATTTGACATCAATTGTGAAGCTAATAATGATTCGGGTACGCCCGTCTATTCTTGCTAGATTAATTTTTTTCCGTTAATTTATTTTTGTTGGTAACTTGAGTGTAAGCTGTTATATGTGACGTAAACATTATTTAGTGTGTCCCTTAGAATTCCACATCTTGATGCTCTGGTTCCTCGTACTGTGGTTTGCTACTGCATAGTGTTGGCATGCTACCATTATGAATGGCATGCAAACACTGTTGATGTGGGCTCATTGGTTGTTATATGCGTATTTTTCTCCATTCTCTTCCTTGTCAATTTTCTTTACATGATTTCCCGATTTACTGTCTCTTTTCACACTGTTCTGTTAGCCCGCTGTAATGTGATTTTGGCCCTCAAGAAGTCCATGCATATGTTCTTTTGTGCATTTTATCAGTTCAATTTTCTTCTATATTTCTTTACATGACGTGACCATCAGCTAATACATGATTTTATGAAGCCCATGTAAAATAATGCTTAATGTGCTTATGGGATTTATGAATGTCTGTTCCTTCTCCATGTACATCTGCAAAAGTGATTTCTGCTTCTAGCATTGCATCTGGTATGCGTTTCTTCCAAATTGCTGATGAAAAAGGCCCCTTTCAAGATTTAAATTTTTATTTTCAAGTGTCTTTTCATATGTCTAAGTCTGGTATACTATGACGTATTTATATATTACTCCCTCCGATCCATAATAAGTGTCAGCTGATCTTGGATCGGAGGGACTAACTTTTATGCTTCACATTATACTGTGATAATCTGGTAGGATGTGTACAAATGATCTGATTGAATTGCTTCTTTGTAACTCTTGGCAGGCATAACACCTTTGTCTTGCGCGGTGTTGCGTGGCAAATCAATCGCTGTGAAGTATTTGCTTGACAAAGGTGCTAATCCCGATAAGCAAGACAACAAAGGCTTTACTCCTCTGCACTACGCTGCAAAAGAAGGTTCTCTTTCTGCACCTATTAACACTATATATATTTACTGATTCGTCGCTGACATAAGGAAGTTCTCAATATTAGTGTTCATTTATATGTTAAAGTCCTGCCTTGTCTTGTTACTAATGCCCATCCTCACTTTGTTTCTAAATGGCAGATTCATATGTGTGTACTTACTAAAACAAAAACGACTGTTAGTACATTATTATACCTGACACCTATAACATTCCTCATGGATTTAATTTTTTTCCCACCTTTTTGGCTCTTTGTACTCTCCAACGTTACAGTGAATTCAATCATGTATTTGCATGTTGTTACTTGAAGGCTGTGATGTGAATCGGGGTATATGTGACTATCTTGAATGGAACACATGATATAGTCCTGGTCTATTTGCATTCTTCGTAAAATAAGAATGTCTTAAATAAAGAAGTATTATTCTAACATCACCGCTCACTTTCCTTTTCTTCCATAGGGATGGACCGACTGCTGCAACTCTTGCTGTCTAAAGGAGCTAGTGTTAATATACTCTCTTGTGAAGGGACGCCTCTACATGTTGCTGCCTCGTATGGGAAGTCTCGGATCATGCAGATCTTGTTGCAACACAATGCTGATGTAATAAGTAATTTAACATATTGCAGTTGAGGATCATTACTACTCCCTCCTTCTCAAAATAGATGTTGGAGATTTGTCTAGATTCGCATGTATCTAGACACGTTTTAGTGTATAGATACATCCAAATTTAGACAAATCTCTCACATCTATTTCGAGATGGAGGGAGTACATATTTGTGTAACTATTTTTATTTTATATGTCAAATGACCTCTTTCCTAAAAACTTGTAGCCACACAAGGTCGTGGCAGATTTAGGCACTCCCATGGCTGCAGTTCTTTCTGTTGCTTCTGGAAGAATTAGCGAGTCTGATGTTTTAAAGTGCATGAAGCTCCTTGTGAAGGTCTGATAGACAATTCACCCTCTTTTTAAATTTGGTGCAGGAACCCAGTGTGGATTCCTTACTGGATTGCTCTATTTTGTGTGTACTGTACATATCAAAACATTCATATATTATATTACTTGTTTCCACAGGCTGGTACTAATTTGAATTTTACAAATCCTGATACTCCATTGGTGATAGCAACTAGCAAAGGCTTATCTGAATGTGTTGAGTATTTGTTGGAGGTCGGCGCAAATGCCAATATTCCGAGCAATCATGTAAGTTATTGAGTCTTGCTAATTGATGTTGTGCTTGATTGTTATTCTCCTTGGTACTTGTAAACATATATTGGTGTAATGTTGTGTTGTCTGTCAGTTGGCCAAATCGATTTCTCAATTGCATAGTGAGAGCTTATACACAACTACATGGGACTAATGGGCTTTTAGTCTACACATAAACTATAACTAATACTCTTAACATTGTTGACTCTGGGAGCAAGGTGAAATGCTATATCTTGATAATCCCATCGTTTTGTTTCTACATGCTAATAGGATGAGCCACATATGTCTTGTGTTGACACATATTTTGACCATGCTCTGTAATTATCTTTGTCTTCTGTTTTTTACACAGCAGGGTTGTAGGACACCAATAGAGATCGCTGCAAACTCTGGAACAAGAAAGCTTGTGGAGATTCTATTTCCGTTCACTTCACCAATTCAATCGGTGTCAAACTGGAGTGTTGAAGGAATCATTGCCCATGCAAAATTAAGGCATTCAAAGAACAAGGTACGAACTGAATTATAAGCTCAGTTATTTCGACCTTCCAAACTGTGGCACCTTAAATTTATCGCTCCTAAGATTTAAGTGCGCGTCGTTCTCTTTAATGTTGCCCATAACTTATCCACTAATTTTCCTAGCAGCTAAATAAATAGTAATATGTAAAAATATCAGTTATTTGCACATTGTCAGCTAGTTCAGAAAAAAATCAGTAAGCTATGAACACACATGAGAGAGAAACTGTGGTCAATACTCAATAGGGAACCTGATACTGAATGCGCCAGTATCCACTTGAAAGAAACCAGAACATAAGTAGGTTGTTAATGGAGACAACATTTTGGTATTCGCTCATGCAAGCCAATCAAGGAATTTTGCTGCCCATATTCATTGGTTTTTAGTTGTTGTCGTTTCAAGTTTTTGCGGAACCTGTGGCTTGGAGAGGAAGTACCACAATTAGGGCAATCCAAATGTTTTCAATAACTAAACTACTCATGAGTTCAAGTGGTAAAAAATGTTATTCTGAAGAAAATTTTCAAAATTTGCTAGTTTGAGTTCTGTGAGTTGTTAAGCTTCTCCATGTTTGTTAACTTAACATTTTTTATGTATCATGGGTCATGGTCTGCTTAATCATCATGATTAGGGTGAGCAAAGTGATAAAGATAGCATTGCTCAGCTGAAATTGAATGCAGAAAAAGCAACCAAGAAAGAGGATTCTAGTGCACCGAAGCCCCGTTCAAAGGTAATATCATTGCACATGTTCCCTATAGGAAAGCTGTATTAGATACATACTGCTAATACTCGTGTTTGTTTTAATGGTATATGATAAGAGAGGTGATAAAGATAAGAAGGCTGAGCTGAAATTACTTGGTGCAAAAGCAGTTGAGCAGAAGGACTATGCTAGTGCATCAAAATTCTACAGTGAGGTATCATATTGTTGCACCATCATATAGTACTACCTGAGTGCTCTCTTAGTTCCATATCTGTAGTACATCATTAGCTATAGAGCATGAATGGAATACATTATGATTGCCTACTTGATTCTGGGATGACAGATTGCGCTTGTGTTTTGAGAATCAAACATATGATTTGCTTTGATGCAGGCAATCGAAGTGGATCCCGAAGACGCAGCACTTTATTCGAACAGGAGCCTCTGTCATCTAAGGAGTGGTGAAACACATGATGCTTTGCTTGATGCTGACGCTTGCATAAGGCTGCAGCCTGATTGGCCGAAAGGTTACTACCGGAAAGGAGCTGTCCTCATGTCACTCCAGGTCAGATAATGTGGCAATTTGGTATTATTTTTGTTGTTCTACATGTCACGCCCCTTGTAGATAATCTGCTTCTTCTTTTTATCCTTAGGAGTATAAAGAAGCATGTGATGCATTCTTGGCTGGAGGGAAACTGGATCCTGCAAGTGCGGAGATCCGTGAAGCATTTTGGTAAGAATTTCCATCTTTTTCCTTTGTTTTCTTGAACATCTCTCCTAAATAGTCTCCCTCTATGCCAAAGTGTGGTGCATATGAGTTTTTTTCAGAAGTGAAACAATGTGCAAAATTTGACTTGGTATGTAGAAAAATATAACATCTACTCCCTCCGTTCAGAAATATAAGATGTCTTAGCTTTGTGAAATGAATGTATCTAGACCTTTTTAGTGTATAGGTTCACTCAGAAGCTCTATGAACCTATACACTGGAAGACGTCTAGATACATTCGAGTCACAAAGCTAAAACGTCTTATATTTCTAAACGGAGGGAGTGCAACTTAATGTGCACTACATGTTGGCATAGAGAGAGTAGTGGGTTTTGATTGCACACGTACTTTTTTCTCATATATGTTACTATGCATATTTAAATTCTCGGCCATAGTTAATGAAGTAAAACATGTTCTTTGAGTTCCATTGCTTGTACGCCCTATCTGCAGTTTGTGTTAACTTGTTTCTTCCATGGTGTATATTTTGTGGCAACATTATCCTGCACTGAATGTTTTGAGACATGTTAAACGTTGATGCCCTGGGCATGGTAGTAGCTACCTTCCATGTTTCTTAACAGTTGTTATATCTCACTTTTTCAGGGAGGCAATCGAGGCAATGAAGAAGCAACATTTGGCTCGACAAAATCTCAAGTCATGTGATTAGAGCTGGAGTTCCCTGCTGGGTTCAGTGGCTGCTTGCTGGCTTCTCGTTTCTTATTCTTCTGATGAGGCGAGGCGATGGCTTCTTTTTTGGGTCTAGCATACTGAGAAGTTGCGTTGAGCCCAGAATGCTCAGTTCCTTGAAACCGAAGACTCGTGAAACGCTAGCTATATGGCTGTGGTCCTCTCTGTCGGTACATGGATGCCTGTGCGCAAGAGTTGAGTGCTCACTCGTTCATAGCTTTAGATTGTTGTTAGGGATTGTTCAGAAGCGCCTGACTTGTTGCCCTTGCCAGCGGAGGGTTTAGGTGGTACTTTCTTTTTTGTTTGCTCTTTAGGGAGGCTGAGGGCGTTTTCACCCCATCTTCTGTTGACGAACTTGTAGACCGCCTCAACGTTTGCCACCTATCTGTGATTACTTTTGGGATGGGGTTATATGAATATTAAAGCGACCGATGAAATCGTGCTAGGACTCTCCCATGGTTTGGTGTTTGTCGGTAGAGACTGCTCAAAGAAACTGCTCAATTTCCTGAAGAACTCGCAAAGCGACATGAGTAGACTGTAAACTGATCCTGGCTTTAGAATGGTTGGACCTTTGAGTCGAGAGGTAGTTAGTTGGGCATGGTTAGCTTCTCCCTGCATGCCTGCAACCATGATGGTCGTAGCGTAGCTCTGTAGGAATTCAGCGGGATTGATTGGTCGTACTATTGTAGCTTTCCAACTTAGTGGACCGGTGAAGTTGTTGTACTCCCTCTGATTTAAATTAATGTTCTCAGATTTATCCAGAGGAGTAACTTTTTGATGGATTGATTTGAACCGAGTTGGCCATTGAATTTTGGTTTGCACCATCTAGGGAGAGAATTGGGGTTGGAGTGCACTCCTTGCTTGGAGGGGTGATTGAGAGACCACAATGTACTCATATATTGCTTGTAGTAGCTTTTTATACTTATATATAGGACAGAGGGAGTAGTCTGATGTGTGAATCATGGTTAGCTGGATGGTGCCTCGGCGCTTGATTTTTTTTTGGAGGGGTCACTACCTCTAGCGATACCGATATACTCCCTCCCCAAAATAGGATGTATATAGTTTATTTTTGTCAAAGTCAAACTTTTCAAACTTGGGTTAGTGAGAGGTCTATGTGTGTGTTCTTGATCTCGTAGTCTGTCTCAATAGCTCTCAACCACTTGGGTTTCTTAGCTTACCTGTATTTCGAGATTTTACGTGGCAACATAAGTACTCTCTCTCTCTCTCTGTTTCTAAATACAGAATGTTTTGGCATGCTAAATTAACTTTTCGAAATGTTTTATATTTATGAACAGAGAAAATAACACTCTCTGCCTGCTAAAAACAAGTCATATTTGTTTTTACAAGTCAAACATGTTTGAGTTTGATCAATTTTATTACTCCTTCCAATTCATATTAATGTTCTCAACTTTTTCTAGTGGCAAATAAATAACATCCACGTGGCAAATAAATACACTACAAAGTACTCCCTCATTTCCAAATTTAGGACGCGTATTAGTTTTGGTCAAAGTTAAATTTAATAAATTTTAACTAAATATTTGGAAAATAGTATGAACATCTATGATATCAACTTAATATTATTAGAATCATCGTGAACTATATTTTTATATTATATCATTATATGCATTTGACATTAGAAAAGTTAGTATGTTTTTACATATAGTTGGTCAAACTTTATAAGAATTGACTGACCAAACCTAATATGCATCCTAATTTAAAAAAGAGGGAGTGTATGCAGTATTGCATCTACCGATATTGTTTAGATAGTATATATTTCAGTTGAATTTAAATAAAAAACTGACTTCGGAGTAAATCTCACCGGATCAAAAAATGATTTCTCAACATGTCAAAAAAAAAAATTGATTCCTCAATCCTCTCGACAGCTCCCGTTGCTATTTCCTCTCCCTCGCTGCTCCCGGCCTCCCCACGTCCCCGGCCGCCCCTTCCCCTCCCACGTCCGCCTTATTACCCTCGAAGCCACCGCCCATACCGCCCTCACTTCACCTGGCCTAGGCCGTCGGAGCCGACACCGCCGAAACCCTACAATGGAGTTGTCGTCGTCGCCGTCCGTCGACAAGTCGCACTTCTACTCCATGCTCGAGTACAGCATAAATGGTATGCACACCGCCGCCGCCAACCCCCTAAACCCTAGCCCGCGTCGCTCGTTTCTTTGTCTCTAACGCCCCAGCTTCTTTCGTTCTTGCTTTCTCCAGCCAACCCTGACTCGCTGGAGAGCGATTTGATCGAGGCGATACGGGATGGTGATGTGCGCGACCTCAGGGGTGAGTACGCCTGGTCAATCTCCGCGCCGCCGCCACCTCGCGCGAGACGGGCGTTGTTCCGCTGTGGCTGCTGTGAGGCTGTTTCGGTTTGCGCTTGTGTCACTGTCACTGGAATTTTGCAGGGGTGTATTAGGTTGCGTGATTGCATCTCATGATTGTTTTTACTACTGTATAATTTACACCTTGGTACTACTTACCTCGTGGAGAATTCGTGTTTAATTAGTCGATTTCAGTCAGATTTGGTTTTGTGGTTCTACCGTGGTTGCTTAAGATACCGAGTCGTCATGATTATTGACAATACTAACCTGGATTGTGCAATCATTTGAAATTGCAGTTACATGTTTCACACCGTTGCATTTTATTACGATTCATGTGTACAATTTTGGGTCATGTATAGAGCTGGTGAGTGAAATGGACGAAGACGAAAGGGCAAGACTCCCTGATATGCATATATGTGGCACTGGCTTGCTACAAGTGGCTGTATACCTTGGTAAAGTGGATGTTTGCAAGTACTTTGTGGAGGAGCTCGGGTTCGACGTCAATGCTGGTGACCTCTGTGGTGGTGCGTACTTTTGACTGTGCTAGAGTAACTTCATTTTTGTTTCTTGGTTTGCTTTCGTGGGCTGTGCTACGCGAGCTGTATTCTGATGCAACATGGTAAATAGGTGTGTTCACATAATGACTTTGCTAGTTCTTTGATGTTTGGTACGCAGTTATTATATCTGATTCTGGAAACCTGTAGTCAGAAACTGCATGTGAACACAAGGGATATTGCGCTGTAAAAGAAGTACATTGTTTTCTTTCTTGTCTCTGTTCTGCACTTCTGCTATTTGGTGATTACAAGAACCAGCTATTGGCCTGCAACTAATCAGGCTTCAGGTGTTTTTGCTATGATTTATAGGGCACTTAGGGGAATTATATTCAGCCCATGTTTTTTATTTCTGAATTTCTGATTAATTGAAAATGGTACCCAAGCAGTTTTTTTTGAGAAATTTATATATTTATTAAAATTTTGGCATCCATGTATTGCTGAGTATAAGTTGCATTTAATGTGATTTTTATTGGGATACATACCACTTGGATATGTTGTTCTTTTGTCACATTTGGATGATCCATAGGTAATTGTATGGAATATGTGTTTATCTGCCATACTTGTAGGAATTAATCTGATAGCAGCACATGTATGTGAGGAATAAGTGTGGTATACCGTGTACAGCGGGAGAGGCATTGATGATCTAACAGGGTACTTATGTGTTGTCAGGTGTAACGCCTCTGAGTTCTGCAGCATTGTTTGGAGAAGAAGTTGTTGCTAGATATCTTCTTGACCACGGAGCCGATCCTAATAAGCTGGAACAGTCAGGCTCTGTTGCTCTTCATAATGCTGCAAAAAGTGGTATCTCTATATATCTCTGTCTGTGTATGTGTGTATGTTCATTTGATCTGTTAGTGTTTTTAATGGACATTACTGTGTGCTAAATAAGATCAAGTAAATTCAAGGTTGTAACCATAAGCACTTTAGCAAACGTCTGATAGGAACTTATTTCATTGTTTTCTTAGCCAATTTTAGAGTGTCTGCATAATGCTTGCTCTTTATGACAGTATCATGCTATTCGTATATCTTATCCAGGGAATGAGGAAGTAGCACGTTTGTTGTTATCTAGTGGGGCCAGAGTTGATATAGCCATCGCTCATGGGACACCACTCCATATTGCTGCTTCCGATGGGAAGACTAGTGTTTTGAAGATTTTATTGGACCACCATGCAGATGTAATGTGTAACTTCCATGCTTCATCTATTGATAGAATTCTGATACTTGATTATCTTGGATCTTTTAATTTTTTGCACCATATTTTGTGCGACAAGTTCAATAATTCGTTCATACATTTCTAGTCAGTTCTAGTTCAAAATCATGGTAGGAATACTAATTCTAATGGCCAATCAAGTTTAGGTCATCTGTATAAGTAATATTTACAAATTTATGATAATTGAGTTTTAGCAATCCGAGAAAATGCAACGTTTACTACTGTGTGTTCAAACATATTTATTGATGTAGATAGTTGAATAAGTTTGCACGGTGTATTCTCTTTTGATGCTGTATCTAGAATTACATTGCTGCAACCTGTTGAATTATGGAACTTCTGTGTAGGAAGTGATTTTGTGCTCTTAAATTTGTAGCCAAACAGGGTTTCAGAAGTTTCAGGTACCCCTCTAGTTACGGCTCTTCATTCTACTAAACATGGATTGAGTGAATCTGATTCACTAGAATGTGTCAAGCTTCTTGTCAAGGTCTGGTATCCTGTTTACTTTGTTTCTTCATGTCTTGATTACTATGCAGGAATCCATTAGTTACTATAGGATAATAAGTTGTTTTTTTATTTGATTCCTTTATGTGTATGATATGTATGCATGGCATTTTTCTTTGGACAATATGCGTCAGCAGGCTGGTGCCGATGTGAATTCTGCTAATCCAAACACTCCCTTGGTGGTGGCAACTATGCGTGGCTTGACTGACTGTATTAAGTACTTGCTGGAGGCTGGCGCGAACCCTAACATTTCGGATAAACAGGTGAGGTTTTGGTCTTCCTAATTTCTTGCCCTTCTTATCACGGTGGGAAATCTAGTGCATGTGTATTTTTGTTCACGGTATGCAGGTGTGTGTTTGTCGCATGGTGTTGCATGTGTATGCTTGTATCTTTCTGCACTTTGTGCACACCTGTTGGGTTTGCACGGAATTATCTGTGTTCATGATGCTATGTTGCTACTGTATTTCTATTTTCTTTGTAAGGTAGTGAGCACTTATTAGAAAAACTTCATGAAATCTCTTATTGACTGTATTCAAATGGGAAACCCCTTCCATCAGATTCTTGCTAACTAAGTAATTAACTTTGGTCATGTGGTATATTGAATTAAATTTATCTTATTTCCGATGTTACTCTACAGCAGGGCCGTATGCCAATACAAATTGCTGCAAGCTTTGGAAGAAGAATCCATGTGGAGATTCTATTTCCCTTCACTTCTCCCATGAGAGCAGTGTCAAACTGGACTGTTGAAGGAATTATTGCTCACGAGAAGTTTAAATGCTCAATTCCCAAGGTTTGACTTGAATTGGAAGTTGTCAAATACTTCTTCCATCTCCCATAATATAAGATGTTATTACAACCAATGCATGAGTATATTGGTTGTAATAACATCTTATATTATGGGACAAAGGGAGTATATTCCTATGATTGTTTATATGCATGGGTGCCCTCCAGCTTAGGTACAAACTTCTGTGCATATGGCAGGATATTTTCTCTAATTTTACTTATTTCGTAAATACAATCAACTAACTATAGATACACTCGTCATTGGACTGTTTAAATCGTCATATTTAGACTTGATCATTTAGATCATAAACTTGGACAGTAATTCTTAAAAGGTGCTGAAATACTCTAAGATAGTTCTGGACCTCTATTTGTAAATGGAGGACATGCATGTACAACTTAATGATGTTTTTCCTAGTGACCTGCATAGGATTTTCATAATGGCCATTCAAAGTTGCACAACTATTGTTCATTGCAAATGATAAATGTACACACTGGAAACAGTTTTCTCGTGGGGGATCCGCAGTGTATCGTATGCGAAGTATAATGTTATCATCAATAACTTGCACAAAATTTCTCGGTGAAAGAAGGTGACAGGTCAATCATATGATGATTATTCATCTATTACATGCACTTTAACTTATTTCTGTATTAATTCGTTGAAGAAAGTACTCTCTTAACACCAACCACATAGCTATAAAATGAAATGACAATAATTCAAAAGTTCTTATACCTGCATTACTAAGTTGTGGAAGAATAACCATTCCTACCTTTTACCCCGAAAGAATGTTGGAAGAAGCGGAAGAAAACAAAGCAAGAAAATTGGAGAATATTTTTCCTATTTCAGTGAGAAAAACTAGCCCATTTGAATGACAAAACTAAGTAATCCCGTATGTCAAAACTGTAAATTGAACCCATGACCTTAGATAAAGCCATCTAAACCTCCAACCTACTTGTGTGTTTGGATTTTGTGCCATAAATGGGTAACAAAATACTTATCTTCGTCATTTTCAGTATGTATATGTGACTAGTCTAACTACATATATACTTTTATTTTCAGCTCATTGTTATGCCATGTCGAAGCCTAACCTGTTTCTCCTGAATTTATGTTCATGATTTAGGATGAGTCATGTAACAAGATCATGCATAGAATTGCTGAGCTGAAATCTCAAGGAAAAAAGGCAGTTAAGAGAAATGATTTCCTTGCTGCGTCAAATCTCTACACAAAGGTATATGCTTGCATACTTTGAGTTCAGTGTCAGTGACATTATCCTACAATGAGCAAAGTACTTAGTTTTTTTTATGTTAGCATCAGTTTGCATTTTGCTGACCGTTTAGTTTAAACTGACCTCCAAGTAGGAATGCAGGCGAACTATCCGGCGGATAGCCCGTGGATCACTGCATGCAAAATTAGTAGTAAATGGGCTTAGAACTATTGAGTACATGATTAGGCAATTAGAAAACTAGGTGGACAAGTCTGGGATCTCTAGCGGACGTCCACCTGCATCCCTACCTCCAAGTAGAATCCCCTAGTCGTTTTATTCATGGATTTGGCTCATATTATGTATCTTCATTTTTCAATTCAATGCAGGCACTTGAGCTAGATCGTTTTGATGAAACTTTGTATTCAAATAGGAGCCTTTGCTATCTAAAAATTGGCAAACTACGTGAAGCTTTGTTTGATGCTGATCTATGCATTGCAAAGCGACCCGGGTGGTTGAAAGGTTACTACCGGAAAGGAGCTGCTCATATGTTGCTCAAGGTCAGAAAACTTACGACTGTTTGCTAGTCATCTGTTCCCCTTTCTGCACTCTGTGTGGATCATCTGTCCAATGTTCTGTCCACAGGAGTACGAGGAAGCATACGAAGCTTTCCAGGATGGACTGGAGCTGGATCCTGGGAATGCCGAGATCGAGAAAATGTTGTGGTAATGTATCTATCTGCTATTTATATTCAGGGTTTGGGTTAGGGCAAATCATTTTGATGCAGTCCATCTCCACTTTGCATATACATGGGCCAAGTTTTCGTATTTGGTCTATGGTTTTTATTTTTTTTGGAAAATTGATTTAGTGAATCGCAGAAACATGAATCTGAAAGTACAACATATTAGTGAGAACCCCACAAGAACACGGAAGTTAGGAGCAATGCGCTTGTCATATGCACCCGCTGAAACCTATGGACGGAGAGAAATAGGAGGATCATTCAAACACTCTTTGAGCTGCCAACAAGTCGCTGTCAGGATTAGGGGACTCATCACGAGTTCATGACTAACCTTGTCCTTCTAAGCTGGTGACTGTGTCCCGTTCTGCCCAGATACCAGGGACTATATGTGTTGCTCCGACATCACCACCAACACACACTGCCGTGCACATTCAGCACAGACTGAGTAGGCTTTTGCTTGGTGATTTTGTGGGGCCTTGGAATATTTTGTATCTACCACAATTTTTCATGCACGATCGCCTTCTATTATTTTGCTCTTACGGTAATTATGATCTATGTTCACAGGGAGGCTTGCAAGGCGATGGAAAAGGATGATGATGCTGTAGTGTAGGAAGTAACAAGTCAACAGATTAATCGGCACTGCACTGTTTGCATGCAGATTCCTTGATGTGTTCCTTATGACTCCATGTTGGTGCTCGGTTGCCGCGGCCGTCCGACGAGGAGCCGCCGTGGCCGGACCACGAGGCCATGTTCCTCGCGTTCGACCCAGCCGTGTCACTGCACCACGAGGTGTTCCTCTTTCCCAAAGACGACATCGAGAACAAGATCCGCCTATACTTGCCCGAATTGTTCAGAGAAGAACAACTATCGGTCAAGCACCCCCATGGCCATGATGATGATGAGGTGGTTTCTGTTTTGGTCTTGTCGTCACGTACTGGCCAGTGGGCGAGGCGAGAGTATGTGCCCAGCCACTGTGCCCCGAGACACCTCTATGACGCGGTGATTGCGCCACACGGTCAGTGGGGGCGAACATGGAAGTCAGCCGAGTACTGGCGGGGGTCGCTCTACGTGCACTGCAGCAACAATGTCCTTATGATCTTCACACCTCGCAGGGAGTGTATGACATGCTCCAACTCCCCGGAACACCGTATCATGAGAAAGCATATAGGCTTAGCTACGAGCTAAACCTTCCACATGCGGCCGTCTTAGCGAGCTACGACAGTGGAATTCACTACGTTGCACTTAACAAGTACCAACTCGAGGTATGGGTACTTACAGAACGGGCGAATAATGGACAGCTAGGGTGGAGGATGGAGCATGCGGCTGACCTTAAGACACACGCCTCCAAAATTTACGACGAATGTTTTGAGGACGAAAGGAAATTCGTGTCATGGGGGGCGATCCAAAGCAGAAAAGCAACAGTCAGCTTGTTCCAACAACATTGTAATGTTCCTGAAAACATCGGCGATGCGAAAAAATAATCCCTGAGGGTTATTTTTTGCATGACCTGTAACTGCAAGGCCGAAACTCTCTGGGAAGAAGAACATTGCGATTATAAAATGTTCTTCCTCTGTCCCGTAATTAATACAATATGTTATTACTACCAATATACTCGTATATTAATTTTAATAGCATCTTACATTATGAGACGGAGTGGATAGTACCTTGGCTGTATGATTTGCACGATTGATCTAAGTCGATGCATGGTCAAAAGAATTGTGTTTGTTGTTTTGCCAATTACCATTCTAACGGCTAGTTGTTGGTCATCTGGATGCACATATCAATTATTGTTGAGTAAACAAAACAGCGGATGCATGCCTCTGATGGGATCTATGTATTTGTGGTCATGGCTAATTAGCACTTGGTGCAGCTAGTAAGAGTTTTGCATTTATTTTTCACCATCTCGCTTGCTTTTTTTCCGAAAAGGGGAAGAACCCGGCCTCTGCATCGGTTGATGCACACAACCTTTATTAGAAATTCAACCAGCATCCAACATTCAATCATCACTAACCATGGATCGCTTAGCATTAATACATGGGTCAACCCGTGAAAAATACGAAGCAAAAGAAGTCTAGTCATCCCGTAGTCGACTAAGCGCATGCCAGCACGACTGGATGAATATGTGGTGGGCGACCGTCATGGCTGCACCCAGTAGCCATACTATCCCGCTGGTCGGGCGTAGATAGGAGCGCCCAAAGCTGCACTCAATGTGCCACCATATCGATAACCTGCAAAAAATAGATTTTTTGTTTTGTTAAAGGTAATATCATTTCTGCATCTATAAATAGACTAATATAAGGCAGAGACACCAATGCGAATTCTAGCCTTAGATGGTTTGTCCACTCCATTCAACCAATTCTCAAACATATTCGTTATATTAGTTGGAGGAGGTAGATCGAAAGAAAAATTGCCAATGTGCTACAGAAGACAAGAAAAAGAGTATGATATAAACAAATGTTCTATAGTTTCTGATGACCCACAGAAGCAACAGTTTGTACATCCTACCCAATTCCTTTTAGCCCGATTTTCCTTAGTAAGAAGCACCTGATTTTGAAGCAACCACATACATTTTTTAATCTTTAGGGGATCTTTAATTTCCAAAGATATTTTCGGAGGAAGACCATATGATCATTCATGAGATCTTCATACATGGATTTTACTGAGAACACGCCAGACGAGGTTAAGTTACACACAAATTTATCCTTTTTATTTGACAACTGTACCATCATAAGTGTTTGGCATAAGTGTAACCAAGCAGTCCACTTGTTACCTCTAAGTACTCTCCTGAAACCGATGTTGAGTGGTACTTGACTTAATACCTATGACATGAAAACATTATTCAGTTGCACAATATTGTATAATGATGAATATCTTTGTGCTAGCAGTGTATCTACAACCATATATTCTCCCAAAACCTAGTAGTAACACCATTCCGGATTTTGAGATGGCCTCTAGCAAAGAATTTATTGTTTACCCGCATCAGTTCTTTCGGAAGTGGAGAATCTGTCGGCTTCATTTGGACTTCGAACAATGTTTTCTGACTTAAATATTTGTTTTGTAACAGCTCTTTCCACACAACTTCTTCACTCATTAATTTATAGTCATTTGCTCAACCAACATCTATTTTTGATTTCCAACATCTCAATACCTAGTTCATCTTGATCTTTAGGTTGCATATTATGTTCCATTTTTTATTCTATACTTTTTTATTCTCATCACTTTGCCAAAAGAAGCGAGACCTATAAAAATCCAGGCGTTTCCTTACCCCCTTAGGTATTTCAAAAAACGATAACATATACATTGGTAAACTTGTTAATACATAATTGATTAGGACCAAGCGATCTCCGTATGATAATAGTTTGCCCTTCCGGCAACCCAATTTTTCTTCACATCGAGTACTGGATATCACTATGAATTTTAAAGTTTTCTGTAGTGGACGGACACACCCTGAAAGGCAATGACTCAGCCTTACAACCGAATATTTGTTTGTATTGCTGCTCCTTGTCAACCTGGGGTTTGCCGTCGGTCAAGGATGGGTGGATGGACAGATGGACGTGTATAGCCTTGAACCCATCAGGGTACATATGGATCATCAAGGTACATGGGGAAGTAGAGCGATCGATCGACTTGATTGGATTGCTGGGCTTTGCATTCTGATCGGAGGAGTTTGGTTAGCTATCTGGTTGAGTTGGCAGTTAGGGCCGGGGCGACGGACATGTGGTGTTCGGCCGCACCACCAGGAAATGATCCGAAATAACTAATCTCTTGATTACCTTCCGAGTACGCGTAAATACAGAGTAAAGACGATCCAGACGAGAAGATGGATTTGATGTTGACTTGAACATAGAAACTCAGATGTACATGACCCTGACTCTATTTCTAGCACCGTTCGATAGATTGACTCTCTATCCATTGAACCCCTCCATCAGCGCCTTCTACAAATTGATCCGTGGCACCGCCGGCTGACCAGACCAACGGAAACGGCTTCTACTTCGTCTACGACGTGCTCCTCGGCATCCTCCACCGCCTTCCCTGCAGTGTACTCGCCAGCTCCCGGCGCGTCTGCCTCTCGTGGTGTAACGCTGCCGAGGCCCACAACCTACTACTTTCCCACTTCTTCCTCGGGTCTTCCTGGGCATCTTCACCAAAAACTATGGATGCGACGACGAGTACTCCTTTTCCTCGCCAGAATCACGCTCAGGCCGGCCACGCGGAGCTCACGACGGACCTGTCTTCCGACGTCCTCTCTTTCGGCATGACACGGCTTCCGTGATCCACTACTGCAATGGTCTTCTATATTGGTATTCTCGTCGCAAACCGGCCAATGGGCAAGCAAATAGTTTGTGTCGGGGTGTTGTGCCCCTAAGCATCTCTATGACATGGTGACCGCACCACACCCTAGGGATGTGAAGATATGGAAGACATCCTACACTAGCAGGGGTCTCTCTATGTACATTGTCGGAACAACATCATCCAAAGGTGTAATTGGTGCACCTCCATAGGGTAACTAGAGAGATTAGTCATCTTGGACCCTTAGATTGAGTGATGAAACAAGATCCCGGCCCTTGGTTTGTGGTAAGACAATTTTACCCATGATAACAATAAATTGGTAGAGTGCTGTGTGTACATCGTTCTTTTCTTTGTCCCACTAGGGGTTGGTTCTTATTCCCTATGCCTCGGCTTGCCGATGCGCATAGGGATCGAGAGGAACGGTGCGACCCAGGGGCAACGCTCTGTACTTTTAGGGTTAGGGTTTTCCGTGCTTTTTCTCTGTAAAATTTCTACCCGAAAGGATCTACAGAGCCTAGAACATGTGGCTCTGGTACCATTATTAGTTTATTAGATCGACTAGATGTAGGCCCTTCGATAGATGCTTCTGTCTATTGAATGACTTGGGTTTAGATCAACTAGAAACAAAGAGATAGAGAGAGATCGAGACACACCTTCGTTTCCGCTCGACGAGCTCGAGGCGTTAGCCATGGGGGAGACGACGAGAGCGTGGGTAAGGTGGCGGCGGAGCGTCCCGTGACTAGCGCTAACCTAGATCGGCTAGGGTTATTAGTGGGGCGAGCAGCTACGTGACGAACCTCATAGTGCGTGCCCCGACCCCACCTACTTTATATAGCGCTGCCACAGGGGCCCACCAATCATGAAGAGGTTGGGCGCCCCCGATCAGGGCGCGAGATCCAGGGGCAATGGGCCGATGGGCCCAGTCAGGTGGAGATCAACCTAACAAGATGGACGTGTTTAGCCTCGAACCCATCAGGGTACATATCGATCATCAAGGTACATGGGGAAGTAGAGCGATCGATCGACTTGATTGGACTACTGGGCTTTGCATTCTTATCGTACTGTTTTGGAGGAGTTTGGTTAGCTATCTAGTTGAGTTGGCAGTCAGGGCCGCGGCGACGGACATGTGGTGTTCGGCCGCACCACCAGGAAACGATCCGAAACAACTAATCTACCTTGCGAGTAAACTTAGATGTACATGACCCCGACTCTATTTCTAGCACCGTTCGATAGATCAACTCCCTATCCATCGAACCCCTCCATCAGCGTCTTCTACAAATTGATCTGTGGCACCGCCGACTGGCCAGACCAACAGAAACGGCTTCTGCTTCCTCTACGGCATGCTCCTCGGCATCCTCCACAGCCTTCCCTGCAGTGTACTCACCAGTTCCCGACATGTCTGCCGCTAGTGGTGTAACGCCGCCGAGGCCCACAACCTACTACTTCCCCACTTCTTCCTCGGGTCTTCTCAGACATCTTCAACAACAACTATGGATGCGACGACGAGTACTCCTTTTCCTCACCAGAATCACACTCAGGCCGCCCACGCGGAGCTCATGACGGACCGGTCTTCCGGCGTCCTATCTTTCGGCATGACACGGCTTCCGTGATCCACTACTGCAACGGTCTTCTATATTGGTATTCTCGTCGCAAACCGGCCAATGGGCAAGCAAATAGTTTGTGTCGGGGTGTTGTGCCCCTAAGCATCTCTATGACATGGTGACCGCACCACACCCTAGGGATGTGAACATATGGAAGACATCCTAGTACTAGCAGGGGTCTCTCTATGTACGTTGTTGGAACAACATCATAATGATTCTGCGCAACGCTGAGCAGGTGGATGACATGGCCCAATTGCCAGGCAAAGCTTACGAACATAGTGAGCAACATATAATGTATAGGTTTCTAAAGAGGTCTGTTTTAGTGAGCTATGAGAGAGGTGTTCACTATGTGGTGATAGAATACGTTATATTAGTTTAGACTCCTATTCTAACTTGTACATGTATTATAATTGTCTTGTCATATATAAAGAGAACCGACTATACCCTAGAGGGGTACCGATTATTCCTTGCCAAACCCTCCTCTCGAGATCGATCTACCGCCGTAGCCCGGCATCGCATCTCCCTCCCTCTCGTGAGTTCGTACATGGTACCAAAGCTGCTATCTTGAGCTACGATGATAACTTCCGCTGCAACGAGCTCCTCGCTCACCACCCTTGCGCTCCCGTCGATGTCGTCCTCCTCCATCGGCTCAATCGTGCTCAAAGTTCCTCCATCACCAAGCCCCGTACTAGAATCATTTGACCCGTCTCCAAGAAACTCAATTCCAAGTTCCTTCTCTAGCTCAAAAACACTGGACCTAGACTCCATCATTTCCTACAACAATTCATAACTTCAGTACATCCGCAAAGAATTCCAACAAAAAATAAAGTGCTCATATTTTTAGAGAGATCACCAAGATGAGTGATGCTCCATAGACTTACCCACCTTAGAACGAAACAAATTTGCGCAAGCCGCCCACCATGCTAGTCGATGCGCTAGAGGAAGAAGCCCACCCCAATATGTTGGTCGATGCGCCAGAGGAAGAAGCCCACGCGCACGAGCAGGAGAACCTGACCGTGGACGCTCGCTGAACCTATCCTTCCCAACACCTCGATAGGATCGGGCGGAGACCCTAACCATAGCCTCGCCGGGAACAAAGGGTACCCTCCGTCGATGGGACTGGCAGATCTGGAGCGGCCACAATATCATTGGCGATGACGGAGATGACCAACATGTGTAGCACACTTAATTAGCAGGATCCCTGCCGGCGTAGCGATTCCGCCATCCGGAGGCGCCGTCGTCGGATCCCAGCGGATGAGCATGCCACCAGCAGGTTTCAAAACCACGCATGCACACCCTAGGCCGTAGTTACGAAGCTAGGATGGTTACCTATATTAGAATACAAAGCCCTTGCAGGTGCTACTGCTGAGCTTATTTAGGTTGAGGCTCTTGTTCGTGAACTTGGAGTTCCTCTCAAGGAGAAATCATGTTTATGGTGTGATAATCTTGGTGTCACCTATCTGTCTACTAACCCAGTGTTTCATGCTTGCACCAAGCATATTGAGATTGATTTTTACTTTGTTCGAGAACGGCTTGCTAGCAAGCAACTGGATGTCAGGTTAATCTCTAGGTTGCTGGTGGTTTTACAAAGACCTTATGTTCTAAGAAACTAAATGAGTTTAAGCGTAATCTAAACATCTTCTAGGTCTAGATTAGGGGATATTAGAGATGTAATATGGGTATGTATACGATATGGTCTATTATACCAATTGTATACGTACTGGTCCGTACAAGCCACGGTGGGGGCTATTTTCACCCATATAACACCCATATAACACGTAACCGAGCCCTCCAATAAGGGTATCGTTCCACCCAAAAATCCTACATGAAGACAGAAGCTGGTTCCAAAATCCAAACCAAAGTACCAAACCCAGCCTAAAATGTATCTAGATACAAGTAAATCTAGACAAATTCAACTTACTTATTTTAGAACGCATGAAATGACTTTTAATGAAAGACAGATGATTCAGTTAAAGCGCACCCCAAAAAATAACATTCTCTCAAAGCCCACTCAACCTGCCTGCCGTCAGGTTAAAAAAATTCTTCAATACAAGCGACTCAAGTTACAAATAGAGACCTAAATTAGATCATATATCAACATGCTCCAAAAGAAACGGGAGAACAGAATAGTAACACATTAGGCAGACAATGTCGACGACAACAATTGTGCATTATTCTTGGTATACATGCATGTCCCATGACTAGCCAGTTCTCATAAGATGAATAGACAAGGTTTCTATTCACATGCCTTCTTTATGGCACTCAGTTCTTTCACCACATCGCTCATCTTAACGCGCTTCCTTGCAGAGTCCCTGCAACAAGCGAGGCCAAGTCTTGAAACCGGAGCAATGAGCAATTCGACCATCTCTTGGGGATTTTCACAGCTTGCGATATTGGCGTCCATTATTTCCAGTAGATTACCTGGACTCGCCATCTCAACGTACTTGGGGAGACTTGTAGTATCATCAAAGATTGTGTCAGTTGGCCTTCTACCAGTAAGCATCTCTAGCAGTAGAACACCGTAACTATAGAGGTCACCTTCAATGGAAATTTCAGTCCCCATGCCATATTCTGACAAAGAAAGAAAAACAATGGCCTGTATCAGCTTTGCAGGAGTTAAATGGTACCCCCATCAAGATCTACACCATTTCCTCCTTGTTGACAAAACAGTGGTAATTGGCTGAATAAGAATGTGTACATTCTTTTGAGATTTTCCTCTTTTCAAAGGAAATTGGAGGATTGGAGCTTGAAAAGGCGGTGACTTTTAAATCTGATGTATATTTGAATCTGGTTTTATATTTGCAAATTAAGATAATCTTGGGTGATTATTGTTTCGAAGCAAAAAAAATGATGGTTCGAGCAAATTAAAGGGAAGTTGCGTACCTGGCGCAAGGTACCCAATGGTGCCTTTGATCCCAACAGAGCTACATTGCTGGCCAACAGATTGCTCACTTTCCTCTGCCTTCATTATTTTTGCTATCCCGAAATCACTAACATGTGCAACCATGGTAGCATCGAGAAGAATGTTACTTGGTTTAACATCACAGTGAACAATTGGAGGATTAATATGGTGATGAAGATACTCCAGTGCCTCCGCCACATCAAGAAGTATGTTTAACCTCTGCATCAAACTTAATGTCCTGAACTCGTTTTCTTTGCTTGGATATATCCATTCATCTAAGCTTCCGTTGGAGATAAACTGGAGCACAAGTGCCTTAAATTCATTGCCGTTGTTGTCCAAGCTGTCGCACACTGTGATGACCTTGACCAGTTTACGGTGTCGAATCCTTTTAAGAGCACTGCACTCAGAGATGAAGCTCCTTGTGGCTCCTCGTCGGTGGACATCAAGTACCTTCACCGCCGCAGTACCAAAACTGAATGTCCCTTTATATACGCTGCCAAAACTTCCACGGCCAACCAAATTTTCCATAGAGAATGAATTTGTAGCCACATACAACTCAGCATATGACATCCTCTGAAACGTCTCGCCAGGAGATGTGCCGTTTTCCTGACCTTGGCGGGCATCACCTCTTGACTTGTTAACGCAATAGTAGCATGTAGCAATGCAAACACCAAGAATGATGAATGCTCCCACCATTGAAAATACAAAAATGCGAAGCAGTTTATGCTTTGGGGACTTATCAGGAGCCGGAGAAGGGCATGGTGGGAAGTGAAATAACACAGGGCCGCCACATAGCATGCCGTTATGTTTTAGAGATACAGAGCTTTCATTTGAGAATATCCCCTTACATAGCACCGGACCAGAAAGGTTATTGAATGAAAGGTTCAGATGCTTCAGAAGCTGTAAACTCTCAAGGAATTCAGGTACTGGCCCTGATAGTTTATTGTTAGAGAGATCCAGGTCTTCTAGCCCTCTTAGTGCGCCGAGTTCTTTTGGTATTTTTCCATCCAAGAGATTCCCTTCCAGGTACAGGAATTGCAATTCCAGGCAACTACCAAGGGTGCCTGGGATTGCATCCGATAAATCATTGAATGAGAGATCAAGCGTGACAAGATTGACTAAGAGGCCAACATGTGGGGAAATAGGGCCACATAACAAATTGCTCGAGAGATCGAGATATACGGCAAGGGAAGAAATGCTGACGATTTCTCGTGGGATTTGCCCACTCAGGAGATTATAGGAAAGGCCAAGGGTTGTTAACTCGCTAAGATTGCCAAGGGTTGATGGAATGCTACCCTCCAGATTGTTGTAGGACAAAATTAGCTGATTTAGTCGTGATATGTTTCCTAGTGATAATGGAATCTCTCCATTGAGCCTATTTTGGAAAAGTAAGAGACTGTGGAGGTTGGAGAGCTTTCCAATATCTGAAGGTATGGTTCCGGTGAATAAGTTATCCGCGAGCTCAAGCTGGGTGAGCTTGTGATATCTTCCTTTTGCTCTAGGTATATTCCCAGAAATTCGGTTCCCTCCCATTAGAATTCTTTCAATATCTAGCGTGAGATTAGCGATGGTACTTGGCAAAATGCCTGAAAGATTATTCAGTTTAAAACTTACAGCAACCAAGTTGCTGCAGTTTGTCAAGGAGGTGAGAAAATCCCAATCCCCTGGCCCTGTAGACTGAAGCTCATTATTGCCTACGTCGAACGATCTTAGGCGGCCATGGAGACCCATGTTTGGTGGAATTGGGCCGTGGAATTTATTCCCATGAAGGACGATTGTTTCAAGAAGAGACATATTTGACAAGGAGGCGGGGATATGGCCTTCAAGTTGGTTGTAGAATGCATCCAGATCTCTTAGGTTGGGAAGTGTAGATCCCATGCCTTGTGGTAGAGATCCCGAGAGCTGGTTTGATCCGAAATTGAGATGTTCAAGTGACGACATATTACATAGTGCAGGAGGAAGCACGCCATGTAGTTTATTGACCGCTACATTCAGAAACTGAAGGTGGGTTAGCGTAGACAAAGCTGGTGGGACATGACCGCTGAACATATTCCCAGCAATATTCAGATCTGTGAGCATGGTCAAATTGGCCAACCATGGTGGGATGTTGCCGTGCACATGGTTATCCGCAATGGAGAACAAGGTGATTCTTGCAAGTTTTGCGAAAGATGGGGAAACTGTGCCCGAGAGGTTGTTACTGCGGATACTCAGAGTAACAAGCTTGGACAAGTTGCCAATGGCGGGAGGGATGACGCCGGACAAGGAATTGACGCTCATGTTTAGCCTGCGGAGGCCAAAGCACTTGCCAAGGCTAGAAGGAATCTCACCTTGAAGCTTGTTGTCGGACAGATCGAGCACACGGAGACGGGAGAGGTTCCCGAGGAGCGGTGAAACGGTGCCGGCAAGGCTAAGACCTTGCAGGCGTAGCATGGTGACGCGTCGGGGGTACAGGTTCAGGTCACCGCTGCTGCAAGTCACGCCGGTCCATCTGCAGAAGCTATGAGTATCATTGGAGCTGCTGCTGTCGCTGCCCCATGACGAAAGTGCACCCAAGGGATCCTTGGTTATGAGGGATTTGAACGATAGGAGAGTGTGGCGGTCGTCGATGGTGTGGATGGAGCTGGTAGTGGATGATGGGAGCAAGAGGAGAAGGCCAGTGGTGGTAGCGAGGAGAACAGGAAGACACATCCGCTGTCTGCTCTCCATGGCTAGGCAATGACGATCAATGCAAGCTTGACGTTTGGGGGTGCTATTATAGTACTACACCGCCATTTTGAATCAATCACCCGAGATGTAATGACGTTTAAAATGGCAGGAAGAATTGATCTACCTTTCCTTGTAGGTAGCGTTGCGAAGCGGCACCCGATCCACCCGCTTCATAGGCAATATAGTTCAATTTTTTCATCAAAATTTCTTTAGATTGAACTATATTTTGCTTTCACAGGCACTCGTGGGTTACCGCTTCTCAACCCTACTTGTAGGGCGTGTTTGGTAGACCAGCTCACCCAAGAGTTTCCCATCTCATCTGGATTTTCGTTGTTTGTTAGCTCGGTTCCGTGGTCTGGGCACTGCCCAACCGATACGAAAAAGGCCTCTGGGCACTGCCTAGTTGCGAACCTCAAAACGAGCTTCGCATCCCAGCCCTGCCGCGTCCGTCCCCAAAAAATATCCCCGCGCGTCCCCCCGTCCGCCCGCTGGAAGCCGCACCACGACCCCCAGACCCCGACCCGAACCCGAGCGGCCCCCTGTTTCTTCTTTCCCCTCGTCTCTACCCCCGATTTCCACCGCCGCCATCCCACCTGCCCCCAGATCCCTCCGCCGGTGAGGCTCCCCGCCCCTCTATCTGCACCGAAATCACCCCCAGCAATTATCCCCTTGGCGCTGCCCTTTGTGGTTCGTCGGGAGCTCAACGTCGCCGCCATGGATATCTCTGGGGCCGGATGAGGACCAGCGGCCGCCCACCTGTACCTGCAGCCGTCGAGCCGGTCGAGGACGTGAACCACCAGATCCCTGTCCTCCACCTCGTTTCCCAGCTGCTACAGTACCACTCCGCCCCCACCTGTACCTGCCGCCATCGATCCGGACAAGGACGTCAACCTTGCCTCGCCTCCATCACCGGCCGCGCCGCCCTGGCTCATCTCCGTCCCTAGACGCGCCGCCCCGCCTCGTCTCCCTCGTCGGCCGCGCCGCCCCGACTCGTCTCTGCCCCAAGTCCCGTGCCTCGTCTCCAGCAACGGGAGAGCACCAGCGACGCCCGTGAACGCGTTGGACCTGTGCTAGGACCTGATTGATTTTTTATATTTTGTGTATAAGGACTTGATTGTTTTTTATTTTCATCCTAAGGACCTCTGTGTAAAAAAATCGAGTTCAGCTTGTTTTAACTCACAGAAGCCACCAAACACCATCTGAGCTAAGCTTGTTTCAGCAAACCCAGGCTACCAAACAAGTGAGAAAATCTTAGATGAACTTGTCTAGGGGCAGCAGGTATGAGGGGAGATGGGGATTCTGAGTTGGTCCGATCTACCAAATACACCCGTAGTAGGACACCCATCGAACACCTTTGACCATTTTCGAAATCCCAAAACATTTGCACACGAAACCTTCTCCCAGTATCATGGAACCTTGCCACATACTTTGCTTATATACCAGTACTTCATCACCTGCAGGAATCTCGTTCCCATTGGCATAGTGGAAGACCATGATCATTTCATCGAACACGTCAGGTGCATATCAAGTGTCCGAATATTTGCATTGGCTTTTGTGTTCTACTGATATGGTTTTAGCTTGTTAGATTAATTTTGTAGTAGTAGGGCAACCCATTGTCTTAACCGTTTTGTGTCTGGTTCACTGAGTCGTCGGGAAAGCTATCGACGACGCGCTCTGGACGTCCAGGGCACGCACATGGCAATGCCATGGAGTTGCTGAGCTACCAACCGGCTACCCCATGCCCTTGTCCTGCACCAAGTAGAATCCCTGTGCTTCCCTGTTGATCCAGCTCGGCCTCCACATCCTTTCCTCCCTCTTATATCCACCTATCTGTAGTCAGAATAGTGTCGTTTTGGGGCTTTTTGTGAGATTACCTGCCCTACTCATTGCCTTGTGCGCTGCGTTGTACTCCCTCCGATTTCAAAATATTAGATATTTTAGCTTTCTAAAAAAAGTGTATGTAGACCCATTTTAGTGCGTAGCTTCATTCCGAACATAAACAATAAAAGGTCTAGATACACTTCATTTACAAAGCTAAAACATCTTATATTTTAAAACATGGGGAGTATGTCCAAGCGCCACTCTGTAGCCCTGCTTCCTCTCCCTTGTAGTTGTAGGTTGTAGCCGTGGTATGGAAGGGCATCTCTAACCGATCCACTAAAATCGGTTAGAGTAGTAAAATTCGGTAGGGACTGCACCTAAACAATTCCCAAAATGATTAGAGGAGTAAATTTTTACTCATCGAAGGAGTAAAAGTGGCGGTTGACTCCAAAATTTACACATCGGCCGCCACTTTCGAGAAAAACTCCCGCCTCCCCTCCCGCCGCCGATGACCGCCATACCCCGCCGCCCCCACCCCGGTCCCTGCGCCACCCTTCGGCCCACCTCTCCGTCGATCGACGCCTCTCTGTCGCCGGAATCAACGGGAAGAGCGAGTTTTCGCCGGCCCGATTTGGAGCAAATCAGCCTCCGTCGGCCTCAATTCGTCGGAATTGGGAGAAGCCGGAGGCTGGGAAGGCGGTAGAAGGCAGACACCATCTCCCTCTACGCCTCCTCTGCCCTACCCGACGAACGTTCGGCCAACCTCGTCACCTCCTCCACCCGTGAGGTGCTTGACCGAATAGCAAGGTGAGAATTTTTAGCCAAATTTGTTTGTTTGTTTTCCAAATTTGACCAGCGTCGTCATGTAGATGAAGGGTTTGGGGGAGTACCTCTTGGATGACTCATCATCATCAGAGGAGGAGGACGACGACGACGACATCGAGATGGCCATGGCCATCATTTTGAACGATGAAGTTCGGTGGTTGTGGCTAGGATCACAGTTTGGCCATGCTTACATCAACCGGATAGAGCCGAGGGCCACAACAAGATCATGTGTGATTATTTCAACGATAATGCCATCTATCCAGAGAAGTACTTACACCGGCGCTTCCGCATGCACAAGAGCCTCTTTCTCACCATTGCAAGAGCGGTGGAGAAGCATGATGACTATATTGGTTCAACCTTCGGAGGAGTGCATCCAGTGAGATAAGCGCAAGCCCATTGATGAAGTGCATTGCAGTTGTTCGAGTGCTTGCATATGGGTGTTCTACGGATGCCATTGACGGCTATGTCCGTATTGGCGAAGATACCATCTTGGAGGCTGTCCAGAGGTACACAATGGTTGTGATTGAGATCTTCGGAGATGAGTATTTGAGGGCACCCAATGATGATGACACTAAGAGGATATTGGGTGAGAGCCAAGAAAGAGGATGGCTGGGGATGCTTGGCTCAATAGATTGCATGCATTGGACATGGAAAACTATCCATCTGGATGGAAAGGTCAGTACAAAGGCCATTGCAACGATCCAACAATCATCCTAGAGGCGGTGGCATCGAAGGATCTATGGATTTGGCATGACTTTTTTAGATTGCCTGGGTCTCAGAATGACCTCAATATGCTTGCTAGATCACCACTTTTCTCTAGGCTTGTTGCGGGTGATGCTCCTCGTGTCAGCTATGAAGTCAACAACCGTGAGTACACCATGGGTTACTATCTTGCAGATGGCATCTATCCTCCATGGGTCACCTTTGTGAAGACAATCCCAAGGACTCTTATCAACAATCCCAAGAAGGATCACTTTGCAAGGTTCAAGAGTCTACGAGGAAGGACGTGGAGTGTGCTTTTGGTGTGCTTCAGAAGAGATTTGGCATAATCAAAGGCACTATTGAGTATTGGAAGCCGGAGGTTCTTTGGCAAATAATGAAGTGTTGCATCATATTGCATAACATGATCATTGAAGATGAGCGTGGCATGCCCGAGAACTTCCGGTACATCTCCAATGGTGATATTGTAGAACCAGCACATGATGCCAACAGGATCCAAACCTTCCTTCAAGCCCATGCACACATTGAGAACAAGGAGGTGCATGAATAGCTGCAGCATGATCTTGTTGAGCATCACTGGAGTCTCCATGGTGCTACCTAGTTGTGTTTGAATTATTCGCATGATTCGTTGAATTTATTTGGTTTGTAAACTTAATATTTATTCATTCCTAAATATTTTATTTGATTGTATGTGAACTATGTCAAATGTTTGGCTTTCAATAGTTTGTTTTCTAGACAAATAAGTTTTACTCCTCTAAATTTAGGGGTTCGGTTATGAACCGCCGATCTTTAGAGGGGTACTTTTACTCCTCTAAGGTTTACTCATCTGATTACTCCTCTAAAGTTTAGGGGATCGGTTAGAGATGCCCTAAGCGCTTAGCGCAGGATCTAACATGAAGCAGGTTTGATCAGCGTGGCGACTCAGGCTGCAGGCGGACCCATCCACCATCCGCTATATGTTTGTCACCTCGTCGACTCGCCTAGTGTTGGATTATTAGGCATAATTTCCACAATTAATTCCAAAATATGAATCATGACATCAATAGCTACAATCACATGAAACTCTAACATATTAGATGTATTAATCAACATGAATAGTAGTAGAGCATACACAATAAGAACCATAGAATAGCACATCGAATCACGGTACATGTACTGATCGGTTTCCGATATAGTCGCCTTTGGTACAGAAGTTGCCGTAGACTTTCGAAGAAGTCCGCGCTGAAGACGAGTCGCCCATGGACAAGCAGATCGCCTAGAAAGACGCGTTGTGATGACAAACTTGAGCAGTCGTGCAGACTCGGTTCCCAAAAACCTTATTCCCCTATCCCATACTAAAAGGGAAATGGACGTCGCCTAGAGGGGGGGTGAATAGGCGTTTTAAAATTATTATGGTTTAGGCTCTAATAAATGCGGAATAAAACTTAAGGTTTAATTTATCAATCCAAAACCTATATTCACTAGGTTCACTAAGTGCACCAACAACCTATGCTAAGCAAGATAAACAACAAGGTGATAGAAAGATATAATACTTCAAGCACGATGGCTATCACAATGTAAATTGCATAAGTAAAACGCTCGGTTGAGAGATAACCGATGGACGCGGAGACGATAATTTGTTTCCCGAAGTTCACTTCCAAAGAAGTTGTGTCTCTGTTGGAGAGGTGCGGGGGCGCAATGTACTTTGAACGCCACAAGTGGCTCACCTCGAGGTGTGGTGTCTCGATGCTCACCCAACGCCACACAATGCCTCACCCCAAGATGCGAAGGCACGCAACCTACCGACGCCACAAAAGGCTCACCCTATTCTCCCGTGAGCTCGCCACAAAGGCCTACTCATGTTCCACTATGGGACACTTGAGGGCGGTCACCGAACCTGTACAAGGTTGGGGCAATCTCCACAACTCGATTGGAGACTCCCAACAACAATGCCACAAAGTCTACAAAGACACAAAAGGCAACAAGGCCACAAAAGGCTACAAGACCACAAAAGGTCAACAATCCAATCACACAACCGTCTAGGGTTCCAAGAACCCAAGAGAAACAAGCCCAAGGGCTTGAACTCGCCGAATCTCTGAGGAGAACTCAAACCTATGCACCAAATGCAAGAGGTAAGTCCTCCACTCTCAAATTCCACCAAAACTACAAAAGCTATTGGGGGAATATGGGAGGAAGAACACAAGAGGAGAACACAAAACTCTCCAAGATCTAGATCCCAAGCATTCCTTCACAAAGAAGGGATTTGGCTTGGTGGGGCTTGTAGATCTAGATCTCCTCTCTCAAATCCCTCAAAAAGATGCAAGAATCATAGGAGGGGAAAGGGGAGAGGGCAAGCTCTTCAAGGTCAACAATGGAGGAGAGAGAAAGCCAAAAAACCGAGACGAACAAGTTGGTCCCGAAGGGGAAAGGGGAGCTCCTTTTAAAGGGCTCCCCGGTCTGCCCGTCACTCACAGATCCGCACACGGCCGGTAGTACCGCTGGGTGGCTAGTACTACCGGTGGCACTCAGCCAACGGTTAGAAACACGATGCGAAAAGAACCAAAACTCGAGCATGGCCGGTACTACCGCCGACCACCGGAACTTCCGGCGAGGACGGTACTACCGCTAGAAAATCTGATCCAAGTTCCGTCAAATAGCGCTAACCAGGCAGAGAGAGTACTGAACCAAAATTGGGTTTACCGGAGGTTGGGCCGGAATTAACACCAGTACTACCAGCGGCAAACTTCCCTAGCGGTACTACCGGTGGCCCGCCGGAACTACCGGCCAGGCAAAAACTCCAGAACCAGAACTGCCACAACTTTTGCATCCGAACTCCAAATGAGATGAAACCAATTTTGTTGGAAAGATAAATACGATTAGAATCCAAGGTAGAAAATACCATGAATATATGTGAGATACCTCCCAAGGTGTGGAGCCGAAAAACCCATAGGATCAAAAACGCAATAAGATATGCAAGGGAAATCTGTTTTTGATGAACTATAGCTTGTTATGAAGATAACCACAAGCTCTAGATCCTCACATGGACAAGAACCAAACAACAACCACGGAAGATGATGCTATGTATGCAAAGGTTTGAGCTCTCTCCGAAAGATATGAACGAGTCACCCACTCGAGAGCCCCTCTTGATAGTACGGCTATCTATCCTAAACCCGGTCTCCTAACCTACAAAAGAATGGTAAAATAGAAACCCTATCAAGATCATACCTTTGCATTGAGCATCCCACTTGAGCTTGATGTAGACGATCTTGTCACCTTCAAGATGGAACACCTTTCTTGATTGCTATTGCTTGCTCTTGCTTGATGAAGACTTGCGAATGGCTCCCCCATACCCATGGGGAGACCTCTTCTTTGCCCTTGTCTTCATCATTCCATGAACACCGAGGAAGGCAAGATCCAAGCATGAGATCTTCTAGAGATGGCGCACCGTGAGCTTGCACAACAATTCTTGATGATGATGTCATGAAGAAAGCCATGAGGAACTCCATCTTTTTCTTCTTCAAGACATACTTGATCTTCTTCTTCTACTTGATTCCAATAGGCACAAAGCCCCTAGAAAATGCTTCTTCTTTTTCATACTTGAAACCAACACATGGTCCAAGCGATGCTAATGGACAAACCTACAAGTGAAACTCAATTTGCACATTAGTCCATAGGGATTTCCATTAATTACCAAAACCACACATGGGGGGCATACATGCTCTTTCACATACAAGATCAGAAAGGCGAGTGGCTCCGGAGACCTGCTCTACCATCCACCACTGCATGCCGGCACGTGGGGTGGAGTTTACTGTTGGAAATATGCCCTAGAGACAAATAGTAGTAAGGACTATTATCATATTTCATATAGTTTATGATTAAGTTTTATATCATGCTATAACTGTATTGAGTGGAAACATCAATACACGTGTGATATACAAACAACCAGGGGTTCCTAGTGAAACTCTAGTCACTGGTTTATTGGTCAACAGATGATCATGTTTCCTGATCATGTGGCGTTTATGCCAGTTGGAAATGGAGTCAACTCATTCTAAGAATGAGATGATGAACCAATACCCAACCTAAACAACCTGATCATGTCACGAAGTTCAAGTTACGATGATTAGAAATGGATCCTCGTAGACTGTTCCTTAGACCGTGAGGCTATATCAATCACTGTCTCCCGAGAGTGCTTAGATAGCATCAAGCGCCACTTAGTAATATAGTGGTTATAAAGGTGTGTTCAGGTACTCGGAGGAAACCATAGAGGCAATATATATCAAGAGCGGGATTTGTCCGTCCATGTGACGGGAAGATACTCAAGGGCCCACTCAGAAAGGTTATATCCAATAGCTATTCGATCACAGGGATATCACTTGTCAAAACGAGTCAAGTAGCATTGTTCAGTAACGAGATTGAACACGACATGGTGATGTCATTGATCAGATCTCGGGCAATGCAAGTATCGAGAGACAAAGGGAATAAGACACGATTGTCCCGATTCAAACGACGAAAAGATCTTCGTGGAACACACAGGGGTCACATGGCCATCTAGGTCCCTATGTCGATCATTGGTACGGGAGTATCCTGACCATGTCTAGAGTGTTCCCAAACCGTGGGGTATCACTCTTAAGGGCTTGATGATGCTTAGAGAGTGTTTATACGATCGGAAGAATCATCTAAGAATAGTAGAGAGAAAACCGGAAGGGTTTCGGTAAGTCCGGAGGATGTCCGGAGTGGAGGTGGAAGTGTTCCATGACCATAAAGGTTGAATAATATGTGAATGAATGTTAAATATTGATTTAATCATTTATTCATAATTATTTAATAAAGAGAAAATCAATGTAAAAGGTCAAAAGGCTTAATGGGCCAAATCCCAGAGGGGAGAGGGCCCATTAGGGAAAGGAGAGAGGGAGAAAGGGGCAAGGGGGTGGACGGCTGGGCCAAGCCCCCCTGCGCAGGGCCCATTAGGGCTGGCCGGCGGCCTCCCCTCCCCCTCCTCTCCTTTAGTCCCACCTCGGGACTTTGAGGGAGGTAGTACCTCCCCCCTATATATAGTGGGGGTATTTGGCCAGAAAAATACACACAATAATCAATAAAGGTCTTCTCACTTTTGGGAGGACCTCCAATTAATATTCTCTCTCTCTCTCTCTCTCCCTCTCTCTCTCTCTCTCATGACCATGGTCCCAAGTTTGGACTACGCGAACGAGAGACATCTTCACCGCTAAGCGTCGTCGTGCTGTGGGATTCGGATCCAGGAGCTCTACTTCCGCAACTGCTACTGGATCGGGGAAGCAGGAGTCATCGTCAGGCACCGGACGTGTGTAACTCCCCGCGAGGTGTCGCACTTGAGGCACTCAAGTCGTTGGAGCCGTTGGAGCGCAACGACTTCATCACGACCTTGAGGTCGGCTTCGGCTCGTCTACATCAACCACGCTCTCTGAGCGTTGACAATGCTTTTCGGTCTTCAAGGGTAAGTTCGCAAAAAGCCCCTCCCGTTACTGTATTACTAATAGATAGGTCCTGGCAGCATCAGGGGTTTAGGGGCGTAGGGTAAAAATTATTGTTTTCATATGCGGAACCCCTACATTTACTATGGTGGTGGCCCAAGTAGAGAGGAGGCAAAACCCTTGATTGGTTCGGTGTATTGTGGTGGTGACATGGAGTTAACATGTCAATGCCCATAGTTTATGAACTTGGGTTTAGAGGAAAAGCGGCGTGCTGGAGACTTCATTGGCTAACAGACAAACAACATGGGGACACCAGGTTTACCCAGGTTCAGGCCCCCGGAGGAAAAACCCTACTGCTGCTTGTCTGCTCTAGATTGATGGAGGAACCGAAGGTTACAATGTCACTGAGATGGCGATGGTGCTCATATTAGATTTGGTGGATGTATGTGTGCTAGGGATTGATTTCTAAATCTATTGTCTATTGTGGGAGATTGTCCTCCTTGTTGGACCCTCCTAGCCTTTATATATGGGAGAGGCTAGGTCTCAGGTACCAATACGAGTAGGTTACACGTTGGATTTGAACTCTAGTTTTGAGCTTTCCTTTTCTTGCGCGCTTGGAGTCCGTGTCCATATGGGATTCATATTAGTCAAATAGTCTTGGGCTTCGTGGACCTTGGAAGGTCGTCAAGTGGACCTCCCGTTGACCCGCACCAGGTAGGCTAGATTCGGGTGCCCATTGGGCATACCTATGTTAGTATCCCTCAACTGTCCATCTGAATCGTAGATTCGGGTGGAGACTTAGTTGTCTTGACCCTTGCATTTGGAGGTTAGAGTCGACAGTTGCAACAAGTGTGAAGCACTCATCCGGAAGTTCACTGGGTAAGCCGAATTCATAGTAGTTCATAGGGATGTTTCTAAACATGCCTGGTGCGCTTGACGGAACAGGACAAGTTAATTGCTCTAGGTCAAAAACATGTCACATACTCAAACTCGAGTCCCTGGACTCGAATTCGGAAATTGCTAGCATAGTATGACTCATGCCGTGGAGGCCTTCTGAGACAAACTCCAATTTTAATGCATATGTACCTAACGTGTCCGTCGGGATTTTCATCACACATATTGGTGTGGTTTTTAACTAGTAGAGCGCAGTATGTGTGATTGCCAATCCATCGGATTCTATCTGTAGATCTTATTTTTTACATCGTAGACGCAACATCCGAAGGTTTATCACCACGGAGGTGTTTCGGGTGGCCAAGGAGATGTTGTCTCTGAACTTGACATTGGAATGTAAGTGGGAGTAGTTGCCAATGAGTTAGATTTCTATAAGCGAGTTGACATTGTGGACGCAGTCAACACAATGGACTGCATTATGAATCCTTTGTTTTCTATAGGGTGCGCGACCAGCGCTCCCTATGGGAGTAGCCCCCGAGTGTCTATTCGAGTCGTAGACTCGAGTAGAGACTTGTAGTTGTCGGTTGTGTAGACACAACAATTCGAAAGTGCTTAGGATGATCTTATAAATTCCGTCAACACCGACGCTTTTTTGAATGCGTGACTACCGTGCCCTATGGGAGTAGCCCCCAAGTCTTCATTCGAATCGTAGATTCAAATGAGGAATCAGAGTGTGCCACTCGAAGATCTTGTATGTGCGCGACCGACGTTCCAATTTAAAATATTCCCCGAGTGTCTGGCAGAGTCGTAGACTCAGGCAGAGAATCGAGTCTTATATCTTGTAGACATAGTTAAAAATCATGCGAGGATAAGCCACTGACCCGGAAGTGAATCGAGTCAGCATCTCGCGCATAAGGAGCCAAGAGTCGATGATGCAGTCGGAGTCATGCATAAGGAGCCAGTGCTTTTCCTCTTTGTTTTGCTACCAAAATCATGGTGAATTCAGGGATTGATTGAGACGTACCTGCTATTTTATCATGTGTGTATTTTTTTTACTTTTCAGGAGAAGGGGCGCTATGCATCAAGTTGCTAAGGTGGAGCTCCAATGGCGATTTTGGCTAGAGGTTGAAGGTGAGTCATAAGTCTACTAAGAATCGGGCTGCTATTTTAACTAAGTTAAATATTAGCACGAGCCTTAGGGGCTATACTAGTTCATTTTTGGCATCCTATAAAAGCATAAATTCAGATTCCTATCCAACTTCATGCTTGGGGGCTAGAGGATATGATATAAAATATAATAAAAAGAGTCAGAAAACGACTTACATAATGTTCATGAGTCAGTTTTTTTAGGCTCATGTTGACTCAGAGGAAACCTTCTCGACGAGGGTTAAAGGAACCACTAGTGGAGGTGGAATCGCACCGGCCTTTAACTTCTCGTCACAAAGGTGAACTTGGTCAAGAAGCTCTATGAGTTTGAAATCTTCAGCTTCTTGCGCCTCCTCCTCAGTTGTGATATTCCGGGTCTCCAAATAGTGGAGAGCTAGCTTCCGGATTTGTTTTGCGCTTTTCCGAGTGAGGCCAAATTTGGCGACACTCGGATTTTGCAGAAGATTCTCTGCGAAGGCCTCAGCTGAGGTATCATTACCCTTTGAGGGTTCACCCTTGTCAACTACCGAGTCACCCATGGTGACGTTGGTTGGCAAACCAAGGTTTGTTGGCTCTGCAGATTGAGCCGGAACATCTTCAGGACATGGAGACGAAGTATCCTCCGGTACTGATGATGGCTTTAGGGTAGGAGTCAGAAGCAGCGCAGCAGGCGAAGCCAGAGTCAACTTTTGCTGGCGCAAAGTCTTCCCTAGATTTCATTTTCCCTTGCCCTTGGTGATTGTCTTAGCTCTGGATGGTAACATAGTAAGATTGTTACAATTCAGAAAAAATACGAAATAAGATACAAAACCTTGTGAAGAAGTTTACCTCTTTACAATGGGCACTTTCTATGTGCCAACAGAAATAGTTGAAGTTTTGCGCTTCCCAGTAAGCGCCTCCGGCAGCAACTCAAGATCTTCATCCTCCTGAGGAACCAGATCCTCAGGCGGATATCCCTCGAGAGGAGCAAGCTCTGACTTGGGAAGGGCAGCAAGATGAAAAATGGAGTATCTCATTATTGCGAATAAAACACACAAATGTAAGTACAAGGGAAATCAGTCGAAAAATCTTACTGGTGTCAAGGGGTTCTCGGACGTAAACATGTCTAGAGAGACATATGGAATCTTCTTCTCCACTTGCTCCTTGATCAACCATTTGATTCGGGTCTCGTACTCCTTGCTGGAGATCATGAACCCGCAAATACCTAGGCTATCCTTTTTGCTCTTGTTGACCGTATGCATAATTTAGTCACCATAGTGTTGGAGGGGTTGGATCTGATGGGCTAACCAACAATGGATCAAGTCGGATCCATGCATACCCTTGTGCTTCATCAAGTATTCAATCTGCCTCTTGGCGCGGATCAAATCTTCAGAAAGAGTCGGCGCCTCCGCATCCCAGGATTCTTGGGGAGCTACGGCACCGTCGACAAAAGCCGGCAAAGCTTCTTGCTTGTTGGGAGCCAGTTTGTCCTTATAGTAAAAGAACATGGACAACCATCTTTTCAATGAATCACTAGCCATGATCTTAGGATAGGTTCGATCTCTCCTAAGAGCTAGGCTGAGTGTTCCGGTAATGTAAGGATTACTAGCAGTGACGGAATTTTTTCGGGTACCAAAGTAGTACCAGAATAGAATGAGACTCGGCTTGATTCTGAGATACCCCTCACAAAGAGAAACGAAAACTCTGAGTTCTAGAATCGAATTGGGAGGAAGATTGTGGAGTTGAACTCCATAGTAATCAATAACCTCGGAGAAGAACTCTGAGGGAGGGCAACTCAAACCTCGGTCCAGATGGGTGCCGAAGTGGACCCTCTCGTTAGTGTGAGGGGCATGAATGGTTTTGTCAAAACCATTCCGCCATTCGCCGGTGTAGAGAAGACCTTCCTTCTCAACACCGCACAGCTTCTCGTCATCAAGAACACACGGGATCGAGACCCCGTGGAAGTTCTCCTTCTATGTCATTGTAGCCGCTGTTGTCGCCGCCATACTGGAAGAAGAAGCATCAGCCATCTGGTCGGAGGAGATGACCTTTGGTGGGCGGCGCTGTGGGATTAGGGAAGGAAAAGAGGCAAGGGCGGTATGGCATTTGGAGGAAGAAGAGGGCAAGGGAGCTGGTGAGAGGAGAATGAGAGCATCTCAACCCCTTATGAACTATGCCTGCGCCAAGATTCATGTGAACGAACTGCAAATCGTGCCACGCGTTGCAGAAGGAATAGGGTAACTTCCCCGAGAAGATTGGGCCGCCTCAATCTCCATCCGCGCATTAAACGGTGCCTCGGTTCCATGGGAAGCGAACCCACCAACAGTCACGCTGACAGGAATGTCTGTCAGTGACAAGACTAGACCTTGACTGATGTCAGGTTGCGTTAGAGACCAATTTCCGACTCAGTTTGAAATCGAGCGAGAGAATCCCGTAATGGAGTATTCATAGGTCCGACTCATTTTTTTGACCAAGATCCTACTTTGTTTTGGAGTTTTAGGAACCCTTCAAGACTCTACAGCCGAAGAAAGATCAAGCTAGACGATGAAATCCGACTTTTGATCTTGGAGGCTTCCGGGGGCTACTGTTCGGGATATACTTTCCAGGTATATCCACTGTGACTCGCTGACCAGGGTGGCCCACTTCAGGTTAGAGCTTTACTTTACGGGTGGCCTAGTCAGGGAGAAGATGGAAGTCCATCCGGCTACGGGAAGGCCCAGAAGACTTACCGATTTAGGCATGTATAGTTACTTGTAGTCCAAGATATACTTTGTAACCGACTCTGTATCGTAGCCAGATAGGTCTCTCATGTAACCCTAGGCCGGACATCTATATAAGCCATCCAAAAGACCAGCCTTTAGGGCACCCACCACTTAAAACCTCAACTCGCACAGGAAAAACCTCTTTGTAATCAGTACTTCCAGCTCTGCCGTATTACTGGATTGCTAGCAGGAGTAGGATTCGTCCACCGCTGGCGGATTCGAATCTGGGTAAAGCTTGTGTGCTCACTGTTCCAGAATATCGCCGTCTCACCCCCCCATCTTTCTCCACGCCTCGAGGACCCCCTCTCAGCGTACATGTCTTAAATCCGACGACATGACATGGACATGTGCGGAATCGGGGAGGAGATAGTCCTAGATCTAGGAGACTCGTTTGGTTTTGACTTGGAGAGGAAGATGATGCCTCTTTTTGGGGAAAAGCCCACATTTCCCCTTTTGGATTCGGTCATGCGTGCGGGGCGGGAGGGTGCGGGATGCGGGACGCGGGAAATCGAAACCTATCCCTATCGGAACGCCCGGGAGGAACGTCTTTTTTCAGGGCGTCCACTGGGTAGCACGGTCCTAGAACAATATAACTATCATCCAAGTACTTGTGTAGTCGGCAATGTGTTTTAGTATGTATTTACTCACTACTCCAACATAAATTTACCATTACAAAGTGATAGTCCGCTTACAAAAAACTAGGTAGTAACTTCTAAGGTCAAAACAATCGAAAAGAAACCAATAAAAATGTTGTCTAGTTTCAAGCCGAAACTATTTGTTCATATAGTGGATAACTTATGTATGATAGTCTCATAACCTACGTGTTAGCGGTGGGTAACTTTTAGGTTCGAAAAAAGTTATCGGAATATATTAACATTGGATCTAGTTTTAAAGATTTCGTCACCGACTAGTCCAATGGTAAAAACGGATTTGAAATCTGATAAATAAAATATTTTGAATTTCCAAATTTTCGAGTTTAATTCTAGTGACATCACCATGTTTGTTGTACTTAGTGCTATTCCTGTCCAAATTAAGAGAGTTTGCATGCTAATCCAGCGATGGAAGGAAGGAACGCTACACTGGTCGTGTGGGAAGGTTTGGCTCGCGCGCGACGCGACGATGCGTTTTGGTTCTGTCTGGTCCGCCACGATTTGCAATTCCTTAGGACGGTCATTGTGTAGTCATGTACTTTTTTTATGAATCAGTACAACGTCATACATCTATCCTTTTCGTGCCAATAAGAGAAAATTGCACATAACACCAAAACTTTGGTGCCAAAATTACACAAAACACAAAAACAAAAGACTTGTTGCGGCTGACCCCGGGTTTTGGCATAATCCGTTGCACCTACCCAAATAGTGCCCAAATAGAGGTTATATTGCCTTAAAACTTAATTGATATTTGGGCCTGTGTATTATATACCGTATATCATTGGTGTGGGATGGTATATCTGTATATATATTCTCTAGGGAACAAGGCTCAGTCCAAACCCGTTGTGTTGCATTATATTGAACATCATAACATTGTTTAATTGTTTTAGAGCAATCGAACTTGGTCTGATGCCACTCCTGCAACGCCAACGTACGACTACATGTACATTACAGAAAATTCGATCGACGACTATGTATAAAAAATTAAGAAAAAATATCTTAATGTGGTCAACTATGCACACTACAAGCATGCAAAATTTAATGTGAAACACCTCTTATTTTAGACTCCGTAAAAAGATAAATTGAATAAATTTTAGAAAATTCAATAATTGTACCGTTCATCATCCAAGACTGTACTTTTGTCATTTTTTGTGAGTGTAGAATATAGGTATTTCGTATTGAAAATTTACAAACGGCAGAACAAATCATTAACTATGTTCTAGTATTTTTTTTTGATTTTTTTGAAACTTTAAATTTGAATTTTGTGAAGTTTGGAGAAACTACGTAGCTTATCTGCCAAATTGATCTCGTATTTTCTACAGCTATGGTGCTCTTTTTTAATTTATCGTATAATTGTGATATACAGTATAGAAGTACATGATCATACATTGTTAAGGCACTATTATACTATAGGTTAAACTTGGTGACATGCATGAGCAATGAGGGCACTTGCACATCCTGTGTCTATGGAGTGTGGTCCAGGATAGGCTCCATGGAGGATTTTTTTGGGAAAACTCAAATTTAAAGATTTAAAAAGTTTTAGTAAAAATATCAAGATACAGATAATGATTTATAATACACACGTACAAAATCTTATGTGAAAATACTTTATATTCTGGTCTTCTAAAAAAGAAAAATTCAGATCTGGACGTAAACAATGCAATTTTGAATGGGTCTCCCTTTTTTCAAATTTTTATATTTGTCTCTTTTGTTGCGCCCGAAATATAAGGTATTTTCCTTTAAATTTTTCCAAAGTGTATTTCACACTGATTGGCTACATGTAGATATTTTTTCGAAAATATTTGATGAATTTAAAAAAAAAATCAAAAATAGGCTCCAAGCCCTAAAGCGATTTTCCATGGAGTTGACCCTCTCTATTCATCCTCCTCGAGAGCTTCGGGCTAGGGTTTTCGGATGCCGCCTACGATTCTCCGACTGCTACCATATTAAGCCCGCTCAGCGACAACTCCTTTATGCTGCCTCCCCGGGCCTCATCTCGACCACTATGCGACCATGCGCAATGAGGGGTGCACGGAATCATTGCTCCAGGCAGAGGTGTCGCGCAGGAGGATGAGCCGGCAGTGATGAAGCGTTGTAGGAGGCACTGGTTAGGCAGGGGCTTGAAGATGCATCTCGAGGCAGGGTCTTTGGTGTGGAGTTGAGTCTGCAGAGGAGACGTGGGGACGTCGACTATGGGGTAGCACTACGTGTGAGAGGGAGGCGTCTGGACGGGTCACTCCGCCTAAACCTTTCGGGCCGTCTTTGCCTAGGAACGAGTAAAGGCGCTTCCTCCTCAAGCCGTCCACCTTTCTCATCTGCTATTCTTCTCCACTCTTAGCTCTCTCTTCTCCTTCAACTTGTGAGCAACAAGCAGACGTCCTGAGTAGGCGTTGTTGTGAATATGGTCTGTGCAGAATTCACCCCCGGGTTGAGCTGTCATTTTCTTCTCCCCAACTTTTTTTCTTCTTCTTCTCAATTTGCAATATTTACTACAGATGGGCATAATAGTTTCTGAATTTTGTATCACCGATCCTTCGCGTGTTAATTTATTGATTAGAGAAATCATGTGCTCAGAGAAAGGAAATATTTAACCTAGAAATATCCATTTATATTCTAATAACAAGATTGGCCCAAATGCTAACAACATCCCACTAATTAATCGTGTACGCACTGTTAGATGTTAGCGTATTGAAAGAAATAGACATAAAAGAGAAATAAGGGTGTAAGCGAAAAATCACGTACACGCTCGCGATATCTAACACGATATAGACGGCGAGGCGAAGCTCGCATGCCCACCTAGTATACTCTATTTGGGCTAGGCCGTGCAACTAATTAGATAACAAAGTGGGTTTGCTGCAACAACCGTTTTGTTTCTGTGTTTTGTTTAACTTTGACACCAAAGGCTAGTGTTAGCTCCAATTTTCTCTACCACTAATATGCTTTCAGTAGGTCTAGTATCGAAATTTCTTTTGCTTTCAGTTGTTTCTGCGGCCACCAGTCGACCTGGAGAGCTGTGACTGTGGCCGCGAAGTTGTGCAGCTTAAATGTAGCGAAGTGTATTCCTTTGGTGCAATATATTTCGACAGCGCTTCTTCTGCTTCCAAAAACCCCAACACTCGACTCCCCAAGTCGAAGGTGGTCGGTGGTACGAGGCGGTGACTAGGCGCCAGAGCCCGTCACCGGCGGCCATGGACAACTCAAACTTTAGCGTCGGGCTCGGCGTCGAGAGATATCTTCGATCCGCGCTTCCGTACGGCGGGCTTCCAAGCAAGGACTCGCCGCAGATGGCGTTCTTCGACGCGGCCTCCGAGGGCGACCTTCCCCGCATGAGAGGTGAGCGAGCTCTGCATCCGTCCTATCCCTCACGCGTCTGGCCGCTCCCCTTCCTCCAATGCGGCGCTGTATTTGCTAGGGTTTTGCACTATCTAGGGTTTCAGGGGAAATGGGGGCGGGGGTTGCGTGTGCTCCTTTCGCCATGTAATGCTTGTGTCTCACCTCCGAGTTTTTTTTGGTGTTGTATTGAAGAGCTGGCGAGCGGCAGGGATGCGGAGGGGAAGGCATGGCTTACCGATGTGTGTATCGCAGGTGGGGGGGGGGGGGGGGGGGGGGGGCGTTTCAGACGGCAGCGCGCCTGGGAAAACTGGATGCGGTCAGGTGCATGGTGGAAGAGTTAGGGTTCGACGTCAATGCTGGTAGCCAAGAGGGTACGTGTGCGGTTTCTCTGTGTTAACATTCATTATATTCTTTCATGTTCTGGTTACCTCAATTTCACAATGTCTGTTACCGTCTGCATGATCTTTCAACTTGCATATTTTTCAGTAAATTCACTGAACCAATTTCATATGCTTTGAGCAGTGCAGCATGCCATGATCCAACTTTTGCTGGTTCACTTACAAGATATGAGTACATCGGTAGCTTTTTCATGGAAATTCATATCTTAGTTGAGAGAGATATGTCAGTGATTGCACTAGTTACCTGTTGCCAATGTTATTGGCAGGTATAACTGCTTTGGATGCTGCTACAATGGATGAAAGGATGGATGTTATGAGGTACCTTCTCGACCATGGGGCTGATCCAAATAAGCGAGCCAATTCAGGCTTTGTTCCCCTTCACTGTGCTGCAAGAAAAGGTCTCTTCTCTGCACATACTAAGATTTGTGCCTGTAGACTTGTGTTTAATAAGTGGTTGCTGTGTGAAGAAGAAAGTTTTGGAGTGGTCCATTTTTCTCTGGAACACTCTTCAGCTACTCACTAATGCAATTTGATCATTTGTGGCTTCTAGTTTTTGTTCTATTTTAGACACTGAATTCTTGCACTTCTACCAAAACTGTAGTTTGTAAGAAAAAATATTATCTGATATGTATGGTTTGTAATGGATGATGTACTGTGATATCCAATCCGTTATGTCTCACAAAATGGTAATCCTGGGATTGCGAGGCATGGCATAACGAGCATGTGGGATTAAGAATCTGGGTGTTGACAAGTTGGTATCAGAGCCATCCTAACCATAGGAGACCCTAGTTAGAATGGACGTCAAACAAAAACTTAGTTTCAAAACCAAAGTAAGTATTTATGAAAAACTATCTCCTCTCTTACCCTTGTGGATTCTTTCTCAAAAACTCATGTTCCTCAAAATTCTTCCACTACTACTTAAAATTTGACACACTTGATCACTTCACTAACTTCCTCATCCTTAATTCTTGTAGATGGAGACTCAGTTCAGCAAGTTTTACCAGTTGGGAAACGGAGGTCAGCTGATCTTTGAGAGGGATCTGGATTCACTGTCAGAGTTACTGGGATGCCCACACCCGGAGTTTCTTGGAGCTCAACTTCCAGGACCCCCAGGAGGAGACTTACAGTGGCTAGTCACCGCAGATCTTAGAGGAAGCATTGAAGCACCAACTTCTGGAAGAATTCAGTTCTCCATAAGAGAGAACAACTGGTTAGATGGATTAGCCAGGGCAATGCATGAAGCTCTCGCACGTCTATGTGCCCTTAGCGTCAACAAGACCCAAGGAACCCGTTTTTCCCACTATGCAAGACATGATTTCATGGGAATGCCAATGGAGATGCCGGGCCACCCTAAGTCGAGGCGTCAAGTGGAGAACCTTGACTTCTTGCTGCATGACAGACAACAGGAAGTTCATGCTGGTCCGTAGTGCTATCCAATCGTGTAAGCTTACATATTACATTTTCAGTCTGGTTCAGATGATTAGCAATCTAGTTTCCCTACTTTTTTATTCCATTTTGTGGCTTATTAGATAAACTCTCAATCACATGAATTTGGTGCTTGAGGCCATCTAGCAGATATTGGCATCTAGATTGTTTCAGTTTTATTTGTTTCCCTATTGATTAGTACATCTGGTCCCCCATCAGAAAAATTAATCCGTCAGTTCTTAGTTCTTACTCTCTGTTTGTGTCTCCTTTATAACAAAATGAAAACAAACTATGTGCTTCTTCTTTTGTTTCTGTAGCATTGCTATGTCTCTTAAATATTTTCACTAAAATAATCATGACTCAATTGATTAATGCTTGGCCTCTAGCTAAGCGAGGAAAGTGGTGCTGCTTCTTGATAGCCCTTAAGAGTATATTTTTCTGTTGTGCAAGATATCCTTATTTTTCAGGGTAGCATTATCTTCTGCTTTTTGTGCACCTTGTCCAGGACGTGATGAAGCAGCAAAACTTTTGCTATCAAGTGGAGCTAGTGTTGATATAGCTTTTTCTGATGGGACACCACTACATTTTGCTGCTGCCTGTGGGACGATTGGTGTCATGAAAGTTCTACTGGAGCACAATGCAGATGTAATAAGTAAATTCCATGCTTTTGTATTTGAGATCTATATGCTACCTTGTTAGAAGCAAATCATCAACATTTAGTATATCGGATTGCTGTTCCACGCCTTGGTCTCAGCCTTTTATTGTGTCTGTAGGTATTCATCTCCTATATTTCTAATTAGTAATAGTTCAAAGTTGTTAGCTTGAATGGGAAATTCAAATGGCTTTTCAGCAGGTCATACTTCATGCTACTCTGTTCCATTGCTTATTTTTTCCTTGCTTCGTGATCTGCAGTTCATCAGGATGTCATAGCAGATATTGATGTCAAATGTACAGCTTTAGGATAGGTTCCTGCTTTAACATGTGTATTTTATTATTTGATCTGTCATTCAACAGCATAATGTTATTCTATCTCGTGCTTTCAGTGTCATAAATACTGGCTGGGTTGAAAGAATTGTCTTTGCAGCTGACGCTTGGCAATCTATAATTATATGAAATATGCATTGCAAACTGTCACGAGCCTGTCCTATGATAATTCTGTCTTCCCACTTCCAAGTAAAAGGAGAACCATGAGAACAGAAACATGTTGTGTCTGTGATATAATTTCCCTCTACATTAGTTCGAGCATTTAATTTCTGCCTATATCAAAAGTTAATATCTTTCACTAAAGAATATTCTGTCATAAAAATGTAGCCGAACAAGCTTTCAGAAATTGGAGGTACTCCTCTCTCTGAAACACTTTGCGCCACCGATAAAGGACTACCTGAAACTATTTTATTGAAGTGTGTGAAGCTGCTTATGGAGGTCCGGTAACTGTCCACCTTGACTTCATGATTACATATTATAGTTTTCTTACGATAATAATCTATTGCATGAGTTGCATAGTCCATACCTGTTAATTTTATATGGTTTATATCTACAGGCAGGCGCAGATGTAAATTGTACGACCCAAAATCCATTGGTGATAGCAACTAGTCATGGCTTAACTGACTGTGTCAAGTACCTGTTGAAGGCTGGTGCAGACCCGAACATCCCACAGTGTCATGTGAGTTTTGTTGCATTTTTATCTGATTGTATCTTCTAGTGCTTGCAGTTTTCTTAGTCACTGGTATTATCTAGGGGACTGGTGACATATCTAGCATGAACACCTATTTCCTACTTCGGTTCTAGCACGCAAACCTCTCTCTGAGGCATCCAATGAACAGGCAATGAATCTTCAGAAAACTGATTTATACTAGGTAGTTCTTCAGGCTACTAATATCAGGAACTGATGACATGATATAGAGTGCAGATACTTATCTCACTTAATGCAACCAATTTTCAACAAAAATGTTCTTGACTTTTGATTGAGCAAAGCTGAATTATTGAGAAACAACTCAATGCCATTTTGAAGTGGGTGTGTCATGTAATGTCTAGTTTAACTTCATCAGTTTGTGTGCCCTGGTAGGTATATAATGTTACTGAATCATGTGGTTCCTGCTTGTTTCTTTGGTTACATGACAGTGTGGTGTCAAGCCAATAGAACTAGCTGCAAGCAGTGGAATGCGGAAGCTTGTGGAGTTACTATTTCCTTTAACCTCTCCCATTCTAACTGTACCAAACTGGACAGTTGATGGAATTATGGCCCATGCCAACTCAAGGCCCTCAAAGCCCAAGGTATGAATTGAACTCAAGAATTTGAATCAGCCTATATTGAGTTATTTTTCTGTCCTTTTGAACTGTAATGGCATAAACTTTTGCTCCTCTAATCACCTGAATATTTTTTTAAATGGGAGTATGGGACTAGGAGAGACGGGTCTACTTAAAAGGACATGGTATAGCAGTTTTTATGGTTTTTGTTACTATGCAGATTTTTCATTCTGTTTTTGCCTTTCTCTCTCCTTAGGCCACAGTTCACTGACACGACCCAGTGGCAAATTTGCAATGCAAGCAAAAATATTGAACACAAAATCTGGTGTCAAGCATTATTGCCCTGATATTATATATACAAAGCACACTAGAAAGATAATCCTTTGGATCCAGAAAATCTTGACCTCAACCAAATTACGAACAGAGAGGAAATTAGATTCTGCTTCAACCACTTATTCCATCTTAGAGGAAGCTCTGACCTGTCACCATTCCAAGCAAAAACAACATTCTCTTCCATCTATGCTTTATTAGGGTGGATTTATTCTTCAGAATTGCGTGTGTCCATTTTTCCGAGCAACAAAAAAAGTAATTAGTTCCCCAGAGAAAATTTGTGAGACCGCCTTGACTTTATAAGACAAACATGTTCAATTCTAGGCATATTCTTTACCTGCACAACACAAGATACAAGACAATTTATGAGGCTGCATTCTACCTGCAAAGCTGCTCACATTGTTCCCCTTTTATATCCTTTATGATGTGTGTCGTAAATGATAGATCACCTTGAAAACAGTGTAAGTACCCGTACTGTTCCAAATTATTTAAAGTTCTAGCCTTGTCGTAAGTCAAAATTTTCCATATTTGATCAAGTCTATAGAAAATATGCTATTATCTACAACATCCAATATACATATTACTTAAAAAAATATAGAGACTGAAGTTACGCCATGTATTTTCACATGCTGCACTTGTCTTTTGGAACAAAGAAACATAAAATCTGTATTTTGTCGTTTCAATTGTGTACGACTTAGCTAATTATAAACAGACAGTACAACCTAGTTGCTTATGAGATCTTTCATTGTTATACAAAGTTCAATCATCGAACTGCATCTTACTTTGGCAAGAATTTTTTATCTACAGTGTATATTGTACATTTTGTCTTTATTTTGCTTGGTTTAATTTGTCTCGATGATTTAGGTTAAACGTGTTAAAAATACAAAAGTTCAGTTGAAATCTTATGGCGAGAAAGCTGTTCAGAGAAAGGATTATGATGGTGCTGCAATGTTCTACACTGAGGTTAGTGCTGATGTGTATTAGTTATGCTAGTCTTTGCAAGATGCATAAGCATGGAACTTCACGGTGCATCTCTCTGGGTTGCTATACATAAATAGGCCTCTGCTCAACAATTGTCTGTCGAGTGTGGGTTTAGAGTTTCTGTTTCAAAATTGTTGAGCAGAGGCCTATTTATGTTAGGTCCAGCATGGTGCATGGCTAAGTCAAGAGTAGTTATTTGACACTGTTTCCAGGCAGTGATGGTTATTAGTTAGGTCCAGCATGGTGCATGGCCCCCAGCCAAAAAAAATGATTTAGATGAAGACCTAATATTTAATACTATTTGGCCAAATTTGGCATTAATACCCTAGATTAGACCCCTCAACTCTGCCCAAAGCTTATTTAGCCCCTCTCAAATCTTGTTGAAGTTTTGCCACTGTTTCCAAGTAAACATATGTCTAGTTGTAAGCCAAATAACTGTGAAGTACAATTATAGTTCGATCTACCATAGTACTGTAAGGTCTCCAGCCAAGTCTAGGCATGTATCATGTTTTCTGGGGACCTGTAACAGCCATGACTGCTGGTAACGGTTCAAACCATCTTCAGCAGCCCTCCAGAAAAAGGCCCTTAATGATCTGAGAAACCTTGGTTCTCAGGTTTCAGTTCAGAACTACTACCTCTGTTCCACAATATAAGCCTTTTTAGCAAGCTAAAACAGTTTTCTAAAAAGGCTTATATTATGGAACTGAGGTAGTATGATAAAGTGAACATACACAATGTCATTGCTGATAAGAGTGACAGCGGCATGGACGTATGGAACCAACGATGTCTTGTTTATGTAAATGTTTGTCCTGTCAGGCATACGTAAGCAGCCCTTTACAAGTTATAATTGATTATACAGTCTTGCTCTTTTGTCAAAAACTTTGTCTGCTTATGGTACGTCCTCACTATTTTCAGTTCTCTGTTTTGATGTAGGCAATTGAGCTAGATCCTACAGACGCGACACTGTATTCAAATAGGAGTCTTTGCCATCTGGAAATGACTGAAGCAGAGAAGGCTCTGAAGGATGCTAACACTTGCATAAGATTGCGCCCTGAATGGAAAAAAGGACACTACAGGAAAGGAGCTGCTCTCATGTTGCTCAAGGTCAGCTAAATCGCAGGCTCGCAGCTTACTCACCTCACAATTGGTTACATGACACCTCCCCGTATATATTTACTGTAACCTGCCTAACTTCCCATCCATAGGACTACAAGAAAGCTTGTGATGCATTCATGGTTGGGCTGCAGCTGGACCCCGGAAATGCTGAGATGGAGAAAGCGTTCCGGTAAGCTATCCTAAATCATGTTCACTTTTCGACAACTCCAGTGATGGAAGTTTTGTGTTTCGCTATGTTCGCTCGTATTTGGAGCATTTAGTTTATTTACTTTCTCCACAGTTAGATGCAATTGCAACACTAAGTTTGAAGGTTGAAAGAAGACATAACTCATTATTTTCCAAGTTTGTTCCTGCACATTTGCAGACTAGGCAAAACCAGGCACCGAACAGGGCATTAATTCTGTTCGCGTTTTGCAGGGTGGCGGTTGAGGCGATGAAGACAGATCACTTGGCTAGAAAAGGTTTGAAGCCATCCAGTTAGAGGAAAACTGGGGATTGCACTGCCCCTTTATGCGTATATCCGAACGCTAGGAAGCTGGGGATTAGCTAGCTGTCTTCTTTCTGGTACTGTAGTAGCAAGATGCCCAATGAGCAGCACTATGGCTCTGCTTTGCCTATGGATGGCGCTGTTAGATTTGATTTCTGTAGTAAACCCGACGTGTAGTGAAAATAGATGTTACTAGATGTTTCCTTTCCTGCATCCAGTGAAAGAGGACCACCGTGTTTTCATCTTGATGGCTATTATTCCGGTGTCTACTCTACCTTTTGGTTAATCCATTCTTCGAGGGAAGTATCCATTGTTACCCTGTGCGGATGAATATCGTCGTTAGCAATGGCAGTCACTGAGCTTCCCTGAGGGTGGTGGTTGGCGGTGTTGTGCTTTGCAACTGCTAGGAATGGTAAAACTGATGACCCTAATCGTTGCTCGGAATGGCGAAGTAAGCACCAGACCTTGTCCCCAGAAATTTTAACGAAATATGTTCTGAGAAAAGTGGAATCAGTTGCTCTATGATGCACATTCATTGCACAGTTGATGCATCTATATATTCTCCAAGAAATTCACCGATGACGTAGAATATAGTTAGTGTCTGATGCACTATAGACTGCCGTGATCAGAGAAAACGACCTTTTCTCATCAGGCTGAGGCCGAACTTCAGCCCAAATTTGTACATCACCAGTTAAGAAGGTAGTTCACTGGATATGCTGTCAGGCAAACTAGAACTAGTATAATCTAGCACTAATCAGTAAGGGTGTCAATCTCTAGGATGACATCTTTAACTGGTTGACTGAAACCTCTCACAATTGTAGAATCTTCAGAACAAAAAGATGAATCATGTAGAATCTTCAGTAAGCGCCCTAATGATACACTGGTACTTGGATCTAATCGGGCATCGCAGACTAGCTGATACTCTCACTCAAGCTCTGACAAAAAGAGCTCCTCTAGCTAGCTAGCTACCTTAACATGAAAATGGGCAGTCCCATGAAGACGAGGCCAAAAATAACATGAAACCAACGAAGATCACATCCAACCCACTGAAACGTGTTCATCCTTGTATGGGTGATAGCTCTTCAGAACCTTCCTTGAGACCTCCTCTTGCTAAGAGGACGACGCGCCGCCATCATCGTCCCTGGAGACGGCGGCGAAGTCGTGGGAGAACTCGTCGTTGTACATCTCCTCGATCATCGGCTTCCACAGCCGCACCCGCGCGTTGATAAACCAGTTGGATATCTGCACGAGCACGAACGTTGATCAATGAAATGATCACCATCCACGAGTAGGCACAAGAGACGAAGCACTAGGAACAGTTTTCACGCACGCTGTGCAGCACTCACCTGTCTTCTGCTTAAGCCCGTGCTCACGGCCAGCCTCAGCTTCTCGTTGTCGCTGGGGTACCTGCCCTCACGTTACAACAACAACAGACCGGAGTGTTAGGAAAAACTCTACTATATACAGTATGTACTAACATTATTTTGAAGTGTTCAACTTCAACCTGAATGATATCGGTGAAGATTGATAGTAGTATCATGTAATGCATCGCAATGGCAGACCGAGTGGTTAGTGTTAATCAGGGAGCACTTACGGGTCTAGGAAATGGTCGAAGAGCCAGGCCCGGAGCACGGCCACCGAGTCCTCCGGCAGGCCCCTGAGCGGCTTGCACACCTGCTCCGCCGCCCTCGCCGCCGCGGCCTGCTTCGTCCGCCGGACCAGCCTGTTCACCATGTCCTCCTCGCTCACCGCCGCCCGCGCGGGGCCGTATTCGTAGTCGTCCCCGTCCTCCTCCTCCTCCTCCTCCTCCTCGCTGTCCTCGTCACCCCACAGCGTCGCCCGCGGCGGCATCGTAAGCGCGGCGAGCTTGCGGAGTATGGCGCGCCGCAGGTTGCCGAAGTGGCGCGACATGGCCTGCGACATGAGGGACGTGTACCCTGCCGTCGCGGCGGCGCCCAGCGCCGGCTCGAACGAAGCCGCTACGCGGCTCAGCTCCTGGAAGTAGTGCTCCTGCCGGCTATCCAGCTGCGACGAAAAGAAAAGAAAACGGCATGGATATTAGTTCAGTGATGAAGAACAGGCTAGGCGATGAGTTCTGTTGCGATGGAATAGTAGTGAGTACGGACCTCGCTGAGCAGGCCGAGGAGCTTGGCTTGCACGCCGTCGTCGTTCTTGCCGTGGATCCGGCGGCTCGTCGCAAGCATTTCTAGGCGAGCATCCTCGCCAGCTACTGTCTCGTCGTCGTCGTAGCCGTAGCCTCCTTCGTTGTCGTCGCGGGCGACCTCCGTACCCAGAGACACCGCGTGGCGCAGCAGCTCCTGCGCCGGCCTCAGGTAGCGCGAGCCGCGCAGCACCGACGGCATCACCGCCGGCACGGGCACCTGGGCCTGCGCGTCATCCGTCGCCGGTGCTGAGGCGCCGAGCGTCAGCGCCAGCGGGCCAACAAGGGCGCTCTCCCCGTCCGCCGTCGCCGTTAGGTGGCCGCAGTACTGCTCCTGAAAACGCAGCAGCGTGCCGTTGGCGCTGTCGGCGACGGCAGGAGCTTGCTTGGGCGATCTGCTTTCTTCGAATCGATTGGTCACCATGTCAGCTCGCGTAGGTTGTACCGATGACCACCACCAGTCCACCAATAACTATTAAATGAGGATGAGAGTGTGTGTCCTGGAAACAAACATTTTCAGACACCAGATAAAACAGTTACTCCATCTAGGATCAGCAAAGGTGATGAATCGATCAACTACACTGATGATACAAACAAAGAGAGACCCCTAGCCAAAATGTGCATACCTTTTATCTCCTTGGTGAGTGCAGGTGACACTAGTAGAGGGAGGCAAGTTCAAAGGGCCTTGACAGCTGCAGACATATATACAGAGACCACTGTCTACTGGTGATAGCCATACATACATACACAAGTACACCAGTACTGTGCTGGAAACACAATCAATATACATATTGGCCATGTATACTGTACTACTCCACTGTGTATGCATGCACGTATATATGCAGAAGAGAGCTTGGGCACACGTGTTTGCATTGAAACAACACCAACCATAGGAAGGAAGGAGCTGGATATATTCAAACTCTGCAGCTTTGGGGGCAAAGCTAGCTCTCTTTCGGCACTGTGCATGTCCTCCTGTCTCCTCATCTATACCTCCCTCTCCATATCTATCTACCGCCGCAGACACGCCGCAGCTGCGTGCGTGCGTGCTCATGCTGGTCCTGGCTGCTGCTGCTGCGGCTGCGGCCGGGTAGCTAGCCCAGCCTTTCTTTGTAATGCTGGCTAGGTAGCTGTGTGTTTGGCTGGCTCTCTAGCTAGCTCTGTGTCTCTGTGTATGTGTGCTGGCTGGCTGGCTGCAAAGGCGTACACATGCCAGCTAGGGGGGCTGGGCTGGGCTGGGTGGAGGGAGGCCGGCCGGCCGGTGTGCAGTGTGCTGTGGTGGTGCTGGTTTGGGTAGCTGTCCTGATCTATGCATGGAAAGACCAGTGACTTTTTCTGGGTGCCTGCCTGCAACTTCTGTTGTTGGCGCTGCTTGGGGGGCACATGACAAGACATGGTGTGGAACCAAGCAAACCATTGATCCTCGCTGCACCTGCGCCATGCATGATAGGTAAAGGCATCAAAACTGGCTGACAGGTGTGAGGGATGCACATAAATGGATAGATACAGCATACATCAACAAGTGCTCAATTCAGCCACACACATAGACACATGCACGCCTGAGAGAGAGAGACAGGAAGATGCTGAGAGAGAAAGCAAGAGAGAGAGCTTTCAAGAGATTCTGGAGAGAGAGAGAGAAAGACAGGTAAAAGTAGGAGGTCAAAATACAGGTTTCGGAGGCGTCAATGTCATCGGCCGGGGAGGGGGAGTAGCCGGGGGTGATTGATTGGACTGATCCTAAGCTGGGCGGCCGGTGGCGACGCTGTTTGGTTTTCTTTCGGGCAGAGGTGCCTTTGTTTGTTCCAGGCAGGCAGGCAGGCAGGCAGGCGATCCCTACAGTGCCGTTCAAACTGACCTGATTTGAGCTGTGAACTGCCCACCTTTGACCAATCAATGTGCACGCCTTTCATCACCTTCTGCTCCACCGTGTTGTTGCTTGGCTTGTACTATATACTATGATGCCACTGCACGCGCCTTTAATACAAAATTACTGTATCGACCCCAACTGTGTATCTTGCCGAAAGTGTCATCTGGAAGCAAAAACTGTATTCAGCTCGGTGAAAACCATCAGTAAATTGAATCCCATGAATTGATGCAAAGTGTAAAAAAATACACTAAGATCAAATACGCAAATATGAAAACAAATTTTGACATATATAAATTAAATCCCATATAACTCTCTCATGCACATTATCACGAAATGTTTATACAATTTTACAAGGATACACAATACCCTACTAGTGTATATATATATATATATACAAAAGGGCTAATTTTTTAAATAATACTTTTTTAATAAATTTCAGAAATAATACATAAAATTTGAAATTTTGGATTCTAGCACGGCTGTTACACCGATAGGCACTAATCGTTGTATGCTACACCGATTAGTAGCTAGCGGTGTATCGTACACCGATTAGTCTCTATCGGTGTACCGTGTACCGCAGCCGTACTAGAATCCGAAATTTCAAATTTTGTGTATTATTTTCTGAATTTATTAAAAAATGTATTATTTAAAAAATAGCTTTACAAAAGAATGAGATTTCAGAATCTTCCGCACATGCATGATTTTAATGGGGTTTGTTTCTCTTTTTTCAAAAGAGAGCAAAAGATTTGCAATAATGCTCTTATTAAGGAGATTTATTAAAAGAACAAAGAATCTAGGCACCCCCCCCAACACACACATTTCCACAATTGCCCACCTCCTTCTTAATTTTCTCAAAACGCCTTTGCTTCGGTATCCCCCCTTGAGGGAAATCTGGTTTTTGGGTGGGTTTCGGGTTTGCTCTGGACCCGGCCTGGTCATTTTGATCCATGCGCATGAGGTAGTACGCATACGTGGTTGGAGTATAATATGGAGATGACGTGTACAGGGACCCCACGCTTTCCTCGGGGCGGGGGGGGGGGGGGGGGGGGGGGGGGAGGGGCATCGAAGCAAGCCTCTTCTCAAAAATGTTTTAGGCATTGCACAAGTGTTGCCGAAGATATATCATCATGGTGTGCTCATTCCACAACTCTAAATGGAATGAGCATGAATGCATGTGTGCATCGATTGACGTAGATGTTGGAGGTTATCTTCCTTTCCAAAAGAAAAAAACAAGCCAACATGACCGATGAAAAAAATCTTCTCTACGGTTTTTATGGTACTGGTTGACATTAGCCCTCAAATCTCAATACATTGGAAGATCCCCGAAGCTTGGGGGCTCACATCTGATCGGTCTAACTAGCCCTCAAATCTCAATACATTCAAATAAAAGATGTGCCACCGACTTCCGACCCTCTTTTGCGTAGTTGACTGACCACCTCAATGTTGAACGCGGTCGGTGTTCCACACCCTATTTTGAATAACTAGCACGGTGGCCCTCGCAAATGCGAGGGCACCGCCTTTAATATGCCAGAAGTATATGCAAATGAGCTTAGATGAGCAGGAGGTACCATAGAGATACCATCCTTATATTCAAACTTTATCTAAATATAGATAAATTGCAAAATGTTTTGCTTTGGGGGGCAGATTTTCTAGCCAACCTCCCTATTTTTCATCCATATATTACTTTTAGTATATACTAATAGATAAGTGACATATTTTCCCATTTCCAAAAAAAGTGACATATTTTCGCAAGAGGAGACAAAGTTTTGGTGTAACAACAGAAAACCATTTAATTATATTTGTTTAATATTTTTGTCCATGTTGGCAACATGATCATAAAATGTATGACTTTTTAGAAGTGTAACAATGGTACAATCTACATATAGTTCATAATCTAATAAAAATGCATCATTTTCACGTATGTTTTTCTTTGGAAGGCATGATGTTTGTTCGAACCATTTTAACCTCGCATTGAACCTTCATTGCTGTGTAATTGCAACTACAACATTTTCAAAGGCTATGGACCACGGAAAAGGTATATCATGAGAATCTACTTTTTTATGACTCGCTAAGACTAAAAAAGGTCTAGTAAACAAGTAGCGAGATGATTACTTATGTTATAAATATGTTCCTTTGATGCACATGATTTGTCGAACAATTCTTTCACTTTATATCATATTGTGGGCAAAGGTGATTTGAAGATAAATTCCATTTCCTGGTCGATCACAAGTTTTTTGTGTGATTCACAAAATATGCGTCCACTTTTTGGTGCAACGCATAACACGGCCGCCGAGTAGTTTATGGTTGTGAAAATATATTGGTCGTTCTTACCAATAAAAAGCGGGTTACCGAATCAATGACCAGATTTTTTTTACATTTTTTTGTGTTTATGATATATGACATATAATTATCCCACGGAATTGGCGCATTAGGTTTAATTGAGAATATTTAATCGATGCGACTTCTTAATAAAAAGTCACGGATTGCAACTAACAAGATACACGGACAAAGTTTAACCTGGAGTAGAAGTTCTAAAATTATAAAAAATTACAACCTAGTGATTTCTTGACCAGTTATACCTCATATAGGTGAGTTGTTTCGGTCATGGTTCAATGTGATATCTCTTTGGTGAAAATGTCACCTGATATTATTTTCTAATCTACAACTCATGCAACAATTAGAGATGAGAGTTAAATTCAGTGTCATTTTTTTTATTTCAGAGATGCGTACGGGCGAGTGTACATAGGGACACAATAAGTAGGAGCTCAACTGAAAGAAACCAAGAAAATCAAAATCGAGTTTTCAAAATATGAACTGGCAGATTTTCTAGTTTTCTCCGTAAATCTCGGGATTTTTTTCTATGTCCGTGGCGGGGAGCTGATGCCACACATACGGGAAAGCTTTTTTATTTCTTTTTGAAACTCATGCGGGAAAGGTTATTTTACGTGTGTTGTCCGTAGCCTGGATCTGGCAATCTGAATTAGGAACATGCTCGAGTCGTGTACGTGAGCGTTCAGAATAGTTCTGGCAATTTGGATTCGGAACGCTTTGAAGTTTATTTTAACTCATCGTGTTGGATTTTTTATCCGGGCAGGTGTTGAATTTCTTTAACTGAACGTGTTTCCTAGAGTCCTATATATACAACTTGCCACGCTAATGTTACATGTATATACATTCTTTGCAGAAACACAGTAAAATTGTAGACGCTCACAATACGTACATACGTCCATCCCTATGAACGCACACACGCAAACCCCATATGAGCACCTTCGAGAGCTGAGCCGGGATCTAGTCTTGAGATTGATGAAGTCACCACGGGTGCCTCGCTGTCGATAGGAACGTCATCCCCGACTGAAAAAATATTTCGCCTTTATACAACACATAGTGTCAAACCGGAGTTTTTAATTCTGGTAGACTAGGAGTACAACCACCCTCCTAGCCACCCAACCACAAGTTGGTTTGCGTGTATATACACTCTTTTTATTGAACGTGTCAACTATGTCAACTGTGATTATGTAAATTGAGTGACTGTTAAAATCTAGTAAAATCTTGGACGTATATTTAAGATCTAATAGTCAAAATAATTCAATTGACGTGGCTTAATTTGGTGTCTTCTAAAAACTTCTTACATTGCTTGTAGTATATAATAGATAGATCAGCAAAACAAAGAGGCGTGGAGTTTATAGTTAACTTGAGTATTCAACACATACCACGAATGTAACGTCTAGAATAATGTTAACTATGTTGGATTTTCTATATTCACAATAACTCTTCCATGTCGATGGATAAAAAACCCATCTCCCTGAAAAAGTCAATATAAAGTGAAGTTTAACAATTGTATGAGGGGATGGACTTTCTTGTGTGCAGTTGTACCTATGTGCACACAGGTCGCAATATAGTAGACACTCGAGCCAACGAGGTAAAAGAGCATCTCCACTTGCCCTCCCAATTGAGACGACAGAGGAAAAACCTGCTCCATCCGAATAAATAGAAAATTTAACAGCATTCCCACCCCACGTCCCACATATAGTGAGGCAGCCGAACAACATAGGCAGTAAACTCCATGCACGCAGAGAATCAACAGGCTCACCCGTCAGCCTCTCTATCCTCACGGACCACACCCACCCTATTTCTCTCTCCTCTCTCCTCGACGGCCATGACCTTGATCTGGAGACCACGACCACGGCTACGTATCTATCTGCGTTGACAACCGCGACATGGGTACATCATCGTCACATCGTGTGGATGCGTGGGGAGTTTGATACAGAGAAGAGCGTCTATCTCCCGCACATGGCCTCCATCTCGCTTAGTACATCGAGGTCCGCCTCTATCCTCCGAGCGCAGCTTGGCTGGGTACCACTGTAGTCGGAGCTCCCCTTGTACATCCTCTGTGGTCGTTGTTGAAAGGAATATGCCCGAGAGGTAATAATAAAATGATTATTATATTATTCCATATTTATGATAAATGTTTATTTCTAATGCTATAATTGTATTAACCGAAAACATTAATACATGTGTGTTTAATAAACAAAGAAAAGGTTCCTAGTAATGCCTCTCATTACACTAGCTTGTTGATTAACAGATGATAAAAGTTTCTTGATCATGACATTGGATGTTCTTAATAACGAGGTCACTACATTGGTAGAATGATGTGATGAACATTCACCCAGAGTATAGTAATACGACCATGTCATTATGTTTACATTACTATAACATTGTAACACCCCGTCCACTCCTGGGCCCAGGGGTGTCACTCCTGACAGCTTAATAGGATATCTAGACTGGCCCCACAGACCAACACTAGTCTTTTCTGCGCACTTTATCCTCACTCGTGCGCACCCGGTTACGCACTTCCCGGCCGGTCACCCATCCTAGAATTGCTCTAGGCCAAGCACGCTTAATCTTATAGTTCTTTTCGAATGAGCTTCCGAAAAAGAAGTTGCAACTTGTTGATATGGGTATCCTATCAATCCTATTAAGCCATGTGCATGGATCTCACATACACCCACCCTTTAGAAGATTGATGCCCTCATCGATCAAGCACACCCCAGGAACATTCCCTCTTGGCTTTCGTGTAATCGCAAGGGTCGGCTCTGATACCACTTTGTAACACCCCGTCCACTCCTAGGCCCGAGGGGTGTCACTCCTGGTAGCTTAATAGGATATCTAGACTGGCCCCACAGACCAACACTAGTCTTTTCTGCGCACTTTGTCCTCACTCGTGTGCACCCGATTACCCACTTCCCGGTCGGTCACCCATCCTAGAATTGCTCTAGGCCAAGCACGCTTAACCTTAGAGTTATATTCGAATGAGCTTCCGGAAAAGAAGTTGCAACTTGTTGATATGGGTATCCTATCAATCCTATTAAGCCATGTGCATGGATCTCACAAACATCATGCGAAGTAACTCTAAATCTTAGACCATGAGATTACGTCAGTCACTAACACTGAAAGAGTACTTTGATTCTATCAAACGTCACACCATAATAGGGTGATTATAAAGATGTCATTGGATACTTAGAAAGTGTTAGTTGAGGCTTGTGGATCAAGAGTGGGATTTGTCCATACTGATGATGGAGAGATATACTCAGGGCCCTCTCGGCGATATCACATTGACATAGCTTGCAAACAATTGATACGATCGCTATGAATGTTATATCACGGGAATGAGAAAAGAGTATTTGTCGGTAACGAGATCGAATTAGGTATGGATGATACTAAAGGATCGGATCTCGGATAAGTAAAATATCGCGAGACAATAGGAATTGGGTAATACGAAAAAGGTTCACACGATGACTAGTTCATCGTTGAGTAAGTGAGAGTCGTTATGGATCTCCAGATCCCGCTAAAGATTATTAATCGGAGAGAGTCTCGATCATGTACACTTAGTTCACGAACCAGTAGGGAGACACACTTAAGGCGCGTTGACGCATTTGAGTGGATAAGAAACGCATGAGAAAGTACTGGATAATGTAGAAATTGTTTTGATAAAACTGTCAAAATAGTTTCGGTGTATCTAAATATTGCAAGGGATTAAATTGTTAATGTGTTCATTAAATGAAGTGGTCATTGAATGAAGTACTGATTAAATGAATTACTCAATAAATGAAGTGTTCATTAAATTGAGTAGCATTAAACCAAATAAATTAAAGTGCTTTCATGGAAAGACCTTAGATTTCTTGAGTGGAAATTTAATAAAAGAAAGTGGACTTGATTTTTTGTGAGAGGAAGCTACACTAGGAATCAAGAGGGGAGAAAGTGCTGCTCCCTACTCCTATATAAGGAGGAGGTGGAGACCCTCTCCTCTCACTCATTTTATCTCTCTCATATGCCTTTTGGTTGCATGTTCTCCCCCTTGCTAGCTTGTCCATTGTCACGAGTACAATGCTTAGGCGAATCCCTGCTCAAGATCTTCTCCACCACCAGTACTACCATGTCCTAGTGCTTCTAGAGTTTTCCGAGGATCCACTACTTCCACTGCCCAACTAGAGAAAGGGACGGATGTTGTCGTCACGCCGTATGTGTAATCGATTACGGAGGCGCTGCCATTTGTAACGTTGATCGGCATCGCGTCCTTGAGGACGGTCATGTACATTCTACACCAGCCACGTTTGTTTGTGGGAATATTATCCCACTTATGGTCTTCAAGGGTGAGTCCTTCTAAAACCGTTAGTGTCGTCTAGATTCGATCTTAGCTGATGCAACTGTTGGAGATATGCCCAAGAGGCAATAATAAAAGCGGTTATTATTATATCTTTGTGTTTATGATGAATGTTTACATCCCATGCTATAATTTTATTATTAGGAAACACTAATACTTGTGTGTTTTGTAAACATGTAAGAGTCCCTAGTAAGCCTCTTGTTGAGCTAGCTTGTTGATTAATAGATGATCATGGTTTCCTAGTCATGGACATTGGATGTCATTAATAAGAAGGTTGTATCATTAGGAGAATGATGCGATGGACACACACCCATAGTAAGCGTAGCATAAGATCAAGTCATTAAGTTCGTATTGCTATAAGCTTTTAAATGCATAGTGACCTAATCCTTCGACCATGAGGTTGTGTTAATCACCATCATCGGATGGGTACTTTGATGACATCAAACACCGCTTCGTAACTGGGTGGTCATAAAGGTGTCGTTGGGTATTCTGAAAGTATGTGTTGAAGCGCATGGACCAAGATTGGGATTTGTCCATCCATACGGCAGATAGATATGCTTTGGGCCCTCTCGGTGGAATGTCATCTAGTTAGCTTGCAAGCATGTGACTAGGTCACAAGGGATGACATATCACGGAACGAGTAAAGAGTACTTGTCAGTAACGAGGTAGAACTAGGTATGGAGATACCGATGATCAAACCTCGGATAAGTAGAGTATCGCGAGACAAAGGGAATTGGTTTCGTATGTTAATGGTTCAATGGATCACGAAGTCATCGTTGAGTATGTGGGAGCCGTTATGGATCTCCAGATCCCGCTGATGGTTATTGATCGGAGAGGTGTCTCCGTCATGTCTACATATTCACGAACCGTAGGGTGACACACTTAAGGTTCGAAGTTGTTTTAAGTAGATATGGAATGTGCGTTGGAGACCGAATGTTGTTCGGAGTCTCGGATTGGATTCGGGACATCACGAGGAGCTCCGGAATTGTCCGAGGAGTAAGATTCATATAATGGGGATCTTTTTCTGAGTTAGGAAATGTTCCGGAGTGTTTGTATGGGGATTCTAGAAGGTTTCGGAATGTTCCGGAAGGTTCTAGAAGATATTTTGGAGTTTATTTGAAAACCAAGATAAGATAAGATAAGGGAAATTTAAAGAGGAGACTTGGGGGGGGAGGACTCCTCCCCCCACCTCCTTGGTGCGCCGTCCCTAAGGGGTGGGCCTAGGGGTGGGAACCCTAGGCCGCACCCCTCCCTCTATATATAGAGGGGTGGAGGCGCCACCCCCCTTTGATCCTCCACTCTTGCCCCAAGCCGCCTCTCTCCTCCTCCTTCTTTCTGCTCAGGCTTAGGCGAAGCCCTGCAGAATTCTCCACTCCGCCACCACCACCACGCCGTCGTGCTGCTGGGATTCCGTGGAGAGATCTACTACCTCCGCTGCTCGCTGGAACAAGGAGAGGAAGGTCTACTTCGACTCCGCACGTGTGACCGACTGCGGAAGCGCTGCCGGAACGCGGCGCCGGAAGGATCGTCCACTCGATCTTGAGATCGGCAAGTGATCGACTACATCAACCACGAGATCTAATCTCGTAACGCTTTCGTGTCTACAAGGGTTAGTACAGATCTATCTCGTTGCACATGTCTAATAGATTAGATCTTGGCTTTTATCTAGATTAGATCTGGGTTTTGTTCGTTCTTGCGGTAGAAATTTTTTGTTTTCCATGCTACGAACCCATCAGCAACCGTATGATTTTTTTGTTTTCCATGCAACGAACCCCATTAGTGGTATCAGAGCTATGTCTATGCGTAGATCTTTGTATGATTAGAACACATATGAATATGTGGGCGCTGATGATCATGTTATTGCCTCCTTCATGTATTTTGGATATTATCGGCATAGTGGGATTGTCTTTAGTCTATCATTTATGCCTAGGGTTACATGAGGGGGTGGGGGCACTATATATAGGCCAGCCACTAGTTCAAGGGTACTTATGAATAAAAGGAGAAAGTCTAGGCGGACTAAGGGGTACATGGGCCAAAGGCCCAGTTGGCGGCACGCAGGCCCATACGCTCAGGCCGGAGACTCCGGTGTGGGGGTCCAGAGACTCCGGTATGGGCCAGATATTCCGTTCGGTCTCTGGTCCATCTTCGGAGGGGCCTTCTGTCTGTCCTCGAGCTCGATCTGGGGGCTGGTCCAGAGATGGGTTGGAGACTCCGTGGTACGCAGGCCGGAGACTCTGGTATCTTCAGGCCGGATGGTGTGTCCGGAGACTCCGGTGTGCACAGGCCAGAGAATCCGATGCTCCATCTGCTGCTTCTTCTGTCTTCTCTTCCAAGCCTCCGTCTTGTCGGGTTTGGTGCTCCAGGCTTCCTCCCATGGCTCCGTACTTATTGGTGTGAACCTATCATGGATATGGGGCGGAGTATGAAGTAGTATACCATTCAAGAGGGTAGGAAGTGGGTTTGCATAGAGGAACAGATTCACTTTTGGAGGCCATGACGACTTGGCATAAGTTGGAGACCATGATGTGGTAATGACCAAAGGTCGGGCTACATCATCTCCACCTTCAAAAAGAGTCGTCCTAGACTCTACACGCTTATCACAAAGTAGAAGATGTCAAGACACCTTCGTGATCCTGGGGTTCACCATATAGTCGTCCTCGGGAAGACTGAATTGACAACACTTCAATGTTCCTTCACCTTCTATGAAGCCTACAAAGCTCACCACAAAAGCGAAGCAACACTCAAAGCATAGCCAATTCATGAAGATTATAGCATGAGTCCTCAAGTAGAAGGAAGTCACCTTAGGGTGTAGAGATGGCTCGTTGAAGGGCAACCATAGGTAACTATTTTCTGTTCGTCTTGTCAACTCTTTGTCCATAGAGGTTGATGTGTAAGCAATTGTACATTCATACAACAAAGTCCAAGCAATATATGTTTGTGTGTGATAGAGGAGCATGTCATTTGTGGCATGTCCATTATTGTTCACGACACTATTAGCACAACTCAAGTATAGCAAACTAAATGCATATGCAAGGTCAAAGTGCATGGAAATCGTTTGAACATCATCCAAATGTGGGAACTCAAAAACTCCATATAACATCTTAGTGTGGCACTCAAAGCAATTGACTAAAATATTGATCAACATCTTTGATGCAAAGCTATGAGAATTCGGTAAAAACATGTGAGGAAGAATATCCAAAATAACATCATTGTGTGTGCAAACCAACCATTGGAAAGAGAAATTGTTCAATATGTTGGATGCCACATGCATATCATCAAACTCAAAGCTCATGGGCATATGAGTATCGCAAGTGGAAACACAAGAAACATGTTTGCAAACAAACCATATGAAATAGCAAGTGGTCCTTATGTTTGTTGCAACAACTATACAAGAGACTTGGAAGCTCCCATGACAATGCATGCTCCTAATGGCATTATGGTTGCATACAAAACATCAGAAAGAGAAATTGTTCGACATTTTTTTTGCAACACACAAAGCATCACTATCCAATAGCAATGAAACATGATTTTCTCAAGGTGAAAGAATACCATTAAAATGCTTGCAAGCAAACATTATTTTTCTATTTTTTCTTTTCTTTGTCACTTGCCTCTTCCTTGTGCCAACAACTATACAAGGTAATTATATGAGGTAGCGCGCTCACAACTTTTGCTCGGAATTCTACAAGGTATCAAATGTGCATATCCCAAGCAATCATAGAAGTAACTAGTCTCAATTGGTGTTTGTTGAACATAAATATAGTGTAGCTCACAAAGGGAAGCAACTAGGGAGAAGACGCGGAATGTTTATACCTTTCGTCGACGATCTTCACCCTTTATTGGTGGATTCCTCCTTGCTTACAGAATTTGGATGGAGTAGATAGCATTAACCACGGAGATGATGATGTAGAGCTCCTTCGCCTCTTCGAAACGAGCTAAAGAACACCAAAATCGGAGTTCGTATGCAAAAGTTATGCTCAAAACATTGATGCAGATTTTTCTATCACCAGGTGGTGTCGTTGTATTGGGAACGGCAGTACCTGAAGAGGTTAGATAGAGGTATGGGGACTAGCAAGGAAGCTATCGACGGCGTCCGCAGGCGGGATTGGATACAAGCAAGCGTAGCTGGACGCAGGAAGTACCCAGGTTCGGAGCCCTTGTGGTGAGGTAAAACTCCTACTCCTGCCTGATCTGACTATTTGGGATATACGAACTACAAGTGCTCATCGCGCTGTATTTGCTATGTACTGCCTTAAATGCTAAGTGACCAACCCTTTCTACTGAGGCCCTGCCTCTCCTTATATAGGCATAGGGGCAGCGGTCTCACTGGCCAATCCGACTGGCGGGCCCCACAGGCGGGTCCCAGCCGGCTGGTCATCTACAGTATCCCGTATGGTATGTCACGTTGGAGTGTGCGCGGTATGGCTGTCGTGGGCACAGTGGATGCCGTGCGAGCCCGTCGTCAGCATCGGGCCACTGTTCCCAAGTCATCCCCGCAAAGTCTTCGGTATGGCCGGGTAGTTGCCAGTCTTGTCATCGTACAGGGCTTACCGTGCACTGATACGCACGTCGTACTGTCTCACTGATTAGGTCCGGCTACATCGTCGTAGCCGGCTACTTCTTGCTGCTCCGGCTACCGCACGGTAGCCGGCATGTCCTGCCCTGTCTGGCTGTGCTTGGTCAGCCGAACGCGATCCGACTGCTTGGTTCTTGTCCGGTTTGGGGTACCTGGGGGTCATCCCCCTGACACTAGCCCTCGAGCGCGTGTGGATTCCGCCCTTAGGCGAAATGTGCGTGCGCTCCTTCTTGTTTGTGAATTCGTGTCCGCTGCGCTTGGCGGTTGCGCTACTCGTGATGTCAGTGTTGACGCCGGCCACGCGCGCACGCACCATCATTGCTCTGCGGCGGGCAGCGTAACGTCCCGTCGCACGTCGCCTCAGGGAACCGCTGTCCGGCGCTTCGGTTCCTGCTCCGGGATCTTCTGCGCATCTTGCTTCGGCACACGGGATCTGGGCGGCGGTTGGGGTGAGGGCCGTCCGGATGCGCGCCACTTTTTCAACATTAAAGATGCAAAGAATGCAAAAGGTATCAGAGTTGGGTTCGATCTTGAACTCACTTGGGGGATGCTCTCTAGAGCTCTTTTTGTCAACTCATGCTGAACCGAGGTTGACATTATCGTGCGGGTACCTACACACATCAAACACAAAAGGAAGAAAGTGTGTGCATGGTAGATAAATACATCATCCATCATGACATATCTCTTCTTTTGCACATCACCATTAGTGTCAATCAAGTGTAACATAGGTTCATGGTGAGTATGCAAGTGGGGAACATGCTTACATGGCATTTACCAAAATCTCCAAAATTTGAGAAAGCTATGGGGGGGCATCTCAATAGAAAACATATTATCATTATTGTTGCAAGCAAAACAAGTGAAAGAGCAATTACTCAACTTATTCCAAGCAATGGGAGAAATTTTAAAACACTCATGACAAAGCATTGTCCTAGGTGTACCGTTGTCATCATTATTGCAAGCAAAACATTGGAAAGAGCAATTGTTCAACAAGGTGCAAGCAATGATTTCATCAACGTAACGTTTAGAGCATATCACGTCTATGGTAATATCATGACAATAAAAGGAAGCCACATGGTCATCATGATGCATAGCAAGATCAACACATGCGAATAAGAGTGGAACATATGTCATGTCACAAGTATCATCCGTATCATGTAAGTCATCACAAATCATCATGTCCACTAGTGGGATCATGGCATCATCAACACCCTTATTTGTACCTTGTTCATACCTCTCATATGAAGTGGGTGTTGTGGTAGCATTGGCCTCCATGTGGGCGACTTCTTCATCCAATATGGGGATGGTGTCAACTTTATCCACCATGTTCATCTTCTCAGTCGGAGGCATCATCATCTCCAAGCTTGGCGCTTCTTGATCCATGTAACCTAGCACAACATGAGAAAACACACTAGCAGTAGAGGGTAAGTCGTTAGAAATCAAAGTGGTCTCACATGACCTATCAACTACCACTCTCAACTCACTAGGTGTATCACTCATGCCCTCCAAATGGAAGCACTCAATCTCACGTATGGTGGAGTCGCTCGTCTCACTCTTGTTTTCACTCAAGTGGGCTAAGTGGCTCTCACACTCACATGGGATTGGTACCACATCATCACTCAAGCATATGGGGGTAGGCTCGGTTCTCTCAACTCCATGCACCTTCTTTGGTGAAGGGAAAGTCCCATGCTCACCATTCTTGACCTTTTCATCGCCATATTGCACCTTGGCTTGTGTAGACATCCTCTTGACATACTCGTCCAACTTGGCAAAGTAGAGGTCTTCGTCTTCCTCATCCATGAAGTTGCATGTGTCATCTAGAACGTCAAGTATTGGCATTGATGCTTGATGGCATGGAGGAGAGCTTGCTCTTGGTGCCATTTTGGCGGTGACACGAGTAGTTGAAGGTGCCTTATGATGGTGTCGACGGAGGTCTTTGGCGTGCCTTGCCGAAGGTTGATGTAGGTGGCGCACTCGTGAACTTGCCTTGATATATTTGGCGAAGTTATTGTCCATGTCCTTCTTGAACTTGGTGAGGTCGCTTTTCAACTTCTCCAATAGATTTTGGACCTTGGAGCTCTCGAGGTGGCGAAGATGCCTTTGATGATGTCTTATGTCCTCTTGATGATCTCTAGAGGATGTTTGTCGATGAAGATTCTTGCTTCGTGGCTCCTCTTTTGGAAGATGATGTTGGGGCGGCACTCTTCTTGTAGGAGATGGCACTTGTTGCCTTGGAGGTTGTTGCGCATGACGCCTTCGAGGTTGAGGTGCTTGGTGCCTTAGAGATGGTGGGTCATCGAAGTAGGTGGTGCCCTTTGATGTGGCGCACTTGGCCTTGAAGGTCATGGTTTCTTGATGATGCGCCTTTGCTAGATTGGCGTAGTAGTCCTCCATCTCCAAGCGGTGGAGGTATTCTTCATGGCTCATGGAAGAGCCCTCGAAGTTGGTGAAGTTCGCCATGTCCTCCATGCTTGGTGAGGCGTCGGCATTGTAGCACTCGAAGTCGTCCATGCTTGGGGAGTCATTATTGATGTAGTACTCCATATCACCCAATCATGTGGAGCCATTGTTGGTGTAGTGCTCCATGTACTCCATGCATGAGGAGCCATTGTCAATGTAGAGCTCCAAGTCCTCCATGCTTGAGGATCCATAGTCGAGGACGTGCTCCATGTCTTCCATGCATGTGGAGTCGTTATAAGTGTAGTGCTCTGGGTCCTCAAAGCAAGCAGATCCATTGTCGGTGTAGTGCTCCATCATGTCCTCTATACTTGTGGATTCGTAGTCGTGGTGGCTCATCATGGATTCTTCATAGATATCATCCTCGGTTCTGGAGTCCCTAGACATGATTCACAAGACCAAGTGGTGTATATGGAAGTGGTAGGGGTTAGGGATGCAACGTCAAACCTTACTTTACTTGGAAGATAGTATCGTGCAAGTGGCAACACTTGAGAGCAATCAAAACCAAGCAAAGTGAAGTTCACACGGAACACCAAAACCAACTAACCACTAAAAACACATACACACACAAAGCTTATGGTGGATGGGTATGGAAGGTGGCGTGTCCAAGAACAATCCGAAATCAAGATGTTGTAATGGCAAGTAAAGAACCACGATGATCACAAAGAAAAACAAGTCAATCCACAAGATATAGGAATTATGTACAAGGAAACACACACGGTGGGATAAATGGGACTTGTGCGATGGAGAAAGTGAGCTAAGAACCAAATGATTACCTAGCGAATACTATAATCTCGTGTCACACAAGTGCAAGGAGACACGCTAGTTCGATTGCAAGAAAGTTGGTGGGCTACAAGATATGCAGAATAAGTACCACCTATATGATGTTTATCGAGCTTGCGCTTCCTATTCTATGAGGCACTTGTTTCTTTATTTTTATTTTTCTATTTTTTCTTTTCTTTGTCACTTGCCTCTTCCTTGTGCCAACAACTATACAAGGTAATTATATGAGGTAGCGCGCTCACAACTTTTGCTCGGAATTCTACAAGGTATCAAATGTGCATATCCCAAGCAATCATAGAAGTAACTAGTCTCAATTGGTGTTTGTTGAACATAAATATAGTGTAGCTCACAAAGGGAAGCAACTAGGGAGAAGACGCGGAATGTTTATACCTTTCGTCGACGATCTTCACCCTTTATTGGTGGATTCCTCCTTGCTTACAGAATTTGGATGGAGTAGATAGCATTAACCACGGAGATGATGATGTAGAGCTCCTTCGCCTCTTCGAAACGAGCTAAAGAACACCAAAATCGGAGTTCGTATGCAAAAGTTATGCTCAAAACATTGATGCAGATTTTTCTATCACCAGGTGGTGTCGTTGTATTGGGAACGGCAGTACCTGAAGAGGTTAGATAGAGGTATGGGGACTAGCAAGGAAGCTATCGACGGCGTCCGCAGGCGGGATTGGATACAAGCAAGCGTAGCTGGACGCAGGAAGTACCCAGGTTCGGAGCCCTTGTGGTGAGGTAAAACTCCTACTCCTGCCTGATCTGACTATTTGGGATATACGAACTACAAGTGCTCATCGCGCTGTATTTGCTATGTACTGCCTTAAATGCTAAGTGACCAACCCTTTCTACTGAGGCCCTGCCTCTCCTTATATAGGCATAGGGGCAGCGGTCTCACTGGCCAATCCGACTGGCGGGCCCCACAGGCGGGTCCCAGCCGGCTGGTCATCTACAGTATCCCGTATGGTATGTCACGTTGGAGTGTGCGCGGTATGGCTGTCGTGGGCACAGTGGATGCCGTGCGAGCCCGTCGTCAGCATCGGGCCACTGTTCCCAAGTCATCCCCGCAAAGTCTTCGGTATGGCCGGGTAGTTGCCAGTCTTGTCATCGTACAGGGCTTACCGTGCACTGATACGCACGTCGTACTGTCTCACTGATTAGGTCCGGCTACATCGTCGTAGCCGGCTACTTCTTGCTGCTCCGGCTACCGCACGGTAGCCGGCATGTCCTGCCCTGTCTGGCTGTGCTTGGTCAGCCGAACGCGATCCGACTGCTTGGTTCTTGTCCGGTTTGGGGTACCTGGGGGTCATCCCCCTGACACTAGCCCTCGAGCGCGTGTGGATTCCGCCCTTAGGCGAAATGTGCGTGCGCTCCTTCTTGTTTGTGAATTCGTGTCCGCTGCGCTTGGCGGTTGCGCTACTCGTGATGTCAGTGTTGACGCCGGCCACGCGCGCATGCACCATCATTGCTCTGCGGCGGGCAGCGTAACGTCCCGTCGCACGTCGCCTCAGGGAACCGCTGTCCGGCGCTTCGGTTCCTGCTCCGGGATCTTCTGCGCATCTTGCTTCGGCACACGGGATCTGGGCGGCGGTTGGGGTGAGGGCCGTCCGGATGCGCGCCACTTTTTCAACATTAAAGATGCAAAGAATGCAAAAGGTATCAGAGTTGGGTTCGATCTTGAACTCACTTGGGGGATGCTCTCTAGAGCTCTTTTTGTCAACTCATGCTGAACCGAGGTTGACATTATCGTGCGGGTACCTACACACATCAAACACAAAAGGAAGAAAGTGTGTGCATGGTAGATAAATACATCATCCATCATGACATATCTCTTCTTTTGCACATCACCATTAGTGTCAATCAAGTGTAACATAGGTTCATGGTGAGTATGCAAGTGGGGAACATGCTTACATGGCATTTACCAAAATCTCCAAAATTTGAGAAAGCTATGGGGGGGCATCTCAATAGAAAACATATTATCATTATTGTTGCAAGCAAAACAAGTGAAAGAGCAATTACTCAACTTATTCCAAGCAATGGGAGAAATTTTAAAACACTCATGACAAAGCATTGTCCTAGGTGTACCGTTGTCATCATTATTGCAAGCAAAACATTGGAAAGAGCAATTGTTCAACAAGGTGCAAGCAATGATTTCATCAACGTAACGTTTAGAGCATATCACGTCTATGGTAATATCATGACAATAAAAGGAAGCCACATGGTCATCATGATGCATAGCAAGATCAACACATGCGAATAAGAGTGGAACATATGTCATGTCACAAGTATCATCCGTATCATGTAAGTCATCACAAATCATCATGTCCACTAGTGGGATCATGGCATCATCAACACCCTTATTTGTACCTTGTTCATACCTCTCATATGAAGTGGGTGTTGTGGTAGCATTGGCCTCCATGTGGGCGACTTCTTCGTCCAATATGGGGATGGTGTCAACTTTATCCACCATGTTCATCTTCTCAGTCGGAGGCATCATCATCTCCAAGCTTGGCGCTTCTTGATCCATGTAACCTAGCACAACATGAGAAAACACACTAGCAGTAGAGGGTAAGTCGTTAGAAATCAAAGTGGTCTCACATGACCTATCAACTACCACTCTCAACTCACTAGGTGTATCACTCATGCCCTCCAAATGGAAGCACTCAATCTCACGTATGGTGGAGTCGCTCGTATCACTCTTGTTTTCACTCAAGTGGGCTAAGTGGCTCTCACACTCACATGGGATTGGTACCACATCATCACTCAAGCATATGGGGGTAGGCTCGGTTCTCTCAACTCCATGCACCTTCTTTGGTGAAGGGAAAGTCCCATGCTCACCATTCTTGACCTTTTCATCGCCATATTGCACCTTGGCTTGTGTAGACATCCTCTTGACATACTCGTCCAACTTGGCAAAGTAGAGGTCTTCGTCTTCCTCATCCATGAAGTTGCATGTGTCATCTAGAACGTCAAGTATTGGCATTGATGCTTGATGGCATGGAGGAGAGCTTGCTCTTGGTGCCATTTTGGCGGTGACACGAGTAGTTGAAGGTGCCTTATGATGGTGTCGACGGAGGTCTTTGGCGTGCCTTGCCGAAGGTTGATGTAGGTGGCGCACTCGTGAACTTGCCTTGATATATTTGGCGAAGTTATTGTCCATGTCCTTCTTGAACTTGGTGAGGTCGCTTTTCAACTTCTCCAATAGATTTTGGACCTTGGAGCTCTCGAGGTGGCGAAGATGCCTTTGATGATGTCTTATGTCCTCTTGATGATCTCTAGAGGATGTTTGTCGATGAAGATTCTTGCTTCGTGGCTCCTCTTTTGGAAGATGATGTTGGGGCGGCACTCTTCTTGTAGGAGATGGCACTTGTTGCCTTGGAGGTTGTTGCGCATGACGCCTTCGAGGTTGAGGTGCTTGGTGCCTTAGAGATGGTGGGTCATCGAAGTAGGTGGTGCCCTTTGATGTGGCGCACTTGGCCTTGAAGGTCATGGTTTCTTGATGATGCGCCTTTGCTAGATTGGCGTAGTAGTCCTCCATCTCCAAGCGGTGGAGGTATTCTTCATGGCTCATGGAAGAGCCCTCGAAGTTGGTGAAGTTCGCCATGTCCTCCATGCTTGGTGAGGCGTCGGCATTGTAGCACTCGAAGTCGTCCATGCTTGGGGAGTCATTATTGATGTAATACTCCATATCACCCAATCATGTGGAGCCATTGTTGGTGTAGTGCTCCATGTACTCCATGCATGAGGAGCCATTGTCAATGTAGAGCTCCAAGTCCTCCATGCTTGAGGATCCATAGTCGAGGACGTGCTCCATGTCTTCCATGCATGTGGAGTCGTTATAAGTGTAGTGCTCTGGGTCCTCAAAGCAAGCAGATCCATTGTCGGTGTAGTGCTCCATCATGTCCTCTATACTTGTGGATTCGTAGTCGTGGTGGCTCATCATGGATTCTTCATAGATATCATCCTCGGTTCTGGAGTCCCTAGACATGATTCACAAGACCAAGTGGTGTATATGGAAGTGGTAGGGGTTAGGGATGCAACGTCAAACCTTACTTTACTTGGAAGATAGTACCGTGCAAGTGGCAACACTTGAGAGCAATCAAAACCAAGCAAAGTGAAGTTCACACGGAACACCAAAACCAACTAACCACTAAAAACACATACACACACAAAGCTTATGGTGGATGGGTATGGAAGGTGGCGTGTCCAAGAACAATCCGAAATCAAGATGTTGTAATGGCAAGTAAAGAACCACGATGATCACAAAGAAAAACAAGTCAATCCACAAGATATAGGAATTATGTACAAGGAAACACACACGGTGGGATAAATGGGACTTGTGCGATGGAGAAAGTGAGCTAAGAACCAAATGATTACCTAGCGAATACTATAATCTCGTGTCACACAAGTGCAAGGAGACACGCTAGTTCGATTGCAAGAAAGTTGGTGGGCTACAAGATATGCAGAATAAGTACCACCTATATGATGTTTATCGAGCTTGCGCTTCCTATTCTATGAGGCACTTGTTTCTTTATTTTTATTTTTATTTTTCTATTTTTTCTTTTCTTTGTCACTTGCCTCTTCCTTGTGCCAACAACTATACAAGGTAATTATATGAGGTAGCGCGCTCACAACTTTTGCTCGGAATTCTACAAGGTATCAAATGTGCATATCCCAAGCAATCATAGAAGTAACTAGTCTCAATTGGTGTTTGTTGAACATAAAGATAGTGTAGCTCACAAAGGGAAGCAACTAGGGAGAAGACGCGGAATGTTTATACCTTTCGTCGACGATCTTCACCCTTTATTAGTGGATTCCGCCTTGCTTACAGAATTTGGATGGAGTAGATAGCATGAACCACGGAGATGATGATGTAGAGCTCCTTCGCCTCTTCGAAACGAGCTAAAGAACACCAAAATCGGAGTTCGTATGCAAAAGTTATGCTCAAAACATTGATGCAGATTTTTCTATCACCAGGTGGTGTCGTTGTATTGGGAACGGCAGTACCTGAAGAGGTTAGATAGAGGTATGGGGACTAGCAAGGAAGCTATCGACGGCGTCCGCAGGCGGGATTGGATACAAGCAAGCGTAGCTGGACGCAGGAAGTACCCAGGTTCGGAGCCCTTGTGGTGAGGTAAAACTCCTACTCCTGCCTGATCTGACTATTTGGGATATACGAACTACAAGTGCTCATCGCGCTGTATTTGCTAGGTACTGCCTTAAATGCTAAGTGACCAACCCTTTCTACTGAGGCCCTGCCTCTCCTTATATAGGCATAGGGGCAGCGGTCTCACTGGCCAATCCGACTGGCGGGCCCCACAGGCGGGTCCCAGCCGGCTGGTCATCTACAGTATCCCGTATGGTATGTCACGTTGGAGTGTGCGCGGTATGGCTGTCGTGGGCACAGTGGATGCCGTGCGAGCCCGTCGTCAGCATCGGGCCACTGTTCCCAAGTCATCCCCGCAAAGTCTTCGGTATGGCCGGGTAGTTGCCAGTCTTGTCATCGTACAGGGCTTACCGTGCACTGATACGCACGTCGTACTGTCTCACTGATTAGGTCCGGCTACATCGTCGTAGCCGGCTACTTCTTGCTGCTCCGGCTACCGCACGGTAGCCGGCATGTCCTGCCCTGTCTGGCTGTGCTTGGTCAGCCGAACGCGATCCGACTGCTTGGTTCTTGTCCGGTTTGGGGTACCTGGGGGTCATCCCCCTGACACTAGCCCTCGAGCGCGTGTGGATTCCGCCCTTAGGACAAATGTGCGTGCGCTCCTTCTTGTTTGTGAATTCGTGTCCGCTGCGCTTGGCGGTTGCGCTACTCGTGATGTCAGTGTTGACGCCGGCCACGCGCGCACGCACCATCATTGCTCTGCGGCGGGCAGCGTAACGTCCCGTCGCACGTCGCCTCAGGGAACCGCTGTCTGGCGCTTCGGTTCCTGCTCCGGGATCTTCTGCGCATCTTGCTTCGGCACACGGGATCTGGGCGGCGGTTGGGGTGAGGGCCGTCCGGATGCGCGCCACGTGGCTCCGCTGACAGTTGCCCTTCCGGCCCTTTAAAGGGACGCCGCGGGGGAGGCAGTTCCTTTCCTTCGCTTCCCCCGCTGCAGCCTCTTCTTCCCTCGCGTGCTCCTGCTTCTGTGCACTTGCCTTCTGCGCCGTAGCTCGCTGCGCCGCCCGTTCGTCGTCATCGTCGCTACGGGCCATCGACAATCTTCCGTCGCCGCTCCTCCCTGTCTGCCGGAGATGGCCGCCGACCGCGAGGCCTGGTGCGGCTCCTCCCTCACCGAGGACCACATCGTGAAGTACCACGCCACCCGCGTTCTTCCACCGTCGGAAGAGGTGGCGGTGCGGTTGGCGCCGGCGAGGGAGGTGTAGCCGCACCCGGCGGAGGGGGAGCGCGTCATCTTCCTCTCCCATCTGGCGCGCGGGTTCGCCCTTCCGGTGCACCCGTTCTTCTTGACCTTCCCTGCCTTCTTCGACCTTCGTCTCCACCACCTCGGCGCCAACGCAATCGGAACGTTGGTGAATTTCATGGCGTTCTGCGAGAGCTACCTTGGGATCCAGCCGGATCTCGGGCTCTTCTGCCGGCTCTTTCGATTCCGGCCGCAGGTGCAGTACACGAAGGTGCAGTACACGGTACGGCTATGGCAGCAGTCGTACTTCTACGTAAAGAACGTCACCAACATCGATCGGATCAATCTTCCGGCTTTCCAGGACGTCGAGTCCAGCCGGCAGAACTGGCAGCTGAAGTTTCATGGCGACAAGGCGGAGACGGACGCGATGCTGGCGTGCATGCGCTCCCTCGTCACCTGCTGGCTAACCGGCCTGGACATCACCCTCAGCTGGATGTCCCGGCTGATGATGCCACTGCAGCAGCGAGCGCACAAGATGTGCTACTACTCCGGCCGGCTGGACCCGACCCGGTTGTCACGCCGCGATCCCCGCTACCACAACTTGAAGGAGTGGGTGTGGACGATCACAAAGGAGCGGCTACCAGAGAACTGAAAGTTTAGTCTGGCGCCCTACAGCTGGGAGAACCGCGCGCCCCAGGTAAATTTTGTAGCTGGAAACTTCATTTGCTCTTCCTGCGTTTTTTGTTTTGTCTGACTGACTTATTTTATTCGGCAGATCTTCGCTTGCATCCTACGCGAGGAGGGTGAGGCTCCTCTTGAGGAGTTCACGCCCGACAAGCCCGAGCCGCGCGCCCGGCGGTCCGGCGAGGAGTCGGACGGGGATGGCGATGCCTTTCCCAGCCGGAATGACGAGCCGGCGGCCGACCCGCACGCGGAGGTTCACGAGGAGGAGGAGGCCGTGCCGACCGTGGACCCGACGACACGCTCCGCGACGGACAGCGAGGTAGGCGGGAGCGGCTCCAGTCGTTCCGGCTCCCGCCGGCCCGTGACGGAGGAGCCGGTCCAGCACCCTGCCGCCAAGCCGTCTTGGCCGGAAGAAAGGGCCGCCCCTAGTTGTGCCGGGGTACGTTCCTTCTCCCCCTTTTTCTTTTGGCGTTTTCTGTCTGCTTCCCTTTTTTCTTCTTTTCCTGACTTTGGTTTATTTGCCTTTGCCTTCTCCTCCTTCTTCTTAGCATGTTGGTTTCTTTCGGAGCCGCGAGCCCGGCACGAACGCCGACCGGGTCATCGCCCCATTCCCCGACTGCGCCAGCCAGTGCCCCTCCTTCCTCGGTGCTGCCTCCGCCTCCACCTCGAGCTGAACCGGCTGCCTCCGCCGAGACGGAAGGTCACCAGCCGGAGACAGAGTCCTCCCAGCCGGAGGGCTCTTCTGCAGGCGCGCGGGAGGCTGCCGGCAAGGAGCTCGTCGTTGTTGGTGACAACAACTCCGACGAGGAGCCGGGGGAGGAGTGGAGGACGGTGGTAGTTGGTGCGAAGGAGTCCCTAGCTGTCAACGCCGTGGACGACGACGCCTCCTCCGCCGCCTCGCTGTCGGACCTTGCCGCTACACTCGAGCTGGCGGTGAAGGAGATTCGGCTGCTGGAGGCCACAGCTGGCGGGAACCGGTCGTTGGAGCAGAAGCTTGCTGCCGCCAACGGGACTTCCCAGAGTAAGTTCGCTTCACCTGGCTTGCTCTTTTTTTGCTGATAGCCGGTTTTGTTGCATCCATCCTCGTGTGCACTCAGCGCGAGATCGATCGCTTGAAGAAAGCAAACGACCGGCTGAGCAAGTCCAATTCTACTCTGTGGCTACAGAATAAGGATTGGCACGCGATGGTAGACGGTCTAGAGGCCACCATCAAGGAGCACGATGCCTCGCTCGCCAGCCAGACCGAAGCCTTCACCCTTCTCGAGGCCCAGACCAAGGATCAAGAGAAGGAGATCAAACGGCTAGCGACCAAGGAGAAGGCTCTGGTGGAGGAGCTGATGTAGGTCGGCCACACGGCTAAGGGTAAGTTCCCTTTTCTGTCTTGTTTCTTTCCAGATCCGGTAGCCGGATCTGACCCTTTTTTCTGACAGCCTTTTACCCCAGCATATACCTGCTGGCCTACAACCGGCTGCAGGAGAACTGGCCAGGAGCGCAGCCGACGGCCCAGGAGCTCGTCGTCCTTCTTGGCGAGGAAGCTGCCAAGCTTCGTCAAGCGGCACGGGATGTCTTCTCCTTCGTGTGGCCGGAGGCTCCGGTTCCGGAGACGATGGCACAGCTAGCCGCGAAGGTGGGGGAGGTGCCAGCTGGTGTGGACCGGCTGTGGGACTTGGCGGCGCGAGCCAGAGCGGAGATGGCTCTGGCCCTCATGCTCTCCTGGTACAAGGACGCCCGTGTTGAGAAGATCGACGGTGGCTTCCGTGCCGGAGCCGATCTTGCCGCCATCCGCCAAGCCCATCCGGAGCTCCGCGGATCCGCCATCAACATTGCCGACTACATGGATCCCGACGAGGTGCTCACCGACTCGGATTCCATCGGCACTCCTAACGTGGAGGGCCCGATGCTGCCGTCCACTGGCGTCAGAACCGGATCGAGCTCCTAGCCACCTCCTCCGCCCGAAGCTTCCGCCGGCCAAGATCCTCCTCATGGCAAGGGTCCTGCCGTCTAGTCACTGCCCCGGGATGTCGGGTGTATTTGTCTTGTCTTGGATATGCGTAGAACTTGTTTGGCTATACCAGCTATCTCTGATGTCGGGTAACTTGTGGGAGCTTCGTCTCCCTTTTGCTTGTTAACGTTGAACTCTTGAGTTTCCTTTAACTTGTGCCTTCAATTTTCTTTTGATATTTTGCCCGGCTACGCCCCTCTAGCCGGGGGAACTACCATTCCAGTGGGGGCGCACGAGCGCACCCACTGGGTGTAGCCCCCGAGATTCGGAGTGGCTGGCGTAGCCAGGTGCTTCGAATCTTCCTTATTTTTCCCAAGACCTCTAACTTTGCCCGATTAGGCTCGCTTTAGTCGGCTACTTTTCGCTGGCTAAACGCCTTCAGCCGGGGGAAATAACATTCCAGTTGGGGCACGCGAGCGCACCCACTAGGTGTAGCCCCCGAGATTCGGAGTAGCTGGCGTAGCCAGGTGCTTCGAATCTTCCTTGTCTTCTCTTGCTCCTGCCCTTGCCCTCACCTGGGCTCCGAACGGCTGGCTAAACGCCCTTAGCCGGTCAGGAACTACAAGATTCCACTAGGGGCGCGCGAGCGCACCTAGTGGGTGTAGCCCCCGAGATTCGGAGCGCTTGATGAAGGCAAGGACTTCGAATCTTCTTCCCTTTTCCTGAGTTCCGACTCAAGGTAGTCAGACAAGAATGTAGATACACATACACGCATGTCCTCATAGGTTAGTAGGTTAGTCTGCCAAATTGTAGCCGGAAAATGGCTTGTTTTTTCGAAAACTAGCTTGTGCCTCTCTAGACACTTAGTCGCTTTCCCGTGTGCTCTGCTGTTTTCGCTGCGTCCTTGCTGGGCAGCCGGGTTGCGGTCTGCAGCCGGAATCGAAGGGAGATGACAGTACATTGCGCACGGTACTAACGGCTTAGCAGCTGGATTGGTTCGAGCTAGTTGCAGGGCCAGTACGCCTGGTTTGTTGCGCCTCCTCCCCGTTTTTCATGTGGGATGCCTCGGGCTTTTTCTCTTGCTAGCCGGACAGCCGGGTTGTGGTCTGTAGCTAAGACGAAGAGTGGGCCTCTGACATCGTCGCACACTACTCAGCCGGTTTTGTTGACTTAGCAGGCCGGGCCAGCCGGCGAGCCCCCGGGTAGGGGTTGCCGGAGCCGGAAAATTTGAACCGGAAAACAGATGCACACATATTTCTGGCAAGGAGCCCCTAGGATTCTCGTAGGGGTCCGCATTTTCATTCATGAGGTTTTCGGGATACATACACTGCCTGGCGACTAGGTGTAAAACAGGCGCAGCAGGGCCGCGTTCCAGGGACGCTCGGTCTCCTCGTCTAATTTGTCCATCTTGTTCTTGCGCGGCTGCTGCGCGTCGATGAGGTAGTAGGAGTCGTTGGGCAGCGCCCGGCTGATGATGAAGGGGCCCTCCCAGGGTGGTGACAACTTGTGCATGCCCTTCGTGTCTTGCACCAGCCGGAGGACCAGGTCGCCCTCGCGGAATGCGACCGGGCAGATTCGACTTGAATGGTAGCGACGTAGTCGCTACTGGTACATGGCTGATCTGGACAAGGCCAGCTCGCGGGCCTCCTCCAGGAGGTCCACTCCGTCCTCCCGCACCTCCTGGTTGGCTTTTTCGTCGTACAGGAGCTTGCGTGGGGAGTCGAATTCGATGTCGGCGGAGAGGACGGCTTTCGATCCGTAGACCGGGAAGAACGGCGTGTAGCCAGTTGACCTATTCGGCGTGGTGTGGAGGCTCCAGAGCACAGCCAGAAGTTCTTCGATCCAACATCCGGGTCACCGCTCCAATGGCTCGATGAGGCGTGGCTTGATGCCGGCTAGCACCAAGCCGTTTGCTCTTTCGACTTGCCCGTTGGACTGCGGGTGTGCGACGGAGGCGAGGTCCAACCGGATGCCCTTGTTGCTGCAGAATCGGGCGAAGGCCCCTTTGGCGAAGTTCGTGCCATTGTCAGTGATGATGCTGTTGGGGTAGCCGAAGCGGTTGATGATGTCGGTGAAGAAGGTAACGACTGTTGCCCCATCCAGCTTCCGGATAGGCTTGGCAAACTTGTCCACCGCTACCAGCAGGTGGGTCATGCCTGCGCGCGCCCGCTTGAAGGGGCCGACCATGTCAAGGCCCCAAACTGCGAAGGGCCAGGTGATTGGTATGGTCTTGAGCACCGAAGTTGGCATGTGCCTGAGCTGCCCGAAGCGTTGGCACCCATTACACGCGCGAACCAGCTGCTCAGCATCCTCGAGGGTAGTGGGCCAATAGAAACCATGGCGGAATGCCTTGGCGACTATCGCCCTTGAAGAAGCGTGATGCCCGCACTCGCCCTGGTGGATATCCCTGAGTAGCCGGTAGTCCGTGTCCACGTCGACGCATCTTTGGAAAATGCCGCATACGCTGCGCTTGTACAGTTTGCCGTTGATGATGGTGTACGCGTGCGCGCGGCGCCGGATTTGCCTGGCCTCCACCTCGTCATCCGTAAGTTCTCCATTGGCGATGTAGGTCATGAAGGGCTGTGCCCAGGGTAGCACTTCCTGAATGATGAGGACGCTCCCGTCCTCCGGTTGACGGACGTCGAGGGGTCGTCCGGGTGGCGTACCCGAGACGGCAGCCCCCGAGCTGCTTGACGAGCCGGCAGCCCTGGGCCCTGCGAGCCGGAGGGCACCGCCTTGCCGGAGTTGGTGCGGGTCTTCTTTTTGGGCGGCTCTGTCGGCTCCGCTTTTTCCGCTTCGTCAGCCGGAGCGCTCCCTGCCCAGGTGATGGAGTCCGACTCCGGTGACGGGTTGATGGACGGCTTGCGCAGGTGTTCTAAGGAGACCCCAGGTGGGATTGCCTGCCTAGTGGAACCGATCTTGGAGAGCGCGTCGGCTGCCTCGTTGTTGACGTGCGGGATGTGGTGGAATTCGCATCCGTCGAAGGAGGCGTTGAGCTTCTGAATGTGGAACCGGTAGAGGGCCATGTTTGCATCTCTGGCGTCCCATTCTCCGGACACCTGCTGCACCACCAGATCCGAATCGCCGAAGCACAGGATCCGGTTGACGCCGATCTGCTTGGCCAGCCGGAGTCCATGCGCCAATGCCTCGTATTCGGCTACGTTGTTGGAGGCTTTGAAGTGGATCTGCAGCATGTACTCCAGCCGGTCCCCCTTGGGCGAGGTGAGCACGATGCCGACTCCCAAGCTCCCAAGCATATTCGACCCGTCGAAGTGCATCTTCTAGTGGTCCGAATCCGGAACTGGTGGGAGATACTGGGTCTCAGCCCAGTCGACGAGGAAGTCCGCCAATGCCTGCGACTTGATTGTGAGCCGGGGCTCGTATTGGATGGAGTAGGCGGTGAGCTCGATGGCCCATTTGGCGACTCGGCTGGTGGCGTCCTTGTTGCCGGTGATTTCCGAAAGGGGTGCGGTGCACACGACCTTGATCGGATGCTCTTGGAAGTAGTGCTTGAGCTTCTTGCATGCCAGGTACACGCTGTAGCACATCTTCTGGTAGTGGGGGTAGTTCTGCTTGGAGAGGGAGAGAACCTCGCTGAGGTAGTAGACGGGTCTCTGAACCGGCTGAGCCTTGCTTTCCTCGGGGTGCTCCACCACCAGGACGACGCTGATGACCCGGCTGATGGCTGCTATATAGAGAAACATTGGTTCCTTGCTAGCCGACGTGGCTAGAACCGGTGTTGTGGATAGCATGCGCTTGAGGTCGCGAAACGCGGTGTCGGCCTATGAAGTCCAGGAGAACTTGTCTGTCTTCTTCATCAGCTGGTACAACGGGAGTGCCTTCTCCCCCAGCCGGCTGATGAAACAGCTGAGGGAAGCCAGGCATCCGGTTAATTTTTGGACTCCAAGTAGGTTCCTAGGCGACTGCATCCTCTCGATGGCCGTGATCTTCTCCGGGTTCGCCTCGATGCCTCGCTGTGATACGAGGAAACCGAGGAGCTGACCGGATGGCACTCCGAAGACGCACTTCTCCGGGTTCAGCTTCATCTGGTACTGGCGGAGGTTGCCAAATGTTTCTCCTAGATCCTCAAGGAGGGTGCGCTTCTCCTTGGTCTTGATAACCACGTCGTCCACGTAAGCATGCACGTTTCGGCCTATCTGCGAGTGCAAGCATTTCTGCATGCATCACTGATAGGTGGCGCCTGCATTCTTTAGGCCGAAAGGCATGGTTACATAACAGAAAGCCCCGTAGGGGGTGATAAATGATGTCTTGATCTGATCAGCCGGGTTTAGCTGGATCTGATTGTACCCGAAATAGCAATCTAGGAACAACAACAAATCACAGCCGGCCGTGGAATCGATGACTTGATCGATACGGGGCAAGGCGAAGAGGTCTTTCAGGCACGCCTTGTTCAGGCTGGTGTAGTCGATACACATGCGCTAGGGCTTGTTCTTCTTCGGCACCAGGACTTTGTTCGCCAACCAGTCCGGGTGGTACACTTCCATGATGAACCCGGCTGCGAGGAGCTGGGTGATCTCGTCACCGATTATCTTCCTATTCTCCTCTGCGAACCGGCGTAGAGGTTGCTTGACCGGCTTGGCATCCGGACGCACATGAAGTGAGTGCTCGGCGAACTCCCTTGGCACACCCGGCATGTCCTTGGGGGACCATGCGAAGATGTACCGATTCTCACAGAGGAAGTCGACGAGCGCGCCTTCCTATTTGCGATCCAGGCCGGCACCAATGGTGGCGAACTTAGTCGGGTCGGAGGGGTCGAGCAGGATCCTCTTCGTCTCCTTTGCCGGCTGGAAAGCTCCCTCTCCAGCCTGTTTGCTGCTAGCCGGAATGTCCTGCTAGGCCATGGCCACGTTGCGCATGATCACGCGCTTTTCTTCGGCTATGATGAGGGCCTCAGCCAGTTTGGAACTAGCTGAGGCGCACTCCATCGACCGCCTGAAGCAGCCAACGACGGTGATCATGCCATGGGGTCCCGGCATCTTCATCTTGAGGTACGCGTAGTGGGGGATGGCCATGAACTTGGCGAGGGCGGGGTGCCCGAGGAGAGCATGGTAGGAGCTCGTCAGGTTTACCACCTCGAACCAGATTGGTTCGCGGCGGAAGTTCTCCTCGGTCCCGAAGATGACGTCCATCTGGATTTTCCCCAGCGGGGCGCAGGCTGGCCCCGGCAGTACGCCGTGGAACGTCATGGTAGTCGGGCGCAGGTCGCTCTCGTGAATGCCTAGCTTCTCCAGCGAGGACTGGTAGAGGAGGTTGAGGTTGCTGCCTCCGTCGATGAGGACACGTGAGAATCGGTAGGTGCGCGCGTTGGAGACGATGAGGGGGTCGAGCACCATGGCGTAGCCCCCGAGAGTCGGCAGATGCTCAGGCTGGTCTGCCTGGCTCCAGGTAATGGGGGTTTCTGACCAGTTCAGGTACTGGGGGGCCGGAGAGATGATGGCATTGACCTCCTTGGAGTGTCGCATGCGGCTGTGCTTGTCGTCCTGCTCTGTCTCGAAGATGTGGTAGGCGGCGTGCGGCTGGGGGTAGCCGTTGTTGTTGTCGCTGCTGTTGCCGCTGTTGCCATCATTGCCAGCTCCTCTAGCTGGTGGTGGAGGCCCACCCGGAGGGGGAGGGGGGACGAGGCTGGTTGCCCTGGTCCTTTAGCTGGCGGGCCCAGCTGCAGTTCCGGGTGGTGTGAGTAGCTGGTTTGAAGGGACCGCTATGCCACTTGCACGGGCCGTCAAACATCTGGCAAAGGTGAGCCGTGGCTTCTGCCTTCTTGCCTCATTAGCCGGCACGTCGGGCGCGCCCTCCACAACATTGACTTGCCGCGCATGGTAGCGACGCTTCTGTTGTCCGGCCTGGCAGTTCCCATGGAACCGGTTGTCGTTGCCGTGGCATCGGGAGGATCCGGCTTCTCCGGCCGAATTGCTTGGTCGGTCGTGAGCCGGCTCCGTGGGAGTCGAACGGCCGTCCGCGTTTACTCGGAGGGGCTTCTTCGTGGCAGCATCTACCGTGGCGTACTGGCCCGCGACCGTCATGAGCTCTGCCATGGTTTTCGGCTCATCACACAGTAGCCGGTGGCGAAGCATGGTGCCTTCCCGGCAACCCTCGATGAAGAAACTGATGGCTTGGCTCTCCAGGATGCCCTCGCAGGTGTTGCGCAGCTCCGTCCACTTGGCGAGGTATCGCGGTCGGTCTCGCGGTCACCTTGGACGCATAAGGCCAGGTCGCGCGGGCGCCCTAGACGTTTGTACGTGCCGTTGAAGTTGCGGATGAACACCTTCTTGAAGTCTGGCCAGGCATTGATGCTGTTGGGCGCAAGGTTGTTGAGCCATGTCCTTGCCGATCCGGTTAGCATGAGGGGGACGTATGGCACGGCTGTGTGCTTGTTCCCGTGGGCGATGCCGACTGCCGTAGCGTAGTCGGTCAACCAGTCTTCCGGCTTCATGCTGCTGTCGTACTTGGGGGTGTCCCTGGGTAGGGAGAACTTGTCCGGAAACGGTTCGTTCCGGTTGCGGGGTCCGAAACAAACCGGACCGGTAGGGTCTTCCTCCTCTGTGACACGCGCTTGAGCGAGGAGCTCGATGCGGTCGCGGGCATCCGGACAATCCGGGTTGGGCGCTCCCACCCGGCCCGAGAGACGGGAACCGGCTGGTCTAGGCGTCCGGTTGGCGGAGGGGGAGGCGGCGGGTTGTTGTTCACCGTCTGCTCCTGGCGCGGCTGGCCCCTGTTGCCAGAGCTGTGACGCCTGCTGCAGGCCCTAGCCGGCTAAGGGGAGGACGCCTGCTGGGTGTCGTGTGGCGCGCCCCTGCTGTTGGCAGGTAGCTTGCTTCCCCTGGAGTAGTTGGGGTCCTCCTGCATCTGCCGGTTGGCGTCAGCCTGCTCGTCCGCGATGCGGAGGAGCTCCGGCACGCGAGCATGCTGGCGGACTCGCTCCTCGCCCTCCAGACCGGGGAGTTCTTCTGTCGCGGCTCGTGCCGCGCGTAGGTTCTTGATGGGCGTGCTGTAGGTGGGTCGGATGAGGGCGGGCGCGGGATCCGGCTCCCCATCCTTCTCCAACCTACCGCCTAGCTCGCCGCCCCGGCGCCGCACCTGGCCACGCCGGCTTGGCTCCGCGGTAGTCGGGGTGAAGCCGTGCGCGCGGTCGTACTCGCGCCAGGTGATCTCGAGTTGCTTGCGGGCTACCGCCAGCTCCATGGCCTCCTGGAGGAGGATCTGTCTCTCCATGGTGAAGTTGGCCTCTGCCTCCTCCGGGTTATCCCCGAGTTTAACCGGCGTCAGGAGCCGATCGATGGCATCCTCCACCGGGTTCCGAGGTTGCGGAGGAGCAGAAGTTCCGACCTCGTCCGCGCCTCGCTCCCGCGGCTGGCAGGAGTGAGAGCTGGAACCGGCCATCATGACCTCCATGCCGCAGGATGCGGCGGAGGCGCTACCGCCTGGGCGTGGTAGCTCCGCGACAGAGACGATTTCCCTAGGGAAACACTCCAGGACGATGGTGACGTAGACGGGGAGGTCGCCGAATAGCAGGACGGCTCCGTTTTCTGGGAAGGAGGTTGCGGCGAAGCAGGAGGCGTTGTCGATGACGCAGTCGAATTTGCCGAGCGTGAGCACTAGGACGGAGGCCACGCGCTCACCGGCTGAAGTGCGGGGTCCCGTGCGGAATGTGACTCCGGTCGAAGCCATGTAGCCCCATGGTGGGCACCTACTGTCGTTGTATTGGGAACGGCAGTACCTGAAGAGGTTAGATAGAGGTGTGGGGACTAGCAGGGAAGCTATCGACGGCGTCCGCAGGCGGGATTGGATACAAGCAAGCGTAGATGGATGCAGGAAGTACCCAGGTTCGGAGCCCTCGTGGTGAGGTAAAACTCCTACTCCTGCCTAATATGACTATGTGGGATATACGAACTACAAGTGCTCCTCAAGCTGTATTAGCTAGCTACTGCCTTAAATGCTAAGTGACCAACCCTTTCTACTGAGGCCCTGCCTCTCCTTATATAGGCAGAGGGGCAGCGGTCTCACTGGCCAATCCGACTGGCGGGCCCCACAGGCGGGTCCCAGCCGGCTGGTCATCTACAGTATCCCGTATGGTATGTCACGTCTGAGTGTGAGCGGTATGGCTGTCGTGGGCACAGTGGACGCCGTGCGAGCCCGTCGTCAGCATCGGGCCACTGTTCCCACGTCATCCCCGTAAAGTCTTCGGTATGGCCGGGTAGTTGCCATTCTTGTCATCGTACAGGGCATACCGTGTACTGATACGCACGTCGTCCTGTCTCACTGATTGGGTCCGGCTACATCGTCGTAGCCAGCTACTTCTTGCTGCTCCGGCTACCGCGCGGTAGCCGGCATGTCCTGCCCTGTCCGGCTGTGCTTGGTCAGCCGGACGCGTTTCGACTGCTTGGTTCTTGTCCGGTTGGGGTACCTGGGGGTTATCCCCCTGACAGGTGGGGTGGAAACTCCGGTCTGGAGGTCTGGAAACTCCGGTCTGGGGGCGGAATCTCCGGTATAGGGGCCGGAATCTCCGGTATGGGGACCAAATCTCCGGTCTGGAGGTTCCAGGACGTGTAGAATTCGACTGGGATGTGATTTTGGAGGAAAAACTTGAACCAAAACACCAAATTGGTGGGGGAAATCAAGGAATTCGGCTATGGGAACACAAGGGAAGGTAGATCAACAAGTTTAGCAAGTAATCCATAGATCAAAACCAACCAAAACACAATCAAGTCATAGACCGGTCGAGAACATGAAATTGGGGCTATTTTTTGGGGATTTTCGAATTTTTTGGGGAAAAGACCAAATCGATGAGGAATCCGTGGCAACCAAAAGCTGCTGATACCAGATTTTAAGGGGTAACTTTGTGGGTGGCCCGATCTTCATGGATCTCATGGTCAAATCGATGGGAAAGCGGGGGGAAAGGGAGAAGGTAGCGGAAGCGGACGCACACCTCGCGAAGAACACGATGAACACATGCAAAACTCACACGATACGAGGCTGATTGTTCCCGCCGGTGGCCACCGGTCCGACAAGATACTCGCAAGGAAATATTGGTCAACGTGCTCCCCTTGATCCCAAGCAGAGAGGGAAGAACACCTTGGAGAGGGTCTTGACAACTTGGTGATATGTCCATTTTGCATCACTATTTTATATCAGAATTTACTGTTATTCATTGATATATTTCATATTAATAGATGATGCTTATGTTATTCATGTATTGTTGCATGATTGATGATTTTTCGAGGATGAACCACCGGAGTCAGGATTCTGATGGAAAAAGCACCGTCCAGATGCAAAATTTGCGAAGATCAAAAAATCCCAGAAAATATACAGAAATTCCTATTTTTTCTAGAAGATGAAGGAGGCCAGAAGGATGAGTGGAGATGGGCCACAGGTGGTGCGGGTCCCCTAGCCGCGCCACCAGGTGGTGTGGCCACCCTGGCCCACTGATACGTCCAAAACGTATCTACTTTCCCGAACACTTTTGCTATTGTTTCTTCTCTAAACTTGTGTGATTTGGATGCAACTAACGCGGATTGACGTTGTTTTCAGCAGAATTGCATTGGTGTCTACTTTTTGTGTAGAAAATCAACTATTAGGAAAAATCCTAGAAAATATGCTGAAAATCCTATTTCACCAGAAGACTCCCGGAGCCAGAATACGAGACGGAGGGGGGCTAGGCCTAGGCCACACCACCTGGCCGGGCGGGCAAGCCCAAGCCGCGCCAGGGGGTGGTCTGACCGCCCCAGACTCCCCCTCGGTCTCCCTCTTCACCTATAAGTTTCCTTCTGACCTAAAAACTCAGGGGGGGTTCGACGTTTTTCCAGAAGGAGTTCTGCTCCGTCGCCACCACCAGATTCCACGAAACAGCACCAGAAACTCCGTTCTGGCACCCTGCCGGGACGGGGAATTGGAGGAGATCATTGCCATCATCATCACCATCACTTCTCCATCGACCATCCATGTTTCCCCCATCTATGAGTGAGTAATCCCCCGCTGTAGGCTATGGGGATGGTAGGGATGGGATGAGATCGTTCATGTAATGGCATCAGATTGTTAGAGCATGGTGCCTAGTATCTTTTATTAGTGCTTTATGACTTTGTTGCGACTTGTTATGCTTAATGCTTGTCACTAGGGCCCGAGTGCCATGATTTCAGATCTGAACATGTTATTGATTCATTATGATAGTATTGTTTATGGTCTTATCTGCAAGTTGTATACACACATTGTTGTCCGGAACCAATGGCCCCGAAGTGACATAAATCGGGATAACCGGAGGGAATGGCTTTGATGTGAGGATCACATGTGTTCACAGAGTGTTAATGCTTTGCTCCGGTGCTCTATTAAAAGGAGCACCTTAATTGCCAGTAGTTCCCTTGAGGCCCCGCTGCAAACGGGCTAGCAGGACAAAAGATGTTGTGCAAGTTCTCATTGCCAGCACGTATGACTATATATGGAACACATGCCTAGGATTATCTAGTACTTCGATGATTTATCTTATTTATCTGCAATTGCCCTATGTTCTTATTGCTATGTGAATTGTCTTGTCCATGCAACGCCCGTCCATCCATCCCTATGCCTACCGCACTCGAATCCCACTGTTTACTGCTATTGTTAATGCTGTCTTTACTTTACTATTGCTGCTACTTTACTATTCCAACTACAAAACTGTTGCTACTGATAAACTGCTGTGAGCAAGATTGTTTCCAGGTGCAGCTGAATTGACAACTCAGTTGTTAAGACTTATAAATATTCTTTGGATCCCCTTGTGTCGAATCAATAAATTGGGTTTCACTTCCCTCGAAAATACTGTGATACACCCCCTATACTTGTGGGTCATCAAGACTATTTTCTGGCGCCGTTGCCAAGGAGAATAGCTTTATTTATCAAATTCACTTGGATTCTCTATTGTTCGCTGCTATCCATCCATCATGGGTAAGTCTCGTGATGGCAAGGTTCCTATTTTACCATCCACTACAAGAAGAGGTACGGTTCTGAACACCTCTATTGCTCTTGATTCACCATTTGTTATGAGTAAGCTTGTTACACCACCACATACACATGCTACACACATTGCTACTACTGCTGATGCTTATGATGTTGCTTCTACTGTGCTTGATAAGAGTGGTTCATTAGGTCCTTTCCTAGATGCTACGATTGCTAGAACTATAGCTGGAAATACTGAAACTCCTAATGAAGACACTACTACACCTGTTAGTTCACCTGATTCTAGCGAAAGCTATGATATTGAAGATGGTTATGTTGAGATGATCGATGAATTTATTAAAGAATGTAAAAACACCCATGATAGGAGCACTGCTAAGAGTCTCCTTGAGAGGCGTACTATTAGACCCAAATTGTCTCTTATTGCTAAGCTTGTCGCTTCTCCCATAAACATTAAAGATAAATATTATAATTTCTCTCTCGATCTATCTTACATAGCTATTGTCGAGAAAGAACCTTTTTGTGGGACTAAGAATGAAAGTGAGGTAGCACATATGAATGAACGTTCTACCATGAGTGGCTTGTTTTCTGATGATATTAAGATGCGTACTTACTTTTTTGCTAAGATTTTCCCTTTTTCACTGAAAGGAGAAGCTAAAACTTGGTTTAGTAATTTACCTCCTGGATCTATTGATAGCCCTGATTGCTTGATTAGTACTTTCCTGCAGAAATATTTTCCTCCTAGTGCTAGACATGCTATTTTGCAGGAACTTTTTGATTTTAAACAGGGAGAAAAAGAGATATTGCCTGAATCATGGGCAAGGTTTTGTGCTTTGATTCATGCACAGGCTGGAAGTCCATTACCTAAGAATGAGCTTCTTGATATATTTTATAATGGACTAACCGAAGAATCTAGGACATACCTTGATAGTTGTGCTGATTGTGTTTTCAGGAATAGGACTCCTCAGGAAGCTGAAGAATTAATGGCTAAAATAAGTAAGAACTATGAAGATTGGACTCCTCCTGAACAAGCTATACCTTAAGTAATTGTACCTGAACCAACTATTCCTGTGCCTATTCCAACATCAAAGAAGAGGAGAGTTATTGAATTAAATGATGAAGTGATGAAGGAAGCTAAGAAATGTCTTAAGGAGAAGGGAATTAAAGCTGCAGATGTCAAGAATTTACCTCCTATAGAAGAATTATGTAAGCCTATTCCCTACTCATCCACTATCGAGGTACACTCTCTCCAACACTTTGATGAAGGTGATATCCCTTACTCTAAACCTCCTGATCAATGCTTAGAAGAATTCGATATCTTTATTGTTAAGCAAGATAATTTTAATAAAAGGGTGCAAAATCATCTAATGGAAAACACTAGAGCTATTGTTGAGTTGAAAGATATTGTGGAAAGAACCTCTAATGATGTTAAAATGATTGTTAAACAATTTCAAATGGTTTAAACTCAAATAGATCAACTCGTTAAAGTGCAAAAAGACTTGCTAGTTAATGCTGCTAAAGAAAAAATGCTTATGAAATTAGAACTAGAAGTGGTGCTGCTACCCAGGATCCTCTTTATCCTGAGGAAGCATCCCAAAAGAATTGAGCAGGATTCTCAACAAGCTGAAAATAGTGGCTCTACTTGTAAGAAAATGAAAAAGAAACATAAAACTATTGTAGAACCCTCTGAACCTGCTATAGATCCTAATAGTATATCTATTTCAAATGTTGAACCTGAAAGTGGTAATGAAGAAAATGAAGCTCCTAATGAAGAAAAAGTTGAAGAAGAACCTAAAAACCACACTAAGAATACTAAATACACCAAAGAAGATTTTATTGCTAAGAAACATGGTAGTGAAAGAGAGCCTTTGGTCCAAAAACCTATGCCTTTCCCTGATAAGAAACACAAGTCAAAGGAAGATGAACACCATAATAAGTTTTGTGAGTGGATGAAACCTTTATTCCTACAAATTCCTTTGACTTATGCTATTAAATTGCCTCCTTACTCAAAGTATATGAAGGATATTGTCTTGAATAAAAGGAAGATCCCTAATGAAGAAATTTCTACTTTGCTTGCTAATTATTCCTTTAATGGTAAGGTTCCAAAGAAACTTGGAGACCCAAGGATTCAAACTATCCCTTGCACTATTAAGAATAGTTATGTTAGAACTACCTTGTGTGATTTGGGAGCTGGAGTTAGTGTTATGTCTTTGTCTCTCTATAAGAGGCTTCAACTAGAAAAATTAATATCAACTGATATATCTTTGCAAATGGCTGATAAATCTACCACTATTCCTATTGGTATATGTGAGGATGTACCTGTTCAAGTGGCTCATAATTGCTTGATATTAACTAATTTTGTTGTGCTTGAAATGCCTGAAGATGATAATATGTCCATTATTCTTGGGAGACCTTTTCTTAATAATGCAGGAGCTGTTATTAATTGTAATCAAGGAAAGGTGAATTCCAATGTTAATGACAAGGAACATACTGTCTATTTCCCCAAGAAGATTGAGAGGACTTATGGTTTGAATTCAATTGAACATGTTGAGGGCATACAAGTTGGAGAAATATATTGTCCCATACCAAGAGAAAATTTTGAAACTATTATGATTGGGACCATTGATATCAAGGTTGAGGTAACATAATCATTAGTGGAATACAAAGTTTTGTCTCATATGGAATTATTTTGGTAACAAGACCTGAGCAACCTTGTTAACAAAAGGATTGCATTGAACAAAACAATGTTTTCACTATGATTAACCGCGTTTACTTTTATTCTATCCATTTTAGTTTTTGCTTTCATTTAGTCTCCTTTTTGTTGTTAGTTACTTGCATGTTAGAGTGTCTTAGAACTTATGTAGTTCTAGCCTTGTTTTCTCATTGCATCATTTCCAAAAAAATCTGTCTGTCAGAAAATCATTCTTCTATACCTAAAAAATGCCCAAAAATAAAGTGTCTCGAAAAATTCTAGAAAATTCATATTAATTTTTTACGTGAAAAAAGGGACAGAGGAGTGCCTAGGTGGTGCTAGGGGGACCCACCAGGCAGGCTCACCACCTGGTGGCGTGGCCTACCCTAGGTGGCGCCATGCCATGGTGTGGGCCACTCCTGGCCCTCCACTAACTCTCTCACCTGTCACTTTCTTCTCTCTCCCGAGTAAGCTACAATTCATTGCTCAAAATCGCGTTCTTGCTGTGCTTGCTCTCGATATTTTCGATCTCCTTTCTCAGCCCATCTTTCTTGCTGAAATTTGGAGCACTTGTTCTCGGGTATGTGACTCCTCCCCTTGTCCAAGTAGATTTGTGTTTAGTGGATTATATCTTGAGTATTTTGCTGCTATAGGTGACAGGTTATGAGAGCTTGTAAGCTTGTTTGATGCTTACATATATAGTTTTGATGCATGTTTAGGCCTCTTACAAGTCCCTATGAGTAGAATCCTTCATTATATTTACTTTGCAATCACTTGTTTAATAGGTGTTTAAATTTTAGAATACCAAGAATGAACAACCATACCTTTGGAGAGATATTTGAGAGTGATGCACCTAGGAGGTCGACGCCCTCAAGATCAGCCTCTCAGTTTAGGCCACCATACAACGAAGATCTCATTGCAACTCGTATTGGTAATGAAAGGGATGATGGGATGCTCACCCATCCACTTTTCCTTGTTTTACTTTCTTACAAGCTGCAGGTATTCTTGATGATTTCTTGCTACTGATTGAGAGGGTTGGTTTGACCTCATATATGCAAGATGAGAGTAAGAAATACGTTATGCTCACCAAAACCTTTGTTGAGAGCTTCACGTTTACTAACACATCCTATCAGTCGACTGTCTCTTTCAAAATTTATAATCCGCCCTTCGCCATGCCTTTGGAGAGATTTTGCAGTATTATAGGTGTAAGCATGACACGGACCATGAAGAAAATTCAAGGGTGACCCACTAATTTGCTGGAGCTTTACCGAGGGGTGACCAATGATGATGACTGCGTGGCGCAACGCGGAAAGATAAGAAATATCCAACTCCCTGCTCTTAGATACTTTGCATATTATCTTGCTACTAGCATACTGGGTAGGGAGAACACAAGTAATATCTCCAACTATCATTTAGCATTCCTTGCTGCTGCGCTTAACGATGATACTCGGTACTGGGCTCGCTTATTGCTCGCCGCCTAGCTGCTAGGGGGCCTATCTATGGGGGCATCATTGCCTCGCGTCTGGTCAATGCTTTAGGTCTTTTAGTGGACCCCAATGATATGGTACTGGCACCATAAAGGCTTGACCTTGTTGCTATGAAAACCATCACTTTGTCACTACTGCTTTTGATTTGGACAATCTAGTATATAGGATGTTGTCTACTGACGGGGATGAGAGGGAGATCCCTTTGCCGCAGTCTTCTTTGTTTAGTGTTCACAGGAGACCGTGGTCGTGCTCCAAGGAGGAGGTGGACGAGCAGCTTCGCTTACTGGGCTTCCACGAGCATCACCAGGAGGATGTACCCTCCTACGATCACTCCGCACACTACGGAGGGACGTACTTGAGCACGCACCAGGACGAGGGTACCTCCTCGTATACTACGGTGACACGTCATCCTGGTCGGCTTGGGATTGACACCCACTTAGGCCAAAAGCCTAAGCTTGGGGGAGGTACGCCGACATTGCACTCATCTCCTTATCATGTTGTGTTGGTACTTTGTATATTCATGTTTCGTTCTCTTTTTAGTTTTCATTATTTCTTTGCTTTTGCTTTCTAAAAACACAAAAAGACCAAAAATATTTCTGTTGTTTCTCTTTGGTTTGCTTTTTCTTTTTGCCTTGGTTTGTTTTTCCCTTTTTGCTTTGTTTGAACTATTTTAAAAACCCAAAAAGATTTTGCTTTGCTTGTTTTTCCTTTTTGGTTCTTGTTTTAAAAATCGAAAACAACAAAAATATTTGTCGTTCTTCTTTGGCTTTGTGAGTTTGTTGCAGGTTTCAGCAGTCCTCAGTGGATATTGGTTTCATATTATTATTCAAGCCACACAAGTGAAGAGCAATAATGAGGATTAATGACAACTTGAGGTGTGAGGCTGGTAATGAACTCTATTTGTCTTCTTTTTTGTACATATACTCATCATTGTGGGCATGCTTAGTCTGTTCGTGTAGGGTGTATGTTATTTATGGATGCTTAGTAGTTCTTGCTTTCGTATGATTAGTTCCAGCTTGCTAATAGTTTGTAGCATGTTTTATAAATGTTTGCTTGCATTACTCTATTCATAACTTGGTATGACACTGTGGTATCCTCCTCTGAATGTTTCATTTGAATTGACTTGGCACAAGCTCACGCATGCACATGACTGTAATAATCAGTTAAGCCTCGATGAATTATTTTGCCTTGAGGATCTTGAATCACTTTCATGCCATGTTTAGTCTTGTTTTGTTGCAAGCATGATTATGACAGCTATTTCTTTCTCGTGTGTCGCTCCCTTACTATTGCTAGCCTTCACCTTCACTGAATATGTTTTACTCATGTTTCCAACTCCCCAAAACCAAATATTGCCAAAGTGTCCACCATACCTACCTATTAGCATCATTTGCTACTTCTATGCATATTCAATATGCCTTGTTTTCTTTCAAATAAAATGTTTGCTTGTTATGAGAAAGTTAGTTAGTAAAGCCCTCACAAACTTGATGGCACACTTTATTTTCTTGCATTTAATAAACTTGAACCATTGCGTCCTTCTTTGTTGCGTATATACTTGCGCTTTATAAGTTGAAGTTAGCAGAACCATGTTTCATGGGGAACGTTTTCAACATTTCATTGGTACTTAGTACCTCGTTGATATCATGTTCTTTTGCTTATGGATCCCGGCGGTGTGAAATAAAAGTGGAACTTGTAAGATCATGGAGTTTGTATGTATGTTAGAGAAACGCCTGGGCCGCTAGCCTAAGCCATGCCTAATCATGGTGGAAACTTGCAGCATAACCATAATGAGCATTCTATGAAGCATCCTCATAAAAATCTATGCACATAGTAAATAAAAAGATCGTTGAGATGCTCATTGTCTGCTTGCCTTATCATTTTGATTATGGGATAGCTCCTGTGTCATGTGCAAGGGGTACCCCGTTGGCGGTTCTCTATGATACGTATATACTTACAATGACAAGAGCTTACTTGTGACTGAAGTTGAGTAGCATGATGATCGGTCTTCGTAAGTAAGGGGCATGAGACTTTGATTTATAACTTGTCAAGCATATCCTCTTAGTTGTGTCACTTCAACCTTAACCATTTAAAGATGCTTATGATAGGGGAAATGAGAGCTCAAAGCTACTGAGTACCATACTTTCAGCATTTGGAAGCCTTTCAAATTATTCAAAACCTTTTCATTTCCTTGTTGAGTCTCCACATATTCTATGAGCACTTCCTTGAGAGCATAATTGTCATTCTTTGTGCTTGTCTCAAAACTTGATTATTTGTGTTATGACTTTGATGCTTGTATCTTTGATATCTTTACTTCTAGTCTTCACCTGAACTTCAGAGGTGCCTTGGCATTCACAATCAAAGGCAAGCGAGATGCCACTCTATCATACCTTTTTATGAGCATTGTAATGTTGCTTATGTTTATGCTTCATGCTACTTATTATTTTTGAGTTGGAATCTTTTCATAGCTTGCAATGCCTATTAAGTAAACTTAGTTGCATACTCCTTATTATGAATTGACTAAGTAGTTGATCACATGCTGAGAATATATACATCATATGAAGAAAATGTGTTTGTGAAAGTTTTTTTATCGCACTCAGTTTTCAACTAAATTGCTTGAGGACAAGCAATAAGCTAAGCTTGGGGGGAGTTGATACGTCCAAAATGTATCTACTTTCCCGAACACTTTTGCTATTGTTTCTCCTCTAAACTTGTGTAATTTGGATGCAACTAACACGGACTGACGTTGTTTTCAGCAGAATTGCATTGGTGTCTACTTTTTGTGCAGAAAATCAACTATTAGGAAAAATCCCGGAAAATATGCCGAAAATCCTATTTCACCAGAAGACTCTCGAAGCCAGAATACGAGACGGAGGGGGCATGGGCCTAGGCCACACCACCTGGCCACGCGGGCAAGCCCAGGCCGCGCCAGGGGGTGGTCTGACCGCCCTAGACTCCCCCTCGGTCTCCCTCTTCGCCTATAAGTTACCTTCTGACCTAAAAACTCAGGGGGGTTCGACGTTTTTCCAGAAGGAGTTCCGCTCCGTCGCCACCACCAGATTCCACGAAACAGCACCAGAAACTCCGTTCTGGCACCCTGCCGGGATGGGGAATTGGAGGAGATCATTGCCATCATCATCACCATCGCTTCTCCATCGACCATCCATGTTTCCCCCATCTATGAGTGAGTAATCCCCCGCTGTAGGCTATGGGGATGGTAGGGATTGGATGAGATCGTTCATGTAATGGCATCAGATTGTTAGGGCATGGTGCCTAGTATCTTTTATTAGTGCTTTATGACTTTGTTGCGACTTGTTATGCTTAATGCTTGTCACTAGGGCCCTAGTGCCATGATTTCAGATCTGAACATGTTATTGATTCATTATGATAGTATTGTTTATGGTCTTATCTGCAAGTTGTATACACACATTGTTGTCCGGAACCAATGGCCCCGAAGTGACAGAAATCGGGATAACCGGAGGGAATGGCTTTGATGTGAGGATCACATGTGTTCACGGAGTGTTAATGCTTTGCTCCGGTGCTCTATTAAAAGGAGCACCTTAATTTCCAGTAGTTCCCCTGAGGCCCTGCTGCAAACGGGCTGGCAGGAGAAAAGATGTTGTGCAAGTTCTCATTGCGAGCACGTATGACTATATATGGAACACATGCCTAGGATTATCCAGTATTTGGATGCTTTATCTTATTTACCTGCAATTGCCCTATGTTCTGATTGCTATGTGAATTGTCTTGCCATGCAACGCCCGTCCATCCATCCCTATGTCTACCGCACTCGAATCCCACTGTTTACTGCTATTGTTACTGCTGTCTTTACTTTACTACTACTGCTACTTAACTATTCCAACAACAAAATTGTTGCTACTGATAAACTATTGTGAGCAAGATTGTTTCTAGGTGCAGCTGAATTGACAACTCAGTTGTTAAGACTTATAAATATTCTTTGGCTCCCCATGTGTCGAATCAATAAATTGGGTTTCACTTCCCTAGAAAATACTGCGATACACCCCCTATACTTGTGGGTCATCACCCACCTCCAGCATTGCCCTTCCGCGTATATATTTCACTCGAAACCCTAAGACTTGGGGAGCAACCATAGAAAGATTCCGCCACCTCTGCGGGGCAGAAAACTGCAGAGAGAGAAAGAGCTCTCTGGTTGGCAGAATTCTGCCAGGGAAATTCCTTCCCGGAGAGGGGAGATCATCGCCATCAACACCGTCATCAAGATAGACTTCATCGGGATCATCATCATCATATCCACCATCATCTCCACCAGCATCTCCACCAGCACAACCATCACCACTCTGTACCGCTGTAACAATTGGGTTGAATCATGCATAGTTCTTAGGGGAAACTTTCCCGGTGTTGATTACTTGTTGTAGTTGATGCTATTGAGTGGAACCATTGAATTATTGTTTATGTTCAGATTATTACTAATCATTACTTCATCTATGATATTGATCCATATGATGTCTCGTGAGTAGTTCGTTTAGTCCTTGAGGACATGGGAGAAGTCATGTTGTTAGTAGTGGAATTGTGTTGACAGAGATTGAATGGTTTGATATTTAAGTTGTGGTGTTATTCTTCTAGTGGTGTCATGTGAATGTCGACTACATGATATTTCACCTTTATGGGCCTAGGGGAATGCATTGCGTATTTGGCTACTAATCGTGGGGTTGCCGGAGTGACAGAAACCTGAACCCCCGTTAGGAAACCTTTGCATAAGGGAGTGTAGGATCTCAAAGTTTAAGGTTGTGGTTAGGTTTTTATCTTAATTACTTTCTTGTAGTTTCGGATGCTTGCAAGGGGTATAATCACAAGTATGTATTAGTCCTAGGAAGGTCAGTACATTAGCACAGGTTCATCCACACAACACTTATCCAACCAGAGAAGATTAATCAACTATATGAAGCGAAAGCACTTGACAATATTCCCATGTGTCCTCGAGAATGTTTGGTCATCTTAAGTAATACAACCAGCTTGTCCTTTGCTAAAAAAGGATTGGGCCACTTGCTGCAATTATTATTATTGTCTTTTATTTACTCGCACATTATTTATCTACATTATCAAAAACCCCTAAAAATCGTTTGTTAAGTATTTACAGAGAATTCCTGATCCAAACCACTTGTCAACACCTTCTGCTCCTTGTTGGGTTCGACACTCTTACTTATCGAAAATACTGCGATACACCCCCTATACTTGTGGGTCATCAAGACTATTTTCTAGCGCCGTTGCCAGGGAGTGAAGCGCTATTGAAGAGTGGAACAGGTAAAGGAAACTTCTACTATGAGTATTGTTTATTTATGTTTGTTACTTTATTTTCAATATGGATAATTCACTTAGTTTCTTATTTCGGAATGCTACTACCACTCCTAAGGTAGTAGATGAACCACCACCTGCTGAAATTGATCCTTTTAAAATACCTACAAAAATTGTTGATTGTGTTATGGATAACTACTATTTTGGAGATGGAACTATCCATCCTAGTGATCATTTGCTCTTCATACATGAATTATGCGGATTGTTCAAGTGTTCAGATATTACAACAGATCAAGTTAAGAAAAATTTATTCTCTGTATCATTGAAAGGAAGAGCTGAGGAATGGTATAAGCTGCTAAAGAACGGCCAATCTCTTGAATGGGAGGAAATTGTACCTCTCTTTGATTCCAAATTTTATCCTTCTAGTGAGATCCATAAGGATCGGAATCAAATATATAACTTTTGGCCTCGTGGTGGAGAGAGTACCGCCCAAGCTTGGGGGAGATTGAAGTCACTAATGCTCAAATGTCCTATTCATGAGCTCCCTAATAATATTATTATCAATAACTTTTATTCAAGGCTTTGTCTTCATGATAAGGATCTATTGGATGCTTCTTGTGCTGGATCATTTACACATATGAAAGAAGAAGCTAAATGGGATCTTCTAGACCGTATTCAAGACAACGCTGAAGCATGGGAGAATGATAAAGGAAGAAAGTCAGGTATAAACTATGATTATGAATGCATTAAATCTTTTATGGGAACTGATGACTTTCATAATATTAGTAATGCTTATGGTCTTGATTCTCAAAGTATTGCAAAAAAAAGTTAAGGCCTTTGCCTCTTATATTGAAATTCCTAAAGGAAATGGAACAAGTATCATGAGCCATATAAAGATATTGTTAATTGTGTTCCTGCTAGAAATACTGAAGTTTATACTATTGATCATATTTTAACTGAACCTTACATCAAGAAAATACCTTTCCCTGTTAAGGTAAAGCAGCGTTCTATGATAGGTAGTGTGGTTAACAAAAGTACAAAGAAAGCTGTAGAACCTGATGAACAAATAGATGTTGAACCTGCAGTAGCAAATATGAAAGACCTTATCACTAAAAGTGTAGAAGATGGACACATTATCTTTTGTGAGGATGCTTCTAATATTGTTTCACATCCTAGTAGAACTAGGAAAGCTAGTTTCCCCGTGCTTTCTGTTAGAATTGGTGATCATTGCTATTATGGTTTATGTGATATTGGTGCAAGTTCAAGTGATATTCCTTAGGAGCTTTACAAAGAAATTATGCATGAAATTGGTCCCTGTGAACTAGAAGAAATTGATGTGGTTATTCACCTTGCTAATAGAGAGACCATCTCTCCAATTGGTATTGTAAGAGATGTGGAAGTTCTTTGTGGTAAGACTAAATATCCTGTTGATTTTCTAGTACTTCGTTCAGCTGCTAGTAAAACTTATCCTATCATTTTAGGTAGACCTTTCTTGAACACTTGTGGAGCCATTATAGATTTTAAGAGGGAGAAAATTTTAACTAAATTTGATGGAGAATATTATGAGTTTAATTTTTCAAAATTTGCTAAAGTTCCTTATGAAAATGAATTGCCTGATGAGGATTTTAGAGTTAAACAACTTGCTTCTATTTCTCTTGCTCCTAACAATGCTTTGTAGAAATATATGGAAGACCATGAAAGTGAGATCTTCATGGAAGAAAGAAATGAGATTGACGAGATTCTCTTTCGTCAACCCAAGATGCTTAAGCATAACTTACCTGTGGAAGATTTGGGTACCACATTAGCACCTAAAAAGGATCTGGTTTTTGATCTGAAACATTTACCTAATGATCTTAAATATGCTTACATTGATGATAAGAAAATATATCTTGTTATTATTAGTTCTAAACTTTTAGGAAAGGAAGACGTAAGACTATTAGAAGTATTGAAGAAACACTGAGGAGCTACGGGTTAAACTCTTGATGATTTAAAAGGGATTTCTCCTACTATATGTCAACATGCTATTAATACAGAACCTGATGCAAAACCAGTGGTAGAGCATCAACACCATTTAAATCCTAAGATGAAGGAAGTTGTAAGAAATGAGGTATTAAAACTCCTTGATGCTGGTATTATTTATCCTATTGCAGATAGTTAATGGGTTAGTCCTATCCATTGTGTCCCTAAGAAAGGAGGAATTATTGTTGTGCCTAATGAGAATAATGAGCTTATTCCCCAAAGATTAGTAGTTGGTTATAGGATGTGCATTGATTTCAGAAAGGTTAACAAAGTTACTAAGAAAGATCATTACTCGCTGCCTTTTATTGATCAAATGTTAGAAAGATTGTCTAAGAAGACTCATTTTTGCTTTCTTGATGGATACTCTAGGTTCTCTCAAATTGCTGTTAAACAACAAAATCAAGAGAAAACCACTTTTACGTGTCCTTATGGAACTTATGATTATAGCCGTATGCCTTTTGGTTTGTGTAATGCTCCTGCTACTTTTCAAAGATGCATGCCTGCTATCTTTCATGGTTTTTGTGAGGAAATTGTGGAAGTATTCATGGACGATTTTTCTGTCTATGGAACTTCTTTTGATAATTGTCTGCACAACCTTGATAAAGTTTTGCAGAGATGCGAAGAAACTAATCTTGTTCTTAATTGGGAGAAATGCCACTTCATGGTTAATGAAGGAATTGTCCTAGGGATGTCAAAGGTATTCGTAGAAGGTTTATTAAAGACTTCTCCAAGATATCAAAACCTCTTACTAATATTCTCCAAAAAGATGTACCTTTTGTTTTTGATGATGATTGTAAGGAAGCGTTTGAAACTCTAAAGAAAGCTTTAATAGCTGCTCCTATTGTCCAACCAGCTAATTGGAATTTACCCTTTGAGATTATGTGTGATGCTAGTGATTTTGCTATAGGTGTTGTTCTTGGACAACGAATAGATAAAAAGTTGAATGTTATCCATTATGCTAGTAAGACTCTTGATGTTTCTCAAAAGAATTATGCTACTAGTGATAAAAAGAATTCTTAGATGTTGTCTTTGCTTGTGATAAGTTTAGACCTTATATTGTTGATTCAAAAGTTACCATTCATACTGATCATGTTGTTATTAAGTATCTTATGACAAAGAAATATGCTAAGCCTAGGCTTATTAGATGGGTGTTACTTTTACAAGAGTTCGATCTACATATTGTAGATAGGAAAGGTGCTGAAAATCCTATTGCTAATAATTTATCTCGATTGGCAGACATTTCTTTTGATCCTATGCCTATTAATGATAGTTTTCCAAATGAACAGTTGGCTGCAATAGAGGTAAGCTCGCGAGAGAGTCCTTGGTATGTTGATTATGCTAAATTTATTATTTCAAAGTATTTGCCTCCAACTTTTACAGCCCGGCAAAGAAGGAAATTCTTTTATGATTTGAGGCATTATTTTTAGGATGACCCACATTTATATAAAGAGGGAGTGGATGGTATTATGCGAAGATGTGTTCCAGAATATGAACAAAAGGAGATATTGCGGAAATGTCATGGTAGTGCCTATGGAGGGCATCACGCTAGAGATAGAACCGCACAAAAGGTTCCACAATCAAGGTTTTATTGGCCTAGCCTTTTTAAAGATGCGAGAAAGTTTATCTTATCATGTGATGAATGTCAACGAGTTGGTAATATTTCTAGATGCAATGAAATGCCTATGAGTTACTCTCTTGTTATTGAACCATTTGACTTTTGGGGATTTGACTTTATGGGTCATTTTCCTCCTTAAAAAGGTTATACTCATATTCTTGTTGTTGTTGATTATGTTACTAAGTGGGTAGAAGCCATACCTACAAAAAGTGTTGATGGTGAAACCTCTTTAAAAATGCTTAAGGATGTTATCTTTCCTAGGTTTGGAGTGCCTAGATATCTTATGATTGATGGAGGTTCACATTTCATTCATGGTGGCTTTAGGAAGACCCTTTCCAAATATGACGTTAATCATAGAATTGCTTCAGCTTATCATCCCCAAACTAGTGGGCAAGTAGAACTATCAAATAGAGAAATTAAATCTATCTTGCAAAAGACTGTTAATAGATCTAGAAAAAAATTGGGCTAAAAAGTTGAATGATGCTTTATGGGCTTATAGAACTGCTTATAAAAATCATATGGGAATGTCTCCTTACAAAATGGTTTACAGAAAAGCTTATCACCTGCCTTTAGAATTAGAACACAAAGCTTATTGGGCAGTGAAAGAACTTAATAGAGATTTAAAACTTGCTGGTAAGAAAATATTGTTTGACCTGAGTTCCTTAGATGAGTGGAGAAGTGAGGCTTATGAAAATGCTAGACTCTTTAAAGAAAAAGTTAAAAGATGGCATGACATGAGAATTCTTAAGAGATAATTTCATGTTGGTGAGAAAGTTCTATTGTATTGGTCTCGTCTCAGAGTTTTTGTAGGAAATCTACTTTCAAAATGGGAAGGACCTTTTGTTATTGAAGAGGTGTATTGTTCAGGTGCGATAAAAATTTCTTCCTTAAGAGACAACACTACACAAGCGGTGAATGGTCAAAGACTCAAGCACTATATTTCTGGAGATTCTTACAATGAAGATATTGATATTATTCAAGTGGTGACTCCGGAAGAATTTATTAAAGACCAAATTTAGAAACCTGGAGAGTCCGTTTTCGAATAGGTAACAGTTCTGATAAGAAAAGGTCCACGGAAAACTTTTTAATTTATATTTTTGCAGTTTTTATCTAACATGGAAGATAATGAGTCGAAAAAGGGACAGAAATGGAGCCCGGGGGCTCACACCACCCCGTGAAAATGCGGGCCCACCTAGCCGCGCCACCAGGGGGTGTGGCCACCCCGGAGCCCATCTCTGACCCGTTTTCTCCCAATACCTTCCTTTTGTTGTTAAACTTCATAATATATAATCCCCCAGATCCCCCGAGGTCTGTATATCGTGTTCTCGTCGTGTTTTCGTTTCGATCTGTCTCTGTGAGGAACTATTCTCCATTTTAGAAGCACGATGGTCTCCACCAACGATAAGGGAAAGAAGCCTATGGAAGATGATCTCTAAGACCCCAAGCAGGAGGAGGAGATCAAAGGTGAAGTTGAAGAGGAAGTGAAGGAAGACCAGCATCCGCACACCAACAGCACCATTGCAAGCATTGGAGTGATGGAATGTCCTGTCAAGCTCAAAAGGACTGCACGGATGTCCACTAGAGGGATGGTTCCACGCCTTTTCTTGGATTCACGGTCACCTCCTCCACACACCAAGAATCCCTTCCATACCCTTATACATGAGCAGCAATTCCAAAAGATGCCTAAGGAAAAATTACCCTCCAATTGGGACATGCCTCGTTCTAACCATGCAGGAAAAGAATACTTTAAGGAGGAAGAGTGGGGAAAGGATCACAAGGGCTGGGATTCACAGCCCGGCATGATCATGAACCATATTAAGCACAATTTGGAGTTGATTCATACTCTCACCTTCGAGATTGAGGATTTGTAGAAATTGATTGAAAGGCTTATCGAGAGAACACCACCACCACCAAAAGAGTAATTCGTCATCAGGTTTTGGCATCCCCTTGGTTTGTTCCAAGCTTGGGGGAGTGCTGCGGTATCACATCATTATATTTCATCTTTTTACCTTTTTAGTAGAGTCATATCATGAATAGAGAAGTTATCATATAGGATCGTTCGCATTGTGGAAGTATCTCCCCTCTAGTTAGTTATCTATGTATCCCTTGGTGTGAGTTGCCGTTATGGAATATTAACGAGAAGTTCTATCATTTAATTTTTGCACATCTTATTTTAGTTTGCAATTTCTGTTATATGATTAATCTTGTTGTTAGTATTGGTATCACTTTGGGATCATTAAGTAAATTTAATTGGTTTTGGCAAACCTATCTCCGGTCAGTAGCAACACTATTTGAGGATTGAATGGAAAAGAGAAAAGTACTTTTAATATAATTTCATCATCTTTCTTTCTTGTTTGGCTAATAAGCTTAGTATTATCTAGTTAAGATCTTTTGTGTTTCCAAGGAAGATTGCATGATTGTTTCTATCACTTGTATGTTTGTTTGTTTCCTTCAACTCTTATGCTTGCTACCTAACCTTGCTAGCCAAAAACCTGTACTGAGAGGGAATGTTTCTCGTGCATCCAATCCTTGAACCAAAACCTATGCCATTTGTGTCCACCATATCTACCTATTAGCATTATTGCTATTTCAAGTAAATTCTCGAGTTTTATCTATCTTCCAAATTAAACTTGTTATGTGAAAACTAGTGATTAAATCTCTTACAAACTTGATTGCACACTTTATTTTCTTGTACTTAATAAATTTGAACCATTGTGACTATCTTATGAAGCTTGTATGCTTGCAAATTATAAGTTGGGAGTTAGCAAAACCATGTTGTCATGGGGTTCGCTTTCGACATTGCACTTATTATTTAGTTGATATCATGTTCTTTTGTTTATGTATGTCGGCGGTGTGAAATAAAATGGGAGCTTGTAATCTCATGGAGTTTGTATATGTGTTAGAGAAACGCCTGGGTGGCTAGCCTAAGCCATGCCTAATCATGGTGGAAACTTGCAGCATAACCATAGTGGTTTTCTATGAAGCATCTTCAATAAAAACCTATGCAAATAGCAAATAAAAAGATCGCTGAGATGCTCACTGTCTGTTGCCTTGTCATTTTTATATGGGATAGCTCCTATGTCATGGGGCAAGGGGTACCCCATTGGCGGTTCTCTATGATACACATACACTTACAATGACAAGAACTTACCGGAGACCAAAGTTGAGTAGCATGAGGTCTGGTACGCGTACTCAAGGGGCATGAGATTTCTAACTTATAATTTGTCAAGCATATAACTCATATTTTCCTCACATTAACCTTAATCACCTCAAGATGCTTATGATAGGGGCAATGCGAGCTGAAAGCTAATAAGTACCATAATTTTTGGAAGCTCTTTATGAGACTTGAAATCCCTGCTTCCCTTTGCGAAGGGCCTTTCTTTTACTTTTTAGTTGAGTCAGTAAACCTATTCCTTTTTATCTAAAGCAAGCATTTGAGTTTGTTGTCATTCAATCATCCATATGATGATTTATTCAATCATGTTTCTTATGTTCCTTGTTTTGCACACTGCTCTTATGTTAGTGAATATTACTTTGAAAGCTATCATTGAAAACCCCATTATGTTTGACTCCTGCAATTTGTTAACCGTTCTCTGACCAAGAACAAAGTTTGCCATTACCAATTATGATTTACCTTGTGTATCTTTATTGTGTTTCCCTTACTCATTGCAAGTTAATTTATATAATAATGAATTGTTTTCTATTATGATTTGTGTATTGAGGAATGTGATGCTTCTTGTCTGTATTATCTTTATCGACACTTCACTCCATAAACCTGTGGTCATGTTTATTGAGCTCAGTTTTCGGTTTAGGACAACCGAGGTCTAAGCTTGGGGGAGTTGATACGTCCATTTTGCATCACTATTTTATATCATAATTTACTATTATTCATTGATATATTTCATATTAAGAGATGATGCTTATGTTATTTCATCTATTGTTGCATGATTGATGATTTTTGGAGGATGAACCACCGGAGTCAGGATTTTGATGGAAAAACACCGTCTAGATGCAAAATTCGCGAAGATCAGAAAATCCCGGAAAATATACGGAAATTCCTATTTTTCCAGAAGATGAAGGAGGCCAGAAGGAGGAGTGGAGGTGGCCCACAGGGGGCCCACACCCCCTGGTGGCGCGGGTCCCCCCTGGCCGCACCACTAGGTGGTGTGTCCACCCTGGCCCACCTCGAGCATCGCCCTTCCGTGTATATATTCCCCTCGAAACTCTAAGACTCGGGGAGTGACCACAGAAAGATTCCGCCGCCTCTCTGGGGCGGAAAACTGCAGAGAGAGAAAGAGCTCTCTAGCAGGCAGAAATCTGCCAAGGAAATTCCTTCCTAGAGAGGGGAGATCGTCGCCATCAACACTGTCATCAAGCTAGACTTCATCGTGATTATCATCATCATCATCTCCACCATCACCATCATCACAACTCCATACTGCTGTAACACTTGGGTTGAATCTTGCATAGTTCTTAGGGGAAACTTTCCCGGTGTTGATTACTTGTTGTAGTTGATGCTATTGAGTGGAACCATTGAATTATTGTTTATGTTCAGATTATTACTAATCATTACTTCATCTATGATATTGATCCATATGATGTCTCGTGAGTAGTTCGTTTAGTTCTTGAGGACATGGGAGAAGTCATGTTGTTAGTAGTGGAATTGTGTTGAGAAAGATTGAATGGTTTGATATTTAAGTTGTGGTGTTATTCTTCTAGTGGTGTCATGTGAATGTCGACTACATGATATTTCACCTTTATGGGCCTAGGGGAATGCATTGCGTATTTGGCTACTAATCGTGGGGTTACCAGAGTGACAGAAACCTGAACCCCCGTTAGGAAACCTTTGCATAAGGGAGTGTAGGATCTCAAAGTTTAAGGTTGTGGTTAGGTTTTTATCTTAATTACTTTCTTGTAGTTTCGGATGCTTGCAAGGGGTATAATCACAAGTATGTATTAGTCCTAGGAAGGTCAGTACATTAGCACAGGTTCATCCACACAACACTTATCCAACCAGAGAAGATTAATCAACTATATGAAGCGAAAGCACTTGACAATATTCCCATGTGTCCTCGAGAATGTTTGGTCATCTTAAGTAATACAACTAGCTTGTCCTTTGCTAAAAAAGGATTGGGCCACTTGCTGCAATTATTATTATTGTCTTTTATTTACTCGCACATTATTTATCTACATTATCAAAAACCCCTAAAAAATCGTTTGTTAAGTATTTACAGAGAATTCCTGATCCAAACCACTTGTCAACACCTTCTGCTCCTTGTTGGGTTCGACACTCTTACTTATCAAAAATACTGCGATACACCCCCTATACTTGTGGGTCATCACTTTGCAAAGGGACACCAATGTCAAGGCCTTGTACAACGAGGGAGGTGTGATGCATACTCCAACGAGGTGGTGTCGATAGTCGATCCCCTTTGGTAGAAGGGGATGAGGCAAAACTAGAGATTCCACAAGGGGGTTGTCTTTAGAGGCAAAACTAGTTACATGAGGGGGTGGGGCACTATATATAGGCCAGCCACTAGTTCAAGGGTACTTTAGGAATAAAAGGGGAAAGTCTAGGCGGACTAAGGGGTACATGGGCCAAAGGCCCAGCTGGCGGCACGCAGGACCATACGCTCATGTCGGAGACTCCGCTGTGGGGGTCTAGAGACTCCAGTCTGGGCCGGAGATTCCGGTCGGTCTCCAATTCGTCTCCGGAGGGGCCTTCTGTCTGTCCTTGAGCTTGATCTGGGGGCCGGTCCGGAGATGGGCCGGAGACTCCGGGGTAGACAGGCCAGAGACTCCGGTATCTTCAGGCCGGATGGTGTGTCCGGAGACTCCGGTGTGCACAGGCCGGAGAATCCGGTGCTCCAACTGCTGCTTCTTTCGTCTTCTCTTCCAAGCCTCCGTCTTGTCGGGCTTGGTGCTCCAGGCTTCCTCCCATGCCTCCGTACTTGTTGGTGTGAACCTATCATGGATATGGGGTGGAGTATGAAGTAGTATACCATTCAAGAGGGTAGGAAGTGGGTTCGCATAGAGGAATGGATTCACCTTTGGAGTCCATGACGACTTGGCATAAGTTCGAGACCATGATGTGGTAATGACCGAAGGTCGGGCTACATCACATACTCATGCAAGGCACATCATATGGACTTCAACAATGATCATACATAGAGAGATTAGATCAAGTTACCTCCATAAACTGAAAGTCCGGGGGTGGACTACTCCCCTCTCATCATGGAGAGTGATGAGGAGGCGTTGGTGAAGGAGGATACATGGCCAGAGGCGATTTCGGCCATCATCCCCCCTCTAATCTTCCTTTGGTGGCGGCCAACAAACTCTCTGTTCTTAGTGTTTTCTATCTCCACCTCCTCTGTGTCGAGGAATCCCTGGAGGATCCTTATATAGGGTTTTTAGGTCAAGAGAACTCTGTGGGCGAAATAATTAAGGCGCTCGGTTGGCCGAGGTAGAAAAGAGGGTAGGTGACGTGCCCACCAAGGCTGGGCTTGCCACCCAAGCTCTTTTGGTCCTCCTGGACCTCTAGGTGAGGTCCTTGTGCTCCAGATGCTTCTCATGGATAAATATTTACATCCCTAAAAGCTCAGGTCCATTTGACTCCGTAGGTCCTAAAACATCAAAAATATTGAAAATAGGGTTTTTCTACCCTATCGGGTTATAACCAAAATAAAGGGGATCATTGGTAAATCCCCAAAAAATCAATGTAAAACATGGATATAACAATATATATGATGCAAATATGTGGATAAGCATGTTAACAAACTAGAAAGTTCATGTATGCATTTTACATGCATCACATGCCCGTAACTGCTCCAGGGATGCGGGTCGCTTGAATGTGGATCTAAAGTTTCGTATGAACTTATCTTCAAGGTCGTTCCAGTTGCTGATGGATTCTTCGGGTAGCTGCCTAAGCCACGGGCAGGCAGTGCCGCTTAGGTGTCACTGCAAGCTTTGCATTGCGATGGCCTTGGAGCCACCCTGAAGTTTAATGGTTCCAGGTAATCTGCTAGCCAAGCCTAGGGTTCCTAGAGACCGTCGTCCTTTGGCGATCGTGAGGAAGTTTGAAGTCCTTGGGTACTGGGGTCTTAGGAATCCTCTAGGTAAAGCAACTAGCCCCGCATTATTCGTACTCATCCTCGCTTTCTCCATCATAGTATCTTCTGCTGCTATGCTCTTCCCTTGATCTATTGACTATGTGTTGTGTAATGTCGTTTCTTGCATCGTCTCGTGGTTCGGAGTTTGGAAAGTGTAACCGATGTGGAGACCGTGATCATCGGGTGTGTCCTACATGTCGAGGGTTGTTGCGACGGCATGGCAATTTATCGAGTTGCCTTGAAGTTCCTTCTTCTCCCTATGCGAGGGATGCTCCCACCATGCTAAGGTTCATGAGAGAAGAGCGATGGAGAGCACCCCGGGGATCATCAGGTGGGTGTTGAGTTGTGAATAGGTAAGTCTGAGCGGCAACAATTGTGGTTTGCGCTGTTTTTTCTTTGATGTGTGTCCTGCCGAATCTACTAACATGAAGGACAGGTCCAGATCTTGATTCAACTCGTTTCTTTTGGCCTCCGGGATATTATGGAGTCGTGAGGTACCTCTTCATGGTGCGCCTCTGATTATGTTGTCGGATCCACGGGTGGAGCTTAGTTGTGCCTGCTGTATGCTAGATTCGCCGGCTAACCTTTTTCTTTCGTTGAGTTCTCTATGCATCCTTAGCATGTCCCTCTTTTTGTGGTCGAGCAAGTACTGGTATGCCATCAAATCTTCACGCGTGACTTCCGTCGTCATGAGGACTACGCCCGAGACTACGTCCCTCGCTCTTTGACATGTCTCCGCTGATAGCCGAAGAGTTAGCCATTCACTCTCCCGTGTTCCTTCTCTTCCTTGTATGACCCGATTGCTGGGTGGATCTCCTTATTTTCGCGGTTTTTACATCATCACCCAACAAAATATCATTGGGATCAAGGATCAGGTTACCATTGGAGTCAAGCGGTGTTGTCGGTCCGCCGATGATCACGCATACTTGATGATACGTCATGTGTGTGTTGCTACCATCGTTATTGGATCCGTAAGAGACATTGTCTAGAAAGCCAATGAAATCCCGTTGGTTCTGTTCTCGGTATATCTCAGCCATCCTGATTCCAAAGTCGATGTTTTTGTCGCTTTCCTCAGGTTCGGTGTTTACTGGGGCTGGGGCCCGTGGTGGCGTTAGCTGGGAGTCTCCCGAAGGAGAGACCATCATATAGAACGGCTAGATCCCCTAGATCTATGGAGTTTCTAGAGTTTTATTTATCGTTTGTCGGCTGGGGTGTGGCTTCTTTAGGTGAGATGACAGAAGATGCAAGTCTCACCGTAGGCGCTGCTGTTACGAATGATGGACCCGAAGAGATCGGGGCCGATGGGTAGAGATTTTCGAGTTCCTCTACCTGAAAGTGGAAGCCTCCAATGATGAGATCGGATCCACCTTTGAAGCTGATGGGAACCAAAATAGGGGTGGGTGGGCATGGATCTGCTGCTATCGAGATTTTACTTGGTGAAGAGGGGGCCCTGAATCCATGACTCCAACATTCAGATTTCCCATAGACGGTGCCAATTGACAAGGGGTAACCTCAGCAATGCCCATGGTGATGGACTTAGGGTTTCATGGAAAAGAGAATGCAGGAGATTTCTCGGCTGATCAGACAAACAAGGTAGTCACAGTGATTGCTCATGAACAATGTGATTACAGATCCCTCAAGGCTTTTTCCGGTACCTCTCCATTGGCTCCTCCCAGCCTTTACATAATAGGCTTGGTCCTGAGACCATATACAGATAGGTTACAAGTTACAATTACAACACTAATACAACGTCGGTTCCTACTCTTTCCTTATCTACTAAGAAATGCCTTCCGTCGGATGCTTCTTGGGCCTTCCTTGGTTCTCCTTGGGCCTTGCGGGCTGTAAGCCTTTTCATAACCAGGGTAACTAATCATAATATCCCCGGTAATCATACCCATCTCAATAAACATGTGTTCTTCCTTTAGTATGCAACGTTAAGAAAGTTCATCGTTTCGAAGCACCACGTGATGATCGGTGTGATAGACTCTACATTCACATACAACATGTGTAAGACAGTTTTACACATGTGAGTACTAAGGTTCTTACTTAGCGAACCTAGAATGTACATATATGGACTCAAAACACAAACCAAAAGGTAAAGAATGAGTCATATAGTTGATATGATGTCCATATGATGCTCGCCTTTCAAGCTGCACCAACTCACGTGATGATCGGTCTTGGTATAGTGGATCTGCTTCATGTAATCACTAAAATGACTTGAGGGATGTTGTTTTGAGTGGGAGTTCATTAGTAATTTGGATTAATTTGAACTCGATTTATCATAAAATAAATCAAAGTGAATTTGCATAGTTCGTTGTAGTCACTGGCATTCATTTACTACCTTGCATTTAGCTATAATTGAGATAATATAACTATATAATTCTAGAATTTTACTTTAGGAACTAATATCGTACTGTTTTTGAGTGCCAATCTAAAGTTTAAAGTACTATTGCAAACTTTCAAAAAAAAACCCACTTACTCCATGAAATTCAATAAGTAGTATTGAATCAAGAGTAACAAATTCCAGCCTTAGTATCTAAGTATCATGCTTGCGTCCATGATTCTTGATATTGAAAATTGTTTTAATATCAACGTTATCTAGGAGCTAAAAATTGTTTCGGAAACCATCTTGTGTAGAATATATTGTGATATCTGAAACAATGTTTGGTTGCAATATGATACAGTATAATATAATAAAATACATATTCTCATATTGTATGAGAATTTGCAAAGGTTGGAGACGCTAGGCGTCCTGATCACCCAAAAGGTTTTAGGAATTAACATTATATTCGTGATTCATCCTTATAAGTTATAGTAGCTTGATCATGAAAGTTGTCATGATAAGGATGGATACAAGATGTAGGTAAATTTTTTACTATATTAAAAGGATTACTAGAAGGAATGAAATTTTAAAAGAACGCCAAACATTTGATGATGATGATGATCTATATAAAAAGTGCAAGTCCAAGGATATTAGTGTTTGACTAACAAGATTTGGACTACGTGCCATGTGTATGGCACCACTTTTGATGTTGATAGATTCTTTTTAAAAAGGAAAAGGAAATGTTGAAAGAGAATCTAGAAAATATTTGGAAGAAAATAAAAGATTGGAAATGCCCATCTTAGGTACATAGATGATATACACGTTATGGGTGTATTCTTTAATTGTTAAATAATGTAGTTCTTGGATATTGGATACTAAATTTATTGATGTGAATTGTCATATAGAACAACACAATTCATAAACTGCAATGACCTAAGTGACTAGCAAGAGAATATATGATGATGTTCATCAAAAACAAATAAAGTGTTATTGTGTTTCTTGTTGACATCAAAGCTCGCCTTTAAGATTTGTTTTTAATAATTTGTATTTTGTTTCAGTATTATGAGAATGATGGTTGTTCAAATAATTACTACATTCCATTGAAGATGGATGAACTCTAACGAATCTAGTTGGATAAATCACGTCCATAAACACTGATGCTAAAAGTTCTGTAAGACAAATGATTAGAGATCACTTATGAGTAACACTGCAGTTAAAATCATATTGGAAAGAAAACATGAAGAAACTCCATGTTGATGTAATTTTGGAGTCCTTTTGATTTTAGAATCAATTGACGCTTGTGATAATTTTCTAGAAATGATTTAAATTTCGTTCATACGCGAAAGAGGAATGAACGACTAACTTATTAGACATTGTGCATATTAGTGTGTATAGTCCATTATGTCTAGCCATATGTGGTGGATCATTCAAACTTCATATACTTTAACCAAATATTTGAGTGAATATATGTATATTTACTTAATCAGGGAGAAGTATGAAATATTTGAAAATGTTCAAATGATTTCAAGATGAAGTGGAAAATCATTATAACAAGAAAATAAAAAATATGATTTGATGATAAAGGAATATATTTGATTTACAAGTTCAGCAAAAAAGGTAAGATTCAAGGAATAATTCCATGGATTTATATTTCCCGAAAAATAATAGGAGTATCGAGTATTCGTGAATTATAATCAAACCTTGTTTTAAATAGTAGGATCAACAGTGTTATTTATAAAATTTCCATTATATTTTGAAGGTTCAACTTTAGAGACTGCCGCTTTTTACACTGAAAAGAGATCCATCATGATCTATTGAAATGACACTATATGAGTTATGGTTTGGGATAAAACCCAAGTTTTTCTTAAAATTTGGTATGCTAGGCATAATTAAAATATTTACAACCAAAGTCGTATAAGCACGTCTTTCTAGGTTATCCCAAAGCAACAGTTGGGTATTCCTCCATAACACCGAAGACAAAAGTGTTTGTCGCTTAGAAACGTCAAATTTCCTGAGAAGGATTTTTTCACGAAAATTTAACTAGGGGGACAATAGAACTTTGACAAGGTTATTGAACCATAGCTATATTTGCTGAGTTGCGCAGCGCCGGAAAATGTCTCGAAGGTAGCCATAATGCTCATATGGCTCCCGTGCCTCAAAGGTTGTGGTCATGAAGATCTAAGTTCCTATTAAACCACGTAGGTCACGTAAATAATCAAATACTAAAATTTAAGATGAAATCATTATTGTTTGACAATGATGAATCGACTACATGCAAACAAGTGATGACGGGTACTGACTCCGTCAAATGGCTAGAAGCCATAAAATCTGTGATAGTTCCATACACGAGAAACCAAGTTACTGAACTTGGAAGACCCTCTGAAAAGCATAAAGCATATCAGTCGTATTTGGATCAATAAAGAAACACACATGGATGTTTCACGTCTATAAAATAGTTGACATGTTGGTAAAGAGTTTACGACAATGTTTAAGGAGTTGAATACGACAAGATTTGATCTTTCGTAGCGATATTTAGTCTGGACGAATTAGTGTAGCAACCACTGTATATGTCAATTGTTGTATTTACTAGTTGGACAAACAAAATAACATTCTTCTAATAGAAATGGTTACCTAGGACATATACGTGACATGGTCTGAAAGGTTTTTGTTAGTTCAAAGGATGCTAAAAGGGCGTGCAAACTTCAATGGTTGAAGTAAGCATAGCGGAGTTGGAATCTTTACCATGATGAAACTATTAAAAGGTTTAATTTCATCAGAGACGATGAAGGTGCTCGCATTTGAAAGAAATTAAGTGGGGGAACTGATACATATTTCTAATACATTGTGTATAAGGCATATTGTTTATTGGAAATAATGTATCTTTTATTGATACAAGTTAAGAATTTCATTAAAATTAGATTTCAAGGAAAGTTTTAGGAAAAACCATAATATTAGACATCAAAATCTATTAGGATAGATTGAGACGCTAATATGGTTATGCCAAATGTACATAGATGAAATATTGAATTAGTTCAATATGAAAACGATGAGAAAAATTTTAGCCACATGAAAAACGTTGAATCAAGATTCAAGTGTATTGATACTTGGTGAGTGAAACGAGATTCATATGTTCTGACACTTGGTGAGTAAAATCACATGGATAACTTAATCAATCATACCGTGATATGTACATATCCAGATATGTCCTATGCTCTAAAATTACTGAGCATATACCAGGGTGACTCATAAGATAATCATTGGATGATAGTAAGGATATTCTTATGATCTTTGGAAGAACTAAGAATTTATTCTGTATGTAGAAGTGACAAATAGTTCACTGTAAAGTGTTACATTGGCACTATATGGATAGTTCGGTATAAAGTGTTACATTGTCACTATACAAATAGTTCATTGTAAAGTATTACATTGATACTAGTTTTGTCATAAGATACAAATGAAGTTTATCTCAATTTAGGCTATATGTTAAGGTGGCATAATTTGATGGAAAAAAGTTCCATGATAAATTTGGATGAATTCCAAAAGGTTAAGTATTGTAACAAATACTACAATGAAATGCTAAGTATAATACTCCTCTAGTAGGTGTAGTTCGAAGTGGGCTAGTACTATGAAGATCTATTGTATGACAATAGTGTCAACATGTTTTGAGCTCAAGGAACTGAGGTCTCACCAAAAGAATTAAATTTATACAATGCCATCTCATTTGAGAATGAGTGATGCGTAGAGATGCAAAGATATGCAAATACACACAGACCTAAAAGTGTCAGATATGGAGATTAGATTTATCACTAGCAATCACGTATATACAACACCAAAATTCCATAGGTGTTGAATACACAAGTTTTTTCAAACTAGATTATTGACTCTAGTACAAGTGGGAGACTGAAAGGAATATGCCCGAGAGGCAATAATAAAATGGTTACTATATTATTCCATGTTTATGATAAATGTTTATTCCTCATGCTATAATTGTGTTAACCGGAAACATTAATACATATGTGTTTATTAAACAAAGAAAAGGTTCCTAGTAATGCCTCTCATTACACTAGCTTGTTGATTAACATATGATCAAGGTTTCCTGATCATGACATTGGATGTTGTTAATAACGAGGTCACAACATTGGTGGAATGATTTGATGAACATTCACCCAAAGTATAGTAATATGATCATGTCATTATGTTTATATTACTATGACATCATGCAAAGTAACTCCAATCCTTCACCTCAATCACTAACACTGGAAGAGTACTTTGATTCCATCAAAGGTCACACCGTAATAGGGTGATTATAAAGATGTCATTGGGTACTTAGAAAGTGTTAGTTGAGGCTCGTGAATCAAGAGTGGGATTGTCCATCCTGATGATGGAGAGATATACGTAGAGCCCTCTTAGCGATATCACATTGACATAGCTTGCAAGTAAGTCATAAGATCACTAAGAATGTTATATCATGGGAACGAGAAAAGAGTACTTGTCGGTAAAAGATCGAACTAGATATGGATGATACCAAATGATTAGATCTCGAACAAGTAAAATATCGCGAGACAAAAGGAATTGGTTATTACGAAAAAGGTTCATGCGATCACTAGTTCATCGTTGAGTAACTGGGAGTTGTTATGGATCTCTAGATCTCAATAATGATTATTGATAGGAGAGAGTCTTGATCATGTCCACTTAGTTCACAAACCCGTAGGGAGACACACTTAAGGCTTGTCACCACATTTGAGTGGATAGGGAACACAGGAGAAAATATTGGACAGCGTAGAAATTGTTTTGATAAAACTGGCGTAATAGTTTCGGTGTATCAAAATATTCCAAGGAATTAAATTGTTAATGTGTTCATTAAATAAAGTGTGCATTAAATTGAGTAGCATTAAACCAAGTGAATTAAAGTGCTTAATGGAAAGACCTTTGATTTCTTGAGTGGAAATTTAATGGGAGAAAGTGGACTTGATTTTTTGTGAGTGGAAGCTCCACTAGGAATCAAGAGGGGAGAGGTGGGGGCACCTCATGGGGCGCCGGCCATCCCTTGGGTGCTTCCCCCACTCCTATATAAGGAGGAGGTGGAGACCCTCTCCTCTCACTCATTCCATCTCTCTCATATGCCCTTTGGTTGGCATGTTCTCCCCCTTGCTATCTTGTCCATTGTCATGAGTACGGTGCTTAGGCGAAGCCCTGCTCAAGATCTTCTCCACCACCACCACTACCATGTCCTAGTGCTTCTGGAGTTCCCGAGGATCCACTACTTCCGCTGACCAATTGAAGCAAGGGATGGAGGTCGTCGTCACGCCGTATGTGTGACCAATTACGGAGGCGCTGCCATTTGTGGCGCTGATTGTCATCGCGTCCTTTAGGATGGTCGTGTACATTCTACACCAGCCACGTTTGTTTGCGGGAACGTTATCCCGCTTATGGTCTTCAAGGGTGATTCCTTCTAAAACCGTTACAAGTATTGCCTAGATTTGATCTTGGCAGTTGCAACCGTAGGAATTTTTTTATTTTCCATGCAACGAACCTCATCAGTTGTGGCATGGTCTAGGCCAAGCAGGAGGCACTGTTGCGCGTCATGGAGGTGGATTCTATCGATTGAGATGGACAACATGACAACTTACTCATGGTGTCGCAAGATGTGGATCAGTCCTACTCGATGAACACTTTAGTTGAGTTAGTGTAAGTCGGATTGACATCACATGTCCATGACAAGCGGAATCTAGTCATCTTGTTGGCTTGCACATTAATCTAGGTTGTCTGTCTAGTACAACCTTGCTAACTAAGGACAATCTAGTATGAAGAAAGTAAATATATAGTTTCATAACCGAATCACATATTCGATGGTACATGCAAATGCTCATAGGATGATGACTTAACTTATGAATACATTATGGAATAACATCATACATGATTTGCTCTAGGGCATATAGTCCTATGCACTAACGGACTTTTACTTTGTGTTGATCGTGCACTTTGCTACTTGTGATGCACTTTGTTGCCGGTTCTATGCTTGAATGACACAATTTTACTATGGATTTTTGATGAATTATTTTAATTATCATGTGTAGAATTTTTTTGTTAATTCGAACGATACAATATGTAGGAGAGTAGTAGAGAGAAAAATGGCAATCCAATTTTGGGGTATCCAGATTATGAGTAAGCTGAAAATTTTCTACAGACCCTATCTTCTGTCTTTTCTACCCAAACTCGTTTCAGTATCCAAATTATAGGTAACCTTCTGGAAATGCTCCAAGGGCCACCAATTTGTATCATTGTTCTTATTTGCGTGGGTGAAGGATAACACCAGGAAGCCAAGGAGAGAGATCCGTATTCTATATACTCGTCCATTTGGATCTCGTGGAGTATTATATATGAATCTAAGAGAATTACAGTGTGGCTCCCGGATGCCACACACACCATAACTAGAAAAATTAAAAAATAATTAAAAAAGTTAAAAAAATTCTGACTTTTTTTTAAATCAAAGATAACAAGTTATTGTACTTGTATAAAAATATTTTCCTAGGAAATTACTTTCGTTGTGTCCTAGGTAAAAAAACAAACTCAAAACGCCTCATGACCACGTACTATTAACCTGTGATACGTCATATTTTTATTTTTTGCCGTGAAGACCAAGCGAATCATTTCCTTTCCAAATATTTTTTTAGAGTACAATACCTGATCATCTTTGATTTCAAAAAAGTTAGAATTTTTTTAACCTTTTTTAATTATTTTTTAATTTTTCCAGCTATGGGGATGCGTGGCATCCGAGCCAAACGTCCGCGTTATCTAAGATAAGAACTTCTCCAAATGCAAATATCTCACTAAGACAACAGAAAACTGATTGCTCCTAAAAAACATAATATTGTTCCGGGCCCACCGGGCTGCAGCAGCAGGCGCATTGACATTGAGCCGTACTAGTAATACAGATATTATTACCGGCCCCCGGCTGCCCACTGCACCGGCACTGCCGAGAAAAAACAATTGCCATGAAAATGACCAGGTTGCCTGACACGCCATTTTCACAGGTACACAGGGCAGCATGCTTGGGGTCATGTTGCTGCAAGCGACTTTTTAGTAATAAGAAAAATAAAAGCAACAAGTCAAACAACAGCTGGTACTCTACACAATAACATAAATAAAGCCTGAAGAAACTTTCACACTACAGCTTCTATTAATGCCAAAAAAAAAACACCCGACGTAATTTTGTTTTGGTTTTCATCAGCAATCTGTGTACGCCATGCCTCGGCTCCTCCTGAAAGTTACAGAGGACTAGCAATCCATCTGCGGTTTTCCTCGTCTCTGTTTCAGTTAAACCGACTGCACAATACATAACTGATCTTAAGTGTTCGTCACAGACAATGTTTTTACAAGACAATTCTCCGGCGGCCATAACCTTTACACGTATAATGCATTCCATTCATCTTTACAAGATCATTTACCCCCACCACCTGAAACTTATATTAACCGCTCCAAGAAAAAAACTTATATTACATTTCATGCTATACCCATACCCCCCTCTTCTGTACCAAATGTGACTACAGCTACAATTCCCATGCTTTTCAGGCGTGTTATCAAGGACCTACATATTACAAATGCTCCTCCATCCAGCATTTAGGCCACAAAATCATGCAGTAGAGGGGGCGGTTCAAACTGTTGCCGTTGGTCCAATTGGTTTGTTGACTCGTAGTCTGAGGAGGCGGCGGCAACTCCGGGATGCGCTGCTGTGTTGTACATGCCCTCTTCCACGCCGGTGAAACCTGGCTGGTGAGTGTTTGGGGCTGAAAGGCTGTTCTCGGTATGCTGCAACCCTAGCGTCAACGACACGTTGCTGTTCCGGTATCCCCCAAGCTCCGCCAAATGGTAGGCCATGAACCGCGCGCTCTCATCGGCATGATGGGCAGCGGCATCATGGAGGAGACCGTCTTCCGCCTCGCCCGGCCTTTGGTCCTTCAACAGCAGGTTCATGAAGCCATCGTCGGAGTTCGCCTCGTTGTGGAAGCTGGCCGGTGCGCCAGTGAAACCCACCATCATCTCAATGCTGGCTTTGGATTCACTGGTTTGGTAAGCCTGACTCCTGGAGCATTTCAGATCTTCGTTTTCTTCGCAAGATACCACTTTGTCCTTACTTCTTGGTACATTGTCCGAGGAAGAGTTTGACTCAAGCTCTGCCTCCCCAGTCTCTTCTTTATACATGTCTTCGATCATTGGTTTCCAGAGGCGGACACGGGCATTTATGAACCAGTTCGATATCTAGGACAATGCAAAAAAAAAAAAATGTTACATAAGTTCAGCCAACTGATTCCATTCAGCAGAATGCAAAGTTCATCAGAAATCATTTGCACACACTGAATATCCAATATGCTTTTAGTGTCTGCTGTCCCACGGAACAGCATGATGCATGGTCTATTTACAAGTTACTATTGATGGAGCAGAACTTGAAAAATTTAAGATTGCATATTTGCAGGTTATGGAGATTCAGACTAATAGAGCGGTAACCTTGCAGCATGCTTCAAAAGTTTGCACAACTTGGATATACAAGATGCATTAGGAATTGATTTTAGTACTAACAAGGCATGCCAATGATTAGTACCGTAAGAAAGGTAACAAATATCTTGGTAGGCTAATAAAATACCTGACTTCTTGTTAAACCAGTTTGCCTCGCTAGCATTATCTTTTCTGAATCTTTTGGATACCTGGAAAAATGACTATCATCAGAAAAATAAAAGGGCCAAGTGGAAATAAGTACGTAAGAAATAAGAAACATACGGGTGAAGGAAGTGTTCAAACAGCCAGGCACGGAGAATTGAAACTGAGTTTTCAGGCAGTCCCCTCTGCGGCCTCCAAGCATTTTGCTGTAACATACCATACTGTTGGAAAGCTCGTTGTTGCCTTAACTGCTGATCAATGTAACGTAAGCGAGTTAATTTGCCCTCTCTGCCCGATGAGTTTTCCTCCTCTCCAAGTTTCTTTCGGATAACATTGACCTGATCGTTGATAGCATCCTTCAGACATCGGAAATGTCGCGATATAGTCTGAAGGGCAACTGCAGTATAAGGTTTTGCAGATCCAGGCCCAGCAACCATATCAAAAGATGAGACTACAATTTGCATTTGATGGAAATAATGCTTGTACTTCCGGTCCACCTGAAAGAAAATAACTTGATGCTCAAAATAATTTATTGAAGATATGATGTACCAACTGCTAACTGAAAAATAAGAACACATTTAGGTTGGCAGTAAACCTCATGACGACATGTGTTAAGGACAATTTGTCTTGATGAGGGCCTGTTTGAAAGAGGAGTATTTTTCAGCAAAGTTTCTGTATTTAGTTCAAATTTTAAAGTTGATTTAGATACCAAAACTTGACAAAGAAATACCCTGCTTCCATACAGTCCAAGAGAGAACCTTTTAAGCTCCCGCCCACTTGACATTTTAGTAGGGTTGTTAACTCGACTTTCTTATGAACTTCTTGGTGGTCAAATTGATCAGAATACTAGTTAGATATGCATGCCTGTTCCTACTCCAAATATGCTTAGATACTCCCTTGGAGGCCCTTGAGGTAAAAACATGCATGCACAAGCTAAACTTTCTTAACAAACCCAGACCCACTTCTCCAAGAAACCTGTGACCCACTTCTCCAAGGAGCCCAAGGCATGAATTTCTAGTTAGCAAATAAACCATTCAGAAGGAACTCTGGATCATGACCCATCTATGTTACTCTAGACGATATAAAGCCCATACCTCTTGATTGGGTGGGGATTCCAATCCCAACCACCACTTTGTCTAAAACAACAACAAAGATAGGACAATGCAGTTGACTTCTGAGATACGAGAAACTCTGAGCTGGGTTTTCTCCAGAGAGAGAAAAAACTCTCAACTGCAACGGCCACCAAATAAAGCATTTATTTGTCTATGGAACTTTAGATTGGAGTGTCTAAAACTAAGCTTGCTCATATTGGTGTATTATTTAGAGTGAATTTAATCTTTTTCACAAGATTATGCCAATCTTCACACGGAATAGCTACAGCAATTAGTCAAGCAATAGTAAATCATCGTGGCACTTCAGTCTGATTTCAACAGAAAATTATGGAAGCAGTGACAAACCTCATCCAACATGGCCAAAAGTTTTGCCATCTTATTCTGGAGCTCTTGTTTCTCAGCCGCAGAAATCTCAGCTTCCGCATTGGCAGTAGACTCCAGTGGGTTGGAAGATAACCCCCCGCTTTTTGACACTCCGTCAGCCTCTTTGCCATCCACTTTTTCTTGTTCAACCTTGTCTTTCTGTGCATTCTGCTTTATACTCTTCCAAACACTGACTATCTCATCGAGCAGTTCTTGTGCTGCTTTAAGATACTTCGAGTTCCTGATTGCCCGTGAGGCCTCTGACTGCATATTCTTCATTCTGTTCTCATCACCCTGGTAAGACTGGGTTGCCAGTAATTCTGGCTTTGGGGACCAATAAGGGTATGAAGGTGCCAGGATATGTGTGTTGAGGCTCAGAGACAATCCTTGGCCTGGTGCTGATGGAACACCCGCTGATTCGTGGTTGTTCAGCAAGCCGAACTCAAGCTGTGCACTGCTATGGGCATCATTGTGGATGAGATCACCACCACCACCACTGTGTGCAGCATCCATGAAATGCATCAACATACCAAAGGAGTGTTGCTCTGTAAGCGAAGTGGCCATGTTAGGTTCCCTTGATGATGAATGTTGTGGAATTTCCGAAGGATGGCCAGGCAGCTCCATGAAATTCTGCTGAGGCTGGATAATACCACTGAATTCAGTATATGGTCCAGAAGATCCATTGTTTGAATAAATCAAGTTCCCTAGTGCTGATGACACAGGATATGATGGATTTCCCGTTTCTGGTGAGTACATGGTTTGTGAGTCTCTTTCATTGCCCGGGCTCGAGTAATAATTAGACATGTCACAACTTTGACTGCTCACTTATGAAGATTGCTGCAAAGGCATGGATACGTATGTAGAAGCAAATGTGGATGGTACGTGGAGCAACTGCATGTCACTTGTGAAGTTCAGCAAATCCAAATTTAGATTAACCTGCCTGCAAAAAGGTAAACGGAATGAGTTGAACATAACACTCAAGAAGAAGAACTAACTGAACAAGGAATTTTTTTTCTTCCAAAAACAGTAAGAGTGAAAGAAATTAAAGGACTGATGCAATCAGCAGTTATTTCTTATTTTTGCTTTCTTTTTACAAAAAGACTCAGGCTCTATTTTTTCTGCAAGGGCACGAGAATACAAGATACAAACAATGCCCATCACGAGTGATTAAAGCCCAGATCCTCGAGATCCTTTTTTTTGGCAGCAGTTACCACCAGTTTGCTCCTTCTGTTTTTCACATTTGTATGGAAGAAACAAACACTCTGCTCAAGAAACAGGACAATACAAAGTGACAAGACAAGATGCTTGTTTGCAGGCTAAAGGTACAGGTGGTCCGTCATCTATGAGCTCAGCTAGGTTCTTTGGCTTTTTGCACCTTCCTTGCCAAGATGGTGAGAATGTGGAAGAAATTCCTTATGTTTCACCAAAATAACACAACCATCCAAAGGAACCAGACTAGATAATGGACTCTATACCACACAGACACGAGATAAACTACAAGAGCACGGATTATTCTGCGATTTGAAGAAAATAACCATTTTTTTTTGCCTTGACAATAAATTGTTCTTGAATGAAACACGATTATATGTTGGCCGGCCATACCTTGTCCGATCAATTATTGGTAGCCTGAGGCGTGCGCAAGACTCCTCGGAGCTCCTTCACCAGCTCAGCAACAACCACCAAAGATATGAGCGTCTACTGATTCAGGATGACTCTGAAACAAAGAAGAAGATGAAATGGCATTGAGATGGCTAGCTAGATAGATAAAAAACTATACCGTCCTACTTGTTTGCAGCTCAAATATAAAGTAATTTTTAATGATACGAAAGAGGCGGAAGTGGAACGGGGAGAAATGTCCAAGGCGAAAACCTTGTTGTCAGTTGTCACACGCAATAGAATAACTTAAATTCTGCTGAGAAGAGCTAAGAGTTCCATCGCAAATGCGTAATAAAATATGAGCAATCCAAGAGAAGAAGAAGAAGAGGAGGAAAAAGGGACAGGTCTTTGCCAGCATGGGTTCATACTACAAGAAAAGGAAAGATTCAAGAATCAGCAAAGGAAAACGAAAGGGCTCCTCCCCACTGACTGTAATCAAGCTGAGAAGCCAGCTCTGGTGGTGGTAGCTGGGGAAGCAACTAGAAACCCAGAGCTCCCCTCCAATAGCAAACGGGTGATAACTGAGCTACCAAGACCACCGTGAAACAGAGAATTCCAAGAGGGGTAACCAAGAATTTCCGTACCAAAGAGACCAAGAATGGATAAGTTCTTCAGGCGTCAACACCGAGAAAACCAAGAATTTAGAGGTGCGGGGGTAAAAGAGGACCATCAATTATTAAGCTGCCAAAAACCCCAATAGTACCTTCAGTTCGTCACAAGAAACCCAACCCCAGGAGCACCATCCACCAAAATCTCCGCAGGGGCCCTGAATCCCTCCGAGCTCCAGAAACCCCCCCTAATACGAACTGAAGAGCCGAGCCAGAAACGCTCAGCAACCACTTCAGAGAGACCAGCTAGCCCTATCGCCGCCTGAAAAGCCAGGAGAACTCACCAACCAATCATTGGTGCGCTCGTAACAGCGCCACGGGAAACCAGAAGGATCGGTTGCACCCACCCGTCAGATCAGACAACGCGATTTTCCCTTTCCTTAAGCAAAAGCAGAGAAGAAGCAAGAACCGGGCTGAGCAGCCGAAATCACACATGCGTCAGGAGGGGAAATATGCACGCGGCAAAGAACTTGTGTTCCTGCTGCTGGGGTCAATGATGCAGAGAGGGGGGAGGGTAGAATATTGGGGAAGGGAGTGAGACCTGATGGCGGGCGGCGCGCTCCTCTTTGGGAGGCAGGGAGAGCGAGCGAGCGAGCAGGCAGGGATTGCTGTCACGAGACCCGAGCTGATCTTGCGGAGAGCGGAGAGAGAGAGGTGGGGGTGGGGGAGAGAGGAGAAAGAAAATCGATGAATCCCTCGCCCGCCCCTTCTTCTCCTCTGTCCAGTATGGGGACAAAATCAGATCCCAAGACTACAATACCGAAAAATCGCGAAAAGGAGGAGAGAGAAGAGAAGCTCTCCCCCCTTTCTTTTTCTTTTCTTGCGGCTGCTGCTGCTTCTTCTTCCTCCTTCTTCTCGCCTCCAAAACAATCAAATTAGGTCAATAAACAAACTGAGCACCAACCACTAACAACTGTTACCAATAAATAATGGCGCGAGAGGGGGGCCTCCCTCCGGGAGAAAATTTCAATCTTTTCTTCGTCTTTATTATTGTGGCTGTTAGGGGGTGGATTATTGGGTGGGGCTGGGAGGGTTTAGATTTTAAACCGAAAATCAAAGAGCTGTTGGAGGTTTGGCGGTGCGCCCACCACCACCACAGCTTCCGGTTGCTTCTTGTTCCACGATAACGCGTGTTGTTGGTTGATTTCGTAATATTGTGGAGTGTATTTATGTGATCACAGTGTGTTTATTGTGGAGTATAATTGTTGAAAAATGAGATGTGACCTTAAGACTTGGATTAATGACAATTTATTGTAGGGTTCTGTTAATGAGTACTCCCTCCGTTTTTAAATATAAGATGTTTTAGGTTCGTAAATGAAGTAACTTTTAGTGTGTAGGTTCATCTAGTTTTAGAGTGAAACTACACACTAAATATGGTCTATATACACTTCATTCACAAAGCTAAAACATCTTATATTTTGAAACGGAGGGAGTATATGAAAAAATTAAGGGTAATTGCATGTGCAGCCTTTTCTTGCGTTTCGAATTGCGGTGAATTAACCGAAACCTATTTGTCTCATCCGCATTTGTCTATTTCATGTTTGTTTGACCCGCACTTGCTTACTTTCGTGACTAAAATTATACTATAGGTTAAGCTTGAGGAAAAGCGAGTCATGTGAGGTCGTCTACCCGCAAACGCATTTGTGGCCGTCTGATATTCACTTTAAGTCATATCAACTGTGTAGTTTCAGGTGTTGACCGAAGTCTTACGAGCTGGTCCCTCCCGTCCCTGTCCCCACCCCCACCTCATCTCGATCTCGTTCCCCTCCACCCGAGCTCCCGCCCATTCCAGCCCCTCGTCCGTCACCCCATCAACGTGCGCCGCCCCATCCGCTCCTAAGCTCTCCCTCTCACCTTCGCTCCCTCCGCCCCCTCCACTCACGATAACCTCTTCTCCCATCATATCCTCCCATCCGGACCTAGTGTGGCCTCTTGCGTGAAACCCTAGCATGGGTGAAGCAGCAGCTGTACGGGCTTGAGATGGCGCCTCCGCGTCTGCTCCTCCTCGCCTCCGGCATCCCATCGATGGCTGGGACTCCGTCCTAGTGCCCCTCCTCCCCCACCAGACTCTCTTCCCGGGCAACTCCTCCCCCACGGTTAAGCTCCGATGTTAGGTACTTGCCCTCGCCGGTCGCTCACCCCCGTAGCAATGCGTCGCCTGGAGCTTGCAAGCGGCACCTCTGGTTCTTCCAATGCGCCATTTCCTTTCCCATGGCGCGTTCTCCTCGCCTCCCCTTCTCCAAAGGGCCGCATCGCTGATTTGAGGCCACTTGTCGGGCATACTACCACTACATGTAGGCCTATGCCACTTCGCATTTTGTGGGCTGGTGAGAACTAGCTTCGTGTGTGGCGGGCAACTAGTGGGCAGTGTGTGCTGCTGCTCCATGCAAGGTGGGTGTGATGTCTTTCTTTACTTTCCACTCTCTCATACCCATGTTTTCTTTCAGAAGAAGCGGGAGCCATTTTGCTCTTTGATCAAGAAATGGCGAAGCCAATTCAATGGAAAGGAAATCATAGTTAGGGATGGAGGCTAATGATGACCCACAAGTATAGGGGGTGTATCGCAGTATTTTCGATAAGTAAGAGTGTCTAACCCAACGAGGAGCAGAAGGTGCTGGCTAGTGGTATGGATCAGGAATTCTTTGCAAATACTTAGCAAACGGATTTTTAGGGGTTTTTGATAAAGCAAGTAAATAAATTACGAGTAAATAAAAGACAGTAAGAATAAATGCAGCAAGTGGCCCAATCCTTTATGCAGCAAAGGACAAGCCGGTTGTATTACTTAAGATGAACAAACATTCTTGAGGACACACAGGAAGACTGTCAACTGCTTTCGCTTCATATAGTTGATTAATCTTCTTTAGTTTGTTAAGTGTTGTGTGGGTGAACATGTGCTAATGTACTGACCTTCCTAGGACTAATACATACTTGTGATTATACCCCTTGCAAACATCCGTAAGTATAAGAAAGTAATTAAGGTAGAAACCTAACCACAACTTTAAACTCGAAGACCCTTATGTCCCTTGTGCAATGGTTTCCTAACAGGAGTTTAGGTTTCTGTCACTCCGGCAACCCTACGATTAGTAGCCAAATACACAATGCATTCCCATAGGCCCATATAGGTGAAGTGTCATGTAGTCGATGTTCACATGACACCACTAGAAGAAGTACACCACAACTTAAATATCAAACTATTGAATCTTTCTCAACACAATTCAACTACTAACAACATGACTTCTCCCATGTCCTCAAGAACAAAATGAACTACTCACAAGACAGCATATGGATCATGATCAGAGATGGAATGATGATGTATAACAATCTGAACATAAACAATAATTCAATGGTTCACTCAATAGCATCAACTACAAAGAGTAATCAACACCGGGAAAGTTTCCCCTAAGAACTATGCAAGATTCAACCCAATTGTTACAGCAATATGGAGATGGTGATGAGGGTGTTGATGGTGATGATGGTGATGGTGATGGTGATTATGATCCCGATGAAGTCCAGCTTGATGGTGGTGTTGATGGCAACAATCTCCCCTCTCCGGGAAGGAATTCCCCTGGCAGAATTCTGTCTGCCGGAGAGATCTTTCTCTCTAGATGTTTTCCGCCCGGCGGAGGCGGCGGAATCTTTCTGTGGTCGCTCTCCGAGTATTAGGGTTTTGGGAGGATTATATACGCCAGGGGGAGAGCTAGAGGTGGGCCAGGGCGGCCACACCACCTGGTGGCACGGCCTAGGGTGGCACGCGCCAGGGGGTGGTGTGGGCCCCCTATGGCACATCTCCACTCCTCCTTCTAGCTTCCTTCGTCTTCTAGAAAAATAGGATTTTCCATATATTTTCCCGGATTTTCTGATCTTCGCGAATTTTGCCTCCAAACAGCACCTTTTCCATCAGAATCCTGACTGCAGTGGTCCATGCTCCAAAAGTCATCAACCATGCAAAAACAGATGAAATAACATAAGTATCGTCTCTTAATATGAAATATATCAATGAATAACAGTAAATTATGATATAGAATAGTGATACAAAATGGACGTATCAACTCCCCCCAAGTTTAGACTTCGCTTGTCCCCAAGCGAAACTGAGCTCAATAAACATGACCTCAGGTTTATGGAGTGAAGAGTCGATAAAAGAATACGGACAAGAAGCATCACATTCATCAATACATAGATCATAATGAAGGAGATATGCCCTAGAGGCAAATAAGAAATAGGTTTTATTGTCATATCTCAATTAGTTTATAATAGTTTCATATTGTGCTATAATTATGCCAAGTAGAAACATTAGTACAGGTGTGGTATGAAACAACCAAGTCCCTAGTAGCCTCTATTCATACTAGTTCGTTGGTCATGAAGATGATCTGGGTTTCAAGATCATGGGTATTTATGCCGACTGACAACGGGATCATATCATTAGAGAATGATGTGATTGGACATTCCTCGAAGGATTGCAACACGATCAAGTCATATAGTTCATTGTTGCAACAGCTATACCTAGACTCCTTCTCCTTAGACCGTGAGCTCATATTACTCACTGTTTCCCGAGGCTGATTAGACTGCATCAAGCGCCACTTGGTAATACAGTGGTTATAAAGGTGTACTTTGGGTATCCCGAAGGAACAGTAGATGACATGTGACTGCAAGACCGGGATTTGTTCACCCACATTACGAGTAAAGATACATACGGCCGACTTGGTGAGATTACATCCATAAATGTTGCAACATGTGACTAGGTCACGGGGATGTAATATCACGGTAACAAGAAAACAGAACTTGTTGTGAACGAGATTGAACAAGGTATGGGATACCAATGATCGGATTTCGGACAAGTTATATCGAGAAACAAAAGGAAGAGGATGCTACATTTAGCGGTTCAAACGACATTGTCATCAGGAATGCATAGGGGTCACATGGATATCCCTGGTCCCTCTGTTGATCATTGATACAGATCATGTCTAGAGCATTCCCGAGTCGTGAGAGGATACACTTAAGGTTACGATGAGAGCGATCATTCGTAAGACGGAATCACAGTAGAGAAAGAGAGAAAGCCGGAATCGTTCCGCGGAGAAATCTGAAGCAGTTCGGAGAAAGAATAAAGGACCAGAATCATTCCGGGATTTCCGAAGTTGTTCGGAGGATATAGAAAGGGGAACCGAAAGGTGTTTCGGGTCAAGACGGATTTTGTAATATGTATTTACATATTAATTAGTGTAATTAATATTAAATATAATATTAAAATCTAATTTGAAGGGTTATTCTACTAATGGGCCAAACTTCCTAGTGAATGAAGGCCCATGAGGGAAAACCGAAGGAGGGAAGGGCCAAGGGCCAAGGCCCAGGCGCCTCAAGGGGGCCCACCCGGCCAGTCTAGGGCTGTGCGTGGGGTGGGTCCCACCCCTGGCCGGCTGGCCCATGAGGCCCATGCACCTCCCCCCCTCTCCCTTGAATAGTCCCACATGGGAAACCCAAAGGGTAGGGCACACCCCCTCCCCCTATATAAAGGGGTGCCCATAGGTGGGAATAAACACACCAATATTTGGAGAAGTCCTTTGGTTGACTTCCTCCTTCTCTCTCTCTCTCTCTCTCTCTAGCCCTTGTGACCATGGCCCCAAGTTTGGGCAGTGTGATCGAGGCACACCTGCAGCACATCGTTGCGCTGCAGGGATTCCTAGCCGGATATCAACTTCCGCACTCCTGGCGGGATCGGGGAGCCGGAGGTCTCATCGTGCACCGAATGTGTACGAAGACACGAGGCGCAACACTTGGTGCGCTTAAATGTCGTGAGTCGAAGCTGTTGCACAATGAAGATGACGAAGGAGCAAGGGGTGACCTGCGAGGAGCTTCGCGACCTTGAGGTCGGCTACGAGTACGACTACTTCAACCACGTTCCCCGCGGAACGTTAACCGCGTATGGTCTACAAGGGTATGTATTCTCTATGCTCCGGCCGTTACCGCATTACTACATAGATAGATCCTAGGGAGTTTTGGGGTTATATCGTAGGAAAAATTTTGTTTTCTGCTGCGATCCCCAATAGTGGTATCAGAGCAGATCTATGCGTAGGAGTGTTGTACGGCCAGTACGCACAATTTTTGTGCGGGCATTGATCCCTTAGTTGTTACCCTCTAACGTGTACTTGTTTATATCACGGTATTGTTTAATGAAGCGGCCCGGACCAACCTTACGCGTATTAGTACGCGAGAATGGTTCCACGCTGAACATACGGCTTGTACCGTATAAGTGGCTAGCGGGTGTCTGTCTCTCATTCAATAGTTGATATAGCATTTAAAACGGAGGGCCCCGAAAGGGGTGTAGTAGAGAAAATTGTCGGATCCATGTTGTGGTTGGAAAGTTCGTAGTTTAGAAATGGTTCTAGTGCGAAAGCCCTAACAACCACGTAAAACTTGCAATAGATAAAGTAGAGGCGTCTAACTTTATTTTGTAGGGGGCATGTGATTATGATATGGCATTGGTCGTTACAAAGGTAAAGTAGTTTACTTCTCTGTTACTAAGTAGTATAGTGATAGTCATTGTTCCGATGAACGGCCTGGTGGAGGCGTCGTAGACTTGGAGTCAAACCAAGGGCAAGATGGAGATCATGCCGGAGCGCTCGATGGAGATCAAGGCGCAAGAAAGACCATATCATATCACATTATACATATGATGTTGATACATGTTTTACATCTTATTGTGTGCTAGTATTTAGATACTCAACGGTAGCAAATAAGATAATCCCTATTGAATTCCAATGTTCCATGTTCCCCTTGTGTGTGCACCACCAAGAAAGTTTTTCGGTATGAGGCGCCCTGCGGTGAGTAGGGGTCGGACATATCTACGTTCACATACAGTGGGTGTAAGCCATGTTGCACAGCGAATACACACAATTTAGATTTGGCGAGCCTAGCACGTTACAGAGACGTGGCCTTGGAACACAAGAGATCGAAAGATCGAGCATGAGTCACATAGATGATGTGATTGGCATTAGTGAATGTCTACCTTTGATAATGCACTGATGGCTGTGTAACATGGGGGAGGTGCAGAGGATAGGGATCATGCGATCACTAAAATCATCCAGGGGGTGACAATTTTAGTGGAGACCAATTATAAATTGTTCTCTTATTATAAACTTAGTCTAGATGTCTGTTTGCAAATATCTTAGTGGATCTTAGACTATCCCATTGAGGTCCTTTGTGACCATGGGAATGTATTGCTTAATTTGGAACTTAGCAAAAGGGTCCAACTTCATAGCTTAATACCCACGCCTGAAGGATATCCTCGTAAAAGGCGATCTTCTCTTCTTGATACAATAACCATTAGGAGATAATTCGATGACTCCAGAATGTTTGGAAAAACACTTAGCGATCTTGCATTAGAGTTGAGAACTCTTGGAAGGGCTTGATCGCGAATGGAGGTCATGGATGAAAAGGTATATGTTAGATATATAAAATTATAAATGTGGTTCTTGCAAAACTCGTTGCAGTTTGCAAAGTATTTAACCCTTGTCCCGTTTTGTGAAAACAGGATGATCTGCTTGAGAATTGCTAGATTTGAGTCAATGTGGCTTGATGATGGCAAGCAAAATAGTTGATGGCCGACATCACCTCTTCCCTCAAAGCTTATCATTTGGATTAGTGGACATGAATATAAATTTATAATCCTAGTTTGTGTGTCTTGCTTTTGGCGAGACGATTATTCATATGAACTAGTTACAAGCCAGTTTGTACTATTCTTATGAACAATACCATATGGTCACATTGCGATTACAAACAAGTTATTCTCATCACTATGTTAATGATAATAGTTTAAACATTTATAAAGGATTAGAATGCTAAAAGACATCCAAAGTTTAATAATGAAATGACACTACAGTTTAAGTCATTTTGGTTATTGCAGGTTGCTGGCTCGTGGTTGATGTAAGGCTCGTTGGGAACCCCAAGAGGAAGGTATGATGAGCACAGCAGCAAGTTTTCCCTCAATTATGAAACCAAGGTTTAATCGAACCAGTAGGAGCAAGGAAACACCCCAAAGGTGTTACTAGCCGAGCTTTGACAGGGCGCACTACCGGTGCTAGTAGCAACGTGGAGACCTGCACAACACAACCACAGAACTTTGTCCCCAACTTGCAATGAGGTTGTCAATCTCACCGTGTTTTGCGGAAAACAAAGGATTAAACGTATCGAATGGAAAGAAGTAAAAGTTTGCAGAAAGTAAACACAAAGCAGTAAACAGTTGTAGATTGTATGTAAAGTAAAAGGACCAGGATCCATGGTTCACTAGAGGTGGCTCTCCTTAGATAGATAACATGCTAGGTGAACAAATTACAGCGGGGCAATTGACAAACACCGAGAAAGCAATACATGCATATACTAATCATCTTGACTCCTCTGAGACTTAATTGGGCATTACAACATAATACATAGACCGCCATCCAACTGCATCTAAGACTAATAATCCACCTTCGGTTTATCATCCGAACCCCCTCCAGTATTAAGTTGCAAGCAACAGATTATTGCATTACGAACTGCGTGTAAAGTAAACAATATGATTGTTCTATGAACAAAGGATTGTTGTTTTCTCCCTAGTAGCAACAACACATCTAGTACCTTAGAGATTTCTGTCACTTCCCTAGATTACAAGAGGCATGAACCCACTATCGAGCATAAATACTAACTCTTGGAGTTGCTAGCATCTACTTAGCCAAGATAGCTACTAACAACGGAAAGCATGCAAAATCTCAAATAACAAAGACATGATAGAATCAATAATCAATCTGAAATAGCATCTCAATATCCATCGGATCCCCGCAAACACAACATGTATGAATTACAAATAGATGATCTTGATCATGAACGGAGCTCACAAGATCTAAACATGAAAGCATAAAGGAGGAGAAACCAGCCATCTAGCTACTACATGGATCCGTAGTCCAAGGATGAACTACTCACGCATCACACCGGAGGCTTGCATGGTGATGGAGAAGGCCTCTAGGGTGAATTCCCCTCTTCGGCAGGGTGCCGGGAAGAGCTTCAGATCCCTCCCGATCTAGGGATGGAGATGACGGCGGCTACAGACTCTTTCGTGGATTTTTGATCGGGTACCTAGGGTTTTCGTCCCGAGGGCAACTTATAGGCGGAAGGAGAGGCCGAGGGGGTGCTGGGGTCGGCCAGACCACCCCCTGGCGTGGGCCAGGCCTGGCCGCGCGGCCAGGTGGTGTGGCCGGCCCCCAGCCCTTCTCCATCTCCTATTCTGACACTTGATCACTTCCGGAAAAATAGGCACTTTGGCTTTTGTCCCGTCCAATTCTGAGAATATTCATTATCTGACTTTCCTGGAACCAAAAACAGCAGAAAACAGGCAGCTGGCACTGTGGCTCTTGTTAATAGGTTAGTCTAAGAAATCATATGAAAAGTACTCCAAAGTTGGAACAAAACACAAGAAAGTGGATAAAACCAAGCATGGAACATCAAAATATATAGATACATTTGCAATGTATCAACATCCCCAAGCTTAACTCCTGCTCGTCCTCGAGTAGGTAAGTGATAAAAAAAATTGAGGTGACATGCACCATCAAAGACTTGATCAAAGTATTTGCAAAACATTCAAGGCTGGGATCATAGTACTTCAATCATAACATGAAAGACAAAGAAACTATGATGCAACATGAAAAGGCACAAACAAAAGATTCATGAATAACGATGCTTTGCAAGACGTTTGTTTGTTTCACATAAAGAAAACATAGGATAATAGTATTAAGCTTGTCCCTCAATAGAATAGCAAATATAAATGCATAGGACACCTTCAAAGTTCATAAGGGTGACTAGATACAATAGTTTCAAACAAGCAATAACAAGTTATGCATCAATCAACTAGTCTTGGGGCAATGCACATAGAACTAAGAATTTCCACTATGCTCTCAAAGTAGGTGCATAAAGATAGAAGGTGGAGACTCAATATAATAGTGGAAGAAAGGCCTTTTGTAAAAGGAAGTAGGGATTCAAGTCTCATAAAGAGCTTCCAAAAAGTATGGTACTTATAGCTTTCAGCTCTCATTGCCCCTATCATAAGCATCTTGAAGGTGATTAAGGTTAAAGTGAACAAACTATGGTGTACATGCTTGACGAAGTATAAGTCAGAAATCTCATGTCCCTTGTATACGAGGGTCGCTCCTCATGCTACTCAAGTTTAGTCACCGGTAAGTTCTTGTCATCGTAAGTACATGTGTATCATAGAGAACCGCCAACGAGGTACCCCTTGCCCGATGATACAGAAGAATCCCCATATCAAAATGACAAGGCAAGCAGACAACGAGCATCTCAGCAATCTTCTTATTTACCATAGGAATATGGTGCTTTTTTCTCTCTTTCCTCTTTTCATAATATCTCTTTTTTTATCTTTTTCTATTTTTCTCAATATAGGACCCTTTTTTATAAGAAGAATGCTTCATAGACAGCTCATTATGGTTACGCTACAGGTTTCCACCATGTCAGCATGGATTAGACCAGCGGCCTAGGCGTTTCTCTAACACATATACATAACTCCATGGACTTACAAGCTCCCCTTTCATTTCACACCAACGACATCCATATACAAAAGAGCATGATATCAACTAGGTATAAAGTACCCGTGCAATGTTGAAAGCGTTCCCCATGACAACATGGTTCTGCTAATCCCCAACAAATAAGTGCAAGCATATACAACATAGACGACACAATGGTTCAAGTTTAATAAGGGCAAGAAAAGTAAAGTGTGCCATCAAGTTCGTGAGAGCTTTAATCAGTAGTTTTCTCATAACAAGTTTAATTCGGAAGGTAAACAAAAGCATGAATGTACTTGGAAGAGCATAAGCTAGTAGGTAGGTATGGTGGACTCTTTGGAATAACTTGGTTTAGGGAGTCGTATGCATGAGTGGAACTCATACTTGATTGTGGAGGCTAGCAAAAGACTGGGAGCGACAAACTAAGAGAGCAGTAATGGCCATAATCATGCAGAGCGACAAAACATCATTGATCAAAGCATAAAGTGATACTAGAAGTTGAAAACTAAAGGATCATAAAGGCTATGGTGACTTTGGATAGTCATAACATGGTGTGAGCATGCGCCAAGTCAACCCAAATAAAACATCAAAGGAGAATACCACTATACTATGCTTTAATATGCTAAAACAACGCATGATTCATCCAAGGCACATTAAGCAATCTCAATTGTTTATAACAAGTCATGCTACAACAAAGAATACTAAGCATAAAGCCAAAACAATATCAAGCATGGCATGACAAAGCATAGGCCACAGTAAAAACGAGCTCTTTTTACCACATAAGCATGAACTTTCCTACTCTTTTCCAAACCAAACCAAACTATTCGCAAACCAAAGTGTGAAAGAGGGGGTCCAACCAATTTATTCAGAAAACTAAACAAACCAAGCAAACTAAAAACCAAAACAAAAACGAAAAAGAAGACGCTCCAAGAAAACACAACTGTGCATGAAACAATAAAAATAAAGCGTTTGGAAGAAACCTGGAATTTTTATTAATGAAGAAGGGGATGCCTTGGGCATCCCCAAGCTTTGACGCTTGTACTTCTTGGATATTTCTTGGGGTGACACGCGTGGCATCACCAAGCTTGAGCTTTAGTCTATCCTTCATCTCATTACTCATTCCTTTCATACATCTGAAATTTTTCCTTCATACAAAACTTCACACAATCTCATTAGCAATATTAGTGCACTTAAGATAAATAAGTCTCAAGGTTCAGTTCTAACAGCAAATAAAATTTCATTAGAACACTAGCTACTGTAGCACTTCCCTCAAAAATCTCAATTCCCCAAAGGAACTCAAGAAGGAACCAACAAGAAGCAAATGCAGAAAATGGCAGAAATCTGTCAAAACAGACCAGCAGGTAAAGAAGAATTTTTTCGAAGACCTTGTGTTGCTCAAATCAAAAAGTGTTGAACTAACGGAAGTTAGATAACAACCTGGGGCATAAGCACAAAAAAGTACAGATCAACCTAACTTACATAACTCTCTCAGGAATTTTTAGGGTGAAGCATAGAAATCTGTTTCGGGACAGCAACTTTCCCAATCATTACTTCTCTCTCATTAGAGGTTACTCTTGGCACAAAAAGCAAATAAAAAGGATAAAGAGAGGTTATTACAGTGGTAATAACTTCCAATATTCTTCTAAAACTCTTGGGTTATCTCCCAACAAGTAATTTCTTTAACGTCTTTAAGTTAGGCATAAGAAGCAAAGAAAGACTCAAGTGTTCTCAAATGAAGAAGCATTAAGATCAATACCAGAAATATTTTCAACAAGGCAAGGTATATCATCCAAGTAAGTTCTAGAGGATCCTCTCTCAATACTCTTAGGTTCACTATTCTCATCAAAAGGGTTTGCAGGAAACAATCCAATCAAGATTCTTTTCTATTGCATCATGTATTGCTACTAGTTTGAAGGGTATTGGTATCTTAGGTTCCTCCCTATTATGTTCGGTTTTGTTCATCTTTTCTCGTGTACCAACCACATCTACACATGAGCCTAGCATATTGAAACGTTCAAAAACTTTTCTAGCTTCTTTGGCAACATCATAGAACTCCTTAAACAAAGTTTCTAGAATAAAATCCCTCTTTTTAGGGTCTTCAATTTCTTTAAGCTTAAGAAACATTACTTGCATTAAGGGGTTGAGGTTAACAAACCAAGCTTCTAACATGTGAACTAAAGAAGCTGCAGCAATCTCATAGTTTGGAGCAAGTTCTACAAGGGATCTATCCTCAGTATCTTCATGCTTACTAACATGATTAAAGAATTCTTCAACGTTATCTTTCCCAATTATAGAACCACTACCAATTGGAAGGTCTTTCAGGATGAATGTAGGGATCAACATGGTGAGCTAAGGAAGGGGTGACAACTAAAGGAGACTTAATTTTTTTGTGTTTTTGAATAAGAAAGCAAACAAGTAAAACTATTTTTTTTGTGTTTTTTGAAGAACAAAACAAGCAAACAAAGCAAAAAGAAAACTAAGCAAAACAAAAACAACAAAGTAAAGAGATTGGTTATGAGGGACTCCCCTTGTGAAGATGTCCTTGACTCCCCGGCAACGGCGCCAGAAAAATCTTTGCTAGCTCGTGGTTGATGTAGAGCTCGTTGGGAACCCCAAGAGGAAGGTATGATGAGCACAGCAGCAAGTTTTCCCTCAGTTATGAAACCAAGGTTTAATCGAACCAGTAGGAGCAAGGAAACACCCCAAAGGTGTTACTAGCTGAGCTTTAGCAGGGCACACTACCGGTGCTAGTAGCAATGTGGAGACCTGCACAACACAACCACAGAACTTTGTCCCCAACTTGCGATGAGGTTGTCAATCTCACCGTGTTTTGCGGAAAACAAAGGATTAAACGTATCGAATGGAAAGAAGTAAAAGTTTGCAAAAGGTAAACACAAAGCAGTAAACAGTTGTAGATTGTATGTAAAGTAAAAGGACCAAGATCCATAGTTCACTAGAGGTGGCTCTCCTTAGATAGATAACATGCTGGGTGAACAAATTATAGCGGGGCAATTGACAAACACCGAGAAAGCAATACATGCATATACTAATCATCTTGACTCCTCTGAGACTTAATTGGGCATTACAACATAATACATAGACCGCCATCCAATTGCATATATGACTAATAATCCACCTTCGAGTTATCATCCGAACCCCCTTCAGTATTAAGTTGCAAGCAGCAGATTATTGCTTTACGAACTGCGTGTAAAGTAAACAATACGATTGTCCTATGAACAAAGGATTGTTGTTTTCTCCCTAGTAGCAACAACACGTCTAGTACCTTAGAGATTTCTGTCACTTCCCTAGATTACCAGAGGCATGAACCCACTTTCGAGCATAAATACTAACTCTTGGAGTTGCTAGCATCTACTTGGCCAAGATAGCTACTAACAACGGAAAGCATGCAAGATGTCAAATAACAAAGACATGATAGAATCAATAATCAATCTGAAATAGCATCTCAATATCCATCGGATCCCCGCAAACACTACATGTATGAATTACAAATAGATGATCTTGATCATGAACGGAGCTCACAAGATCTAAACATGAAAGCACAAAGGAGGAGAAACCAGCCATCTAGCTACTACATGGATCCGTAGTCCAAGGATGAACTACTCACGCATCACACCGGAGGCTTGCATGGTGATGAAGAAGGCCTCCAGGGTGAATTCCCCTCTCCGGCAGGGTGTCGGGAAGATCTTCAGATCCCTCCCGATCTAGGGATAGAGATGATGGCGGCTACAGACTCTTTCGTGGATTTTTGATCGGGTACCTAGGGTTTTCGTCCCGAGGGCAACTTATAGGCGGAAGGAGAGGCCGAGGGGGTGCTGGGGTCGGCCAGCCCACCCCCTGGCGTGGGCCAGGCTGGCCGCGCGGCCAGGTGGTGTGGCCGGCCCCTAGCCCTTCTCCTTCTCGTATTCTGACACTTGATCACTTCCAGAAAAATAGTCACTTTGGCTTTTGTCCCGTCCAATTCCGAGAATATTCATTTTCTGACTTTCCTGGAACCAAAAACAGCAAAAAATAGGCAGCTGGCACTATGGCTCTTGTTAATAGGTTATTCCAAAAAATCATATGAAAACTACTCCAAAGTTGGAACAAACACACAAGAAAGTGGATAAAACCAAGCATGGAACATCAAAAATTATAGATACATTTGTAATGTATCACAGGTTCTTTGTGAAAGATCGGGTCCTAGATGCTTAATCTAGAGACTTTGCAAAACCATGCCTCTTGGGCAGAATGACCAAAACTCCGCATTCTGGTAAAATAGTGATATGCGAAGAAATGTTGAAACTTATACATAATGATGTATCATATTTTCAACAAGTAGTGGAAATCATTTATTGTGGACTTAAGTGAATAAGTGTATTTACTTAATGAAACATGAAGTTTGAAATGATTTGAATTGTTCAAATGAGTTCATAACTAAATGGGATATTAAATTAACTGAATTAACAAGTCTCTTCGATTTGATCGACATGACTAAAGTATTCAAGTTAGGTTTAGCATAAAAGGAACTTGTGAAAGATGTTTCACAAATTATGATAATTGGACGAATTCAAACTATGTTGAAATGTCTAAACATCATAATCAATATGTATTAGATACATATGGTACAATATTATCTCTTATCGGGGTTATAGTTATCGTTTAGAGTTGGAGACTAAAATAAGCAAACACTCATTTGAAATACAAAGGAACATCTAAAAGATTCGTGGAAACAACACCATAAGTGTTATGGCACGTTCTAGTTTCTGGAGATTTCGATAAGTCGAAATCGTGGCGAATAAACAAGTCTTTGTAGAGCATTCTTAGGAAGCTATGAATGCATCATCCACAAGGGGCAAACCTGCTGTTGTCCTAAGTTGATGTGTCTTGATGAAGATACAGGTGGAAGAAAGTAAAAGATCAAAACAAGGTATTTGACCTTACCTCTGAATTGTTGAGTGGTGCAGCAGAATTTGTTTCGTGAATCCAAACTCTACAAATAGAGGAGAAACTATTGATAATTATCATAAAGTTTCAAGTAAATACTTTTACTAAAAGAAAGTAGGATTCAACTATATATTCTACAAGTTTGTGGAATTATATTGTTGATCCACTTGTCATGTTTTGAACAAGACATGCCTACGAATTACAAAGATTGCAAAGTATAATGTTCTCGGAATTACAAAGATTGCAAAGTACAATGCCTCCGATGGACCTAAGTGCGAGAAATGACTAGCAGTCATAAAATCCTATATTAAGTTACATTTAAGATTGCAAAGTAACATGTTACTTGATCTTATTAAAGTAAAGAAGTTTACTTGATATTTCTGAATGACTGCAAAGTCATAAGAAGGAAATGAAACTTAATGAATGACAAAAAGCTCGATTTGTCACAAGTTTGGACAAATTGAAGGAGTTGACTACAACAGTAGTGATACTTAAGTCTTTTGGATTTACACTAGAAATATATGGATATTGAAGTCTCGTAATTGGAATTCTCAAATTGATGATGATCAAATAATTTTGGAATGTCCAAAATTATCGAGAGGACCTAGATTTGAGTGGGAGAAAATCAGCTTGGCTAATTCATAATACGTAGCTGACATATTTTGAGTGGGAGCTAAGTGAAATCCCTGGATCTCAAACATGAATGTCATATTTGAGTGGGAGCTAAGTGAAATCCCTGGATCTCAAACATGAATGTCATATTTGAGTGGGAGCGTGAAGTCATTCTAGGATATGTGGACGACATATGTGAATGATGTGATTGGTGTTAATAATGTTTAAGTTAGATAAATAAGGATGAATTTGAAGTTATTAAACAATAAGATCTATCGAGATAGATAGCTAAGTTTAATAAACACTAAATGTCGAATGCTTCCTGGACTTGATTCTGAAAGATGTTCAGAATGTCCTAAGGCAAGATTCTGAAGAAGCTCAGAATGGAACAAGGTGAGAAAGTAGTTCTTACTATATGAAGCATTGAGTTAGTATTGCAACTATGGTTGAAAGAAAGAGATGTGTTGCATATCCTATGCCTCAGTCATAGGTTCTTCCATATAACCATGTTGTATACTCGACATAATGTGACCCAAGGTTCTGGTTGGAAGGACTAGCTCTTAACTGTAAGAACATGTCTTTAAGTGATTCCTGAGTTCATCACTAAACTAGAATTAAGTTTGTACTTAAATGGCAAGAAGCAATGTAAGTGGCATAGTTACATTTCATGCACTAGGATCTACATAGATATAGAAGTATAAAGGCGCCATTTGATGTGATGTATAATGTTATGGCGGGGCTAGTTCGCTTTTAACGTAGAATGATGTGTCCTAGGGCCCAATTCCCATGAGAAAGCCCTCGAGGTTGATCTAAAGTCACTTTAAGCTCCTAGAATCCAACCTCATTCTGCTGCCATAACTATAGTATATACACAAAGGATAACAAAGTGTGTTTCGAAGTTTAGATGACAACGGTGAAAAGGACCGTCATCATAAACACTAGAAACAAAAGTCTCACTTTGTTGCCAAACAAATACTTCGACCCATTATAAGATAATGGAGTGAATGTCAAAATTAGGAAGATATTAATGATTTGCAAAATACATAATGATCTGGTAAAACAGAACATGGACATGACGTTTCCCATTAGCATGCATGATCTATAAACGCATATGGTATATGGTTTATATGAGTAAAATGCGAGCTAGATTATTTGTACTCTAGTGCAAGTGGGAGACTGAATGAGATATGCCCTAGAGGCAAATAAGAAATAGGTTTTTATTATCATATCACAATTAGTTTATAATAGTTTCATATTGTGCTATAACTGTGCCAAGTAGAAACATTGGTACATGTGTGGTATGAAACAACCAAGTCCCTAGTAGCCTCTATTCATACTAGTTCGTTGGTCATGAAGATGATCTGGGTTTCAAGATCATGGGTATTTATGCCGACTGACAACGGGATCATATCATTGGAGAATGATGTGATTGGACATTCCTCGAAGGATTGAAACACGATCAAGTCATATAGTTCATTGTTGCAACAACTATACCTAGACTCCTTCTCCTTAGACCGTGATCTCATATTACTCACTGTTTCCCGAGGCTGCTTAGACTGCATCAAGCACCACTTGGTAATACAGTGGTTATAAAGGTGTACGTTGGGTATTCCAAAGGAACAGTAGATGACATGTGACTGCAAGACCGGGATTTTTTCACCCACATGACGGGTAAAGATACATACGGCCGGCTTGGTGAGATTACATCCATAAATGTTGCAACATGTGACTAGGTCACAGGGATGTAATATCACGGTAACAAGAAAACATAACTTGTTGTGAACGAGATTGAACAAGGTATGGCATACCAATGATCGGATCTACGACAAGTTGTATCGAGAAACAAAAGGAAGAGGATGCTACATTTAGCGGTTCAAACGACATTGTCATCAGGAATGCATAGGGGTCACATGGATATCCCTGGTCCCTCTGTTGATCATTGATACAGATCATGTCTAGAGCATTCTCGAGCCATGAGAGGATACACTTAATGGTAAGATGAGAGCGATCATTTGTAAGACAGAATCACAGTTGAGAAAGAGAGAAAGCCGGAATCGTTCCGCGGAGAAATCCGAAGCAGTTCGGAGAAAGAATAAAGGACCGGAATCATTCCGGGAATTCCGAAGTTGTTCGGAGGATATAGAAAGGGGAACCGAAAGGTGTTTCGGGTCAGGACGGATTTTGTAATATGTATTTACATATTAATTAGTGTAATTAATATTAAATATAATATTAAAATCTAATTTGAAGGGTTATTCTACTAATGGGCCAAACTTCCTAGTGAATAAAGGCCCATGAGGGAAAACCGAAGGAGGGAAGGGCCAAGGGCCAAGGCCTAGGCGCCTCAAGGGGGCCCACCCGGCCAGCCTAGGGCTATGCGCAGGGTGGGGCCCACCCCTGGCCGGCTGGCCCATGAGGCCCATGCACGTCCCCCCTCTCCCTTGAATAGTCCCACATGGGAAACCGAAAGGGGAGGGCACACCCCCTCCCCCTATATAAAGGGGTGCCCATAAACACACCAATATTTGGAGAAGTCGTTTGGTTGACTTCCTCCTTCCCTCTCTCTCTAGCCTTTGTGACCATGGCCCCAAGTTTGGGCTGTGCGATCGAGGCACACCTGCAGCACGCCGTTGCGCTGCAGGGATTCCTAGCCGGATATCAACTTCCGCACTCCCGGTGGGATCGGGGAGCCGGAGGTCTCATCATGCACCAGATGTGTACGAAGACACGAGGCGCAACACTTGGGGTGCTTAAATGTCGTGAGCCGGAGCTGTTGCACAATGAAGATGACGAAGGAGCAAGGGGTGACCTGCGAGGAGCTTCGCGACCTTGAGGTTGGCTACGAGTACGACTACTTCAACCACGTTCCCCGCGGAACGTTAACCGCATACGGTCTACAAGGGTATATATTCTCTATGATTCGGCCGTTACCGCATTACTACATAGATAGATCCTAGGCAGTTTTGGGTTACATCGTAGGAATTTTTTTGTTTTCTCCTGCGATCCCCAACACATAATAGAATACAACTCACTATTATATAACTTAACTTGCAATGAGTAAAGGAAACACAATAAAGATACATAAAGTAAATCATAATTGGTAATGGCAAACTGAGCTCTTGGTCGAAGAATAGTTGATAATTTTCTGGAGTTCACAAATAATTGGTTTTCAATGATAGCTTTGAAAGTAGTAGACACCAAGATAAGAGCAATGTGCAAAACAAGGAACATAAGAAACATGATTGAATAAATCATCATATGAATGAATGAAACACAACAACTCAAAATACTTGCTGAGATAGAAGGCAATAGGTTTACTGACTCAACTAAAAAGTAAAAGAAAGGCCCTTCGCAGAGGGAAGAAGGGATTTCAAATTTCATAAAGAGCTCCCAAAAATTATGAATCTTATTAGCTTTCAGCTCTCATTGCCCCTATCATAGGCATCTTTAGGTGATTAAGGTTAAAGTGATCAAATATGAGGATATGCTTGACAAGTTGTAACATGAAAATCTCATGTCCCTTGAATACGAGGGCCGCTCCTCATGCTACTCAAGTTTAGTCACTGGTAAGTTCTTGTCATCGTAAGCACATGTGTATCATAGAGAACCACCAACGGGGTACCCCTTGCCCGATGATACGGAAGAATCCCCATATCAAAATGACAAGGCAAGCAGACAACAAGCATCTCAACAATCTTCCTATTTACCATGGAAATATGGTGCTTTTTTCTATCTTTCCTCTTTTCTCATCTTTTTTTCTTTTCCTCTTTTTCTCAATCTCTATATTTTTTTATAATAAGAATGCTTCATAGATGCTCATTATGGTTACGCTGCAGGTTTCCACCATGACAACATGGATTAGACCGGCGGCCCAGGCGTTTCTCTAACACACATGCATAACTCCATGGACTTACAAGCTCCCCTTTCATTTCACACCGACAACATCCATAGACAAAAGAACATGATATCAACTAGGTACAAAGTACCAGTGCAATGTTGAAAGCGTTCCCCATGACAGCATGGTTCTGCTAATTCACAACTTACAAAGCGCAAGCATATACGCAACATAGATGGGCACAATGGTTCAAGTTTATTAAATGCAAGAAAGTAAAGTGTTCCTGATACATTGCAAATGTATCTATAATTATTGATGTTCCATGCTTGGTTTTATCCACTTTATTGTGTTTTGTCCACACTTTGGAGTACTTTTCATATGATTTCTTGGACTAACCTATCAACAAGAGCCACAGTGCCAGCTGCCTGTTTTCTGCTGTTTTTGGTTCCAGGAAAGTCAGAAAATGAATATTCTCGGAATTGGACGAGACGAAAGCCAAAGTGCCTATTTTTCCAGAAGTCATCAGATCCTAGAATACGAGACGGAGAAGGGCCAGAGGGCGGCCACACCACCTGGCCGCGCGGCCAGGCTTGGCCCGCGCCAGGGGGTGGTGTGGCCAGCATAGGCACCCCCTCGGCATCTCCTTCCGCCTATAAGATGTCCTCGGGATGAAAACCCTAAATACCCAATCAAAAATCCACGAAAGAGTCTGTAGCCGCCGTCATCTCCGTCCCTAGATCGGGAGGGATTTGAAGCTCTTCTCGGCACCCTGCCGGAGAGGGGAATTCACCCTGGAGGCCTTCTTCATCATCATGCAAGCCTCTGGTGTGATGCGTGAGTAGTTCATCCTTGGACTACGGATCCATGTAGTAGCAAGATAGCTGGTTCTCCTCCTTTGTGCTTTCATGTCTAGATCTTATGAGCTCCGTTCATGATCAAGATCATCTATTTGTAATTCTGCATGTTGTGTTTGCGGGGATCCGATGGATATTGAGATGCTATTTCAGATTGATTATTGATTCTATCATGTATTTGTTATTTGTGATCTTGCATGCTTTCCATTGTTAGTAGCTATCCTGGTCAAGTAGATGCTAGCAACTCCAAGAGTTAGTATTTATGCTCGATGGTGGGTTCATGCCTCTGGTAATCTGGGGAAGTGACAGAAATCTCTAAGGTACTAGATGTGATGTTGCTACTAGGGAGAAAACAACAATCCTTTGTTCATAGAACAATCGTATTGATTACATTACACACAATTCGTAAAGTAATAATCTGTTGCTTGCAACTTAATACTGGAGGGGGTTCGGATGATAACCTGAAGGTGGATTATTAGTCATAGATGCAGTTGGATGGCGGTTTATGTATAATGTTGTAATGCCCAATCAAGTTCCAAAGGAGTCAAGATGATTAGTATATGCATGTATTGCTTTCTTGATGTTTGTCAATTGCCCCGCTGTAATTTGTTCACCCAACATGTTATCTATCTAAGGAGAGCCACCTCTAGTGAACTATGGATCCCGGTCCTTTCTTTTACATACAATCTACAAACTGTTTACTGCTTTGTGTTTACTTTCTGCAAACTATTACTTCCTTCCATTCGATACATTTAATCCTTTGTTTTCAGCAAAACCGGTGAGATTGACAACCTCATCGCAAGTTGGGGACAAAGTTCTGTGGTTGTGTTGTGCAGGTCTCCACGTTGCTACTAGCACCGGTAATGCGCCCTGCCAAGGCTCAGCTAGCAACACCTTTGGGGTGTTTCCTTGCTCCTACTGGTTCGATTAAACCTTGGTTTCATAACTGAGGGAAACTTGCTGCTGTGCTCATAATACCTTCCTCTTGGGGTTCCCAACAAGCTCTACATCAACATTGAGCCATCAAGCATTTTTCTAGCGCCGTTGCCGGGGAGTCAAGGACATCTTCACAAGGGGAGTCCCTCATAACCAATCTCTTTACTTTGTTATTTTTGTTTTTCTTAGTTTCTTTTTGCTTTGTTTTCTTGTTTTGTTATCAAAAACACACACAAAATAGTTTTACAAGTTTGCTTTCTTTATTGAAAACACAAAAAAATTTAGTTCCTATCTTAAGTTGCCACTATGTCTAGCCTTGCTGCAATCACTATGTCACCCGAGGAAATGATTTTCACTTTTAAACAAGGAATTGAGGAAAGTTTTAAGGAAGCTTGGTCTAGAATCTCTGATCTACATGGAAAAACTGAGCCTAAAATGACTCAAAGCTTGTTCCTTAGCAGTTTTTACCTTGGAATTGCTCTTTGATATAGATATGCTTTAGATGCTATTGTGGGAGGAGATTTCCTCCAATATAATGAGGATGATGCTATTAATGCTATAAAGAAATTGATCCTCACTTACAACTTGCCTAGCCAAACTGGTATTTCTTTCGCAAGAATATTTGCTAGATTGAACACTCTTGAGACTCGCACTACTAGCTTAAAAGATTGCTATAATACGCTTAGGGACCATCACAATTATGTTCCAATAAATTCTGAACCATCAAAGTGGTTCCCTACAGTAAATATTGAGATAAACACTGAAACTTTCCAAGCCCGCTGTGATATCATGTCTGAATTTTGTCTTATGCCCAAAGATATTTATTAATCTTTGAATCTTTGGGGGCTTACTGAAGGAGGAAAACAAATATCTCTTGCTAATAATGCTACCATATTACCTACTGGAATAGCTTAAGGAGTATTTACAAATATCCTTGGGAAAATGATTTCTACTGATTATCTTATCATTGAATGTGCAGGAAAGGACAAATTACACTTGGAAGGTCCCTATTAGAACTCCTTAGAGCAATAATAGATGTGGGAAAGGGGACCATGCACCTTTCTTCTCCACCAAACAATCATATTTTCCCCAAGGTTAAGAATAAATGTAAGAGAGGTAAGGGCAAGAAATTTGGTCTTAATGCATCTTAATTTGAGAACACTTGATTTTTTCTTGCTTCTGATGCCTCATTTAAAGACGTTAAAGAAAAGTACTTATTGGGAGATAACCCAAAAGTTTTAGATGAGTCTTAGAAATTATTACTTCGGTAATAACCGCTCCTTATCCTTTTTATTTGCCATTTTTGTGCTTCTGCCCCAGGTTGTTATCTAACTTTCGTTAGTTCAACACTTTTTGATTTGAGCAACAGAAGGTCTTCGAAAGAATTCGTCTTTACCTGCTGGTCTGTTTTGACAGATTTCTGCCATTTTCTGCATTTGCTTCTTGTTGGTTCCTTCTTGAGTTCCTTTGGGGAATTGAGCTTTTTGAGGGAAGTGCTACAGTAGCTAGTGTTCTAATGGAAGTTTATTGTTGTTAGAACTGAACCTTAAGACTTATTTATCTTGAGTGCACTAATGTTGCTAATAAAGATTGTGTGAAGTTTTATATGAAGGAAAATTTTCACGTGTATGGAAGAAATGGGTAATGAGATGAAGGATGGACTAAATCTAAAGCTTGGGGATGCCACGCGTGTCACCCCAAGAAATATCCAAGAAGTACAAGCGTCAAAGCTTGGGGATGCCCAAGGCATCCCCCTCTTCATTAATAAAAATCCCAGGTTTCTTCCAAACGCTTCATTTTTATCGTTTCATGCACATTGTGTTGTTCTTGGAGCGTCTTCTTTTTCATTTTCGTTTTGGTTTTTTGTTTGATTTGTTTTCTTAGTTTGCTAAATAAATTGGTTGGACCCCCTCTTTCATACATTGGTTTGCAAATAGTTTGCTTTGGTTTGGAAAAGAGTAGGAACGTTCATGCTTATGTGGTAAAAAGAGCTTGTTTTTTACTGTGGCCTATACTTTTTCATGCCATGCTTGATATTGTTTTGGCTCTATGCTTAGTATTCTTTGTTGTAGCATGACTTGTTATAAACAATTGAGATTGCTTAATGTGCCTTGGATGAATCATGCGTTGTTTTAGCATATTAAAGCATAGTATAGTGGTATTCTCCTTTCATGCTTTATTTGGGTTGACTTGGCGCATGCTCACACGATGTTATGACTATCCAAAGACACCATAGCCTTTTAAATCCTTTAGTTTTAAACTTGTAGTATCACTTTATGCTTTGATCAATGATGTTTTGTCGCTCTGCATGATTATGGCCATTATTGCTCTCTTAGTTTGTCGCTCCCAATCTTTTGCTAGCCTCCACAACCACGTATGAGTTCCACTCATGCATCCAACTCCCTAAACAAAGTTATTCCAAAGAGTCCACCATACCTAACTACTAGCTTATGCTATTCCAAGTATATTCATGCTTTTGTTTACCTTCCAAATTAAACTTGTTATGATAAAACTAGTGATTAAAGCTCTCACGAACTTGATGGCACACTTTACTTTTCTTGCCCTTAATAAACTTGAACCATTGTGTCGTCTGTGTTGTATATGCTTGCACTTATTTGTTGGGAATTAGCAGAACCATGCTATCATGGGGAACGCTTTCAACATTGCACTTGGTACTTGTACCTAGTTGATTTCATGCTCTTTTGTATATGGATGTCGTTGGTGTGAAATGAAAGGGGAGCTTGTAAGTCCATGGAGTTATGTATATGTGTTAGAGAAACGCCTGGGTCGCTGGTCTAATCCATGCTGACATGGTGGAAACCTGTGGCGTAACCATAATGAGCTGTCTATGAAGCATTCTTCTTATAAAAAAGAGTCCTATATTGAGAAAAATAGAAAAAGAGAAAAAAAGAGATATTATGAAAAGAGGAAAGAGAGAAAAAGCACCATATTCCTATGGTAAATAAGAAGATTGCTGAGATGCTCGTTGTCTGCTTGCCTTGTCATTTTGATATGGGGATTCTTCCGTATCATCGGGCAAGGGGTACCCCGTTGGTGGTTCTCTATGATACACATGTACTTACGATGACAAGAACTTACCGGTGACTAAACTTGAGTAGCATGAGGAGCGGCCCTCGTATACAAGGGACATGAGATTTCTAACTTATACTTCGTCAAGCATGTACACCGTAGTTTGTTCACTTTAACCTTAATCACTTCAAGATGCTTATGATAGGGGCAATGAGAGCAAAAAGCTATAAGTACCATAATTTTTGGAAGCTCTTTATGAGACTTGAATCCCTACTTCCTTCTATGAAGGCCTTTCTTCCACCATTATATTGAGTCTCCACTTTCTACCTTTATGCACCTACTTTGAGAGCATAGTGGCCATTCTTAGTTCTATGTGCATTGTCCCAAGACTAGTTGATTGTTGCATAACTTGATATTGCTTGTTTTGAACTATTTGTATCTAGTCACTCTTATGAACTTTGAAGGTGTCCTATGCATTTATATTTGCTACTCTATGAGGGACAAGCTGAATACTATTATGCTATGTTTTCTTTATGTGAACACATGTGATCCTCACATCAAAGTCATTCCCTCCGGTTATCCTGATTTCTGTCACTTCGGGGCCATTGGTTCCGGACAACAATGTGTGTATACAACTTGCAGATAAGACCATAAACAATACTATCATAATGAATCAATAACAAGTTCAGATCTGAGATCATGGCACTCGGGCCCTAGTGACAAGCATTAAGCATAACCAGTCGCAACAAAGTCATAAAGCACTAATAGAAGATACTAGGCACCATGCCCTAACAATCTAATGCCATTATATGAACGATCTCATCCAATCCCTACCATCCCCATAGCCTACAACGGGGGATTACTCACTCATAGATGGGGGAAACATGGATGGTCGATGGAGAAGCGATCGTGATGATGATGGCGATGATCTCCTCCAATTCCCCGTCTCGGCAGGGTGCCAGAACGGAGTTTCTGGTGCTATTTCGTGGAATCTGGTGGTGGTGGCGGAGCGGAACTCCTTCTGGAAAAACGTCGAACCCGCCTAAGTTTTTAGGTCACAGGGCATCTTATAGGCGAAGAGGGAGACTGAGGGGGTGTCTAGGGCGGCCAGACCACCCCCTGGCGCGGCCAGGTGGTGTGGCTGGGCCCCAGCCCCACTCCGTCTCATATTCTAGCTCCAGGAGTCTTCTAGTGAAATAGGATTTTTGGCTTTTGTCCCGTCCAATTCCGAGAATATTCATTTTCCGACTTCCCTGGAACCAAAAACAGCAGAAAACAGGCAGCTGGCACTGTGGCTCTTGTTAATAGGTTAGTCCAAGAAATCATATGAAAAGTACTCCAAAGTGTGGACAAAACACAAGAAAGTAGATAAAACCAAGCATGGAGCATCAAAAATTATAGATACATTTGCAATGTATCACGGCCACACCACCTAGCCGCACGGCCAGGCTTGGCCTTCGCCAGGGGGTGGTGTGGCCAGCCCATGCACCCCCTCGGCCTCTCCTTCCACCTATAAGATGCCCTCGGGACGAAAACCCTAAGTACCCGATCAAAAATCCATGAAAGAGTCTGTAGCCGCCGTCATCTCCATCCCTAGATCGGGAGGGATCTGAAGCTCTTCCCGACACCCTGCCAAAGAGGGGAATTCACCCTGTAGGCCTTCTTCATCATCATGCAAGCCTCCGATGTGATGCGTGAGTATTTCATCATTTGTGATCTTGCATGCTTTCCGTTGTTAGTAGCTAACTTGGCCAAGTAGATGCTAGCAACTCCAAGAGTTTGTATTTATGCTCGATAGTGGGTTCATGCCTCTGGTAATCTGGGGAAGTGACATAAATCTCTAAGGTACTAGATGCGTTGTTGCTACTAGGGAGAAAACAACAATCCTTTGTTCATAGAACAATCGTATTGATTACATTACACACAATTCGTAAAGCAATAATCTGTTGCTTGCAACTTAATACTGGAGGGGGTTCGGATGATAACCTGAAGGTGGATTATTAGTCATAGATGCAGTTGGATGGCGGTCTATGTATAATGTTGTAATGCCCAATCAAGTTCCAAAGGAGTCAAGATGATTAGTATATGCATGTATTGCTTTCTCGATGTTTGTCAATTGCCCCGCTGTAATTTGTTCACCCGGCATGTTATGTATCTTAAGGAGAGCCACCTCTAGTGAACTATGGATCCCGGTCCTTTCTTTTACATACAATCTACAAACTGTTTACTTCTTTGCGTTTACTTTCTGCAAACTTTTACTCCCTTCCATTCGATACGTTTAATCCTTTCTTTTCCGCAAAACACAGTGAGATTGACAACCTCATCGCAAGTTGGGGACAGAGTTCTATGTTTGTGTTGTGCCGGTCTACAATATAGGGTCTAAACTTATCACAAGCAAAGATGACAGCTAGAAATTCTTTTCAGTAGTAGCATAATTCCTTTGGGCAGTGTCAAGAGTTTTACTACCATAATGAATAATGTTTAACTTTTTATCAATTTGTTGCCCAAGGACAGCACCTACAGCAAAATCACTAGCATCACACATTATTTCAAAGGGTAAACTCCAATTAGGTGGTTGAACAATAGGAGCTGTAGTTAAAGCCTCCTTAAGAGTTTCAAAAGCTTCCTTACAATCATCATCAAAAACAAAGGGTACATCTTTTTGAAGAAGATTAGTGAGGGGTTTTGATATCCTAGAAAAATCTTTAATAAACCTTCTATATAAACCAGCATGACCAAGGATACTACAAATACCTTTGATGTCTCTTGGACATGGCATTTTCTCAATTGCCTCAACCTTAGCTCTATCCACCTCTATCCCTCTTTCGGACACCTTATGCCTAAGGACAATCCCTTCATTAACCATGAAGTGGCATTTCTCCCAATTAAGAACAAGATTAGTTTCTTCACACCTCTGCAAGACTTTATCAAGGTTGTGCAGACAATTATCAAAAGAAGTTCCATAGACGGAGAAGTCATCCATGAACACTTCCACAATTTCCTCACAAAAACCATGAAAGATAGCAGACATGCATCTTTGAAAACTAGCAGGAGCATTACATAAACCAGAAGGCATACGTCTATAAGCATAGGTTTCGTAAGGGCATGTAAAAGTAGTTTTTTCTTGATCTTGTTGTTTAACAGCAATTTGAGAGAAACCAGAATATCCATCAAGAAAACAAAAGTGGGTCTTTTTAGACAACCTTTCTAACATTTGATCAATAAAAGGAAGCGGGTAATGATCTTTCTTAGTAACTTTGTTAACTTTCCTGAAATCAATGCACATCCTATAGCCCACTACTATTCTTTGGGGAATAAGCTCATCATTGTCATTAGGAACAATGGTAATTCCTCCTTTTTTAGGAACACAATGAACAGGATTAACCCATTTACTATCAGCAATAGGGAAAATAATACCAGCATCAAGGAGTTTCAATACCTCGTTTATTACCACTTCTTTCATCTTAGGATTCAGCCGCCATTGGTGCTCTACTAATGGCTTTGCATCTGGTTCTATATTGATAGCATGCTGACATATAGTAGGTGACATCCCTTTTAAATCATCCAGAGTATAGCCCATAGCCCCTCGGTGTTTCTTGAAAACCTCCAATAACCTTTCTTATTCCTTCCCTGAAAGTTTAGAGCTAATAACAACATGATATATCTTTTTATCATCAATGTAAGCATATTTAAGATCGTTAGGGAGAGGTTTTAGATCGAACACCGGATCCTTTTTAGGTGGCAACGTGGTACCCAAGTCTTCTATAGGAAAGTTATGCTTAAGCATCTTGGGCGGATGATGGACCAAAATATATCGAGCTCGTTGCAAAACCCTAAGAGGAAGGTATGATGAGCATATCAGCAAGTTTTCCCTCAGTATGAAACCAAGGTTATCAATCCAGTAGGAGCAAGGAAACACCCCAAAGGTGTAGCTAGCTAAACGATGGCAGGGCGCACTACTGGTGCCAGCAACAACGTGGAGACCTGCACAACACAACCACGAAACTTTGCCCCCAACTTGCGATGAGGTTGTCAATCTCACCGGTTTTGCTGAAAACAAAGGATTAAACGTATCGAATGGAAGGAAGTAATAGTTTGCGGAAAGTAAACACAAAGAAGTAAACAGTTTGTAGATTGTATGCAAAAGAAAGGACTAGGGTCCATAGTTCACTAGAGGTGGCTCTCCTTAAGATAGATAACATGATGGGTGAACAAATTACAGTGGGGCAATTGACAAACATCGAGAAAGCATACAAGCATATACTAATCATCTTGACTCCTTTGAAACTTGATTGGGCATTACAACATTATACATAGACCGCCATCTAACTGCATCTATTACTAATAATACACCTTTAGGTTATCATCCGAACCCCCTCCAGTATTAAGTTGCAAGCAACAGATTATTGCATTACGAATTGCGTGTAAAGTAAACAATACGATTGTTCTATGAACAAAGGATTGTTGTCTTCTCCCTAGTAGCAACAACACATCTAGTACCTTAGAGATTTCTGTCACTTCCCAAGATTACCAGAGGCATGAACCCACTATCGAGCATAAATACTAACACTTGGAGTTACTAGCATCTTCTTGGCCACGATAGCTACTAACAACGGAAAGCATGCAAGATCACAAATAACAAAGACATGATAGAATAAATAATCAATCTGAAATAGCATCTCAATATCCATCAGATCCCCCCAAACACAACATGGAGAATTACAAATAGATGATCTTGATCATGAACGAAGCTCACAAGATCTAGACATGAAAGCACAAAGGAGGAGAACCAGCCATCTAGCTACTACATGGACCCATAGTCCAGAGATGAACTACTCACACATCACACCGGAGGCTTGCATGATGATGAAGAAGGCCTTGATGGCTCAATGCACGGCGCCCAGAAAAGTGTTGATGGCTCGTGGTTGATGTAGAGCTAGTTGGGAACCCCAAGATGAAGGTATGATGAGCACAGCAGCAAGTTTCCCTCAGTTATGAAACCAAGGTTTAATCGAACCAGTAGGAGCAAGGAAACACCCCAAAGGTGTTACTAGGTGAGCTTTGGCAGGGCGCACTACCGGTGCTAGTAGCAATGTGGAGACCTGCACAACACAACCACAGAACTTTGTCCCCAACTTGCGATGAGGTTGTCAATCTCACCGTGTTTTGGGGAAAACAAAGGATTAAACATATCGAATGGAAAGAAGTAAAAGTTTGCAGAAAGTAAAACAAAGCAGTAAAAGATTGTAGATTGTATGCAAAGTAAACAATACAATTGTTCTATGAACAAAGGATTGTTGTTTTCTCCCTAGTAGCAACAACACATCTAGTACCTTAGAGATTTCTGTCACTTCCCTAGATTACTAGAGGCATGAACCCACTATCGAGCATAAATACTAACTCTTGGAGTTGCTAGCATCTACTTGGCCAAGATAGCTACTAACAACGGAAAGCTTGCAAGATCTCAAATAGCAAAGACATGATAGAATCAATAATCAATCTGAAATAGCATCTCAATATCCATCGGATCCCCGCAAACACAACATGTATGATTTACAAATAGATGATCTTGATCATGAACGGAGCTCACAAGATCTAAACATGAAAGCACAAAGGAGGAGAGACCAGCCATCTAGCTACTACATGGATCCGTAGTCCAAGGATGAACTACTCACGCATCACACCGGAGGCTTGCATGGTGATGAAGAAGGCCTCCAGGGTGAATTCCCCTCTCCGGTAGGGTGCCGGGAAGAGCTTCAGATCCCTCCTGATCTAGGGATGGAGATGACAGCGGCTACAGACTCTTTCGTGGATTTTTGATCGGGTACCTAGGGTTTTCGTCCCGAGGGTAACTTATAGGCGGAAGGAGACGCCAAGGGGGTGCTGGGGTTGGCCAGACCACCCCCTGGCGCGGGCCAAGCCTGGCCGGGCAGCCAGGTGGTGTGGCCGGCCCCTGGCCCCTCTCCGTCTCATATTCTGGCACTTGATCCCTTCTGGAAAAATAGGCACTTTGGCTTTTGTCCCGTCCAATTCCGAGAATATTCATTTTCTCACTTTCCTGGAACCAAAAACAGCAGAAAACAGGCAGCTGACACTGTGGCTCTTGTTAATAGGTTAGTCCAAGAAATCAATAAAAGTACTCCAAAGTTAGAACAAAACACAAGAAAGTGGATAAAACTAAGCATGGAACGTCAAAAATTATAGATACATTTGCAATGTATCAATGGCCACTATGCTCTCAAAGTAGGTGCATAAATATAGAAGGAGGAGACTCAATATAATGGTGGAAGAAAGGCCTTTTGTAAAAGGAAGTAGGGATTCAGGTCTCATAAAGAGCTTCCAAAAATTATGGTACTTATAGCTTTCAGCTCTCATTGCCCCTATCATAAGCATCTTGATTTATTAAGGTTAAAGTGAACAAACTATGGTGTACATGCTTGCCGAAGTATAAGTTAGAAATCTCATGTCCCTTGTATACGAGGGCCGCTCCTCATGCTACTCAAGTTTATTCACCGGTAAGTTCTTGTCTTCGTAAGTACATGTGTATCATTGAGAACCACCAACGGGGTACCCCTTGCCCGATGATACGGAAGAATCCCCATATCAAAATGGCAAGGCAAGCAGATAACGAGCATCTCAGCATTCTTCTTATTTACCATGGGAATAAGGTGCTTTTTTCTCTCTTTCCTCTTTTCATAGTATCTTTTTTTTTCTCTTTTCTCCTTTTTTTTCAATATAGGACTCTTTTATTTTATAAGAAGAATGCTTCATAGACAGCTCATTATGGTTACGCTGCAGGTTTCCACCATGTCAGCATGGATTAGACCAGTGGCCCAGGTGTTTCTCTAACACATATACATAACTCCATGGACTTACAAGCTCCCCTTTCATTTCACACCGACGACATCCATATACAAAAGAGCATGATATCAACTAGGTACAAGTACCAAGTGCAATGTTGAAAGCGTTCCCCATGAAAGAATGGTTATGCTAATTCCCGACAAATAAGTGCAACTATATATAACATAGAAGACACAATGGTTCAAGTTTATTAAGTGCAAGTAAAGTAAAGTGTGCCATCAAGTTCGTGAGACCTTTAATCACTAGTTTTCTCATAACAAGTAGAAGGTAAACAAAAGCATGAATGTACTTGGAATAGCATAAGCTAGTAGATAGGTATTGTGGACTCTTTGGAATAACTTGGTTTAGGGAGTTGGATGCATGGGTGGAACTCATACTTTGTTGTGGACGCTAGCAAAAGACTGGGAGCGACAAACTAAGCGAGCAATAATGGCCATAATCATGCAAAGCGACAAAACATCATTGATCAAAGCATAAAGTGATACTACAAGCTGAAAACTAAAGGATCATAAAGGCTATGGTGACTTGAGATAGTCATAACATGGTGTGAGCATGTGCCAAGTCAACCCAAATAAAGCATCAAAGGAGAATACCACTATACTATGCTTTAATATGCTAAAACAACGCATGATTCATCCAAGGCACATTAAGAAATCTCAATTGTTTATAACAAGTCATGCTACAACAAGGAATACTAAGAATAAAACCAAAATAGTATCAAGCATGGTATGACAAAGCATAGGCCACAGTCAAAAATGAGCTCTTTTTACCACATAAGCATGAACTTTCCTACTCTTTTCCAAACCAAACCAAACTATTTGCAAACCAACGTATGAAAGAGGGGGTCCAACCAATTTATTCAGAAAACTAAGCAAACCAAAGCAAACTAAAACCAAACGAAAACGAAAAAGAAGACGCTCCAAGAAAAACACAACTGTGCATGAAACAATAAAAATGAAGCGTTTGGAAGAAACCTGGGATTTTTATTGATGAAGAAGGGGATGCCTTGGGCATCCCCAAGCTTTGACGCTTGTACTTCTTGGATATTTCTTGGGGTGACACGTGTGGCATACTCAAGCTTGAGCTTTAGTCCATCCTTCATCTCATTACTCATTCCTTCCATACACCTGAAATTTTTCCTTCATACAAAACTTCACACAATCTCATTAGCAACATTAGTGCACTTAAGATAAATAAGTCTCAAGTTCAGTTCTAACAGCAAATAAAATTTCATTAGAACACTAGCTACTGTAGCACTTGGCTCAAAAATCTCAATTCCCCAAAGGAACTCAAGAAGGAACCAACAAGAAGCAAATGCAGAAAATGGCAGAAATCTGTCAAAACAGACCAGCAGGTAAAGAATTTTTTTTTCGAAGACCTTCTGTTGCTCAAATCAAAAAGTGTTGAACTAACGAAAGTTAGATAACAACCTGGGGCATAATCACAAAAAAGTACAGCTCAATACGACATACAGATCTCTCTCAGGAAGTTTTACGGTGAAGCATAGAAATCTGTTTCGGGACAGCAACTTTTCATTACTTCTCTCTCATTAGAGGTTACTCTTGGCACAAAAACCAAATAAAAAGGATAAGGAGCGGTTATTACAGAGTTAATAACTTCCAAGACTCATCTAAAACTCTTAGGTTATCTCCCAACAAGTACTTTTCTTTAACGCCTTTAAGTTAGGTATGATAATTTGAGAAGATGCTCACATAAGAAATATGAGTTAAAGTAAAAGAGAGCATCAAGAAGCAAATTCAAAACACATTTAAGTCTAACCCACTTCCTATGCGTAGGAATCTTGTATGCAAATAAATGCACAAAGAACAAAGTGACAGACATAGGAAGATAAATCAAAAGTAACTTCAAAACTTTCAACACATAGAGAGGTGTTTCATTACCATAAAATCTTCTACAACCATATTTTCCTCTCTCATAATAATTTTCAGTATCCTCATGAATAAACTCAACAATATAACTATCACATAAGGCATGCTTTTCATGATCTACCAGCACTAGAGTTTTATTATAAACATTTTCAAAAGAATCCTCGGGAACATAACATTCACCCTCCTTTGATAATCATGGGGGACAATCAAATAATGTAAGGGATAAAGATTTACTTTCATTAGACGGTAGGCATGGGTAGATCCATTCTCCTCCTTTTTTCCATCACTCTCCTCCTCTTTTTCATCTAATGAGCTTTCAGGTTCAGCAATTACTTCTTCCATGGAGGTTCTAGCAGGTGGTGGTTCATTTATTACCTTAGCAGTCATAAAACTGTTCCCAAATAGGAAACTGAGTGAGCTATCCATAATGAAATAGTGATTGGAGCAGAGCTAGTCATAAAGGCAACTTAAGAAAGGAACTAATTTTTTTGTGTGTATTTGAAATAAGAAAGCAAACTTGTAAAACTATTTTGGGGGGGGGGGGGGGGTTTGAAGAACAAAACAAGCAAACAAAGCAAAAAGGAAACTAAGCAAAACAAAAACAAAGTAAAGAGATTGATTATGAGGGACTCCCCTTGTGAAGATGTCCTTGACTCCTCGGCAACGGCGCCAGAAAAATGCTTGATGGCTCAATGCACGGCGCCCAGAAAAGTGTTGATGGCTCGTGGTTGATGTAGAGCTCGTTGGGAACTCCAAGAGGAAGGTATGATGAGCACAACAGCAGTTTCCCTCAGTTATGAACCCAAGGTTTAATCGAACCAGTAGGAACAAGGAAACACCCCAAAGGTGTTACTAGCTGATCTTTGGCAGGGCGCACTATCGGTGCTAGTAGCAACGTGGAGACCTGCACAACACAACCACAGAACTTTGTCCCCAACTTGCGATGAGGTTGTCAATCTCACCGTGTTTTGCGGAAAACAAAGGATTAAACGTATCGAATGGAAAGAAGTAAAAGTTTGCAGAAAGTAAACACAAAGCAGTAAAAGATTGTAGATTGTATGTAAAGTAAAAGTATCGGGATCCATAGTTCACTAGAGGTGGATCTCCTTAAGATAGATAACATGTTGGGTGAACAAATTACAGCGGGGCAATTGACAAACACCGAGAAAGCAATACATGCATATACTAATCATCTTGACTCCTCTGAGACTTGATTGGGCATTACAACATAATACATAGACCGCCATCCAACTGCATCTATGACTAATAATCCACCTTCAGGTTATCATCCGAACCCCCTCCAGTATTGAGTTGCAAACAACAGATGATTGCTTTACGAACTGCGTGTAAAGTAAACAATACAATTGTTCTATGAACAAAGGATTGTTGTTTTCTCCCTAGTAGCAACAGCACATCTAGTACCTTAGAGATTTCTGTCACTTCCCTAGATTACCAGAGGCATGAACCCACTATCGAGCATAAATACTAACTCTTGGAGTTGCTAGCATCTACTTGGCCAAGATAGCTACTAACAACGGAAAGCATGCAAGATCTCCAATAACAAAGACATGATAGAATCAATAATCAATCTGAAATAGCATCTCAATATCCATCGGATCCCCGCAAACACAACATGTATGAATTACAAATAGATGATCTTGATCATGAACGGAGCTCACAAGATCTAAACATGAAAGCACAAAGGAGGAGAAACCAACCATCTAGCTACTACATGGATCCGTAGTCCAAGGATGAACTACTCACGCATCACACCGGAGGCTTGCATGGGGATGAAGAAAGCCTCCAGGGTGAATTCCCCTCTCAGGCAGGGTGCCGGGAAGAGCTTCAGATCCCACCCGAGCTAGGGATGGAGATGACGACGGCTACAGACTCTTTCATAGATTTTTGATCGGGTACTTAGGGTTTACGTCGCGAGGGCATCTTATAGTCAGAAGGGGAGGCCGAGGGGGTGCCTGGGCTAGCCACACCACCCCTGGCGCGGGCCCAGCCTGGCCGCGCGGCCAGGTGGTGTGGCCGGCCCCTGGCCCTTCTCCGTCTCGTATTCTGGCACTTGATCACTTCCAGAAAAATAGGCACTTTGGCTTTTGTCCCATCCAATTCCGAGAATATTCATTTTCTGACTTTCCTAGAACCAAAAACAGCAGAAAACAGGCAGCTAGCACTATGGCTCTTGTGAATAGGTTAGTCCAAGAAATCATATGAAAAGTACTCCAAAGTTGGAACAAAACACAAGAAAGTGGATAAAACCAAGCATGGAACATCAAAAATTATAGATACATTTGCAATGTATCAGGCCTCCAGGGTGAATTCCCCTCTCCGACAGGGTGCCGAGAAGAGCTTCAGATCCCTCCCGATCTAGGGATGGAGATGACGACGGCTATAGACTCTTTCGTGGATTTTTGATCGGGTTCTTAGGGTTTTGGTATCGGAGGCAATATATAGGCGGAAGGAGAGGCCGAGGGGGTGCTAGGGTCGGCCAGACCACCCCTGGCGCGGGCCAGGCCTGGCCGCGTTGCCAGGTGGTGTGGCCAGGCCCCAACCCTTCTCCGTCTCGTATTCTGGCTCCAGATGTCTTCCAGTAAAATAGTTACTTTGGCTTTTGTCCCATCCAATTCCGAGAATATTCATTTTCTGACTTCCTGGAACCAAAAACTGAAGGAAATATGCCCTAGAGGCAATCATAGATATGATTGTATTTCATGTGTATCCATGAGTTATTATAATGTTCCTTGAATATCCATATACCAGGCAACTTGTATTGATTGGCAATTATGTGAATTGTTTGTGAAACTCTTTACTTGCATGGTTATCTAATAATTGTCCCTAGTCGGAGTTCATGCGAGGACACACGTGAATATTAGACTAGCACATCGATTGGTTAATGACTATGTTTCGCAAGTCATTGACATGGAGATGTCAAACCAATGATGTGGACACATGTTATGAACATGGGGTTGGACTGACCCAACATGAGACTAGCAATAATACTTGCAGCTCTCTCTACACATCGTGTACGTTTTGTCCTTAGACCTGAGATTGTCGCATGTACTTGAGATGTGGATCCCCCTACTTTGGGGCTATCAAACACTACTCCGTAACTGGGTAGTTATAAAGGTAGCTTTCGGGTTTGTCCTGATACATGCTGCAAGGCATCGGTCAATCAAGATGGGATTTGCCCCTCTCTACTTGAGAGAGATATCTCTGGGCCCCTCGAGTGATCGGATCCAGAAATGCATGGCCGTGCTACATATGGTTAAGAGTTAACCTAGTAAAGGGATTCTGAATCACAGTATCGAGAAAGAGAGGTCAGCTTAGAGCTAGACCAAATATCGTGAGGCAAAGGGAAAGACATGTACTCAACCTTGTGATGGTTCGTCCGAATGATCTTTATATGCGTTTAGGAGTTGGCACGTCTTGCTAGAGGCCGCTACCAACTATTGACGGAGTAAGTGTACTCGCGTCATGTCTATACGTGTATGAACCTATAGGGTCACACACTTTAGGGGCTGGAAGCCTAATGAGGATTGGATCCGAATTAGACCAGGCTTAGGCTGCTAATGGGCTGCTAATGTAGAAGCCCACCAGGGATGCCTATATAAGAGGGAGTGAGGCGAGCTGAAAAGGAGAGAGCATTCCACCCAGCCGCCACTCCTCTTCCGCCTGTGTTGCACGCGCAGACCTAGCAGTCTGGCGTGTGACGACTTCCACTCCGGACGTGTGGATACCTCGGAGGTGCTGCATCTGTAGCACTTGGACGAGCCGCGCAAAGGGGAGCTGCTCATGGGACGAGGACGAGGAGGAGACGTAGAACATCTACACTGCCGCAACGTGCTTCATCGAGTTCCGCACCTGCGCGTCTAGCGGTAATCCCGTGATCTATGACAATAGTATTCCTGGTTGACGCGGTAGAAATTTTTGATTTTACGCTAGTGTAGCCTACCCGTTACCCTTCAGTGGTATCAGAGCCGATGCTATTCAGTCATAGGTTCGGGAAGTTTGCATATGGTGATATGTAGATTGATATGAATGATATGATCGTTTGTATGGCGGTGTTTCTGGATTGATCTATGATCTTAATTTCCGTGATCATGATTCTAAGGTCGTCGAACGACTTACCCCTACCGGTCGGTTTCCGCCATCGGGGTAGACAGTGACACATAAATCCTTCTGAATCACGCGAAGATCAATATGATTGATCGAATCGGGAATTAGATCTGAATCGACGTACCGTGATCAAAGGAGTTTGGTCAAATCGGAACTATGGTCGTTTTATGGTAAATTGGATTTGCCGATCAAAATCCTTAAAGAAAATTGTATAGATTTGATCTCTCATTTTTCACGCTGCCCCTTCGAACCCCGCAGGGGGAGACCCCCTAGACCCCCCTTAGTCGTAGCCCCCTTTTTGTATCTCGTTAAGGTTCATAGGTGGTACAATTTCACATGATCCGGTAGAATGCGATTCTATGCACAACTTGTTTTTGCAGGATTTATGTGATCAGTATGGCCCAAAAATGTATGTGATGCATGTATGTATTTTTTCATGACCTGCGTGTCGTGAGTTGGGCAACACGGCTGGAGCCATATGTGTTGTCAATTATTGTAATGGCCTGCGTGCCAACTTGTGATGATCCCAATACCATGTAATTTTGATTACTAGATGTTAGGAGTAATAGCTTGTATTAGTTCTTGGAGAACTCATCACTTGGAGGATGGCTCGCATAGAGCATGAAGATGGAGATCATCATGGTGGACAGGTTCTATGGCGATGGAGATCACCATGAGAAAATGGGCCATACTGTATCACATCTATGTGAATGCTATTCTTATACGTTTTACTACTATGCATGCTTAGATGATAGAAGTAGAACGATCCCTCACAAAGTTTAAGTTAAACCATGCCCTCCCAACCAAACCTTGCACCATCCTATGCCCTGTACAATCGTTGGTGGGTCTATGAAATTAGGGTGCCACGGTTTTCCTTGGCTGGATGGGTTTGTATCGGATACCTACACGCATAAGGGTTGGTGAGCTTAACAAGGTCATCTTAACAGTTAAGGACCTTGGGGCATAAAGGTTGGGCGCCTAGGTTTGACATAGAGATGTCACCCAACAACAAGAGTCATATGTGATATGATTAGCAAAGGTTGCTTACCGATTTACCTTGTCTTCTAGCAGTGATGCTAAAGCTCACTAGTCGACTTGTTAATTGTGGATCTTGAATCACTTAGTATCAATAGAGGGATGTTGATTTAAGTGGGAGTATATGCTATTAAATTGTTTAATATGTTTTACTCTTTCATGGTTACATGGCTTAGTATTTTGCATATTTTTGTTGTAGATCAATGGCACCAAACAATTCATCACCTTTTGCTTTGCGTTCGATTCTTGAAAAGGATAAACTAAATGGAACAAACTATTCGGACTAGGTCCGTAACCTGAGAATTGTTCTCAGGGCTGAGAAAAAGGAAACTGTTCTGGATACCCCAATCCCGGATGAACCTGCTGATAATGCAACTGCTACCCTTAAGAATGCCTACAAGAAAGCATGTGATGAATCTCTTGAGGTCAGTTGTCTTATGCTTGCATGCACGGAACCTGATCTTCAAAAACAGTTTGAGGATCAGGAAGCGTACGATATGATCGTTGCGCTTAAGGACATGTTCCAGACTCAGGCTAGGACTGAGAGGTACAATGTCGCTAAGTCCTTTGTGGAATGCAAGCTGGCAGAGGGAGCAGCTGTAGGCCCCCATGTGATCAAAATGGTTGGTTACAGTCAGACTTTGGAAAAGCTTGGTTTTCCATTAGGCCAAGAGTTGGCCACTGACTTCATTTTGGCATCCATCTAGCTATGGGCATTTCATTTCGAACTACCATATGCATGGGGTGGAGAGGGGCCTTAATGAATTATGTGGGATGCTGAAAACAGCAGAATGTGACATTAAGAAGTGTGCAGGGCATAGCCATGTGATGGCTGTGCAGAACAAGCCTAGCTTCAAGAAAAAGGGCACTTCTTGGCAGAAGAAGAAGGGCAAGGCTAAGGATACGATCCCTAAGCCAAACCCTGCACCCAAGCAAAAGGCTAGTCCTGCAGGAGACACTGAGTGTTTCTTTTGTCACGAATATGGCCACTGGAAGAGAAACTGCAGCAAGTACCAGGCTTCTTTGAAGAAAAGTGGAAGTAAGAGTACTTCCCACTCAGGTACACTTGTTGTAAATGTTGTGGACATTTTCTCGCAGATTCTTATGTTAACTCTTGGGTATTTGATACCGGGTCGGTTGCTCATATTTGCAATTCGATGCAGGGGCTAATAAGGACTAGAGAAGTGCAAAAAGGCGAAGTGGATTTTTGCGTCGGAAATAAAGCAAGGGTTGCTGCATTGTTCGTCGGCGTCATGCAACTTCACCTTCCGTCAGGATTTATCATGGAGTTGAATAATTGTTATTACATTCCTAGTATGGGTCGAAACATTTTATCACCTTCATGTTTGATGAGGGATGGTTATTCATTCGCGAGTACAAACAATGGTTGTGTAATCTCTAAGAATGCTATGTTTGTGGCTGATGCTCCCATTGTGAATGGGTTATTTATTTTAAATCTTGATAATGCATGTGTTTACAATGTTAGTGCTAAAAGGCTTCGGCCAAATGATTTGAGTCCTACCTATCTATGGCATTGTCGTTTGGGGCATATAAGTGAAAAGCGCATGAAGAAGCTCCATGGTGATGGTCTTCTAACTTCGTTTGATTTTGAATCATACGAGACATGTCAAGCTTGTTTACTTGGAAAGATGACCAAGACGCCTTTTACGGGGTTTCCCGAGAGAGCGACAGACTTGTTGGAACTCATACATACTGATGTATGTGGACCAATGAGCACGACATCCAGAGGAGGATATCACTACTTCATTACTTTCACTGATGATTTCAGTAGATATGGCTATGTCTACTTGATGAAGCATAAGTCTGAAACTTTTGAAAAGTTCAAAGAGTTTCAAAATGAGGTAGAGAATCAACGTGGCAAGAAAATAAAGGCCTTGCGATCTGATCGCGGAGGTGAATATTTGAGTCACGAGTTTAGCAATCATCTTAAGAGTTGCGGAATTGTTCCACAGCTCACGCCGCCCGGAACGCCTCAAAGAAACGGGGTCTCTGAACGGCGTAATCGAACTTTGTTGGACATGGTTCGATCGATGATGAGCCAGTCGGATTTACCATTATCATTTTGGGGTTACGCGCTAGAAACAGCAGCTTTCACACTAAATAGGGTACCATCTAAATCCGTAGTTAAGACACCATATGAGATGTGGACTGGAAAGAATCCCAGTTTGTCTTTTCTAAAGATTTGGGGTTGTGATGCATTTGTCAAGCGACTTCAGTCGGACAAGCTAACACCCAAATCGGATAAGTGCATTTTTGTGGGATACCCAAGGGAAACCTTAGGGTATTACTTCTACAACCGAGAAGAGGGCAAAGTGTTTGTCGCTCGTAGCGGTGTTTTCCTAGAGAAAGAGTTTCTCACAAAGGGAACGAGTGGAAGGTCGGTGCGACTTGAAGAAGTTCAAGATGAGCCAGTCGGGGATGCTTCTACGAGTGATGCTATTGTAGCAGAACAAGTTGAGGAACCCGTGGCAATAGAAGCACCACAACCACGAAGGTCGGCGAGGCTCCGCGAAGCGCGAGAGTTATTATTGTTAGACAATGATGAGCCTGCGACCTATGCAGAAGCGATGGTGGACCCAGACTCTGAGAAATGGCTGATTGCCATGAGATCCGAGATAGAGTCCATGGGAGACAATCAAGTTTGGAACTTGGTTGACCTGCCTGATGGTTTTAAAGCCATCGAGTGCAAGTGGATCTATAAGAAGAAGATTGATATGGATGGAAATGTTCACATCCATAAAGCTCGACTTGTTGCAAAAGGTTTTCGACAAGTTCAAGGAGTTGACTACGATGAGACTTTCTCGCCCGTATCAAAATTACAAGGCAAGCAGACAACGAGCATCTCAGCATTCTTCTTATATGGTGTTTTTTCTCTCTTTCCTCTTTTCATAGTATCTTTTTTTCTCTTTTCTCCTTTTTTTTCAATATAGGACTCTTTTTTTATAAGAAGAATGCTTCATAGACAGCTCATTATGGTTACACTACAGGTTTCCACCATGTCAGCATGGATTAGACCAGTGGCCCAGGCGTTTCTCTAACACATATACATAACTCCATGGACTTACAAGCTCCCCTTTCATTTCACACCAACGACATCCATATACAAAAGAGCATGATATCAACTAGGTATAAAGTACCCGTGCAATGTTGAAAGCGTTCCCCATGACAACATGGTTCTGCTAATCCCCAACAAATAAGTGCAAGCATATACAACATAGATGACACAATGGTTCAAGTTTAATAAGGGCAAGAAAAGTAAAGTGTGCCATCAAGTTTGTGAGAGCTTTAATCACTAGTTTTCTCATAACAAGTTTAATTCGGAAGGTAAACAAAAGCATGAATGTACTTGGAAGAGCATAAGCTAGTAGGTAGGTATGGTGGACTCTTTGGAATAACTTGGTTTAGGGAGTCGTATGCATGAGTGGAACTCATACTTGGTTGTGGAGGCTAGCAAAAGACTGGGAGCGACAAACTAAGAGAGCAGTAATGGCCATAATCATGCAGAGCGACAAAACATCATTGATCAAAGCATAAAGTGATACTAGAAGTTGAAAACTAAAGGATCATAAAGGCTATGGTGACTTTGGATAGTCATAACATGGTGTGAGCATGCGCAAAGTCAACCCAAATAAAACATCAAAGGAGAATACCATAATACTATGCTTTAATATGCTAAAACAACACATGATTCGTCCAAGGCACATTAAGCAATCTCAATTGTTTAACAAGTCATGATACAACAAAGAATACTAATCATAAAGCCAAAACAATATCAAGCATGGAATGACAAAGCATAGGCCAGAGTCAAAAACAAGCTCAATTTACCACTTAAGCATGAGCTTTCCTACTTTTTTCCAAACCAAACCAAACTATTTGAAAACCAATATATGAAAGAGGGGGTCCAACCAATTTATTCAGCAAACTAATCAAACCAAAACAAAAACGAAAAAGAAGACGCTCCAAGAACAACACAACTGTGCATGAAACAATAAAAATGAAGCGTTTGGAAGAAACCTGGGATTTTTATTGATAAAGAGGGGATGCCTTGGGCATCCCCAAGCTTTGACGCTTTTACTTCTTGGATATTTATTGGGGTGACACGCTTGGCATCCCCAAGCTTGAGCTTTAGTCTATCCTTCATCTTATTACTCATTCCTTCCATACACCTAAATTTTTTCTTCATACAAAACTTCACACAATCTTTATTAGCAACATTAGTGCATTCAAGATAATAAGTATTTAGGTTCATTTATAACACCAATAAACTTCCATTACAACACTAGCTACTGTAGAACTTCCCTCAAAAAGCTCAATTCCCCAAAAAGAACTCAAAAGGGAACCAACAAGAAGCAAATGCAGAAAATGGCAGAAATTTGTCAAAACAGACCAGTAGGTAAAGACGAATTTTTTCGAAGACCTTCTGTTGCTCAAATCAACAAGTGTTGAACTAACGAAAGTTAGATAACAACCTGGGGCAGAAGAAAAAAAATTCACGCCTCAAAAGGACGTACGGAGATTTTACACGAATTTTTACGGTGAAGCACAAAAATCTGTTTCGGGACAGGAACTTTCCCAATCATTACTTCTCTCTCATTAGAGGTTACTCTTGGCACAAAAAGCAAATAAAAAGGATAAGTAGTGGTTATTACTGAAGTAATAACTTCCAAGACTCATCTAAAACTTTTGGGTTATCTCCCAATAAGTACTTTTCTTTAACGCCTTTAAGTTAGGCATAAGAAGCAAGAAAAAGAATCAAGTGTTCTCAAATGAAGAAGCATTAAGAGCAAATTTTGTTTTCATAGGAGAGGCAAAAGAAATCTTCTCTCTCTTCTTAGGGAAGTGTTCTATACCTTTCTTGAGTGGGAGTTGATATTTAATGGTGCCTTCTTTCATATCAATAATGGCACCACCAGTTATAAGAAAAGGTCTTCCCAAAGTAATAGGACAGAAAGCATTGCATTCAACATCCAAAACATAGAAATCAACGGGGACATAGGCATTGTTAACCATAATAAGAACATCATTAATACTCCCCATGAGTTTCTTTTTGGCATTATCATCAAGTGGGACATTCAAATAACAATCTTCAAGTGGAGGCAAATTAAGCATATCATAAATCCTTCTAGGCATAATAGAAACACTACTATCAAGATCACATAAAGCTTTGAAATCAAAATTATTCACTTTCATATTAATGATGGGTTCCCAACCATCTTCTTGTTTTATAGGAATAGAAGCTTTATGTTTCATCTTTTCTTCTTTAATCTTTATGAGAGCATCAGTAATGTGTTTTGTAAAGGCCATGTTCATAGCACTAGCATTAGGACTTTTTGCAAGCTTTTGTAGGGACTTAATAACTTCAGAAATATTGCAACCATCAAGATCAAAATTAAATTTTTTATCTAAAGTAATAGAACTATTACTAGCCTCAACACTAGTGGTGGTGATAGTAGAAACACTAATGTTTCTAGCAATTTCATCTTCTCTTTCCCACTTAGCATGTAATTCAGCTAATAGTCTAATATTTTCATCAATTCTTACTTGTATGGCATTAGTAGCTGCAAAGGGATTATCATTAGTCTCAGATTTAGCAGCCTTTTTATTAATCAATGAAGATTGAGCTTCAGACAAAAATGATATATTCCTTTCAGCATTAGAAAGTTTCAATTGTAAACTAGGAATTTCCCTATTTAGACTCTCAAGTTGATGGCTAATGTTCTTCAAAATGATAGATTGTTCCTCCATAGTTTTAGTAAATAGTTGATTTTTCTCATATTGCATTTGCATGAAATTCTTAGTGGCTCTTTCAACTTCTAAAATTCTTCCTTCACTAGGTAACCCAGGTTTGCCATTATAACCATAAGTATTACTAGGAGGGTAAGGCCTATAATTATTATTACCATAAGCATTGTTGCCAAAATTGTTATTTCTTATAAAGTTCACATCAACTTGCTCTTCTTGAGCAACCAAAGAGGCTAAAGGAACATTATTGAGATCAATATGGGCTTTCCCATTAACAAGCATAGACATAATAACATCAATCTTATCACTCAAGGAGGAGGTTTCTTCAACAGAATTTACCTTCTTACCTTGTGGAGCTCTTTCAGTATGCCATTCAGAGTAGTTAACCATCATATTATCCAGAAGCTTTGTTGCGGCACCCAAAGGAATGGTCATAAAGGTACCTCCATCAGCAGAATCCAATAGGTTCCTCGAAGAATAGTTCAATCCTGCATAAAATGTTTGGATGATCATCCAAGCAGTCAGTCCATGAGTGGGACAATTCTTTACCAAAGATTTCATTCTTTCCCAAGTTTGAGCAACATGTTCATTATCGGATTGTTTAAACTTCATTATTTCACTTCTCATAGATATAATCTTAGCAGGAGGATAGTATTTTCCAATGAAAGCATCTTTGCATTTAGTCCAAGAATCAATACTATTCCTAGTTAAGGAATTCAACCATTCTTTAGCTTTTCCTCTCAAGGAGAAAGGAAACAATTTAAGCTTAACAAAATCACCATCTATATCCCTATGCTTTTGCATCTCACAAAGTTCAACAAAGTTATTTAGATGGGCAACATCATCTTCATTACCAATACCAGAAAATTGTTCTCTCATAACAAGGTTGAGTAAAGCAGGTTTTATCTCAAAGAAAGTAGCTTCAGGCACAGGTGGAGTAATAGGTGTGCTCATAAAATCATTGTTGTTGGTGCTAGTGAAGTCACAGAACTTAGTGTTTTCAAGAGTAGTCATTTTTTTGATGAAGAAAGCAAACTTGTAAAACTATTTTTTGTGTGTTTTTGATAAAGAAACAAGCAAACAAAACAAACGTAAACTAAGCAAAACAAAAATAACAAAGTAAAGATATTGGTTATGAGGGACTCCCCTTGTGAAGATGTCCTTGACTCCCCGGCAATGGCGCCAGAAAAAGAGCTTGATGGCCCAAAATATATCGAGCTCGTTGGGGAATCCCAAGAGGAAGGTATGATGAGCATATCGACAAGTTTTCCCTCAGTACAAAACCAAGGTTATCAATCCAGTAGGAGCAAGGAAACACCCCAAAGATGTAGCTAGCTGAACGTTGGCAGGGCGCACTACCGGTGCTAGCTACAACGTGGAGACCTGCACAACACAACCACAGAACTTTGCCCCCAACTTGCGATGAGGTTGTCAATCTCACCGGTTTTGTTGAAAACAAAGGATTAAACGTATCGAATGGAAGGAAGTAATAGTTTGCAGAAAGTAAACACAAAGCAGTAAACAGTTTGTAGATTGTATGTAAAAGAAAGGACCGGGGTCCATAGTTCACTAGAGGTGGCTCTCCTTAAGATAGATAACATGCTGGGTGAACAAATTACAGCGGGGCAATTGACAAACATCGAGAAAGCATACAAGCATATACTAATCATCTTGACTCCTTTGAAACTTGATTGGGCATTACAACATTATACATAGACCGCCATCCAACTACATCTATGACTAATAATCCACCTTCAGGTTATCATCCGAATCCCCTCTAGTATTAAGTTGCAAGCAACATATTATTGCATTACGAATTGCGTGTAAAGTAAACAATACGATTATTCTATGAATAAAGGATTGTTGTTTTCTCCCTAGTAGCAACAGCACATCTAGTACCTTAGAGATTTCTATCACTTCCCAAGATTGCCAGAGGCATGAACCCACTATCGAGCATAAATACTAACTCTTGGAGTTGCTAGCATCTACTTGGCCAAGATAGCTACTAACAATGGAAAGCATGCAAGATCACAAATAACAAAGACATGATAGAATCAATAATCAATCTGAAATAGCATCTCAATATCCATCGGATCCCCGCAAAGACAACATGCAGAATTACAAATAGATGATCTTGATCATGAACGGATCTCACAAGATCTAGACATGAAAGCACAAAGGAGGAGAACCAACCATCTAGCTACTACATGGACCCGTAGTCTAGAGATGAACTACTCACGCATCACACTGGAGGCTTGCATGATGATGAAGAAGGCCTCCAGGGTGAATTCCCCTCTCCGGCAGGGTGCTGGGAAGAGCTTTAGATCCCTCCCGATCTAGGGATGGAGATGACGACGGCTACATACTCTTTCGTGGATTTTTGATTGGGTCCTTAGGGTTTTGGTATCATAGGCAATATATAGGTGGAAGGAGAGGCCGAGGGGGTGCTGGGGTCGGCCAGACCACCCCCTGGTGCGGGCCAGGCCTGGACGCACGGCCAGGTGGTGTGGCCAGGCCCCAGCCCTTCTTCGTCTCTTATTCTAGCTCTAGATGTCTTCCGGTAAAATAGTGACTTTGGCTTTTGTCCCGTCCAATTCCGAGAATATTCATTTTCTGACTTCCTGGAACTAAAAACAGCAGAAAATAGGCAACTGGCACTGTGGCTCTTTGTTAATAGGTTAGTCCAAGAAATCATATGCAAAGTCCTCCAAAGTGTGGAGAAAACACAAGAAAGTATAAAAAACCAAGCATGGAACATCAAAATTTATAGATACATTTGCAATGTATCAGTTGACAACGGAGAATCTCGTCAATCTCATTCCTTTCTTCCATGAAGATCTCACTTTCCTGGTCTTCCATAAATTGCTGCAAAGCATTGTTAGGAGAAAGAGAAATAGACGCAAGTTGTTCAACTCGAAAATCCTCATTATGGTTTCATTTTCACAAGGTTCTTTAGTAAATTTAGAAAATTTAACTCATAAGATTGCCCATCAAACTTAGTTAAGATTTTCTCTCTCTTGCAATCTATAATAGCTCCACAAGTACTCAATAAAGGTCTACCAAAAATGATGGGATAAGTTTTACTAGCAGCTGAACCAAGTACTAGAAAATCAGCAGGATATTTAATCTTACCACAAAGAACTTCTACATCCCGCACAATACCAATTGGAGAGATGGTTTCTCTATTAGCAAGGTGAATAACCACATCAATCTCTTCCAACTCGCAGGGACTGATTTCATGCATAATTTCTTTATAAAGCTCATAAGGAATATCACTTGAACTTGCACCAATATCACACAAACCATAATAGCAATGATCACTAATTCTAACAGATAGCACAGGGACACAATCCTTTTTAGTTCTATTAGGACGTGAGACAACATTAGAAGCGTCCTCACAAAATATTATATGCCCATCTTCTATACTTTTAGTTACAAGATCTTTAACAATTGCTACAACAGGTTTAATGCTTATTTGTTCATCAGGTTTTACAGTTCTCTTTTCACTTTTAGTGATGACACTAGTTATCATAGGTTGATCCTTTACCTTATCTGGGAAGATTATCTTCTCAATGTAAGATTCACATAAAACATGATCAATAGTGCAATACTCAGTACTCCCAACAGGAACACAGTCAACAATATCTTTATAAGGTGCATGGTACTTGCTCCATCCCTTTGTTGGGATTTCAATATAAGAAGAAAAAGCCTTAAAACAATTTGTAATAACTTGTAAATCAAGACCATAAGCATTAGTAATATTTTGAAAGTCATCAGTTCCCATAAAAGATTCAATGCATTCATAATCATAATTTATACCTGACTTTCTTCCTTTGTCATTCTCCCAAGCTTCAGCACTGTCTTGAATACGGTCTAGAAGATCCCATTTATCTTCTTCTTCCATGTGAGTGAATGATCCAGCACAAGAAGCATCCAATAAATCCTTATCATGAAGAGAAATCCTTGCATAAAAGTTATTGATAATAATATTGTTGGGGAGCTCATGAATGGGACATTTGAGCATTAGTAACTTCAGTCTCCCCCAGGCTTGAGCTGTACTCTCTCCATCAAAAGGCCAAAAGTTTTATATTTGATTCTGATCTTTATGAACCTCAATAGGAGGATAAAATTTTGAATAAAAGAGAGGTACTATTTCCTCCCATTCAAGAGCTTGACCATTCTTCAGCAGCTTATACCATTCCTCAGCTCTTCCTTTCAGAGATAATGAGAATAACTTCTTCTTGACTTGATCTGTAGTAATACCTGCACACTTGAACAACCCGCATAATTCGTGTATAAAGAGTAAATGATCACTGGGATGGACAGTTCCATCCCCAACATAGTAGTTATCCATAACACGATCAATAATTCTTGTAGGTATTTTAAAAGTATCATTCTCAGCAGGTGGTGGCTCATTTACTACCTTCGCAGTGGTAGTAGCATTACGAAACAAGAAACTCAGCGAATTATCCATAGTGAAAATAAAGCAACTAACATAAGTAAACAATACTCATAGTAGAAATTTCTTTTACCAGTTCCACTCTCCAATAGCGCTTCACTCCCCAGCAACGGCGCCAGAAAATAGTCTTGATGACCCACAAGTCTAGGGGGTGTATCGCAGTATTTTCGATAAGTAAGAGTGTCGAACCCAACGAGGAGCAGAAGGTGTTGGCTAGTGGTATGGATCATGAATTCTCTGCAAATACTTAGCAAGCGGATTTTAGGGTTTTTTGATAAAGCAAGTAAATAAATTACGAGTAAATAAAAGACAGTAAGAATAAATGCAGCAAGTGGCCCAATCCTTTATGCAGCAAAGGACAAGCCAGTTGTATTACTTAAGATGACCAAACGTTCTCGAGGACACACGGGAAGACTGTCAAGTGCTTTCGCTTCATATAGTTGATTAATCTTCTTTAGTTTGCTAAGTGTTATGTGGGTGAACCTGTGCTAATGTACCGACCTTCCTAGGACTAATACATACTTGTGATTATACCCCTTGCAAACATCCGTAAGTACAAGAAAGTAATTAAGGTAGAAACCTAACCACAACTTTAAACTCTAAGACCCTTACGTCACTTATGCAATGGTTTCTTAACGGGGGTTTAGGTTTCTGTCACTCTGGCAACCCCTACGATTATTAGCCAAATACACAATGCATTCCCCTAGGCCCATATAGGTGAAGTGTCATGTAGTCGACGTTCACATGACACCACTAGAAGAAGTACACCACAACTTAAATATCAAACTATTGAATCTTTCTCAACACAATTCCACTACTAACAAAATGACTTCTCCCATGTCCTCAAGAACAAAACGAACTACTCAGAAGACATCATATGGATCATGATCAGAGATGGAATAATGATGTATAACAATCTGAACATAAACAATAATTAATGGTTCACTCAATAGCATCAACTACAAAGAGTAATCAACACCGGGAAAGTTTCCCCTAAGAACTATGCAAGATTCAACCCAATTGTTACAGCAATATGGAGATGGTGATGAGGGTGCTGATGGTGACGATGGTGATGGTGATGATGATCCCGATGAAGTCCAGCTTGATGGTGGTGTTGATGGCGACGATCTCCCCTCTTAGGGAAGGAATTCCCTCGGCACAATTCTGTCTGCCGGAGAGATCTTTCTCTCTCGGTGTTTTCCACCACGCAGAGGCGGTGGAATCTTTCTGTGGTTGCTCTCCGAGTATTAGGGTTTCGGAAGGATTATATACACCATAGGGGAGAGCTGGAGGTGGGCCAGGATGGCCACACCACCTGGTGGCGCGACCTAGGGTGGCCCGCGCTAGGGGGTGGTGTGGGCCCCCTGTGGCCCATCTCCACTCCTCCTTCTGGCTTCCTTCGTATTCTGGAAAAATAGGATTTTCCGTATATTTTTCTTGATTTTCTGATCTTCGCGAATTTTGCCTCCAAACATCACCTTTTCCATCAGAATCCTGACTGCAGCGGTCCATGCTCCAAAAGTCATGAACCATGCAAAACAGATGAAATAACATAAATATCGTCTCTTAATATGAAATATATCAATGAATAACAGTAAATTATGATATAGAATAGTGATGCAAAATGGATGCATCAGCTAACAATAATATGAGATTTATGAGGAAGCTCTGGGAACCCAATCGATCTGCGGTTCCCATCTGCTCTGTCCTCCCTCCCATGGAACTACGGCCACGACGGATCCCCACCTCCATCACCCGCAGGCGAGCTCCAAAATTTTGCTCCCCCACGTGCCGGTTGGTGCCCGGTCTCCCTAGCATTCGATCTTCATGACATCGTGTTCTATGAGGTGAGGGTGTATGATGTCGCGTTGTGTTGCGCTATCTCTCTCTGTCCCATTCAATTCCTTGTTGACTATGAAGGATAAAAGGCCCTGAGCAGGTAGACAGGAGGAGTTACGGTGGTGGAATTTGGTGGGAAAGGGCATGCCATACTTTGATATGAAGGGGATCAACGAGCAATCTCGTCAGGTTAGCCAATTTGATGCCTCCCCCTACTTCTGATACCAGTTGTTATGGGTCTCCTTGTGGATTTACCCTTGGAGTGGCCCGGTCTTCACGGATTTGAGGCCGAAGTGAGGGAAAACACGATGAACACAACTCTAATGCAAGGTAAAGATACAAACACACGCCAAATCACACCCAATTCGATTTGCTCTCGTTGGTTCGAACAACCAATCCAATAGAATCCTCGGCGAGAGACCTTGCGGTAGAATCACCAAAGGAGAGATCGGCAAGCGGAAGGTAGAATCCAAATCAAGGAGAGAGTAGCAACCAAGTAGAATCCCAAAGGGGAGAGACCAAGCACTACTAGAATCCTTGATAGGGAGAGACCAAACACTTGAGGAGGGTCTTGACAACTTGGAGGAGGGCACCGACTCCAAGGCCTTGTACAACTCATAGATTTACTAATGAGAGGGGGTTCCCATCTAGGGTTTGGCACATGCCTCAATTCATCATCATCTCTAGGGTTTCAAGGAGGGGGTGGGGGCATATATATAGGCCAGCCACGAGCTAGGGGTAAAACAGGCATAAGCAGGAAGTTTGGGGCGTTACATGGGCCAAGCCCAGCTTAAGGCGCGCATGCCCATGTTGCTCAGTCCAGAGACTCCGGTGTGGGGGTCCGGAGACTCCGGTGTAGGCCGAGGACTCCGGTCTATCTCCGGTGTCGCCTCCGGAGGGGGGTCTCAGACTGTCACAGGCGCTGGTTCGGGGCTCGGTCCGGAGACCAAGCCGGAGACTCCGGTGTGGTAGACCGGAGACTCCGGCCCTGCTTCAGCAACTTCTTGTGTCTTCTCTTCCAGGCCTCTTGCTTGGGTGTCTTGGCTCCAGAGCCATCCTTGCTGCATCTCCTTGGCATCACGTTCATGGACCTAGTCACATCATGTGTATTTGTCTCAAGTAGGATTCCATTCACACAATAACCAACGAAAGGCAAAGCATGGAAGGAGTTCACCTTTGGAGTGATGATTAGCGTGGCATGATGTGGACCAAAGGTGGTTTCCATATGTTGGGCTACATCAACTTCTTTTTGCAACTCTTCTCAATCGATCAACTCCTACAGATTTGTAAGGAAGTATACTTAGGTTCATACGGATATAGGTTTTAGCTTTCTATACTAATGACACATTCATGAATTGTCTCTTTGTGTAGATGGATTGATATGCCTTCCCACCATTTCAAGTCGACTTGCATTTTTCGGGACAAGGATATCACAAGGTATTTGTTCCATAATTGAATTTTGTCTAATTTTCTGTGGAATCATGGTGTGCATTAACTTCTAATTTTCTGTGGTATCGTGGTGTGTATGAATATGTGTTGAAGAACCTATGCTTTTATGGATCACATAGATGCTTTTATATTGTTTTACATTTTTCTCTGGCAGGTAAAACCTAACATTGAGAATTTTTTTACAATAGCAGGGAAAATAAATGAGCAAGATCAGTTGGTCAGTTTGATCCTTATTACAGCCTGATTACACTTTGTTCGGTTGTAGGTTCTCCTCCTCAACTACAGCGACGAGCTGCATCACCTCCTTCTCTTCTCTCGCATGACGAGGGTGATGAGCTCCACCACTAGTAGCATATTACTCTCGAACGAGTATAAAATGAGCATATGCAGTTCGGAAACTGAGCCTATTGACCCTACCCCCAAAGAACTGCGGACACATTATTATTATTATAGAAGTGATGTCATAACTTCTCGGGAAAAAAAGAACATCTACAACATCAAAACGTAAGGCGGTAAGAGCAAGATCAATAAGAGAGTCAATGCAAGCTCTATATCCATGCCATGTCACCAAAAAGCCTTCCTAAAGCCCACTCATATAATAGGCTAGCTATTACACCCCTAAGATTTAGATGATGTGGCAACTGCTATAGCGTGTTGGTTGGGACTTGTTGTACTTGCTCTAAGGCAGCTCTATCAGGTATAATGTGTGGTGATAGAGAGAGAGAGTGGGGGATAGGAAGGTGGTGGTGTGCAATGATCGGTGTGAAAATTTATAATTGAACTCTCAATGATTGTAGGAGTATATCATTCTTAATCCTCTGTTCTACATATCTCCTTATTCTAGCATATGTAAGAACAATGGACACCCTCTACCCATGGTTGCAGACGAAGGCCCGTGACGAGGTACGAGTTCTTTGAATCTTAATAGTATCAATGCTCCATTATGGCATCTTCTCTTAACCCTGCCACTTCAAAAAAAATGCGGTGCATGATTAAGGAGAGCGGATGTTGTTTTCTCTTATCTAAGGTATAGTCTCTATGAATATTCTTATACATAAACCATTAAATTGGATATCACCGTCCCATTAGATTCATCTAATCTTAATATAACAAAATATTACAATGCTAAATATCAAACACATCTAGATACGATGTAGAGGCGGTTGTATCTAAAGATCTACCATGTAGTAGGAGGGAATTTTTTTGCGGGGAACCAAGAAACGTTGCATTGAGAGTAGTGTTAGAGCATCTCTAGCAGATACGTGATAAACTGGACCCGCAGTACATGGATCGGGGGAGCTCAAAACTATTTTCTAGTTCAAAACAACCCGCGACGGTATACCACATCCTGGAAATCAAAACTATACATTTAAAAAATATATTCTCGGGAGCTTTTGCACTAGGCACATACGAATTCATCACAGCTCGATCACATAGAACTAATTTACATTCATATGATTTCCTAAAACCTTCTTCACAGTGATCATACGGAATTAATTTGTATTCATTCAATTTCCTACTCAAACATGTGACGGTGGCCTAAAACCTAACCCTACTCGATGAACCAAAAGGCGGCGACAACACTTCACCGAGGACCAAAAGGTGGTGGTGCTTCTTCACCGGGACGAGGCGGCGGCAGGGCTTCACTCCTTGTTGGAGGAGGAGTCCGCCCAGTAGGCCTGCAACAACGTCTCGACGTGCCAGGCTTGGCAGTTGGCCTCGTCTTGTTCGGAGGCCTAGAGGCCATGGTTCAGTTGCGCCACGTTGAATGTCACGATGTCAGCGGCATCCCATATACTCCCGCGCCGTTTTGTGCACCAAGCGGGCGAGGAAATGACAACGGGGCACTTGCTCCTCGGGCTCGGGCGTGGGCTTTGGGCTAGGGCTCGGCCATAGGTTCCTCCTCATCGTCACCGGCGGTGGCAGTCTGCATCTCCTTGGAGGAGGAGGAGGAGACCCAGGAGCTCTCTGTATCCGCTCTAAGAGTGTGGAACTACGCGAAGTACGCGATGCGCCGCATCTAGGCTGCTCACGCGCTATCTGTCGCCCTTCGGAGATGCTCTTGCCACATGCGGTCCTCGACGACGGAGAGCTCGTGGGGGTCGTGCAGGGAAGAAGACCTAGAGGTCTCGCCTCGCGAAGACGCTGACGAGCCCTCATGGTCGGCGACGTTGCTGCTGATCGGCCACATTTTGCAGATCTGATGGTGGGGCTACCAGATTTTGTGGCCGGAGGCGGGGGTAGGATTTGCGGCGGAGAAGGCGATGCTACACTATGGAATGGAGGAATTGGCCCATATTTTCTCCTCCATCCTAGGGTATATAGCGGTGCGGTACATCGCTATCGGGTGCCCTCGATAATATCCAGACGGTCTTTTTTCGCGGACCTATCCAGGGCAAAACTCGCAAATGAGTAGAGTTTTCTGGTTTTGACCTATTATGGGGATATGCTAGGGATGCTCTTAAATACCCCCTCCGTCTCAAAATATATGTCGAAAGTTTGTCTAAATTTTAAAAAGTTCATGATATCTATTTTAAGACCGAGGGAGTAGAAAACTAGAAAATAGAATCCATGGAGTCCTGAAAATAAAACTTGAGCCTCTAACTCGATGATCGGACATAGCGTTTGTATCCACGCAGATTCTCAATACAAAATCTCTCTTCTAAAAAGGCTTGCACGAATATCACTATGGGACCAACTGAAAATCCCCAATCTCCAACCTATGACATTCAGAAGAAAAATCCGAATCTAGTGAGCCTTTTAAGGAAAAAACACAGAGTTACACGGATTCTTCATAGAAGCACAACTTCCATATGTTTCCTATCGCAGTGAACATCTGGCAAGCCGCCGACACGATGGAAGATTTGGGAGAACTATTGGAGGTGTATCAAGATTGCGTTCGATGAGCACAACCTAATGGATCAATTCTTCAACAAGGTCCACATGGATCGCGAGAAGGCCATAACAAACCATTGGAGGTTGTGCAACAAGCGTGTATCAAATGGTATGAGATCCAAGAAGAAATCGAGCATCTCCGAGTAAGTGGCGGCAACATGGACAACAAGGTAAAGCAATTTGCCAACCCATCACGAAGTTCATGCCATGTTTGCGACTGGCACTTTGCCTTGCAGCTAGACCATGCTCTCGGCATGTATCGCGACGACACGAAGGCCGAGTTCAGGTTCCACCATGTGTTCCACATGATCGAGAAGTGCCAGAAGTGGTTGGACACTCGCTTGACACTTGCCAAGGCCAAGGAAGGCGTCTACAACCTCGAAGCGCCACTCCCAGCTGCCACCGAAGGCCGGCCAGAGCTCGGCTAGAAGAAGGCCAAGGCATTGAAGGCTATGGTTCCACCTGCCGAACGACTTCATGCATCGACCGAGAATTGCATGGCTCATGCGAAGGCCCATGCCGACAAGAGGGAGGAGAAGTCCGAAAAAAGGTGGACCCAGCTGCTGTAGAACCAAGGCATCAAGCTCGAACTGCTCAAGGCCAACTTTGTCACGAAGAAGAGTTACACGGACCTGGCCTTACTCATTGGTGGCGAGGACACATCGGCGATGTGCCCCCAGGTCAAGACGTGGTATACGGCACGCCGCAAAGCCATTCTGGACGAGGATCTCCCCGCCACAGGCACGCCGACACCCACGCCGAGCCCTGTGCCAACACTCTCTGCCACCGCTGTGTCGCCGAGCTCTGCCACAACTGGTATGGCGGAGGTGCCATTGGCTGCTACGGCGGAGGAGTCTATCCCGGTGGACGAGTGATTGTTTTTTTAATAATTTGAAAGCCAAACCTGTGCTGCTTGCTTGTGATCACCGAACTGCGTGTTTATCGTGAGAGTATGTCGAACTTGTGTTGTTTCTTAGACCGGAAAAAGAATATTCAAATATGTCATCGATTTCTGGGTTTGATTGGAAACGCGAATGGCATTTGTTTAGATGCGCAAGTGGAAAACTGAGCGTGTGAAAGTGTCATCATCTGACGCCAAATAGTGGAATTTCAGCCGGGAACTCCGACGACTGAAGGTGCTCTAACAAAGAGATACGCAGATCCTCAAATCATTTCTAGACAGAGACATCGGTAGAGATTTATGGCATGTGACATCGTAGTCACGATGGGAGAAATCCAAGTGTAGGGGACCTCCACCCCAAAACTAGAAATGCTACACGCACACAAGGAAGAAAGGGCAGCGCTTATTGTAGATTTTTGACAACTACAGCCATATAACCGTATTTTGGCAACGGGTGACTCTAAAGACAAATGGCATTGTCTGGATAAATAATTAAACTAGCGCGCTTGATGGTTCAACGGAAGCATCTAATGGTAGCATATGACTAAATAAAGTAAAATTCATGAAATCGTTTTTGGTCCAAAACATGACTAACATGATGACGAGAAATTCTGGTTGTGCATGGGATTTTGAAAAGAAAAGGAAAAAAAAATCCTAGATGCACGAACAACATGACACTTTCTTTATGAAAGAGCAACTGTGTTGGACCAACATTTTTGTGAGTATATGAGATATGACGACGTGGATGTCCAAAAGTCGTGGAAAAGTATGAAAACTTTGACAACATTGTTACAAGACATAGAAAAGGACAACAATGATAGTGTGCCTCTTAATACACATAGTGAGTAAAAATAGATACTCCTAGATCATATTGTTAGCATCCACAGCAATATTTTTGTATATTTTCTCTATGCATATTTGTTGAATCTTTATTAAAAGCTTTGTTGCATAGTAAATACATGATTTGCCACTGCCAGTATTGTAAAACTACATCTTTTTGGATGTCTATTTAGCAAAATCTCAACCAAAGGTTTTCAATAAAAGTTTCTTGTGCATGTCGTTACCGGCTCAAAATCAATACCAGTTGAAAGGGCAGTTGACCCAAGGCTAGAGAACAGTTGACCAGATTCTAGATATGTCTGGCATGGTATGGATAATAATGATTCATCTTGTCAAACCACTCTTTGTTCACAGAATGGTTTTGTTTAACCAACTTTGTTCTACTTTTGTGGCCATATTGTTTTTTGCATCGAGCTATATAAAATAGATTCTCTGTAACAAAGTTTAGCAACCATGAACTGAAGTGAGTAATATCTTTCTCACCTTTTGCATGTACTCTTCTTCACGGAGTTTTACCTAACAAAACCTAAGAAACTTTTAGTTGATTAGAGCATCTCCACTCGGGATCCTCAAACCCCCCCCCTCCCCCCCCCAAAGGCCTATGAGGGCCGCCGGCGCCAAAAAACGCGCCCAGCCGCGGTCCTCATTTCAGAATTTCCACCGGCGCGGCCCAATTATTTAGCCAGCGGCCCCAGGCGAAACCCAATGTACAGGGAGGCAAGCGGGGGCGCCGGCGCGTCGAGAAAACGTTGCAGGCCAGCCTTGTCGGTGACAAACGGCCAGAAATCCTGTCCTATCCCACCCTTTCGACCCCCCGACCGCCTGGCGGCCGCCGCGACCACCCTTACCTCGCCGTCGAGAACCCGCCTCCGGTAGCACACCCCACCGCCAAATAAACCCCTCCACAGCTCCAAACACCCACGCCGCCTCTTCCTCCGCCGTCCTTACGTCCAATCGCCAGCCGGCGAACCTCTGCTCCCACTCGACTTCCTCCCCTCACACAAGGTGCTTGACCATTTATCAAGGCGATGGACTCGGACGACGAGGAGGTCATGGCCGCTCTAATGGATGAGGAGGTCGCTGCGATCAATGCAGCGGCGACCGGGGACGACGAGCTCCTGTCTATCCTCCTCGCCCTCATGTTCATAATCATCGAGGAGGACAAGCCGGTCCATGGCAGCTCGACGCCTGGACGCCGCAAGAGCAAGCCGAGGAAGAGGATGGAAGGGTACTGCATGTTGTATGTAGACTACTTCATCGATGATCCAGTGTACGGCGATGTCACATTCCGCCGCCGTTTCAGGATGAGCAGGAAGCTCTTCCTCAAGATCGTCGAGAAGCTGAGGGAGTTCAGTGACTACTTCAAGCTGAAGAGGGACACCGTCGGTACGCTTGGCTTCTCCACTGTCCAGAAATGCACAGTTGCCCTTCGGATGCTAGCATATGGAATGCCTGGAGACACATAGGACGACTACATGCGCATGGCCGAGTCCACGACCATTGATTGCATGTATAGGTTTTGCAGGGAAATTGTGGCGGTGTTTGGCGACACATATCTGCGCACACCCAATGAAGACAACATTGCTCGTCTGCTGGCACAGAATGCAGACAGAGGGTTCCCTGGGATGCTTGGCAGCATCGACTGTATGCACTGGGCATGGAAGAACTATCCATTTGCAAACCAAGACATGTACAAGGGCCACAAAGGAGCATGCAGTGTGATTTTTGAGGCAGTGGCTGATAACGATCTCTGGATTTGGCATGCTTTCTTCGGGATGGCAGGATCTCACAATGACATCAACATGCTCCAATGCTCGGATGTGTTTGCCAAGCTTGTTTCAGGCAATTCTCCTCCTGTGGCTTATGAGATTAATGGCCACCAATATGACAAGGGCTACTATCTGGCTGATGGCATCTATCTAAAGTGGTCAACATTTGTCAAGACCATTTTAAATGCAGTGCCTGGAGGGAAGAAAGCTTGGTTTGCTCAGTGCCAGGAGACTTGCAGGAAAAATGTGGAGAGAGTATTTGGTGTGCTGCAAGCTCGATTTGCTATTATTCGGTACCCTGCGCTTACATGGTCCAAGGATCAGATGTGGGAGGTCATGACTGCTTGTATCATCTTGCACAACATGATCATCGAGAGCGAGTGGGAGAACCCAGTGTTCGACACTCAACCATACTATCGCCAGGGTTCTCTTGCAGATGTTGATCATCAGGTGCCTACTGCCTTTGCCTCTTTCCTAGCCAAGCGTCAAGAACTTCGAGACTCCAACACTCATCACCAGCTACAAAATGATTTGATCGAACATTTGTGGAACCTGAAAGCAGCTCTCTAGTTTGTTGGCTATTGTGATTTAAACTTGTTGAATTTGTGTTCCAATTTGATTGCTTGCTTGTGTCGAAATAATTTAGAAAATAAAAAAATGGCCGGTTTGAGGTGCACGGCTGGGCGTCGGCCGATCCCCATTTCTGATTTCGCACCGGCGCCCCCCCCCTCCTACGGGCAAAAAATGGCGCGCCGAAGCCCGTATAGGGATCACGAGTGGAGATGCTCTTAGCTTTCGAAGATAGAGAAGTTTGAATGCACGCTTCACAGAGGACTTGTATTAGGAATGAGTGTAATATAATGTTGCGTGACTGCGTTTGCACCAAAGTTTATTTATTTTATTTTCCCAACAAGGATTTCAGTCTTTGATTATTCTGTTAAAATTATTTGGATAAAATTGTACTCCCTCGGTTTTGAAAAGATGTCTCAACTCTGTCTAAATTTGTATATATCCGCGTCTGCACACTAAACTATGCATAGATACACATTGCTATTTTTTTCAAATAATATATTTTTAATCAATTACTAGAATAATACATGTAATTTAGAATTTCTTAATCTAGCGCGGTTGCAGCACATTATGTGCCGACAACACTGATCGGCACACCGTGTACCGCAATCACGCTAGATTTGGAAATTCCAAATTTCGTATATTATTCTATAAATTGATTAAAGAAATGTATTATTTTTTAAAAAAATAGCCACGTGTATCTACGTAAAGTTGAGACATCCTTCTTTAGGATGGAGGGAGTGAAATCTTTGCACATTCTCACAATTTCAATAGAATTACCACCACTGAACATTAATCTATTTTGTGCCGGAAAACAAATTAGTCGTGGTGGGGGACGGGGGCGTGTACTGTTTTTTCTTCCCAGCCACCTCCTCGTGATGATCTGTCTAGATACTGTACAGATTTTCGTTTGGTACCCATTGCGCTTTCTGTTTTTTTCTCCTCGCAGGGCAGGGGCTGGTCGCGTGGTCCATGCCACGCCATGGGTCGTGGGATAGATAGATAGGTCCCGGGTCCCCGCCGAACCGGCTTATTTTCGCACCAACTGGCAGGGCAAAGCGCCGGGCCGCATTCATGCGGGACCTCGCTAGTGGCAGCAGGCAAGGTCATGGGATGGGGTATGCGCGTGAATGAATAAACAACAGGCAACACCGACGGCGGCTGTCCGAACTAATCGTGCGCGCGCGTCTAGTCGCGTTCGAATGGCTGGCTCTGCGTGGGAAGGGAGAATCACGGTTCTACGTGAGGCCTCTGTCTCAGCCTGCCTGACGGTAAAGCCGTGTCGAGTTGCCGCGGCCGCCAGGGGACGTCGACGCGACGCGGACCTTACACCATTTTTTTGTGTGCAAGCATTTACTTGTAGTAGTATATTGTAGCATCATCATTTTCAAAATATATCACAACCTTCTGTCGTGGAGCAAACACATTTTGAATATAGAATGCGAATGGACCCACGCGGAAAATTGATCACACGAGTGCTCCATATCTATCCCACGCGGAAAAATATATCACAACTCGAAATTTTAATGCTGGTCTAGAAGTTCTGATCTCGAGTGTAATTAGGTGCTCGGTTGGTTCACATGATTTGAAAAGGCACAAAAATAGGAGTAAAAAAAAGCTCAAGTTCGAAAAAATAGAAAAGAAATACTTGAACCGTAATAAACATGTTCAAACTACATGGTAAAAATACGGGCTTAGACACTTATTATGTCGCTAAAGACCTTTCTCTCGTTATTCATCCAATACGAATTCTAAAATAAGGTTCGGTAGGTTGTAAATTGACACATTCTGCCTCGAAACCGAGAGAAAAGGGTCACCTTACGTTCTTTTTTTCATCCTTTGATCTATTCCTTTTAGTCGAATGAATCAAAAAAAATAGTTTTTCTGTAAGATGTACTAGTAGATCTTTTTCTATGAATAATCTATAGATATTTCAAGTGAAACATATACTCGTAAGGAGTAGTTCCATCGGATCTCGTAGTTCCATGTAATAGCACACCAAAGAATGTGCAGTAGTCAAATAAGTGGGAATTATAGTTACTAATTCAGATAAGTATGTGTGTTTATAAATGTTACGACAATTTATGGTCATCCATGGTAGGCCCTTTCTAAATCTAGCCTAATATTTCAAACTGTAAAAGTCAGAGCGTATGGCTTTACTGGTGTGTTAGTCTGTCAACCTATTTGCCTCTCCACGAGAACTTTGTACTCTAGCTACAATGCACATTGGTCGTATGTTTTGTGGCCTTTTTTCTCGATCTGTTGCCTCACGGTTTTATTTCTTTCTGGCGTTTCGTTAGGTGGAACACGTCTACGTGGCTACTAGAAAACAACATAACTAATCTAGCTGTGACAGCGTCTCAACTTATTGTGATGCAATTTAGAACCTGAGGTGCCGTGTCTTATTGCCCATAGCCAATAGACATAGTACTTCTTTGTATTACTTGGCTGGTTTCGCTTTTTTCCTCTCCTCAATATGATTGATCATGTGCGATCACACATCTACCCACAAGGATCGACATGGAAAAATCATGCTTGTGAATTTACCTTTTCAAGAACTCTAGATCTTACTAGCACAAAAATCTAGAAGTGTATTGTAAGTTTAATGTAAATTGTGTTGGTTATAAATGGAATGAAGTGAAATATCAAGTTCAAAGCCTTTGCATCAATATCCAACTCCTCGTCTGCACATTACTAATTCATGGACTTAAAATTGTAGTACCACTTTTCCTTGTATTGCACAATTTACGAATGAATAAAAAATATGTAATGTATATGTACGAAACATTGTAGGGTTGTTTTGTATTGTATACTTCTCATGCTATAAATTTGTGTCAAACAGCGATATGCAATTTAAACAATAAATATTAAAAATATATATTATTGAAACTAAGAATGGGGAAAAATAAAATGTTAAATCTCAAACACTACATATGCCATCATCGAGATAAGAAAAAACAATTAAACAAAGCTCAACGATAGTATGAATCCGTTGTGACCATATCGTCGTCGAGTGTGCTCCTGATTATTATCACCATTTGTTGAACTTTATCGTGTTTAGTTTAGTTAGTAGATGTGAGCCCCATCGCCAACCATCCATCATGACATGAGTACATATTTCAAATTCAATCGTAATTGTATTACTAGTATAGATTGAGATAAATAATTATTTCAAAGTCAAACAATCTAAATTACTAATATGGCTTGAGATAGATAAAATTATACCTTTTTCTCGAGAATTATGTTTATAGATCCTTGTTGAATGAAGCAACGCGTCGTTCACATACTAACAAGATTCAAAATGATGCTTAAATAGACATTATGTCTTCATGTCACTTTACGGAGATGAGAGAGTAGTTAGTTTTGCCATGCTTGGTTTGGTCTTCGGTTGATGATCTATTGGCTTGCATACGTATCTTTCTTTCTCTGAGTTCGCTATTTTTTCCTGTATTTACAGGTTTTACCCCTTTCTTAATGAAAAATCACAACACATGGTACCAACCAAAAAAATTATACTAGTGTCCAATAAAACAAATAACATATGTGCCAATAATTTTACTAGCATAGGGAAACTAGACGTAGAAAATATTATCGAGTAAAAGACCAACATGTCTATATTATTTACATATGAAGCAAATACACACACAAAATGCGAGACAATTATAATATGAACTTTGGTCAGAAAATTAAGGTGAGTCATTATGTGCCATGGTGATGAAGGTATCGCAATCAAAGTAGTCGTTTGACACCCTCGGTCACAAGGAAGTAGCCCATCAGTTGTGAGTGGTCCCTCTTTAACCTGTGTAAATGTAGGGGTTCCGCGTATGAAAACAATAAATTTTACCCTACGTCCCTGAACCCCTGAAGCTGTCAGGATCTATCTATTAGTAATACAGTAATGGGAGGGGCTTTTCGCGAACTTACCCTTGAAGACCGAAAAGCATTGTCAACGCTCAGGAGAGCGTGGTTGATGTAGACAAGCCGAAGCCGACCTCAAGGTCGTGATGAAGTCCTTGCGCTCCTTCTGACTCCAACGACTTGAGTGCCTCAAGTGCGACACCTCGCAGAGAGTTACATACGTCCGGTGGCTGACGATGACTCCCGCTTCCCCGATCCAGCAGCAGTTGCGGAAGTAGAGCTCCCGAATCCGAATCACGCAGCGCGACGGCGCTCCGCGGTGAAGATGTCTCTCATTCGTGCAGTCCAGACTTGGGACCACGGTCACGAGAGAGAGAGAGGGGGAGAGAGAAAATATCAATTGGAGGTCCTCCCAAAAGTGGGGAGACCTTTATTGATTATTGGTGTATTTATCTTGGCCAAATACCCCACTATATATAGGGGAAGGAGGGGGTACACCCTCCCTCAAATTTCCCGGAGTGGGACTAAACATGGGAGAGGGGTGGGGTGGCGTGCCGGCCAGCCCCCACCATGGGCCCCACGTGGGGAAAGGCCCACTAGGGCCGCCGGCCACCCCCTAGGCCCTTCCTAGGGGTGGGATCCCCTCTTGGGCCTTTTCCCCTCTGGGAATTGGCCCATTAAGCCTTTGACCTTTTAATTGATTTTTATCTTTATTAAATAATTATGAATAAATGATTAAATCAACATTTAACATTCATTCACACATTATTCAATCTCCATGGCCATGGAACACCTGCCACCTCCACTCCGGACATCCTCCGGACTTACCGAAAACCTTCCGGTTTTCTCCCTTCTCTTCTTCGGCGATTCCACCGATCCTATAAACACTCTCTAAGCATCATCAAGCCCTTAAGCATGATACCCCACGGTTCGGGAACACTCCAGACATGGTCGGGACACTTCCGCACCAATGATCGATAGAGGGACCTGGATGGCCATGTGACCCCTATGCGTTCCACAAAGATCTTTCGTCGTTTGAACCGGGACAGTCGTGTCGTATTCCCTTTGTCACTCGATACTTGCATTGCCCGAGATCTGATCAATGACATCACTATGTCGTGTTCAATATCGTTACCGAACAATGCTACTTGACTCGTTTCGACAAGTGATATCTCCGTGATCAAATCACACGCTGCGTAGTTATTGGATATAACTTCTCCGAGTGGGCCCTTGAGTATCTTCCCGTCACATGGACGGAAAAATCCCGCTCTTGACATATATATTGCCTCTAAGGTTTCCTCTGAGTACCTGAACACACCTTACCAGATGGCGTTTGATGCTATCTAAGCACTCTCGGGAGATAGTGATTGATATAGCCTCACGGTCTAAGGAATAGTCTACGAGGATCCATATCTAATCATCGTAACTTGAACTTCGTGACATGATCGGGTCACGATGTTTAGGTTGGGTATTGGTTCACCATCTCATTCTCGGAATGAGATGACCTCATTTCCAACTGGCATAAATGCCACATGATCAAGAAACATGATCATCTGTTAACCAATGAATCAGTGACTAGAGTTTCACTGGGAACCCCTGGTTGTTTGTATATCACACGTGTATTGATATTTCCACTCAATATAGTTATAGCATGATATAAAACTTAATCATAAACTATTTGAAATATGATAATAGTCCTTACTACTATTTGTCTCTAGGGCATATTTCCAATAGTCTCCCACTTGCACTAGAGTATAAATACACTAGCTGCATTTGTTCTTAATCTTTGGCACCATGTACCCGGTACCTTGAACATGCTTGCTCATGGAAGAGTTTGAGTCTTGGGTCTGTACTTTATAGTCCCAAATCCTTTGCAACTTACTAATGTCACCTTAATTGACATTAATACTTTATCATCACATGATAGCATCTGTGTGCATGCATCGTCGTTATGGCAGCAGAACGAGGCCTGATTCCAGGAGCCTACAGTGACGTTAGATCAACCTCGAGGGCTTTCTCATGGGCACTGTGCCCTGGGACACATCATTATACGTTAAAAGCGAACTAGCCCCGCCATAACATTATACAACACTTTAGACGCTACCTTTATCTATTATTATAAATGTATTCATCGAAACACTAGTGCACTCTATGCAACTTTCAATGTTTTGTTCACCTCGCTTCCTACTTAACTTTGATCGGTATCTATAGGAGTTTCCAACATATTCCCTTATAACATAACTCTTTATGCTTTAAGATATGTTATCCTTTATAGATTTGGAAAACATGTCTATAGTTCTCTATTAGACACTATGGACAAACTTAGCTCAACGTTCTACGATTCAAACTTAATCACTTTCAAATGTTCCTTACTGGATCACATATTATGCTAAGTTATCATCATGGTTTACTAAGATAGAACCTATGTCTCAACATAGTGGATGATGATCATCCTTTTCTTTCTTTCAACCATTGATGTTAAACTTAATACTATTCCTAATTTGAGTTATTAAGGACCAGTTCCCTAATTAACTTCTATTCTGAAACCCCTTTCAGAATCCCTTAAGGAATACTACATAATATCATAATACAATTTATTATCAACTTCTACATCTTATAAATCATTATTTATAAGTATTTGCGCCTTTCATTCTTAACATACTTAAGAATTACTCCTATAATCTCCCACTCAAAATATGTTCCTACATATTTGAATTTGAGACTTATATTGCTCCCACTCAAAAATATCTCAATCACATATTGTTTTAGGAAGACTTTCATAGCTCCCACTCAATTTTATGCAAATTGCATATCTCCTTACTGTTTTGAACAATTTCAAAAACCTTTGATAAAATATCAAACTTGGAGATTTGTTATGAGATACTAGTACTTTACTAGTTTTAAATCCAGAAGACATTTAGCACATTTGAATCAAATTCTTTTGAATTCATCCAATACTTGATAAATTGTGCTTTTTGTCATTCACCCCATTTTTCCACTATGACTTTGCATTCATTTGGGAAAATTCAAGTAACCCCTTTTACTTGTGAGATTCAGCAATGAATTGCTTTCTAATCTCAAGGGAAGTTTACTTCTAGGATTTCTCATAATTTTAGTTCACCATTATTTCCTTTGTAGTTCGTAGGTATGTCATATTTCAAAAATCATGACAAATGATTCCCAAATGTCTCCATAAAAGATATGGATTACATTTTGAATCCTACTTCATGTAGTGAAAACACCAGTGGGGAAAAACACAATGATCAATAACATTGATTCTTTCCTTCTGTGAAGAGAATCGTTCAGGAACGTTATCCGTGGCACTTCTCAACACTCTGATGCAGGGTTTTGAATCCTCCTCGTGTTTTCACTATTTTCCATTTGCTCTATAATCGAGAAACATCACTAAAAGCGAGCTTTCTCAAGAATGCACCAAAATCCAAGCAATAAGAATCTTGCTTTCCTTTTGGTTTCAGCTATGGGTTTTGTATTCAAAGTTTCCAATGAACACTCTACAAGGACTTATTCGCTGTCGTTTTGGTTTTATTGAATAACCCCAAAACTTTCACGAATTCAAATGGTTCGTTGCCTTCTAATTGAGTGTTAACTATTTCTAAGCTAATGGTCTCTAGATCTACACTACAACGATTTATTTGGTGCCTTCTATTCAACCCCTTTGATATCTAATATCACATTGTGATGCTCTGCATTTTGACATTTCAAAACGCTTCGCATTTCACAATTACTTTTATGCCATTCTTATAAAGTCGAATTTCATTACTATTGATCAAATCATAGTAATTGGATTCTCTTTCATATTTATACCCTTTGTTAATGAAACATTTTGATCAAATCAAATAGTTTCATATTCATGTTTCCTTTGGTAAACTTATTTACACATTTGAACACTCATATAATGATAATTACCATTTTCGTTAAAACACAATACATCGAATATGTATTTACTTTAACAATTCATTTAAACACTTTGTATTCAAGTAATACATGGTGTTCAAGTTATTTTGCCGAACTTAGGCATGATTTATATGTGACAAGAAATCAAATGACTTTCACATATTATCATATAACTTTGAATTTAAACAATGATTTTTCATTCATCAATGAACATATCATTAATTTGGGTATTTTAAACAAGGCATTTTTAATATTTTACAAATGTTCATGCATTATCAATTAGTTTCAAACAACAAGGATAATTCACATATAATCAAACAAGATATGAACACGAATAGAAATCATTCATAAAAGCAGAACAACTATTTGTTACAAACTCATATGAATAACCGTCTCACGAAGTGTGAGACACACTAAAGAAGTTCACAATCTCTTGATTACAATAATCATCCTAAAACATAAACTAAATGATAAATGTCAAGGGAGAGTGTCATTGGCCGTCATCATCATGCTTTCCATCAACACGCAACGTCACTTCCTCTCCAGCAAGCACCTCTCATGCAGAAGGACCTGTTTTCAGCAAAACAGAACAAGTATCAGATATACTTAACACTGCAATGTGTTTGCAAGATTATAACATTTATAAAACTGTATATCAAATGTATACCTTTGTCGTTGACGACTCCAACGACGTTGGGTTCATCTACCACATTTCTGAAATGTGATATGAACTCGAGGAAATCCAACGTTTCCGTGTCGCCTCTCATAATGCAGATCCTGACTTGTGCTTGGAAGCTTGGTGGAAGCGACTGTAGCACAACTCCCATCACAAATGAGCTTGAGAACCAGTTGTCCAGGTAATATGCCAGACTCATGTATGCATCATAGATGCGCAATAAGTGCTCATCCAGTGAGGCGCCCTCCTCCATCTTTATGGAGAGGAAGTCCCCCATCAGCTCATATTCCCACATGCGCACTTGTTCCACGAAATGCGATCTCAGATGTGCCATGACCACTCGAGGCTTGAGACTTCCCACCATTGGCCATAGCCCATCCTTGATACATTGCAAATGTATCTATAATTTTTGATGTTCAATGCTTGGTTTTATCTACTTTCTTATGTTTTGTCCACACTTTGGAGTACTTTTCATATGATTTCTTGGACTAACCTATTAACAAGAGCCACAGTGCCAGCTGCCTGTTTTCTGCTGTTTTTGGTTTCAGGAAGTTAGAAAATGAATATTCTCGGAATTGGATGGGACAAAAGCCAAAGTCAATATTTCACCGAGGGGAACACGAAGCCAGAAGACGAGACGGAGAGGGGCCAGGGGCCAGCCACACCATAGGGTGGCGCGGGTCCCCCTTGGCCGCGCCACCAGGTGGTGTGGGCCCCTCTGGCCTCCATCGACCTTGCCCTTTCGCCTATATATTCCTCCCGATGGGAAAACCCTAAATCGTCAAGCCTCCAGCCACGAAAAGTTCCGCAGCGTCGCCGCCACCGAAGGGGAGATTCGGGGGACAGAAAGTCTCTGTTCCAGCACTCTGCAGGGACGGGGAAGTGCCCCCCAGAGCCATCTCCATCGATCTCCACCACCATCTCCATCACCGCTGCTGATTCCCATGATGAGGAGGGAGTAGTTCTCTCTTGAGGCTAAGGGTTCTACCGGTAGCTATGTGTTCATCTCTCTCTCTATGCATGATCATATTGTGATCATGAGCTTTGTAATCAATTAGATCTACCTTGCTACTCAAGTGCTTTAATAGATATATGCTCTCCCCATGTGTGTGAAAGTGACAGTGTGCACACCATGGTGGCACTTAGGCTAGAGATTACAAATACTTGTTATGAGTTATATTTGGAGTTGGATGTCTTTATGAAACTGTGGTGTTTGTTGGACTCAATTAGTACTCAAGGTGACAGTGTGGGGTTATCTAGATGGGAAAGATGAACTTTGAGGTGTGCTGTTATATCCCTATCATGGATTAGAGTGTCCAACCGGAGAGTAGTTCAGCGTAGTATCATAAAGAAGAATATATTTATATGAGAGTGTTCACTAGTCAAAGTATGATCCCTAGGCCTTGTTTCTAAGCACCGAAACACCGTTTGCTATTAGATCTATTACATGTTTGATTGCTTCCATCTTTATGTCACTTTTACTTTAGTCTCTTCCACGGCATCAAGCTATTTTCTAGCACCGTTACCACTTATAATTATCCATACCACTTGTATTTCACTATCTCTTCGCCGAACTAGTGCACCTATACACCTGACAAGTGTATTGGGTGTGTTGGGGACACAAGAGACTTCTAGTATCTTGATTGCAGGGTTGCTTGAGAGGGGATACCTTTGACCACTTCCTCCCTGAGTTCGATAAACCTTGGGTGATCCACTTAAGGGAAACCTTGCTGCTGTTCTACAAACCTCTGCACTTGGAGGCCCAACAACTGTCTACAAGAATAGAAGTGCGTAGACATCAAGCTATTTTATGGCGATGTTGCCGGGGAGGTAAGGTAAAAGGTATTCACACTGGAGGATTAAAGAAAAAGAACCTCCCACGGCAAACGCCTATTTTATGGCGCCGTTGCCAGGGAGGTAAGGTAAAAGGTACTCACATCCTCCGGTGTGAGTGCTCGAAGTTATTTCCTTTAGATTCTGTAATTTTGTCACTAGTTAGGCTTAATGGAAAACAACAACAAAAATAGAGAGCTTTATAGTGTTTATCTTGAGTTAGGACCTGAAGTGTTTGAAGAGAAAATTAAAAAAACCTATGGAACTTTATTTGCATGCTAATAACAATGTTGTTAGTATGAATTCTTTGGACACCATTATTGCTAATGCTATGGAAAATTCTAATCTTGGGGAAGCTAGTTTTTATGAAAACGATCTTTTTAGTTCCCTAGCTTTGGAAGACAGCTATTCTATTGCTTATGATGATACAAAACCTCCAATATATGATGATTACAATGATGAATATGATATTTTCTGTCCACCTACTATTGAGGAGAATATTAATGATTACAATATGCCTCCTATATTTGATGATTATGGTGATGAGAATAATAATGATAGCTATTTTGTTGAATTTTCTCCCACTACAATTAATAAGAAAGGCTATGTTTATGTGGAGAGTATTAATTCTTTTAAGCATGTGGCTCATGATAAGAATGTTTTATGTGATAGTTATATTGTTAATTTTATTCATGATGCTACTGAAAGTTATTATGAGAGAGGGAAACATGGTTTTATGCATCTCAATAACATTAAGTTTCCCTTCTTTATGTTTAAAGTCTTGAAGTTGCACTTGTTTTGCTTTCCTATGCTTGTTGCTTTGTGCTTTCATGACTTGTTTATTTACAAGATTCATATGCATAGGAAGTGGGTTAGGCTTAAATGTGCTTTTAATTTGCTTCTTGATGCTCTCTTTTATTTCAATTCATATTTCTTATGTGAGCATCTTCTCCAACTATCATGCCTAACTTAAAGGCGTTAAAGAAAAGTACTTATTGGGAGATAACCCAAAAGTTTTAGATGAGTCTTGGAAGTTATTATCTCTATAATAACCTCTCCTTATCCTATTTATTTGCTTTTGTGCCAAGAGTAACCTCTAATGAGAGAGAAGTAATGATTGAGAAAGTTGCTGTCCCGAAACAGATTTCTGTGCTTCACCGTAAAAATTCGTGTAAAATCTCTGTACGTCCTTTTGAGGCGTGATTTTTGTGATTCTGCCCTAGGTTGTTATCTAACTTTCTTTAGTTCAATACTTTTTGATTTTAGTAACAGAAGGTCTTCGAAAAAATTCGTCTTTACCTGCTGGTCTGTTTTGACAGATTTCTGCCATTTTCTACATTTGCTTCTTGTTGGTTCCTTTTTTAGTTCTTTTGGGGAATTGAGCTTTTTGAGGGAAGTGCTACAGTAGCTTGTGTTTTAATGGAAGTTTTATTGGTGTTAGAACTAAACCTTAAGACTTATTATCTTAAGTGCACTAATGTTCCTAATAAAGATTGTGTGAAGTTTTGTATGAAGGAAAATTTTCAGGTGTATGGAAGGAATGAGTAATGAGATGAAGAATGGACTAAATCTCAAGCTTGGGGATGCCACGCGTGTCACCCCAATAAATATAGAAGAAGTACAAGAATCAAAGCTTGGGGATGCCCAAGGCATCCCCCTCTTCATCAATAAAAATCCCAGGTTTCTTTCAAACGCTTCATTTTTATTGTTTCATGCACAGTTGTGTTGTTCTTGGAGCGTCTTCTTTTTCGTTTTCGTTTTTGTTTTTTGTTTGCTTTGTTTTCTTAGTTTGCTGAATAAATTGGTTGGACCCCCTCTTTCATACATTGGTTTTCAAATGGTTTGGTTTGGATTGGAAAAGAGTAGGAAAAGTCCATGCTTACGTGGTAAAAGAGAGCTTGTTTTTGACTGTAGCCTATGCTTTGTCATGCCATGCTTCATATTGTTTTGGCTTTAGGCTTAGTATTCTTTGTTGTAGCATGACATGTTATAAACAATTGAGATTTCTTAATGTGCCTTGGAAGGATCATGCGTTGTTTTAGCATATTAAAGCATAGTATTGTGGTATTCTCCTTTTATGCTTTATTTTGGTTGACTTGGCGCATGCTCACACCATGTTATGATTATCCCAAGTCACCATAGCCTTTATGATCCTTTAGTTTTCAACTTGTAGTATCACTTTATGCTTTGATCAATGATGTTTTGTCGCTCTGCATGATTATGGCTATTATTGCTCTCTTAGTTTATCGCTCCCAGTCTTTTGCTAGCCTCCGTAACCAAGTATGAGTTCCACTCATGCATCCAACTCCTTAAACCAAGTTATTCCAAAGAGTCCATCATACCTACCTACTAGCATATGCTATTCCAAGTATATTCATGTTTTTGTCTACCTTCCAAATTAAACTTGTTATAAGAAAAATAGTGATTAAAGCTCTCACGAACTTGATGGCACACTTTACTTTTTTGCATTTAATAAACTTGAACCATTGGGTCCTTCTTTGTTGCATATATTCTTGCGCTTTATAAGTTGAAATTAGCAGAACCATGTATCATGGGGAATGCTTTCAACATTGCACTTGTACTTTGTACGCCGTTGATATCATGTTCTTTTGCTTATGGATCCCGGCGGTGTGAAATAAAAGTGGAACTTGTAAGATCATGGAGTTTGTATGTGTGTTAGAGAAACGCCTGGGCCGCTAGCCTAAGCCATGCCTAATCATGGTGGAAACTTGCAGCATTACCATAATGAGCAATCTATGAAGCATCCTCAATAAAAACCTATGCAAATAGCAAATAAAAAGATCGCTGAGATGCTCATTGTCTGCTTGCCTTGTCATTTTGATTATGGGATAGCTCCTGTATCATGTGCAAGGGGTACCCCGTTGGCGGTTCTTTATGATACATATGTACTTACAATGACAAGAGCTTACTTGTGACTAAAGTTGAGTAGCACGAGGTTCGGTCTTCGTAAGTAAGGGGCATGAGATTTCGGCTTATAACTTGTCAAGCATATCCTCTTAGTTGTGTCACTTTAACCTTAATCACCTAAAGATGCTTATGATAGGGGCAATGAGAGCTGAAAGCTAACAAGTACCATAATTTTTGGACGCTCTTTATGAAACTTGAATCTTTGCTTCCTTCTATGAAGGCCTTTCTTTCACCATTATATTGAGTCTCCACCTTCTACCTTTATGCACCTACTTTGAGAGCATAGTGGCCATTCTTAGTTCTATGTGCATTGTCCCAAGACTAGTTGATTGATGCATAACTTGATATTGCTTGTTCTAAACTATTTGTATCTAGTCACTCTTATGAACTTTGAAGGTGTCTTATGCATTTATATTTGCTACTCTATGAGGGACAAGCTGAATACTATTATGCTATGTTTTCTTTATGTGAAACAAACAAACGTCTTGCAAAGCATTGTTATTCATGAATCTTTTGTTTGTGCCTTTTCATGTTGCATCATAGTTTCTTTGTCTTATTGCCAGAACTTTGTCTTTCGTGTTATGATTGAAGTAATATGATCCTAGCTTTGAATGTTTTACAAATACTTTGATCAAGTTTATGATGGTGCATGTCACCTCAAAAAATATTCTTTCTTTTTATCACTTACCTACTCGAGGACAAGTAGGAGTTAAGCTTGGGGATGTTGATACATTGCAAATGTATCTATAATTTTTGATGTTCCATGCTTGGTTTTATCTACTTTCTTATGTTTTGTCCACACTTTGGAGTACTTTTCATATGATTTCTTGGACTAACCTATTAACAAGAGCCACAGTGCCAGCTGCCTATTTTCTACTATTTTTGGTTCCAAGAAGTTAGAAAATGAATATTCTCGGCATTGGACGGGACAAAAGCCGAAGTCAATATTTCACCGAGGGGAACACGGAGCCAGAAGATGAGACGGAGAGGGGCCAAGGGCCAGCCACACCATAGGGTGGCGCGGGTCCCCCTTGGCCGCGCCACCAGGTGGTGTGGGCCCCTCTGGCCTCCACCGACCTTGCCCTTTCGCCTATATATTCCTCCCGATGCGAAAACCCTAAATCGTCAAGCCTCCAGCCATGAAAAGTTCTGCAGCGCTGCCGCCACCGAAGGGGAGATTTGGGGGACAGAAAGTCTCTGTTCCGGCACCCTGCCGGGATGGGGAAGTGCCCCCGGAGCCATCTCCATCAATCTCCACCACCATCTCCATCACTGCTACTGATTCCCATGATGAGGAGGTAGTAGTTCTCTCTCGAGGCTAAGGGTTCTACCGGTAGCTATGTGTTTATCTCTCTCTCTATGCATGATCATATTGTGATCATGAGCTTTGTAATCAATTAGATCTACCTTGCTACTCGAGTGCTTTAATAGATCTCTGCTCTCCCCATGTGTGTGAAAGTGAAAGTGTGCACACCATGGTGGCACTTAGGCTAGAGATTACAAATACTTGTTATGAGTTATATTTGGAGTTGGATGTCTTTATGAAATTGTGGTGTTTGTTGGACTCATCTAGTACTCAAGGTGACAGTGTGGGGTTATCTAGATGGGAAAGATGAACTTTGAGGTGTGCTGTTATAGCACTACCATGGATTAGAGTGTCCAACCGGAGAGTAGTTCAGCGTAGTATCATAAAGAAGAATATATTTATATGAGAGTGTTCACTAGTTAAAGTATGATCCCTAGGCCTTGTTTCTAAGCATTGAAACACCGTTTGCTATTAGATCTATTACATGTTTGCTTGCTTCCATCTTTATTTCAGTTTTACTTTAGTCTCTTCCACGCCATCAAGCTATTTTCTGGAACCATTACCACTTATAATTATCCATACCACTTGTATTTCACTATCTCTTCGCCGAACTAGTGCACCTATACACCTGACAAGTGTATTGGGTGTGTTGGGGACACAAGAGACTTCTTGTATCTTGATTGCAGGGTTGCTTGAGAGGGGATACCTTTGACCACTTCCTCCCTGAGTTCGATAAACCTTGGGTGATCCACTTAAGGAAAAACTTGCTATTGTTCTACAAACCTCTACACTTGGAGGCCCAACAACTGTCTACAAGAATAGAAGTGCGTAAACATCAATCCTCCATTCCGAGGCGCATGGTCACTAATATAAATGTGGCCATCACACGACGACGACAACGCAGATCCCACTGCTCCTGGGTCTCATGAGAATAGGGTGGCTCCAAATACATCTCGCAGGTCATGTAGTCAGCTACATTGTTCTCCCCAACGAGATCAAACAGGTGTATGACCCATGCAGAAAAGTTGGATCCATCTAACTTGAGCTTTTCTCCTTTTAACCAATCATCGATAGGAAAGGTAATCTCGGGAAGAACCATTTTCTATATTTATAATTGCAAAAGGAATTTAGACTAAGTTTATAATTAAATGAGTTAATAGTAACTCCACTCAGAAACACCTATCCCCAAAAGGGTTCCTAGTGATAACACGACCCCTATCAGCCACATCTCCCCCGATCGTCATGGCCATCAATGTGGGTTCAAGGGTGGACACTAAATGTCGGTCACATCATTCATGGGACTTATGCTCGATCTTTCGACCATCCATGTTCCGAGGCCACGCTTCTCTAGCGTGCTAGGCTCCCAACTCAACCTTAGTGTATTCGATGTGCAACATGGCTTACACCCACTGTATGCGAACGTAGATATGTCTGACTCCCAGGCCTGTAACCCTGGATCGCCTCATACAAAAGAACTTTCTTGGTGGTGCACACTAAGGGGGAACACAATCGTTGGTAATTTTAACAGGGTCATCTTATTAGGCTACCTTCGAGTATCTAATACTAGCACACAATAAGACATACAAACAATAACATTGAATGTAAATTCTATGTGATATGGTCCTTCACGTTGTGATCTCCCTCCGCCGTCACCAGGTTCCGGCGCCGTAGACACCAGGGTACCGGTGTCTTCCCGGCGTGGTAGTCCGTCACCTTCGTGACTATCTACTACTACGTATCAAAAGGTAATCACTTTACCTTTGCCACAACCATATCACAAAGCAACGCCCCCTCTACAAAACAAAGTTAGACGTCTCTACTTTATCTTTGCATGTTTTACGTGGCTGAATGGGATTTCGCACAAGAACCGTTCTTACCTACGAACTTTCAGCACAACGCTGATCAAGTAGTTGTCTCTACTACACCCCTTTTGGGCCCCTCCGTTGCAAATGGTATACCAACTAATGCGAGAGAGACAGACACCCCCTAAGCCACTTTATACGGTACACGCCGTATGTCAAGCGTGGACCAGTCTCGCGAATGAACGCGTAAAGTCGGTTGGGGGCCGTTTCATTAAGCATTACTTCGGTATACACAAGTACACGTGGGAGGGTAACAACTAAAAGATCAACGCCCACACGCTACATCTCGTGTGTTCTAGCCGTACTAGCATTACTACGCATAGATCTAGCTCTGATACCACTGTAGGGGTTCCGCGTATGAAAACAATAAATTTTACCCTACGCCCCTGAACCCCTGAAGCTGCCAGGACCTATCTATTAGTAATACAGTAACGGAAGGGGCTTTTCCCGAACTTACCCTTAAAGACCGAAAAGCGTTGTCAACGCTCAGGAGAGCGTGGTTGATGTAGACAAGTCGAAGCCGACCTCAAGGTCGTGATGAAGTCCTTGCGCTCCTTCTGGCTCAAACGACTTGAGTGCCTCAAGTGCGACACCTCGCGGGGAGTTACACACGTCCGGTGCCTGACGATGAGTCCCGCTTCCCTGATCCAGCAGCAGTTGCGAAAGTAGAGCTCCTGGATCCGAATCCGCAGTGCGACGGCGCTCCGCGGTGAAGATGTCTCTTGTTCGCGCAGTCCAGACTTGGGACCACGGTCACCAGAGAGAGGGGGGAGAGAGAAAATATCAATTGGAGGTCCTCCCAAAAGTGGGGAGACCTTTACTGATTATTGGTATATTTATCTTGGCCAAATACCCCACTATATATACGGGAAGGAGGGGGTACACCCTCCCTCAAAGTCCTGGGGTGGGACTAAACATGGGAGAGGGGTGGGGTGGCGTGCCGGCCAGCCCCCACCATGGGCCCCACGTGGGGGGAAGGCCCACTAGGGCCGCCGGCCACCCCCTAGGCCCTTCCTAGGGGTGGGATCCCCTCTTGGGCCTTTCCCCTCCGGGAATTGGCCCATTAAGCCTTTGACCTTTTAATTGATTTTTCTCTTTATTAAATAATTATGAATAAATGATTAAATCAACATTTAACATTCATTCACACATTATTCAATCTCCATGGCCATGGAACACCTTCCACCTCCACTCCGGACATCCTCCGGACTTACCGAAAACCTTCCGGTTTTCTCCCTTCTCTTCTTCAGTGATTCCACTGATCCTATAAACACTCTCTAAGCATCAGCAAGCCCTTAAGCGTGATACCCCATGGTCCGGGAACACTACAGACATGGTCGAGACACTCCCGCACCAATGATCGACAGAGGGACCTTGATGGCCATGTGACCCCTGTGCATTCCACGAAGATCTTTCGTCGTTTGAACCGGGACAATCGTGTCTTATTATCTTTGTCACTCGATACTTGCATTGCCCGAGATCTGATCAATGACATCACTATGTCGTGTTCAATCTCATTACCGAACAATGCTACTTGACTCGTTCCGACAAGTGATATCCCTGTGATGAAATCACACGCTCCGCGCTATTGGATATAACTTCTCCGAGTGGGCCCCTGAGTATCTTCCCGTCACATGGACGGACAAATCCCGCTCTTGACATATATTGCCTCTACGGTTTCCTCCGAGTACCTGAACACACCTTTATAACCACTGTATTACCAGATGGCATTTGATGCTATCTAAGCACTCTCGGGAGACAGTGATTGATATAGCCTCACGGTCTAAGGAATAGCCTACGAGGATCCATATCTAATCATCGTAACTTGAACTTCGTGACATGATCGGGTCACGATGTTTAGGTTGGGTATTGGTTCATCATCTCATTCTCGGAATGAGATGACCTCATTTTCAACTGGCATAAATGCCACATGATCAGGAAACATGATCATCTGTTGACCAATGAACCAGTGACTAGAGTTTCACTAGGAACCCTTGGTTGTTTGTATATCACACGTGTATTGATGTTTCTACTCAATACAGTTATAGCATGATATAAAACTTAATCATAAACTATTTGAAATATGATAATAGTCCTTACTACTATTTGTATTTAGGGCATATTTCCAACAGTAAATTGTTATTATCCATCAGCGGAGAGCAGTAGTCACATGCTTGCCCCTGACTCGATATAGGTTCTCGAGAGTCGGGTATGGATACCTACTATTTGTGCTGCCACAAAATACAACTACTCCGCTCGATCATATAACATACATCACATGCACAACACGAGGTGCGGCAACCAAGTGAGCATGCGATATTGTCCCATTTTATTACACGAGGAGGTGAGCGACACAAACCCTGATAAGTTGGTGTCCTCCCATTTCAACTTGCAACACGCTACAACAATGGCATGCTTCCAACTGGGCATTTGAGTTTGAAACTAGTTGTGATAAGGATCAAGTAGATGATTTGGAGAGTTTTTCTGATCTTTCACGATGAATCAACATATAACAAATCTTCCAATCAAATGATGAAAGCAACCTGAAGAAGACGAGAAATATGCAACATGATGATGGTTTTAGCCAACACACCTTTGAATTTAGAGTTCGGGAGGGTTTTACCGGGAGTAAGATGGAATCGATGACTGCACTTAGTTCAGCTGTTGATGGTTGTGCATCTTTCGGAGGAATCAGATTCGTTTGTTTGGAAGTTAACAATGCCGGGGAGTTTCACAATCAAGTCGATGTATGAGGATTTTCTTAATGACCATACTAGATTTCTTCTACGGTATCTATGGAAGATAAAGGTGCCTTTAAAGATCAAGATTTTTATGTGGTTTATTTATAAAAAGTCTTGCTAGCTAAAGATAATCTAGCTAAACGAAAATGTAATGGTAGTGAGAAATGTGTTTTTTGTGATTCACCAGAATCTATACACCAGTTATTTATTGCTTATTCTTTTACTCGTCTTGTTTGGAGAATTGTAGAGTTTGCTTTTAATCTTCCATCACCAACCAATATAACAAATATGTTTACTAATTGGCTAAATGTGATGGATAAACATGACAAAGCTAAAATTTGTGTGGGAGTGTGTGCTTTGTTATGGTCTATTTGGAAATCGAGGAACGGTTTGGTTTCTAATAGGACCGGAACTACCAACTTTTTGTAGGTTATCCACGGAGCTACTTATTGGATCCATATGCGGTCTTTCCTACTGAAGGGCTAGCGGGAACCTATAGATATTGGGTGAAGCCGTATAGAGACGGTCGCGCGGGCTATCCAATCAAGCTGGCTGGCGGCATACTAATAGGATATATGTTGCCTAAGAGAGTTTTGCTTGTCTGCTTTCGGTGGCTCATTTTTGTAGCCAACTTGAGTGATCCATGGTTGATATTTTGTAATCTTTGAATATTTGTTGTCATACTTCTGAACTTTGCAATAAAAGGTATGTGCATCGATTGATGCAGATGCCGAGTACATACACATTTCATAAAAAACAAAAATGCAACATGATGATGATCAACACTCCTTACACTCAGTGTGATAATTCTTCATGAACACACAAGAACCTTCACCCAATCCATATTAAATATGGATCACTGGCGACTGTGGCCTGGGAGAGATGCTTCACCCCAAAACGCAACTCAATGTCTAAACGCACAAACTTTTGAACTCCTTAAACCCTAGCCACTGGCTCCTTTATATAGCAGAACAAAAAACTAGTTGGTTGGAGCCAAACCGAAACACACACAAATGAATACCCAAGTGGCTCACGGCATGACCTGGAATAATAAATATAACTACAATTGCAACCGACCCAAGTACCTACATGGCCTGACACGCCTCTGACATGGTGGAGTCCTGAAATTTGGATTCACCTCCATGGGAATAACACGAGGTAAAGGGATGCACTGATTAAGTTGCATGTAAATAAAATCACCACTCCAGGCCCCTTAGGCCGGTGACATAACTACGGTCAACATTATGCAACTGAACTTCACTTTCGATGACATCCTATAGTTGGCCGCATTCGCCATTCTCGAAGAAAAATCCTAGTCCTAAATCAGCGTCAAGGAGAAAGGAACTCAATTTTAGTATCTCTGCACAAACAAAGATAAAGGCAAGTTAGAGAACCAGCAATGGTCCCTTTGGGGACATCCGATACAGAGTAAGTGATGTTAGTACCAAAAACTTAAAAGGACTAGAAATATTATAAATTTTGAAAAATAGACGATAATTTCCCACAAAAATGGAAAAGGACGACACTAGTCAAGAAAATAACTGAATACACGACGTTCTGATTGCAAGAAAGTTCCGCTCAAGGCGACTTTGCTTTGATTTGACACGCACCAGCTTGTGCATCCATAAACAAACACGATTGCAATTCGACTTCACTTCTCATGACATCGTACAGCTGGTCGCATGTGTCACTAAAAAAAACCAGTCCTAAATCGGCGTCAAAGGAGTGTGGAGCTCCACTGTATAAGCTTTGGCACAAACGAAGATGAAGGCAACTTAGAAGGACTAGAAGTTACCTCTTGGAGACATCCGATAAAAATAGTTGATGTTAGTATTGTAAAAGGAGCAAACATGTAGCTATTAATTTCAGAAAAGAACAAATATTAGTCAAGAAATATACTGATTGCATAATACACTTACTCCTATGATTTGACACGTATCAGCTCGTGCTCGTGCATACATAAACAAACACGGACTGGTCCGAATCAAACATCGATCAACACGTTGTAGCAGCAGTAGCCAGAGCTGTAGACTTTGAGTAGTTCTGTCCTAGCTAGAAGAGGGCCGACACGAGCCAAGAGCCATGGCGACCGGGGCAGACAGAAGCACGGGTACGGTCTATCCAGCAGAGACATCACATGTGCCTACGAGACTACTCCAGTGGCTAGCCTACCGCCGCCGGCTCACTGCGTCGGCAGTGATTGCCAGTTGCCATGCCACACGGCCACACTATACATCGTGGGTTGTGTTTCCGCTTGGCTTTCTCGTAAAAACAAAGCAGTCTAATTAGTATTTTTTGCTAAATCTGCCAATCTGAAAAGTTTAAACGAATCTGACCTATCTCCGAAACTAATTCGAAATCTGGCCCCCGGGATCGGCGCCGTTTAAAATGACCGAAGTTGTACAGGTTGGCGCCAAGACGAAGTAGCTGGGAGGCAACCTAGGGCGCCGTTTTAAATAGAACCGACGTCGGCGCTGTTTTAAATGGAGCCGACCTCCTTCGGTTCAGTTTTCTGATGTGTTGACGCCGACATGTACAACTTCAGCGTCATTTTAAACAGCGCCGATCACATTGGGTCAGATTTCAAATTAGTTTTGAGGAGGAATCAGATTCGGTTGAACTTTCCAGATTTGAGAAGATTTGGTAAAGAATACGTCTAACTAGAATATGAAGTTTCGGAAATGGCCAATGCAATGTTGGCTACTTATTTTCTTTGCTTGAACGGCGATGGATTCAAGAACCCGATCTAACTTTGAAGCAGATGAACACAAGCTACAACATTGCGTGCTGCCAAGGCACGCTTAGGACGCGTTTGGTTGCCTATGAAACACGCTCCAGGGGTAAATCTAACTCGAGAAAATTCAAAGCACCCGAACCTAGAAAACGGCCGAATCGACAGCTTATAGTGAACCACCCTCCAGCGAGCGTAAAAAGGTGCCACCCTCCGAACATTTCTAAGTGGTCGCTCACATGGTTTATTTCCCTCGCATTTCTTAAACTCCTTCATCTAATCGTCTCTAATCTACACAAGGTGTATCGTTTGAGATACGCTCTACTCTACAAAGATGCACATCGACGTTGTGATTCTATTCCCTCTGCCGGTTTCTAGTTTCATTGACTGTTAATCTTCAACTTCGTGGTTATGTTCGGAGCCTTGTTATACGATTTTGTTTTTCCAATTCGTCATCCGCGGTCAACCGTTTAAACTTCAAGGAGTAGATTCATCTCGCCGTTTCCCACGTGTTATGCATTTTCCGTTTCGATGGTCCTAAAAAAATAGATATGTATGTCCCTGCTATGTATTCTCTCCGGTTCAAAATATAAGATGTTTTAACTTTATGAAAGAAGTGTATCTAGACCCTTTTAGTGTGTAGGTTCACTCTAAACCTAGATAAACCTACACACTAAAATAGGTCTAGATACACTTCATTCACAAAGCTATAAAACATCTTATATTTTAGAACGGATGGAGTACTATGCTCACCTTGCCTCTTACGACTTGTTTTGTTCAACCTCTCACCTACCTCTTGATCATCTGCTTTGTCAGTTCACTGTTTCATGATGAAGTCTCCATGAAAAGGACGTGTATTGACGATATGATCCCACTTCGGCAATCGATTCCCAAGTTTCATTAACACCAAATCCTCAATTTCATCCAATTTTGTCCTTATTTAGACGAATTTTGTCAAATTTGTCACACACAGTTGAACATTTGAAAGTTCATTTGACCGCTACTTTCATATCGTTGTTCTACACAACTTTCGTGTAGTAAATGTTAAATTTATAGCTCATAGAAAACGTTTTTTAAAGTGTGGTGGTGTGAGGTATGGTTACCAGGTAAACCCAAAAAATGGGACTTAACCATTAATGAACACGCAACATCCAAACGTTGCATCTAGGAGCACACATGTGCAAATGAACACCATGAGTGAGTTCCTGCTCCCATACGAGGGAAAAAACAATCTGTGCAACCAAACGATTTGGCCTAGACCTTGTGTCACTACATCAAAACTGCACCGAGTCCGGATGCGAAATGCCTAAAAGTCTACCAAACACGCTTCGTGGAGAAAGCCGAGGTAGGTCGGGCATACACTTTTTTTTAAAACGAGACAAAAAAAGCTTTTGCCTCCTATTGACATAGGAGAAGCAAACAAGGGTTTGGCAGAAGCCAACAGAAAATAAGAAGGGATAAAAATCCCAAAGAAAAAAACTCAGAAAACAAGGTCCGCTAGGTTCTTAGCACCGGCTAACATCCAATCCTTTTCTTCCTCCCCGATCTTATGCATGACGACCGTAGGCAAGGAGGATTTGTTTTTGAAGACTATCTCGTTTCTTTCCTTCCAAATATCCCAAGTGATGAGCACAATGGCCATCCCGAGACCTTTGGGCGAGGAGGTGGGGGTCCTGGCGACGGCGTGCCAATATTCCAGCACCTTTGGTCTCCCCGACCCAAGGCAGAGGATCATGTCTAGACAAGAAAGCCAGGACGCCGCAGCAGACCAGATCCTCCTAGAAAAGAGACACTCGAACAGGATATGGCGCGCTGTTCCGGGGGCACTCCTGCACAACTGGCAGGAGGGCGGGTGTGGCCATCCACGTTTTGCAAGACGGTCAGCGGTCCAGAGACGGTTTTGAATAGCAAGCCACGCGAAGAAGCGACATTAGGATGCGCCCAAGCTCTCCAAACCAGTTGCTCAAAGGAGCAAGGCAGAGATGTTAGGAACTGAGCCTTATAGGCGGAACTGGCCGGATAGCAACCATTTGGAGACATGGTCCATAAAATGGAGTCTGTGGTGCCGGGGGTAAGATGGACCTCTGCAAGAAGAACCCAAAGGCGGACGTACTGCTCCATGTGGCCGACCGTAAAAGAATCCATCTTAATGCTAGCGACCCAGTTCAGGTTCTGAAGAGCATCACAAACTGTTCAGTTCTTTCTTCTAGAGGCTTTAAAGATCAGGGGTGCAATATCCTTTGGAGGGGAGCCTTCAAGCCAGGAAGAAAACCAGAAGGAGGCCTTGACACCATCCCCAATGGTGACCCGAGTAGTGGCGTTGAAGAGATCCCTGTCGGAGTCATCATTTGGAGTTTTAGAGCCAACCCCAGGGCTTTTTCGGCGCCGTCCACTCGAGCCACAACATCAAAAGCCTGAGCGCGCGATAGAACTTCTCCAAGTCCAGAACCCCGAGTCCTCCAAGCTCCTTTGGACGGCAAACCTTCTGCCAGTTGACCTTGAATTTACCTCCACTAACCAGATCATTGCAAGCCTATAGCATTCCTCGACTGATCTTGGCGTAGGCCTTCAGAATTCCTTTGTCAGACTTTAAAGCTGTTAACAAGAAGATAGACATGGAGGAGAGGACTGACTTCACGAGAGCGGTACAACTCGCCCGGTTCAGAAACCTGCCTTTCCAAGGGTTAAGCCGCATCGCAGCCTTATCGATGAAAGGTTGGAGATCCGCCTTTCTTAGTCCGCGAAGCAAGAGGGGCAGGCCGAGGTACTTGAGGGGAAAGGACACGGTCGTAGATAGGAAATCCGATAAAGCAGAAGCAAGGTCAATGTCGGAGCATCGAATTGGAGCTATAGAGATTTTCACCACATTTGTCACCAGGTCGGAGACTTACCCAAAACTCTAAAGGATATTGGCCAAGGCCGACACGTCATGCTGCGTGGGGGTCAAGAAAATGGCAACATCATCCGTGTAAAGGGAGACACGGGGTCCTTGTAAACCACCAGACATCTCGTGCAACAACCCAGTGGCTGTGGCCTTCTCAAGGAGTCCCTGAAGGGGATCGATGGTGATGTCAAAGAGAATAGGCGAAAGGGGGTCTCCTTGTCGGAGACCGCATCCGCGAGGGATGTCCATTCCTGGGACCCTGTTAAGGATGACACGGGAAGAGGCCGAGGAGAACAAGGTCGACATCAAAGCATGCCATCTTTGGGGGAAGCCAAGGTGTTGCATGAGGTCCAACATGTAATCCCAGCGAACAGTGTCAAAAGCCTTCGCAATATCAAGCTTTATGAGGAGGTCCGGGGTTTTGCTGCGATGAAGTTGGCGGGCGGTGTTCCTGACGTACATAAAATTGTCATGGATGGTTCTGGATTTGATGAAAGCACTCTAGCTATGTGACATGATCTTATTCATCTTGGGACTGATCCGTTGGGCCATGGCTTAGGCGATGATCTTCGGGACCAAGTGAATGAGGCTATTAGGCCTAAAAACAGTGATGGACTTTGAACCGTCCTTTATTGGCAGCAGCACTTTTCACGAGCATACACAATAGAGGAAATTGCAGCTACCACCACCCTTTGTGGCGGAAGTGTGCCATTGGCTCCACGAAGTAGTGTCTAGCGATACCTTTTACAGATATGACTCACTCTCTTGCACCTCCTTCTCTCTCCTCTCTAGAGTAACTGAGAGCGCCCTTGAGTGGACCGGGCCAAATCGACCCCATCTCATCAGCGACGGCGGTGGGGATGGGCGGAGGGGAGGTGACGGAGTAGGTAGGGTAGTTTGTAGTAGCGAAGCTATGCCAGTAGTGGGCCTTCTGCCCAGTAGTTGGAGTAGAGCGACGGATCCAGCAGCCTGGATTTTTGCCGCTGTAGGGTTTCCTCTTTGTTCTTCTTTGATGGACAGAGGGGAAAGCGGAAGGGAGGGCTAACGCTTCTCTCAATAAAAACGATGTGGTTTACTCCCTGCTGTTGGTTGAGGGTGGCAGGCGTGTGCTCTTCCCGGCCGTCCATGGAGGCGAGGGGGAAGGGTTGGGCTTGTTGGCCAGCGACATCGTTGCGGAACTCATGTTCAGTCGTGGAGGCATGGAGGAGTGTTGCTGCTTCAAAGCGAGCTCGACATCGTCAAGGGGGTCTTACCCATGCCCTGTCACGGCTCTGATGCTCTTTTTCCCTTCTTCTTGGCCAACCAAGGTGGCGATGGAGAAGAGGGTAGGGCGTTGTGGCCGCTGTTGATTGGAGGCGCTTGGGGTGCGTGAGGTCGGTGTGCTAGGCATCCCATCTACTGTCGCTTAGAAGACCTTCTTGCTCGGTGGCCATGACTGCTACCAGCAATTTCGGGCATGTTTAGCCAGTTGCATGCTAGGAGGGTGATACATTGCAAATGTATCTATAATTTTTGATGTTCCATACTTGGTTTTATCCACTTTCTTGTGTTTTGTCCACACTTTGGAGTACTTTTCATATGATTTCTTGGACTAACCTATTAACAAGAGCCACAGTGCCAGCTGCCTGTTTTCTGCTGTTTTTGGTTCCAAGAAAGTCAGAAAATGAATATTCTCGGAATTGGACGGGACAAAAGCCAAAGTGCCTATTTTTCCGGAAGACATCAGATGCCAGAATACGAGACGGAGAAGAGCCAGGGGGGCACCACACCACCTGGCCGCGCGGCCAGGCTTGGCCCGCGCCAGGGGGTGGTGTGGCCAGCCCAGGCACCCCCTCGGACTCTCCTTCCGCCTATAAGATGCCCTCGAAACAAGAACCCTAAGGACCCGATCAAAAATCCACGAAAGAGTCTGTAACCGTCGTCATCTCCATCCCTAGATCGAGAGGGATCTGAACCTCTTCCCGGCACCCTGCCGAAGAGGGGAATTCACCCTGGAGGCCTTCTTCATCACCATGCAAGCCTCCGGTGTGATGCGTGAGTAGTTCATCCTTGGACTACGGATCTATGTAGTAGCTAGATGGCTGGTTCTCCTCCTTTGTGCTTTCATGTTTAGATCTTGTGAGCTCTATTCATGATCAAGATCATCTATTTGTAATTCTACATGTTGTGTTTCCGGGGATCCGATGGATATTGAGATGCTATTTCAGATTGATTATTGATTCTATCATGTCTTTGTTATTTGTGATCTTGCATGCTTTCCGTTGTTAGTAGCTATCTTGGCCAAGTAGATGCTAGCAACTCCAAGAGTTAGTATTTATGCTCGATAGTGGGTGCATGCCTCTGGTAATCTGGGGAAGTGACAGAAATCTCTAAGGTACTAGATGTGCTGTTGCTACTAGGGAGAAAACAACAATCCTTTGTTCATAGAACATCGTATTGTTTACTTTACATGCAATTCATAAAGCAATAATCTGTTGCTTGCAACTTAATACTAGAGGGGGTTCGGCTGATAACCTGAAGGTGGATTATTAGTCATAGATGCAGTTGGATGGCGGTCTATGTATAATGTTGTAATGCCCAATCAAGTCTCAAAGGAGTCAAGATGATAAGTATATGCATGTATTTCTTTCTCGATGTTTGTCAATTGCCCCGCTGTAATTTGTTCACCCAGCATGTTATCTATCTTAAGGAGAGCCACCTCTAGTGAACTATGGATCCCGGTCCTCTTTCTTTACATACAGTCTACAAATTGTTTACTACTTTGTGTTTACTTTCTGCAAACTTTTACTCCCTTCCATTCGATAGGTTTAATCCTTTGTTTTCCGCAAAACACAGTGAGATTGACAACCTCATCTCAAGTTGGGGACAGAGTTCTATGTTTGTGTTGTGCCGGTCTCCATGTTGCTACTAGCACCGGTAGTGCGCCCTGCCAAGGCTCAGCTAGCAACACCTTTGGGGTGTTTCCTTGCTCCTACTGGTTCGATTAAACCTTGGTTTCATAACTGAGGGAAACTAGCTGATGTGCTCATCATACCTTCCTCTTGGGGTTCCCAACGAGCTCTACATCAACACTGAGCGATCAATCACTTTTCTGGCGCCGTTGCCGGCGAGTCAAGGACATCTTCACAAGGGGAGTCCCTCATAACAAATCTCTTTACTTTGTTAGTTTTGTTTTGCTTAGTTTCTTTTGCTTTGTTTGCGTATTTCTTTATCAAAAACACACAAAAATTAGTTTTACTAGTTTGCTTTCTTATTTGAAAACACACAAAAAATGACTACTCTTGAAAACACTAAGTTGTGTGACTTCACTAGCACCAACAACAATGATTTTATGAGCACACCTATTGGTCCGCATGTGCCTGAAGATACTTTCCTTGAGATAAAACCTGCTTTACTCAATCTTATTATGAGAGAACAATTTTCTGGTATTGGTAATGAAGATGCTACTGCCCATCTAAATAACTTTGTTGAACTTTGTGAGATGCAAAAGCATAGGGATGTAGATGGTGATATTATTAAGCTTAAATTGTTTCCTTTCTCTTCGAGAGGAAAAGCTAAAGAATGGTTGAATTCCTTAACTAGGAATAGTATTGATTCTTGGACTAAGTGCAAAGATGCTTTCATTGGAAAATACTATCCTCCTACAAAGATTATATCTATGAGAAGTGAAATAATAAAGTTTAAACAATCTGATAGTGAGCATGTTACTCAAGCTTGGGAAAGAATGAAATCTTTGGTAAAGAATTGTCCCACTCATGGACTGACTGCTTAGATGATCATCCAAACTTTTTATGCAGGATTGAACTACTCTTCAAGGAACCTATTGGACTCTGCTGCTGGAGGTACCTTTATGACCATTACTTTGGGTGTTGCAACAAAACTTCTAGACAATATGATGGTTAATTATTCTAAATGGCATACTGAGAGATCTCCACAAGGTAGGAAGGTAAATTCTGTTGAGGAAACCTCCTCCTTGAGTGATAAGATTGATATTATTATGTCTATGCTTGTAATGGGAAAGCCCATATTGATCCAAATAATGTTCCTTTTGCCTCTTTGGTTGCTCAAGAAGAGCAGGTTGATGTGTGATACATTGCAAATGTATCTATAATTTTTTATGTTTCATGCTTAGTTTTATCCACTTTCTTGTGTTTTGTCCACACTTTGGAGTACTTTTCATCTGATTTCTTGGACTAACCTATTAACAAGAGCCACAGTGCCAGCTGCATGTTTTCTGCTGTTTTTGGTTCCAGGAAAGTCAGAAAATGAATATTCTCGGAATTGAACGAGGACAAAAGCCAAAGTGCCTATTTTTCCGGAAGTCATTAGATGCCAGAATACAAGACGGAGAAGGGCTGGGGCGCCGGGCACACCACCTGGCCGCGCGGGCCAGGCCTGGCCTGCGCCAGGGGGTGGTCTGGCCGACCCCAGCACCCCCTCGGCCTCTCCTTCCGCCTATAAGATGCCCTCGGGACGAAAACCCTAAGTACCTGATCAAAAATCCACGAAAGAGTCTATAGCCGCCGTCATCTCCATCCCTAGATCAGGAGGGATCTGAAGCTCTTACCGGCACCCTGCCGGAGAGGGGAGTTCACCCTGGAGGCCTTCTTCATCACCATGCAAGCCTCCGGTGTGATGCGTGAGTAGTTCATCCTTGGACTACGGATCCATGTAGTAGCTAGATGGCTGGTTCTCCTCCTTTGTGCTTTCATGTCTACATCTTGTGAGCTCCGTTCATGATCAAGATCATCTATTTGTAATTCTGCATGTTGTGTTTCCGGGGATCCGATGGATATTGAGATGCTATTTCAGATTGATTATTGATTCTATCATGTCTTTGTTATTTGTGATCTTGCATGCTTTCCGTTGTTAGTAGCTATCTTGGCCAAGTAGATGCTAGCAACTCCAAGAGTTAGTATTTATGCTCAATAGTGGGTGCATGCCTCTGGTAATCTGGGGAAGTGACAGAAATCTCTAAGGTACTAGATGTGCTATTGCTACTAGGGAGAAAACAACAATCATTTGTTCATAGAACAATCGTATTGTTTACTTTACACGCAGTTCATAAAGCAATAATCTGTTGCTTGCAACTTAATACTGGAGGGGGTTCGGATGATAACCTGAAGATGGATTATTATTCATAGATGTAGTTGGATGGCGGTCTATGTATAATGTTGTAATGCCCAATCAAGTCTCAAATGAGTCAAGATGATTAGTATATGCATGTATTTCTTTCTCGATGTTTGTCAATTGCCCCGCTGTAATTTGTTCACCCAGCATGTTATCTATCTTAAGGAGAGCCACCTCTAGTGAACTATGGATTCCGGTCCTCTTTCTTTACATATAATCTATAAACTGTTTACTACTTTGTGTTTACTTTCTGTAAACTATTACTTCTTTCCATTCGATACGTTTAATCCTTTGTTTTCAGCAAAACACGGTGAGATTGACAACCTCATCGCAAGTTGGGGACAAAGTTCTGTGGTTGTGTTGTGTAGGTCTCCACGTTGCTACTAGCACCGGTAGTGCGCCCTGCCAAGGCTCATCTAGGAACACCTTTGGGGTGTTTCCTTGCTCCTACTGGTTTGATTAAACCTTGGTTTCATAACTGAGGGAAACTTGCTGCTGTGCTCATCATACCTTCCTCTTGGGGTTCCCAACAAGCTCTACATCAACACTGAGCCATCAGAGGGCGTGCTTTCAACCTCCAAGATGGAGGCCTCTGTGGAGCTCAGCGTCGGCGTCCAGCATCTCCTTTCTGCCAAGTGGTTCGTCCCTGGCAGGATGGAGGTGGCCGACGGCTTAAGCTCAGTCGCGGTTGCGAGGTCAAAGGACTGATACGTCCATTTTGCATCACTATTCTATGTCTTAATTCACTATTATTCATTGATATATTTCGTATTGAGAGGTGATACTTATTTTATTTCATGTATTTTTGCATGGTTGATGAATTTTGGAGCATAGACCGCTGCAGTCAGGATTCTGATGGAAAAGGTGCTGTTTGGAGGCAAAATTCGTGAGGATCAGAAAATCCGGGAAAATATACAGAAAATCCTATTTTTCCAGAATACTCAGGATGCCACAAGATGGAGTGGAGGTGGGCCACAGGGGGCCCACACCACCCCAGGGCGCGGGCAGGCCTAGGCCGCGCCTGGAGGTGGTGTGGCCGCCCTGGCCCACGCCAGCCTCTCTCCTCTGGCGTATATCATCCCCACGAAACCCTAAGACTCGGGGAGCGACAACAGAAAGATTCCGCCGCCTCTGCGGGGCGGAAAACACCGAGAGAGAAAGATCTCTCCGGCAGACAGATTTCTGCCCGGGGAATTCCTTCTCGGAGAGGGGAGATCGTTGCCATCCACACCACCATCAAGCTGGACTTCATCACGATCATCATCATCATCATCACCATCAGCACCCTCATCACCATCTCCATATTATTGTAACAATTGCGTTGAATCTTGCATAGTTCATAGGGGAAACTTTCCCGGTGTTGATTACTCTTTGTAGTTGATGCTATTGAGTGAACCATTGAATTATTGTTTATGTTCATATTGTTATACATCATTATTCCATCTCTGATCATGATCCATATGATGTCTTGTGAGTAGTTCGTTTTGTTCTTGAGGACATGGGAGAAGTCTTGTTGTTAGAAGTGGAGTTGCGTTGAGAAAGATTCAATAGATTGTTATTTAAGTTGTGGTGTACTTCTTCTAGTGGTGTCATGTGAACGTCAACTACATGACACTTCACCTATATGGGCCTAGGGGAATGCATTGTTTATTTGGCTACTAATCGTAGGGGTTGCCGGAGTGACAGAAACCTGAACCCCCATTAGGAAACCATTGCACAAGGGACGTAAGGGTCTTAGAGTTTAAAGTTGTGGTTAGGTTTCTACCTTAATTACTTTTTTGTACTTACAGATGTTTGCAAGGGGTATAATCACAAGTATATATTAGTCTTGGATGGGGCGGTACATTAGCACAGGTTCACTCACACAACACTTAGCAAGCTAAAGAAGATTAATCGACTATATGAAGCGAAAGCACTTGACAGTCTTCCCATGTGTCCTCGAGAACGTTTGGTCATCTTAAGTAATACAACCGGCTTGTCCTTTGCTACATAAAGGATTGGGCCACTTGCTTCATTTATTCCTACTATCTTTTATTTACTCGTACTTTGTTTACTTGCTCTATCGAAAACCCCCAAAAATCCATTTGCTAAATATTTACAGAGAATTCCTGATCCATACCACTAGCCAGCACCTTCTGCTCCTCGTTGGGTTCGACACTCTTACTTATCAAAAATACTACGATACACCCCCTATACTTGTGGGTCATCAAGACTATTTTCTGGCGCCGTTGCCGGGGAGTGAAGCGCTATTGGAGAGTGGAACTGGTAAAGGAAACTTCTACTATGAGTATTGTTTACTCCTGCTAGTTGCTTTATTTTTGTTATGGATAATTCACTAAGTTTCTTATTTGGTAATGCTACTACCACTGCTAAGGTAGTAGATAAGCCACCACCTGCTGAGAAAGATGTTTTCCAAATACCTACAAGAATTATTGATCATGTTATGGATAACTACTATGTTGGGGATGGAACTGTCCATCCCGGTGATCATTTACTCTTTGTACACGAATTATGCGGGTTGTTCAAGTGTGCAGGTATTACTACAGATCAAGTTAAGAAGAAGTTATTCTCATTATCACTGAAAGGAAGAGCTGAGGAATGGTATAAGTTGCTGAAGAATAGTCAAGCTCTAGAATGGGAGGAAATAGTGCCTCTCTTTTATTCAAAGTTTTATCCTCCTAGTGAGATTCATAAAGATCGGAATCAAATATACAACTTTTGGCCTCTTGATGGAGAGAGTACAGCTCAAGCTTGGGGGGGATTGAAGTTACTAATGCTCAAATGTCCCATTCATGAGCTCCCCAACAATATTATTATCAACAACTTTTATGCAAGGCTCCCTCTACACGACAAAGATTTATTGGATGCTTCTTGTGCTGGATCATTCACTCGCATGGAAGAAGTAGCTAAATGGGACCTTCTAGATCGTATTCAAGACAATGTTGAAGCTTGGGAGAATTGCAAAGGTAGAAAGTCAGGTATAAATTATGATTATGAATGTATTGAATCTTTTATGGGAACTGATGACTTTCAAAATATTAGTAATATTTATGGTCTTGATTTGCAAGTTATTACGCATTGCTTTAGAGCTTTTGCTTCCTATATCGAAATTCCAAAAAGGGGATGGAACAAGTACCATGCACCTTACAAAGATATTGTTGACTATGCTCCTATTGGAAGTGCTGAGTATTGCATTATTGACCCCATCTTACCCGAACCTAATATCGAGAAGATTCCCTTCCCCGAAAAGGTAAAGGACCATCCTATGATAACTAATGTAATCACCAAAAGTGAAAAAAGAACTGTAAAACCTGATGAACAAATAAACATTGAACCTGTGGTAGAAATTGTGAAAGACCTTGTCACTAAAAGCGTAGAAGATGGGCACATAGTCTTTTGTGAGGATGCTTCTAATATTGTTTCACATCCCAATAGAACTAAAAAGGCTAGTGTTCCTGTGCTTTCTGTTAGAATTGGTGATCATTGCTATTATGGTTTATGTGATATTAGTGCAAGTTCTAGTGTTATTCCTTATGAGCTTTACAGAGAAATTATGCATGAGATCAGTCCTTGCGAGTTGGAAGAGATTGATGTGGTTATTCACCTTGCTAATAGAGAGACCATCTCTCCAATTGGTATTGTACGATACGTCGAAGTTCTTTGTGGTAAGATTAAGTACCCCGCTGATTTTCTAGTACTTGGTTCGGCTGCTAGTAAAACCTACCCTATCATTTTTGGTAGACCTTTCTTGAGTACTTGTGGAGCTATTATTGATTGCAAGAGGGAGAAAATCTTGACTAAATTTGATGGGGAATCGTATGAGTTTAATTTTTCGAAATTTACTAAAGAACCTTGTGAAGAGGAAACCCATAATGAGGATTTTAGGGTTGAACAACTTGCTTCTATTTCTCTTGCCCCTAACAATGCTTTGCAGCAATTTATGGAAGATCATGAAAGTGAAATCTTCAAGGAAGAAAGGAATGAGATTGACAGGATCCTCCGTGATCAACCTAAGATGCTTAAGCACGACTTGCCTGTGGAAGACTTGGGTACCATGATGCCACCTAAAAAGGATCCAGTTTTCAATCTAAAACCTCTCCCTGATGGTCTTAAATATGCTTTTATTGATGATAAAAAGATATATCCTGTTATTATTAGCGCTAAACTTTCAGGGGAGGAAGAAGAAAGATTATTGGAAGTTTTGAGGAAACACCGAGGAGCTATGGGCTATACTCTGGATGATTTGAAAGGGATTTCACCTACTATATGTCAGCATTCTATCAACATAGAACCAGATGCGAAGCCAGTAGTGGAGCACCAACGATGTTTAAATCCTAAGATGAAGGAAGTGGTAAGGAATGAGGTATTGAAACTCCTTGATGCTGGTATTATTTACCCTATTGCTGATAGTGAATGGGTTAGTCATGTTCATTGTGTTCCTAAAAATGGAGGTATTACCGTTGTCCCTAATGATAATGATGAGCTTATTCCTCAAAGAATAGTGGTAGGCTATAGGATGTGCATCGATTTTAGGAAAGTCAATAAAGTTACTAAGAAAGACCACTACCCGCTTCCTTTTATTGATCAAATGTTGGAAAGGTTGTCTAAAAAGACCCATTTTTGTTTTCTTGATGGTTATTCTGGTTTCTCTCAAATTACTGTTAAACAACAAGATCAAGAAAAAACTACTTTTACTTGCCCTTATGGAACTTATGCTTATAGACGTATGCCTTTTGGTTTATGTAATGCTCCTACTACTTTCCAAAGGTGCATGTCTGCTATCTTTCATGGCTTTTGTGAGGAAATTGTAGAAGTGTTCATGGATGACTTTTCTGTCTATGGAACTTCTTTTGATAATTGTCTGCACAACCTTGATAAAGTTTTGCAGAGATGTGAAGAAACTAATCTTATTCTTAATTGGGAGAAATGCCACTTCATGGTTAATGAAGGGATTGTTCTTGGGCATAAAGTTTCTGAAAGAGGCATAGAAGTTGATAGAGCTAAGGTTGAGCCAATTGAGAAGATGCCATGCCCAAGAGACATCAAAGGTATTCGCAGTATCCTTGGTCATGTTGGTTTCTATAGAAGGTTTATTAAAGACTTTTCTAGGATATCAAAACCCCTTACTAATCTTCTTCAAAAAGATGTACCCTTCGTTTTTGATGATGATTGTAAGGAAGCTTTTAAAACTCTTAAGAAGACTTTAACTACAGCCCCTATTGTTCAACCACCTGATTGGAGTTTACCCTTTGAAATAATGTGTGATGCTAGTGATTTTGCTGTAGGTGCTGTCCTTGGGCAACGTATTGATAAAAAGCTAAACGTTATCCATTATGCTAGTAAGACTCTAGACGCTGCTCAAAGGAATTATGCTACTACTGAAAAGGAATTTCTAGCTGTTGTTTTTGCTTGTGATAAGTTTAGGCCCTATATTGTGGACTCAAAAGTAACCATTCATACTGATCATGCTGCTATTCAATATCTTATGACGAAGAAGGACGCTAAGCCTAGGCTTATTAGATGGGTACTGTTTTACAAAAGTTTGATCTACATATAGTAGATAGAAAGGGTGCTGAAAATCCTGTAGCTGATAATTTATCTCGTTTGGAAAACATCTCTTTTGACCCTATGCATGTTAATGATAGTTTCTCGAATGAACGGTTAGCTGCAGTGGGAGTGAGCTCGCGAGGAAGCCCTTGGTATGCTGATTATGCTAACTTTATTGTCTCCAAGTATTTGCCTCCAACTTTTACAGCTCAGCAAAGAAGAAAGTTCTTCTATGATCTGAGACATTATTTTTGGGATGACCCACACTTATACAAAGAAGGAGTTGATGGTATTATTGGAAGATGTGTTCCAAAATATGAACAAAAAGAGATATTGTGTAAATGCCATGGTAGTGCCTATGGAGGACATCATGCAGGAGATAGAACCGCACAAAAGGTACTACGATCAGGTTTCTAATGGCCTACCCTTTTTAAAGATGCAAGAAAATTTGTTTTATCTTGTGATGAATGTCAACGTGTTGGTAATATTTCTAGACGCAATGAAATGCCTATGAACTACTCTCTAGTTATTGAACCTTTTGATTGTTGGGGATTTGACTTTATGGGTCCTTCCCCTCCTTCGAAAGGCTACACTCATATTCTTATTGTCGTAGATTAGTTACTAAGTGGGTAGAAGCCATTCCTACAAAACGTGATGACGGGGAAACCTCTCTAAAAATGCTTAAAGATGTCATCTTTCCTAGGTTTGGAGTGCCTAGGTATCTCATGACTGATGGGGGTTCTCATTTCATTCATGGCGGTTTTAGGAAGACCCCCGCTAAGTATGATGTTAATCATAGAATTGCTTCAGCTTATCACCCCCAAACTAGCGGGCAAGTAGAATTATCAAATAGAGAAATTAAATCTATCTTACAAAAGGATGTTAATAGGTCTAGAAAAAACTGGGCTAAGAAGTTGAATGATGCTCTATGGGCTCATAGAACTGCTTATAAAAATCCTATGGGAATGTCTCCTTATAAAATGGTTTATGGGAAAGCTTGCCACTTACCCTTAGAGTTAGAACACAAAGCTTACTGGGCAGTGAAAGAACTAAATAGAGATTGTAAGCTCGCTGGTGAGAAAAGATTATTTGACTTAAGTTCTTTAGATGAATGGAGGAGTGAAGCCTATGAGAATGCTAGGCTCTTTAAGGAAAAAGTTAAAAGATGGCATGACAAGCGAATACTTAAGAGAGAATTTCATGTTGGTGAGAAAGTTCTATTGTATAGGTCTCGTCTCAGATTTTTTGCAGGTAAGCTACTATCAAAATGGGAAGGACCTTTCATCATTGAAGAAGTATACCGTTCAGGAGCAATAAACATTTCTTCTCTAAAAGATAATACTACACAAGTAGTGAATGGACAGTGACTTAAACACTATATTGCTGGAGATTCTTACAATGAATATGTTGATGCCTTTCAAGTTATAACTCCAGAGAAATTCATTGAGGACCAAATTCAGAAACCTGCAGAGTCTGTTTCCAACTAGGTAACAGTTCTGGTAAGAAAAGTTCCACGAAAATACAATCCAACTATATTTTTGCAGTTTTCAGTCAATAAGGAAAGCTACGAAGCGAAAAAGGGACGGAAACGGAGCCAGGGTGGCCCACACCACCCCATGGCATGGGCCCACCCCTGGCCACGCCACCAGGTGGTGAGGCCACCCAGGACTCCGCCTCCAACTCGTTTTCCCCTAGTACCTTCCTTTTGATGTGAAACTCCATAATATATAACCCCCCAGATCTTCCGAGGTACGTATATCGTGTTTTCGTCGTGTTTTTGTTTCGATCTATTTCTGCCAGGTAGAATCCCAGATTTGGAGCCACAATGTCTTCCTCTGGATCATCCAAGGGAGATTCCTTAGAAGATATCGTCAACCCATACATGACAGAATTGAAGATTCATCCCAAGGAGTTGTTGCTCGATGGTGGGGAGGTCCGGATTAAAGAGGTTCAAGGCCCTAAAGGTGAAGGAAGTCTGGAGGAAAAGATGGAAGCACTAGAGCAAGAAGTCTTTAGGTACAGGAAGATGGCGGAGCGCGAAGTGGATATCATCCATAAGATTTTCTTCGAACTCATCACCGAGCACCAAAAGGAGACTGCTGAACTCAAAGACGAAGTCCTCTCACTCCGCCAAACAACCAACAAACAGCAAGCACGGTTCTATGACGTTCAAAATCAAAACTGTGAGTATGAGGCTAGATTTAAACGCATAAGTGTTGCTGCAAGTTTCAGGATGTTGGAAACCACGATGTCCTTTGTTGATGGGAAGCCTTTACCCTGGAAGACGGACGAAGATCAGAAGACACCACCACCACCAAAGAGTAATTCGTCATCAGGTTTGGCATCCCCTTGGTTTGTTCCAAGCTTGGGGAAGTGCCGCGGTATCATATCACCATCTTCTATCTTTTTACCTTATTAGTAGAGTCATATCATGAATAGAGGAGTTATTATGTAGTATGGTTTGCATTATGGAAGTGTCCCCTCTCTCGTTAGATTTGTATCCCTTGGTGTGAGTTTCCTTTATGGAATATTAATGAGAAGTTCTATCATTCACTCTTTTGCATAGCTTATGTTAGTTTTTAATTCGTGGTTATATGATTGATCTTGTTGTTAGTATTGGTAGCACTTTGGGATCATTGAGTTAATTTAGTTGGTTTTGGCAAACCTGGCTCGGTCAGTAGCAACACCTTTTTGAGAGTTGAAAAGAAAAATATAGAAGTACTCTAAAGAAAAATAATTTCATCACCTTTCTCTCTTGATTTGCTCATAAGTCTAGTATTCTCTAGTTAAGATCTTTTGTGCTTCCAAGGAAGATTGCATGTTTGTCTTTATCACTTGTATGTTTGTTTGTTTCCTTCAACTCTTATACTTGCTACCCAGCCTTGCTAGCCAAAAACCTGTACTGAGAGGGTATTCTTCTCGTGCATCCACCTCCTTTAAACCAAAACCCATGCCATTTTTGTCCACCATACCTACCTAGTAGCATTATTGCTATTCCAAGTAAATTCTTGTTTTGTCTACCTCCCAAATTAAACTTGTTATGTGAAAATTAGTGATTAAAGCTCTCACGAACTTGATGGCACACTTTACTTTCTTGCATTTAATGAACCTGAACCATTATGAACTCTCCATGAAAGTTATATGCTTGCAAATTATAGACTGGGGATTAGCAGAACCGTGCTATCACGGGGAACGCTTTCAACACTTGTAAATATATACCCAGTTGATACTTTGCTCTTTTGTTTGCGGATGTCGTCGGTGTGAAATAAAAGGGGAGCTTGTAAGTCCATGGAGTTATGTATGTGTGTTAGAGAAACGCCTGGGCCGCTGGTCTAATCCATGCTGACATGGTGGAAACCTGCAGCGTAACCATAATGATATCTATGAAGCATTCTTCTTATAAAAAAAGAGAGAGATAGCTATTGAGAAAAAAGAAAAGAAAAAAAAGAGATACTATGAAAAGAGGAAAGAGAGAGAAAAAAAGCACCATTTTCCCATGGTAAATAAGAAGATTGCTGAGATACTCATTGTTTGCTTGCCTTGTCATTTTGATATGGGGATTCTTCCGTATCATCGGGCAAGGGGTACCCCGTTGGCGGTTCTCAATGATACGCACATACTTACAATGACAAGAACTTACCGGTAACTAAAGTTGAGTAGCATGAGGAGCGGCCCTCGTACTTAAGGGACTTGGGATTTTCAGTTTATAGTCTGTCAAGCATATAACTCAGATTGGACCTCACTTTCACCTTAATCACCTAAAGATGCCTATGATAGGGGCAATGAGAGCTGAAAGCTAGTAAGTATCATAATTTTTGGGAGCTCTTTATGAGACTTGCAATCCCTGCATCCCTCTGCGAAGGGCCTTTCTTTTTACCTTGTAGTTGAGTCAGTAAACCTATTCTCTTCTATCTCAGCAAGTATTTTGAGTTGATGTGTTTCATTCATTCATATGATGATTTATGCATTCATGTTTCTTATGTTCCTTGTTTTGCACGTTGCTCTTATCTTGAAGTTTGCTACTTTGAAAGCTTTCTTTGAAAACCAGCTATTTGTGAACTTTAGCAAATTATCAACTATTCTTCGACCAAGAGCTAAGTTTGCCATTACCAATTATGATTCACTTTATGTATCTTTATTGCATTTCCTTTACTCATTGCAAGTTGAGTTATATAATAGTGAGTTGTCTTCTATTATGATCTATGTATTTGATGAATGTGATACTTCTTGCCCATATTCTTTTATCGACTCTTCACTCCATAAACCTGATGCCATGTTTATTGAGCTCAGTTTCGCTTGGGGACAAGTGAAGTCTAAGCTTGGGGGGAGTTGATACGTCCATTTTGCATCACTATTCTATGTCTTAATTCACTATTATTCATTGATATATTTCGTATTGAGAGGTGATACTTATGTTATTTCATCTATTTTTGCATGATTGATGACTTTTGGAGCATGAACCGCTGTAATCAGGATTCTGATGGAAAAGGTGCTGTTTGGAGGCAAAATTCGCGAAGATCAGAAAATCCGGGAAAATATATGGAAAATCCTATTTTTCCAGAAGACTCTGGATGCCAGAAGATGGAGTGGAGGTGGGCCATAGGGGCCCACACCACCCCATGGCGCGGGCAGGCCTAGGCCGCGCCTGGAGGTGGTGTGGCCGCCCTGGCCCACTCCAGCCTCTCTCCTCTGGCGTATATCATCCCCACGAAACCCTAAGACTCGGGGAGCGACCACAGAAAGATTCCGCCACCTCTGCGGGGCGGAAAACACTGAGAGAGAAAGATCTCTCCGGCAGACAGATATCTGCCGGGGGAATTCCTTCCCGGAGAGGGGAGATCGTCGCCATCAACACCACCATCAAGCTGGACTTCATCGGGATCATCATCATCATCATCATCACCACCATCATCACCATCATCACCCTCATCACCATCTCCATATCGCTGTAACAATTGCGTTGAATCTTGTATAGTTCATAGGGGAAACTTTCCCGGTGTTGATTACTCTTTGTAGTTGATGCTATTGAGTGAACCATTAAATTATTATTTATGTTTCAGATTGTTATACATCATTATTCCATGTCTGATCATGATCCATATGATGTCTTGTGAGTAGTTCGTTTTGTTCTTGAGGACATGAGAGAAGTCTTGTTGTTAGTAGTGGAGTTGCGTTGAGAAAGATTTAATAGATTGTTATTTAAGTTGTGGTGTACTTCTTCTAGTGGTGTCATGTGAACGTCGACTACATGACACTTCACCTACATAGGCCTAGGGGAATGCATTGTGTATTTGACTACTAATCGTAGGGGTTGCCGGAGTGACAGAAACCTGAACCCCCGTTAGGAAACCATTGCACAAGGGACGTAAGGGTCTTAGAGTTTAAAACTGTCGTTAGGTTTCTACCTTAATTACTTTTTTATACTTACGGATGTTTGCAAGGGGTATAATCACAAGTATGTATTAGTCTTGGATGGGACGGTACATTGGCACAGGTTCACCCACACAACACTTAGCAAGCTAAAGAAGATTAATCGACTATATGAAGCGAAAACACTTGACAGTCTTCCCATGTGTTCTCGAGAACGTTTGGTCATCTTAAGTAATACAACCGGCCTGTTCTTTGCTGCATAAAGAATTGGGCCACTTGCTGCATTTATTCCTACTATCTTTTATTTACTCGTACTTTGTTTACTTGCTCTATCGAAACCCCTAAAAATCCGTTTGCTAAATATTTGCAGAGAATTCCTGATCCATACCACTAGCCAGCACCTTCTGCTCCTCGTTGGGTTCGACACTCTTACTTATCGAAAATACTGCGATACACCCCCTATATTTGTGGGTCATCAAGGACCTGATTGCGTTTTCTCTGAATCTTTTGGGGTCCTCCTTGCTTATTCACAGGTCTTTTTACATTTCTATTTTTGTAAAGGACCTGCTTGTAATTTTTACCCACCGCTTGGAATATAATGGCAACACTGGGGTTTTTCTAGACCCCTCCTTCGTTTAAAAAAACCACATTTTTTTAAGGAAAAAACACCCTTTGTGGCATTGGTTGCAGAGAACATAAAGCCAAACTATTTTTAGATTGTGGCTTAATTCTTTGCACCCAACCTAAATTAGCAGCTTAGCCTTGTTAACATCTTATAGAGAGAAAAAAATGTAGCTAACACCAATCTTTGTGAAATTTGTTGCACAAAACATAAAAATAAGATTTTTTAGCTAGCATAGTTTGTGGGTTAATTATTTACACCTGACCCAAATGAACAGCTTAACTTACTAACATGTTGATGAAATAAATTTAGAAAGGGGACGCAATTTTTCACTACAACTATACTAATTTTGTTATATTTATAGCCATTGAGATTACAACTACATTTATTTTATTTTAAAATGGTATTTTAAAGTTTAAACAAATTGCGAGAAAAATGATAGTGACATATACACATGTCAACTACATACTCATGAAGTTTGTGTAGGCTACATAAAAATCGCAAAATTGTGTATCTAAAAATAAAATAACACTTTTTATTTCAACGTTCTTTTTTATGTCACGTGAAAATATATTTTGATGCAAATTTAGACGTAGATACTACACATGTATATGTATTTGTATGTTTTTAAGAGACATGTTATTTTTTGAAAAGGGGATCACCGGCGCGTGTGACAAAAGGACTTTTTGTTAATATATTTATTTTCAAATATTTACGTTTTGAATGTTATGCTGGGAGCAAAACAGGGGGCCTGACCAGTTAGATAACATATTAACAAAGGCTAGGTTGTTCATTTGGTCCAGGTGGAAAAAGTTAAGCCATAAATTGTGTTAGGTGTAAAAAAGATGTTGTTTTTATGTTTTGTGCAACGAGAGCCAATAAGGTTGGTGTTAGCTGCAATTTTCTCGACACAATACAACCATGGATGTAAATGACAGGCTCTATTTTACGGGAGCGGAGGAGGACATGAGTTTGGAGGTGGCAGAAAGGAAAAATGACAACTTGGAAGAGAAAATTTCCTCAACTAATATATTTTCTCATTGTACTTTTCTAGACAACACTGGAATGTCAATTCAATGTTAAGATCCGTGCAACATTCATTACATTTATATGCTACGAGAACAAATAATACATTGTTCTATTTTAATTGACAATACAAAATGAAGTTTATTTCATTCTCTAAAAAAATGAAGTTTATTTGTCTTTTCAATACATAAATAAACTTATATGCTCGGCAAGATTGTGCATTTTGTTTTTGAGGGTTGCTCGGCAAGATTGTGTGCTTCGATATTCGAAGCTCTGCTCGCTAGTTGGGTTCACGGTACTGGTGTTGGGCCCGCGCTGGAGAATCTTAACATAAGGCCAGTCCAAAACTCGAAGAGGGTTACAATGTTGGTAAATACTAGTGGACCCGCAAAGAAAAGGGCTACAGTACAGGCCCATAAAATTATAGTGGACCCACCCATATATCCATCGCGTCCTCTCCTGCATCGCCCTATCTCCTCTCTTTCCCTTCGATCCATCGCGGCGTCGGCGCTCGGCCGCGGAACCTCCCCGGCGATCACCGAATTCTTCCGGGGTAGGTAAACCTAATCTCCCTCCTCCACCCCCTCTCTATCTTCATGCTTGCGAGCGTGTTCCGACGTATAATTGCAATAGTCTAATGGTCTTTCACGGAAAACCCTAGTTCTGCGGCGAGGTCTTAGATCCGTAGGGTATTCGGCGGGTTCCTTGACGATTCCGCCGCCAAGAAAGAACCCTTATCATGGAAGCGATCATCATTTCCGAGTCCTGAAGTTCTCCCGCTGAAAATCTGTCTTAGAGGCTCGGTGTGCTGTTCCTGAGTTATGACGCTTAATCGGCCATAGATGTCAGATGCTCCAATAGGTTGGTCGGAGCCACAGTTTCTCGGCAGTTAGGGCAATTGCATGAATCAACTGGCGGCAATGGTGCTCGCGTTGGGTTTATGTTTTCCTAGGTTTGTGCTGTGTTGTTAGTGTATTGGTACACATGATTTGTGTTGTGCACTTGTGCTGTTAAAGCTCTGTAGTCTGGTTATATTTGAATTATATGAGAAACTTTTGCTAGGAGTTTTTGATTGACTTATCTTCTGATAGACTTTTCGTTTGTTAGAGAACTTATTGGCAGATTGTTTTCTTCTATTTATCCTAGATTGCTAATTTTGTGGTAGAAGGACATCTTAAATTATGACGTAAATGTGGTCCAGCCACCTTGTTATTGTGCCACTCTTGAGCTTTCTTCATAAGCCAGCACCTTGGAAATTAGTCTTTGTCTCCATCACAACTATGTCAAATACTGAATCCTTCAAGAAAATTCATGCATTTTTCCTGCTGTGCAGCCAAACAACTTATGATACATATTCCTGGGTTTCATTTCATGCATGACTAGACATACCGTGGCATCTAATTCCTATGCTTTCCCTATTTCAGCGATTTTGTTTGTAATTACAGACAAAACAATGGGGAGGTACAGTCCGCCGCATCGTAGCCCCCCAAGGAGGGGATATGGCGGCAGAGGAAGAAGTCCCCCTAGGAGAGGATATGGAGGACGGAGGGAGCAGAGTTCAGGAAGCCTCCTGGTCCGCAACATCCCATTAAGCTGCAGGTAGGTAAACTGTGGCATGTATACCGGCTTCTCATTACAATGACTTGTTCTTTATACGAAGAAGAATATTTCATTTTGCAAGTTATTGGCTTCATTTTTGTTCTCTTAACTGTGGCAGGCCGGATGACCTTCGAGTTCCTTTTGAAAGGTTTGGTCCTGTTCGGGATGTGTACCTGCCAAAGGATTTTTACTCACAGTAAGTTTTACATATTCGCTTTTTTTGCAATTGGCAAACATTTTTGGCTTTCTTTTCCTACGATTTATAGGTAATATAGAAATTTTGTACTTTTGAATGCTTATCTGAATTGTTATTGATGCATAAGCTTGGTAATTTCCCTTAACTTGCCTATTACATGAGAATTACAACCTTTATTTTGTGAAGAGAACTTGCAAGCACCTTTCAGCTTTGGTGTGATGTTGGTCAATTCAACCACTTCTGTGCATAACATTTAGGCTCATGAAAATGCTCTAATCGTTGTACTCTGCTGAGTGTATGCCACTGATTAATTCCTGTTACCAGCATATGTTATGAACCAATTTGAACATGCTTATGTTACTTTTTCCTCATTCATCCGTGCACCATTGAGTGCTCTTCTGGAATTATTCCCAGGGTGGTATTGTTTGTCGTAAATACAAGACCTTGATATGTTAAAGATTTTTTTAATATTCCTAACGATTGATTTGCTTGGCAAGATAGAGTCTTGTCCGAATGAAGTTCTTCTATGAAGACAAGATTTGATTGAGTGAGAAAATTAATTTCATGAAGAGAAGAGAGTTGTACTGGGTGGTCCATGAGAAGATAAAATAAAGTGACGTTGATTTCAAGTACTTATGGGACTTTCCAAACACTGAGGAACTTGAAGCAAAAGATTTTACGAAGATGCTCTCTATGAGGATCACAGTACTTAGTCATTATACAAGAAATCCGTACAAGAAACTTGGGTACTAGGGCCTGGACATATAACTGATTTTTGCAACGCTTGCTTCATTTTGATGGAAATGTTTGTAAGTTGTTGACTGTGCTTCGTCAAGAATCACAGCGGGCACACTGCATTTTCAACTGTGATGGTAACATGGGAGGCACGCACGCTCTTTATGAATATTTCGTGCCCTTTTATTAGTTTTTTATATAATTTGTTTCTTTTATCCTACTTTGTCTAATGAAATCGACATACACAGGGAGCCCCGTGGCTTTGCATTTGTGGAGTTTGTTGACCCTTATGATGCCTCTGAGGCCCAATATCACATGAACCGCCAAGTATTTTTAGGCCGAGAGATAACTGTTGTCGTTGCTGCTGAGTCGCGGAAAAGGCCTGATGACATGCGTAATAGAGATAGAGTCAGGTATGTTATTCTATAATTCTTGTGAAGTTCTTCCATATCTTCTTTTTTTTACAACCTTCCATATCTTCTGTTACGTCCTCATTTAAAGTGACTGGTTTGTTTGCTCTGCAGGGGGTATTCTGGTGAGCATCAAAGGCGTCATTCTCGTTATGGTACTTATATCATTAATTTGGAACTCTGAAAGCTTAATTTTTTGCTTTGTACTAGGTTATTTATCCCAATTTAGACCTTTTAGTTGCAGGTAGATAGACCAATTCAACCCTTTCTTTTGCCGCATATAATGGATTAGCTCTGACACCTAAGACCCATTGGAAAGTTAGTTATTTCAGCTTAGCTTTCTTATAATTTTTTTTGCGTAAATAAGGAACAGAGAGCTTGATATTCTTGATCTGTTAGCACTCTGCAGTTTATTTAAACATTGAGTAACTTGCAAAGAAAATACCAGTTACATAGTGGCTTAATTGACAGAATGCTACAAGACATGTTACAAATGTGTACAAGTGTTAAATCCAAAGTTTATTTTACTTGTCTGACTGCTTATTTCAGATTGCAGAAGGGTGAAATCTGCAGTCTAATGTGTCCTGAACATTTCAAATTCTGTTGCAAATTCTTTTTGTTGGAATATGTGGCTCCAAATTAATTATAGCCTCTCGATTTTCAGGGAGATCTCGTTCCCGTTCACGCTCCTACTCTCCCCGCTATCGTGGCCGTCCTCGGTCAAGGTAGGGCAATATAGTAGGTTATTTTATTTAGCTTGCCATGTGACATTCTCTCAAAAGGTATTTATCCCTGTTCAATATTTTGTAAGGTCGTATTCTCCTGCTCCAAGACGCCGAGATGACTACTCTGCTTCTCCGCCAAGATCACATCACGCACAATCTCCCAAGCGTCAGCCAAAGGGGCATGAAGACGACAAGCGGAGATCCCGTTCACCTGCTGGTAGAGGTGGTGGCCAGCATGATGGAAAGTAAGTTCTGGCTGCAGCTCTTTCTTCTCACCCTAATCTTATTTGTATAGCCACTATATCTACTTTTGTCCATTATTTTTGGAATATGCCTATATACTGTTCCCATGTAGTAATCTGCGTCATATATAGTGAAAAGCGCTTGACATCGGTTTATTCACAGGAGGTCACCACCACCAGACAGCCATGGATCACCTCCACGCCGTAGGTCGCGCTCAGGATCTCCTGTGGGGTCGCTCTCAAGGTCCCCTGATGCTTCTTCTGCCCGCAGTGACTGACAGACTGGTGCTACCCGTTTCGCTGTGCCTCCCAGCTCGCCCATGTACTCTGTTCTATGCTTCGGTTTCTGTTGGACCCAGTTTGTTTGAGTGAACCCTTCTGGAATGTGTTCTGCCTGTTAGAGGATATGACTTGTCAGCACTTGTCACTGGACCTTGTACCATGGTAGTGCTTTATTGTGAACCGGGCCACAGTCCATATCTCGGCAGAACTTTTGTTTGGATTGGCCACTGCAAAGGCTGCCTGAATCAGTTGTTTTCTTCTCTCTACTGAACTAGTGCATTTAGAAGTTTCGGTCGTTTCTTTCTTCAGAAAACCCCAAGCCCAAAATTAAGGAACATTGGTCCAAAAAGCTGTGCGGATTTTTGTGCCAAGTGCTTAACCCATTGTTTGGATGCAAAAACTTCCATATTTATAAATATTTTAAGGTGGTCGTTCAGATCTACTACTAAAAGCATATGAGTAAGCGAACGCGAAAAATGTGTTTACCTGCTGAGCTCCATGGAGCCCTGAATTTTAAAAATTTAAAAATGATATTTAGAGTTTCAAAATATTTTGACAAAAATATGTACATATGCAATGATGTATACTCTGAGGCTGCAAAGTATTAATTCTAAATACACCATATTATGGGCTAAAAAGAAAGACAAAATCTAACTAAGATATGGATGTGAACTATTCACACACCTACATCATATTTTGGATTGAGACTGCACACTCGAAATATATATCATTTCCTATATGCACATTAATTTAGATTTTTTTAAACTTTAAATTTAAAAATACGTTTTTAAAAATGTTCAAAATAAAGGGTTCTAGTGAGCCTGGTCCATCGACCTTACCTCAATTCGTCTGGACATCACTAATATTCTTTCTTCAGCGTTCCATAATTATAAACGAAAAGCATAGTGAACTAATGCAACAAGCCATTGTAAACTATGTTCAGACTTTACTTTTTGGGTTCCGTAGTGGAGTAGTAAAATTTGATTATTTCTGATTAATGGCTAGGGATGACAATAAATTATTAATGCATTGTATCATTAATATTTAATATTTTTTCAAGATGATGTGGAGGACCAATAGAGGATTTCTTTGTTTTGAAAGCATGAGAGATCTAACTCGCAAGTAAAATCGAACAATGGCCTCAATGATCTTCTGACCGAGGAGCCTCTAGGCTTTATTGTCGATTTGATGATTGGCGAGTTAACCTTCATATGATGCAGCCTCAAATAACCATCGTATAAGAAAGAATGTTGAAGTTAAAAAGCCAAGGTACTCCCTCTGTCCGAGTGTATAAGTCCCTCTTGTTTTTAGAGTCAAACTTTGACCATAATTTTAGCTAACCATATATGGGTTATATGTAGAGATGCAAGTTAGTCAACGTTATGGTACCCTCTACCCTCTCTAGTAAAATGAACTAACTTTTGTAACGACATCGTCATTTTTTTAAAAATAGTTTATTTTTTTAAACTAAAGAAGGTAAAGGTACCCTAATGGTGACCCACTTACATCGCTAGTTATAACCTAAAAGTTATAGTAATGAGAACTATTTTCGAATAGAAATCCAACTGCATGTTTTTGGTGTCATGTAACTTATATATTTTTAGTTAACTTAGGGTCAAAGTTTGACTCGAAATACAAGGGGAACTTATACACCGGGGCATAGGGAGTACTATCATCTTCATTTATCCCTCAGCCTTCTTTCCATAAAAATAACTAGGGCACACATATGCACCACTATGCACCACCATATCATGTATACCGGAAACGAGTCCTAGAGTATAAAACTGGAAGTCACATAAGGGCATGTACATCGGTAGAGAAGTCGGGTTTTCTTTTAACCCTCCATATAATCTAAAGAAGGCAATAAAAATAAGTCATATAATGGGGTCATCTTTTATGATCATCTCTAAGAATTAATGTGAATTGACTACTTATAGTAAAAAAATGTATTGATAAGGGAAGGCACAAGATACAATGGACAAATTAGTCTTCGCTTATTCTTAAGGGATCATCCCTTAGCTAAGGGAAAGCAACCTTCTCTTTTTTAATTCTCTATCCTCCAAGTAAGCGAAAATCCGACGTGGCAACGCTAAGAGAAGGCTGACGTCACTCCATTGTACATGCCCTAAGATGCTCTGCTATGAACGGCTATGTTTGCCACCAACAAAATAAATCCACCCTAATAAGTAAACACGTGGATTTGATCCACAACCAGGCCACCATTTGTCGATGAAAACTTCATGGAGTGGTGGTCGATGTCGCTCCAGTCCACCCCTCTCTTGTTATGGCTTGGCACCTTGTCGGTGATCATGCTCACTGGTTGGTGGATCTGGAAACAAAATAATACTAATCTTTTGTTGGGAATATGATATAGGCAATAATAAAGTTGTTATTACTATATTCAATGTTTATTATATGTGTTTTATTCTCTATGCTATAATTGTACGTACCGGAAACTAAATATGTGTGGATATATAAACAACTATGTCCCTAGTAAGCCTCTTATGGACTAGTTCGTTAGTTAGATGATGGTTAAGATTTCCTTACCATAGACATGTAATGTCACTTGATAATGGGATCATATCATTAGGAGAATGATGTGATTAACAGACCCAATAATAAACATATCATCTCATCGTGTCACTTAATTTCATTGCTATCACTTTTGTGTATGTCAAATATTGTTTCCTTAGACCATGAGATTGTGTTACTCCCTTGTACCAAAGGAATGCTTTATGGACATCAAACCTCACTTGGTAATTGGGTGATTATAAACATGGCTTCCAGGTATCTCCGATGGCACTTGTTGGGTTGCATGAATCAAGACTGGGATTTTTCCCTCCAAGTGTCAGAGAGAAATTTCTCGGTCCTCTCGGTAGTGTAGCATCCTAAATCTTGGAAGAATGTAACTAATATGTTTAGTCACGGGATATACACTACGAAACGAGTAAAAAGAACTTGCCAGTAATGAGACTGAACTAGGTATGGCAATACCGACGATCGAATCTCGAGCAAAGTAATATATCGCGAGACAAAGAGAGTCAGATACCGGATTAATTGAATCATCAACATCGTGGTTCAACGGATAAAGTAACTTCATTGAATGTGTGGTTACCAAAATGGACATCCTCGGTCCCACTACTAGTTATTGATCGGGGAGATGTCTCAATCATGTATATACGTTCTCGAACCCATAGGGTCACGCGGTTAACGCTTCAATGTCGCTAGGGTTCAGTGAGATTATAGACGGTGTGATCAAATGTTGATTCAGAGTCTCGGATGGGATCCTAGATATCACAGGGAGCTTCGGAATAGTCCAGAGGTAAAGAAAAGTATATGGCAATTCAGTTTAGGAGTTCTAGGAAAAAGTTTAGAATATTTCGGAGTTAGTCCGGAATGCTCTAAAAGGTTTCTCGGGGTCCACCTGTGGGGACTACCTGTGAGGTGGGACCACATGGGCCTTAAAAGGGGGAATTTACATGGGTATGACCTGTAGTGTCTCCATTGTTGGTATACCTGGTACGGATCCAGGACAAGGCCCATAAGAAGCCGGAGGTTCTGGAAGCACCTAAAGCTCGCGTACCAGATGTGGTGATCAAGGCAGAAGCCCGAGGTGTAACCGACATAGTCATAGATTTACCTTTCAAACTGTAAACCGACCCATATTGGACTCTAGAACCTGGCCTCTCATATAAAGGCTGGGAGGGGCCAAAAGGGAGGGTACCTTGCAATCGACTCAATGCAAATCTGTTGTAAGCCAGATTGCATCTAGCAACCCAGTGATCTTTTATTCTCCATCAATAAAGATTGGACAAGCATGAGTAGGGTTTCTCTATGAGGGCCCGAACCTAACTAAATCTCGCCTACCTTGTTTTTTCTAATAAGATGACGAAATCACCAGCGCACCCCTTTTCCCTGAAACTCAAGTCCATAATAATGGACATTGCGGAGGTTCCCTCGTCAATTGGCGCCGTATATGGGAAATTTAGGCGCTGGAGTCATGAATTCGGCAGCTCCCTCTTCACCAAGCAAAAATTCAAAGATCGGGAGTGCTCAGATCTGTTTCGATTCTGTCAACTCTCAACCACACCCGCCCACCCTTCTCATGGCCTTCAAAAACCTCGACCGGGGGACAGATCTGATGATTGGAAGTTTCAACTTCCATGTCGGGTCAGGGGTACTTTCTGCCTTTCAGATCTGATCTTTTTAGGTCTATCGGTAGCAATCTAAACACCAAATCACAATGTTGGCATCTTCCGTTGGCTCCATTGACGGTATAAACTCATCCTCAACAATAACCATGAGCAACTTCGACTCTGTCGTGAATCTGGGGGATCTGGCCGATATATACAATGGCCTCTTGCTGACTCGTGTATTAACGAGCTCGTTGGGGAACCCCAAGAGGAAGGTATGATGAGCACAGCAGTAAGTTTCCCTCAGTTATGAAACCAAGGTTATCAATCCAATAGGAGCAAGGAAACACCCCAAAGGTGTAGCCAGCTGAACATTGGGAGGGCGCACTACCGGTGCCAACAACAACGTGGAGACCTGCACAACACAACCACAGAACTTTGTCCCGAACTTGCGATGAGGTTGTCAATCTCACCGGTTTTGCTGAAAACAAATGATTAAACGTATCGAATGGAAGGAAGTAATAGTTTGCAGAAAGTAAACACAAAGCAGTAAACAGTTGATGTAGATTGAAAGTAAAAGAAAGGACTGTGGTCCATAGTTCACTAGAGGTGTCTCTCCTTAAGATAGATAACATGTTGGGTGAACAAATTACAGTGGGGCAATTGACAAACATCGAGAAAGCATACAAGCATATACTAATCATCTTGACTCCTTTGAGATTCGATTGGGCATTACAACATTATACATAGACCGCCATCCAACTTCATCTATGACTAATAATCCACCTTCAGGTTATCATCCGACCCCCTCCAGTATTAAGTTGCAAGCAACGAAGAATTGCATTACGAATTGCATGTAAAGTAAACAATACGATTGTTCTATGAACAAAGGATTGTTGTTTTCTCCCTAGTAGCAACAACACATCTAGTACCTTAGAGATTTCTGTCACTTCCCCAGATTACCAGAGGCATGAACCCACTATCGAGCATAAATACTAACTCTTAGAGTTGCTAGCATCTACTTGGCCAAGATAGCTACTAACAACGGAAAGCATGCAAGATCACAAATAACAAAGACATGATAGAATCAATAATCAATCTGAAATAGCATCTCAATATCCATCGGATCCCCGCAAACACAACATGCAGAATTACAAATAGATGATCTTGATCATGAACGGAGCTCACAAGATCTAGACATGAAAGCACAAAGGAGGAGAACCAGCCATCTAGCTACTACATGGACCCGTAGTCCAGAGATGAACTACTCACGCATCACACCAGAGGCTTGCATGATGATGAAGAAGGCCTCCAGGGTGAATTCCCCTCTCCGGCAGGGTGCCGGGAAGAGCTTCAGATCCCTCCCGATCTAGGGATGGAGATGACGGTGGCTACAGACTCTTTCGTGGATTTTTTGATCGGGTCCTTAGGGTTTTCATATCAGAGGCAACTTATAGGCAGAAGGAGAGGCCGAGGGGGTGCCTGGGGCGGCCAGACCACCCCCTGGCGTGGGCCAGGCCTGGCCGCGCGGCTAGGTGGTGTGGCCGGGACCCAGCCCCTCTCCATCTCGTATTCTGGCTCCAAGTGTCCCTCGGTAAAATAATGACTTTGGCTTTTGTCCCGTCCAATTCCGAGAATATTCATTTTCTGACTTTCCTGGAACCAAAAACAGCAGAAAACAAGCATCTGGCACTATGGCTCTTGTTAATAGGTTAGTCCAAGAAATCATATGAAAAGTACTCCAAAGTGTGGACAAAACACAAAAAGTGGATAAAACCAAGCATGGAACATCAAAAATTATGGATACATTTGCAATGTATCACCTCTCCTTGGATTCTGATAACGACCTAACACCGGCTCTACTACATCACATCATGAACTTGATGAATGACATCAACCACGAACCCAAGGGAATCATTGACTCTGGAATCAAGAAGGTTGACCCATACCCAGAGCAAGACTCGATGGACTTCACCAATATTAAGGATGGTGTCTCCTATGACTTTGGTGGCTGCAACAGCAGCCCATACCTCACGCACCGCTAGGTGTGTGTAATCATCGGGAACGGTCCAAGTACCACGCAAGATGGATCAACAACATCGGAGCAATTCGACTCCAGTGACAACCCCATCATCAACCCTAATGACACGGCCATGGACAACGACCTGGAGAATCACACCGGAGACAGGACAGAACCCCTCGAGGACAACCGCGACAACCCGAGGAACCCACGAGAAGGTACAAGCAATGAAAACCGAATAATTGTTCGGATTCCGCTGAAGCTTGGCAGACAGCAAGAGACGCCATCCGAGACGTAGTTCCTATGGGGACATATGATACACGTGAAGAACTTATTGTTTATTAACATCTACTCCATCACTAGAGGTAGGAGTTGATAAAGCTAAATAGATAACTCGACGAATGAAGGATACAAGCTGATGCATCAAGTCTTCAGTGAGCACAACTAAGTTCCACCGGCAATTATGCGAGTGTCGTTGGAGGCGCACCACCAAGGAGAAGTGGCTCTCGGCTGGAGAATATTCCCGAGAATGAAAGGTGTGAGATAACGAGGAATATCACACCCCAAGCTAAGACACCCCAAGCCGCCATCATCGCTGCACAAATTTACACCTCACGCAACCGCTAGCCAACGATCTGCGGGTGGCGATCCATCGCTCTACCCTCATGGGCCTCGGCATGGATGGAGCATCACGCGCACCGAGAGACAAGGAGGTCATTACACGACCTGATAGATCACCGTGTCATCACAACAACCCTCAGTAGGTGGTAGAAACCCGAAGATCCGGTTCACCACACCACGTGCGGTTTAACCAAAGTTCGCGCAATCAGGATGCCAAAAACGATATCACGCAATGCATAGTCGACAGATCTCGGGATGAGCGCGGCAACCAAAGATATTCAGATACCGAGGATGAGGATGGTGATGACTGTGAACCTTGCAACATGAGTTGCTTTACCCATCAGGTTCGCAAAATGTAGGTGATAAAGGACTTCAAACTACCCCATGGTTGCTAAAAGTACAACGATCTCCAAGAACCAGAAGCATGGTTGGGTGACTACCTGCAAACCGTCAAACTATAGGGTGGCTCAAAAGCCACCAACATGCAAAGCCTATAACTGCACCTAAGTGGAGCAGCACGATCTTGGCTCAAGAAACTACCTGAGGAACCAATAAGAATATAGAGAGATTTGGAGGAAAAATTCATCCACAACTTTAGATCCACCTTCAAGCGACCCACATATATCAAAGAGTTGAGGACATGCGTACAAAAATCTGGCAAGCCGATACGCGCATACATCCAACGCTGGAACATCATAAAAAATACATTCAACAAAGGCCTACGTCGAAAGGTGCTTATCGAGGAGCTAGGTTGGGCCAAGCCAAACATAATTTCTCAGTTGATGGACATTGCCAAATTGATGGGATAATAGTGAGGATGTAGTCAACAAGAAACGGGGCCGCTCACCCGAAGACGAACACGACAGACGTAATAATGAAACCAGGAGGATGCGTGGATGCAACTATGATGATTACAATGGAACCAGCCAGGTTGTGGCTGGTTTCACCAGCAAGGACAATCGCAAGGAGGGATACCGCAACAGTAGATACCACATCAATAATAGGGATGAACCCGGATGAAGCAGGCCAACTCAATAGTATCGACCACGCCCCCTAGGGATACCAGGCCATCACCACTACATATGCTCGAGGGACCCTGCAACATGCACTACTACACCGATTCAGTAGGAAGACGAAGGTCAATTCACCTAATGAAGGATTGTCATACCTTTTCGTAACTGTAGGGGGCTTACACTACCAGACAATACGAAGCAACAAATCAAGGGTTCAACGCCGTACCCAGTGAAAGGGCATGTATGCCCCCATGTGTGGTTTTGGTAATTGATGGAAATCCCTATGGACTAATGTGCAAATTGAGTCTCACTTGTAGGTTTGTCCATTGGCATCGCTTGGACCATGTGTTGGTTTCAAGGATGAAAAAGAAGAAGCATTGTCCAAGGGCTTTGTGCCTATTGGAATCAAGTAGAAGAAGAAGATCAAGTATGTCTTGAAGAAGAAGAAGATGGAGTTCCTCATGGCTCTCTTCAAGACATCATCATCAAGAATTGATGCGCAAGCTCTCGGTGCGCCATCTCTAGAAGATCTCATGCTTGGAGCTTGCCTCCTCGGTGTTCATGGAGTGATGAAGACAAGGTCAAAGAAGAGGTTTCCCCATGCAGTATGGGGGAGCCATTCGCAAGTCTTCATCAAGCAAGAGCAAGCAAGAGCAATCAAGAAAGGTGTTTCATCTTGAAGGTGACAAGATCGTCTACATCAAGCTCAAGTGGGATGCTCAAGGCAAAGGTATGATCTTGATAGGGTTTCTATTTTATCGGTCTCTTGTAGTGTTGGGAGACCGGGTTTAGGATAGATAGCCGTACTATCAAGAGGGGCTTTCGAGTGGGTGACTCGTTCGTATCTTTCGGAGAGAGCTCAAACCTTTGCATACATAGCATCATCTTTCTTGGTTGTTGTTTGGTTCTTGTCCATGTGAGGATCTAGGTCTTGTGGTTATCTTCATAACAAGCTCTAGTTCATCAAAAACGGATTTCCTGTTCATATCTTATTGCGTTTTTGATCTTGCGGTTTTTCCGGCTCCACACCTTGGGAGGTACCTCACATATATATTCATGGCATTTTCTCCCTTGGTGATTGATGACCCACAAGTATAGGGGGTGTATCGCAGTATTTTCGATAAGTAAGAGTGTCGAACCCAACGAGGAGCAGAAGATGTTGGCGAATGGCTTGGAGCAGGAATTCTTTGTAAATACTTAGCAAACGGATTTTTAGGGGTTTTGATAATGCAGATAAATAAAGTACGACTAAATAAAAGACTAAGAATAAATGCAGCAAGTGGCCCAATCCTTTATTTAGCAAAGGACAAGCCGGTTGTATTACTTCAGATGACCAAACGTTCTCGAGGACACATGGGAATATCGTCAAGTGCTTTCGCTTCATATAGTTGATTAATCTTCTTTAGTTTGCTAAGTGTTGCGTGGGTGAACCTATTCTAATGTACCGACCCTCCTAGGACTAATACATACTTGTGATTATACCCCTTGCAAGCATCCGCAAGTACAAGAAAGTAATTAAGGTAGAAACCTAACCACATCTTTAAACTCTAAGACCCTGACATCCCTTGTGCAAAGGTTTCCTAACGGGGGTTCAGGTTTCTGTCACTCCGGCAACCCCTACGATTAGTAGCCAAATACACAATGCATGCCCCTAGGCCCATATAGGTGAAGTGTCATGTAGTTGATGTTCACATGACACCACCAGAAGAAATACACCACAACTTAAATATCAAACCATTAAATCTTTCTCAACACAATTCCACTACTAACAGCATGACTTCTCCCATGTCCTCAAAAACAAAACGAACTACTCACAAGACATCATATGGATCAAGATCAGAGATGATATAATGATATGTAACAATCTGAACATGAACGATAATTCAATGGTTCACTCAATAGCATCAACTACAAGGAGTAATCAACACCGGGAAAGTTTCCCCTAAGAACTATGCAAAATTCAACCCAATTGTTACAGCGGTATGAAGTGGTGATGATGGTGATGGTGGATATGATGATGATGATGATGATGATCACGATGAAGTCTAGATTGATGGTGGTGTTGATGGTGACGATCTCCCCTCCCAGAAAGGAATTCCCACGGCAGAATTCTGTCTTCCGGAGAGATCTTTCTCTCTGTGTTTTCCGCCCCGTAGAGGCGGCGAAATCTTTCTATTGTCGCTCCCCGAGTCTTAGGGTTTCGGGAGGATAATATACGCCATAGGGGAGAGCCTGGAGTGCGCCAGGGTGGCCACACCACCTGGTGGCGTGATGTCTACGCACTTCTATTCTTGTAGACAGTTGTTGGGCCTCCAAGTGTAGAGGTTTGTAGAACAACAACAAGTTTCCCCTTAAGTGGATTACCCAAGGTTTATGGAACTCAGGGAGGAAGTGGTCAAAGGTATCCCCTCTCAAGCAACCCTGCAATCAAGATACAAGAAGTCTCTTGTGTCCTCAACACACCTAATACACTTGTCAGGTGTATAGGTGCACTAGTTCGACGAAGAGATAGTGAAATACAAGTGGTATGGATAAAATACAACGGTGCCAGCAAATAGCTTGATGGCATGGAAGAGACTAAAGGCAAACTAAAATAAAGATAGAAGCAAGCAAACATGTAACAGATCTAGATGCAAACGGTGTATCAATGCTTAGAAACAAGGCCTAGGGATCATACTTTCACTAGTGAACACTCTCATATAAATATATTCTCTTTACGATAGTATTCTTAACTACTCTCCGGTTGGACACTCTAATCGTTGGTAGGGCTATAACAGCACACCTCAAAGTAAGCCTTTCTCATCTAGAAAACCCCACACTGTCACCTTAAGCACTAGATGGTTCCAACAAACACCACAATTTCATAAAGACATCCAACTCCAAATATAACTCATAACAAGTATTTGTAATCTCTAGCCTAAGTGCCACCATGGTGTGCACGCTGTCACTTTCACACACATGGGGAGAGCAGAGATCTATTAAAGCACTTGAGTAGCAAGGTAGATCTAATTGATTACAAAGCTCATGATCACAATATGATCATGCATAGAGAGAGAGATGAACACATAGCTACCGGTAGAACCTTTAGCCTCGAGAGAGATCTACTCCCTCCTCATCATGGGAATCAGCAATGGTGATGGAGATGGTGGTGGAGATGGCGGTGAAGAGGCGGCGGCGGCGCCAGCGGCGGCTCGGATGACTCCTTCCCTGTCGTCGGTATCACAGGGGAGCACCGCCCCTTAGCACCCTTCCGTCATGGCTTCTTGGGAGCCCTTCCCCATGGAGATGGGATCAATGGGGGAGGCAAAAACGTGGCTTTAGTGACTGAAAATTCGTGGGTGGAGGTGTCTGCCACGAATTAGGTTTCCTCCCTTTATATAGCTTCTCGGATTTCCGTCACCCCATCTTGGACTGCAGTAAATCGGGCCTATCTGGCCCGTCCGGATTCGGAATCGGCTACATTTTATGTCCAGAACATTTGTCGTGAAATTTCCAACAACTTTGTAGTTTAAGAGTTTTTTGTTTGACGCCGTCTTTGAACCGAAACGTGACCATCTTTAAAAAGAGTTTTAAGACAGATTTCTGAAAATCCCAATTTGACTCCAACAAGGTTTCCACTTGTATTCTTGGAATTCCTACACATCAAAGTGTAAACAAGAACATGGTGCACTTTTACAACTATTAGTAGGTTAGTCCAAATAATCATATGAAAAGTACTCCAAAGTGTGGACAAAACATAAGAAAGTAGATAAAACCAAGCATGAAACATCAAAAATTATAGATACATTTGCAATGTATCATGGCGCGACCTAGGGCTGCCCGCGCCAGGGGTGGTGTGGGCCCCCTGTGGCCCATCTCCACTTCCCCTTCTGGCAATCTTCATCTTCTAGAAAAATAGAATTTTCCATGTATTTTCCCGGATTTTCTGATCTTTGCGAATTTTGCCTCCAAACAACACTTTTTCCACCAGAATCCAGACTACAGCGGTCCATGCTCCAAAAGTCATCAACCATGCAAAAACAGATGAAATAACAAAAGTATCATCTCTTAATATGAAATATATCAATGAATAACAGTAAATTATGATATAGAATAGTGATGCAAAATGGACGTATCCGTGATACCCAATATTTCGAACAAAATTGGTTTCGTCTCATTTGGAGTTCAGATGTGAAAGTTATTGTAGTTTTGGTTTCTGAAGTTTCTCTGACCGGAAGTAACGACCAAGCGTCGGAAGTACCGCTCGGGCAGAAATGCCCGCGGTAGTACCGATCTTAATTCCGGCCCAACTTCCGGTAAACCCGATTTTGGTTCAGTACTCTCTCTGTCTGGTTTGCGCTATTTGACGGTACTTCAGCCGGAATCTTGAGCGGTAGTACCGGTGACCACCGGTACTACCGGCCGTACTCGTTTTGTGTTCGTTCGCATCGCCATTTTTGGACCGTAGGCTGAGTGCCACCGGTAGTACTGGCCACCCACCGGTACTACCAGCCGTGCACAGATCTATGAGTAACGGGCAGATCGGGGAGCCCTTTTAAAGGAGCTACCCTTTCCCCTTCGGGACTAACTTGATTTTTCTTGGTTTTGCCCTTCTCTCTCCTCCATTGTTGACCTTGAAGAGCTTGCCCTCTCCCCTTCCCTGTCCTATGATTCTTGCATCTTTTTGAGGGATTTGAGAGAGGAGATCTAGATCTACAATCCCCACCAAACCAAATCCCTTCTTTGTGAAGGAATCCTTGGGATCTAGATCTTGGAGAGTTTTGTGTTCTCCTCGTGTGTTCTTCCTCCCTTATTCCCCCAATAGCTTTTGTAACTTTGGTGGAATTTGAGAGTGAAGGACTTGCCTCTTGCATTTGGTGCATAGGTTTGAGTTCTCCTCGGAGATTCGGCGAGTTCAAGCCCTTGGGCTTGTTTCTCTTGGGTTCTTGGAACCCTAGACGGTTGTGTGGTTGGATTGTTGACCTTTTGTGGTCTTGTAGCCTTTTGTGGCCTTGTTTCCTTTTATGGCTTTGTAGCCTCTGTGGCATTGTTGTTGGGAGCCTCCAATTGAGTTGTGGAGATTGCCCCAACCTTGTACGGGTTCAGTGACTGCCCTCAAGTGTCCCATAGTGGAACGTGAGTAGGCCTTTGTGGCGAGCTCATGGGAGAATAGGGTGAGCCTTTTGTGGCTTCGGTAGGTTGCGTGCCTTCGCATCTTGGGGTGAGGCCTTGTGTGTGGCATTGGGTGAGCATCGAGCCACCACACCTCGAGGTGAGCCACTTGTGGTGTTCGATGTACATTGCCCCCCCCCCCCCCGCACCTCTCCAATAGAGACATAGCTTCTTTGGAAGTGAATTTCAGAAAACAAATCATCGTCTCCGCGTCCATCGGTTATCTCTCAGTCGAGCCCTTTACTTATGCAATTTACATTGTGATATCCATCGTGCTTGAAGTATTATATCTTGCTATCACCTTGTTGTTTATCTTGCTTAGCATAGGTTGTTGGTGCACTTAGTGAACCTAGTGAATATAGGTTTTGGCTTGATAAATTAAATGTTAAGTTTTATTCCGCATTTATTAGAGCCTAAACCGTAATAATTTTAAAACGCCTATTTACCCCCTCTAGGCGACATCCATTTCCCTTTCACCCAGGAGTTTGGCTATTGGTTCACCACCGCCACCACCACTGCCAACACCTCAAGCCGCAGTGGTTCAGTAGCAACCCACGATAAACAGGGCCAGGAACGACAAGTGCCTATAGTCTAGAGGGTCCATGCACATGATTCAGAAGGGATGCCCATCCAACATGATCCATAAGCTGATCACCCAACAAGTGAACTTGGCAATTAGGGCACCTACATCGACACCCGAGTACCTCAACTGGTATGAGCAAGAAATAACATTCACCAGAGCCGATCACCCTCTCTAGGTCCCACGACCAGGTCATTCTGCCTTGATCATCGATGCTCAAATTGGTGGATTCGATATGAGCAAGGTCTTCATGGATGTAGAAAGCAGCATCAACCTCATCTACACCAAAACACTACGAGCAATGAATGTCTCCTTGACCAACCTCGCACTCTAGGATACCTCCTTCGACATCATAGTCCCCGAGAAAGCTGAGATTCCTCTGGGTAAAATCACACTCGATGTTGTTTTAGGCTCACATGATAATTTCAGGCGGGAGAAGATTGACTTCGAAGTGATGGATTGGCCATCACAATATCAAGCAATTCTCGGGCGACCCGTGTTCGCATGATTTATGGCGGTTTCGCACTATGCATATCTCATGATGAAGATGCCAGGACCCAACGTAATCATAACCGTAAGAGGGAGCTTCGCTCTCTCAAATAACCGTGACCAGGAATTTAATAAGATCTCTGATCCCTTCAGGATGGAAACAGAGTTCGTTCAACTCAAGATCTCCACTGATCATGATGTTTTGCTAGAAGCAACAAGGGTCATACCCGACCAAGTTTTCGACTCCAAAAGGACACGCCAAAGGTCCAGGTTCACCTCAATGATTCAAATAAGACAACCTTTTTGTCCTCCAACCTTGGTCCCACATAGGAAAGTGCGCTCATCGAGTTCCTCCGTGAGCATTGGGAGATATTCGCATGGTGTCCATCGGACATGCCAGGAATTCCTAGGGAGCTCGCTGAGCATGCACTCAACATATACCCCAACTCCAGGCTAGTCAAATAATCACTTTGCTGTTTCACAGAATCGAAGTGCAAAGCCATCGGCAAAGAGATCCATCATATCCTCGAAGTGAAATTCATCTGAGAAATTAAGAGGGCAACCTAGGTAGCTAATCTAGTGTGTGTCTCGAAGAAGAATACATACGTACTCTGCATATGCATTGACTTCACCGCACTAAACAAGCATTGCCCAAAGGACCACTTCCCGCTCCTACGAATCGATCAAATCATTGACTCGACCAAGGGATGCAAGTGTTTTTCCTTCTTGGATGCATATTCTGTTTACAACCAGGTTAGGATGAAAGTTAAAGATCAAGACAAAATAGCAGTATCACACCTTACGGTCTATTCTTCTACGACACGATGCTCTTCAGGCTAAAAATGCGGGTGCTACGTAACAACGGATGATGCGAAACTTCCTTGGGGAGCAAATTGGTAGAAACATGCATGTCTACATCAACGATGTTGTCATCACGATGAGGAATGAGTCAACGTTCATCGACGACCTTCGAGAAACCTTTGACAACCTCGACAAATACTGCATCAAGCTTAACCTTATGAAGTGCTCCTTTGGAGTCCTAGCAGGGCAACTCCTCGGGTACTTAGTGTCGACGTGAATAATCAAGGCCAATCTATAGAAAATCCAAGCACTCTTGATGATGAATAAGCCTACAAATGTAAGGAGTGTCCAACAGCTAATTAGACGCGTCGCTGCACTATAAGCCGATTCATTGCTCGGACGGGCGAGAAAGCGCCACCGTTCTACACACTGATGAGAAAATCAGAAACCTTTGAGTGGATCGATGAATCCCAACGAGCCTTTGAATATCTCAAGGGAATGTTGTCGACATCACTAGTCCTAGTGTCACCCAAAGAAAGGGAACCACTGCTGCTATATATAGCCGCCACCAACGAGGTGGTCAGTATATAGTTCTAGTCATTGAATGACCCAAAGAAGGCAAACCCCACAGAGTCCAGTGACTAGTCTACTACCTCAGCGAGGTGCTATCCCCATCCAAGCAGCGGTACCCTCACTATCAAAAGTTGGCATATGGTGTCTTCATGATAGCGTGCAAACTACACCACTACTTCAACGAGGCCCTGGTAGTGGTGGTCAATGAGGCCCCTCTATCCAATATACTCAACAACCCTAAAGCAACAGGGTGTGTCTCCCTTTGGGGAATCGAACTTTCCCCTCAGTACATCACATATGAGAAGCACAAAACAATAAAGTCGTAGGTACTACCTGATTTCATGACGTATTGGATGGAGCTCTAAAACGTGGGTCCTCCAGATTTATTGAGTGCTTGTACCATGTACTTCGATAGATCCAAAAGAACTGAAGGAGCATGAGTCGTTGTTGTACTGGTGTCACCACAAGGAGACAATATGCGCTACATACTATGGATGAGCTTCCTAAACATATCCAATAACGAAGCTGTGGATGAGCTTCTCGAACGGATCCAATAACGAAGCTGAGTACGAGGCCTTGTTGCACGACATGTGTATGGCTAAGGGCTGTAGTTAAACTCACCTCAAAATCTTTGGGGACTCGAACCTCGTTGCCCAGAAGGCAATGAACAAGCATTACACCATCAAAGTTAACATTGTCGCGTACCGTGACATGTACAACCTCATGGAGGGAAATTTCGACGGATGCGAGGTCTCCCACATCAGCCAAGCAAGCAACAAAGAAGCCAACATCGGGTCACTCTATCTGCCCATACCCCCCAGAGTATTTTGGGAAGAGATTAGCAAGCTCTCCACCAAAGTAAAAAAAACAATGACGTCACAGAGCCAAATGTACGCAAGGGTGCCAAGCCGCGAGATGACTCGTGGGATGTACCATCTCCTGACCACGAGCAATCCGCGCTAGAGGATGATGAAGAACCCGAGGATGTCATGATGATCGAGGTCATATGGATGCAACCATACTTGGCGTACCTGGTGAATAGAGAGCTCCCAAATTACCTAGTCGAAGCATGACGAATCTAACATCGCTCTTAGGCTTTCAAAGTAAATAAAGGGGAAATCTACAAACGAAGTCTCTTGGGTGTGCTCCAACAATGATTTACACCCAAGGAAGGGAAAATTATCCTCAAGGACATCCATGAAGGCATTTGTGGACATCACGCTAGCATCCGAGCAATAGCAGCCAAGGCCTTCCGGGCTGGACTTTACTAGCTCTCCATGATCCAAGATGCAAAGGACATCATATGCACATGCGAAGCATGCCAATGGTTTACCACAAAACCCCACGGACTCGCGGCAGAACTGGCTCCCATCCCTTTGGCTCGGCCTTTCGCCTAGTGGGGACTACTCATGGTGGGTAAACTCCACAGATCATCACCAAGGGGACAAGTCTATCTGCTCGTCACAGTCGACAAATTCACCGAGTGGATTGAGGAAATGCTCGTCACGATCCAAGACGCTACATCAGCGGTGAACTTCATCAAGTCGGTCATTTTTTGCTTCGGCGTCCCCCACAACATCATCACCGACAACGGGGTCCAACTTCGCATCAGGGGAGTTCCAACACTACTACAAAGAGATGGGCATACAACTGAATTATGCATAGTTTGCCAACACACATACCAATAGTTAGGTTGAGAAAGCCAATGAGCTCATCTACAATAGCATTAAGAAAAGGTTGATGACACCACTCGAAAGGGAATGTGCTTGGGTAGATGAGCGACCCTCCTTCATGTGGAGCCTGCGGATAATTCCAAATACTACTATGCAGGAAACACCTTTCTTCCTGGTCCACGTTGTTGAAGCCATGATTACGGTGGAGACTCATGAAGATGCTCGAGTCGTCGCCTATGATGAAGCAACCTCTACGGAAGCACTTGAATATGATGTCAACACACTTGAGGAAGCAAGCGACATTGCACTTGCCAGATTGGCGGCATACCAGTAGAACCTGTGCAACTACCATAGCCATCGGCTTTGTCCCAATTCTTCAATGTGGGGGAATTGGTCCTTCGACTCAAATAAGATGACCACTGCAAACTCGATTTGCCATGGGAAGGACCCTAAATCATCACAAAAGTTATCCATGGAGGAGCTTATCATCTCCAGGACTAGAAGAGCGGAGTCAAGTACTCCAATCCGTGAAACGTTGTGCAACTGCGGTGTTTCTACACTTAGGATTTTTTCTTTCAGCATTTACTTTTAATAAGGCCTATGACTAGACTATTCAGTCGAAACATTTGTCTACATACTTTTTATTAATAAGTCCTATGGCCAGGCTAATAAGACACACCACGTACCTCTGTACCTGATGTTCAATACAGCTAAGTTCTCTCTACCAAGTCTCAATTTTAAATTTCTTTACTTTCAACATACTAGATACTTGGGGGCTTTGCTAAACTAGCCTAGTTCAGCACCTGATACTCGGGGGCTACTATAACTAGCCTAGTACAACGCACCCGATACTTGAGGTATGCATCATTAAATATAAATTTAGATACATTATCGACTTTGCGCACCAGAACACTCAAAACGCCATGACCCGAGTAGCTGATTCAGCCTAACAATCATGAGGCTAATGAAAAGGTATTGCATAAAAGTGTGGGGTGCAACTAGACTTGACAAAGCCAAATAATACTTACTTTGAAAAGAACTTATTTGTTACAAGTATTTTAGAAATACACATATGTTCTTTATAGGGATCAAGCCAATAGTTACATAGGAAACTTAATAAAAATATCTTCATCGACTTCAAGGAGTTGGCGGATAATTCTGATGGTTGGCCACCGAGCAACCTCATAGTGTGGAGCCATGGACATGAGACCACCCACTGGGGGGGAGGTACTCCTCGCACAATTTCTTCAAGATCGACCATTGGGTGGTGCATGTGCACCCAAAAAGAGCAACCTTCGCCCGCAACATCACCCGCATCCAAACGAATTTATGCATTTACTCGCCTCATGCAAATTTCTACATTAGAGCTAGAAGTCCTTGAGGCTGAGGGTCCCTGGGAAACATTGCGTTATAAATCAACGCCAGGGCGGAACGACAGCACTCAACAAACTGCCCCACTTCGGAAACTCGATCTTGGAGAAGTGCTAGTGCATGGTCCCACTTATGATCTGTCCAGAAATCATTACCTGAACCCGAAGAAGCTTCGCGAAGAACGTTCAATTGGGTCCTAAGTAGCTGAGATTCATCCACAACATCTAATTGGATAGCTACGCGATATGAAAGAAGATTGTCAATTTCTAGTGAAAAAAAGTAATCAGGGGTTTCTGAAAAACTTACACATCATATCTTCGCTCGCCCTTGAGATTCCCTCCAACCTGAAGCTCTCGCGATCTGCAGCCTGTTGAGCCTTCGAGTTGGAGACACCCACGTTGGCCTTTACAACTCGGAGTTCATTTTCTATCTTCTTAATGCGGTGAATTTTCTTGGCATACAATGGAGGATCAACAACTCGGGTAGCGATATTGACATTTTCTGGTGAACTTGCTTCCATAAGTGCTAACTCTTTACTCAAAGAGCTGGGCGCAGTCAAAGGATTAGATAGATCAATAGTTTTTTTCTGGAGAATAGAAGGACAAAGTTCAAAGAAAAACTTGTTTAAGAAAGGAGAAATGCAGACATACATTCAAGGTTATGCATCACAAAGAGGGATACTCCCAGCAGTAGTCAAAGCCATACATATGGCGGGTTCATTACATTCACAAAATATGCAAAAGCTAATCTGTAAAGTGTTGCTAGCAACAGCCAAACTAGCTGAAGGCGCATCACCTGACGCTTTCGCAATAGGGGGATCTTGCGCCTCTACCATGGCAAGGAGCAGCTTAGAAAACTTCTTCGCATTCTTAAAATAAGGCCTGAGGGGCACCTCTTTGCCTACTTCAGTTACTAGAAGGGATGAGCTGACCTTCTCCTAGTCGACCTTGGCGCTGTGACCCAATGCCAGCACCACTCTTCGCCCGGACAAGGCCGTAGTCCACTGATACATTGCAAATGTATCTATAATTTTTGATGTTCCATGCTTGGTTTTATCTACTTTCTTGTGTTTTGTCCACACTTTGGAGTACTTTTCATATGATTTCTTGGACTAACCTATTAACAAGAGCCACAGTGCCAGCTACCTGTTTTCGGTTCCAGGAAAGTCAAAAAATGAATATTCTCGGAATTGGACGAGACAAAAGCCAAAGTGCCTATTTTTCCGGAAGACATTAGATGCCAGAATATGAGCCGGAGAAGGGCTAGGGGCCAGCCACACCACCTAGTCGCGCGGCCAGGCCTGGCCCACGCCAGGGGGTGGTCTGGCCGACCCCAGCACCCCCTCGGCCTCTCCTTCCGCCTATATATTGCCCTCGGGACGAAAACCTAAGTACCCGATCAAAAATCCGCGAAAGAGTCTATAGCCGCCGTCATCTCCATCCCTAGATCGGGAGGGATCTGAAGCTCTTCCCGGCACCCTGCCAGAGAGGGGAATTCACCCTGGAGGCCTTCCTCATCATCATGCAAGCCTCCGGTGTGATGCCTGAGTAGTTCATCTCTAGACTACGGGTCCATGTAGTAGCTAGATGGCTGGTTCTCCTCCTTTGTGCTTTCATGTCTAGATCTTGTGAGCTCCGTTCATGATCAAGATCATCTATTTGTAATTCTGCATGTTGTGTTTGCGGGGATCCAATGGATATTGAGATGCTATTTCAGATTGATTATTGATTCTATCATGTGTTTGTTATTTGTGATCTTGCATGCTTTCCGTTGTTAGTAGCTATCTTGGCCAAGTAGATGCTAGCAACTCCAAGAGTTAGTATCTATGCTCGATAGTGGATTCATGCCTCTGGTAATCTGGGGAAGTGACAGATATCTCTAAGGTACTAGATGTGTTGTTTCTACTAGGGAGAAAACAACAATCCTTTGTTCATAGAACAATCGTATTGTTTACGTTACACGCAATTCGTAAAGCAATAATCTGTTGCTTGCAACTTAATACTGAAGGGGGTTCAGATGATAACCTGAAGGTGGATTATTAGTCATAGATGCAGTTGGATGGCGGTCTATGTATAATGTTGTAATGCCCAATCAAGTCTCAAAGGAGTCAAGATGATTAGTATATGCATGTATTGCTTTCTCGATGTTTGTCAATTGCCCCGCTGTAATTTGTTCACCCAGCATGTTATCTATCTTAAGGAGAGCCACCTCTAGTGAACTATGGATCCCGGTCCTTTCTTTTACATACAATCTACAAATTGTTTACTGCTTTGTGTTTACTTTCTGCAAACTATTACTTCCTTCCATTCGATACGTTTAATCCTTTGTTTTCAACAAAATCGGTGAGATTGAAAACCTCAGCGCAAGTTGGGGACAAAGTTCTATGGTTGTGTTGTGCAGGTCTCCACGTTGCCACTAGCACCGGTAGTGTGCCCTGTCAAGGCTCAGCTAGCAACACCTTTGGGGGGTTTCCTTGCTCCTACTGATTCGATTAAACCTTGGTTTCATAACTGAGGGAAACTTGCTGCTGTGGTCATCATACCTTCCTCTTGGGGTTCCCAATGAGCTCTACATCAACACTGAGCCATCAAGCCTTTTCTGGCGCCGTTGCCGGGGAGTCAAGGACATCTTCACAAGGGGAGTCCCTCATAATCAATCTCTTTACTTTGTTATTTTTGTTTTGCTTAGTTTTCTTTTTGTATTGTTTGCTTGTTTCTTTATCAAAAACACACAAAAAATTAGTTTTACTAGTTTGCTTTCTTATTTGAAAACACAAAAAATGACTACTCTTGAAAACACTAAGTTGTGTGACTTCACTAGCACCAACAACAATGATTTTATGAGCACACATATTGCTCCGCATGTGCCTGAAGATACTTTCCTTGAGATAAAACCTGCTTTACTCAATCTTGTTATGAGAGAACAATTTTCTCGTATTGGTAATGAAGATGCTACTGCCCATCTAAATAACTTTGTTGAACTTTGTGAGATGCAAAAGCACAGGGATATAGATGGTGATATTATTAAGCTTAAATTGTTTCCTTTCTCTTCGAGAGGAAAAGCTAAAGAATGGTTGAATTCCTTAACTAGGAATAGTATTGATTCTTGGACTAAGTGCAAAGATGCTTTCATTGGAAAATACTATCCTCCTGCAAAGATTATATCTATGAGAAGTGAAATAATAAAGTTTAAGCAATCTAATAATGAGCATGTTGCTCAAGCTTGGGAAAGAATGAAATCTTTGGTAAAGAATTGTCCCACTCATGGACTGGCTGCTTGGATGATCATCCAAACTTTTTATGCAGGATTGAACTACTCTTCAAGGAACCTATTGGATTCTGCTGCTAGAGGTACCTTTATGACCATTATTTGGGTGCTGCAACAAAGCTTCTGGATAATATGATGGTTAACTATTCTGAATGGCATACTGAAAGAGCTCCACAAGGTAAGAAGGTAAATTCTATTGAGGAAACCTCCTCCTTGAGTGATAAGATTGATATTATTATGTCTATGCTTGTTAATGGGAAAGCCCATATTGATCCAAATAATGTTCCTTTAGCTTCTTTGGTTGCTCCAGAAGAGAAAGTTGATGTGAACTTTATAAGAAATAACAATTTTAGCAACAATGCCTACAGGAATAATTTTGGTAACAACAATTATAAGCCATATCCTCCCAACAACGGTAATGCTTATGGAAATTCCTACAACAACAATAGGAGTGCTCCCTCTGAACTTGAAGTTATGCTTAAAGACTTTATTAGTAAACAAACAACTTTCAATAAAACTATTGAGGAAAAACTCTCTAATGCTGAAAGAAATATAGCATCTTTGGCTGAAGCTCAATCTTCTTTGAATAAAATAGCTGCTAAACCTGAAACTAATGATAATCCCTTTGCAGCTACTAATCCCATACAAGTAAGAATTGATGAAAATGTTAGACTATTAGCTGAATTACATGCTAAGTGGGAAAGAGAAGATGAAATTGCTAGAAACATCAGTGTTTCTACTATCACTACCACTAGTGTTGAGGCTAGTAATAGTTCTACTACTTTAGATGATAAATTTGATTTTAATCTTGATGGTTGCAATATCTCTGAAGTTATTAAGTTCCTACAAAATCTTGATAAAAGTCTTAATGCTAGTGCTATGAACATGGCCTTTACAAAACACATTACTGATGCTCTCATAAAGATTAAAGAAGAAAAGATGGAACATAAAGCTTCTATTCCTATAAAACAAGAAGATGGTTGGGAACCCATCATTAATATGAAAGTGAATGACTTTGATTTCAAAGCTTTATGTGATCTTGATAGTAGTGTTTCTATTATGCCTAGAAGGATTTATGATATGCTTGATTTGCCACGACTTGAAGATTGTTATTTGAATGTCCCACTTGATGATAATGCTAAAAAGAAACTCATGGGGAGTATTAATGATGTTCTTATTATGGTTAACAATGCCTATGTCCCCGTTGATTTCTATGTTTTGGATGTTGAATACAATGCTTCTTGTCGTATTACTTTGGGAAGACCTTTTCTTAGAACTGTTGGTGCCATTATTGATATGAAAGAAGGCACCATTAAATATCAACTCTCGCTCAAGAAAGGTATAGAACACTTCCCTAAGAAGAGAGAGAAGATTTCTTTTGCCTCTCCTATGAAAACAAAATTTGGTCTTAATGCTTCTTCATTTGAGAACACTCGATTCTTTTTCTTGCTTCTTATGCCTAATTTAAAGGCGTTAAAGAAAAGTACTTATTGGGAGATAACCCAAAAGTTTTAGATCTTGGAAGTTATTACCTCAGTAATAACCGCTCCTTATCCTTTTTATCTGCTTTTTGTGCCAAGAGTAACCTCTAATGAGAGAGAAGTAATGATTGGGAAAGTTGCTATCCCGAATTAGATTTATGTGCTTCATGATACGTCCAAAACGTATCTACTTTGCCGAACACTTTTGCTATTGTTTCTCCTCTAAACTTGTGTTATTTCGATGCAACTAACGCGGGCTGACGCTGTTTTCAGCAGAATTGCATTGGTGTCTACTTTTTGTGCAGAAAATCAACTATCAGGAAAAATCCCGGAAAATATGCCAAAAATCCTATTTCACGAGAAGACTCCCGGAGCCAGAATACGAGACGGAGGGGGGCTAGGCCCAGGCCACACCACCTGGCCACACGGGCAAGCCCAGGCCGCGCCAGGGGGTGGTATGGCCGCCCCAGACTGCACCTCGGTCTCCCTCTTCACATATAAGTTGCCTTCTGACCTAAAAACTCAGGGGGGTTTGACGTTTTTCCAGAAGAAGTTCCGCTCTGTCGTGATACATTGCAAATGTATCTATAATTTTTGATGTTCCATGCTTGGTTTTATCTACTTTCTTGTGTTTTGTCCACACTTTGGAGTACTTTTCATATGATTTCTTGGACTAACCTATTAACAAGATGCGAGAGTGCCAGTTGCCTGTTTTCTGCTGTTTTTGGTTCCAGGAAGTCAGAAAATGAATATTCTCGGAATTGGACGGGACGAAAGCCAAAGTTACTATTTTCCCGGAAGACTCACGGAGCCAGAAGTAGAGTCGGAGAGGGGCCACAGGGTGGCCACACCACCCTTGGTGCGGGCTAGCCCAGGACGCGCCAGGGCATGGTGTGGGCCCCCTGGCTGGCCACCGACCTTGCCTCTTTCGCCTATAAGAGCCTCCCGATACCAAAACCCTAGATCGTCAATCAGAAATCCATGAAAAGTTCCGTAGCGCCGCCGCCACCGAAGGGCAGATTCGGGGGACAGAAAGTCTCTGTTCCGGCACCCTGCCGGGACGGGGAAGTGCCCCCGGCGCCATCTCCATCGATCTCCACCACTATCTCCATCACCGTTGCTGATTCCCATGATGATGAGGGAGTAGTTCTCTCTCAAGGTAAGGGTTCTACCGGTAGCTATGTGTTCATCTCTCTCTCTCTATGCATGATCATATTGTGATCATGAGCTTGTAATCTATAGATCTACCTTGCTACTCAAGTGCTTTAATAGATCTCTGCTCTCCCCATGTGTGTGAAAGTGACAGCGTGCACATGATGGTGGCACTTAGGCTAGAGATTACAAATACTTGTTATGAGTTATATTTGGAGTTGGATGTCTTTATGAAATTGTGGTGTTTGTTGGACTCATCTAGTACTCAAGGTGACAGTGTGGGGTTTTCTAGATGGGAAAGGCTTACTTTGCGGTGTGCTGTTATAGCCCTACCATCGATTAGAGTGTCCAACCGGAGAGTAGTTCAGCGTAGTATCATAAAGAGGAATATATTTATATGAGAGTATTCACTAGTGAAAGTATGATCCCTAGGCCTTGTTCCTAAACATTGATACACCATTTGCACTTAGATCTGTTAAATATTTGCTTGCTTCCATCTTTATTTCAGTTTGCCTTTAGTCTCTTCCACGCCATCAAGCTATCTTTTATCCCTGTTACCACTTATAATTATCCATACCACTTGTATTTCACTATCTCTTCGCCGAACTAGTGCACCTATACACCTGACAAGTGTATTGGGTGTGTTGGGGACACAAGAGACTTCTTGTATCTTGATTGCAGGATTGCTTGAGAGGGGATACCTTTGACCACTTCCTCCCTGAGTTCGATAAACCTTGGGTGATCCACTTAAGGGAAAACTTGCTGCTGTTCTACAAACCTCTACACTTGGCGGCCCAACAACTGTCTACAAGAATAGAAGTGCGTAGACATCACGCCGCCACCACCGAATTCCACGAAACAGCCCCAGAAACTCCGTTCTGGCACCCTGCCGGGACGGAGAATTGGAGGAGATCAGTGCCATCATCGTCACCATCGCTTCTCCATCGACCATCCATGTTTCCCCCATCAATGAGTGAGTAATCCCCCGCTGTAGGCTATGGGGATGGTAGGGATTGGATGAGATCGTTCATGTAATGGCATCATATTGTTAGGGCATGGTGCCTAGTATCTTTTATTAGTGTTATTTGACTTTGTTGCAACTTGTTATGCTTAATGCTTGTCACTAGGGCCCGAGTGCCATGATTTCAGATCTGAACATGTTATTGATTCATTATGATAGTATTGTTTTTGGTCTTATCTGCAAGTTGTATACACACGTTGTAGTCCGGAACCAATGGCCCCGAAGTGACAGAAATCGGGATAACCAGAGGGAATGGCTTTGATGTGAGGATCACATGTGTTCACGGAGTGTTAATGCTTTGCTCCGGTGCTCTATTAAAAGGAGCACCTTAATTGCTAGTAGTTCCCTTGAGGCCCCGCTGCAAACGGGTTGGCAGGACAAAAGATGGTATGCAAGTTCTCATTGCGAGCACGTATGACTATATATGGAACACATGCCTAGGATTATCTAGTACTTGGATGCTTTATCTTATTTATCTGCAATTGCCCTATGTTCTGATTGCTATGTGAATTGTCTTGTCCATGCAACGCCCGTCCATCCATCCCTATGCCTACCGCACTCGAATCCTACTGTTTACTACTATTGTTACTACTGCCTTTACTTTTACGATTGCTTTACTACTGCTGTTACTTTATTATTCCTACTACAAAACTGTTGCTACTGATAAACTGTTGTGAGCAAGATTGTTTCCAGGTGCAGCTGAATTGACAACTCAGTTGTTAAGGCTTATAAATATTCTTTGGCTGCCCTTGTGTCGAATCAATAAATTGGGTTTCACTTCCCTCGAAAATACTACGATACACCCCCTATACTTGTGGGTCATCAAGACTATTTTCTGGCGCCGTTGCCGGGGAGCATAGCATTATTTATCAAGTTCACTTGGATTCTCTATTGTTCACTGCTATCCATCCATCATGGGTAAGTCTCGTGATGGAAAGTTTCCTATTTTACCATCCACTATAAGAAGAGGTACGGTTCTGAACACCTCTGCTGCTCTTGATTCACCATCTGTTATAAGCAAGCTCGTTACACCACCACATAAACATGCTACACACACTGCTACTACTGTTGAATCTGAAACTTCTGATGCTTATGATGCTGCTTCTACTGCGCTTGATAAGAGTGGTTCAGTAGGTCATTTCCTAGAGTGGTTCATTAGCTCAAAATACTGAAACTCCTAATGAAGACACTACTACACCTATTAGTTCACCTGAGTCTAGTGAGAGTTATGACATTGAAGATGGTTATGTTGAGATGACCGATGAATTTATTAAAGAATGTTAAAACACCCATGATAGGAGCGTTGCTAAGAGTCTCCTTGAGAGGCATACTATTAGACCCAAATTATCTACTATTGCTAAGTTTGCTGCTTCTCCCATAAACATTATAGATAAAGATTATGATTTCTCTCTCGATCTATCTTACATAGCTATTGTCGGGAAAGAACCTTTTTGTGGGACTAAGAATGAAAGTGAAGTAGCACATATGAATGAACTTTCTACCATGAGTGGTTTGTTTTCTGATGATATTAAGATGCGTACTTACTTTGTCTGATGATATTAAGATGCGTACTTACTTTGTCGCTAAGATTTTCCCCTTTTCACTGAAAGGAGAAGCTAAAACTTGGTTTAGTAATTTACCTCATGGATCTATTGATAGCCCTGATTGCTTGATTAGTACTTTCCTGCAGAAATATTTTCCTCCTAGTGCTAGACATGCTATTTTGCAGGAACTTTTTGATTTTAAACAGGGAAAAAGAGGTATTGCCTGAATCTTGGGCAAGGTTTTGTGCTTTGATTCATGCACAAGCTGGAAGTCCATTACCTAAGAATGAGCTTCTTGATATATTTTATAATGGACTAACCGAAGAATCTAGGACATACCTAGACAGTTGTGCTGATTGTGTTTTCAGGAATAGGACTGGACTCCTCCTAAACAAGCTATACCTAAAGTAATTGTACCTGAACCTACTATTCTGGTGCCTATTCCAACATCAAATAAGAGGGGAGCTATTGAATTAAATGATGAAGTGATGAAGGAAGCTAAGAAATGTCTTAAGGAGAAGGGAATTAAAGCTGCAGATGTCAAGAATTTACCTCCTATAGAAGAATTATGTAAGCCTATTCCCTACTCACCCACTATTGAGGTACACGCTCTCCAACACTTTGATGAAGGTGATATCCCTTACTCTAAACCTCCTGATCAATGCTTAGAAGAATTCGATATCTTTATTGTTAAGCAAGATAATTTTAATAAAAGGGTGCAAAATCATCTAATGGAAAACACCAGAGCTATTGTTGAAAGATATAGTGGAAAGAACCTCTAATGATTGTTAAACACTTTCAAATGGTTCAAACTCAAATAGATCAACTCGTTAAAGTGCAAAAAGACTTGCTAGTTAATGCTGCTAAAGAAAAACATGCTTATGAAATCAGAACTAGAAATGGTGCTGCTACCCAGGATCCTCTTTATCCTGAGGGGCATCCTAAAAGAATTGAGCAGGATTCTCAACAAGCTGAAAATAGTGGCTCTACTCGTAAGAAAAGGAAAAAGAAACATAAAACTGTTGTAGAAACCTCCGAACCTGCTGTAGATCCTAATAGTATATCTATCTCTGATGCTGAAACTAAAAGGGGTAACGAAGATAATGAAGTTCCTAATGAAGAAAAAGTTGAAGAAGAACCGGAAAACCACACTAAGAATACTAAATACACCAAAGAAGATTTTATTGCTAAGAAACATGGTAGTGAAAGAGAGCCTTGGGTCCAAAAACCTATGCCTTTCCCTGATAAGAAACACAAGTTAAAGGAAGATGAACACTATAATAAGTTTTGTGAGTGGATGAAACCTTTATTCCTGCAAATTCCTTTGACTGATGCTGTTAAATTGCCTCCTTACTCAAAGTATATGAAGGATATTGTCTCGAATAAAAGGAAGATCCCTAATGAAGAAAATTCTACTTTGCTTGCTAATTATTCCTTTAATGGTAAGGTTCCTAAGAAATTTGGAGACCCAGGGATTCCAACTATCCGTTGCTCTATTAAGAATAGTTATGTTAGAACTGCTTTGTGTGATTTGGGAGCTGGAGTTAGTGTTATGCCTTTCTCTCTCTATAAGAGGCTTCAACTAGAAAAATTAATACCAACTGATATATCTTTGCAAATGGCTGATAAATCTACCACTATTCATGTTGGTATATGTGAGGATGTACCTGTTCAAGTGGCTCATAATTGCTTGATATTAACTGATTTTGTTGTGCTTGAAATGCCTGAAGATGATAATATGTCTATTATTCTTGGGAGACCTTTTATTAATACTACAGGAGCTGTTATTAATTGTAATCAAGGAAAGGTGACTTTCAATGTTAATAACAAGGAACATACTGTCTACTTCCCCCAAGAAGATTGAAAGAACTTATGGTTTGAATTCAATTGAACATGTTGAGGGCATTCAAGTTGGAGAAATATATTGTCCCATACCAAGAGAAAAATTTGAAACTATTATGATTGGGACCATTGCTATCAAGGTTGAGGTAACATAATCATTAGTGGAATACAAAGTTTTGTCTCATATGGAATTGTTTTGGTAACAAGACCTGATCAACCATGTTAACAAAAGGATTTCATTGAACAAAACAATGTTTTCACTATGATTATTTCTGTTTACTTCTATTGCTATCCATTTTAGTTTTTGTTTTCGTTTAGTTTTCTTTTTTTTGTTAGTTGCTTGCATGTTAAATTGTCCTAGAACTTCTGTAGTTCTAGCCTGGTTTTGTCCTTGCATCATTGTTTCCAAAAAAAATATCTGTCTGTTAGAAAATCATTCTTCTATTCCTGAAAAATGCCCAAAAATAAAGTGTCTCAAAAAATTCTAGAAAATTCATTTTTTACATGAAAAAGGTGCAGGGGAGTGCCTAGGAGGTACTAGGGGGCCCACCAGGAAGGCACACCACCTGGTGGCACGGCCTGCCTTGGGTGGCGCCATGCCATGGTGTGGGCCACCCCTGCCCCCCCACTAGTTCTATCACCTGCCACTTTCTTCTCTCTCCCGAGCAAGCTCCAGTTCATTGCTCGAAATCGCGTTCTTGTTGTGCTTGCTCTCGATTTTTTCGATCTCCTTGCTCAGCCCATCTTTCTTGCTGAAATTTGGAGCATTTGTTCCTTGGTATGTGGCTCCTCCCCTTGTCCAAGTAGATTTGTGTTTAGTGGATTATATCTTGAGTATTTTGCTGCTCCAGGTGACATGTTATGAGAGCTTGTAAGCTTGTTTGATGCTTAGAGATATAGTTTTGATGCATGTTTAGGCCTCTTACAAGTCCCTATGAGTAGAATCCTTCGTTATATTTACTTTGCAATCACTTGTTTAATAGGTGTTTAAATTTTAGAATACCAAGAATGAACAACCATACCTTTGGAGAGATATTTGAGAGTGATGCACCTAGGAGGTCGACGCCCTCAAGATCAGCCTCTCAGTTTAGGCCACCATACAACGAAGATCTCATTGCAACTCGTATTGGTAATGAAAGGGATGATGGGATGCTCACCCATCCACTTTTCCTTGTTTTACTTTCTTACAAGCTGCAGGTATTCTTGATGATTTCTTGCTACTGATTGAGAGGGTTGGTTTGACCTCATATATGCAAGATGAGAGTAAGAAATACGTTATGCTCACCAAAACCTTTGTTGAGAGCTTCACGTTTACTAACACATCCTATCAGTCGACTGTCTCTTTCAAAATTTATAATCCGCCCTTCACCATGCCTTTGGAGAGATTTTGCAGTATTATAGGTGTAAGCATGACACGGACCATGAAGAAAATTCAAGGGTGACCCACTAATTTGCTGGAGCTTTACCGAGGGGTGACCAATGATGATGACTGCGTGGCGCAACGCAGAAAGATAAGAAATATCCAACTCCCTGCTCTTAGATACTTTGCATATTATCTTGCTACTAGCATACTGGGTAGGGAGAACACAAGTAATATCTCCAACTATCATTTAGCATTCCTTGCTGCTGCGCTTAACGATGATACTCGGTACTGGGCTCGCTTATTGCTCGCCGCCTAGCTGCTAGGGGGCCTATCTATGGGGGCATTATTGCCTCGCGTATAGTCAATGCATTAGGTCTTTTAGTGGATCCCAATGATACTATACTGGCACCACAGAGGCTTGACCTTGTTGCTATGAAAACTCATCACTTTGTCACTGCTACTTCTGATTTGAATAGTCTAGTATATAGGAGGCTTTTCACTGACGGGGATGAAAGGGATATCCTTTTGCCACAACCTTCTTTGTTTAGTGTTCACATGAGACCGTGGTCGCGCTCTAAGGAGGAGGTGGACGAGCAGCTTCGCTTGCTAGGTTTCCACGAGCAGCACCAGGAGGATGTACCCTCCTATGATTACTCTGCACATTACGGAGGGATGTACTCGAGCTCGCACCAGGACGAGGGGACCTCCTCGTCATACTACGGTGACACATCATCCTGGTCAGCTTGGGATTGATACCCACTTAGGCCAAAAGCCTAAGCTTGGGGGGGAGGTACGCCGACACCGCGCTCATCTCCATATCATGTTGCGTCGGTACTTTCTATATTCATGTTTCGTTCTCTTTTTATTTTTCGTTCTTTCTTTGCTTTTGCTTTCTAAAACACAAAAAGACCCAAAAAAATCTGTTGTTTCTTTTTGGTTTGCTTCTTCTTTTTGCCTTGGTTTGTTTTTCCCTTGTGCTTTGTTTGAACTATTCGAAAAACCAAAAAGATTTTGCTTTGCTTGTTTTTCCTTTTTGGTTCTTGTTTTAAAAATCGAGAACAACAAAAATACTTGTCGTTCTTCTTTGGCTTTGTGAGTTTGTTGCATGGTTCAGCAGTCCTCAGTGGATATTGGTTTCGTATTATTATTCAAGCCACACAAGTGAAGAGCAATAATGAGGATTAATGACAACTTGAGGCATGGTAAGAGGCTGGTAACAAACTCTATTTGTTTTCATTTTTGTACATATACTCACCATTGTGGGCATGCTTAGCCTGTTCGTGTAGGGTGTATGTTATCTTTGGATGCTTAGTAGTTCTTGCTTTCGTATGATTAGTTCTAGCTTGCTAATAGTTTGTAGCATGCCTTATGAATGTTTGCTTGCATTACTTTATCCATAACTTGGTATGACACTGTGGTATCCTCCTCTGAATGTTCCATTTGCATTGACTTGGCACATGCTCATGCATGCATATGACTGAAACAATCAATTGAGCCTCGATGAATTATTTTGCCTTGAGGATCTTGAATCACTTCCATGCCATGTTTAGTCCTGTTTTGTTGCAAGCATGATTATGACAGCTATTGCTCTCTCGTTTGTCACTCCCTTACTATTGCTAGCCTTCACTTTCACTGAGTATGTTTTACTCATGTTTCCAACTCCCTAAAACCAAATATTGCCAAAGTGTCCACCATACCTACCTATTACCATCATTTGCTATTCCCGTGCATATTCAACATGCCTTGTTTTCTTCCGAATAAAATGTTTGCTTGTTATGAGAAAGTTAGTTAGTAAAGCTCTCACAAACTTGATGGCACACTTTATTTTCTTGCATTTAATAAACCTGAACCATTGCGTCCTTCTTTGTTGCGTATATGCTTGCGCTTTATAAGCTGAAATTAGCAGAACCATGTTTCATGGGGAACGTTTTCAACATTTCATTGGTACTTAGTACCTCGTTGATATCATGTTCTTTTGCTTATGGATGCCGGCGGTGTGAAATAAAAGTGGAACTTGTAAGATCATGGAGTTTGTATGTATGTTAGAGAAATGCCTAGGCCGCTAGCCTAAGCCATGCCTAATCATGGTGAAAACTTGCAGCATAACCGTAATGAGCATTCTATGAAGCATCCTCAATAAAAATCTATGCACATAGTAAATAAAAAGATTGCTGAGATGCTCATTGTCTGCTTGCCTTGTCATTTTGATTATGGGATAGCTCCTGTGTCATGTGTAGGGGGTACCCCGTTGGCGGTTCTCTATGATACGTATATACTTACAATGACAAGAGCTTACTTGTGACTGAAGTTGAGTAGCATGAGGATCGGTATTCGTAAGTAAGGGGCATGAGACTTCGATTTATAACTTGTCAAGCATATCCTCTTAGTTGTGTCACTTTCACCTTAACCACTTTAAAGATGCTTATGATAGGGGCAATGAGAGCTCAAATCTAATGAGTACCATACTTTCAGCATTTGGAAGCCTTTCAAAATTATTCAAAACCTTTTTCTTGTACTTGTTGAGTCTCCGTATATTCTTTGAGCACCTTCTTGATAGAATAGTTGTCATTCTTTGTGTTTGTTCCATTACTTGATTTTTTGTGTTATGACTTTGATGCTTGTGTCTTTGATATCTTTACTTCTAGTCATCACTTGAACTTCAGAGGTGCCTTGGCATTCATAATCAAAGGCGATCGAGATACCACTCTATCATACCTTTCTACGAGCATTGTAATGTTGCTTATGTTTATGCTTCATGCTACTTATTATTCTTGAGTTGGAATCTCTTCATAGCTTGCAATGACTATTAAGTAGACTCAGTTGCATACTCTTTATTATGAACTGTCTAAGTAGTTGATCACATTGCTGAGAATATTTACATCATATGAAGCAAATGTGTTCGTGAAAGTTCTTTTATCGCACTCAGTTTTCAATTGAATTGCTTGAGGACAAGCAATAAGCTAAGCTTGGGGGAGTTGATATGTCCAAAATGTATCTACTTTCCCGAACACTTTTGCTATTGTTTATCCTCTATACTTGTGTGATTTGGATGCAACTAATGCGGACTGACACTGTTTTCAGCAGAATTGCCTTGGTGTCTACTTTTTGTGCAGAAAATCAACTATCAGGAAAAATCCCGAAGAATATGCCAAAAATCCTATTTCACGAGAAGACTCCTAGAGCCAGAATACGAGATAGAGGGGGGGCTGGGCCCAGGCCACACCACCTGGCCGCGCGGGTAAGCCCAGGCCACGCCAGGGGGTGGTCTGGCCACCCCAGACTTCCCCTCGGTCTCCCTCTTTGCCTATAAGTTGCCTTCTGACCTAAAAACTCAGGGGGGGTCGACGTTTTTCCAGAAGGAGTTCCGCTCCACCGCCACCACCAGATTCCATGAAACAGCACCAAAAACTCTGTTCTGGCACCCTGCCGGGACTGGGAATTGGAGGAGATCATCGCCATCATCATCACCATCGCTTCTCCATCGACCATCCATGTTTCCCCCATCTATGAGTGAGTAATCCCCCACTGTAGTCTATGGGGATGGTAGGGATTTGATGAGATCGTTCATGTAATGGCATCAGATTGTTAGGGCATGGTGCCTAGTATCTTTTATTAGTGTTATTTGACTTTGTTGCAACTTGTTATGCTTAATGCTTGTTAGTAGGGCCCGAGTGCCATGATTTCAGATCTGAACATGTTATTGATTCATTATGATAGTATTGTTTTTGGTCTTATCTGCAAGTTGTATACACACGTTGTAGTTCGGAACCAATGGCCCCGAAGGACAGAAATCGGGATAACCGGAGGGAATGGCTTTGATGTGAGGATCACATGTGTTCACGGAGTGTTAATGCTTTGCTCCGGTGCTCTATTAAAAGGAGCACCTTAATTGCTAGTAGTTCCCTTGAGGCCCCGCTACACTAACCAAGGAAAGCTATTGTTAGCAAGCTAGAATTAAGCTAGATGACTTGAGCAAAGATGCTTTAGGCATGCTTGGTCACACTACTTTGACTAGTATTTACCCCAAGTCTTATTTTCAAGCTTTACTTCCTTTAATTTACACAAAGTTCTTTACTTGTTTTGAAGGTAGCATAAAGAGTATAAAACTTGGCCTATTTAGATAAACCTTAGATGCCATTCTATGCATGAGATTGATCCCATCATCCCACCTTAGTTAACACTCTTAACTTAGTAGTTTAGAGTAGATAAAAACTTGAGTCACTCTAGATGGGAACCCTTGGTGAAAATGAGTTGTGAAAACCTTGGAATGATGAGTCATTCTATTGAGATGTTTTGACATGTGTTGAGAAACACAAATGGTTTATGATGGTGAAAATGTTGAGGCATGAGCCTTAACCCTTTTTATAAAACTGATGGTTGGATTCGGATGCGACACCATTCCAAATTTACCGCACAACCACATTACCTGAATTGGGTAAGGCTTAGCCGGAAGTTTATATGCATTAGTATTAGTTCCCTCGCGGGAGAGGTCTGAGCTGAGGCTACCTATCAATGTTGTCCACCTATGCAGTGCCCAAGATGACAGATGGTCATGGTTGGGAGGCCATGCTCATAGGAGAGGTGCTTATACTAGGGTGTGTAAAGGAAAGGTTATGTTTGATTATCTGCATACTAAGTATGATGATTCAGGGTTATCCCTGACAGATGTATCGAATCTTGTGGTGAAAGTGTACCACCTCTGCAGAGTTTCAAACTATTCGAATAGCCGCATCCGCAGTTATGGACAGTTGGAATGGCCATACTGTTTCGTTGTCAGATGTTTTCAAAATAACTTATGAAATGAATGATGAATCTTGACTTGACCATAACAGGGTTGTGTTTATGACATTAGTTTCCCAACTTAAGTGATTCTAGAACTTTATTTTATCTTTCTTTGCTTCTAAACTCAGCTTAGGTTTCAAACTTAACTTTATAGTACTAGACAATCCTAGGCATGTGTTCCATATATAGTCATACGTGCTCGCAATGAGAACTTGCACAACATCTTTTGTCCTGCCAGCCCGTTTACAGCGGGGCCTCTAGGGAACTACTGGCAATTAAGGTGCTCCTTTTAATAGAGCACCAGAGCAAAGCATTAACACTCCGTGAACACACGTGATCCTCACATCAAAGCCTTTCCCTTTCGGTTATCCCAATTTCTGTCACTTCAGGGCCATAGGTTCCAGACAACAATGTGTGTATACAACTTGCAGATAAGACCAAGAACAATACTATCATAATGAATCAATAATAAGTTCAGATCTGAAATCATGGCACTCGGGCCCTAGTGACAAGCATTAAGCACAACAAGTCGCAACAAAGTCATAAAGCACTAATAAAAGATACTAGGCACCATGCCCTAACAATCTGATGCCATTACATGAACGATCTCATCCAATCCCTACCATCCCCATAGCCTACATCAGGGGATTACTCACTCATAGATGGGGGAAACATGGATGGTCGATGGAGAAGCGATGGTGATGATGATGGCGATGATCTCCTCCAATTCCCCGTTCCGGCAGGGTGCCAGAACGGAGTTTTTGGTGCTGTTTCGTGGAATCTGGTGGTAGCGGCGAAGCGGAACTCCTTCTGGAAAAACGTCGAACCCCCCGAGGTTTTTCGGTCAGAAGGTTTCTTATAGGCGAAGAGGGGGACCGAGGGGGTGCCTGGGGCCACCACACCATGCCCTGGCGCGGCCAAGCCCAGCCCGCGCCTGGGGGTGGTGTGGCCAGGCCCTGGCCCTCCTCCGTCTCGTATTCTGGCTCCATGAGTCTTCTGGAAAAATAGGCACTTTGGCTTTTTTCCTGTCCAATTCCGAGAATATTCATTTTCTGACTTTCCTGGAACCAAAAACAGCAGAAAATAGGCAGCTAGCACTGTGGCTCTTGTTAATAGGTTAGTCTAAGAAATCATATGAAAAGTACTGCAAAGTGTGGACAAAACATAAGAAAGTGGATAAAACCAAGCATGGAGCATCAAAAATTATAGATACATTTGCAATGTATCAACATCTCCAAGCCTAACTCCTACTCGTCCTCGAGTAGGTAAGTGATAAAAAGAAAGAATAATTTTTGAGGTGACATGCACCATCAAAGACTTGATCAAAATACCTGTAAAACATTCAAAGTTGGGATCATAGTACTTCAATCATAACATGAAAGACAAAGTTCTAGCAATAAGACAAAGAGACTATGATGCAACATAAAAAGGCACAAACAAAAGATTCATGAATAACAATGCCTTGCAAGACGTTTGTTTGTTTCACATAAAGAAAACATAGCATAGTGGCATTCAGCTTGTCCCTCAATAGAGTAGCAAATATAAATGCATAGGACACCTTCAAAGTTCATAAGAGTGACTAGATACAATACTTTAAAACAAGCAATATCAAAGTATGCATCAATCAACTAGTCTTGGGACAATGCACATAGAACTAAGAATGGCCACTATGCTCTCAAAGTAGGTGCATAAAGATAGAAGGTGGAGACTCAATATAATAGTGGAAGAAAGGCCTTTTGTAAATGGAAGTAGGGATTCAAGTCTCATAAAGAGCTTCCAAAAATTATGGTACTTGTAGTTTTCAGCTCTCATTGCCTCTATCATAAGCATCTTGAAGGTGATTAAGGTTAAAGTGACACAACTAAGAGGATATGCTTGACAAGTTATAAACCAAAATCTCATGCCCCTTACTTAAGAAGACCGATCCTCATGCTACTCAACTTCAGTCACGAGTAAGCTCTTGTCATTGTAAGTATATGTGTATCATTAAGAACCGCCAACGGGGTACCCCTTGCACATGATACATGAGCTATCCCATAATCAAAATGACAAGGCAAGCAGACAATGAGCATCTCAGTGATCTCTTTATTTGCTATTTGCATAGGTTTTTATTGAGGATGCTTCATAGAGTGCTAATTATGGTGATGCTGCAAGTTTCCACCATGATTAGGCATGGCTTAGGCTAGCGGCACAGGCGTTTCTCTAACATACATACAAACTCCATGATCTTACAAGTTCCACTTTTATTTCACACCGCCGGGATCCATAAGCAAAAGAACATGATATCAATGGAGTACAAAGTACAAGTGCGATGTTGAAAGCGTTCCCCATGAAACATGGTTCTGCTAATTTCAACTTATAAAGCGCAAGCATATACGCAACAAAGAAGGACCCAATGGTTCAAGTTTATTAGAGCCAATAAAGTAAAGTGTGCCATCAAGTTCATGAGAGCTTTAATCACTAGTTTTCTCATAACAAGTGGAAGGTAAACAAAAGCATGAATGTACTTGGAATAGCATAAGCTAGTAGGTAGGTATGGTGGACTCTTTGGAAAAACTTGGTTTAGGGAGTTGGATGCATGAGTGGAACTCATACTTTGTTGTGGAGGCTAGCAAAAGACTGGGAGCGACAAACTAAGAGAGCAATAATGGCCATAATCATGCAGAGCGACAAAACATCATTGATCAAAGCATAAAGTGATACTACAAGTTGAAAACTAAAGGATCATAAAGGCTATGGTGACTTTGTATAGTCATAACATGGTGTGACCATGTGCCAAGTCAACCCAAATAAAGCATCAAAGGAGAATACCACTATACTATGCTTTAATATGCTAAAACAACGCATGATTCATCCAAGGCACATTAAGCAATCTCAATTGTTTATAACAAGTCATGCTACAACAAAGAATACTAAGCATAAATCCAAAACAATATCAAGCATGGCATGATAAAGCATAGGCCACAGTCAAAACGAGCTCTTTTTACCACATAAGTATGAACTTTCCTACTCTTTTCCAAACCAAACCAAACTATTCGCAAACCAAAGTGTGAAAGAGGGGGTCCAACCAATTTATTCGGAAAACTAAGCAAACCAAGCAAACTAAAAACCAAAACAAAAACGAAAAAGAAGACGCTCCAAGAAAAACACAACTGTGTATGAAACAATAAAATGAAGCGTTTGGAAGAAACCTAGAATTTTTATTGATGAAGAAAGGGATGCCTTGGGCATCCCCAAGCTTTGACGCTTGTACTTATTGGATATTTCTTGGGGTGACACGTGTGTCATCCCCAAGCTTGAGCTTTAGTCCATCCTTCATCTCATTACTCATTCCTTCCATACACCTGGAATTTTTCCTTCATACAAAACTTCACACAATCTCATTAGCAACATTAGTGCACTCAAGATAAATAAGTCTTAAGGTTCAGTTATAACACCAAATAAACTTCTATTAGAACACTAGCTACTGTAGCACTTCCCTCAAAAAGCTCAATTCCCCAAAGGAACTCAAGAAGGAACTAACAAGAAGCAAATGCAGAAAAATGGCAGAAATCTGTCCAAATAGACCAGCAGGTAAAGACGAATTTTTATAAGACCTTATGTTGCTCAAATCAAAAAGTGTTGAACTAACGAAAGTTAGATAACAACCTGGGACAGAAGCACAACAAATTACAGCTCAATCCAACATACAGAGCTCTCTCACGAATTTTTATGGTGAAGCACAGAAATCTGTTTCAGGACAACAACTTTCCCAATCATCACTTCACTCTCATTAGAGGTTACCCTTGGCACAAAAAGCAAATAAAAAAGATAAGGAGCGGTTATTACTGAAGTAATAACTTCCAAGACTCATCTAAAACTTTTGGGTTATCTCCCAATAAGTACTTTTCTTTAACGCCTTTAAGTTAGGCATAAGAAAAAACTAAAATGGATAGATAGAAGTAAGCGGAGATAATCACGGTGAAAACATTGTTTTGTTCAATGAAATCCTTTTGTTAACAAGGTTGATAAGGTCTTGTTACCAAAACAATTTCATATGAGACAAAACTTTGTATTCCACTAATGATTATGTTACCTCAACCTGGATAGCAATGGTCCCAGTCATAATAGTTTCAAATTTTTCTCTTCGTATGGGACAATATATTTCTCCAACTTGAATGCCCTCAACATGTTCAATTGAATTCAAACCATAAGTCCTTTCAATCTTCTTCAGGAAATATACAATGTGTTCATTGAAGGTCACCTTCCCTTGATTACAATTAATAACAGCTCCTGCAGTATTTAGAAAAGGTCTCCCAAGAATAATAGACATATTATCATCTTCAGGCATAAAAGTTTGAGAGGATGCTCTCATAAGAAATATGTAGTGAAGTAAAAGAGAGCATTAAGAAGAAAATCCAAAACACATTTAAGTCTAACCCTCTTCCTATGCATATGAATCGTGTATGCAAATAAATTCACAAAGAACAAAGAGACAAGCATAGGAAGATAAAACAAGAGTAACTTCAGCACATAGAGAGATGTTTCAATACCATGAAAACTTCTACAACCATATTTTCCTCTCTCATAATAATTTTCAGTAGCCTCATGAATAAACTCAATAATATAACTATCACATAAAGCATGCTTTTCATGATCTACAAACACTAGGGCTTTATCATAAACATCTTCAAAAGAATCCTCAGGAACATAACATTCATCCTCCTTTAGTAAGCATGGAGGACAATCAAATAATGTAAGGGATAAAGAGTTACTCTCATTAGAAGGTAGTCATGGGTAGCTAATCCATTCTTCCTCCGTTTGTTCATCACTCTCCTCCTCTTTTTCATCTAATGAGATTTCAGGTTCATCAATTTCTTCTTCCATATGATCCTGCAAGGCATTAGTCTCTTCCATTTGTGGAGAGCATCTATTAAAATACTCAAGAATAGAGCCATTTTCATCCTTGTAATTATCAAAGCAAAATTTAAGTATACCATACACCTCATATTTGTAAGGTGAATCATCTATACTTTCAAGCAAACTAGCAAGTTCAAAAGCACCCTTCCAAGCAATAAATTCTTCAATTTGTTCCGCATCATAAAAGTCATAAATTCCTTTAGCATAGGAAGATATGGTATCATTATCATTACACTCACATTTAAAAGGGAGGTGTTTATACCTCTTTATGCAACGAGACACATCACAGCAATAAGTAACATTATAAGTAGAGCACACGTTTCTAGCAATGGTATACAATCTATCAATTTGTTCCCATAAGTGTTTCCCTTTTTGTGACAAGCGGTATTCCTTATAATAATATTTTTGATCTTCCGTGACCCACCTTGCCAATAAGCTTCAGTTTCAAAGAAACCAACCATTGCCAACAAGCATGATAAAGCAAGACAATAACAGACCAACGAAAACAACAACTAGAGTAGGAACTAATTTTTTTTGTATTTTTGATAAAGAAACAAGCAAACAAGGAGAAAGATAAACTTAGCTTGAACAATAGTGAATCCAAGTGAACTTGATAAATAAAGCTATGCTCCCCGGCAACGGCGCCAGAAAATAGTCTTGATGACCCACAAGTATAGGGGGTGTATCGCAGTATTTTCGAGGGAAGTGAAACCCAATTTATTGATTCGACACAAGGGGAGCCAAAGAATATTTATAAGCCTTAACAACAGAGTTGTCAATTCAGCTGCACCTGGAAACAATCTTGCTCACAGCAGTTTATCAGTAGCAACAGTTTTGTAGTAGGAATAGTAAAGTAACAGCAGTAGTAAAGCAAAGACAGTAGTAACAAAAGTAGTAAACAATGGGATTCGAGTGCGGTAGGCATAGGGATGGATGGACGGGCGTTGCATGGACAAGACAATTCACATAGCAATCAGAACATAGGGCAATTACAGATAAATAAGATAAAGCACCCAAGTACTAGACAATCCTAGGCATGTGTTCCATATATAGTCATACGTGCTCGCAATGAGAACTTGCACAACATCTTTTGTCCTGCCAGCCCATTTGCAGCGGGGCCTCTAGGGAACTACTGGCAATTAAGGTGCTCCTTTTAATAGAGCACCAGAGCAAAGCATTAACACTCCGTGAACACACGTGATCCTCACATCAAAGCCTTTCCCTTCCGGTTATCCTGATTTCTGTCACTTCAGGGCCATAGGTTCCAGACAACAATGTGTGTATACAACTTGCAGATAAGACCAAGAACAATACTATCATAATGAATCAATAATAAGTTCAGATCTGAAATCATGGCACTCGGGCCCTAGTGACAAGCATTAAGCACAACAAGTCGCAACAAAGTCATAAAGCACTAATAAAAGATACTAGGCACCATGCCCTAACAATCTGATGCCATTACATGAACGATCTCATCCAATCCCTACCATCACCATAGCCTACTGTGGGGGATTACTCACTCATAGATGGGGGAAACATGGATGGTCGATGGAGAAGCGATGGTGATGATGATGGCGATGATCTCCTCCAATTCCCCGTTCCGGCAGGGTGCCAGAACGGAGTTTCCGGTGCTGTTTCGTGGAATCCGGTGGTGGCGGCGGAGCGGAACTCCTTCTGGAAAAACGTTGACCCCCCCGTGGTTTTTAGGTCAGAAGGCTTCTTATAGGCGAAGAGGGGGACCGAGGGGGTGCCTGGGGCCACCACACCATGCCCTGGCGTGGCCAAGCCCAGCCCGCGCCTGGGGGTGGTGTGGCCAGGCCCTGGCCCTCCTCCGGCTCGTATTCTGGCTCCATGAGTCTTCTGGAAAAATAGGCACTTTGGCTTTTTTCCCGTCCAATTCCGAGAATATTCATTTTCTGACTTTCCTGGAACCAAAAACAGCAGAAAACAGGCAGCTGGCATTGTGGCTCTTGTTAATAGGTTAGTCCAAGAAATCATATGAAAAGTACTCCAAAGTGTGGACAAAACACAAGAAAGTGGATAAAACCAAGCATGGAGCATCAAAAATTATAGATACATTTGCAATGTATCAGCCCACATCTAGAGTTTCTTAGAGCTCAACTTCCAGGACCCTCAGGAGGAGATTTACAGTGGCTAGTCACAGCTGATCTTAGAGGAAGCATCAAAGCACCAACGTCCGGGGGAATCTAGTTCTCCGTGAGGGAGAACAACTGTCTAGATGGATTAGCCAGGGCAATGCATGAAGCTCTCGCACGTCTATGTGCCCTCAGCGTCAACAAAATCCAAGGAACCCGTTTTGCTCACTACGCAAGACGTGACTTCATGGGAATGCCGATGGAGATGCCAAGTCACCCAGAGTTGAGGCGTCAAGTGGAGAATCTTGACTTCTTGCTGCACGACAGACAGCAGGAAGTGGACAATGCTAGAGAGTTAGCCAACCAGAACCGTGTCATTGCTGACCAGAAGGCCCAGACTTTCGCACTGCTCTTCTAGGATCGCCAGTCTCTTCGTCGCCAGTGTGCAAAGAAGCATCGCACCATCGCCCGTCTTCGCAAAAAGGTGGCTGACCTCGAGAAGACCGTCAAGGAGCAGGAAGCCCAGCTTGCAGCAAAGGAGGAAGAAGAGGAGGTGAAGACATCCAGGGAGACATGGATTCTTACCTCAGCAATGATGATGACTTTCTGGAGGAAGATGATGTGGACTTCTACACTGATGATGAGGACTCTGACTTCATCGACGATGAGTAGATGCACTAGAGCACTGTCGTAGCATGAGATGTATCGGTCCCGCTATATCGTAGCTTGCAGAATGGTTCTTCAAACCATCTGTTTTCCTTTGATTATTGTGGTGTGTGTTTGTATCGTTTGCTTTCTTGCATGAATGAAATGGAGTTAGTTGAAAAACACCTGAGTCAAACTCAAAGTTTTAGCTTTCAAACCAAAACCATGAACCTTAGAACTTTCCCTCTTACCCCTGTATCTATTGCAATCTTCAGATGACTCGTGGAAACCACGGAGGGAGCAGCTCGTCGCAAGACCCAATGCTGCAGATCTTGCAGAATCTCATCGCAGACAGAGAAGCAAGTAGGGCAGAACGCCAAGCTAATCTAGCAACACTGCAACAGATCGCCCAGATGGCTCTCAACAACCAAGGACATGGAAACCAGGATCACCATGGATCCAAACTCAAAAACTTTCAGAACACCAATCCACCAATCTTTAACCAAGCTGAAAATCCATTAGATGCTGATGACTGGTTGCAGACAATGGAAAACAACTTAGAAGTTGCAGGAGTTGATGACAATGAGAAAGTTCTCTTTGCCACCCACTATCTGGCAGGAGATGCAAGAGCCTGGTGGACTAGTATCCGTAACATGAATATGGTCAAGTGATGACATGGGAAGCCTTCAAAGTCAAATCCAGCCGCACCCACGTGCCGCAAGGTCTAGTCAATAGAATGAGGGATGAATTTAGCGACTTGAAGCAAGGAAGAATGACTGTGGTGGAGTACCGTGATAGATTCCTATCACTTGCCAGATATGCACCTGATGAGATCAACACAGAGGCCAAGAAGAAGGAGAGATTCTTGAACGGACTGCATGATGAGATGCAGACTGTCCTCGTCAACATCCGCTTCGAGGATCTCGAAGAGCTAGTCGACTCTGCCATTTAGATGGAAGGGAAGATTAACCAAGCAAACGACAACCGCAAGCATCGTATGATGCAGCAATCTGGATCCAGCAGTCACCAAAAGTACCGTCCCAACCCCTCATCGGGATATGCACCAAGGAACAATTGACCCCCAATGTCTCGCCCAAGCTACCCTAACCGCAGAGGAGGCAATGTGAAGTCCGGAGGAAACAATCACAACTCCGGCAATGCCAACAATTTCAACCATGCACCTCCCAAGAGAAACAACAACAACAACACTGCCCTAGAACTGGCAGCAATGTTGTGCCTGTCGCAGCAAAGGACAAGTCCCAGATCACTTGTTTCGAGTGTGGAGTGAAGGGTCACTATTCCAATGAGTGTCCCAAGAAGACTGCCGCCACTGCCAATGTGAATGCCCCAGCTCAACAGCAGCGTCGTGTTCAACCAGGGAGAAGATTTGCCCCAGGGAACCCTCACAACCGCAACGGTCGTCTCTTCCACATGAACGCCGAAGAAGCCCAAGAAGCGCCAGATGTAGTGTTAGGTATGTTTTCTGTCAACTCAATTTTAGCAAGAGTGTTGTTTGATTCGGGAGCATCACATTCATTTTTCACTGAAGAATTTGCATGCATTAGTAAGATTCACCCAACCAACCTGAAGCATGTAATGATAGTTCAAATCCCCGGTTCAACAACCAAAGCTAGAAAAATTTGCAAAGATGTGCCTATCAGAATACATGGGATAGATTTTTATTCCAACCTAATTGTACTTGGAACCAAAGGATTGGAAGTAGTACTAGGTATGGACTGGATGTCAAGGCATAAAGGACTGATAGACTGTGCTAAGAAAGCCATCACCATGACCAGTAGATCTGGAGTCACAGTAGAACATATATCTGAAACCTTACCCCATCAATTCAAGTGCAACAAGAGTCTAGCCCTACCCACCATAGACCAAGTCAGAGTAGTCTATGAATACCCAGATGTATTCCCAGATGAATTGCCAGGTATGCCCCTGGATAGGGATATTGAGTTCATTATCGAACTAATCCCCGGAACTGGACCCATAGCCTAGAGACCCTATAGCATGAACCCCTCGGAGTTAGTGGAATTGAAGAAGTAGTTGGATGCCATGTTAGAAAAAGGCTTGATTCAACCAAGCGCATCGCCATGGAGATCACCAGTGTTATTCGTCGACAACAAAGATGGAGGCAATCGTTTGTGCATAGATTACAGAAAGTTGAATGATGTCACCATCAAGAACAAGTACCCTTTGCCAAAGATAGAGGATCTATTTGATCAGTTGACTGGAGCCCAGGTATTCTCAAAGATTGATCTTAGGACTGGTTATCACCAACTTAAGATTCGTGCAACGGATATTCCAAATACAGCCTTTACTACTCTCTATGGTTTATACGAGTATACAGTTATGTCTTTTGGATTAACCAATGCCCCTGCTTATTTCATGAATCTCATGAATAAGATCTTTATGAATTTCCAAGATAAGTTTGTAGTCGTGTTTATCGATGACATCCTTTATCTACTCCAAGTCAGAAGAGGAGCATGAGCAACATCTGAGAATTATCCTAGAAACCCTAAGAGAGCATCAGTTATATGTCAAGTTTAGTAAGTGTGAGTTTTGGCTGAAAGAAGTAGGATTCCTAGGACATATTGTGTCTGCTGGAGGAGTCTCTGTTGATCCCGCCAAGATCAAAGATGTCGAAGAATGGGAAGCCCCAACCACTCAAACCCAAGTCCGTGCATTTCTCAGATTAGCGGGATATTACCGCAAGTTCGTAGAAGGATTCTCGAGCATAGCCAGACCCATGACCCAATTGTTGAAGAAGGACAAGAAGTTTGAATGGACAGACAAATGTGAAGCCAGTTTCCAGGAGCTGAAGAAGAGATTGATTTCAGCCCCAATATTGATCATGCCAGACATCAAGAAGCCGTTTGATGTGTATTGTGATGCATCCAAGATTGGTCTCGGATGTGTATTGATGTAAGAAGGCAAGGTCATAGCGTATCTGTCTCGACAACTGAAGCAGCACGAGCAGAACTATCCGACCCATGATCTGGAATTAGCAGCCGTAGTGCTGGCATTGAAGACATGGTGTCATTATCTGATGGGTAATCACTGTGAGATTTACTCAGATCACAAGAGATTGAAGTATATTTTCACTCAGAAGGAGCTGAATATGAGACAAAGGAGATGGATAGAGTTAATCAAGGATTATGACCTTGACATTCACTATCACCCCGGTAAAGCCAATGTGGTAGCGGATGCTCTTAGTAGATTGCCGTGTAGGCTAAACACCATGATCAAAGAGAAGCAACCAAGTTTGTATGAGGAGTTGGAGCAGTTCAGAACTGAATTAGTTAGCAAAGGATTCTTAGCTAGCATTTAACTTCAACCCACTTTGATTAGCCAAATCAAGGAAGCCTAGAAGGGGAATGAAAGTATCGACGGAATCAAACATCGTATTGGTACAGGAAAGGTACATGGATTCACTGAAGATGAGGAAGGAGTTTTGTGGTAAAAAGGTCGTATCTATGTGCCAGTAGATTCGGAGCTGAAGCAAGTTATCATGCAGGAAGCTCATGATACTCTTTATTTTATCCACCCTGGAGGAACGAAGATATATCAGGATTTGAAAGAGCAATTTTGGTGGCACAAGATGAAGAGAGAAATCGGAAGCTACATCGCCAAGTGTGACATCTGTCAAAGAGTCAAAGCAGAGCATCAGAGACCCGCAGGACTATTGCAACCATTGTAGATTCCGGAATTGAAATGGGATTCCATCAGAATGGACTTTATCACCGGTTTGCCTACTTCCAGTAGGGGAAATGACTCAATCTAGGTCATAGTTCATAGACTGTCCAAGGTAGCTCACTTCATACCAGATAAGACAACCTACCAAAGTTCGAAGCTAGCAGAACTATATATTGCTAGGATTGTTAGTCTGCATGGAACCCCCAAGACCATAGTATCAGATCGGGGAACCCAGTTTACCTCGAGATTTTGGCAGAAAGTTCAGGAAGGATTGGGAACCAAGTTGAACTTCAGCACCGCTTATCACCCATAAACTGATGGACAGACTGAGAGAGTCAACCAGATCCTAGAGGATATGTTAAGAGCTTGTGTGTTAGAGTACGGATCAAAATGGGAAGACTGCCTGCCTTTCACAAAATTCTCATATAACAACAATTACCAAGCTAGTTTGCAAATGGCACCATTTGAGTTCCTATACGGAAGGAAGTGCCGTACCCCTTTGAATTGGTTGCAGGTAGGAGAGAGTCAGATCTTTGGACCCAACATTCTCCGAGGAGCCGAAGAGAAGGTTCACAAAGTCCGTGAGCACCTAAAGACCGCCCAATCCAGATAGAAGAGTTATGCTGACAAGAGAAGGAGAGACCTGACTTTTAATGTCGGAGATTTTGTATATCTCAAGGTTTCACCATTGAAGGGAACGCAATGCTTCAGTTTGAAAGGAAAGTTAGCCCCCAGATATATCGGGCCCTTCAAGATTCTGAATCGCCGAGGAGAAGTATCATATCAACTGGAACTGCCAAAAGAGATGTCAGCCATCCACAATGTGTTCCATATCTCGTTACTTCGCAAATGCCAAGAAGTGCCAGAGAAGACTGAAGTTTTCAAGAACATCGATCACAGAGCTGTGGAGATCAACAATGACCTGACATATCGTGAAGTGCCCATCCGTATCTTAGAAGAAGCTTACAGAACAGCCAAGACCAGGAGTATCAAGTTTCTCAAGATTTAGTGGAGCAACCATACCGAAGAGGAAGCCACTTAGGAGCGAGAAGATTACATTAGGACAGAGTTCCCAGATCTCTTTAGTTCCTAGTTTTCTTTGTAAATCTCGGGACGAGATTTTATTTAAGGGGGAAGGTTTGTAACATCCCAAAACTTTAATCCAAAGTTATTAAGATCCAAATCATCAAAATTGGGGTTAACAAAAACTTTTCCAATTAAAATTATTAAAGCATTCATGTGTGCGTGCATTTAAAATAGGAGTTGATTTGAATTGCCATGATTAAGTGATCCATTGCTTGTAAAATGATTCTTAGGTGAAATAAACATCATCTAAATCATTCCCAAACAAATCCCGAAGAAAAACAACTCAAAATGAATAAATGAAGCAAATGGTCATTTGTGCCAAATTAACTACCATGCCTACTTTGGCTATTCCTAGAACTCAAAACCTAACAGAAACAATTGTGGATCTTTGCACCCCTTGCTAGTACACATTATGATGTACCAAGGCCCATTTTGTGATCTGCCAAAAACATTCAAATACTATTTTTAATTGGTAGTTGAAAATTGAATCTATTTCATATGGGAAGATCCCACTATTTCAAAAACCATTCAAATGAGCTCAAAATTCAAAACCCAAGCACCCACAGAGTCTCAAGCTTAGTACTAGCACACCCACCAAAAATCTTTGCAAAATTCAAAAATAACTTTCTTGCGGCCATTTCAACAAACACTTGGCAGGCATGAATTACACCTAGTAATTAGCTCACTGTTTGCAACAGGGTTTTGCCCCCAAATGATCCCCATTTAATTCCTTTGTCCCCTCTTGATCTAACCATGCCCTTTGCACCCCATCCCCTACACCCTAGTGGCATTGCCATGCCATGCCGAGCACCAACTCGCTGGCCAAACCTTGCCCCGCCGTAGCAGATCGTCCCCCTCTCTCTCGCCATGTCTACTAGCTAGCCCTCACCTCACTGCCACTCTCTGTCCCCTCCCCGAGCCAAGCTAGAGCGTGGACCACCGAGGAACCATCACGCCCAGTGCGACTGCGCCATGCCGAGCACGCGCCAGAGCGCCGCGCCCGACACGCGTGCACAAGCCGCCGCTCGACCGCAGCCCGCGTCCACTGCTCTGCCACAACCCCAGGAGCACGCCATACACGCCCATTCGCCGCCCAACGCACCATAGCCACCGCTCGCCGTCGAGACCGCCGCCTCTGCCGCTTAGAGCGCGCGCACCACCCGACCGTATACCACCGCCCCTAGTCAATCATTCAATTTGTAGAGCACCGCCAGGAGACCAGCGACCGCCCCCTACCTCGAGCCACGCTGCTAGCACGTTGTGCATCCCTCGCCGGAGCCGCCCGCCCATGCCTCTCGGTCGCGTCGTCGTCCTATAAATAGAGGCCACCCCAGCCCCATTCGGCACACCACTCACCTCCCCTCACCTCACTGACCATTCCCCACCTCTAGCCGGAGCAAGGCGAGCAGCCGTTCGCCGAAATTGCACCGGAGCAGGCCGCCTCTGGAGGAGAAGGGCGCCGCTGATTGCGACCACCCCGGAGCTGCCTCGATCGTCCCTGAGCTCGCCGTCATCTACCAGTTTGTTTGCGCGCCTCGCCGTCGTCGCTGGACCCCTAGTACGCCCCCTGAGCACCCCCACCGAGCCGCTAGGGTTAGAGTTCGTCGGCGAACAGTTCGTCGTCGACAACGATCCCCAGCCGTTGATCCCCATTCTAATCCAACGACCCATATCGCCCTGTACCGCTTCGCGTGTTATGAGCCTCTGACCGGTGGACCCCCCTGTCAGCTGTGCCCCGTGCCGCGTAGTGTCACTGGGCCGGCCCGTTTGTTTTCCCGCGCGACCCATTTAGTTTGAATTAGGATTTTTCTTTTTTAGTTTAAACCTAGTTCTGTCCCCTAGTTTGAAAATCATTTCAGAGAGATTTATAAATCCAAATGGTGTGATTCCAATTTTGTTAGAAAGCTACTGAAAAGATATACCCAAGCCCGTTGGATTTAATTCAATTAGAGTTAGAGATCTCTCCTAGTAAAAATAACAAAACATAAGCATTTGCGCCTTGCAACATTTTTATAAAATCAACCATGCTAGCTTTTCAGTTGATTCCAACTCTCAAAAATCACATTTCACCATACCTATCTAAATATGTAATAATATTAAGGTTTACATGCAGTGACTTTGGACTAGTACCAAAATAATGCTATATAGGCATTTCTAGTCACTTTAAATCATTAAATAATGAACTTAAACCAAAGTAATTATGATCCAACCCTTAAATCACATTCCCACATGTTAGAATATGTGGTGATGACATGTGTTCACATGATCCCATATTTGGAGTGGTGAATATTAAATCTTAGTTAATTTTTCAATGAGTAGAAATTACTTTTCTAAAATAAAAAGAATGAAACTAGTTAATATAACTTGTGATGCTTGGGATGATAATAGATCATCAAATGTATGCCTTAGAGTGCTAAGTAGACTAGTTAAGTATTGTTTGGTGATTGTGTACTCCGTATGTATTTATAGACGATAGTACCGACCAAGCTTTCGAGGAGGAGGAGTTCTACCAAGAAGAAGAAGAAGAAGAAAACTTCAACCACTGCACTAACCAAGGCAAGCTATTGTTAGCAAGCTAGAATTAAGCTAGATGACTTGAGCAAAGATGCTTTAGGCATGCTTGGTCACACTACTTTGACTAGTATTTACCCCAAGTCTTATTTTCAAGCTTTACTTCCTTTAGTTTACACAAAGTTCTTTACTTGTTTTGAAGGTAGCATAAAGAGTATAAAACTTGGCCTATTTAGATAAACCTTAGATGTCATTATATGGCATGAGATTGATCCCATCATCCCACCTTAGTTAACACTCTTAACTTAGTAGTTTAGAGTAGATAAAAACTTGAGTCACTCTAGATGGGAACCCTTGGTGAAAATGAGTTGTGAAAACCTTGGAATGATGAGTCATTCTATTGAGATGTTTTGACATGTGTTGAGAAACACAAATGGTTTATGATGGTGAAAATGTTGAGGCATGAGCCTTAACCCTTTTTATAAAACTGATGGTTGGATTCGGATGCGACACCATTCCAAATTTACCGCACAACCACATTACCTGAATTGGGTAAGGCTTAGCCGGAAGTTTATATGCATTAGTATTAGTTCCCTCGCGGGAGAGGTCTGAGCTGAGGCTACCCATCAATGTTGTCCACCTATGTAGTGCCCAAGATGACAGATGGTCATGATTGGGAGGCCATGCTCATAGGAGAGGTGCTTATCCTAGGGTGTGTAAAGGAAAGGTTATGTTTGATTATCTGCATACTAAGTATGATGATTCAGGGTTATCCCTGACAGATGTATCGAATCTTGTGGTGAAAGTGTACCACCTCTGCAGAGTTTCAAACTATTCGAATAGCCGCATCCGCAGTTATGGACAGTTGGAATGGCCATACTGTTTCGTTGTCAGATGTTTTCAAAATAACTTATGAAATGAATGATGAATCTTGACTTGACCACAACAGGGTTGTGTTTATGACATTAGTTTCCCAACTTAAGTGATTCTAGAACTTTATTTTATCTTTCTTTGCTTCTAAACTCAGCTTAGGTTTCAAACTTAACTTTATAGTTAAACTTAGTCGAGAAGGGCTGGGGGCCAGCCACACCACCTAGTCGCGCGGCTAGGCCTGGCCCACGCCAGGGGGTGGTCTGGCCGACCCCAGCACCCCCTTGGCCTCTCCTTCCGCCTATATATTGCTCTCGGGACGAAAACCCTAAGTACCCGATCAAAAATCCACGAAAGAGTCAGTAGCCACCGTCATCTCCATCCCTAGATCGGGAGGGATCTGAAGCTCTTCCCGGCACCCTGCTAGAGAGGGGAATTCACCCTGGAGGCCTTCTTCATCATCATACAAGGCTCCGGTGTGATGCGTGAGTAGTTCATCTCTGGACTACGGGTCCATGTAGTAGCTAGATGGTTGGTTCTCCTCCTCTGTGCTTTCATGTCTAGATCTTGTGAGCTCCGTTCATGATCAAGATCATCTATTTGTAATTTTGCATGTTGTGTTTGCGGGATCCGATGGATATTGAGATGCTATTTCATATTGATTATTGATTCTATCATGTCTTTGTTATTTGTGATCTTGCATGCTTTCCGTTGTTAGTAGCTATCTTGTCCAAGTAGATGCTAGCAACTCCAAGAGTTAGTATTTATGCTTGATAGTGGGTTCATGCCTCTCATAATCTGGGGAAGTGACAGAAATCTCTAAGGTACTAGATGTGTTGTTGCTACTAGGGAGAAAACAACAATCCTTTGTTCATAGAACAATCGTATTGTTTACATTACACGCAATTCATAAAGCAATAATCTATTGCTTGCAACTTAATACTGGAGGGGGTTCGGATGATAACCTGAAGGTGGATTATTAGTCATAGATGCAGTTGGATGGCGGTCTATGTATAATGTTGTAATGCCCAATCAAGTCTCAAAGGAGTCAAGATGATTAGTATATGCATGTATTGCTTTTCGATGTTTGTCAATTGCCCCGCTGTAATTTGTTCACCCATCATGTTATCTATCTTAAGGAGAGCCACCTCTAGTGAACTATGGATCCCCGTCCTTTCTTTTACATACAATCTACAAACTGTTTACTACTTTGTATTTACTTTCTACAAACTATTACTTCCTTCCATTCGATATGTTTAATCCCTTGTTTTCAGCAAAACCGGTGAGATTGACAACCTCATCGCAAGTTGGGGACAAAGTTCTGTGGTTGTGTTGTGCAGGTCTCCATGACAACATATTATTGCTTTACGAACTGCGTCTAAAGTAAACAATACGATTGTTCTATGAATAAAGGATAGTTTTTTCTCCCTAGTAGCAACAACACATCTAGTACCTTAGAGATTTCTGTCACTTCCCCAGATTACCAGAGGCATGAACCCACTATCGAGCATAAATACTAACTCTTGGAGTTGCTAGCATCTACTTGGCCAAGATAGCTACTAACAACGGAAAGCATGCAAGATCACAAATAACAAAGACATGATAGAATCAATAATCAATCTGAAATAGCATCTCAATATCCATCGGATCCCCGCAAACACAACATGCAGAATTACAAATAGATGATCTTGATCATGAACGGAGCTCACAAGATCTAAACATGAAAGCACAAAGGAGGAGAACCAGCCATCTAGCTACTACATGGATCCGTAGTCCAAGGATGAACTACTCACGCATCACACCGGAGGCTTGCATGGTGATGAAGAAGGCCTCCAGGGTGAATGCCCCTCTCCGGCAGGGTGCCGGGAAGAGCTTCAGATCCCTCCCGATCTAGGGATGGAGATGACGGCGCTACAGACTCTTTCGTGGATTTTTTGACCAGGCACTTAGGGTTTTCGAGTTGAGGGCATCTTATAATCGGAAGGGGAGGCCGAGGGGGTGCCAGGGGCCACCACACCACCCCCTGGCGCGGGCCAAGCCTGGCCACGCGGCCAGGTGGTGTGGCCAGCCTATGGCCCCTCTCCGTCTCGTATTCTGGCATCTGATGACTTCTAGAAAAATAGGCACTTTTGCTTTTGTCCCATCCAATTCCGAGAATATTCATTTCCTGACTTCCCTAGAACCAAAAACAGCAGAATATAGGTAGCTAGCACTGTGGCTCTTGTTAATAGGTTAGTCCAAGAAATCATATGAAAAGTACTCCAAAGTGTGGACAAAACACAAAAAGTGGATAAAACCAAGCATGGAACATCAAAAATTATAGATACATTTGCAATGTATCAACATCCCCAAGCTTAACTCCTGCTCGTCCTCGAGTAGGTAAGTGATAAAAAGAAAGAATAATTTTTGAGGTGACATGCACCATCAAAGACTTGATCAAAGTATTTGTAAAACATTCAAAGCTGAGATCATAATACTTCAATCATAACATGAAAGACAAAGTTCTAGCAATAAGACAAAGAAACTGTGATGCAACATGAAAAGGCACAAACAAAAGATTCATGAATAACAATGCTTTGCAAGACGTTTGTTTGTTTCACATAATAGTATTCAGCTTGTCCCTCAATAGAGTAGCAAATATAATTGCATAGGACACCTTCAAAGTTCATAAGAGTGACTAGATACAAATAGTTTTAAACAAGCAATATCAAGTAATGCATCAATCAACTAGTCTTGGGACAATGCACATAGAACTAAGAAAAGGCACTATGCTCTCAAAGTAGGTGCATAAAGTGAAGGAAATATGCCCTGAGATAAAGTTGTTATTATATATTTCTTGTATATGATATATGTTTATTTTGCATGCTATAATTGTATTGATAGGAAACATCAATACATGTGTGTTTAATAAACAAAAAGGGTTCCTAGTTATGCCTCTCTTATAGACTAGCTTGTTGATTAACAAGATGATCAAAGTTTCCTGATCATGGACATTGGATGTTGTTAATAACAAGGTCACAGCATTTGTGAAATGATGTGATGAACATTCATTCGAAGTATAGCATTACGATCAAGTCATTATGTTTATATTGCTATAACATCATACAAAGTAGTCTTAGTCCTTAGACCATGAGATCATGTTAATTGCTAACACCGGAAGAGTATCTTGATAACATCAAACGTCACACCGTAACAGGGTGACTATAGAGATGGGTTCAGTACTACGAAGGTGTTATGTTGAGGCTCATGGATCAAGAGTGGAATTTTTCAATCCAGATGACGGATAGATATACTCTGGGCCCTCTCGGTGATATCACATTAAGATAGCTTGCAAGCAAGTGATGTGATCACTAGAATGTTATATCACGGGAACGAGAAAAGAGTGCATGTCGGTAACGAGATCAAACTAGGTATTTGGATACCGATGATCGAATCTCGGACATGTATTATATCATGAGACAAAGGGATGAAATTGCTGACGTTAAAGGTTCTCACGACCACAGAAGTCATCGTTGAATGTGCAGGAGTCGGTATGGATCTCCAGGTCCCGCTTCTTATTATTGATCTGAGAGGAGTCTCAATCATGTCTGCATTATTCGCGAACCATAGGGTGACACACTTAAGGGTTGCCGGACACCATTTAGGAGCACATATGTTCTAGACAAAAGGTTTGCAAAGCGCAGGAAATGTTTCGATAGAAACCGGAATTGTTTCGGGTGAAATTGCAGAAAGTGGTTCTGCATGTAATATTGAAATGTTGCAAGGGGTTTTATGTGAATGTTTGTTAATTAAAGTAATTAACAAAATTCTGAATAAAATAAATAAAAGAGTTTTATTAAATGAGAGAGCATTAAATTTGGAGAAATTTAATGCATTTAAAGTGGAGACTTTAAAAGAGAATGTTAAGGGGCATTTTAATGTGGAGGGGTTACCACCACATGAATGGGGGAGGTGAGGGGTCACCCCCATGCGCCGGCCATGGAGAGAGGGGGCACATCCCCTCCTCCTATAAAAGGCCACTCATTCCCTCCGTCATCCTCACACCTCCTCGTGAAGGATCTCTCTCCCCCTCTAGATATTCCCCCATGGTCTCGGATTAGCGAGATACATGTTCCCGGTGGCCTTGCGTCTGGAAGGAGTTGCTGCTTTCGCTGATTCGCTGTAGCGAGGAGGTGGAGGTTGTCCGGTGGTTTCAACGTGTGTGTGAGGACGGATGCGCTGCTGATTTGCAGCGCTCGGACTTCCACACGATCTTGAGATCGGCAAGCGTACGACTACATCAACCACGAGTTCCTACTCGTTAACAAAACTCGTTGTGTTCGAGGGTAAGTTCTCCATGGATGTATGTCCACCCGTTGCTCTGTATCTAGTAGATAGATCTTGGCGTATAGTTCTCATCGTAGGAAATTTTTTGTTTTCTATGCTGCGGACCCAACAGTGGTATCAGAGCCTGATCTATGCGTAGGTGCTTTGCACGGGTAGTACACATATGTTTATATGTGGGCGATGATGATCATGTTATTGCATCTTCTATGTACTTTGGATATTGGTGGCATAGTGGGATGAAGCGGCCCGGACCAACCTTACATGTCATCGTCCATGAGACCGGTTCCACGACTGACATGCAACTTGTTTTGCATAAGTGGCTGGCGGGTGTCTGTCTCTCCTACTATAGTCAATATCTGATTTACAACGAGTTGCTAATAACTTGGTTATCCTCGTTGTGGTTCATGTTCGTAGGTAGGATCGGTTCTATCTCTAAAAGCCCTAGGCCACGTAAAACTTGCAATTGATAAATTAGAGGCGTCTAGTTTAGATCGTTGCTGGTCTAGTGTCTTGATATGGTATTGTTGTAAGTAGATGTATGATAGATACTCTTACAACTCACTTAACGTGTAAGTTCCATAGACCTTGGCCTTACACACAAAGGAATGATAGAGATCATACCACGATGCAAATGATAGAGATCAAATGCATGGACCATATCACCTCACTTCACACATTAGATGTTAGCATCTTATATTTCTAGTTTAGCGCTTTTGGTAGCATTATAAGATGATCCCTCATTTAGATATCAAGATAAAATGTGTTCTTCCTTAAGTATGCACCGTTTTGTGGATCGTGTTTTGAGGCATCACGTGATGATCGGGTGTTCTCGACTCTACGCTTTCATACAACAGGTGTAAGACAGTTTTACACACGCGAATACTAAGGTTCTTACTTGACGAGCCTAGCATGTACAGACATGGCCTCGGAACACGGACCGAAAGGTTAAGCATGAGTCATATAGTTGATATGATGCCTATATAGATACTCGCCTTTGAAGCTACACCGACTCATGTGATGATCGGACTTGGTGTAGTGGATTTGGTTCATGTAATCACCAAAAGGACACGAGGGATGTCGTTTTTGAGTGGGAGTTCATTAGTAATTTGGATTAGTTGAACTCAATCTATCATAAACTTAGTCTAAATATATTTTACAAATTCTGTTGTAGATGGCACCACCTGCTTTTAATTTCAATGTGTTCATGGAGAAAGAGAAGCTTGCTGCGAATGGTAGCAACTTCACCAACTGGGCTATGAATTTGAGGATTCTCCTCACTGCTGCACAAAAGCAATATGTGCTAGAGGCGCCGCTAGGCCCCCCACTAGCTCCTGATGCCCCTGACGAGGAAAAGAACATCTATATAACTCGTCAGGAGGACCACAACTTAGTTCATTGCGGCATATTGTATGGGCTAGAACCAGAACTTCGAAAACGTTTCGAAAATGGCAATGCCTTTGATACCATGGGAGAATTGAAAATGATTTTCGATACCCATGCTGCCGTAGAGAGTTATAATGCTTCTGAAAAGTTCTTTAGCTGCATGATAGAAGAGAACAGCTCCGTTAGTGAGCACGTACTCAAAATGTCTAGGTACGCCGATAAGCTTGTGTCCTTGGGAATAATGATTCCCATTGACTTAGGCATACATCGTGTTCTCCAATCTCTGCCACCTAGCTACAAGAGCTTCGTGATGAACTATAATATGCAGGGCATGAAGAAGTCTCTTCTCGAGCTTCTATCAATGCTTAAGACTGCATAAGTGGAGATTAGGAAAGAACATCAAGTGTTGATGATCAATAAGACCACCGGTTTCAAGAAGGACAAGAAAGGCAAGCAGAAGGGAAAGAAGGGTGGCAAATCTGTTGCCGCGCCTGAAAAGAAACCCCGAGCTGGCCCTAAGTCTGACACCGAGTGCTACTATTGCAAGGGGACTGGCCATTGGAAGCGCAACTGCCCCAAGTATTTGGCGGACAAAAAGGCTGGCAAGGCAAACAAAGGTATATGTGATATACATGGTATTGATGTGTACTTGACTAGTACTCGCAGTAGCACCTGGGTATTTGATACGGGATCGGTTGCTAATATATGTAACTCGGTTCAGGGGATGCGGAACAAGCGACAACTAGCAAAGGATGAGGTCACGATGCGGGTCGGCAATGGATCAAGAGTTAATGTGATCGCCGTCGGAACGCTGCCTCTCCATATGCCGTCGAGATTAGTTATAAACCTGAATAATTATTATTTGGTGCCTGCACTGAGCATGAACATTGTATCTGGATCATGTTTGATGCAAAGTGGTTATTCGTTTAAATCTGAAAACAATGGTTGTTCGATTTATATGAATAATATCTTTTATGGTCATGCACCTGTGTTGAATGGTTTATTTCTATTGGATCTTGATAGTAGTATTACGCATATTCATAATGTTGATGCTAAAAGGATTAAACTTTATAATGATATATCTGCATATATGTGGCACTGCCGTCTAGGTCATATTGGTGTTAAACGCATGAAGAAACTCCATTCTGATGGACTTTTGGAATCACTTGATTTTGAATCATTTGATACATGTGAGCCATGCCTTATGGGCAAGATGACTAGAACACCGTTTTCCGGTTCAATGGAACGGGCAACAGATTTATTGGAAATCATACATACTGATGTGTGTGGACCAATGAGTGTGTCGGCGCGAGGTGGATATCGTTATTTTGTTACTTTCACGGATGATTCGAGTAGATACGGGTATATCTATTTGATGAAACACAAGTCTGAAACTTTTGAAAAGTTCAAAGAATTTCAGAATGAAGTGGAAAATCATCGTAATAGAAAGATCAAATTTCTACGGTCTGACCGTGGAGGAGAGTATCTTAGTTACGAGTTTAGCACACACATGAAAGAGTGTGGAATAGTTTCACAACTCACGCCTACCGGAACACCACAACGTAATGGTGTGTCAGAACGTCGTAATCGTACTTTATTGGATATGGTTCGATCTATGATGTCTCTGACTGACTTGCCACTATCATTTTGGGGTTATGCACTGGAACCGCTACATTCACTTTAAATAGGGCACCATCTAAATCCGTTGAAAAGACATCGTATGAATTATGGTTTGGAAACAAACCTAAGCTGTCATTTCTTAAAGTTTGGGGATGTGATGTTTATGTGAAGAAACTTCAACCGGATAAACTCGAACCCAAAGCGGAAAAATGCGTCTTCATAGGATACCCTAAGGAAACGATTGGGTATACCTTCTATCACAGATCCGAGGGCAAGGTCTTTGTTGCCAAGAATGGATCCTTTCTTGAGAAGGAGTTTCTCGCAAAAGGTGTGAGTAGTCGAAAGGTAGAACTCGAAGAGGTTATTGAACCTTCTCTTCATGAAATGGTGAGTAGCGCAGCACCGGAAGTTGTTTCGGAGTTGACTTCACCTAATGAAGAGAGAGCTAATGATCTTGATCATGAAACTCCGAAAGAGGACACTACCGAACCTCGCAGGTCAAGCAGGACACGTGCAACTCCTGAACTGTATGGCAATCCTGTTATGAATTTCATGATTGATGAAATAGATGACCCTGCGACGTATGAAGAAGCGATGATGAGCCCTGATTCCAACAAATGGCTAGAAGCCATGAAATCCGAGATGGAATCCATGTACGAAAACCAGGTTTGGACCTTGGTGGACTTACCTCACGATCGAAAGGCCGTTGAGAATAAATGGTTTTTCAAAAGAAAAACTGATGCTGATGGTAATGTAACCATCTATAAGGCTCGACTTGTCGCAAAAGGGTTTCGACAAATTCAAGGAGTTGACTACGATGAGACATTCTCTCCCGTAGCGATGCTTAAGTCGGTTAGGATTATGTTAGCAATTGCTGCATATTTCGATTATGAAATATGGCAGATGGATGTCAAAACTGCGTTCCTCAATGGTAATATTGAAGAAGAGTTGTATATGATACAACCAAAGGGTTTTGTCGATCCTAAGGATGCTAATAAGGTGTGCAAACTTCAGCGATCCATCTATGGACTGAAGCAAGCATCCCGGAGTTGGAATCTCCGCTTTGATGAGGTGATCAAAGAGTTTGGATTTGTCCAAACTTATGGAGAGGCTTGTATTTACAAGAAAGTGAGTGGGAGCAATGTGGCATTTCTGATATTATATGTGGATGACATATTATTGATTGGAAATGATATAGATCTTTTAAACAGTGTTAAAAGTTATCTAAACAGCAAATTTTCGATGAAGGACCTTGGTGAAGCTTCATATATATTAGGCATTAAAATCTATAGAGATAGATCAAGACGCCTAATTGGGCTATCGCAGAGTACATACCTTGATAAGATATTAAAAAAGTTTAATATGGACGAAAGTAAGAAGGGGTTCTTACCTATGTTGCAAGGCAAGACATTGAGTAAGACTCAAAGTCTGGCTACGGCGGAAGAAAGAGAGATGATGGATAAGATCCCCTATGCCTCGGCCATAGGCTCTATTATGTATGCCATGCTATGTATAAGACCGCATGTGGCACATGCTATTAGTTTGACTAGTAGGTACCAATCTGATCCAGGTTCGGAACACTGGATAGCGGTAAAGAACATCCTCAAGTACTTGAGAAGAACTAAGGATATGTTTCTTATATACGAAGGTGAAGAAGAGCTAGTCGCTAAGTGTTATGTCGATGCTAGCTTTGACACTGATCCGGATGACTCTAAGTCTCAATCCGGATACGTATTTCTCTTGAACGGAGCAGCAGTTAGTTGGAGGAGTTCCAAACAACCTGTGGTGGCTGGATCAACAACGGAGGCAGAATATGTTGCTGCTTTAGAAGCGGCGCAGGAGGCAGTTTGGATGAAAGAGTTCATTACAGAACTGGGTGTGGTTCCCAGTGCATTGGACCCGATGGTGATCTATTGTGACAACAATGGAGCCATATCCAACGCAAAGGAACCAAGGTCTCACAAGAATTCCAAACATATTAAGCGCCGGTTTCACTCCATCCGCGAGCATGTCAAGGATGGAGATATAAAGATTTGTAAAGTGCACACGAACCTAAATGTAGCAGATCCGTTGACTAAAGTACTCCCTAGGGCAAAACATGATCAACACCAGAACTCCATGGGTGTTAGATTTATCACTATGTAAACTAGATTATTGTCTCTAGTGCAAGTGGGAGACTGAAGGAAATATGCCCTGAGAGGCAATAATAAAGTTGTTATTATATATTTTGTGTATATGATAGATGTTTATTTTGCATGCTATAATTGTATTGATAGGAAACATCAATACATGTGTGTTTAATAAACAAAAAGGGTTCCTAGTTATGCCTCTCTTATAGACTAGCTTGTTGATTAACAAGATGATCAAAGTTTCCTGATCATGGACATTGGATGTTGTTAATAACAAGGTCACAGCATTTGTGAAATGATGTGATGAACATTCATCCGAAGTATAGCATTACGATCAAGTCATTATGTTTATATTGCTATAACATCATACAAAGTAGTCTTAGTCCTTAGACCATGAGATCATGTTAATTGCTAACACCGGAAGAGTATCTTGATAACATCAAACGTCACACCGTAACAGGGTGACTATAAAGATGGGTTCAGTACTACGAAGGTGTTATGTTGAGGCTCATGGATCAAGAGTGGAATTTGTCAATCCAGATGACAGATAGATATACTCTGGGCCCTCTCGGTGATATAACATTAAGATAGCTTGCAAGCAAGTGATGTGATCACTAGAATGTTATATCACGGGAACGAGAAAAGAGTGCATGTCGGTAACGAGATCAAACTAGGTATTTGGATACCGATGATCGAATCTCGGACATGTATTATATCATGAGACAAAGGGATTAAATTGCTGACGTTAAAGGTTCTCACGATCACAGAAGTCATCGTTGAATGTGCAGGAGTCAGTATGGATCTCCAGGTCCCGCTTCTGATTATTGATCTGAGAGGAGTCTCAATCATGTCTGCATTATTCGCGAACCGTAGGGTGACACACTTAAGGGTTGCCGGACACCATTTAGGAGCACATATGTTCCAGACAAAAGGTTTGCAAAGCGCAGGAAATGTTTCGATAGAACAGGAATTGTTTCGATAGAAACCGGAATTGTTTCGGGTGAAATTGCAGAAAGTGGTTCTGCATGTAATATTGAAATGTTGCAAGGGGTTTTATGTGAATGTTTGTTAATTAAAGTAATTAACAAAATTCTGAATAAAATAAATAAAAGAGTTTTATTAAATGAGAGAGCATTAAATTTGGAGAAATTTAATGCATTTAAAGTGGAGACTTTAAGAGAGAATGTTAAGGGGCATTTTTATGTGGAGGGGTTACCACCACATGAATGGGGGAGGTGAGGGGTCACCCCCCATGCACCGGCCATGGAGAGAGGGGGCACCCCCCTCCTCCTATAAAAGTCCACCCATTCCCTCCTTCATCATCACACCTCCTCGTGAAGGATCTCTCTCCCCCTCTAGATATTCCCCCATGGTCTCGGATTAGCGAGATACATGTTCCCGGTGGCCTTGCGTCTGGAAGGAGTTGCTGCTTCCGCTGATTCGCTGGAGCAAGGAGGTGGAGGTTGTCCGGTGGTTTGAACGTGTGTGCGAGGACGGATGCGCTGCTGATTTGCGGTGCTCGGACTTCCACACGATCTTGAGATCGGCAAGCATACGACTACATCAACCACGAGTTCCTACTCGTTAACAAAACTCGTTGTGTTCGAGGGTAAGTTCTCCATGGATGTATGTCCACCCGTTGCTCTGTATCTAGTAGATAGATCTTGGCGTATAGTTCTCATCGTAGGAAATTTTTTGTTTTCTATGCTGCGGACCCAACATAAAGGTAGAAGGTGGAGACTCGATATAATGGTGGAAGAAAGTCCTTTTTATAAAAGGAAGTAGGATTTCAAGTCTCATAAAGAGCTTCCAAAAATTATGGTACTTATAGCTTTCAGCTCTCATTGCCCCTATCATAAGCATCTTGAAGTGATTAAGGTTAAAGTGAACAAACTATGGTGTACATGCTTGACGAAGTACAAGTTAGAAATCTCATGTCCCTTGTATACGAGGGTCGCTCCTCATGCTACTCAAGTTTAGTCACCGGTAAGTTCTTGTTATCGTAAGTACATGTGTATCATAGAGAACCGCCAACGGGGTACCCCTTACCCGATGATACGGAAGAATCCCCATATCAAAATGACAAGGCAAGCAGACAACGAGCATCTCAGCAATCTTCTTATTTACCATGGGAATATGGTGCTTTTTTCTCTCTTTCCTCTTTTCATAATCTCTTTTTTTTCTTTTTCTTTTTTTCTCAATAGGACTCTTTTTTTAATAAGAAGAATGCTTCATAGACAGCTCATTATGGTTATGCTGCAGGTTTCCACCATGTCAGCCTGGATTAGACCAGCGGCCTATGCGTTTCTCTAACACATATACATAACTCCATGGACTTACAAGCTCCCCTTTCAATTCACACCGACGACATCCATATACAAAAGAGCATGATATCAACTAGGTACAAGTACCAAGTGCAATGTTGAAAGCGTTCCCCATGAAAGCATGGTTCTGCTAATTCCCAACAAATAAGTGCAAGCATATACAACATAGACGACACAATGGTTCAAGTTTATTAAGGGCAATAAAAGTAAAGTGTGCCATCAAGTTCGTGAGAGCTTTAATCACTAGGTTTCTCATAACAAGTTTAATTTGGAAGGTAAACAAAAGCATGAATATACTTGGAATAGCATAAGCTAGTAGGTAGGTATGGTGGACTCTTTGGAATAACTTGGTTTAGGGAGTTGGATGCATGAGTGGAACTCATACTTGGTGGTGGAGGCTAGCAAAAGACTGGGAGCGACAAACTAAGAGAGCAATAATGGCCATAATCATGCAGAGCGACAAAACATCATTGCTCAAAGCATAAAGTGATACTACAAGTTGAAACCTAAGGATCATAAAGGCTATGGTGACTTGATATAGTCATAACATGGTGCGAGCATGTGCCAAGTCAACCCAAATAAACCATCAACGGAGAATACCACTATACTATGCCTTAATAAGCTAAAACAACGCATGATTCATCCAAGGCACATTAAGCAATCTCAATTGTTTATAACAATTCATGCGACAGCAAATAATATTAAGCATAAAGCCAAAACAATATCAAGCATGGCATGACAGAGCATAGGCCACAGTCAAAAACGAGCTGTTTTTACCACATAAGCATGAACTTTCCTACTCTTTTCCAAACCAAACCAAACTATTTGCAAACCAATGTATGAAAGAGGGGGTCCAACCAATTTATTCAGCAAACTATGAAAACCAAGCAAATGAAAAACCAAAATGAAAACGAAAAAGAAGACGCTCCAAGAACAACACAACTGTGCATGAAACAATAAAAATGAAGCGTTTGGAAGAAACCTAGGATTTTTATTGATGAAGAAGGGGATGCCTTAGGCATCCCCAAGCTTTGACGCTTGTACTTCTTGGATATTTCTTGGGGTGACATGTGTTTCATCCCCAAGCTTGAGATTTAGTCCATCCTTCATCTCATTACTCATTCCTTCCATACACCTGAAATTTTTCCTTCATACAAAACTTCACACAATCTTTATTAGCAACATTAGTGCACTCAAGATAATAAGTCTTAAGGTTCAGTTCTAACACCAAATAAACTTCCATTAGAACACTAGCTACTGTAGCACTTGCCTCAAAAAGCTCAATTCCCCAAAATAACTCAAAAAGGAACCAACAAGAAGCAAATGCAGAAAATGGCAGAAATCTGTCAAAACAGACCAGCAGGTAAAGACGAATTTTTTCAAAGACCTTCTGTTGCTCAAATCAAAAAGTGTTGAACTAACGAAAGTTATATAACAACTTGGGGCAGAAGCACAAAAATTCACGCCTCAAAAAGACGTTCAGAGATTTTACACGAATGTTTATGGTGAAGCACAGAAATCTGTTTCGGGACAACATTTTTCCCAATCATTACTTCTCTCTCATTAGAGGTTACTCTTGGCACAAAAAGCAAATAAAAAGGATAAGGAGAGGTTATTACAGAGTTAATAACTTACAAGACTCATCTAAAATTTTTGGGTTATCTCCCAATAAGTACTTTTTTAACGCCTTTAAGTTAGGCATAAGAAGCAAGAAAAAGAATCAAGTATTCTCAAATGAAGAAGCATTAAGACCAAATTTTGTTTTCATAGGATAAGCAAAAGAAATCTTCTCTCTCTTCTTAGGGAAGTGTTCTATGCCTTTCTTGAGTGGGAGTTGATATTTAATGGTGCCTTCTTTCATATCAATAATGGCACCAACAGTTCTAAGAAAAGGTCTTCCCAAAGTAATAGGACAAGAAGCATTGCATTCAACATCCAAAACATAGAAATCAACGGGGACATAGGCATTGTTAACCATAATAAGAACATCATTAAGACTCCCCATGAGTTTCTTTTTAGCATTATCATCAAGTGGGACATTCAAATAACAATCTTCAAGAGGAGGCAAATCAAGCATATCATAAATCCTTCTAGGCATAATAGAAACACTACTATCAAGATCACATAAAGCTTTGAAATCAAAGTCATTCACTTTCATATTAATGATGGGTTCCCAACCATCTTCTTGTTTTATAGTAATAGAATCTTTAGGTTTCATCTTTTCTTCTTTAATCTTTATGAGAGCATCAGTAATGTGTTTTGTAAAGGCCATGTTTATAGCACTAGCATTAGGACTTTTAGCAAGCTTTTGTAGGAACTTAATAACTTCAGAGATGTTGCAACCATCAAGATCAAAATCAAAATTATCATTTAAAGTAGTAGAACTATTACTAGCCTCAACACTAGTGGTGGTAATAGTAGAAACACTAATGTTTCTAGCAATTTCATCTTCTCTTTCCCACTTAGCATGTAATTCAGCTAATAGTCTAACATTTTCATCAATTCTACTTGTATGGCATTAGTAGATGCAAAGGGATTATCATTAGTTTCAGGTTTAGCAGCCATTTTATTAATCAATGAAGATTGAGCTTCAGATAGAGATGATATATTCCTTTCAGCATTAGAGAGTTTCAATTGTAAACTAGGAATTTCCCTATTTAGACTCTCAAGTTGATGGCTAATGTTCTTCAAGACGGTAGATTGTTCCTCGATAGTTTTAGTAAATAGTTTATTTTTCTCATATTGCATTTGCATGAAGTTTTTAGTTGCTCTTTCAACTTCTAAAATTCTTCCTTCATTAGGTAATCCAGGTTTACCACTATAACCATAAGTATTATTAGGAGGGTAGGGCCTATAATTGTTATTACCAAAAGCATTGTTGCCAAAATTATTATTTCTTATGAAGTTCACATCAACTTGCTCTTTTTGAGCAACCAAAGAAGCTAAAGGAACATTACTTGGATCAATATGGGCTTTCCCATTAACAAGCATAGACATAATAATATCAATCTTATCACTCAAGGAGGAGGTTTCCTCAACATAATTTACCTTCCTACCTTGTGGAGCTCTCTTAGTATGCCATCAAAATAAGTAACCATCATATTGTCCACAAGTTTTGTTGCGGCACCGAAAGTAATGGTCATAAAGGTACCTCCAGCAACAGAATCCAATAGGTTCCTTGAAGAATAGTTCAATCCTGCATAAAAAGTTTGGATGATCATCCAAGCAGTCAGTCCATGAGTGGGACAATTCTTTACCAAAGATTTCATTCTTTCCCAAGCTTGAGCAACATGTTCATTATCAAGTTGTTTAAACTTCATTATTTCACTTCTCATAGATATAATCTTAGCAGGAGGATAGTATTTTCCAATGAAAGCATCTTTGCATTTAGTCCAAGAATCAATACTATTCCTAGTTAAGGAATTCAACCATTCTTTAGCTTTTCCTCTCAAAGAGAAAGGAAACAATTTCAGCTTAATAATATCACCATCTATATCCCTATGCTTTTGCATCTCACAAAGTTCAACAAAGTTATTTAGATGGGAAGCAACATCTTCATTACCAATACCAGAAAATTGTTCTCATAACAAGATTGAGTAAAGCAGGTTTTATCTCAAAGAAAGTATCTTCAGGCACAGGTGGAGCAATAGGTGTGCTCATAAAATCATTGTTGTTGGTGCTAGTGAAGTCACACAACTTAGTATTTTCAAGAGTAGTCATTTTTTTGCGTTTTCAAATAAGAAAGCAAACTAGTAAAACTATTTTTTGTGTGTTTTTGAATAAAGAAAACAAGCAAACAAAGCAAGAAGGAACTAAGCAAAACAAAAATAACAAAGTAAAGAGATTGGTTATGAGGGACTCCCCTTGTGAAGATGTCCTTGACTCCCCGGCAACGGCGCCAGAAAAATGCTTGATGGCTCAGTGTCGGTGCTAGAAAAGTGCTGGTGCGATGTTGATGTAGAGCTCGTTGGGAACCCCAAGAGGAAGGTATGATGACCACGACAGCAAGTTTCCCTCAGTTATGAAACCAAGGTTTAATCAAACCAGTAGGAGCAAGGAAACACCCCAAAGGTGTTGCTAGCTGAGCCTTGGCAGGGCGCACTACCGGTGCTAGAAGCAACGTGGAGACCTGCACAACACAACCACAGAACTTTGTCCCCAACTTGTGATGAGGTTGTCAATCTCACCGTTTTTTGTGGAAAACAAAGGATTAAACGTATCGAATCAAAAGAAGTAAAAGTTTGTAGAAAGTAAACACAAAGCGGTAAACAATTTGTAGATTGAATGTAAAAGACAAGGATCGGGATCTATAGTTCACTAGAGGTGGCTCTCCTTAAGATAGATAACATGGTGGGTGAACTAATTACAGCGGGGCAATTGACAAACATCGAGAAAGCAATACATGCATATACTAATCATCTTGACTCCTTTGAGATTCGATTTGGCATTACAACATTATACATAGACCGCCATCCAACTACATCTATGACTAATAATCCACCTTCAGGTTATCATCTGAACCCCCTCTAGTATTAAGTTGCAAGCAACATATTATTGCTTTACGAACTGCGTGTAAAGTAAACAATATGATTGTTCTATGAACAAAGGATTGTTGTTTTCTCCCTAGTAGCAACAGCACATCTAGTACCTTAGAGATTTCTGTCACTTCCCCAGATTACCAGAGGCATGAACCCACTATCGAGAATAAATACTAACTCTTGGAGTTGCTAGCATATACTTGGCCAAGATAGCTACTAACAACGGAAAGCATGCAAGATCACAAATAACATAGACATGATAGAATCAATAATCAATCTGAAATATCATCTCAATATCCATCGGATCCCCGCAAACACAACATGCAAAATTACAAATAGATGATCTTGATCATGAACGGAGCTCACAAGATCTAAACATGAAAGCACAAAGGAGGAGAACCAGCCATCTAGCTACTACATGGATCCGTAGTCCAAGGATGAACTACTCACGCATCACACCGGAGGCTTGCATGGTGATGAAGAAGGCCTCCAGGGTGAATTCCCCTCTCCGGCAGGGTGCCAGGAAGAGCTTCAGATCCCTCCCGATCTTCGGATGGAGATGACGGCGGCTATAGACTCTTTCGTGGATTTTTTGATAGGGCACTTAGGGTTTTTGTCCCGAGGGCATCTTATAGTCGGAAGGGGAGGCCGAGGGGGTGCCAGGGGCCACCACACCACCCCCTGGCGCGGGCCAAGCCTGGCCACGCGGCCAGGTGGTGTGGCCGGCCTCTGGCCCCTCTCTGTCTTGTATTCTGGCATCTGATGACTTCCGGAAAAATAGGCACTTTGGCTTTTGTCCCGTCCAATTCCGAGAATATTCATCTTCTGACTTTCCTGGAACCAAAAACAGCAGAAAACAGGCAGCTGGCACTATGGCTCTTGTTAATAGGTTAGTCCAAGAAATCATATGAAAAGTACTCCAAAGTGTGGACAAAACACAAGAAAGTGGATAAAACCAAGCATGGAACATCAAAAATTATAGATACATTTACAATGCATCACTGCCTTCAGTTTTTTATTGAGATTATTCACACGTGCTTCAAAGCATCCTCGTGGGTAACTTCGGATTCCTTAGTGGCATATGTAGCATTAGGGAAGACAATGTTTGAAACAACATGGGTAATACAAGTTAAGGGAAGGGAGACAGATCAAAAGTATGAACTAGTGAGAGTGGCAGATTCATCTCAGATTTTGATAAAGCGAGCAGCCATCTCTACCATATCGCGTATTATCGGCTGCATAAATGATCAAGGAAAATAAAAAGAAACTCGGGTGCTGCGTAGGTGTTGTCCATCAAGTGAAGTAAAGTAGTAACTTACATCGTCCATAGGGGGCTTAGTCGGGTTCTCAAAAATAACAATGCCTTTGTAGACATTTTTATTCTTCTTCTTGTTGGAAGGAGCTTCCGGGTACCCGTCGGGTCCTTGGGAATGAGTTCACAATATGTTCTTGTGGTTCCATTGGCTCCGTCGGCTGCATCAGTGATTTGGCGGCGGACTCTAGTGGTTCATCTCCCTCATCAACAGGTGACCTTGGAGGGTCCTCTTCCTCCTCATCCGTGAAGGAAAAATGAAGTATCTGGTTCAAGAAAAGTCCATTAGGACACAAAAACAAATTATGGAATTAGCATTTACGAGCTGACTTCTTGCGTGAAATGAAAAAGTTCCTATTGGTAGCAGCAGCCAAACTTATTGGCAGGACCATCTTCAGCTTGGAGGCACATGAGTCATCAAAATCTTCAATCTCGATGTCCTCCTGGGTCCGTTTCCTCTTTACCTTTACAGCAGCAACAACACAGTCTCTAAATTAGCAGAGGAGAGCATCATCACGTAATGGGAGGATTCGGCGGTTGAGTCCTCCTCATTTATGGGTTCTCCAACAACCCTTGTATCTGCGTCCCCTTTAGTGTCCGTGACAGCCTCGGGTACTTCGCCACATTCAGGCAGAGGAGGAAGGGAGTACAAAGGCACATGGTCTTGTAGGCGAAGGAATTCGATATAAGGAAACAAGAAATTATAAGATAATAACTCGAAAAGACAAGATAAAGGAGTAAAAACTTACGGCTGGGGGCATGTTTTTCTTGCTGAAGGGATCTACTCGACAAGATGAAGGAACTTTGTCATCTCAGGTGAGTGTAGCAAAGAACCGAACCTTTTTCTCGAGCTCGATTGTGGAGAGGTTCTCGGGGGAAATCCTCATCGAGTTTTCTTCCTGACATACATCCACATAGCCTAAAGTCTAGCTTGAAGAGGCTGAATCCGAAGCCAGAGGAAGTGGGATATGATTTGGAGACTCGAAACCCCTTGCCCTTCTAATACTGCAGCTTATGGATCCGCTCCATCAGCGAGTTCGTCTGTTTGACCTCCGCCAGAGTCGTGTGTTGCTCCTAGGACTTAGCCTTCACCATGCTCTTTGTTAGATCAACATGAGCAATCACATACAGTTGACCATCGAGTTTCTTGTCCTTGATGTAGAACCACTTCCTCCGCCAACCTAAGATGGAGTCAACGATCTTGAAGTCGAAGTAGTTGGCATACGAGCAGATGGAGATGATGGTGCCACCGACATCATAGATGGTTTCCTTCGCCACGTTCCTCCAGATGAAGTACAAGCGCTTCCACATGCCCAATGCAGGTGGATCCCGAGGAAGCACTCGCATAAGGTGATGAAACATGCAATGTGGAGAATGAAGTTAAGCGTGAGCTGGTGCAGCTGCACGTGATAGATGAAAGAATACCATGAAGGAACTCATGGGAAGGAAGATAAAGGCCACGGTAAAGGAAGGAGAGGAACATTACCTGCCATCCCTCCTTGGGTGCATGTGTGGCCTCGTCGTCAGGGAGCTTGTACACTATGTCTAGTGAAAGCACCCCGGATTGGCGGGAAGCGGGAAGCTCTCGGGTGGTGCACTCAGATCTGGCCCACCCCTAATCTTCGTCTTGGCCACTGTAGCATCGGTGGTGGAGCCAACAACTTTTCTTTTTCCCATGATGAACAGAAGTTCCTTGGAGCAGCAACAACAAAAATGGAGCACAAGATTTTGGTGGCACTAGATAAGATGAGCGCAAGGAAGAAGATGGAAGCAAGTGGCATAGGGGGAAAGTGACTAGTAACTTTTCCCGACGTTTTTTATAAAGCAGCACTAGCCGAGGACAACCATTCTATGATGGCGTCATTTTGTGTGGCACACATGCGTGCTTCCATGTGGACACAATAAAAACAAACAATCGAGACCCATTAACTTTGTTACTGTGTAGAAAGGGGAAGCTAACTACATGATGCATCGATTTGCACGTGAAGTGGGGTCATGCAGTCAAATCCACCTCTAACGCGTCGTCCACGCGCTAGTCACCACTTCGTCATGGTCCCATAATCATTGTGTCGCATCTAGTTCTTTGTAGAAGCACTCGAGCACACTATCATCATCAATAATGACATCATGGGTGAGGAAGAAGAATAAGCATCGGGTTTGAACAAAAGTTATCGATACATCCCTAATAAAATACCCAAGTTGAGTACCTCCTTGTATGAAGTAGATTTTTGAGACTATGCTCGGAAGCAAGCATCCGAACGTAGCCTCGGGGGTTACTCCATCGGGAGTGCTGGTCGTGCACCCGATAAAAACAAGTTTTCAATAGAGACAATGCAATATTTGTAAATCGAGAACTTATAGGACCTGAGTCGAGTACCTCCTCAGATGAAAAATATCTCTAAGACTATGCTCTAGTGCAAGCACCTGAATATAGCCTCGGGGGCCGCGCACCCGATAGAAAACAATTCCTCCTATAGAGTCAACATAAATGCAAAGGTACGAGGAGAATAATTTTGAGCCTATGCTCGGGTACAAGCATCTGAATGTAGCCTTGAGGGCTACTCCATTGGGAGCACTGGCCACACACCCGATAGAAAAAGCAAAAATCATCTAACAGAGTCGACAAAATATCTACAAATTCAAGAAAAATGACTAATCCTACGCTTTATATGAGCGTAGCCCTAGGGGTAACTCCCATTGGGAGTGCTAATTGCGCACCCGATGAAAATGCCAACATCACTTCGAGAACGTGATAACTTCAGCAATTCCATGGCCCAAACAAGGTAGTCGATAAAAGCTCCGAGTTTGCAGACCACGTCCGCCGTGATAACATGTCTAGATGTCGTGTTTACAACACGAAGATAAGACCCCATGATCCGTCTTGTGGGCTTGGTAACAGCACAGAAATGCACTCGGCTAGAAAATTTTCATATCTATGATATGATGAAAAATCCCGATGGACACATTGGGTATCCTAAGATAAAACTACAATTCAGTACTCGATAAGACCTCCATGGCTCGAGCTGAATTATGCCAGCATATACCAGGTTTGAGTCTAGGGACTTGAGATTGAGAAGGTTCACGATGAATTTGCCCAACAACAATTGACTAGTTCTTGATCCGTCGGATGCACCAGACTGGTTATACTACTATCCCCATGAAAAAAGAACTTACAGGTCATACATCTGAATAAATATGTGGGTGCTCCTTGTAGGCATACTAAATATATTTTGGAGACTCAACCCGAATTTATGACTCGAGTGGAGCCTTAGGGGCTACTGACATGGGTATGACCCGTAGGGTCTCCATTGTTGATATACTCCCTCCGTCCCAAAATGTAAGGCGCCTAAGACTTAGCCAAAAATCAACATATTATTAGTGATGTCTACGCACTTCTATTCTTGTAGACAGTTGTTGGGCCTCCAAGTGCAGAGGTTTGTAGAACATCAGCAAATTTTCCCTTAAGTGGATCACCCAAGGTTTATCGAACTCAAGGGGAAGTGGTCAGGTATCCCCTCTCAAGTAACCCTGCAATCAAGATACAAGAAGTCTCTTGTGTACCCAACACACCCAATACACTTGTCAGGTGTATAGGTGCACTAGTTCGGCGAAGAGATAGTGAAATACAAGTGATATGGATATAAGATAACGGTGCTAGAAAATACTTTGATGGCGTGGAAGAGACTAAAGGCAAACTGAAATAAGATGGAAGCAAGCAAACATGTAACAGATCTAGTTGCAAACTGTGTTTCAATGCTTAGAAACAAGGCCTAGGGATCATACTTTCACTAGTGAACACTCTCATATAAATATATTATCTTCATGATACTACTCTGAACTACTCTCTGGTTGGACACTCTAATCCATGGTAGGGCTATAACAGCACACCTCAAAGTAAGTCTTTCCCATCTAGATAACCCCACACTATCACCTTGAGCACTAGATGGTTCCAACAAATACCACAATTTCATAGAAACACCCAACTCCAAATATAACTCATAACAAGTATTTGTAATCTCTAGCCTAAGTGCCACCATGGTGTGCACGCTGTCACTTTCACACACATGGGGAGAGCGGAGATCTATTAAAGCACTTGAGTAGCAAGGTAGATCTACTTGCTTACAAAGCTCATGATCACAATATGATCGTGCATAGAGAGAGAGATGAACACATAGCTACCGGTAGAACCCTTAGCCGCGAGAGATAACTACTCCCTCCTCATCATGGGAATCAACAATGGCGATGGAGATGGCGATGGAGATCGATGGAGATGGCTCCGAGGGCACTTCCCCATCCCGGCAGGGTGCCGAAACAGAGACTTTCTGTCCCCCGAATCTCCCCTTCAGTGGCGGCGGCACTGTCGAACTTTTCGTGGCTAGAGTCTTGACGATTTAGGGTTTTTGCATCGGGAGGCATCTTATAGGCGAAGAGGCAGGGTCAGTGGGCGGCTAGGGGGCCCACACCACCTGGTGGCGCAGCTAGGGCTAGCCCGCGTCACCATATGGTGTGCCCACCCTGGTGCCCTACTCCGTCTCTGCTTCGTGTTTCCGTGTTGCTCCGGGAAAAATAGGCATATTGGCTTTTGTCCCGTCGAATTCCGAGAATATTGATTTTCTGCCTTTTTTGAAACTAAAAACAGAAGAAAACAGGCAACTAGCACTGTGGCATCTTGTTAATAGGTTAGTCCCGGAAAACATATAAAAATACCTCAAAGTGTTGACAAAGCAAAGCAAAGTAGATACTAAACAAGCATGGAACATCAAAAATTATAGATACGTTTGCAATGTATCAACATCCCCAAGCTTAACTCCTGCTCGTCCTCGAGTAGGTAAGTGATAAAAAGAAAGAATAATTTTTTAGGTGACATGCACCATCATAAACTTGATCAAATTATTTGTAAAACATTGATAGCTGGGATCATAGTACTTCAACATAGCATAAAAGATAAAGTTTTAACAATAAGACATAAAAACTATGTTGTAACAAGAAAAGGCATAAACAAAAGATTCATGAATAACAATGATTTGCAAGACGTTTGTTTGTTTCACATAAAGAAAACATAGCATAGTGGCATTCAGCTTGTCCCTCATAGAGTAGCAAACATAAATGCATAGGACACCTTCAAAGTTTATAAGGGTGACTAGATACAAATAGTTTAAGAACAAGAAATATCAAAGTTATGAATCAATCAACAAGTTTTGGTACAATGCACATTAAACTAAGAATGACCACTATGCTCTCTTAATAGGTGCATAAAGATAGAAAATGGAGACTCAACATAAAAGTGAAAGAAAGGCCCTTCATAGAAGCAAGCAGGGATTCAAGTCTCATAAAGAGCTTCCAAAAATTAAGGTACTTATTAGCTTTCAGCTCTCATTGCCCCTATCATGAGCATCTTTAGGTGATTAAGGTTAAAGTGAACAAACTATGGAGTATATGCTTGACAAAGTATAAGTTGGTAATCTCATATCCCTTGAATACGAGGGCCGCTCCTCATGCTACTCAAGTTTAATTACCGGTAAGTTCTTGTCATAGTAAGTACATGTGTATCATAGAGAACCGCCAACGGGGTACCCCTTGCCCAATGATACAGAAGAATCTCCATAATCAAAATGACAAGGCAAGCAGACAATGAGCATCTCAGCAATCTTCTTATTTACCATGGGAAAATGGTGCTTTTTTCTCTCTTTCCTCTTTTCTCATCTCTTTTTTTCTTTTTGTCAATCTCTGTCTCTTTTTTATAAGAATAATGCTTCATAGATTGCTCACTATGGTGATGCTGCAAGTTTCCACCATGATTAGGCATGGCTTAGGCTAGCGGCCTAGGCGTTTCTCTTACACACATACATAACTCTGTGGACTTACAGGCTCCCCTTTCATTTCACACCGACGACATCCATAAACAAAAGAGCATGGTATCAACTGAGTACAATGTACAAGTGCAATGTTGAAAGCGTTCCGCATGACAACATGGTTCTGCTAATCCCAACGTATAAGTGCAAGCATATACAACATAGATGACACAATGGTTCAAGTTTATTAGGGGCAATAAAAGTAAAGTGTGCCATCAAGTTCGTGAGAGCTTTAATCACTAATTTTCACATAACAAGTTTAATTCGGAAGGTAGATAAAAACATGAATATACTTGGAATAGCAAATGCTAATAGGTAGGTATGGTGGACTCTTTGGAATAACTTGGTTTTATTTGAGTTGGATGCATGAGTGGAACTCATACTTGGTAAGGAGGCTAGCAAAAGACTAGGAGCGACCAACTAAGAGAGCAATAATGGCCATAATCATGCAAAGCGACAAAACATCATTAATTAAAGCATAAAGTGATATTACAAGTCGAAAACTAAATGATCATAGAGGCTATGGTGACTTGGTGTTGTCTTAACATGGTGTGAGGAGGTGCCAAGTCAACCCAAATAAATCTCTAAAGGAGAATACCACAATACTATGCTTTAAATATGCTAAAACAACGCATGATTCTTTCAAGGCACATTAAGAAATCTCAATTGTTTGTAACAAGTCATGCTAGAACAATAATCACTAAGCATAAAGCTAAAACAATATCAAGCATGACATGATAAAGTCTAAGTCACGGTAAAAAACAAGCTCCTTTTTACCACTTAAGCATGAACTTTCCTACTCTTTTCCAATCCAAATCAACTTATTTTAAAACTAATGCATGAATGAGGGGGTCCAACCAATTTATTTAAGCAAATTAAGAAAACGAAAACTAAAAACGAAAACGAAGACGCTCCAAGAACAACACAACAGTGCATGAAACAATAAAAATGATGTGTCTAGAAAGACCTAAGATTTTTATTGATGAAGAAGGGGATGCCTTGGGCATCCCCAAGCTCTGACGCTTGTACCTCTTGAATATTTCTTGGAGTGACATGGGGTGGCATCCCCAAGCTTTATCTTTAGTCCATTCTCCATCTCATTACATCATTCTCTCCATACGCCTGAAATTTTTCCTTCATACAAACCTTCACACAATCTTTATTAGCAACATTAGTGCACTCAAGATAATAAGTCTTTGGGTTCAGTTTCAACACCAATAAAACTTCCATTAGAACAATATCTACTATAGTACTTCCCTCAAAAAGTTCAATTCCCCAAAACAACTTAAAAAGGAACCAACAAGAAGCAAATGCAAAAAATGGCAGAAATCTGTCAAAACAGACCAGCAGGTAAAGACGAATTTTTTTGAAGACCTTATGTTGCTCAAATCAAAACGTTTTGAACTAACGAAAGTTAGATAACAACCTGGGGAAGATGCACAAAAACTCACGCCTCAAAAAGACGTTTAGAGATTTTACACGAATTTTTATGGTGAAGCACAAAAATCTGTTTCGAGACAGAAACTTTCCCAATCATTACTTCTCTCTCATTAGAGGTTACTCTTGGCACAAAAGCAAATAAAAAGGATAAGGAGCGGTTATTAAAGAGGTAATAAATTCCAAGACTCATCTAAAACTTTTGGGTTATCTCCCAATAAGTACTTTTCTTTAACGCCTTTAAGTTAGGCATGATAGTTTGAGAAGATGCTCACATAAGAAATATGAATTGAAGTAAAAGAGAGCATCAAGAAGCAAATTCAAAACACATTTAAGTCTAACCCACTTACTATGCATAGTAATCTTGTAAAGAAACAAGTCATGAAAGCACAAAGCAACAAGCATAGTAAAGCAAAACAAGTGCAACTTCAAGACTTTCAACATAAAGAGGGGAAACTTAATGTTGTTGAGATACATAAAACCATGTTTCCCTCTCTCATAATAGCTTTCAATAGCATCATGAATAAAATTAACAATATAACTATCACATAAAATATTCTTATCATGAGCCACATGCATAAAAGAATTAATACTCCCCACATAAACATATTTATTCTTATTAATTGTAGTGGGAGCAAATTCAACAAAATAGCTATCTTCCAAAGTGTGTTCGTTTGTAAACATATCATCATTGGAAGGAACATGGATAACACTAATAGTACAACAATTATTAATATCATCATTTTCAGAATTGGTACCAAAGAGATTTTCAATATCAAAAGAAGTGTGCTTTTCCCAATCATGATCACTACTACAGGTAACAGGCATAGGAACATCATCGAGTTCTGACTCACCAGAAACTATAATATGAGCAACATGCTTAGGGGAAAATACCGTTTCCTCCATCCTTTTACTCCTCCTTTTCTTCTTTATCTTCTTATCTTTAGGAGGGAGAGGCTTGAAAGGAAGCTTCTCCATATACCCTGGTTTATCATTAGAGACAATAGAAGAAACTTTGGAGGATTCCTTCTTTTCATTAATAAGACCAAAACACATCTTAGTCTTATCATATTTTGGTAAAATCTCATCTTCTATAATATTTTGTATGTAAGTATTTGTGTGGCAATTATAAACACAATAAAGATGACAACCATGCAGGACACTATTCATATCAAAAGCACCCATATCTACCAAAGAGGTTTTTCTTGATAACTCTTCACACCCCAAAAATAATGTAAGTTCATCATGCTGATTAGGAGTGATCATGTCATCACAATACAAACTTGCAGTACTCATTGGATTAGAAGGGCTATTACTATGGCCTGAGCATTGAAAATTGAAATGACCCACTTCGAAGCAAAGTTCACAAATAAAAGGATAAGGGGCACAAACTTTTTTACCAAGATCATTTAAAGCCCTATACCACATTCAATTTTTTTCATTCCTGTGGGTGATACAATATTCTTCTTAAATTTGATTATTCTCACAAGGTCTATGTATTCCACAAAAATTAACATGCTTACAAGAAATAGTACTTTCAGAGGTTTGAGCATGTTTATTGTTATCATTAATACCAATTTCATTTTCCATGCAAGTGTCTTTAAAAGGCTCATGATACATGTCCCATTTTTCTTTAGGCGCATTAATATGAGAAGCAAAGGATCTAAAACAATCAACAAGAATTTGAGGATTAAGACCATATTTAGCACTAAGCTCTTGAAAATCAGCAGTTTTAGCGAAAGACTTAATGCAGTCATACTCATAGTTTATACCTGGTTCTTTACCTTTGTCGTTATCACAATCTTCGGTATTGCTTTGAATTGTTTCAATAAGATCCCACTTAGCTTTGACCTCCTTACTTGTGAAGGATCACTCTAAACATGTATCTAGATAGTCCTTGTAATGTCCTGAAAGCCTTGCATAAAAATTATTAATAACAATATTACTGGGGAGCTCATGAGTGGGACATTTGAGCATTAGTGACTTTAATATCCCCCATACTTGGGCAATACTTTCTCCATCATGCGGATGAAAATTATAAATGTAATTCCTATCTTTATGAATTTCACGAGGAGGATAAAATTTAGAGTAAAAGAGAGATTCAAGTTCCTTCCACTCCAAATGATGAGGATCATCTAGTAGCTCATACCACTCCCTTGCTTTGCCCTTAAGTGAAAAAGGGAATAGCTTCCTCTTAACTTGGTTCATTGAAATACCTGCACACTTGAACAACTCGCATAATTCGTGTATAAAGAGTAAATGATCACCAGGATGGACAGTTCCATCTCCCAAATAACAGATGTTCATAACACGTTCGACAATTTTTATAGGTATTTTAAAAGAGATGCTTTCAGTATGTGGATTTAAAATATCACAAGTATCATTACAATTACCACATATGGGAGATAAAGTATCATCAAAGCAAATTTTCTTCTTTAAAGCTGGGGAACTAAAAAGATCATTTTTATAAAAACTAACTTCCCCAAGCTTAGACGTTTCCATAGCATTACTAACAAAGGTGTTCAAAATATTCGTACTAATAACATTGCTATTAGCATGCAAAAAAAGTTCCATGGGTTTTTTAATTTTCTTTTCAGACAATTCATGTTCTACATTAGGAAAAATACTAAAAAGATCTCTAATTTTGTTGTTGTTTTCCATTAAGCCTAACTAGTGAAAACAAGAAACAAAAAGACAAAATTGCAGAATCTAAAGGAAATAACTTCGAGCACTCACATCGGAGGATGTGAGTACCTTTTACCTTACCTCCCCAGCAATGGCACCAGAAAATAGCTTGATGTCTACGCACTTCTATTCTTGTAGACAGTTGTTGGGCCACCAAGTGCAGAGGTTTGTAGAACAGCAGCAAGTTTTCCCTTAAGTGGATCACCCAAGGTTTATCGAACTCAGGGAGGAAGTGGTCAAAGGTATCCCCTCTCAAGCAACCCTGCAATCAAGATACAATAAGTCTCTTGTGTCCCCAACACACCCAATACACTTGTCAGGTGTATAGGTGCACTAGTTCGACGAAGAGATAGTGAAATACAAGCGGTATGGATATAAGATAACGGTGCTAGAAAATACTTTGATGGCGTGGAAGAGACTAAAGGCAAACTGAAATAAAGATGGAAGCAAGCAAACATGTAACAGATCTAGTTGCAAATGGTGTTTCAATGCTTAGAAACAAGGCCTAGGGATCATACTTTCACTAGTGAACACTCTCATATAAATATATTGTCTTCATGATACTACTCTGAACTACTCTCCGGTTGGACACTCTAATCCATGGTAGGGCTATAACATCACACCTCAAAGTAAGCCTTTCCCATCTAGATAACCCCACATTGTCACCTTGAGCACTAGATGGTTCCAACAAACACCACAATTTCATCGAAACATCCAACTCCAAATATAACTCATAACAAGTATTTGTAATCTCTAGCCTAAGTGCCACCATGGTGTGCACGTTGTCACTTTCACACACATGGGGAGAGCAGAGATCTATTAAAGCACTTGAGTAGAAAAGTAGATCTACTTGATTACAAAGCTCAAGATCATAACATGATCATGCATAGAGAGAGAGAGATGAACACATAGCTACCGGTAGAACCCTTAGTCTCGAGAGAGAACTACTCCCTCCTCATCATGGGAATCAGAAATGGCGATGGAGATGGCGATAGAGATTGATGGAGATGGCTCCGGGGGCACTTCCCCGTCCCGGTAGGGTGCCGGAACAAAGAATTTTTGTCCCCCAAATCTCCCCTTCGGTGGCAGCGGCGCTGCGGAACTTTTCGTGGCTGGAGGCTTGGCAATTTAGGGTTTTTGCATCGGGAGGCATCTTATAGGCGAAGAGGCAAGGTGGGTGGGTGGCCAGGGGGCCCACACCACCTGGTGGCACGGCCAGGGCTAGCTCGCGCCACCATATGGTGTGCCCACCCTGGTGCCCTACTCCGTCTCTGCTTCATGTTTTCGTGTTGCTCCGGGAAAATAGGCATATTGGCTTTTGTCTCGTCCAATTTCGAGAATATTAATTTTCTGCCTTTTCTGGAACCAAAAATAGAAGAAAACAGGCAACTGGCATTGTGGCATCTTGTTAATAGGTTAGTCCTAGAAAACATATAAAAATACCTTAGAGTGTTGATAAAGCAAAACAAAGTAGATACTAAACAAACATGAAACATCAAAAATTATAGATACGTTTAGAACGTATCAATAGGTTCGACTAAGTTTGTACGAAAAAATATGAATATCTACAATATCAAATGGACATTTTGAGAAAATATACTTTCTAGTGAATCTATTGATATTGATTTGGTATCGTGAATGCTTAAATTTTTATGTATAAATTTGGTCAAACTTAAAATATGTTAACTTTGGACTAAAGCTTAGGCGCCTTAATTTTGGGATGGATTGAGTACCTGGTAAGGATCCAGGATAAGGACCATAAGGCCCATAAGGAGTTGAAGGTTCTAGAAGCACCCGAAGACCAAGTACCAGACATGGTGATTGATGGCTATGAAAATAGCCATCTTTATTCGCATTTAAATATTATTTTAAGTAAATAAATTTATTAAATAAATCTACCATTGCTACTAATGAGTAATTATTGCAAATATGTGCAAATCCAACTCGTGATTTGTGATGTGCAGAAAATCATGCATTTATGATGAGATCAGGAGCAATTACTGTTTTGCCTATACGTGGCGCACTACAGGTGCGCCACTATCCTCGCGTCACTACTAAGTCTTAGCCGTGGCGCACTACGTGGTGCATCACGGGTAAAAACGTTAGCCAGGTAGATGTTCTGGTGCACCACGGGTATTTTTTTGAAAAATCAATTTTTTTTGCAGAAAACACCCTAGTTTTGGAAAACAAAAGCAATCGAGTTCGTGGCTACCAGAGCTCCAGCGTGCAATCTGTGGCCATGGCCACGACCACAACCTACCACCGTGGGAAGGTGAGGGAGGATGTGTCCATGTTGGTCCTTGTCGGTGTCGAGTGGAGATCGAAGGTGGAGGTCGGCAGGAGCGTCTGGAGGTCGTAGGTGGAGGTCCTCGTCGGCATCGAGTGGAGGTCAGAGGAGTGCGTGGAGTCGGAGGTAGAGGTCCTCGTCGGCATAGGGTGGAGGTTGGAGGAGCACGTGGAGTTGGAGGTGGAGGTCGGAAGAGAAGGAGGAGCTCGAGAAGGGAAGGAGGAGGAGAAGGGAACAAGGAGGAGGGGGATAGGAGAAGGGGAGAAGGAGGAGGAGGAGGATAAGAAGGTGAGAAGGAGGAGGAGAATAATAAGGGGATGAGGAGGATAGGAGAAGGATGAGGGGAGGAGGAGAGAAAGGTAAGTAGGAATGGCTAGGTGGCCTGTGGGATTCAAATTTTGAATCCCGCCCTCACTTAGCTATGGCGCACCTTGTGGCCTCAATTTTTTGCATGAAAAATTCTTATTTTTGAAATAACTTTTTATTCTTTTCGAATTTTGAGATTCTAAAAAATTGTTAAACGGTCTCCGACCGTTTCCATCCGATAGAAAATTATGTGCTCGTCGTTTTGATATATTATAGCTTTTTCAACATCGTATGCAAAAGTTATGGCGGTTTTACCGTGCCATGACATTTTTTGCAAAAAAGGTCGAAATTCATGTTTGATAGTTTTCCTTGAAACTACATCACATATAACCTACCTATATCTGAAATAATTTTATTTTTTGAAGTGTTTATCATTTTCTGTTATTCTTTGCAAACCTAAAAAAGGCGATTTACTAGGGGGTGTGGAGCTAAAAATGGGAAATGCACTTAGCCGTGGCGCATGACATAGAGGTGCCCCACAGGTAACCCACATAGTCATGGCGCATGGCATAGAGGTGCGCCACTAGCAAGTGGGGTGCGGCCGTAGGCACCCTGGCCCACAGATAGTGGTCGTGCACCACCACCATGTGCACCACGGGTAAGTGACCTACCCGTGGGGCACTTCCTCCAGGTGCGCCATAGCTATTTGCATGCCCGTGGGGCACCACATAGCATGTGCACCATGGCTATATAGATTACCTATAACTATTTTCCTAGTAGTGTCGTACAGGCGAGGCCCGCCCATACCGTCCGCCCGTACTACACGCTGGCACCTTCCTTAGGTTAAACCAAGCTACTTATGTGAAAGAAGCGAGATCATTCGAGGAGAGACACACCCTCCAGCTTGCACAGAACCCATTCACCATTCAGATCTTATCCATCACACACCAAAGGAGATCCACACAACCATAGTTCATCACCTCCATCTCCTACCTCCTTCATATCCATAGCCATTATCTTTTAATAGAGATCTTCTTAGGAATTAGCAACCATTGTAAGAATATCTGATTTCAATCTAAGTGCTTTACCAATGATTCATATTGTTGATCTTATTATTATGAGTGAGTAGTCCTCACGTGTTGTGTGTTGGGGTGAAGCCTCGCAATGTCTATGTGCATCTAATTCTATGGGAATATTGTGTAGTGATTAAATAGAAGCTTCATTATCTTGTATCTTTGTCTCTACCTTGATCTAAGGAATTGTAGGTACCCAATACCCCGCGAATTGAATAAGGTGTGAGGTGAGATGATTGGATAACAACGTATGACACGCGAAACCCTAGTGACAGCAAGGGAGAGTACGATATTCACATAGTGATCCGCTTGGGATCAACAGTAACATCACTGATCTTAAGGCTTTGGTCTATTTTACTTAATAATTGTTGTAACCCGTGGTTTATGGTATGACGGTTGTACCAAGAGACTATTGTCACTTTTGGTTTTAGGGGCTCTAGTAGATGAGGATGTACTACCCACAATTCATATCACTATTAGATCATTTTACACATGTATGTGCTTAATCTTATATTTATCCCATTTGTATGCATAGTTGCAGGTGAATCTTCAACCCTGGCCTATCTCCATCATTGAAAACAACCAAAAGATAAAAACTAAACTAGAAAGATCAAGTAAACTAAAAACAAAATTAATCAGCAAGTCTTGTAGAAGTTCCTTAATTCCTTTTAGCAAGTGTTTCCCAAGGTTCGATAAACCTAGGACTTTTCTAGGGAAAAAAGCTACTATACTACATCCATAATCCGGATCAAAGGTATGAGGCCTTTTTCTAGCGTCGTTGCCGAGGAAGCAATTTTGCTATCCTGGTGAGGTTATTAGATACCTTGTTTATTCTATTTGTTTTAGTTTTAGTTTTAATTGTTATTATTAGTTTAATTTTTGTTATCTATTTGAAAACCCAAAACATTAGTTACCTATTTAATTGTTTTTCTAAGTCTTAAAATACCAAAAAAAGACAATTACTATGGCACAAATAAGCTTGGGGAGTATGCTACTCCCAATGATGATTTTATTCATGCACCTATTACTCAGCCCGCCATTACAGCGAAGAATTATGAGATTAAGCCTAAACTTTTGAGTTTGGTTTAATATAACCAATTTGGAGGCTCAGCTGCTGAAGGTTGATACATTGCAAACGTATCTATAATTTTTTATGTTCCATGCTTGTTTTATATCTACTTTCTTATGTTTTGTCCATACTTTAGAGTATTTTTATACACTTTCTGGGACTAACCTATTAACAAGATGCCACAGTGCCAGTTGCCTGATTTCTGTTGTTTTTGCTTTCAGAAAAGTCAGAAAATGAATATTCCCGGAATTGGACGGGACAAAAGCCAAAGTCGATATTTTACCGGAAGACTCACGCAGCCAGAAGATGAGACGAAGAGGGGCCAGGGGCTGGCCACACCATAGGGTGGCGCGGGTCTCCCCTGGTCACGCCACCAGGTGGTGTGGGCCCCTGATACATTGCAAATGTATCTATAATTTTTGATATTCCATGCTTGGTTTTATCTACTTTCTTATGTTTTGTCCACACTTGGGAGTACTTTTCATATGATTTCTTGGACTAACCTATTAAAAAGAGCCACAGTGCCAACTGCCTGTTTTCTGCTGTTTTTGGTTCCATGAAGTCAGAAAATGAATATTCTCGGAATTGGACGGGACAAAAGCCAAAGTTCCTATTTTACCGGAAGACTCACGGAGCCAGAATACGAGATGGAGGAGGGCCAAGGCCTGGCCACACACCCCCAGGCGTGGGTACCCCCAGGCCGTGCCAGGGCATGGTGTGGGCCCCCTGGATGGCCACCGACCTTGCCTCCTTCGCCTATAAGAGCCTCCCGATGCAAAAACCCTAAATAGTCAATCAGAAATCCACGATAAGTTCCGCAGCCCCGCCGCCACCGAAGGGGAGATTTGGGAGACAGAAAGTCTCTGTTCTGGCACCCTGCCGGGACGGGGAAGTGCCCCCGGAGCCATCTCCATCGATCTCCACCACCATCTCCATCACCATTGCTGATTCCCATGATGAGGATGGAGTAGTTCTCTCTCGAGGCTAAGGGTTCTACCGGTAGCTATATGTTCATCTCTCTCTCTCTATGCATGATCATATTGTGATCATGAGCTTTGTAATCAAGTAGATCTACCTTTCTACTCAAGTGCTTTATTAGATCTCTGCTCTCCCCATGTGTGTGAAAGTGACAGCGTGCACACCATGGTGGCACTTAGGCTAGAGATTACAAATACTTGTTATGAGTTATATTTGGAGTTGGATGTCTTTATGAAATTGTGCTGTTTGTTGGAACCATCTAGTGCTCAAGGTGACAATGTGGGGTTTTCTAGATGGGAAAGGCTTACTTGAGGTGTGTTGTTATAGCCCTACCATGGATTAGAGTGTCCAACCGGAGAGTAGTTAAGAGTAGTATCATGCAGATAATATATTTATGAGAGAGTGTTCACTAGTGAAAGTATGATCCCTAGGCCTTGTTTCTAAGCATTGATACACCGTTTGCAATTAGATCTGTTACATGTTTGCTTGCTTCCATCTTTATTTCAGTTTGCCTTTAGTCTTTTCCCACGTCAACCACACACCAACAAACTATTTTCTAGCACTGTTGTCTTATATCCATACCACTTGTATTTTACTATCTCTTCGCCGAACTAGTGCACATATACACCTGACAAGTGTATTGGGTGTGTTGGGGACACAAGAGACTTCTTGTATCTTGATTGTAGGGTTGCTTGAGAGGGGATACCTTTGACCAATTCCTCCCTGAGTTCAATAAACCTTGGGTGATCCACTTAAGGGAAAACTTGCTGCTGTTCTACAAACCTCTGCACTTGGAGGCCCAACAACTGTCTACAAGAATAGAAGTGCATAGACATCAGCCCTTGGTCCACCCTCTGACATCGCCCTTTCGCCTATAAGAAGCCTCCGATGCAGAAACCCTAAAGAATCTAGCCTCCAGCAACGAAAAGTTCCGCAGCGCCGCCGCCACCGAAGAAGAGATTCGGGGGACCGAAAGTCTCTGTTCCAGCACCCTGCCGGGACCGGGAAGTGCCCCCGGAGCCATCTCTATTGATCTCCACCACCATCTCCATCGCCGTTGTTGATTCCCATGATGATGAGGGAGTAGTTCTCTCTAGAGGCTAAGGGCTCTACAAGTAGCTATGTGTTCATCTCTCTCTATGCATGATCTTATTGAGATCATGAGCTTTGTAATATAGATCTATTCTGCTACTCAAGTGCTTTAATTAATCTCTTTTATCCCCACGTGTGTGAAGTTGACAGTGTGCACACCGTGTGGCACTTAGGCTAGAGATTACAAATACTTGTTGGGCATTATATTTTGAGTTGGTTGTCTCTATAAAATTGTGGTGTTTGTTGAAACCATCTAGCGCTCAAGGTGACAGTGTGGGGTTATCTAGATGGAGAAGGCGCGGTACACGGGCGGAGCTCAGTTGGCCCAACCGGGTGCACATGACACAGGGCCCAAAAGAAAATCCTCTATATAGTAGCTAGTTTTCATCGTGTGTGCACCCTTGAGCCCAAGACGCATGCACCCTGCTGGCCTGCAGCCCACGAACGTGAAGCAAAACGAGTAAACTACAGCACGAGACTAGAAAACTCTAGGAGTCGCGACTCGCGAGTGAACAGGCAGCCAAAGCGGCAACGGTGCCGTATATTCCTATCGCACCCCTCATCCCCGTCCTGAACTCGACTGTCCCAACACAACGGCTCCCGGCGAGGCGGAATCGAACGCCTTGACGCACGCCTCGCCGCCTCCGTAGCTTGCCGGCGACGTTGCAGCACGCTGGAAGCTGATCCCCATCTCTTCTGTGCGCAATTTCGTCCTATCCTCCTCCAATTGGCCAATCCCTAACTCCAATTTCAAAGCGGCCAAGTATGATGAAGTAATAAGTCCCCAACAGCAGCAAGAGCAAAGCAAATAACTGGAGGTATTCTTAGCAATTTAGATTTACTTGTGTAAATCTACCAGTGTGTTAGTTTTTTCAGATCGTGTCACAAATCACAAATTCTGATTTAGTTAGGTCTATGGATTTTCTTGAAGGCAATCTCTAATGTATCACTATTTATAAAATTGCAGAGAAGAGATAATAGACAAGTTTATCATGGAACGCTTTGTAGTGAATAGGAAAGGTCCAGACCCAACAGATATGAACTGGGAAGAGGAGATTCAGTTCGATCCTGGCAAAAGAAAGATCATAGAGTAGTACCGTCCTAATCAAAAGGATTTGGTAAGAAGAAAATATTTGGATAATGGGCCTTGCCAACCTCGCACTTGTGATTTTCCATTTAGACTGATTGCGGACAAGAATAGAAGGTTTAATTCGGCATGGTTTGACCAATATGGGAGTTGGATTGAGTATAGCGAATCCAAGGATAGAGCATATTGCCTTTGTTGCTTCTTGTTTAGGGGACGCAATAGTAAAGGGGTTGGTTATGATGCATTTGTCGCTAAAGGTTGGAATAGTTGGAACAAATCTGGTGGACTAAAGGATCATGTTGGTGGTGTTGGCAGTGTTCACAACCAGGCAATGAAATATTGTGAGGCTCTATTAAAACAAGAGCTACACATTGATGTAGCTATGCAAAGACGAGTGATGCAGCCAAGATTGCTAATTATACTCGTGTAAATGGCTCAGTTAATGTTACTAGATTATTGTTGAAACAAGGCTTGGCATTTTGTGGTCATGACGAGTCGAAGACTTCTTTAAACAAAGGTAATTTCTTAGAGACTCATGATTTTTTGGCAGAGCATGATCTAAAATTACGCAAGGCCGTGACTATTGATGGTGCAAGCAAATCTATTATGCTTTGTCCTAATGTATAGAAAGATATTGCTAGTTGTTTTGCAAAGGAAATATTGCAGTCTATTCTTCAAGAAATTGGACATGGTGTGTTTTGCTTGCTTGTTGATGAGTCTAGAGATGTCTCATGTAAAGAACAAATGGAAGTGGTGCTGCGCTATGTTGACAGTTTTGGAATAGTGAAAGAAAGTCTTGTTGGTCTTATTCATGTCAAAGAAACAACTTCTTCCCATCTCAAGGCTTCCATTGATTCTCTGTTTACAACATATAAGCTGAGCTACAAACAAGTTAGAGGTCAAGGTTATGAAGGTGCTAGTAACATGCGAGGTGAATTTAATGGCTTGAAATCATTGATTTTGAGAGGGAGTAGCAAGTTTTGCTAACCAACTTCAGCTAGTTGCTGTGGCTGTAGTAAGGAACCACCGAGGTGTTAGTAATTTTTTTGGAATGATTTCGAGCTTATTGAATGTGGTGGGTGGATCCGCTAAGCGGAGGGACATGATTCGTGGTATTAATCTCGAAGAAGTGAGTAAGGCCTTAGGTTGTGGGAAACTTGAAACTGGAAAAGGACTAAACCAAGAGCAATGCCTTCAAAGACCAAGGGACACTCGTTGGAGCTCTCATTATAAAACTCTTAAAAGCTTGGTTGACTTGTTCCCAACAGTTGTCAAAGTGTTAAAATTTGTTGAAGAGGAGGACAATGATAGAACAAACATAGATCAAGCATTGGGTCTTTTAGTGTACTTTCAGTCATTCGATTTTGTGTTCTATTTGCAGCTCATGGTGACTATTTTGATAGCAACAAAAATCTTGTCACAAGCACTTCAACGTAAGGATCAAGATATAGTGAATGCTATGAAGTGTGTGAAATCAACTAGAAGCCATTTGATTGAGCTTAGAGGACACGGATGGCAACCTCTCCTTCATGAAGTGTTTACCTTTTGTGATAAACATGATATTGACAGGTTGGAATTGAAAGAAGCCTATATTAACCCAAAGAACAAAAGGAAAAGAACTGGAATTACCAACAAGCACCATTTTCAAGTGGATTGTTTCAATGTGTTATTGATTGGCTAGTTCAAGAGCTTGATGGTCGCTTCAACGAGACAACATCTGACTTGCTTGTATGGTCCACATGTTTTATTCCAAGAGACTCATTTCATGATTTTAATCCAGAGAATTTGATGAGTTTGGCCAAATGATGTCTACGCACTTCTATTTTTGTAGACAGTTGTTGGGCCTCCAAGTGCAAAGGTTTGTAGAACAGCAGCAAGTTTTCCCTTAAGTGAATCACCCAAGGTTTATCGAACTCAGGGAGGAAGTGGTCAAATGTATCCACTCTCAAGCAACCCTGCAATCAAGATACAAGAAGTCTCTTGTGTCCCCAACACACCCAATACACTTGTCAGGTGTATAGGTGCACTAGTTCAGCGAAGAGATAGTGAAATACAAGTGGTATGGATAATTATAAGTGGTAACGGTGCTAGAAAATAGCTTGAGGGCGTGGAAGAGACTAAAGACAATCTGAAATAAAGATGGAAGCAAGCAAACATGTAACAGATCTAGTTGCGAACGGTGTTTCAATGTTTAGAAACAAGGCCTAGGGATCATACTTTCACTAGTGAACACTCTCATATAAATATATTCTTCTTTATGATACTACGCTGAACTACTCTCCGGTTGAACACTCTAATCGATGGTAGGGCTATAACAGCACACCTCAAAGTTTGCTTTCCGCATCTAGATAACCCCACACTGTCACCTTGAGCACTAGATGGTTCCAACAAACACCGCAATTTCATAGAAACATCCAACTCCAAATATAACCATAACAAGTAATTGTAATCTCTAGCCTAAGTGCCACCATGGTGTGCACGCTGTCACTTTCACACACATGGGGAGAGCAGAGATCTATTAAAGCACTTGAGTAGCAATGTAGATCTACTTGATTACAAATCTCATGATCACAATATGATCATGCATAGAGAGAGATGAACACATAGCTACCGGTAGAACCCTTAGCCTCGAGAGAGAACTACTCCCTCGTCATCATGGGAATCAGCAACGGTGATGGAGATGGTGGTGGAGATCGATGGAGATGGCTCCGGGGGCACTTCCCCGTCCCGGCAGGGTGCCAGAACAGAGACTTTCTGTCCCCCGAATATCCCCTTCGGTAGAGGCGGCGCTGCAGAACTTTTCGTGGATTTCTGATTGACCATTTAGGGTTTATGCATCGGGGGAATATATAGGCGAAGGAGGCAAGGTCGGTGGCTGGCCAGGGGGCCACACTATGCCCTGGCACGGCCTGGGGGGACCCGCGCCTAGAGGGTGCGGCCACCCTGTGGCCCCTCTCCGGCTCTCCTTCTGGCTCCGTGAATCTTCCACGAAAATATCGACTTTAGCTTTTGTCCGGTCCAATTCCGAGAATATTGATTTTCTGACTTTCCTGGAACCAAAAACAGCAGAAAATAGGCTGCTGGCACTGTTGCTCTTGTTAATAGGTTAGTCCAAGAAGTCATATGAAAAGTACTCCAAAGTGTGGACAAAACATAAGAAAGTAGATAAACCAAGCATGGAACATCAAAAATTATAGATACATTTGCAATGTATCAACATCCCCAAGCTTAACTCCTGCTCGTCCTCGAGTAGGTAAGTGATAAAAAAATTAGGTGACATGCACCATCATAAACTTGATCAAAGTATTTGTAAAACATTCAAAGCTGGGATCATAGTACTTCAATCATAACATGAAAGACAAAGTTCTAGCAATAAGACAAAGAAACTATGTTGCAACATGAAAAGGCACAAACAAAATATTAAGGAATAACAATGCTTTGCAAGACGTAAGTACATGTGTATCATAGAGAACCGCCAACGGGGTACCCCTTGCCTAATGATACGGAAGAATCCCCATATCAAAATGACAAGGCAAGCAGACAACAAGCATCTCAGCAATCTTCTTATTTACCATGGGAAAATGGTGCTTTTTTTTTCTCTCTTTCCTCTTTTCTCATATCTTTTTTTTCTTTTCTCTTTTTCTCGATATCTATCTATTTTTTATAAGAAGAATGCTTCATAGACAGCTCATTATGATTACGCTGCAGGTTTCCACCATGATAGCATGGATTAGACCAGCGGCCCAGGCGTTTCTCTAACACACATACATAACTCCATGGACTTACAAGCTCCCCTTTCATTTCACACCGATGACATCCATAGACAAAAGAGCATGATATCAACTAGGTACAAAGTACAAGTGCAATGTTGAAAGCGTTCCCCATGACAGCATGGTTATGCTAATCCCCAACATATAAGTGCAAGCATATACAACATAGACAACACAATGGTTCAAGTTTATTAAGGGCGAGAAAAGTAAAGTGTGCCATCAAGTTCGTGAGAGCTTTAATCACTAGTTTTCTCATAACAAGTTTAATTCGGAAGGTAGATAAGAACATGAATATACTTGGAATAACATATGCTAGTAGGTAGGTATGGTGGACTCTTCGGAATAACTTGGTTTTAGGAGTTGTATGCATGAGTGGAACTCATACTTGGTTGTGGAGGCTAGCAAAAGACTGGGAGCGACCAACTAAGAGAGCAATAATGGCCATAATCATACAGAGCGACAAAACATCATTGATCAAAGCATAAAGTGATACTACAAGTTGAAAACTAAAAGATCATAAAGGCTATGGTGACTTGGGATAGTCATAACATGGTGTGAGCATGTGCCAAGTCAACCCAAATAAAGCATCAAAGGAGAATACCACAATACTATGCTTTAATATGCTAAAACAACGCATGATTCTTCCAAGGCACATTAAGAAATCTCAATTGTTTATATCAAGTCATGCTACTACAAAGAATACTAAGCCTAAAGGTAAAACAATATCAAGCATGGCATGACAAAGCATGGGCCACAGTCAAAAACAAGCTCTCTTTACCACTTAAGCATGAACTTTCCTACTCTTTTCCAATCCAAACCAAACTATTTGAAAACCAATGTATGAGAGAGGGGGTACAACCAATTTATTCAGCAAACTAAGAAAACCAAGCAAACGAAAAACCAAATGAAAACGAAAAAGAAGACGCTCCAAGAACAACACAAGTGTGCACGAAATAATAAAAATGAAGTGTTTGGAAGAAACCTAGGATTTTTATTGATGAAGAGGGGGATGCCTTGGGCATCCCTAAGCTTTGACGCTTGTACTGCTTGGATATTTCTTGGGGTGACACATGTGGCATCCCCAAGCTTGAGTTTTAGTGCATCCTTCGTCTCATTACTCATTCCTTCCATACACCTGCAATTTTTTCCTTCATACAAAACTTCACACAATCTTTATTAGCAACATTAGTGCACTCAAGATAATGTGTCTTTAGGTTCAGTTCCAACACCAATAAAACTTCCATTAAAACACTACCTACTGTAGCACTTCCCTCAAAAAGCTCAATTCCCCAAAAGAACTCAAAAAGGAACCAACAAGAAGCAAATGCAAATAATGGCAGAAATCTGTCAAAACAGACCTGCAGGTAAAGATGAATTTTTTCGAAGACCTTCTATTGCTCAAATCGAAAAGTGTTGAACTAACGAAAGTTAGATAACAACCTGGGTTAGAAGCAAAAAAATTCACGCCTCAAAACGACGTACAGAGATTTGCAACTTTCCCAAACATTACTTCTCTCTCATTAGAGGTTACTCTTGGCACAAAAGGCAAATAAAAAGGATAAGGAGAGGTTATACTGAAGCAATAACTTCCAAGACTCAACTAAAACTTTTGGGTTATCTCCCAATAAGTAATTTTCTTTAACGCCTTTAAGTTAGGCATAAGAATTTCGATGATGCTCACATAAAAAATATGAATTGAAGTAAAAGAGAACATCAAGAAGCAAATTCAAAGCACTTTTAAGTCTAACCCACTTCCTATGCATAGGAATCTTGTAAAGAAACAAGTCATTAAAGCACAAAGCAACAAGCATAGGAAAGCAAAACAAGTGCAACTTCAAGACTTTCAACATAAAGAGGGGAAACTTAATATTGTTGAGACACATAAAACCTTGTTTCCCTCTCTCATAATAACTTTCAGTAGCATCATGACTAAAATTAAAAATATAACTATCACATAAGACATTCTTATCATGAGCCACATGTATATAATAATTATTACTCTCCACATAAGCATAGTCATTCTTATTAATTATGGTGGGAGCAAATTCAACAAAATAGCTATCATTATTATTCTCATCACCATAATCATCAAATATAGGAGGCATATTGTAATCATTAATTTTCTCCTCAATGGTAGGTGGACTGAAAATATCATATTCATCATTGTAATCATCATATATTGGAGGTTTGGTATCATCATAAGCAATAGAATAGCTATCTTCCAAAGTTGGGGAACTAAAAAGATCATTTTCATAAAAACTAACTTCCCCAAGCTTAGGCGTTTCCATAGCATTAGCAATAATGGTGTTCAAAGAATTCATACGAACAACATTGCTCTTAGCATGTAAATAAAGTTCCATAGGTTTTTTAATTTTCTCTTCAAACACTTCATGTCCTAACTCAAGATAAATACTATAAAGCTCTCTATTTTTTTTGTTATTTTCCATTAAGCCTAACTAGTGAAAACAAGAAACAAAAAGACAAATTGCAGTATCTAAAGGAAATAACTTCGAGCACCCACACCGGAGGATGTGAGTACCTTTTACCTTACCTCCCCGGCAACGGCGCCAGAAAATAGCTTGATGTCTACGCACTTCTATTGTTGTAGACAGTTGTTGGGTCTCCAAGTGCAGAGGTTTGTAGAACAACAACAAGTTTTCCCTTAAGTGGATCACCTAAGGTTTATCGAACTCAGGGAGGAAGTGGTCAAAGGTATCCCCTCTCAAGCAACTCTACAATCAAGATACAAGAAGTCTCTTGTGTCCCCAACACACCCAATACACTTGTCAGGTGTATAGGTGCACTAGTTCGGCGAAGAGATAGTGAAATACAAGTGGTATGGATAATTATAAGTGGTAACGGTGCTAGAAAATAGCTTGATGGCGTGGAAGAGACTAAAGACAATCTGAAATAAAGATGAAAGCAAACAAACATGTAACAGATCTAGTTGCGAACGGTGTTTCAATGTTTAGAAACAAGGCCTAGGGATCATACTTTCACTAGTGAACACTCTCATATAAAAATATTCTTCTTTATGATACTACGCTGAACTACTCTTTGGTTGAACACTCTAATCGATGGTAGGGCTATAACAGCACCTCAAAGTTCGCTTTCCGCATCTAGATAACCCCACACTGTCACCTTGAGCACTAGATGGTTCCAACAAACACCACAATTTCATAGAAACATCCAACTCCAAATATAAATTATAACAAGTAATTGCAATCTCTAGCCTAAGTACCACCATGGTGTGCACACTGTCACTTTCACACACATGGGGAGAGCAGGGATCTATTAAAGCACTTGAGTAGCAAGGTAGATCTACTTGATTACAAAGCTCATGATCACAATATGATCATGCATAGAGAGAGAGATGAACACATAGGTACCGGTAGAACCCTTAGCCCCGAGAGAGAACTACTCCCTCATCATCATGGGAATCAGCAACGGCGATGGAGATGGTGGTGGAGATCGATGGAGATGGCTCCGGGGGCACTTCCCCGTCCTGGCAGGGTGCTGGAACAGAGACTTTCTGTCCCTCGAATCTCCCCTTCGGTGGCGGCGATGCTGCAGAACTTTTCGTTGATTTCTGATTGACCATTTAGGGTTTATGCATCGGGGGGAATATATAGGCGAAGGAGGCAAGGTCGGTGGCCGGCCAGGGGCCCCACACCATGCCCTAGCGCGGCCTGGGGGGACCCGCGCCTGGGGGGAGGGGGTGGCCACCCTGTGGCCCCTCTTCGGCTCTCCTTCTGGCTCCGTGAATCTTCCGGGAAAATATCGACTTTGGCTTTTATCCGGTCCAATTCCGAGAATATTGATTTTCTGACTTTTCTGAAACCAAAAACAGCAGAAAACAGGCAGCTGGCACTATGGCTCTTGTTAATAGATTAGTCCAAGAAATCATATGAAAAGTACTCCAAAGTGTGGACAAAACATAAGAAATTATAGATACATTTGCAATGTATCACCAAACTTTACCCCAAAGACTTTGATCTCGGAGAACTGAGGGATCTTAGTCATCATCTCCGTCTCTATATTGCATATGTGTAATCAGATGAGAGATTCTCCAATGTACAAACAATTGTTGAATTGTCTCGGATATTGGTTGAAACAAGAAAACATTTATGCTATCCTTTGGTTTACCGGCTATTAAAACTAGTACTAGTATTGCCCGTTGCCACTGCCACAGTTGAGAGATGCTTTTCAGCGATGAAGATTGTGAAAACATATTACGCAATCGCCTCAATGACGGAAGTTCGAGTGATAACCTTATTTGCTATGTGGAGAAGGAAGAAATGAAGAAAGTGACTAATGACCCAGTGGTTGACCGCTTCATGAAATTAAGGGGCCGTAAATTCTAAAAGGTAATGGTAACTAGTCCACTTAAATAATTTCATCTATTCATTGTACTATTTGCGTTCTAACTGAAGTTTCTCCATATTCATTATGTCAGAAATGGTGTTTTTTGTGGAGACCAAGTTGTCAGTGGCGGAGCAACATATTTTGTTAGTCAATATCATCTTTATTAGTATTGTCAAAGTCAATGAATTCTACATATTTATAACTACTTTGTCTTGAACTTCTCGGTTATTACCCCATTTTCTAGAATCTGTTTTTAAAGGAAATTATATGTGCTCAAAACTGATGCATACTTCATAATTTTGTGTGTTGTTTCTTGGAAATTTCTGTATATTGTCAATCATGGTAAAGCTGTGCACCCTGGACCAGTTTGCTGTAACTCCGCCACTGCCTGCATACTGAGCATAGACTATGTCAGGCCAAATCAAGGGCATTTTGTTCGATCTCACAACAAAAAGAATTTAGTAGACATTTTATATGTTGTGGGATGACACCTATGTCACTTTCGGAGTAGTCGAGACAAGTTTGGAGACAAATTTAGAGGAGGCACAAATAATATCGGAAACCGAGTTTCCAGGTTGACCTACACCGGTAACACTTTTTAAGTTTGCCCTTCTTTCCACCTTATGCCTTCTAGGGTTGAAAATAAGGGACTTGAACTAGACATGAGCTTATCTGATATCAAGTTTGGATAGTCCCCTTTCATCCTATTGCAAGTCTACGGATCACCTCGCTACAATAAGGGAAGTTGCCCGTCTCTCGTCGTAATCATCGATTTAACACGATGTGTTTGAAGCCGTGGCTCACAAGACATGGGAGAGAGTCAACTCTTGTGACGCTCGAGACATGTACTCTCTCTGTTCCAGTTTACTCTGCGCCTTAGAAAAAACTCGGATACCAAGGACAGCACTAGAAGAGCTCCTTTTCACCCAACCTAGACGTGTTTGCCCCTAAAAAGTATCTGCACGCATCGACTAGTACTACTTCTTCACACCACCTTGTCCCCTCGCCTCGTCTGCCAGAGCGTGCGCACTGCCGCTTCTTTGCTGCCGGCAGCAGCAACACTGGAGGAGAGCGGGAGCGCAACAGCAGCACCGGCGGGAGAGGGAGCAACGACGCCGACGCAGACGCCGACGCGAGCAGGCTACGGCTGACCGGCTATGTACATGGCGCATCAGGCTGGGCAAGGCCGGCCTGGCATTGACGCGCCGCGCAGCTTGTAAAATTGGGGCGCCATGGTGTCGTATAGGTCGAGCAGATGTTCGTCTTGGTTGAGCTGCTTGCTGGCGGTCGCGAAAAGTTTGTCGTGGCTGGCCGCGCACCAATGCGTCTGGCGGCCGTCGTGGTCCTCGCCGCCTGTGTTGGCCGCGCGCGCTGCTCCGTCCTCCTCGTACCACTCCCCTCCGGGCTGCTGACTCAGATCTTGTCCCCTTCCACGGCTCTCACGGGATCGGAGATTGGGAGGAGGCGAGCAAGAGGGGATCAGAAGGAATCTGGGAGGATGAGTAACACATGAGGATAATTAGGAAGGAGGCGAGGCGGGACGGCAGGCGGAAGTGGAGGGGTAGTTTTGGAAACAATCGCGATCGCGTAGAGTAATATGAAAAATCCGGAAAAAAGTTAGGCGCAGAGTAAAACGAAACAGAGAGAGTATGTGGAAATGCATATACAAAAAATTCATTTTCTCTTTTGCATTTTCGGTTTTTATGTGGCTATTGTGTGTCACTTATCGTGTGTCATACTACGATAACCCTGTTTCCCTCAACAAATCTCTGTTCATTTCGCAGTTTGGCTAATTGTTTTTGTTTTGTTCATGACAAATCATAAGATCAAGCAACACGATCCAACATGCCGAAATTTTGAGCATTATTCTAGTTCTAGGTATAAAAGAGCAAACGAACGGGATTGGAACGCTGCTTATTTTTTCTCCCTGTATTAAAATGACCTATTTCATGCTGAGATTCGTGTCTCAGATCGTCCAATCTGTCGTTTCTCCTAGCACAAGACCATGGTGTCCGTTTGGCGGAGAACTCCGAAAGACGAGAAACCCAAAGCTTGGCCTACACTACTGTACCAGTGCTGCTACTCTGTCTTCTCTCTCTCTCTCGCCCCTCCTCTGACTCTCTGACACATCCCCCAAAGCAACAGCGCAGCATCTCCCGACGCGACTCCCGACGAGAGATCGCTCCCTCCATCCCCGGCCAGTCCCCCCACTCCCGCGCGGCGCGAGCAGCCCGCTTCCCAGCCCAGCCTCTGCCCCGGAGCTAGGGTTCCCGATCCCGCCGGCCGAGTCATCGGAGTCCATGCCGGCTCCCGCGTCCCCCCGGATCCGGGCGGCCTGACGCGGATCCGGCGGACGGGGCGGGCGCGCATGGCGTCCTCGCCGGTCAAGTTCTTCTCGGTGTTCCTCGTCGTATCCGTCATCGGATGGGTCGTCTTCACGTAAGCCACCACGCCCAACGCTGGAACCGAGTAGGAGGAACGGGGGACATAGGATCCCGCGAGCGCGGAGCTTGCTTCCCGGCTTCGCCTCGCGGGGAAATTCGGCCATTTGGTCCCGAGCATCACGTGGCCACTGAGTGCTTAGTGCTGCTTGCTGACAGTCGGGTTTTCAGTTCCGGGGATGGTTAATTGAGCGTCCTTGTGTTTCGTGATCGATGACTGAAACTGAAACGGCTTAACAGTACGTACGCAAGTAGCAGCTGTAGTGGTGAACTGGGGTAGCCTCATGGGGGTTGCTTTCGTGCGGGGAGCTCTCCTTGGTGTGGGTTTGGGGTTTTGCAGTGGCAAGTCTTCACTGTTTAGGGGTGTATGCTAGCCATTTGGTCGGAGCAGCATGTGTTGCTTTCTGAGTTACTGCTTGGTAGTAGTAAGATCTAAGTGAGATGGTGCTTCAGTTTATAATTCGTTCTTCCATCTGGATAGTCAACCACAAACTTCTACCGATTTACCCTCCTAGTTGGTAATTGGTAGCACAATGCTGATCCGGTCTGATATATGACCTCTCCTTCCTTTTGGTGGATGGTCTATTGGCATTGATCACTATGTGTTTGGTGTCCATTTAGCAATAGTTCTGGTAGACCTGTATTATAAGACTTAAGTTGTTTGTGGATACTGTCTCAACCACATCCCTAGTTTCTCATTGATGGGACAATTTTTAAGTTACTATAACCTAATCAGTTCACATTTCTGTTCACATGATACTGTATGATGTAAAAAACCTGGTTAAACATGAAACATTACATCCCAGGCTTTCCATTTTGTCGTGGTTATGATTTAACCTGTTTGTTGGAGCATACATTTCTACCACTACTTTGTTATGTAACAAACATGTGACATGTTATCAAAAAGGATTCAACTCATCTCGACTTTTCAGTTCTCATTCCAGCATACTGATTTAGCACCAATCACACACGAAACATCCATTCAACGACATAATGGGACAAATATGCCAGAAAGAACCTATTGCTCTAGCTCCCAAGATTATGTGATGCCTGTAAAACTTGAATGTTCTACCACTTGAATACTTCAGTTTTCTATTCTGTTAAGAAGTTCTCCAGGGAACCGTCTATTCATTCTGTGTTTGGATTCATTGCAGATTTGCTGCGAGACTGCTAGCTTGGTTCTTGAGCCGTGTATTACGTGCTTCTGTTGCATTTCGGGTTGCTGGGTTCAATTGCTTGCGTGATGTAACAATAAAGTTCAAAAAGGTACGCTGCGAAGCTGCTTGCTTTTAGAACTTCATGATTGCCTGTTCTAAGCTTGTTTGTCTGTTTTAATTTAGAAAAAATTGGTTTGGCGTGTTTAGTTCTACTCAAGGCTTTGCCAGTTGTCATGTTTTGTTGCACTTCCAGGCATATATTGTTATCTAATGCTTCCTAATTCTGTGATGTGAACAGTTAAAATATATGTTTTCCCACATTGTAGCTTGGTTGCTTAAGATCACTTAGCTTACTGTCTTAAGTACGTAGAATAAATGGTTAACCAGTCAAAACAGATTAAGTGTCAACAAAAATTTCCTTATTAACTCCACCCTGGTAGCTCCATGAATAAAACAGTGGGAAGGATATCACGAGCGTTATTACCTTGAACTTGCAGAAATTTTATTTTATAACAAAAAGGTCTTGACCTATGCTAAAAATCCATTTTATAGACAAGAGAGTATTCCTTTTTATTCTGGTTTTGTCTACTTGTAGTGGGGATGGAGAATTGGGCCATAATATATTTCCTGTCATGAAATACTTATGCCATGAAGAGTTAAACTTAAAATCATTTGATGTTTGTTGATTAACATGCATTTGCTTCCTTCTTCCTTATTCATCTAATCACGCTATACGACCTTTTTTTTCTTCTCAGGGTTCTCTTGAATCCGTTTCAATTGGTGAAATAAAACTAAGTTTCCGCAAGTCACTTGTCAAACTAAGTTTCGGTGTCCTGTCCAAGGACCCAAAGGTGCAACTACTGATAAATGATCTTGAAATTGCAATGAGATCATCTTCACAGAGCCAAAAGATAAGCAAATCAGCAAAACCTCGCTCCACAGGAAAAGGGAAATGGTTGGTTACATCAAGTATGGCTAGACTTTTATCAGTTTCTGTGGCAGATCTGATGATCAAGGTAACCCTTTTGTCTTGCTATAGCCTTATCTTTCAAAATTTTATGTGGGAATGCAGTTTGCTTGTTTTTAATATCTGTATGATGTTAACATATCTAGTGTGTTTAGACTTGTCTAGAAAGTAAGTAGCTAAATCAAAGGGCAAAGTACTCTTTGTTCCCACATTAAATATTTTGGTTTCTCTGCAATCTGCATTCAAACACTGCAAATTAACCCTTTTACTGATGAATTTAGTTCAAATTGGTAGCTCTATTACAACGAAAAAAATGGAAAGCTTAGTTGCCATAACACCAAGTTGCCTAGTTTGATATGGATTTACATGTATGAAATAATCTCTTTCCCGTTATTCCTAATTTTCCCTAGTTCAAATTGGCATATCTGTTACAAGGGAAGTATATAGAGAGTCCAGGAAGACTAGGAAATAATAGAATATGGCCATGTAGTCAATATAAAAGATGAGGTCAGTGTAAAGTTTCCACCATATAGTATGCTTGTGTTGCTTGGAGCTTTAGGTTGCTAAACTCATGATCCATGTGCATGGGTCACCAGTATAGCATGTGGCGGTAATTGTTTAATTAAAATAGTTTTTCTGGTAATCTGTCTTGTATATGTAAACTTTTCTCCTGAAAAGCATCTAAGCAGAAGTCAAGTCATCATTCGACCATGTACCTTTTGCTGACTGAGACATTCCTTTTCTTGTGTTTACTGTTCTGTGCTGTTATTTGTGATTCTTATTTCGACGACAATGATCAGGTACCAGATGGTGCTGTTGACATCAAAGAGCTAAAGGTGGACACATTTAAAATCGCCGGACCTAATCATATTCTTGGTGTCAAGCTGCACATATTTCCTTTGAATGTACACCTTGGAGATTTTGGGTCGACTGCTGATCCCGTGGGCAGCTGTAATCAGCTTGATTCTTTTCAGTCTGATCAAGCTTCTCTATCAAGTTCTGAGAAATTCTTGGCTCCATTTGTTTGTGAAGATTTGTTGGTAACTTGTGAGTTTGGTCACGAAAAGTGAGTTCTTTTGATCTTGGTAACTGTTATATTTGGGTGCACCTTATGTTATTGATATTTTTAGATTGCAAATACAGATTAAAATACACTAGTCTCCAATTGTTACAGAAGTCATAAACAATTTCTGGTAAATTGTAGGTATTCTCAAATTAGTTTCTGTTGATTAATTACCAGCTACTTAAAGCAGGAAATTTGCTTCCTATCTAGATAGTATAGTTAGGATACAAAAATTGTGTTTTGAATTGGCCAAGTAATGCTTCATATCTTTATCGTATTTAAGTTTCAACATCATTTAACTTTTCTTGTGTGTATTCACAAATTGATAGTTTTTTGTCAGGGAAAGAGGTGTTAAAATTGTTAATCTCGAATTGAAATGCGGAGATGTCACTGCCAACATTGATGAACGACTCTCTTACAAGAAACATATAAAGCCAGAGAATAATGGTGTCTCCGAGAATGCTGGAGATGCTCTCCCCAGTACTTCTTCAACCAAACAGCCTTCAAAAAGCAAATCCATTTTACCAGCATTGAAGAAGCAGATGCTTGTGTTTCCAGATAAGGTTTGTTAACAGTAAAAGTTTCGAGTGTAGGCCAAATGACAATTATTTAGTTAATTTGCTACAGCACACTAATATTTTATTTGTGCTTTGCAACATCTTTTATTCCATTGGCTATCTTATGTAAGCCCAGTCACAGCCCCAGCTCACACTCATAATCTTGTTTTTCACTTCTCCACTGAGTGTCCTGGTTAACTAGTATTTCAGTCTCTTAGAAACACAATTTCATTCAAATCAAAATATTTGCAGCATGGGCAATATTTATCAGGAGGAAGGAGGCTTCGTAAGCATTACCACAATTCCTGCAGTATTAATTGTACACCTGGTTTGGTTGTCAATTGTTCACTTAAACACTGTCATGTGCATGTAATGGAAGTCACGTGATGCTGAATGTCCAGGTAGAGCTGCTTTGTGTGTTTTGCTGTGCTACTGCCTACTGCTGAAAATGGCTGGAGTTCCTTTTTTTGCAGTGATAGTCTTAGGGCTTGCAGACTTCCAATCTTCCATTAGTGGTTGGTAATCATGTATTTGATTACCCACCACATGTATTGAGGTTGATTTGTTGTTTTTCTCATTGCATGAGTAGTATGGGACATGAGTACACGGTTCCATAACTGAAAGCTTGTCCTTCCTACAGTGATTAGGAATATAACAATCATGCGTAGCCATATCCTTCTAACTTCTCACTTGTCAAATGAACTGCTTCACTTGAGACAACAAGTCTTAGTATGCGTGTTTCTTGCTGATGTTTTCGAGCTCAAGAGAAACTAGATAGAAGGCCCTTGAGTTTGTCAATTGTCGGCAAAATCTGTTGGGACATGTGGCTTGCCATTTATTACCGTGAGCTTAATCATGATATTATGCTGTTTATGGTGTTCGCTCACAGGCGCTACTAAAATTTACAATCCTTCCGTTTTGCACGTGGCAGTTGAAAATCTCCTTTAGGAAGTTGGCAATTATAGTTTTTTACTTGCTTATTAGGTTTTGGCTGTACCTGAAAAGTATTGCTAAATATTATATTTGTTCTTTGGAAGGTTAGCTTCAGTGTGCCGAAGCTTGATGTGAAGTTCACACACCTGGGTGAAGGGCTTAGTGTTGACAACAATGTTATGGGGATCCACTTCACGAGTACGAAATCCCTGCCACAGGACGATCTAGAGGATGCTACACCACACTTCGATATTCAAATCGATCTTAGTGAGATTCATGTACTTCTCTATTGCCTTATCCGAGACTCTTGTTATACCTATTGGTAGCTATTCAGCAATCAGCACCGTTAATTTTGTTGCCTTCCAGTTAGTTAGAGAAGACTCAAGCTCTCTGTTGGAAGTTCTTAAAGTTGCTGTGGTAGCTTCTTTGGATGTTCCTGTGGACGTAAGGATCCTTCTTTACTTTAGTTGATTGACAATATTGTAACTGTCCTTTAGAGCTATAAAGTATGACTTCCTTTCAGCCACTTCTTCCAATCAGAGTCGAGATCGATGCCAAGCTTGGTGGTACACAATGCAATCTTATGCTGAGCAGATTGATGCCATGGATGCACCTTCATTCTTTGAGAACCAAAGGAATGAAGCTTTCCAAGGCAAACTCTCGTCAAGAAATTCCTCAAACAAAGGAGAGCAAGCCAATTATGTGGACTTGCACAGTCTCTGCCCCAGAAATGACTGTTATGCTTTACAGCCCTAGTGGGCTGGTATTGTATCATGTAAGTTCTCTCGATTCATGTAAGAATATGGCCTGTTCTGCTCAGAAAACACTTGTTTTATGTACATGGCTCTTATGGATTGTAGACAACATTTCTTTAGTTGAGGCATCGATTGTTGTAAGTGTTCAGTATCCAGCATTAATTCTACTGGCAAAAGTTGTAGATGCTGATCCGTAATTTATTCTAGATGTACTAGTGGTCTAATATGGTAAAATAATGAAATAGTTAGTAAAGTGTGTCTGTGCAGGCAAGGTTGAGTATCGTGGATGAGCTCTAATTGTGGTCCATGAACGCATGGCGTACTCTCTGGTGACCAGTTTCTCTTCTAATATCTGCTTTCCATGTCTTAATATCACATAGTTCTTCCACAATAGGGAGCAAGTCCTCTGAACATGTGAATGTAATTTTTTGGTCGTTTCTACGGTTAGTAGCACTTGGTCTTTTCACAATAGGATGCAAGTTTCTCTGAACCTGTCAAAGTAACCTTGGTAACCTTTTCTGTGGTATTCCTTACAATTTATTTATGCGTTGATTTATGAGTATAAGCATTATCTTCCTTCTAGTTCATATGCACTTCTCATTTTGCAGGTCTGTTGCCAGTCATCACATGTGTTTGCAAATAACATTGCAAGCAAGGGGATTCAGATACACACTGAACTTGGTGAAATGCTGGTGCACATGGAAGATGGTTATAGGGAATTCTTGAAGGAAAACATATTTGGTGTTGATACTTACTCTGGCTCCTTAATGCACATTGCTCGGGTGAGCCTTGATTGGGGATACAGGGAAATTGAGGTCCAAGATATGCCTGAAACTAGTAGACTTGCTCTTGTATTTTCCGTCGATATCAGTGGCATAGGAGTAAAGTTTGGCTTCAAGCATTTGGAATCTCTTGTCCTCAATTTGATGTCCTTTAGGGATCTATTTAAGGATCTTCCATCCTCTCGGGAAAAGGCTAAAGAAAAGAATTTGGAGGATAGAGGGAAAAAGAAAACAAAAGGTGTTGAAATATTCAAATTAAGCCTACAGAAGTTTTCTATTACTTACAGTGGTGATGTAAATATATTAAATATGCCAATTGCTGATCCGAAGCGTGTGAACTATGGCACTCAAGGTGGTCAAGTAATTGTTGATGTTTCTGCTGATGGCACACAACGTAGGGCAAGTATAACTTCGGAACCACCAGACATTGGCCGCAACTTGAAGTTCACTGCATCTTTAATTATCTCTCATCTCTCCATATGTATAGACAAGGAGAAAAAGTCCACAGAAGCAGAATTGGAACGGGTAAAAGCAATGTACGAGGAGGATCATAGCTCTGGTGTCAAAGTGACCTTACTAGATATGCAGAATGCTAAAATTGTTCGTAGATCTGGTGGCCTTACAGATGTTGCTGTTTGTTCCCTCTTCAGTGCAACAGATATTAATATCAGATGGGAACCTGATGCTCATTTAGCACTGTTTGAGACCTTTCTCCGTTTTAAGTGTTTTCTGCATCATAACAAGATTCAGAGTTCTCAGAAGCTGATCAATACTAAAACTGGCAGTATTAAAGAGAATGAGCATGCCAACATAGCTGCTGGCTCAGTGAAACCTGACAAAAGAAGCTCAATTTTTGCTGTTGATGTGGAAGTGTTGAGAGTGTCTGCGGAGCTCGCAGATGGTGTCGAAGCAAACATGCATGTACAATCTATCTTCACTGAGAATGCCAAAATAGGTGTATTATCGGAGGGTCTTTCTCTCAGTCTTAATGGTGCCAGGGTTCTAAAGAGCACACGAATACAGATCTCATGTATTCCTTTCAGTACTGCAAATTCGCTCAGTGCAAAGGTTGAACCATCACCCAAGAGAGATTGGGTCGTTCAAGGGCTAGATGTCCATATTTGCATGCCATACAGGTTACCGTTGCGTGCCATAGAGGATGCTGTTGAAGATATGATTCGTGCCCTAAAGCTTGTTTCTGCTGCCAAAAGAAGTATATTGTCTCCTGATGGGAAAGAGAACTCGAAAAAGGTTAAGTCTGGAGCTTCAAGTTTTGGATCTGTAAAGTTTGTATTGCGTAAACTCACCGCAGAAATAGAGGAGGAGCCCATACAGGGTTGGCTCGATGAACATTACTATTTGATGAGGAACAAAACCTGTGAATCGGGTGTTAGGTTGAAATTTCTTGATGAAGCTATATCACGAAGTGTAGACTCTAACCACTGCAGCTCTGAGGGAAAAATTCTCTATGATGGTATTGAGGTTGACGTACATGATACTGCAGCTCTTCAAAGGCTACGGGAAGAAATCCATAAGAAAGCATTTCGATCGTATTATGTGGCTTGTCAGAAGAAGGTATGCGCAGAAGGTTCGGGAGCTTGTGCAGAAGGTTTCCAAGCTGGATTCAAGCCAAGTTCACGGAGAGCTTCACTTCTTTCACTTTCTGCTTCTGAACTGGATATTACTTTGACCAGGATAAATGGTGGAGAGATAGAAATGGTTGAATTTATAAGGGGAGTTGACCCTGTTTGTCAGGAGAAAGACATACCGTTCTCTCGACTATACGGGAGTGATATTGCTCTCCTTGCAGGGTCCTTGGTTATACAAGTGAGAGACTATACTTCTCCTCTCTTTTCTGCAACCAGTGGGAAATGCGAAGGTCGTGTGGTGCTTGCCCAGCAGGTCAGGTCCATCAAATTCTTTGTTTGGATTACTCATCCGTGTTCCCAAGTTATGTAATGCATTGTTATGGCTTGTTACTCTGGTTTTGGTGCTCATTCCATTTCATTTGTGTGCTATTCAGCATATATTTTTAATTTCTTGTTGAATCTACTTGCAGGCAACATGTTTTCAACCCCAAATACACCAAGATGTATATGTTGGCAGATGGCACAAGGTCACCATGCTACGTTCTGCCAGTGGTACCACACCAGCAATTAAAATGTACTCCAATTTACCAGTTTATTTCCAGAGAGGAGAGATTTCTTTTGGTGTTGGTTACGAGCCATCTTTTGCTGATATAAGTTATGCGTTTCAAGTAGCCCTACGGAGAGTTAATCTTAGCGGCAGAGATAAAAACTCTGGTGCAGCAAACCAACCACCTAAAAAGGAGCGCAGCTTGCCATGGTGGGATGACATGAGATATTACATCCATGGAAAGATAGTTTTATATTTCAATGAAACGAAGTGGAAGATCCTGGCAACAACTAATCCTTATGAGAAGGTAGACAGACTGCAAATTGTTTCTGAATACATGGAAATCCAGCAAACAGATGGGCATGTAGATATTTCCGCAAAGGAATTCGGGATGTATATCAGCAGCTTAGAGAGTATGATGAAGAATTGCAGCTTAAAAGTGCCATCTGGCGTGCCAAGGCCTTTTATTTATGCTCCTCTGTTCTCCCTTAATGTGATTATTGACTGGCAGTGTGAATCTGGCAACCCTTTGAATCATTATTTGCATGCACTCCCCATTGAGGGTGAGCCAAGGAAGAGGGTTTATGATCCATTTCGATCTACTTATCTCTCTCTTAGGTGGAACTTCTCCCTTAGACCTTTGCAAGTGCAGTCTGATAATGGTACACCATCTTCGTCTTATGCAAACAGTTCAATGCTAGGTGGAACCGCCTTCAGTAGTTGTTCCAGAGTGGCTGATGTTGATTTCCCCACGATGAACCTTGGTGCTCATGACCTTGCTTGGGTTTTCAAATGGTGGAGCTTAAACTACAGCCCCCCACACAAACTGCGTTCTTTCTCTAGATGGCCTCGATATAAAATTCCTCGAGCTGCTAGATCTGGTAACCTCTCAATGGATAAAGTTTTGGTTGAGTTCTTTTTCCGGGTTGATGCTACTCCCTGTTGCATAAGGCATGCAACTTTGACTGAAGATGATCCTGCCAGTGGCTTGACCTTCAAAATGTCAAGTTTGAAGTATGAATTGTGTTACAGTCGAGGTAAACAGAAATACACATTTGATTGTAAGCGTGAATCTCTGGATCTAGTTTATCGCGGTCTTGATCTTTACAGCCCAGAGGTTTATCTAGTGAGAGATGGTAGCTTGTCCTCTGCTGAAAATGTGTCCAAATTAAAGACTACTACCCAGTCACATGGCAAAGTTGCGAATGACACATGCAATATGGGCAGTTTTCAGGAAAAACATGAGGATGGTTTCCTCTTGTCTTCTGATTATTTCACAATAAGAAGACAAGCTCCAAAGGCAGATCCTGCAAGACTTATGGAATGGCAGGATGCTGGTAGGAATCTTGAGATAACATATGTCAGATCTGAATTTGAGAATGGCAGTGAAAGTGACCATAGTCTATCTGAGCATAGTGATGATGATGATGGTTTCAATGTGGTGTTGGCGGACAATTGCCAACGGGTATTTGTGTACGGTCTTAGGCTCTTATGGACTATTGAGAATCGTGATGCAGTTTGGTCATGGGTTGGAGGAATTTCCAAAGCATTTGAACCTCCAAAACCTTCTCCTTCGAGACAATATGCACAAAGAAAGATGATTGAGGAAAGGCAGAATGCAGATGACTCTAGATTAGTTCAAGAGGCTTCCTCCTCTATCCATGTTGGTTCTCCTTCGGTGCAATATGCTGAAGCTCTGGGCTCTACTTCCCCGTTACATACTAAAGCCAATCGCTCCTCTGATATAGCAGGTATGCTTATTTTTCCTAGATGTTTCATGTTGTACCAAAAGTTGGAGGCTTCATTTCTTTCACTAATTCACTCGAGTTGTTTGAAAATTAAAAGCTATTGAAATTACAGATCACTGTTACCTTTTTGATTAAGTCCTTTTTTTGTCAATGCTGCAGTGAAGTATGGTATGTTTGATGAATTGGATAAAGGAGGGAATCTCAGTTTTATGGTTAATGTTGTCAAGCCCCAGTTCAACCTACATTCTGAAGAAGCCAATGTAAGTGATGTTTGTTTTTATTGTACATGTTATTCTGTCCTTTAACTTATAATAAAAAATCATATCATATATGTTGTTCGTAGTTTTTGTTGTCACAGTTTAGGTCATTGTGGGAACATCTTTTTTCCACGGCATTTTCTCCCATTTAACCTACTTTGGAACATCTTTTTTCCCCCAAATAGCGACACATTGATGAAGCCATATAGTACAATTAGTGAAGGAACATTGATACAGAAAATAACAAAAATCGATGCAGAAATGTGAATTTCATACATTCATGAAGCCATATACCATAACCTGTCGGTGTAATCTACTAAAATTTTGATACCATGTTTTTACTGACCTATTTTAGTAACACTCTCAAGAAAAACTAACAAATCATCTAGATCCAACATAGCAATCTGACTGAACACCACTTCTTACCCTGAAGTTTGAACAACTGATATATATCATAACCATGTAGTTTTAGTTGGTGCTATTTGTTGAGAGGCTTCAAATGAGGAATTACCTGCTCTAGAGATGTTGGAGGAGTATCTGACAGTATCTGAGAAGTATCAGAATCGTTTTATTTATTTTAAAACCCCATTTTCTCCAATACTTCTTTGTATCATTGAATATCCATTGTCCTGATACTGATATGTTAAGTTTGCAAAACTACAAAACCACCTTAGCCTGCCGTGCACACAGTATCTCTTTATGCCTATGTTTCTGTTGTGTGGATTATGAGTTATTGCAATAATAGCTGTATGGCTTTTTTCTGGCAAGGAACTGAAGCTTTTGCTATATGTACCAGGGTAGGTTTCTACTTGCCGCAGCCAGTGGGCGTGTCATGGCACGTTCATTTCATTCAGTTGTTCATGTTGGGAAGGAGATGCTAGAACAAGCACTGGGGACAAGTAGTCTTCACATTCCCGAGCTACAACCTGAAATGACCTGGAAAAAAGCTGATCTCTCGGTGATTCTGAAAGATGTTCAGGCTCATGTTGCACCGACTGATGTGGATCCTGGTGCAGGCCTGCAGTGGCTACCTCGTATTCTTGGTAGTTCGGAGAAATTGAAACGCACAGGGGCCTTGTTAGAGAGGGTATTTATGCCTTGCCAGATGTACTTCCGTTATACTCGTCACAAGGGTGGAACTGCAGACTTGAAGGTAATGCTAAGAGATTCGTCTAAGGATACATACCAGTCCCACTGCCTGAGTTTTTACCGTGTGCAGTCTAGGAAAATTAAATGCATGAATAATGTTCTGATGGTTACAATTTTTTTTGTTTCATGACACAGGTTAAGCCGTTAAAGGAGTTACGTTTCAATTCTCCAAACATTACCGCAACAATGACTTCACGCCAGTTTCAAGTTATGTTGGATGTGCTTAGCAATCTCCTGTTCGCAAGACTTCCCAAGTGAGATTCCTTCTAGGTTCATGGACCTTTTTTCTTATGTTGAATCATTCTTGTTTGTTGCTTTCAGTCTTTGGTCATTGAGCTTGCTCTGTGGATCAATTAAGTTACTGTTCCAGCCTACTCATTATTATTTGCCAGAATAGAGAATGTCCACAACATATCAACTAAATAAATGCTGTCATTTTGTGGAGAAGCCTCTAGCACTATGTTCCCAAATTAAAATTGTTTTACACTTTGATCTACCCATTGAATTGTGTAATAACACGTGAATATGTCAAGTAGGCAAGGAATCTTTTACCACCCTTTTTTGGATAAAAGTTGTGGCTTTACACTGCTTTTTGTTAAGATTCACTCATAATGATTTAGTACAGGACCTTTTTAACTTGGTAGACATATTTCAAAAGCTGTCCTCATTTTTCGTTAACCTTTCTGGCACAGGCCTCGGAAAAACAGTCTTCAGTATCCATCGGATGACGAAGATGTTGAAGAAGAGGCTGATGAGGTGGTTCCTGATGGAGTAGAAGAAGTGGAGCTTGCGAAAATTAATCTCGAACAGAGGGAAAGGGAGAGAAAGTTACTGCTTGATGATATAAGATCCCTAGCTGGAACCGGTGATAGTCATACCGGCCATCTTTCAGAAAAGGATAATTCTTTCTGGATGATTGACAGTGGGAAAGCTTCACTGGTAAATATTTGAACTTTGTATGGCCTGTTACAAATAGATAATCTATTTTCTTCACGGTGCCCAGTAATTTGTTTTGAGCATAAATTTCACCACAATGCTAGCAAAGGTATATAATTATAATAACATCAAGTACTTTTGAGTTTGGTAACAAATCTACTCATATAGCTGAAATTCCAGGCGTTACTATAGAGGTTATAAAATAGATCTAATCATGTGGCGCACCAAATCTACACACAATTCCCTAGCCACGAAAACAGACTTGGAGTTGGAAAAAAGAAGGCAACTTAGATTGGCATATTTTCCAAACCCTGAGGCCAGCTAGTGAAAATCATAGAAAGATTACCTGAACAGTCAGAAAGTTGCTTTTGGTGGATGGCAGATGGACCATCCCCTACTTCAATATTTGTAGTTTTATAGTTTCATGTGGTCAACATAGTAGCGCTATGGATACTCCTACTGTTTGATTTTTTTCTAATGTGTGTTTAGAACCAAGTACAAGTATTTATCCCTCTACGTCAGGCTGAAATACACTAGTGAATTCTGTTTGCTTTATATCAGCGCCAAACATAAGAGCCAAACTTCCACTTATGGGAGTGTAGTTTCTATACAACGTTTGATTGATATTATACTGTAATCAGGTGGAAGGACTGAAGAGAGACCTTCTAAACCTCCAGAAGTCTCGAAAATTTGCATCTTCTGCATTAAGGAAAGCACTACAAAAGGCTGCCCAGTTACGCTTGATGGAGAAAGAAAAGAACAAAACCCCATCTTGTGCCATGCGAATTTCTATGAAAATTAGCAAAGTTGTATGGAGCATGCTTGCAGATGGGAATACTTTCGCTGAAGCTGAGATCAGTGATATGGTATATGTTCAAACTTTGGTGAAACAGCTCTTTGTTTGTAGTTTCTTTTCTGCGTTTTGATGTACTGTGTGCCTACTTCATTGCATTAATTTACTGTAACTTTACCTTTTCTTTTGGCTATAACTGATGTTTCACCATTTGTAGATTTCCTTGAACTACCTCTTCCCCTAGCGATTTAGAATGCTCTTCAATTGACTAATTATTATGATTGTTCAATCATTAAATTGGAAATATTTTGCAGGTATATGATTTTGATCGTGACTACAAAGACATTGGCGTTGCTAGGTTTACGACTAAGTATTTTGTTGTGAGGAACTGCATGGCAAATGCCAAATGTGATACATTGTTGTCTGCATGGAATGCACCTCCAGAAAAGTAAGGCCCTAGTTTTAGCTTTATTTATCATTGGTTATTATTCCTCATATTATCGATATGTGCTATATATCATGTTAAACTTGTGTGAGTCCCACACTGAATCCACTTCTAATTGCTATGGTCACATTAGTGGGCAGTATTGTTCTTAATTAGTTTATAACTCTTAAAGGTTCGAGTGGATCAAATGGGTTTTCAGCGAATGACTGTTAACTGATATTGCAGAGGTGTCATGCTTCGTGTGGATGCAAAGCAAGGTGCTCCGAAGGATGGAAATTCCCCACTTGAGCTCTTTCAGGTAAGTTATCCTTTTTGCGCCAAGCTAAAATGAGCAATTACCCGTGCTAGGTTGTAAATTCCGTGTTTAGCTTAACGGCACCATATCTTTAGTCACATGGATTAGCACAACAACAAAAATTTGATCTTAAAGATATCTAGAATCAGTTATTGAGCAGAAAAAGGAAAGTAGATATGAAGCCCGTTCAAATGGCATGAGAAAAAGGGTATACTAAGTATAGCCCACCTTATTCCAGGGCGTATTTTTACTAGGCACATAGTTTAAGGGGTTCGATAAATCCAGTATTGTTAGATAATTCCCATGATATAGTGGGTGTACCCAGTGCTGAAAGCTCCCACATTGTGGGGTCTGGGGAAGGGAATTTCTCTTAAACGATAGAATAAAAACATCTCAAAAGATGCTGCCTATAATCTTTTATGTTCCGTGCCCTAGGTTTCAGTTTTTCCCGGAAATACTTTTTGAAGTTGTAAGATCATGATTTGTGTAGTTAGTGATGCATACGTACCTATACTGTGGAACAAGTGTCAAAAGCTGATGTCTTATAAAATGAACTATGGTAGTTAGTAGGAAAGTTAATGGTCGAGTGTATATTGGAGATTTGATGTCTGAAGTAACTTCATTTGGCCTCTTTTGACCAAAAGTGTTTGTACATAAGTAGGAATTCAGAAATGCAAATTTGGCACGCACAATTCTCATTAAAGTTACAGTATTTTAAAGCATATTCTTGAGACAGTCTAAATATTAACAAAGAGTGCGAGTCCAAGATGGCAGTTTCTGAAGGGAATATTTGGTGATTGCAGTTCTTTGGCTCCCCGGTCTATTGGAGCTTGGTATTTTATTTTCAAAATAATCTTTTGAAGTTTTAGAAAAATTCGTACATCAACATGTGATCTATGTAATTGTAAATTTCATTGATAATACGTTCATCTGTGCACTACCAGAAAGTGTCTCTAAAACAGCAACTAACGCATCAATTATAGATCGATATATTTGTCTTTTTCTGTAGCCCACAAATTAGCATATTTCTTGAAATTTTATAGGTAGGTAGTGATCTTCTATATGTACTGGTGTAAATAATTTCAGAATTTTTTGAAACTCCAATGTGTGTATTTTATTAGTTTTAAACAGGCTTCGGTATACCTTCGATTATTTTATTTTCCAGTATTTAGTCTTTGTTGAAGCCTGAGGGTCTCTTAGCAGGGCGAAAGCACTTGTAGGAAATCAAAGTGTGACTCTGGTGGGCAAAAAGGGATGGTGGTAGTAGTATTTTTATATGATTGCTGCCTTGCTGTAATTACACATTTACATGCTACTCTAAGCATTTCATGACTTGACTCCATCACTCCACTACTTTACTAGTCGTGTTTCTCTATTCACTATCGTGCTTTGCAGGTGGAGATATACCCACTGAAAATATATCTGCCAGAAACGATGTATAGAATGATGTGGGATTATTTCTTTCCTGAGGAAGATGATTCTCAAAGACGCCAGGTAGCCGTAAATCATGCTTCATCACATCTCCCATGTCGATGCTTTCTACACCTTGTTCTCTTAGTTTTTTTAATATTATTTCCATTTCTAATATATTTTGATGGGGTGGAAAAGGATATTTGGAGAGTCTCAACGTCAACTGGATCTAGAAGAACCAGAAGAGTATCTTCCGGTTCTGATGCTGTTGCTTCTACCAGCTATTCTGTCAGGGAGCATGAGCTTCCTGGGAGATCAGGTACAACCGTATCCACTTCCATAAACGTCTCAAGTTGGCAAGGCTTACATGGAGACAATTCACAGGTGAGTTGCATACGATCAAATTAGGATATTTGATATTTCAACTATGACACTAATATGTAGAATTGTTCCAAGTTTGCTTTAGTCATGTAGTATTTATGAATGGAACAGAAAATCTGGCAAACAAGGCTAGCAGACTAGGCACTGGCCTCTGAATTATTAATTATACAGGGCCATTCTGGTCTAACCACTTGACGGAGCTGTGCCCGTCCAGCCTGATAGAGCTATGAAGCTCAATAGAGTATTTAAGCTTGTCTATCATTTAAAAATACCTAAGTTTGTCTTACATTAAAACGTGCTTCATCTTGTCATGATGTCTCCTGTCAGATGTATTTTTCTTCTATTATTGGTGTGTATATCACAGAATAACACTTCGTACTTTATTATTAGGTATAGATTTATGAATGGAACAGAAATCTGGCAAACAAGGCTAGCAGACTAGGCACTGGCCTCTGAATTATTAATTATACAGGGCCATTCTTGTCTAACCACTTGACTGAGCCTGCCTGTCCAGCCTGATAAAGCTATGAAGCTCGATAGAGTATTTAAGCTTGTCTGTCATTTAAAAATACCTAAGTTTTACATTAAAACGTACCTCAGCTTGTCAGGATATCTCCTGTCAGATGTTAGTTTTCTTCTATTATTGGTGTGTATATCACAGAATATGAAACTGAATGCAGGTATCCAAATTACAGAGCCTAAAGGCCAATATGGTCTGTGGTTCACAATCAGAGTTGCGACGGACATCTTCTTTTGAAAAGACCTGGGAAGAAAGTGCGGTAGAAAATATCACAAATAGTGATGTGGTATCGCTGCTGAATTCTTCGAACGTTTCTTCAAAAGGCGACAATTCTATGGCAGAGAACCTTGTTGCTGCTACTGAGATGTTCAGGAGTAAGACTAAAGAATCCAAATCCATCAAGTCTGGCCGTTTATCTCACGAGGAAAAGAAAATAGGAAAATCCCATGATGAAAAAAGGACAAGAGCTCGGAGATTGATGGAATTTCATAATATCAAGATTAGCCAGGTTAATATATTTCTGTATCATTGCTTCGGGAGATGTCTATATCCAAAATTTCAGTCTAATATGACCGTATAACTTGCTGACACTATAGGTTGAACTTCTTGTTACATACGAGGGATCAAGGCTTGCAATAAATGACCTAAGGCTACTTATGGATACTTTCCACCGTGTAGAATTTACTGGTACATGGAGGAGATTGTTCTCAAGAGTAAAAAAGCATATCATTTGGGGTGTCCTGAAATCAGTGACTGGGATGCAGGTATGATGAGCATTCACTAGTTGTTGCGAGAACTTTCATAACCAGACATGGCATAGCCTCTTTGCTGTTTGACATTCCCTTTGTTGTAGCAAGTAGCCTCTTTTCATGATTATATTAAATATTTTAGTGGTCTATTAGGTAGTTTCGGTTTGGAGTACAGATTAATGTCTCCTTCAAGTTCTATAACACCAGCATCCACATAAAGTTTTGTGAAACAATATCCCCTTCAGTTTCAGGAATATTACTGATGGTTTGGTCTTGAACAGGGGAAGAAGTTTAAGGCCCAAAACCAAAGGGAAGCACTTGATGGTACCATTCCTGAAAATGATCTTAATTTCAGCGACAGTGACGGCAGTAATCATGGAAAACCTGATCAGTTCACAGCATCATGGTTGAAGAGGCCAGGTGATGGCGCGGGTGATGGATTTGTCACATCGATTAGAGGGCTATTCAATTCGCAACGCCGTAGAGCGAAGGCATTTGTGGTGCGGGCGATGCGAGGTGATGGAGATAACGAATACCATGACGAGGGAAGTGAGAGTGATGGCGAGTATCCTTTTGCTAGACAGCTCACAATTACGAAAGCTAAGAAGCTTCTTCGAAGAAAGTTCCGCCCGAGAGGGCAAAAAATCATAGGTATTCCTTACATGTCACTATGACCACCAAGCAAAAGTGTCAATGCTAATATACTTGTCACATGCAGGCCTGACGTATTCCTTTTTTTTTCCTTTCTTCTGTCATAGGACCAACATTGCAAGATTCTCTCCCGTCTAGTCCACGCGAAACAACTCCATACCAGAGTGATTCTTCAGAGTCATCTTATGAGGACTTCCACGAGACATGAAGTACTGCAAGCAGGTCATGATATCTATACAAGAGACACCATGAGGACGTGCAAAATGTTGCAAACTCTTTCATTCGGTGGACACAAGAAACAACTACTCCCTCCGATCCATATTATTGTTTTCAACTTTGTCTAGATTCGGATGTACCTAGTTAAGGACTTAGACTAGATGCATTTGTATCTTGACAAAGTTGAGAACGGTAATATGGACCGGAGGGAGTACTACTATTCCACAGAAAAGAAGTTGGGATAGTCAATTGCTGAGCTGTATAGTTCTACATGCTGTTAAGATGCATAGTCTTTGGGGGTAGCTTTGGAAAAACAACCCCCCTGTATATATAGTTGGGTGGTGGAGACAGGAGATAAATGTATTGTGTGTGTAGTTAGCAGTCAGTAGAGAATGTCAGATCTAGCCATAACTATCTATATTGGCCTTGTAAGTTAAATATATATAAGAGGCCTTCTCATACTTCCTGGAGCAGTCATGGGAACAAAATCTTTGTCTTTTGACTTGTGGAGATCAGTATAAAGAGACACGAATATACCGTCGATGCAAACAACACATCACTGAATCCATTTATGTAACTATATAATCCATGTTTCTTTGTGCACAACAAGTACATGCCTGGCATATTCATTCAGTATTCGGATGCACAGCAAAGAACACATGCAAAAGGAAAGAAAGATAAGATTGCTGGAGTCGGTTGCACAATCAATTCTTCTGAAACAACTCTCCTATCCAACATGGCGTATATGGAAAAGAACCCCCTACAGACTGCACAAGCAGCTGACCCAGGTCTTGTACTTTGGAGCTACTAAAATCATAAGCAACCACTCTTGCTTCCGACACCCACAAGAAGACAATCTCTTTACATGGATGAAATCCGAGGAAGTAAATACTTCCCTCTACTTCTTCAGCTATGTCTTCGTTCTCGAGGATAACACCATTATCAAAGTCCCATTCAGAGTTATCTTCCGTTGTTGGTGCTTCCTCAGCACCTTCATCAGAAGACCAACCTTTATGTACGATCCACGGTCCCGTGTTTCCATCATCATCAAACGAGACCCAAGAAAATTTCGCCACTACTGGCACAAGACTGGCGTCAGTCTTCAGTGTCCACTCCATTCTACCGCATAGCTCGGTAAGCAACCACTAGTGGAAACGAGGCCTTTGGTTGAGCCTGGAAATGGCGTGGCCCGTGCAGCAAAAAGGAGCTCCCCTTTTAACACCGCGTGCCACGAACCGGTGTTAAAGGCCCCTGCACCAGTGGCCCGCACAGCCCCCCCTTTAACACCGGTTCGTGGCTTGAACCGGTGTTAAAGGGGGGGGGGGGGCTATATAAGACACCGCAGCCCACACCCCACTCTTCCATTTTTTCACTATCTCATTTTGGAGCCTAGCAAGAGGGTGTGAAGTGTGCTAGTTTGTGTTTTTTTCGTATGCACAAGAGGTGTTCGGTGAAATGCCCGAGAGCTCAAAATAAGTTTTCTCGTTGCTCTTTCCTTCTCGGTCGAGGTCGGCAACTATCCTTTCATGTGTCATTGATGTAGTATATATATAAATGGTCATCTCCCTATTATTTTTTGATATATACTATATATTAATGCAGATGAACCGGCAATGGATGTACGGTGACCGCCGCACTTCCGAGTACATTACGGGCCTCCAAAATTTCATCGTTGTGGCTAATGCAAACCATGGTCACAATGGTTTTATGTGCTGTCCGTGTGTTCACTGTCAGAACAAGAAAGACTACTCAAATACCAGAACCATTCACGCCCACCTGCTTCGATCCGGTTTCATGCCCAGCTATAATTGTTGGAGCAAGCACGGAGAAAAAGGGGTTGTGATGGAAGACAACGAAGAAGAAGAGGATGATGACAACTATCATAATATGTATCCTGAATATGATGATACTGCAACGGGGGTAGATAATGAAGATCAAGAGGCAGCAGATGGGCCCGCTGATGACGATCTTGGTCGGGCCATTACTGATACAAAGGAAGAATGTGAAACTGAAAAGGAGAAGGAGAAGCTGGAGCAGATGTTAAAGGATCACAAAACATTGTTGTACCCAACTTGCGAAGATGGCCACAAAAAGCTAGGTACCACACTGGATTTGCTGCAATGGAAGGCAGAGAACGGTGTGACTGACAGCGCATTTTCAAAGTTGTTGGTAAAAATGAAGAATCTTCTTCCAAGAAATAATGAGTTGCCCGACAGTACATACCAAGCAAAGAAGGTTGTCTGCCCTCTAGGATTAGACGTGCAGAAGATACATGCATGCATTAATGACTGTATCCTCTACCGCGGTGAGAAGTACGAGAATTTGGATGAATGCCCGGTATGCACTACACTGCGGTATAAGATCAGACGAGATGATCCTGGCGATGTTGAGGGCGAGGCCCCTAGGAAGAAGGTTCCTGCCAAGGTTATGTGGTATGCTCCTATAATACCACGGTTAAAACGTCTCTTCAGAAATAAAGAGCATGCCAAGTTGTTGCGATGGCACATGGAAGACCGTAAGAAAGACGCGATGTTGAGACACCCCGCTGATGGGTCACAGTGGAGAAAAGTCGAGCGAGAGTACCCGGACTTCGCACGTGACGCAAGGAACTTAAGGTTTGGTCTAAGTACAGATGGCATGAATCTTTTTGGTGAGAAGAGCTGTAGTCACATCACCTGGCCTGTGACTCTATGTATCTATAACCTTCCTCCTTGGTTGTGTATGAAGAGGAAGTTCATTATGATGCCAGTGCTCATCCAAGGCCCGAGGCAACCCGGCAACGACATTGATGTGTACCTAAGGCCATTAGTTGAAGAACTTTTACAGCTGTGGGCCAAACCAGGTGTACGTATGTGGGATGAGCACAAAGGGGAGCCATTTGACCTACGAGCATTGCTTTTCGTAACCATCAATGATTGGCCTGCTCTTAGTAACATTTTAGGGCAGACAAACAAGGGATACAATGCATGCACACACTGTTTAGATGAGACTGAAAGTGTATATTTGGATAAATATAAGAAGGTTGTGTACCTAGGGTATCGTCGATTTCTTTCGAACCTGTATCCAGTAAGAAAGAAAGGCAAGCATTTCAAACGTCTGGCAGAACCCCGGAGGAAGCCTGTCCTCCGTACCGATGAGGAGGTATTTGGTATGGTCAAGGACCTAGAAGTAATCTTTGGAAAAGGTTCTGGCAGTCTATCTGTTCCGAATGACGATGCCAGACACGCGCCCATGTGGAAGAAGCAATCTATATTTTGGGACCTACCCTATTGGAAAGTCTTAGAGGACCGCTCTTCAATCGACGTGATGCACGTGACGAAGAATGTTTGCGTGAACCTGTTAGGCTTCCTAGGAGTGTATGGGAAGACAAAAGATACACCGGAAGCACGGCAGGACCAGCAACGTCTAAAAGACCCTGAAGAGCCTATGCATCCTGAGAACGAGAAGGGTAAACGATGCCACTTAACTCCTGCCAGCTACGCTCTTACCAAAGCAGAGAAGGAAATCTTTTTTGAATGCCTGAGCAGTATCAAGGTCCCGTCTGGCTTCTCGTCGAATATAAAGGGAATAATAAATATGGCAGAGAACAAATTCCAAAACCTGAAGTCTCATGACTGCCACGTGATTATGACACAATTGCTTCCGATTGCATTGAGGGGGCTTCTACCTGAAAATGTTCGAGTATCCATTGTGAAGCTATGTGCATTCCTCAATGCAATATCTCAGAAGGTAATCGATCTAGAAAGCCTACCAGGGTTACAGACAGATGTGGCCCAATGTCTTGTCAGCTTTGAGTTGGTGTTCCCACCATCCTTCTTCAATATTATGACGCATCTCCTGGTTCACCTAGTAGAAGAGATTGCCATTCTCGGTCCTGTATTTCTACACAATATGTTTCCCTTTGAGAGGTACATGGGAGCCTTAAAGAAATATGTTCATAACCGTGCTAGGCCAGAAGGAAGCATCTCCAAGGGCTATGTAACAGAGGAGGTCATTGAGTTTTGTGTTGATTTTATTCCTGACCTTAAGGCGATTGGTGTTCCAGAATCACGACATGAGGGGAGACTGCGTGGAAAAGGCACCCTAGGATGTAAAGCAATGATATGTAGGGACGTGCATTCTCTCAATCAAGCACACTACACGGTTTTACAAAGATCTATCTTGGTTGCCCCGTATATCAATGAAGACAAGAATTTAATACGCATCAAACACCCGGGGTAGTCTGATGAATGGATTATAAGTGAACACATGGCGAGTTTTGGCAGCTAGCTGCAAAGACTTCTCACGAATAACACCACTGTTGGGGATCAGCTGTACTTGTTGGCCAGGACACCATCTTCGACTGTATGTACTTTCCAAGGGTACGAGATAAATGGGAATACATTTTACATGATAGGCCAAGATAAAAAGAGCACCAACCAAAATAGTGGTGTCCGCTTCGATGCAGCAGAAGACAATGGGCAAAAGACCACGTATTATGGGTTCATAGAGGAGATATGGGAACTTGACTATGGACCTAATTTTAAGGTCCCCTTGTTTCGATGCAAATGGGTCAAGCTAACAGGAGGGGGGGTTGAGGTAGACAAGAAGTACGGAATGACAATGGTGGATCTCAACAATCTTATGAAGGTAGACAAGAACTTAGACGAACCATTCGTCTTAGCCAATGATGTGGCTCAGGTTTTCTATGTGAAGGACATGTCTACCAAACCGAAAAAAAGAAAAAATAAGCAAACAGATACATCACACGATGAGCCAAAGCGTCACATAGTTCTTTCAGGGAAAAGAAACATCGTGGGAGTGGAGGACAAGACAGACATGTCAGAATATTATAATAAGTTTGATGAAATTCCGCTCTTCAGAGTGAAGACTGACCCAACCATCCTGTTAAACGGCGTTGATACTCCATGGTTACGGCCAACGCGATCATAAGATTGACTATATGTATTAATTGAGCCATTTTTGGCACACATATGTATCTCAACATGGAAATCAATGTCATATTTCTTCTGTTAACAGTATATGTATTAAATGAGCCATTTTTCTTCCTTCTATTTCTTCCCTTCATTTTTCTTTCCGCCATTTTTTCCCGCCATTTTTCTCGCCATTTTTCTTCCCGCCATCCATTGTCATTGCACATCTCTAGACTCATATCTGCAACCTCATCACTCTTTCCCATGGCTTCCACCGTAGCACTAACCCCCAGGGAGGCGGAGGCGCTTTGCGCCTCGAACTACCCCTGCCCGCCGGGCTAGTGTGTCCCCGTCGGCTGGATGCTGAGCGCCGGAGGCGTGCCGGTTCCTCCTGTCCCTCTAGGTGTGGCGCGCCGGATGGCCATCACGAACCACTACTACTTCGAACTCACGCCGGAGCAGCGGAGGAATCCCAGATGGCATCCCGACTATTTCCCTACTTGGGAAGCCTTCTTCGTGGATCGGCGTGAGAGGGCGCTCTCCAGGCACGAGGAGGACGGCCCACCTCCTCCGAACTTCAACGAGGCCGGCCATCGGCTATGGTGGCGCGGTCGGACTCTCCAGAGCGTCATGGCCTATGACACTGCCGCCGACTCTAACCCCCGTCTGCGCTACCCTCAAGTCCAGCCCACGCGTACTCAGCCTTCAAGGTTCAATTACGGCGACCCCGATGACGACAGCGATGACGGCGGCGGTGAGTACGACGACCACAGTGGCGAGTATTACAGGTGTAGGCAGGAGCATGACTGAATCACTCCAACATTCCGAAAGAAGTTCGACCGATTGTTACTTAATCTGGCCATGTATCTTAATTTTTAGTTCTTTTATGTATCTTAATTTTCAGTCGTGCTTTATGTAACTTACTATTAGTTGCATTCTGTATTTTAATTCCAGTTCTATCTCCTTCACAAAATGAAACGATGCTCAGATTCAAGTGTATACAAAAGATGCGACATTTAAATATCCAATCAATTCAAAAATGTTAATACAAAATAAAATATGATTTGCTCTAATAAAATAGGGTTAGATTCCTTTTTAGATGCTTAATATTTCTTATGTTCAAAGTTTTAGGATTTGACAATTTATTTTTGTTTGAATTGAATAATCAAAATTTATATGTAAGTGTTTTAATCATTTTGGAAATTTTCATCTAAAGTAAATATAAAATGTTTTTACATGAATGGATAGATATTATTTTTCTGAAAATTATGATATATTATTCATATTTTTCTGAGTTGAAATGAATAAGATATGAATTTTCTAAATTCATATCCTATTTTTTGAATTATAAATGCCCCCACCCCTTTAAATAAATGCATGAAATAAATGCCCCCCCCTTTAACACCGGTTCCAGCCACGAACCGGTGTTAAAGGGGGGGCACATTTATTTTGTTTCGCGCGCGCACACCCCCCCTTTAACACCGGTTCGTGGCTGGAACCGGTGTTAAAGGGGGGGTGCGGGCGCGAAACGAATTCCCCCCCTTTAACACCGGTTCCAGCCACGAACCGGTGTTAAGGGGGGGGGGTGTTGTAACGCCCTTCCCCTTCCTTCTTCCCCCCAGCCAGATCGAAACCGTCATCTCCTCCGGCCTCTCCGCCTCCGACGACCATCTTCGTCATCCGCGTCGTCTCCATAACCCTCCTCCGGCCTCTCCGTCGCGCGCTACATGCTCAAGGTGAGCTTCCGGTTCGAAGGGACCACCTTCTCGTCCTCCTCCCGCTCTGTACCGAGCTCGCGTCGCGCGCCTGCCCTTCGCCACCGTAGACCACTGTCGTCGCTGCTGCTCCGGCGACCAAAAGCCAGTTGCACCGCTAGTTTCTGGTCCGCCTGGACGCGCTCGCCCGAACGCAGCCCCACGCGCGCCCTCTGTCGCCGTCACCGGTGATAACCCGACGGTGGCCACTGCGATGACGTCACCGCGGCGTCACCCGACGTGGCCCGTGGGCCCGTTGACCGCTGACCGCCACGGTGGCATCCGACGTGGCCTCGGGCCCGTCCGTCTGTTGCAGTGGCTAGACCCAGCCCCTGTGAGAAACAACCTGTCCCCTCTGGTGACGTCAGGCCTACGTCATGCTGACACAATAAAAGGTTTTTAAATGGTTTAATAATTTCAGAAATTGGTTTAAATCTTATAAATTCAATAACTAATTATTTATAAGTTAGAAAAATATGTATAATATATCAAAATATCCATAAAATTGAGATCTATTTGTTTAAGCTATAATCACGCATTGTTAAGCAACTTAAATGACAATTTTAATTAGAGAACTAAATCAGCCCCTCATAGGTGTTCCGGGGTTCCCCTGTTCTAGGGTTTGTACCCTTCGGACCCTGTTTAAAATGATCAAGCATGCCCTAGGGTTTCATTTAAGATCTATTTAACTTGTCATATCATCATACTTGCTTGATCATTGCATCGATGCCATGTGTTGATTGTTGTTCTCCCTTTCTTTCCGATGTTTGCTTCTTCCCGGTAGAATACGATACCGACTCTGAGATCGAAGACCGAGATCAACATCATCGAAGCTTGAAGAACAATACTTGATCAACTATAATCAAGTCAAGCACAAGGCTTCCGAAGATCAATATCTGGGTATCAACAAACAAGGAAAGCATAGCCTCACACATAAAAGAATCCTATGATTTTGAAAGTATTTCATTCTTGCCATGATGCATACGATTCTACTATGGTATTTTATCGATAAATAGAGTATCATATCTGTTGCATTATTCCCTATGAGCTTATATTACCCGATCCACTGCTCCTAGCATAACTAGGTTTGGCTTGTGTGCATTGCTCCCCGCGCGCGCGAGCCGTCGCCGTCGCAGTCGACGCCCCCCGCCGCGCCAGCACCGTCCGCCACCGCGCGTGCCTGCGTCGGCCGCCACCCCCGTCGCCGCCGCTCGGATCCGCCGCGCGCCAACACCGAAGCCTCCGCTGGTATTTAGTGTATTTAGTTTAGGGTTATTTAGTGTATTTTATAGTTAGTATTAGTTTAGGGTCGTCACCTCGCTGCCGCCAACCGCCGCTTTCTGGAGCATCCTCCGGTCAGCCACTGTAGCTAGCCCCTCTCATATGCATCCGGGATTTCTCCGAATTAGGGTTTGGACCCCTCGGAACTCGTTTAAAATGATCAAGCATCCTTAGGGTTTTAATTTCATTTGTGTATTTTTGTATGAATAATATGTATATTTGTGTATGAATCCAAGTCCACTTGAATGTTTACTCTCTTACTCTAGATAATATTATTGTTTTAAAAACTATGGATCCACTTAGTAGAAACCTTGAAGAAGAAGAAATAATGGAGAACATTATCGATGAGGACACCTCACAATATCTGAACTTGGAGAGACATGATGACAGCTCAAGTAGTCATGGAGAAGATGAAGACTCCGGTGAACGCAATTTAGTGATTACAAAGTCCGGCGAGGTATATGCATTGATTAAGCCTCTGCTGACTTCCACCAACAATCTTCTTCTACATGTATTAATTAACGCTTCTTTCTTCTTTTAGCCCTCTGGATCGACCAGCCAGCAACCATCTTCTTCTACGAAAAAGAGCAAGCGAGGCGCGAGCCATCGGTTGAAAGATCGTGCAAAGTTCACGATCGAAGCAGTCCGTGTTGATGGCAGGCCGATGGAGCCCAAGAAGGCCGCAGACAAATTTGTACGTCAGGCTGGAGTTCTTGTTAGGGACCAAATCCCAATCATAATTGAATATTGGAATAAGCCAAAGAATGGCGACGGTACCTTTGTCGATGAAAGATCCGAAGAAACGCTTTGGAATTCGCTGTTGGTAAATTTCACCCTTCCGCCAGAGGAGAATGAAAACAAACCGGTTATAAAGAAAAAGGTCAAAGAGTGGACTCTAAAGAAGATGGCTGACGCTTTCCGCAACTGGAAGACAAAATTGAACAAATTTGTCAAAGCTCGCGAGACTCCAGATTTTGAAGACGCATATTATGCGAAGATAAGACCTCACTGGCACGAATTTGTGGCATATAAGAAAGGTGCTATAGCTACAAAGAGGTCAGAAACCAATACGCTAAATGCCCAGAAGAAGGAATATCACCAGAGGACAGGGTCAGGTGGCTACATATCTCAGAGGCCTAAGTGGGAGGAAGCTGAGAAGGCCCTGCGCGACAGAGGGATCACACCCTAGACACATGGGTGGGACCTACGTGCAAAGACTTGGTTCTACGGAATCGGGGCAAGGTTGGACCCAGAAACAGGATTGTGTATCTTTCCAACCCTCCTTGCCAAACCCGTCACTGAACTCATCACGGCATACGAGGAAACAGCCGCCAGGACCTTCCATCCCGATAGAGAGAATGACCAGCTCACACGCGCCATCGGTAAAAAAGAACACCCTGGACATACACGAGGCACGGGGGGTATGACGTGGAAGGATGGGTTTGCCGAGTGGAGCGACTCTTACAGATGGCGCGGCAGAAAAGAAAAAGAGCGTACAGAGCGGATGACACAGAGAGAACATGCACTTGTGGCGCTGCATGCGCAAGTGAATGCACAACAGAGCCATCAAGCTACCAGCCCATCTCAGCGGCACGAAGAGCCTGCATTGGAATCTGCCGGCGGCCCAGACTCTGCGCGTTAAAGCAGCGTGGCTTCCACAGAGAACGTGCAGCCCACGCTTGAAATGGCGGGTCCTTGATACCCCGTGGATGAGATCACGGAGAGCGAACACGCTGAGCTGCATGTGAGATTAATGGGCTTATCCATTAAGGTGGCTGTCGGCTATGTCTTACCTCCTGTAGCTGGTGGAACTTACCACTGCCGACCGATTCTAGATGGCTATGCTATTGTCGGGGTGGATGAGGTTGTGAAGGAATATGAGGAAGCACAGCTTGACCATGCTACAGGTGAAGGGGAAACTCAACTCAAATTTGCAGCGAAAACAACCATTCTTTGGAAGTAGGAACACATCGTGCTTCCAAATTGGAGGCCACTGGCACCCCCGCCGTCTCTGCAGCGTCAGCAGTCTGAGCCGCTTCAGCCATCTCCTGCGCGGCAGCCATCTCCGGCGCGCCAGCCATCTCCGGCGCGCCAGCCATCTCCTACCCGTCAGCCATCTCCGGCGCTTCAACCATCTCCTCGGCGTAAGCGGAAGAGCACTACCACGAAGAGCATCACTAGCACTGCCACAAAGAAATCCGCAGGAAACGGTACGCCAAAGAGTTCAAAAAACTACGTCCCGTAGCCTTCCGCCAAGCCATTGCTGGTTTTACCGTGGAATCGCAGCGACGAGGAGACCAATAGGATCTCGGGAGAAGAGGTCAAGAAATTCTTTGCACCTAGACGGGCCGAGCCAAAGGAGAAAATAGATCCGGCGGTGGTGGAGAAGTTTTACAAAAATCTTTTGAAACCTGAAACCCCACTTGTGCCGGACTACGAGCGCCAGATTTTGAAGGCGGATGCAAGGCGCCGTAGGGAGACTGAAAGTAGCAGTCGTGCGGCACTCCAGAAAATAGTTCCCATGCTCGGAGAGCAGGAAAACCAATCATGCGCCCCGCTCCAAGTGTTCGACACACGGGACGCTCCTCCCGTAAATGATTACGAGGCAGAGCTACAAAGAAAGGCCAATGAGATGGGGATGACTTACATTGCATACTTGAACATCATGGGAGACAACTTGCCCAAATGCGATGCCAACCCCATACGGCCATGGAAGTATGGGAAGAATCTCGTCAAGAAAGAGGAGCTCAAGAATCTACCAACAAAGATGCGAAGATTGCACAAGTGGTACCTTGATTTCTGCAAGACGAGAAAGGAAGAATGGATCAAGGCGCATATAAGAGATGAGATTTTCTTGTGCGGAGACAACGAGATCGACTTCAACATTGAAGACTTGCATTTTCTATTCAATCAGAAGGAACTCGACAAAGCTGCCATCAGCCTTTATTGTGTGTAAGTACTATTTCTGTATTTTCTATCTCATCTCATTCACTTCATTAATTCCATGTATATATATGCTCACCATATATGCATATACTATTATGCAGGAAAAAGGTTATGGAATGCATGAAAGGAGGACCTTTTGACATTGGGTTCATTGACCCAAATAGAGTTCATGAAGAAGTGGTAAGAACCAAACCCGGGCAAACAGAAGATTTATTGCTAAGGTCTTTACTGAGACAACAAACCAAAAGGGAAATACTATTGCCTTACAACTTCTCGTGAGTACTGTTACCCTCTCTTGTACACATTCTGTTTCGGCTTACTCGATGTTAAGTGTAACTGATGATGAGTTATGCGTGCGTAGGTTCCACTTTATTCTACTAGTCATTCAACCTGACTCAGGAAAAGTCCTTGTCATGGACTCGTTACGAAAAGAAAAAGAGCTATGGGCAGACTTTAGAGAGATGCTCCAGAGGTAATTTCAATCATATTATCGCACTAGATCGGCAACTTTCGTGACAACAAGTAATTAATTACTCCTTTATCCATTTTCTTTGCCGGACAGGGTTTGGAAAAGGTTCACGGGCAGGACCGTGGGTGAATGGTCAAAAGAACTAAAATTTGTAGACCAAAATGTAAGTAATACTAGCTAGCTAGGTCTGCGTATCTCTTTGATTCTGCTTCCAATTCCATTATATCATGCTTTATTGATTATTATTTTGATTGAACTCTCTATTCTCGTAAAGTGCGCGCATCAGGGACACGGCAATAACTTATGTGGGTGCTATGTTTGCGAGTTCATTCGCAACACGATATGTGCGACGGGCCAAGCCGCACTAGAACAACTTAGAGTAAGTAAACAAAGTACACAACATTATTTTATTACCATCAATTGTGTTGAGTTTTATTCTTATATATATATTGGCCCCATTCTTCATATATATTCAGATCGAACGGATGCGGGACCAACTCCTACCATTTGACCGCATACGAGCCATTTAAGAGGAATTGGCGGGGTTCATACTTGATGAGGTCGTCACGCCTGGCGGAGAACTCTTTAGATATCCACCAAAATAAACGTTGTATATATGCTTGAACGTGTTTGTCTTGTACTTGATGCTTCAACGTTTACGGAGAATACCACACAATGACGATGTTGTGTACAATACTAGTTGCTTAATTATTCATGTACTCGTATGTACCGATGACGATGTATGTGTATACCGCTCCCGATCGATTCCCCCTCCCCGTCCCCGCCGCGCCGCAGAAATACGTCCAGAACGGGGCAGGAGCAGAACTCTGCCGCGGCAGAGATTTATGCCGTGTTCCTGCCGCGGCAGAGATTTATCTCTTTTTCTTGCCGCGGCACAGAACCTTTAACACCGGTTCGTGTTACGAACCGGTGTTAAAGGGGGGGGGGCCTGAGCCCTGCGGCAGACCCACGTGCGCCACCCTATAAGAACCGGTGTTAAAGGGGGACCCTCTAACACCGAACCATCAACAACGGTTCTACAACCGCTGTTAGAAGGCCCTCCAAACCGGTGTTAGAGGGCGGATTGTGCACTAGTGAACCAGACCTGAAGCTGGTGTTCCATATTGTCATAAATCAAAGCGCAGTAGACCCCCTCCTTCGATTTTCCTAGATACAGACGAGGACGCGTGTCTGTTTTAGGCGGCTTAATCACTTCATACGTGCCATCCGATAAGGTTATGCTGCAAATAAATGTCAAATACATGGATGAAGACAGTACGATGAGTTCAGGCTGGCTTAAAAATCTAAACAATAATCTGAATTCAGTTGAAGCATGGTTGCGTACCGCAAGATGGAGTCGTTTTGACAGTGCATGTAGACAGATCCTTTCCAGTAGATGACGTAGCCCCCTCGTAGGTTACCTGACGACTGCATGTCGGCAATGGTGCCCGGAGGAGGGTCGGAGCCTCTGCGGACCAACAGCCTCTCCTCCCATCTCCACGTCTCGGAAGAGAAGACGCGTACCGGGTACGGCGAAGGCGGCCACTCGGATTCGCCGGTGAACGTCGCCGTGTTTTGGAGCACCAGCGGGACGTTGTGAAGGAGGAGCACCTGGTAGTGCGGCGAGACGGTGGGGTCGAAGGCGAGGCAGACGTGGTCGTGGAACTCGAAGTCCTCCATCCCGGCGCGCAGGGGCGGGGGCGGAGGCAGGCAGGCGCAGCGTCGCGCCGCCGGGTCGACCACCACGAGGTCCCAGAGCAGGAGGAGGCCGTCGCAGTGGTCCTTGATGTTGGGGTGGTGGCCGTCGTACTCCGCGTAAACGTAGTCGAAATCCGCGGCGGCGGCGATCCTGCGCGTCGTCGTCGTCTTTGCCGGGTTCGCGATGAACTTGGGCGGGGACGGGTCGAGGCGCTCCATGATGAAGATGCCGTGGAGGGAGTGCGGGAGGAGGTCCGTCCGTAGCAGGCGGCGGTGGTCGATCGCGGCGCGCCAGGTCTTGCAGACGCAGCGGGACGCGGCGAGGCTGCGGGGGCAGAGGCGGCGGAGGATGGTAGCGAGGGTGTCGTCGGGTAGCTGCTGCAGCTGCGTGGCCACCTGCTGCTGGGCCATGGACGCGTATGATTTGCTCGTTGAAAGCAGATGGCGGCCAGCGCGCTTGCCGGCCTGGAGAAGGAGATTTAATATGGAGGAGATTTAAAAGGTAAAGATCGATGGATGGACGTTAGGTTGTGCAGGTAGTTTCAGATAGGGCTTTCACTGTCAGAAGTTCAGTTTCGACAGTTAGTTTTAAACTTAGCAGATAAGAGTGTGAGCTGCGTCTCAGCGTTTGAATTTGTCTTAGATAGATTAGTGCGACGCCCGGGTCTTTCGTGGGATGGCACGAAGCAACGATCAAGGCGTCGGATCAGGAGGCGAGTGGGGGACGTTGGGATGGCAGCGTCGAGCACCTCGGTCGTGTCCTAGTGTGTAACGACTGAATAAAAAGGTTGAAGCAGAAGGAGAAAAGCTGTAAGTTTTTACACAGCGCCAAAACACTCGTGTCCTTTTGCAGTCCTACTTAGATCGATCGCCATTGTTGAGTGAAGCTTGGTGCAGCTGGGGCTGACAGAATTCAGTTATGTTTTGAGGCTCGGAGGCTCTGTGATATCCCTAACTAAAACCGAATTAGTCTCATGTTGATAGTTGGTGTAAGTCTCTGGGATTTAAAGACTAGCGGACAGGTTAGACGTCTACGTGGACGTCCGCCTGCATCCCTAGTCACGATGTCTCCTGTCAGATGTTAATTTTCTTCTATTATTGGTGTGTATATCACAGAATATGAAACTGACTGCAGGTATCCAAGTTACAGAGCCTAAAGGCCAATATGGTCTGTGGTTCACAATCAGAGTTGCGACGGACATCTTCTTTTGAAAAGACCTGGGAAGAAAGTGCGGTAGAAAATATCACAAATAGTGATGTGGTATCACTGATGAATTCTTCGAACATTTCTTCAAAAGGCGACAATTCTATGGCAGAGAACCTTGTTGCTGCTACTGAAATGTTCAGGAGTAAGACTAAAGAATCCAAATCCATCAAGTCTGGCCGTTTATCTCACGAGGAAAAGAAAATAGGAAAATCCCATGATGAAAAAAGGACAAGAGCTCGGAGATTGATGGAATTTCATAATATCAAGATTAGCCAGGTTAATATATTTCTGTATCATTGCTTCGGGAGATGTCTTCTGTATCCAAAGTTTCAGTCTAATATGACCGTATAACTTGATAGGTTGAACTTCTTGTTACATACGAGGGATCAAGGCTTGCAATAAATGACCTATGGCTACTTATAGATACTTTCCACCGTGTAGAATTTACTGGTACATGGAGGAGATTGTTCTCAAGAGTAAAAAAGCATATCATTTGGGGTGTCCTGAAATCAGTGACTGGGATGCAGGTATGACGAGCAGTCACTACTTGTTACGAGAACTTTCATAACCAGACATGGCATAGCCTCTTTGCTGTTTGACATCCCCTTTGTTGTAGCAAGTAGCCTCTCTTCATGATTATATTAAATATTTTAGTGGTCTATTAGGTAATTTCGGTTTGGAGTACAGATTAATGTCTCCTTCAAACGCTAACACCAGCATCCACATAAAGTTTCGTGAAACAATATCCCCTTCAGTTTCAGGAATATTACTGATGGTTTGGTCTTGAACAGGGGAAGAAGTTTAAGGCCCGAAACCAGAGGGAAGCACTTGATGCCATGGTACCATTCCTGAAAATGATCTTAATTTCAGCGACAGTGATGGCAGTAATCATGGAAAACCTGATCAGTTCACAGCATCATGGTTGAAGAGGCCAGGTGATGGCGCAGGTGATGGATTTGTAACATCAATTAGAGGGCTATTCAATTCGCAACGCCGCAGAGCGAAGGCATTTGTGGTGCGGGCGATGCGGGGTGATGGAGATAATGAATACCATGATGAGGGGAGTGAGAGTGATGGTGAGTATCCTTTTGCTAGACAGCTCACAATTACAAAAGCTAAGAAGCTTCTTCGAAGAAAGTTCCGCCCGAGAGGGCAAAAAATCATAGGTATTCCTTACTTGTCACTATGACCACCGAGCAGAAGTGTTAATGCCAATATACTCGTCACATGCAGGCCTGGCGTTTTCTTTCTTTCCTTTGTCATAGGACCAACGTTGCAAGATTCTCTCCCGTCTAGTCCACGCGAAACAACTCCGTACCCAGGGCTGGCCCTCAGGGGGGTCGGGAGGGGCTGCCGCCCCGGCCCCCCGAGACGAAGGGCCCCATCTAGGTACGGCATATGCGATGGGGGAGAACATTTGACTGGCGGCGCCCATTAGAAACATGTACGAAGTTTTTCCTCGTCTCTCTCGTATTGTTGAGGGAGAGGTGGAAGTTGGGACAAATCGTTACGTCCGAGTGGGCTAGCTGTTAAACAAAATGACCGCAACACTAATCCAGGGAATAGAGCATGCAACCTACGCTTGTTACCTAAAAACCAATCTACACATGTTTCCTAAAAAACAATCTAGGCATCTCAAAATAGAAAAAAAAACTCTACGCATGTCGGATGTAACGTATTTTTCAGTTCTAAATAAAGTAACCCTTTTTTCTTTTTATTCCATCTTGCATTGATTAGGTCTCAAAAAAAATTCCATTTCCATTTTTTCAAGGTCCACTTGAACTGAAAAAATCAACATTTTAGTTCAAATAGTAGCTTGAAGACAAAAGAAGAATTGCAAGGTAATTGACAAGTTCGGATGCAAGATTCCGGGTGCTTGGCATCGTTTGATCATTCCCACATGACTCCTCATTGCACATGCGATGGGTGAGAGGTCGATGATACCTCATTGCACATGCGGTGTACTGCCACGATAAAACTATACAAAGAGAGGACCGGCTATAATATTTTTTAGAACGGTTATAGTATTTTTATATACAATTTTTTTATAATGTTTGAATTAAAGGGCCCAAGTTTTAGTTCGCCATGGGCCACCGAAATATTCCCTGTCCGTACCAGAGTGATTCTTCAGAGTCATCTTATGAGGACTTCCACGAGACATGAAGTACTGCAAGCAGGTCATGATATCTATACAAGAGACACCATGAGGACGTGCAAAATGTTGCAAACTCTTTCATTCCGTGGACACAAGAAACAACTACTCCCTCCGATCCATATTATTGTTCTCAACTTTGTCTAGATTTGGATATATCTAGTTAAGGATTTAGACTAGATGCATTTGTATCTTGACAAAATTGAGAACATTAATATGGACCGGAGGGAGTACTACTATTCCACAGAAAAGAAGTTGGGTAGTCAATTGCTGAACTATATAGTTCTACATGCTGTGAAGATGCATAGTCTTCGGGGGGTAGCTTTGGAAAAACTCCCCCTTATATAGATAGTAGGGTGGTGGAGACAGAGGAGATAAAATGTATTGTATGTGTAGTTAGCAGTCAGGTGTATCGTCAGTATAGAATGTCAGATCTAGCCATAACTATATTGGCCTTGTAAGTTAAATATATATTATATATAAGAGGCCTTCTCACACTTCCTGGAACAGTCATGGGAACAAAATCTTTGACATTTGACTCTTGGAGATCATTATAATTAAAGAGACACGAATATACCGTCAATGCAAACAACGCATCACTCAATCCATGTATAACTATAATCCATGTTTCTTTGTGCACAACAAGTACATGCCTAGATAAGATTGAATAAGTTGTACAATCAATTCTAATCAAATAACTCTTCTAGCCAACATGGTGTATATGGGAAAGAATCTCCTACTGACTGCACAAGAAGCTGACCCAGGTCTTGTACTTTCGAGCTACTAAAAATCATAAGCAATCACTCTTGCTTCCGACACCCACAAGAAGATAATCTCTATACATGAAGGAGCGCTGGCTATCATGAAGGCTGATCCCCATCATTGGTGCAGAGCGTGGTTCAGGTTAGGTAGTGATTGTGATTCTATTGACAACAACATTTCCGAGTCTTTTAACAAATGGATAATTGAGGCTAGATGTCATCCTTTGGTTAGCAGTCTAGAAAACATTAGGCAGAAAGTTATGATTTGGATCCAAGAAAACAAAACAGAGTGTGATAAATGGCATGGTAACATCTGCCCAAATGTCCTTAAAAGCTTAAGAAGAGCATCAATTCTTCTGCCTTGTCATGCTATTTGGAATGGTGATAATGGCTATGAGGTTTACACAAAGCACATATTTTCTGTAAATCTAGTGGAGAAGACATGTAGCTGTTAGGGCTCCCATGCTCTCATGCAATAAGTCGAATTTACATGGAAACAAATATTCTACTCCCTCCGGTCCATATTATTGTTCTCAATTTTGTTTAGATTTGTATGTACCTAGTTAAATATTTAGTCTAAATGCATTCGTATCTAGACAAAGTTGAGAACAATAATATGGACCGGGAGGAGTAGATGACTACATCTCCAAATCCTACACAGTTGATAGTTTTAAGAAAACTTATGCACACTGTCTTCAGCCTGTTGAGGACCAACTTGCATGGCCAGATTCTGAAAGACCAAGACCATTTGGACCAAAGGAGAGCAAAACGCCTGGGAGAAAGAAGAAGAATAGAACTAGAGAGGAACAAGAGAAACCAAAGAGCACAAGGGTGAGCAAAGTTGGTACTGTGATCAAATGCAGTTTGTGCAAAAAATCTGGACACAACAAGACAAGTCGCTATAAAAGACGTGGAATTCCATCTACAAGCACATCAGCTACAACAGCTCCACCACCTCCAGTAGCTAGAGCAAACCCACCTTCAAGGGTAACAATATTTCTTATTATTTCTGCAAACTATTTTTTGTTAATGTTGCATACTATTTCTACATCTGAAAACTAATGCTACAGGTTTCAGCAAAGCACAGCAGCTCCAACCAGTGCAAGCACTGCAAATAAAGGAAATAAGAAGGCTACATCTCAAAACTCAAACAAATCAACTCAAGCTGAAAGCTCGAAGAGAAGGTCAAATAATACAAGTGGTAACACTATCAATGTGCATGGATTTGCTAGCTCTAGTGTTAGCGTCAACGTCTCCTCCGGACAAGCTTATGTCCAAGCTAGTAACAACCCTGTCAGGAGGTACCCAAAGAAGAAATATGCTAAAACTTGCAAGCTACTTTATTTCAAAGATTGATCCCGGTTTATGAGAATGTTCCAAACTGTATGTCAAACTGATAGAATTGGTTTGGGTAGACCACAATCGGTGGCTCCCAGGATATCTCATATATATAACCGAAAATACAAGATATACACGGAATACAATCAATCCATATCCTAACCATAATGGCCTGTTTATAGCAAAGATACAGGCACAATAATGGAGAGGATATGACCGAATAATGCTATGATTCGGTTGCCTAACAGCCCCTCGCAGTCACAACGGGAGATTCTCGGACGCTGAGACTGGACCGAAAATCAAGAAACAACAGAGACGGTAGGCCTTTGGTGAAGATGTCTGCGAACTGGCGAGAAGAAGGTACATGAAGGACTCGAATGTGCCCAAGCGCAACATGGTCGCGAACGAAGTGAAGATCGATCTCGATGTGCTTGTGCGCTGGTGCTGAACCGGGTTCGTAGACATGTAGACAACGCTTACGTTGTCGCAGAAGACAACCGTAGCACTGTGGAGAGGGTGATGGAGCTCCTGAAGGAGTTGTCGTAGCTAACTAGCCTCGGCGACGGCTCGATACTCAACCTCAGCGCTGGAGCGAGAGACTGTGTGCTGCCGCTTGGATGACCAAGAGACTAGATTGTCTCCAATAAACACACAGTAGCTGGAGGTCGAACGCCGAGTGTAGGCGACGAGGCAGTCGGGGGAGGATGGCGTAAGCTGAAGACCGTGATGCAGCGTTCCCTTGATGTAACGAAGAACCCGCTTGACCAAAGTCAGGTGCTGATCGCCTGGATCATGCATGTCAAGACAGATCTGTTGCACAACGTATGCAATATCTGGGCGGGTGAATGTCAAGTACTGTAGTGCAACGACGAGACTCTGATAGGCTGTAGGGTCAGCCACGGGAGCACCTGCAGTAGCAGCAAGATTTGGCGAGGTGTCGACTAGCGTGGAGGCGGGTGACAGGAGCTCATGCCAGCATGCTCGAGGATCTCGAGAGCGTACTGTGTCTGAGAGAGGAACATCCCGCTGGAGTCGCGACGAACGGCCAGACCGAGGAAGTGATGGAGTTCACCCATGTCGGTCATAGCGAACTCGGTGCTGAGGGCCGTGATGCCGCGGTCGAGGAGAGTCGCGGAGGAGGCCATGAGAATGATGTCGTCGATGTAGAGGAGTAGGTAAGCCGTGCCGAGGGTGCCATGGAGAATGAAGAGCGACGTATCTGACTTGGAGCAGACAAAGCCGAAGGCAGTGACGAACGTGGCAAACCGGTGGTACCACGTGCGGGGGGCCTGGTTGAGACCATATAGCGCGCGGTTGAGGCGACACACATGATCAGGCTTGCTGGAGTCGAGGAATCCGGTGGGCTAGTGACAGGAGACAACCTCGGATAGCCGACCATGGAGAAAGGCGTTCTTGACGTCAAGTTGGCAAATCTTCCACTTGAGGGAGTGAGCGATGGAGAGGATAACCCGGATTGTAGCTGGCTTGACAACCGGGCTAAAGGTCTCGTCGAAGTCCACACCATGCTCCTGAGAGAAGCCGCGAAGAACCCATCTAGCCTTGTAGCGATCTAGGGTACCATCTGGCTTGAACTTGTGGCGAAAGACCCATTTGCCGGAGACGACGTTGGCGTTGGAGGGTGCGGGTACGAGATCCCATGTGTCGTTGGCGAGAAGAGCACCGTACTCGTCGGTCATGGAAGCAAGCCAATGCGGGTCCTTTAAGGCACCACGAACGGACTTCGGAATCGGGGAGGGAGTCGCTACCGTGTCGACGTGTAGATTGAGCCACTCATGGGGGCTGATCGTCTTCCAAGCACGACGGTGTGTCACCATCTGGTGAGCAGGAGCAACCGGCGATGGAGAGGCTGGTGGGCTTGCGGAAGAACTCGATGACGAGGAGCCCACGAGCGGAGTGTTGGGCCGCGTAGCGGAGCTGGACGATGCGATCGACTCGGCGCCAGAGGCCGAGCCGGGAGAGGCTGACGGGCCTGGGGTGGCCGGCTCAGGCGATGTCGAGGAGACCGTGGTCGTGGACCACAGTCTGGTTCGCTGAGGCCCGGTATGCATGGGACGTCGATCGGATCGTCCTCCAAGGATGGAGGCTGCTGCATGTTAGTAGAAAAGTGCGGCGAAAAAGGAAACTGAGTTTCGTCAAAAATCACATGGCGTGAAATAATGATGCGACGCGACTCAAGGTCCATACATCGGTATCCACGGTGATTGGAGGTGTATCCAAGAAAAACACAAGCAACCGAGCGATGCGACAGTTTATGGGGCATGGTTGCGGCGATGTTAGGATAACACAAGCAACCGAAAGTGCGGAGGTGAGAGTAGGATGGTGGGGTGGAAAAAAGGGCGAGGAAGGGACATGGCGTTGAGAGAGTTTTGGTGGGTAGCCGGTTTAGAAGATAGGTGGCGGTGTGTAGAGACTCAACCCAAAATTTATACGGCATACTGGCCTGAAACTGGAGTGTGTGAACTATGTCGTTTACCGTGCGAATGATGCGCTCAGCTTTACCATTCCGCGGAGATGTGTAGGGACACGAAACACGCAGTAGGATCCCGTGCGCCGCGGCAAGGTCCTGGAGAGAACGGTTGTCGAACTCTCGCCCGTTATCCATCTGAATGTCTTGTAAAGAAAGAGGATTGAGTAGCAATATAGTTGTGAAAGTTGGACAAGTGAGAAAAAACTTCAGACTTACAACGTAAAGGAAACGTCCATAAATAATGAGTAAAATCATCTAATATAACAAGAAAGTACTTATAACCAGAGACACTCTCAACAGGGAAATCCAAATATCACAATGAATTAACTCAAAAGCTCGATGAGTACTAGTTGTGGAAGCAGAAAACGGCAAGCGTACATGACGACCAAATTGACAAGCATGACATAAACTTGAATTTGGGAAAATTTAATTAAACGGAAGGAGTGTTGATGATGCGAGACGTTGGAGTGCAGCATGACTAGGATGACCAGACGCCGATGCCAAAGGTATGAATCGGTGGTGGAGGCAGTGAGGGCACATGGCAATGTGGTGACAGGGTATAAATCGCCCGTGCTACTGCACCTGAGAATCATGGCTCCTGTCCTGAAATCCTTCACAAAAAAACCCCAAGGGTCAAATTCAACTGAACAATGATTATGAGTGGTAAATTGACGAGCGGAAATCAAGTTTTTGACAATGCATGGGGTAACGAGAACGTCGCGGAGAGTGAGAGTTCGAGAGGAATTTGGAGTAGAGAGAGAAACATGACCAGATTGAGTAACGGGAATAGAGGATCCGTCACCAACGAGGACATGCGTGTGAGGTGGTCTAGAAGATAGGGAGATGGGAGGTTACCGGCGTCCGAAGCCATGTGAGCAGAAGCCCCAGTGTCCATGTGCCAGTCCGAGGGTGCCTGGAGGCTCATGGAGTTGAAGTAGCCGGCGAGAGCAGAGGGATCCTAGGTGGGGGTCGATGGAGCGTCGAACGAGGGGTAGCCAGGGTAGTGGACCATTGCAGGCGGCGCAGGGACCGCCATGTAGCCTTGAGGAGCAAGGCGGAAGGCCGCATTGGGGCGGGGGCCGAGGACGCCAGCGGGGTTATACTGCCAGTGGGAAGGTCGGAGCAGCAGGGCGAGGACCCGTCATGGGGTACATGTGGATCGTGCTTGTCCATGGATTCTACGGGCTGGGAAAGGAGGGGGCGCCGTCACCACCGCCACCCCCACCGGTCTTCTTCTTCTTGCCCTTGTAGTTGCCAGATCCAGAGCCCGAGGGGGCCCCGTAGCCGGCGTTGCCGGAGAGAGGGTACGGCGAGGGAGGAGTAGGCCCTCCTTGCGGATTCTAGCCATGTGGAGGGATGGAGTAGAAGGCCGTGGGTGCCGACGAGCCGGAGCCGGTGTTGGAGGGCTTGAGCTCCTGCAGAAGGAGCATGTTCCTGAATTGGAGAAACGAGGGAAACGGCGTCAGGAGAGGAACCAGGGAAGCCACGCCCTGATACTTTTCGTCGAGGCCCTTGATGGTGTTCCAGACGAGGGCGTCGTCGGTGACCGGGGCGCCGACATCCGCTAGAGCGTCGGTGACTGTCTTCTTCTCGAGGCAGTGGGCGGTGATGGTCTTGTTCCCTTGCTCAATGTTCCGAAACTTTTGGCCGAGGTAGCCCGCACGTGCTTGCTGGTTGTCGCGGAAGAGGGCGGTGATGCGCGAGAGGACGTCGTAGGCCGTCGTCGAGGATTCCATGACCATGTCGACGATGTCGGGGCTGACGGAGCCGTACAGCCAGCGTAGGACGGTGGAATCCATCTGCAACCAGTCGACGTCGGTGATGAGGGGAGCGGCCGAGGTGAGATGGTCGGCGAGGGCGTACTGCGTGACGGCGACCTGGAGGAAGTTGCGCTACTTGGTGAAGTTGGAGGTCTTGAGATCGAGGACGACGGGAATCAAGGACTTGACGCTCTGGATGGCAGTAGCATGCGCCCAGAGATCGGCATAGGGGTTGTCGCTGGCGGCGGCGCGGCGCTGGAGGGAGTTAGCCCTAGTGCGGCGGCGGTAGAAGAGGGTTGCGGAAGCGGTGGAGAATTTTATAGCTGATACCATGATAGAATTGGTTTGGGTAGACCACAATCGGTGGCTCCCAGGATATCTCATATATATAACCGAAAATACAAGATATACACGGAATACAATCAATCCATATCCTAACCATAATGGCATGTTTATAGCAAAGATACATGCACAATAATGGAGAGGATACGATCGAATAATGCTATGATTCGGTTGCCTAACACAAACTGGTGGCTTTTCCTTTCCAATGCCAAACTGATGGCTATACTTTTATTATGTCAAACTAGTGATTGTGTTTGTATTGCCAAACTGATGGCTATCTCTATGCTGCTTCATATTCTATATTGCTTGCTTCAGGCCTATGCCAGTATGATGGTTTGTCTATGTATGTGATCTGTTATGTGCAAATTCAAAAGATACTCTGTTCAAATTCAGAGGAAACTCTGTCAAATTTTAAAGATGTAAAAATTCAGGGGAAACTCTGTCAAATTATATTAGTGGAAAGAGGAATAAAATAGATGGGTTGGTCAACTTAACGCCCATTTAACATGCCGAGCTGACGTCATACACGGTGACTCGGTCAAATCCAATGCCAGGACAGGAGAGGGTTGAATGTTAGATGGTTTGCAATATTCAGGGTAGTTTTCTAACCGGTTTAGTTGTTCAGGGTTGTAATCTGAACTATAGGATGAGTTGGGGGTCGTAAAATGCTCTTATCTCCATGTTTTGTTGGAGAATACTGCATAGATGCGTCAACTGTGCAATGAATGTATAAAGGCTTTTGCCATTCCCATCAACCCATAACTGATAATGAAAATTGGTGTGGAGAAATAGGCTACATAATAAGTGCGTGCAAGGACTTGTTCGTCATCCTACTACCACGAGGACTAAAGTTCGAGCAAAGCATATATCGCCATGACCACCACCCTCAGAGTCAGACAAGCTTAGTGACTGCCATTGCCACGGCGCAGAATCGGTTCACCCACGCACGGTAACAATGAAATACGGACACTTCTCTCAACGAATGGATCGTTCCAACAGAAGGTCACGAAAAATACCCATCCAGATGAAAAATAAGGTGGTCCTCTTTCACCGGACGTAGGAAAGGAAACATCTACTCAGGTTTACTGTGGAAATCGGCGTTCTGCAATAGCGCCATCGACAGGCAAACTAGAGCAATGGTGCTTATGTGTACATTATACGGGCAGTGCAATCCCCATTTTTTCCTAGTGAAGTGATCTGACTTCATCGCCTCAACTGCCTGCCTGCAAACCTGAACAGAATTGGTTCCCGTGGTTTAGACTAGTCTGCAGATGCGCAGGAACATACTTGGTACTCCCTCCGTTTAGAAATATAATACGTTTTAGCTTTATGAAATGCATATATCTAGACTCTTTTTGTGTATAGGTTCACTCCAAACCTCTATAAACCTATACACTAAGGGGCTGTTTGGTTTAGAGGATATCATTTAGGGGATGAGGATATCCCCAACCAGCTGGTTAGGGGTAGCTATTTTTCTGTTTGGCTAAAGTGGAATAAAAAGTGGTTAGGGATAGCCAGTCAAAATCTACGGGCAAAACTATAATCTTTTTTTTCTTTTCATTTTTCCTCTTTCTCCTTGTTTTCTTCATCTGACCACTTCCCTAGCAGCGGCCACGACCGTCGGCACCTCGCCACCCTTTTGCCCCTGTCGACCTTGTGTCCACCTGCCTGCCTTTGTCCCCTCTGCCTGCCCACTCTACCCGGCGGCCTACGCTCGCGTGCGTATTCGAACACCCGCTCTGTTCGGCGGCCTACGCTATGGCCGCACGTGTTGCCACTCCCTGTCGAGCCCCATAGGCGAGAAAAGATGGTTATTTTCTCTCGAGAGGAAGGGTGAACGGATAAGAAAACGTTTCAGAGGAGCTATTCAAAAGTGGTTGAGCTCATCTAGCTCTTTTTGTGGGATATGCTTAACCAACATTTTGAGCCAAAAGTGGTTATCCATATCCCCTTCACCCTCTAAACCAAACATTGGATAACCATAAAAAAAGTGGATATCCCTTGTCATCCACTGAATAGCCACTGAACCAAACAACCCCTAAAAGATGTCTAGATATATTCGATTTATAAAGCTAAAACGTCTTATATTTTCGAACGGAGGAAGTAGTACATAATTAGTTCTATCTTTCTCGCCCTTCAAACTTACTGCTCTCTCCGTTTCACAATATAAGATAGCTTTATAAAGAAAATATATCTAGATTACTTTTAGTGTGTAGGTTCATAAAATCATAGAGGTTAACTCCGAACCGACACATTAAAAGGAGTTTAGATACATTTTCTTTCACAAAGCTAAAATATCTTATATTTACCGTAGAAAAGAAAAATAAACTAAATGGTAGTAGTACAATACAAGTGAAAATGAAACACAGAAATCTTCCACCAGTAGAATTCTAGAAAGATGAAGCGTTATTTAGGATAGCTTATTACTGGAACACTTTCTCCATCTCGGCACTTCTGGGGTCTAGCTGCTGCAGTCCAACCATAAATGCATCATAAGCTTTTCGTAGTAGTCCAGATAGGGAACTGGTCGTCGACCAGTTGGTAGCTGCCCTGTGTCGTTCCCTGCGCGCTCCCGTCACGTCGCGTGATTCGAGCCTTAGCCTCCGCGATTTAGCGCCTACAGCTCCTCCTGTCTTAATATATTGACGTAGGTTTTCCTCCCTCCTACTGTCCTAGTTTTTTTAGTAGTCCAGCTACGGTAAATATACAGGGATCATGTTACCAACTGCGAGGTGAGTAATCTGCAATTTAGGTGACCTTGAGCAACATGACAGCAGCTCCTTTCCTGTAGTATCCTTTTATCCATTCGGCGCGCAATCTTATGCAAATGTTAGCATCCTGCAGAGCCTTCTCTGCTTCAGTCATTTCCAGATGGCAATTTGAATACAACGCCCCATTGGTAGGATCTAGCTCAACTGCCTACATCAATAACAGAGAACTGAAGATAGTGAGGGACGTACCATAAGCAAACAAGTTTTTGGCAAAAGAGCAAGGCTGTAGGTTTTAACCGTTCCCACTGGTTATGGGGCCGTTGTAGGTTTCCAGACCTTATAGTACTATATGGTGGATCTAACTATAATTGCACTTCACAGAGTTGTTGGGCTTATAACAAGATACTCCCTCCGTTTCAAAATAAGTGACTTGGATTTGTCTAGATTCGTATATATCTGCACACTAAAACGTGTCTAGGTACATTCGAATCTAGATAAATTCAAGTCACTTATTTTGGGACGGAGTTAGTATATGTTTAGCTGGAAACAGCGGCAGAGCTTCAACAAGATTTGAGAGGGGACTAAATAAGCTTTGAGCAGAGCTGAGGCGGCCATCTAGGGTAGTATGTTAAATTTGTCCAAATAGTGTTAAATATTAGCAGTTAATCTAAAGCATTTTTTAGAAACAGTGTCAAATAACCATCACTGACTGGAAACAGTGTCAAATAACTACAATCTTGATTCCATCAACGACAGATATTTCGAAACAGAAACTCCAATTCCACACTCCATATGCATATGCTTATTGCAAGACCTTAGAGTAGCCTAACTAATACAGCATTCCACACACATCACCACTAACCTTGGTGTAGGACATTGACACGCCATGATAGTCCTTTCTCTTAATAGCTTTCTCGCTGTATGACTTCAACTGTACTTTCGTATTTTTAACAGGTTTGACCTTATATCATATAGACAAATTAAGCCATGCAGAATAAAGACACAAAATTTACAATATTTTAACAGAAGATAAAGGGGCATTTTTTGCCAAAAGAAAAGATGCAGTTTGATGATTAAAATTTATATAGCAATGAAAGATCTCATAAGCAGCTAGGTCATACTGTTTGTTTATAACTAAGTTGTACATAATTGAAACGAAAAAATGAAGCTTCTGCTTCTTTGTTCCCAAAAACAAAGTGCAATATCTGAAAATACATGGTGCAAACCGACACTTTAGTCTCTAGCATATATATTTATTTTTGACGGTGTAGATAATAGCACATTTTTCTGTGGACTTGATCAAATGTAGAGAAGTTTGACTTACGACAAAGTTAGTACTTCAAATGAGTTGGAACAGAGAGGGCACTTACAGTGCTTCAAGTTGATCTATCATTTATGATATACATGATAAAAGTATAGAAAAGGGAGTAAATCTGAGCAGCTTTGCAGGTAAGAGTGCAACCTCATAAATTGTCTAGTATCTTGTGAATTGCAGTTGCAGGTAAATAATATGGCTGGAATAGAACAATTCAAGGTGGTCTCACAAATTTTCTCCAAGGAACTAATTACTTTTGGGTCGCTCGAAACACACACACAGGTACATTTCTGGAAGAAAAAATCCACCCTAATAAAGCATAGATGGAAGAGAATGTTGTTTTTCTTTTAACTTGGAATGGTTACAAGTCAAGAGTGGCAAGTTTTTCAGTACATTTTACTTGTCACGAAGAGGGACAAGTATAATTCCATCCGACGGGCAGATAGATTAAGCCCAGCTAGCCTAGAAGCCATAATGTTCAGGAAAAAAATACATTTATTTTCAAGAAAAAAGTCAAAACAACCACCGAATGAGTTCGTCCTCTCCCGCAGGCCACCGCCGCCTACACCTGCGACATGCACGGAGCCGCCGGCGTCCTCCATCTCCACCCGGCCTGGCTCCTCCACCACCCATACGCCCACAGGAGGAGGGACGCTGCCGCCGCCTTCTCCAACCCCTACCCGGCCTGCCTCCTTCACCCCGCGCCCACCCGGCCACATGAGTAGGGATACTGCCGCCGCCTCGTCCAGATCCCACGCCCCCACAGGAGGAGGGCCGCCGCCGCTGACGCCACCCACAGGAGGCCCTCTGCATCTAGATCGCTGGAAGGTACGTTAGGCATATGCAACCCATCCTCCATCGCAGGCCCTGCTTCGATCAACTCCGATTCCTAGCATGCGACGCGATTGCAACTGCATGTAGGTACCTAGCCGTTCTTCAGTAATTCAGTGCAGATGAGTTTGACCCAGGAATGCATCTTTGCTCTAGTCATCTCGATTGACCAATGTGTTTGTATGATCTTACTCCATAACAAAATTGTTGATCTAGCGTTAGTTTTCAGAAGTTTTCAAAACTGTGATTGTATGGCCCAACAGAACATGTTCGGTACCACAGTAAACAGCCAATCGAGTCGTACATTACATTAAGATTCCTCATGCCAGGAAAGGATTAAGTTGTTGAGAAAGCCAATTAAATAGTGCCCACTTGATCATCATATGGCATATTTTGAAAGTAGTATTAGCAGAATAATATAGAGGCTACAGATCATGGAATTTAGACAGTAAACAAACTATAGACAGTTTTCCAATGTAAATATCAATGACCAATTTTAGTCAGCACTACCACCTATTGCACGGTTTTATTAGTTCTTTTGCATATTTACTTATTTCCTAAACTATTGTTAAATAGTGCTTTGTGGAACAGAGAAGAAAGATGCTCTCAAGGTTCAAACACATCAACATGAAAAAGGCACTTAGGCTGTGTAGTCATGACAACAGACATGCTTTATGCCTACCTCTTCTAGCTGTTACCTTAAGACACTGAATTTTTGAATGAAAATATGGTTTGATCTGACCATTATTTCGAGATACTCCAAATAAAAGTTGAGTTTTGTCCATACTAAAGCACATATTGTTTGCTAGATTCGATGTTGAATTTTTACTCTTATGATAATGTTAAGAAGTCTGCCCTCTGTTGGAACATTGGATATGTGAGGAATACCGTTCATTGACATTTTTTGGGCGGATGCACAGTGGCGTTGGACTACGATTCCTTTGGCCGTGTCCTTCATGGGATGAACATTTTCTATAATTTTTTCTTGTGCTTTAGTATGCTTATTATTTATTGCCCTTTTCTCCTTATGAATCAGGTAATTAGTGACGGCCTCATGGCACGTCAGCTGCAGCAACAAGATATACTTGTTGGATTGCCGACGTCAGAGGTTGAAACTGGAACTGGAGATGAGCTAGCGGCATGAGACAGCCAATTAGCTACGGAATGCTGTTACTTGAGTTCAGTCACGTGTTTGGGGTTCGCGAGTCTTATTTAACTTGTAATCTTATGTTATCATGCAACTCGCCAACTTCTGCTCCTAAAGCCTCCTAGTCCCTGAGTTTAGTGTCAGCACAATGTGATTTGTTTGCTTTGTACACTGAATAGATATAACGTTTTGGATATTTGAACCTTAAATTACAAGGCTTAGCATAAGGTGAGTCAAAATTCAGGTTACTTAACCTTAAATTACATTCCATGGCATAAGATGAGTCAAATTTCAGGCTTCTTAACCTTAAATTATAAGAGATAGAATAAAGATACTACTAATCACAGCCCTGGAAGGGGCGTCTCGCCTGCCAGCCGTGGGCTGTGGCGGCGTAGCATCTCTGCCTGCTCGACAATCTCCTTGGCAGCGGAGTTGATTTCGCGAACCGCTGAGACAGTACTTTCTGAATGAGCCGCTGGTAAGGGAAGTCCGTTGGTTATAATCAACACCATCGGCGGCCGACCATCATCTTCGACGTGTCTCATACGCAGCCATCCAAAGTTACCTAAACACGGTTATCAAGAGTTGTTTTGAGAAGCACACCATAATCAACGTTAGTACTAATATACTGGAAAAGGCAACAATCCATACCTTTTTTGTATAATAAGAATGCTCCTGTGGCTGCTGCCAAGATAACCACAATAAATATCACCGCAACGAGGATCGCCACAAGAATCCAATGATATGAAGAGGACGTGGACGTAGCAACGGACGGTGAAGAGCTTGATGGGACGGAGGTGGTGGCAAGCAATCTACCAGCAGGTGGAGGCGCAGACAGTGTCCCTGGACTCGGAGTCGGAGGGGGGCTTCCCAATGTGTCCAAAACTACAAAAATCGATATAATGGTCAAAATGTTACCTTTGGAGACAAAACTAGTCAAAATGATTTGAATTTGTCTAGATTCGCATGTATCTTGACTTATTTTAGTGTGTACATACATCCAAATCTCTTCAAATCCAAATCACTTAGTACTTTCGAACAGAGGGAGTAGTATTTACCCTGGGCGCTCTGGAGGGCAGGTGAACATCACCTGGGCGAATGCTGTTGCATTCTGCATAGGTATTCAGCAGGTCGCGCATTGAAAGGCGAGCTTGTTTGATGGCATCTGAATCCGCTAACGTGCAAAGGCACACCAGTTGTTTCTTGGACTCAACTGCTTGTGTTAGTGTAGAGCAGCAGCCCTCCTGGGACAGGTGGGAGCCACAGTCGATTGCGATGGAAGAAGTTAATGGCACCGCGGAAGGGCACGTGTTAACTTGCGTGTGCCTATACGGGACGGCAGGCTCCGGCCCGAAGGTGGCGGTGGCATTCTCGCTCCACCGCGCCGGCAGGGATACGTCTGTAAAATCGATAGTACAGGAGAGCGTGCCACATGACATGATATTCACAGTACAAGCTCGGTAAATAAATCGCTAATACCTGCTGGCTGATTGGGGCGAGGCCCGAGCGAGGGGCGCGGGGTGCCGACGGCGGCGGTTGGAGCGGGTCCTGTACATATACATGTCCAGCAAAGAAACAAGTTATTATGTCGACTGATATTTTAAAATTCGAAAAGACAACAAACTAACATCGTTTGATGCATAAAGTGCGTACCAAAAAACACGTGGTTCGTTTCAAAAAAAAAAAGACGTGGTCACAGTAGTAGTTCTGTTAAAGCTGAGATAGCCAGCGCTATCTGTTCCGCTTTGACTACCGTAGAGCGGTGGCAGCCCGTGGCTAGACGTACCAGGATGGACAATGAACTTGTTAGGAAATCAGAAAGAGACGCCCTGCTTAAGGGAAAAAGCACAGGAAGCCCTTTCGCTATGTCGTTTCGAAATGAATCTACACTAGATCCAAGCAAACGGCAGATAAAAGCGAGCGCGGCAAGAACCCGACGCCGCGGTTCAAGAACCAGTTCAAGAAGGGGGGAAATCGAATCAAGACCGAAATCTTTGCTAAACCATCACAAATGCCTAGAAAACCACGAAGCCAGTCGCTGAATGGCTGAATCGGGCCCGAGGGACACGGAGGGAGACAGGCATGCGATGCGTAGAAACCTACCTTCATAGGCGGCAGGAGGGGCGTGCGGGGAAGTAGCAGCGTAGGTGGGGACAGCCTTGGAGTGGGCGACGCCATCGTGCTGCTGAGGCGGCTGGGACGGCTTCTCGGTGGAGGGCGGCGGGGGAGGTGCCTCATCTGCAATACCGATGGAGAAAGCACGCATGAGTAACGAGTGTGTGCTAAACAGCAACAAGTAAGGAAAGTACTAGAAGGGGATGTTCGAGGGGGCTTACGTGCTCGCAGCTTGCGGTGAGGTCCGTGCGAGGGGGGCGGGGCGCTGAGGACGTCGGCGGGGGGAGGAGCGGATCCTGTACATGTACAGCAAACCAACCAAGTTAAGCCGCATGCGCGGGTTGCTTGCCACGCCAAACGGCGAGAACTCGACAGCGTTTCTGAATCGGCCCCGATCGAGAGACGGAGAGAGGGAGGAGGCAGGCGTGGATTAGGAACGTACCTTCAAAGGCGGCGGCGAGGTGGGCGCCTCCAGGACGCAGACCACCGCAGGATGCGTTGAGGCCGGCGCCGTCGTGCTGCTGAGGCGGCGGGGACGGCATCTCGGTGGACGGCGGCGGGGGAGGTGCGTCATCTGCAAAACCAATGGAGGAGAAAGCACGCATGAGTAACACGAGTGTGTGGTAACCAGCAAGGCAGCAACAAGTAGGGAAATTAGTAGTAGAAAGGAGGTTCGCGCGGGCTTACGTGCTGGCTGCTTGCGGCGATGTCCGAGCGAGGGGGGTGGGGCGCTGACGACGGCGGCCGGGGGAGCGGGTGCGGGTCCTGTACATGTAATTAGTAGTACACGTTGATTATCGGCCGGTGTTCACCATAATTCGAAGAGACAACAAACCAAGTTAATTAGTAGTACATGTTAGACGCATGACGTGCGCACCAAGAAAACAGTAGGGGGCAAGATAAAAAGTACGCAGAATACTATAGTTAGAGTACTCCTGTTAAAGCTGCGACAGCCAGCGCTATTGGTTTTCGCTTTGACTGTCAGAGAGCAGTTGCAAGCAACACGTAAAAACGTAGCACCTCCCGTGACCAGAGGATCGACATGGAACACGTTGAGCTCTGGTAAGGAGATCACGCGGGGACATCGATCAGAACACATCCGACCGAAGAAGGCAAAAAAACGAAAGAGATGGTCCTGCGCGTAAGGAAAAAAAGAGACCACAGAGCCTTCGATATGTCTACGGGAGAGCGCTTTTGACCAAGAAATCCTGCACGACCACACAAGAGAAGACAAGAATGCAAAAGTTTCCGCAGAAAGCCACGCTGCGTTCTGGTATTAAAGCGTAAACCATGGCAGCAGAAAACACATGGGTCGCTCCCAGACCTTGCCGACGGTCGTTTCGAAATGAATCTTCATGAGCCCGTGCGTGGCCATGGCTACGCAGGTGTAGTACGGAAGGACGATCGCAGAGAAGAGAAACGAAAATTAAAACCCTCTGAAACAAACAGAACGAAAAACCTCTGGAAGGGCAGGCGCAGAACCCTTGCAAGATTAGGCATAAACCCAAGATGCCGAAGAGGTTTCCTGCTGCACTAGATCCAAGCAAACGGCAGGTAAAAGCGTCGAACAACTGACAGGACGCAGGACGGGTCAAACCGCAAATCCAAACAAGGATCAAACCCGCGCGACACTGCTTGATCTCATGCGAGCGCGTCTGGTTAGCAAGTGTCCAGAGGAAAAACTAAGCCCTCGAGGAACTAAGCCGCACGTACGCGCGGGTTGCTCGCCACGGCAAACGGCGAGAACACGACGCCGCGCGCGGTTCCAGATCCAGTTCAAGGAGCGAAATAACCAAGGAAATCGAACACCGAAATCTCGCTAAACCATCACAAACCCGGAGAAAAACGCGAAGCGAAACGCTGAATCGTCCCCGAGAGACGGAGGGAGAGAGGGGCAGGGCGTGGAGTAGGAACGTACCTTGACAGGCGGCGGCGAGGTGGGCGCCTCCGGGACGCAGGCCACCGCAGGAGGTGTAGAGCGTGAGGAGGTGCGTGGCGTTGAGGCCGACCATGGCGAGCTGGGGTTCCGCGGCGACGCGGCAGAGGCAGGGGACGCCGCCCCCGAGGTCGACGGCGGCCACCACGGGCTCGCAGCACTGCGCGGTGGGCATGTCGGGGGCGCAGAAGAGCGCGACCTGGGTGGCGAGTAGGGTGGGCTCGCAGGGCGCCCCCGGCTGCGGCCCGAAGGTGGCGGCGGCCGCCGGGAGCACCATGGCCAGGAGGCCGGCGACCAGGAGGAGGCGGAAGAGCCCCTCCATGGCCTGGGATCTCTCGCTCGCTCGGTTCCTACGGCTAGGGTTCCTCTCTGCTGCGGTGGGAGGAGGGTGGAAGGCTCTGGTGGTGGTGGAATGGGGATGAGGCCGGCGGAGTGGCGGGTGGCGGCATATATAGGCGGAGGAGCCGTGAAGGCTAAGCCAAGCGCTGGGGCGCGCGGCCGGCGCTGCCCCGGTCGATCCCGTGCGTCCGTTCAGGCGTGGCGGGACAGCTGTCTGCGTGGACGGTCGCGATGCTGTCGCGCGGGATCCGCTCCCATGTTGATCCTGGCACGTGAGGGTGGCAGCGTGGGGTGGGTGGGTGCTGGCGCTGCCCTGGCTCTCGTACAGCACGTAACAGCTTTCTTGGGATTGGGGGCATGGGTTTTAATCACCGCAACGATATTTTCAAAATTATTGTCACACAGAGTTGAATCACCGCGCCCGAATTTTCGTGAAGACTGTAGAAGTGGTAAACTAGTAACATTGGATTCTGATGATCGGGACGGAAACGGCATGTACATGTTGGTCACAATGCTTCTTCTCTATAATTACCGCTGTCTTTTTAGCGAAACTTTCATCGCCGTGTCACTTCATCCCGGAAAAGCATGTCCCGCGCTGGACTCTCCAGCCCATGTGCTGATTTTTCTCAACGGGCGGCTTATCTAAGGAACGGCTACGCAAGCTTTTTTGATCATGCTCAATTTGCCCAAGAAAATCAGGATAAATTCGAACATGAGTTCTCAGAAGGGTCGACAAATATAAGGTTTCTCCTTCCGTGTGTTTAATTTTTTCAAAAAGATATCTTACGGCTGTCTTTTTAGCGAAACTTTTATCGCTGTTATGCTTTTCTATACTAGTGATTTTTCTCAACGGGAGGCTTACCTAAAGGAACGGCTACACAGTCTTTAAAAAAAATTAATCATTGAAATATACATGAGTGGAGGTATCATTTTGAATTTATCAAGTGTGGAGCACCAACACCCACTAGTAGAAATATGTCTTTTGTCCGGAGCATTAGTTCCGGTTGTGTTTGGCCCAGGACTAATCCTCTGGTCCCAACGACTAATACCGCTGGTGTTTATCGTACTTTAATTTTTTTGATGTTCCGGTCTGTGTCCTTCTCTTTGGTCGTCTGACGAATGAACTCGCAGTCATAGTATCCACATAAGTTATTCCCGGCTTCCTGCCTCAAGCACTTTACGAGAACAGAGTTCAATCAAAATAATAATCAAGCATGATAATGGTGGTATTGAAACTAGAATCAAAGAGATGCGTGGATCTAGCAAGTAGTACTTACAGTCAATGGTTGAAATGTAAGCTTTGCCTTCCAAACACCACTAGTGTTGGCGGTGAACCGTTTCCAAGCCTTCTGGAGGCATTCCTACATGTTCGCCCACTTTTCTAAAGGTGTGTGTGTTTCGAGTCCATGACTTTTACTATTCCGGTGTCAACAACAATGATTAACAAAATATAGTGGAAGCTGTACACACTAACAAAATATAACACGAGTCAATTATATGCTTAACATCGAGTACGTGAAAATAGAATGTGTACAAGACAGTAACACTCACCCAACATTGTAAGGAAATAGTATTTCCCTTCTGTTGCCGAAATACGTTAATGCTTGTACCAAGTTATCCTCTTTCTCTTTAGGTTTTGTTTTTAGAGTAACTTCATGAACGAAATTGCAGTCAACAAACCCAAGGTCATAGATTTGTCCTTTGTTGCATTCAAGAATCTTCATTCTGCATATATAATTAGTATAGTGATGAGTAAGATTATACAAGCAACGAATGAGCTGAGCTAGAAAGACTTAATTACAGAAATTAATAATACTTACAAACAATAGGCACTGACGATAGTTTTGTCGAGGACGTCTTGTTGGTAAAACTGAAATAATTCTGAAAGTTCAATCAGTAGGGAGCCATCTCCATGACCGTAATGGTGGTTTTTATATCCAGCATAGATCCAGTTTTTGGATTCAGCACAGGCTTGCATGTACCAAATCTTTGCATTTTTGTTGGTAGATCTTTGACTAACTCGGGTTTGACGAGAGGAGCCCGTACCGGTATACATATGCTATTTCTTGGTACCCCTTGAACTCATCCATACGGCTCATGTACTCAGTAATAGACAGTCCATATAATTTGGCATTTTCTCCGTACAGTTGAACAAACTCCGGATCAATGTCCGGATCATGCCGCTCCCGGGCTCTCCACTCAATGATATCGTACACTTTGAGCGGTTCGATCGATTGATTTTTCTGTTGTCCGAGCTGGGCAATTTCTTTCCCGACTCTCCGCTCTTTTGCCTCAGCCGACTTGGTAATAGAGCGATTATAGTCTGGTGTGAGCGATATGGGTTGGTGAAGCTGAATCTTAAGTGCGGCTGCTTTGGCTTTATCTTCTGCGGTGACCGGGAAGAATGGCTCTATCAGCCTTTTCTTATTAGCCATGTCAATCTTCCACTTTTCATAATGGGCATCTACGGCCGCAGCAATTTCCTCATCTGTTTTCTCGCAAGGTAGCTTCTTCATATTCTTATGAGGTACTTTTGGGAGGGACAATAGCTTACGTTTCGGTGATCGGAACGTGCTCTTGCTGCTGCTGGTGGTGCTTCCCCTCTTAGTAAACTTCCGCTTTTGTCTCTGAGGCTCAGGGGACGGAGACGGCTGACGAGGCAGCGGAGACGACTGAGGCGGCGGTGGAGACGGCTGCGCTTAGTGGTGAGGCAGTGAAGGTGATGGTTGCGCTGGAGAGTTGTGAGGTGGCGGAGAAGGTGGATTGCTGCTCTGAGGAGTGGGTGGCCTTGGCGGCACATAATTTGGAAGCACGATGTGCTCCTTTGGCCATACAATAGGTCCCCCTTTGGCTTCTCCTAGTTCAGTCAACTCCATATCTTCCCCTGCAGGGTGGTCCAGCTTCAGCTCCTCAAAATCTTGCTTCACATCATCCACCGTGACGACAGCATACCCTTTTGGAACCAGTCCGCAATGCCAAGTTGGGTTAGGCACAATTGGTACGGCCATGCCGACCGCCGCCATCACCCTTAAGTTCATAACTTGCACCTTTAGCTCACAAGCTGTGCTCTCCGTGATATCATCCACTGGGTAGCGTTTAGGAGGAGTCGTCGTCGGTGCATCATCATCAACATCCTGGAGCTGCGTGGAAGTGATGTTGCTTTTCTTATTCGATAGGTGTCGGTACCATCAAATGCTTCTTCTACATTACGCAGCCGGTCTGCAGCAGCCGCTTTCTCAGCTGCCTTCCTTTCCTTTCTCCTCTGATGGATTTTATCGGAATATCTCTTCATTTCTACGGGGAAGGCAACATTCCACGGCTTGGAGCCTAGTGTGCCTCGTGCTTGTCCTTTGTGTTCATCATTTTTAAGGGCGCGTGTGAGCTCATCGTTCTCTCTATCGGGAATGAACCGTCCCGCTGCAACATCATCTACTGCATTTCTAATATCATCGATGGGCAGTAGGGAATGATCTTTGTGTTTCTGATTATATATTGCCCTTCCTTCTTCGTCCAACATGCCCCCATGGCCATAAAACTAGTTTCTCGCCTGTGGTGTCCATGTTGTGGGCTCTGGTCTGATCCCGGCAGCAATGTGATTGACCTCAACTGCATCCCACTTACGCATGCAACCGGCATAGCCAGCAGACCCCATATTATGATGGTACACTTTCTTAGCAGTGTTCTCCGTATTTATTCTAGACCTTTCCTTAGTTTTCTCTGATGTCTTGTACTTCACAAAATCATCTCACTGGTGTCTTAACTTAGCATAGCCACCTTGATTGAAATTCGGAGTCTTCTCTACCTTGACAAAGTTATTGTACAGTTTCTTCTTCTAGTTCTTGAATGCACCGGCCATCTTTATGAGAGCAAACTTCTTAACTCTGTGCACAAGCTCCATTCTTGCTCTCTCCTCCTCATCTGGATTCACATCTGGCATCGGCAGGAGGAAATTAATCATGAGCTTGTCAAAAAGCTTATCTTTGGCGTTGTCGCCGACATACGGGACTCCACCACCGCTTGGCCGATTCCATTCTTGAACGGTGATCGGGATGTAGTCCCTCACAAGAACTCTGCATTGCTTGACAATTTTTTTTGCGACATCGCCGGGAGCTTGTGGTTCGCCGTCTACACCGACCACTTCGATCATATACCTCACAGTGTCATCCAACTTTTTTGTTGGGCCTCGTTTCGTTCTTACGGAAGAAGTTCTCGATCCGGAGGGCTAAAAGAAGGAAGAGTGTTAATATATGCATGTATATATATAGACAACATCATTTTAATTACAAAAATACATATATACACCCCGTGGTGTTTGCGAGATTTAAGGTTCCACCGGAGCCGTCGCCTTCTCCCTCATCGGCTTCTCCCCTGTCCCAGGCTTCGGCTTCTATCTCACCGGAGCCGTCTCCTCGGTTGAGAGACTCATCTTCCTCACCGGTATCGTTCAAAAACTTCCTGGTGACATCGATATTGATATCTTCATTTTCACAGATCATTCCGTGGAGGATGTTTTCCTGATGTTCTGGAATCATAGTATCTTGGTGTGTTGGATCCATAGTATCTGCAAATTAAGGTTTGCAAGTTACTATAATGCAAATAATACAAAATACTATGCACTTATTTTCTAAATCGGTTCGGAATGCCCTAGGTGGACAAACCATTGAACCCATGGTACTTAGGGGGTGTCGGTGTTTCTCTATGTAAAGTAAGATTCAAAATTGTATGAATATGAATGCTTACATTTTTAAAAGGTAGATCTCATTTTTATGAATATTTTGATATATTATACACATTTTTCTGATTCAAAATGAATTAGTTATGATTTTTCCCAATTTGAATCCTTTTTAAAATAATTTTTAAATAAATAAACATTTTTGGAATTATTACAATTATTTTCCATCTGTCCCCACATGTCATACTTTTATTAATTTCAGAAAACATTTCCAAAAAGAATAAAAACCTGACTTGTTGGACCCACCTGTCAGCATTTTCAATTAATAAAACAATTACATAAAAGATTTAACTAAAAGAAAAAGAGAAATGACGTCAGCCAGACGTCATGATGATGTCATCGACGCTATTGCTCCCAGGTAGAGCACGGATCCATTGATCCCGTGCGCGCCTGGACACGCGGGTGGGCGCGTTGTATGCGTCTCGTCGCGGGGAATCAGAAAGTGGCGGTGCTGCTTGCAAGAGGTCGCCGGAGCGACGACACCAACGAGGTTTGGCGGCGGCGCTCGGTGGTCATCATCGACAGCACAAACCAGAGCACGAGGGAGAGGAGGAAGAGATGCATCGGCACCGGAATCTCACCGGGGTTGCGATGGAGGGGTCGAGGAAGCAAGGGGAGGCCAGACGGAGGCGAATCGACGGTGGCCGGAGCTCGAGAAGGTGACAACTTCGATTTCGGCCAGAGGAGAGCGGCTCGATTCCGGCCATTGACGGTGGTGGCGTGGCGGCGGCGGGCGTCGACAGCGTGAATTGGCTCTGTATTTGGGTAGACTGACGGCGTGAATTTGCTTCGCCGCAAATTTTCCTTAGCCGCGCGTCGATGTGCTCTGTGATTTGGAGGAGTTGGGGAGGAAGAAGGGTCGACGCTGTATACGTATAGGCCATTGGTCTCGGTTCATCGCATCAACCGGAACCTTTGATGCATTGGTCCTGGTTGATGGGATAAACCGAGACCAATGGCCTAGGGTGGAGCGTTCCTGGGGTCGCCACGTATGCGCGCGCACCCAGGAGCATTGGTCCCGGTTCATCGAATCAACCGGGACCTTTGATGCATCAGTCCCGATTGAAGGGATGAACCGGGACCAATGGCCTGGGGAGGAGCATTCCTGGGGCCGCCGCGTGTGCGCGTGCACCCAGGGTCATTGGTCCCGGTTCGTAGGTCTAACCGGGATCGTTAACCCGTTTTTCAGATTTTGGCCAAACTTTTGGTCTTCCCGCCATTTTCAAATTTGTTTTCTTCTTTGATTAATAAGATGATTATTTATTTGAAATTTCAAAAAACTTTTAACAGGAAAAATGCTTCAATTTAAATAACTAATAAAAACATTTTCTTTTTTCAAATATTTTTATTTTAACTATACAATTTTACTATTTTCAATTAAAATTGCATTAACAAATATTTATTGCATAATTTGGATTTTAAAAAAACTTTCAACAGGAAAGTGCATCAATTTAAATAACTAATCCAAAATCATTTTCTGTTTTCGAAAACAATTATTCTAACTATACAAACTATTAAAAAATTTACCATTTGCAATTAACTAAGAAACAAACGACGGGAAAACGGGGTGTTCAAAACCTTTTTCTAATGAAGCAACCACCAAATTAAAGTTTGGCATTGGTACCAACCTATTTTTCAAAAATACTAGACCACCTTAGATGGACAATTTCCCAATCGGTGTATGTGAAACCTTTCCGTCCATCCCTCATGAAAAAGACAAATTCCTGCCGAATCGATAGGAGGTTGTCCAGATTTGAACTACAAGTACATGATATAATGCTTGTGATTTTTTTTCAAAAATTATTTATAGGTTCACAACATGCTATTTCATCAGAGATCTACTTCAAGTTTAGCGAGGCTCTGCCCCAGACTAAGAAGCTTCATGCCTACTGTTTTGAATATAGTTTGAAACGGGCATAAGAAATTCAAAAATGATCCAAACAATGTGAAACCTTCGCGTGGAGTCATATTATGTGTCATAGTTGCAAGGACAAATATTTAACTTGAAAAATTGCAAACATCATAAAAAATCCTTCACAAAATGACCTATCATATTCGAGGTTTCATGACATTTAGGTCAAACCACCAATGTATGGCTAGAATCAGAGCATAGTTTGTGATAATGTGCCCATATTGTGCACACATGTGCATCTTGGAATGGCTTACGTTGTTGTAGGAGGAAGTTTTCCTTTTCGACGCACGAAAAATCTAATTTCCATTTTTGAGGTGCCAAAATCGTGGTGTTCTGTGAAGCAACCACCAAATTAAAGTTTGGCATTGGTACCAACCCATTTTTCAAAAATACTAGACCACCTTAGATGGACAATTTCCCAACCGATGTATCTAAAACCTTTCCGTCTACCCCTCATGAAAAAGACAAATTCCTGCCAAATTGGTAGAAGGTTGCCCAGATTTGAACTACAAGTACATGATATAATGCTTGTGAATTTTTAAAAAAATCATTTATAGGTTCACAACATGATATTTCATCAGAGATCCACTTTAAGTTCAGTGAGGCTCTGCCCCGGGCTAAGAAGCTTCGTGCCCGCCGTTTTGAATATAGTTTGAAACGGGCATAAGAAATTCAAAAATGATCCAAATAATGTGAAACCTTCGCGTGGTGTCATATTATGTGTCATAGTTGCAAGAAAAAATATTAAACTTGAAAAATTGTAAACATCATAAAAATCCTTCACAAAATGACCTATCATGTTCAAGGTTTCATGGCATTTAGGTCAAACCACCAATGTTATGGCTAGAATCAGGGTATCGTTTGTGATAATGTGCCCATGTTATGCACACATGTGCATCTTGGGATAGCTTACGATGTCGCACGAGGAAGTTTTCCTTTTCAACGCAAGAAAAAGCCAATTTCTATTTTTGAGGTGTCGAAATCAAGGTGTTCTATGAAGCAACCACCAAATTAAAGTTTGGCATTGGTACCATCCCATTTTTCAAAAATACTAGACCACCTTAGATGGACAATTTCCCAACCGGTGTATCTGGAACCTTTCCGTCCATCCCTCATAAAAAAACAAATTTCTGCCGAATTGGTAGGAGGTTGCCCAGATTTGAGCTACAAGTACATGATATAATGCTTGTGAATTTTTTTAAAAATCATTTATAGGTTCACAACATGATATTTTATCAGAGATCCACTTCAAGTTCAGCGAGGCTCTGCCCCGGGCTAAGAAGCTTCATGCCCGCCGTTTTGAATATAGTTTGAAACGGGCATATGAAATTCAAAAATGATCCAAACAATGTGAAATCTTCACGTGGTGTCATATTATGTGTCATATTTGCAAGGAAAAATATTAAACTTGAAAAATTGCAAACATCATAAAAAATCATTCACAAAATGACCTATCATGTTCGAGGTTTCATGGCATTTAGGTCAAACCACCAATGTTATGGCTAGAATCAGGGCATAGTTTGTTATAATGTGCCCATATTGTGCACACATGTGCATCTTAGGATGACTTACGATATTGCAGGAGGAAGTTTTCCTTTTCGACGCACGAAAAAGCCAATTTCCATTTTTGAGGTGCCGAAATCGGGGTGTTCTGTGAAGCAACCACCAAATTAAAGTTTGGCATTGGTACCAACCCATATTTCAAAAATACTAGACCACCTTAGATGGAAAATTTCCCAACCGGTGTGTCTGGAACCTTTCCGTCCATCCCTCATGAAAAAGAGAAATTCCTTCCGAATCGATAGGAGGTTGCCCAGATTTGAACTACAAGTACATGATATAATTCTTGTGAATTTTTTTAAAAATCATTTATAAGTTCACAACATGATATTTCATCAGATATCCACTTTAAGTTCAGCGAGGCTCTGCCCTGGGCTAAAAAGCTTCATGAACGCCGTTTTGAATATAGTTTGAAATGAGCATAAGAAATTCAAAAATGATCCAAACAATGTGAAACCTTCGTGTGGTGTCCTATTATGTGTCATAGTTGCAAGAAAAAATATTAAACTTGAAAGTTGCAAACATCATAAAAAATCCTTCACAAAATGACCTATCATGTTCAAGGTTTCATGACATTTAGGTCAAACCACCAATGTTATGGCTGGAATCAGGGCATAGTTTGTGATAATGTGCCCATATTGTACACACATGTGCATATTGGGATGGCTTACGATGTCGCACGAGGAAGTTTTCCTTTTTAACGCATGAAAAAGCCAATTTCCATTTTTGAGGTGCCGAAATCAGTGTGTTCTATAAAGCAACCACCAAATTAAAGTTTGGCATTGGTACCAACCCATTTTTCAAAAATACTAGACCACCTTAGATGGGAAATTTCCCAACCGGTGTATCTGGAACCTTTCCGTCCATCCCTCATGAAAAAGACAAATTCCTGCCGAATCGGTAGGAGGTTGCCCAGATTTGAACTACAAGTACATGATATAATGCTTGTGAATTATTTAAAAATCATTTATAGGTTCACAACATGCTATTTCATCAGAGATCCACTTCAAGTTCAGCGAGGCTCTGCCCCGGGCTAAGAAGCTTCATGCCCGCCGTTTTGAATATAGTTTGAAACGAGCATAAGAAATTCAAAAATGACCTAAACAATGTGAAACCTTCGCGTGGTATCATATTTATGTGTCATATTTGCAAGGAAAAATATCAAACTTGAAAAATTGCAAACATCATAAAAAATCATTCACAAAATGACCTATCATGTTCGAGGTTTCATGGCATTTAGGTCAAACCACCAATGTTATGGCTAGAATCAGGGCATAGTTTGTTATAATGTGCCCATATTGTATACACATGTGCATATTGGGATGGCTTACGATATTGTAGGCAGAAGTTTTCCTTTTCGACGCACGAAAAAGCCAATTTTCATTTTTGAGGTGCCAAAATCGAGGTGTTCTGTGAAGCAACCACCAAATTAAAGTTTGGTATTGGTACCAACCCATTTTTCAAAAATACTAGACCACCTTAGATGGAAAATTTCCCAACCGGTGTATCTGGAACCTTTCCGTCCATCCCTCATGAAAAAGACAAATTCCTGCCGAATCGGTAGGAGGTTGCCTAGATTTGAACTACAAGTACATGATATAATGCTTGTGAATTTTATAAAAATCATTTATAGGTTCACAACATGCTATTTCATCAGAGATCCACTTCAAGTTCAGCGAGGCTCTGCCCCGGGCTAAGAAGCTTCATGCCCGCCGTTTTGAATATAGTTTGAAACGAGCATAAGAAATTCAAAAATGACCCAAACAATGTGAAACCTTCGCGTGGTATCATATTTATGTGTCATATTTGCAATGAAAAATATCAAACTTGAAAAATTGCAAACATCATAAAAAATCATTCACAAAATGACCTATCATGTTCGAGGTTTCATGGCATTTAGGTCAAACCACCAATGTTATGGCTAGAATCAGGGCATAGTTTGTTATAATGTGCCCATATTGTATACACATGTGCATCTTGGGATGGCTTACGATATTGTAGGCAGAAGTTTTCCTTTTCGACGCACGAAAAAGCCAATTTTCATTTTTGAGGTGCCAAAATCGAGGTGTTCTGTGAAGCAACCACCAAATTAAAGTTTGGTATTGGTACCAACACATTTTTCAAAAATACTAGACCACCTTAGATGGACAATTTACCAACCGGTGTATTTGTAACCTTTCCGTCCATCCCACATGAAAATGGCAAATTCCTGCCGAATCGGTAGAAGGTTGCCCATATTTGAACTACATGTACATGATATAATGCTTGTGAATTTTTTTAAAATAATTTATAGGTTCACAACATGCTATTTCATCAGAGATGCACTTCAAGTTCAGCGAGGCTCTGCTCCGGGCTAAGAAGCTTCATCCCCGCCGTTAGTCTATTCATTAGTACTAATCTAAAAAACAAAATTAAAGCCCAACAACCGGGACTAAAGATATGATGAACCTTTAGTCCCGGTTGGAGGCACCAACCGGGACTACAACATGTCAACACTATGTACTCAGTGGGCAGCACTAAGCCAGTAAATGATGACACTATTTTGGGTGGGTGGCAGCGCTATGCCAGAGGTGAGTGTGTCGACATTATGTCATCAGTGCCCGACACTATGTTGTGCTACTTAATCTATAAATAGGTATGCATTCTTGTGAAGAACTGCAAGATGGTGTGCGAGACTAGGGACACCACCACGGCGGAGCTTCTCAAAGATGTCTTAGGACCTCATCCTCAGACATCTTCGAGGAGCTCGCCGTAGACGCACTCTCTAATATGTGAAATTAGTTAGCTCCACCAACATACTGATCTAGCTAGAGAAGATATAAACTGAAAGATGGTGTGCGAGAGCAGGAACACCACTATGGCAGAACTTCTCGAAGATGTCTTAGGATCCCGTTCCCAAACATCTTCGAGGAGCTCGCCATAGAGGCACTCCCTAATTTAATTTGGTAGCTCCCCGACGTGTTCATGTTTTTGGTTTGCTTAAACGGTCGGTGATTAAAATGCTAGAGCGACACTATATATATGTATGCCTTCATAGTTTTGGTTCTTATTTTTGTTGCAATGGATTTTGTGACGGCAGATAGAAGAAGAAGGATATGTTTTTGCTCGACGATGATATGTACATGATATAATGCTTGTGATTTTTTGTAAAAATCATTTATAGGTTCACAACAAGCTATTTCATTAGAGATCCACTTTAAGTTTAGCGAGGCTCTACCCCGGGCTAAGAAGCTTCATCCCCGCCGTTAGTCAATTAATTAGTACTAATCTAAAAAACAAAATTATAGCCAACAACCGGGACTAAAGATATGATGAACCTTTAGTTCCGGTTGGAGGAACCAACCGGGACTAAATGTGGATGTGGCGACAACATGTCGACACTATGTACTCAGTGGGGAGCACTAAGCCAGTAAATGACGACACTATTTTTGGTGGGTGGCAGCACTATGCTAGGGGTGAGTGTGTCGACATTATGTTATCAGTGCCCGACACTATGTTGTGCTGCTTAATATATAAATAGGTATGCATTCTTGGGAAGAAATGCAAGATGGTGTGCGAGACCGGGGACACCACTACGACGGAGCTTCCTCAGACATCTTCGAGGAGCTCGCCGTAGAGGCACTCTCTAATATGTGAAATTAGTTAGCTCCACCAGCATACTGATCTAGCTAGAGAAGATATATACTAAACGATGGTGTGCGAGAGCAGGGATACCACTACGGCAGAGCTTCTTGAAGATGTCTTAGGATTCCGTCCCCACACATCTTCGAGGAGCTCGCCATAGAGGCACTCCCTAATTTAATTTGGTAGCTCCCCGGCGTGTTCATGTTTTTGGTTTGCTTAAACGGTCGGTGATTAAAATGCTAGAGCGCCACTATATATATGTATGCCTTCATAGTTTTGGTTCTTATTTTTGTGGCAATGGATTTTGTGACGGCAGATAGAAGAAGAAGCATATTTTTTTGCTCAACGATGATATGTACATGATATAATGCTTGTGATTTTTTTAAATCATTTATAGGTTAACAACAAGCTATTTCATCAGAGATCCACTTCAAGTTCAGTGAGGCTCTACCCTGGGCTAAGAAGCTTCATCCCCGCCGTTAGTCAATTAATTAGTGCTAATCTAAAAAACAAAATTATAGCCAACAACCGGGACTAAATGTGGATGTGGCGACAACATGTCGACACTATGTACTCAGTGGGCAGCACTAAGCCAGTAAATGACGACACTATTTTGGGTGGGTGGCAGCGCTATGCCAGAGGTGAGTGTGTCGACATTATGTCATCAGTGCCCGACACTATGTTGTGCTGCTTAATCTATAAATAGGTATGCATTCTTGTGAAGAACTGCAAGATGGTGTGCGAGACTAGGGACACCACTACGGCGGAGCTTCTCAAAGATGTCTTAGGACCTCATCCTCAGACATCTTCGAGGAGCTCGCCGTAGAGGCACTCTCTAATATGTGAAATTAGTTAGCTCCACCAACATACTGATCTAGCTAGAGAAGATATAAACTGAAAGATGGTGTGCGAGAGCAGGGACACCACTACGGCAGAACTTCTCGAAGATGTCTTAGGATCCCGTTTCCAAACATCTTCGAGGAGCTCGCCATAGAGGCACTCCCTAATTTAATTTGGTAGCTCCCCAGCGTGTTCATGTTTTTGGTTTGCTTAAACGGTCGGTGATTAAAATGCTAGAGCGACACTATATATATGTATGCCTTCATAGTTTTGGTTCTTATTTTTGTTGCAATGGATTTTGTGACGGCAGATAGAAGAAGAAGGATATGTTTTTGCTCGACGATGATATGTACATGATATAATGCTTGTGACTTTAAAAAAAAATCATTTATAGGTTTACAACAAGCTATTTCATTAGAGATCCACTTCAAGTTTAGCGAGGCTCTGCCCCGGCTAAGAAGCTTCATCCCCGCCGTTAGTCAATTAATTAGTACTAATCTAAAAAACAAAATTATAGCCAACAACCGGGACTAAAGATATGATGAACCTTTAGTTCCGGTTGGAGGCACCAACCGGGACTAAATGTGGATGTGGCGACAACATGTCGACACTATGTACTCAGTGGGGAGCACTAAGCCAGTAAATGACGACACTATTTTTGGTGAGTGGCAGCACTATGCTAGGGGTGAGTGTGTCGACATTATGTTATCAGTGCCCGACACTATGTTGTGCTACTTAATCTATAAATAGGTATGCATTCTTGTGAAGAACTGCAAGATGGTGTGCGAGACCGGGGACACCACTACGGCGGAGCTTCTCGAAGATGTCTTAGGACCTTGTCCTCAGACATCTTCGAGGAGCTCGCCGTAGAGGCACTCTCTAATATGTGAAATTAGTTAGCTCCACCAGCAAGATATAAACTGAAAGATGGTGTGCGAGAGCAGGGACACCACTACGGCAGAGCTTCTTGAAGATGTCTTAGGATTCCGTCCACAGACATCTTCGAGGAGCTCGCCACATAGGCACTCCCTAATTTAATTTGGTAGCTCCCCGGCGTGTTCATATTTTTGGTTTGCTTAAACGGTCGGTGATTAAAATGCTAGAGCGCCACTATATATATGTATGCCTTCATAGTTTTGGTTCTTATTTTTGTGGCAATGGATTTTGTGACGGCAGATAGAAGAAGAAGGATATTTTGTTGCTCGACGATGATATGTACATGATATAATGCTTGTGAATTTTTGTAAAAATCATTTATAGGTTCACAACATGCTATTTCATCAGAGATCCACTTCAAGTTCAGCGAGGCTCTGCCCTAGGCTAAGAAGCTTCATCCCCGCTGTTAGTCAATTAATTTAGTACTAATCTAAAAAACAAAATTAAAGCCAACAACCGGGACTAAAGATATGATGAACCTTTAGTCCCGATTGGAGGCACCAACCGGGACTAAATGTGGATGTGGCGACAACATGTCGACACTATGTACTTAGTGGGCAGCACTAAGCCAGTAAATGACGACACTATTTTGGGTGGGTGGCAGCACTATGCTAGGGGTGAGTGTGTCGACATTATGTCATCAGTGCCCGACACTATGTTGTGCTGCTTAATCTATAAATAGGTATGCATTCTTGTGAAGAACTGCAAGATGGTGTGCGAGACCAGGGACACCACTACGGCGGAGCTTCTCGAAGATGTCTTAGGACCTCGTCCTCAGACATCTTCAAGGAGCTCGCCGTAGAGGCACTCTCTAATATGTGAAATTAGTTAGCTCCACCAGCATACTGATCTAGCTAGAGAATATATAAACTGAAAGATGGTGTGCGAGAGCAGGGACACCACTACGACAGAGCTTCTCAAAGATGTCTTAGGATCCCGTCCTCAGACATCTTCGAGGAGCTCGCCATAGAGGCACTCCCTAATTTAATTTGGTAGCTCCCCGGCGTGTTCATGTTTTTGGTTTGCTTAAACGGTCGGTGATTAAAATGGTAGCAACCACCAAATTAAAGTTTGGCATTGGTACCACCATATCGGGGTGTTCTGGGAAGCCAACTCTCATATAAAGTTTTCATACATCTCATAAAGTTTCCATACATTACATAGATTTACATAGGGTTTCGGGTTTAGGGTATGAATCCTTCGTCGTGTATGTCGATCCCTTGCCTATGATCGCTTCTTAGGCCGTAACCATGGAGCATCTTCTTTGCTTAACGGGATGCTTGGGTCAGTTTTCATGGTGAAGGGCAGAATTTCATCAAACTTATCATAATCTGCTGACATGTCTGTCTTGTCCTCGACTCCCACGATGTTTCTTTTCCCTAAAAGAACTATGTGACGCCTAGGCTCATCGTCTGATGTATTCGTTTCCTTATTTTTTTTCTTTTTTCGGTCTAGAGGACATGTCCTTCACATAAAAAACCTGAGCCACATCATTGGCTAGGACGAATGGTTCGTCTCTGTAACCAATATTCTTGAGATCCACTGTTGTCATTCCGTACAGCTGGTCTACCTTTACCCCTTCTCTATTCATGTTGACCCAACTGCACCGAAACAAAGGGACCTTAAAAGTAGGTCCATAGTCAAGTTCCCATATCTCCTCTATGCAACCATAGTATGTGTCCTTTTTCCCATTCTCGCATGTTGCATCAAAGCGGATACCATTGTTTTGGTTGGTGCTCTTTTTATCTTGGGAACTGGTGTAAAATGTATTCCCATTTATCTCGTACCCTTGGAAAGTCAATACAGTCGTAGATGGTGTCGCGGCTAACAAGTAGAGCTGATCTCCAATAGTGGTGTCATTCATGAGATGTAATTGCAACCAAGTGCCGAAAGTATCCATGTGATTTTCTTTAATCCAGTAGTCATCCTTCCCCGGGAACTTGGAGCATACAACATTCATTTGTTCCTCGATATATGGAGCCACGAAGGTAGAACTTTGTAGAACTGTGTAGTGTGCTTGATTCAAAGAATGCTCGTCCCTAAATATCATTGCTTTCTTTCCTAGCGTGCCTTTTCCACTCAATCTCCCCTCATACCATGATTCAGGAACACCAATCGGCTTAAGGTCGGGAAGAAAGTCTACACAGAACCCAATGACCTCTTCTGTTCCATAGCCCTTGGAGATGCTTCCTTCTAGCCTAGCACGGTTACAAACATATTTCTTTAAGACTCCCATGAACCTCTCGAAGGGGAACATATTGTGCAGAAATACAGGACCGAGAATGGAAATCTCTTCGACTAGGTGAACTAAGAGATGTGTCATAATATTGAAGAAGGACGGGGGGAAGACCAACTCAAAACTGACAATACATTGGACCACATCCTTCTGTAGCCTTTCCAGACTTTCTCGATCGATTACCTTCTGAGATATTTGTTGGATATATGCCCAAGAGGCAATAATAAAAGTGGTTATTATTATATCTTTGTGTTTATGATGAATGTTTACATCCCATGCTATAATTGTATTATTAGGAAACACTAATACATGTGTGTTTTGTAAACATAAGAGAGTCCCTAGTAAGCCTCTTGTTGAACTAGCTTGTTGATTAATTGATGATCATGGTTTCCTGATCATGGACATTAGGATGTGATTAATAACAAGGTTATATCATTAGGAGAATGATGTGATGGACACACACACCCATAGTAAGCGTAGCATAAGATCAAGTCATTAAGTTCGTATTGCTATAAGCTTTTAAATGCATAGTAACCTAATCCTTCGACCATGAGGTTGTGTTAATCACCATCACCGGATGGGTACTTTGATGACATCAAACACCGCTTCGTAACTGGGTGGTCATAAAGGTGTCATTGGGTATTCTGAAAGTATGTGTTGAAGCGCATGGACCAAGATTGGGATTTGTCCATCCATATGACGGATAGATATGATCTAGGCCCTCTCGGTGGAATGTCATCTAGTTAGCTTGCAAGCATGTGACTTGGTCACAAGGGATGACATATCACGGAACGAGTAAAGAGTACTTATCAGTAATGAGGTAGAACTAGGTATGGAGATGCCGACGATCAGACCTCGGATAAGTATAGTATCGCGTGACAAAGGGAATTGGTTTCGTATGTAAATGGTTCAATCGATCGCGAAGTCATCGTTGAGTATGTGGGAGCCATTATGGATCTCCAGGTCCCGCTGATGGTTATTGATAGGAGATGTGTCTCTGTCATGTCTACATATTCACGAACCGTAGGGTGACACACTTAAGGTTCGAAGTTGTTTTAAGTAGATATGGAATGTGCGTTGGAGACCGAATAATGTTCGGAGTCTCGGATTGGATCCGGGACAATCACGAGGAGATCCTGAATTGTCCGGAGAATAAGATTCATTTATTGGGGATCATTTTCTGAGTTAGGAAATGCTCCGGAGTATTTGTATGAGGATTCTAGAAGGTTTCGGAATGTTCCGGAAGGTTTTGGAAGATTTCTGGGAGTTTGCTTGAAAACCAAGAAAGGGATCAAGGAGTCCTGGTGGGGCAAGACAAGGAGTCGTGGGGGAGGAGGACTCCTCCCCCCCTCCCCAATCCGCCGGCCATAGGAGGGAGGGGAGTCCGTCCTACAAGGACTCCCCCTCCCATGGCGCCTCCCCCCTTTAAATAGAGGGGTGGGGGCGCCACCTCCAAGCCCTCCTCCACAACTCCAAATCTCCGCCGCCTCTCTACTCCTGCTTTCTTCTACACAGGCATAGGCGAAGCCCTGCAGAATTCTCTACTCCTCCACCACCACCCCGTCGTCGTGCTGCTGGGATTCCGTGGAGAAGATCTACTACCTCCGCTGCTCGCTGGAACGAGGAGAGGAAGGTCTGCTTCGACTCCGCACGTGTGACCGACTGCGGAAGCGCTGCCGGAACGCGGCGCCGGAAGGATCGTCCACACGATCTTGAGATCGGCAAGTGATCAACTACATCAACCACAAGATCTAATCTCGTAACGCTTTCGGATCTATGAGGGTTAGTACATATCTATCTTGTTGCACATGTCTAATAGATTAGATCTTGGCTTTTATCTAGATTAGATCTGGGTTTTGTTTGTTCTTGCGGTAGAATTTTTTTGTTTTCCATGCTACGAACCCATCAGTGGTATCAGAGCCGTGTCTATGCGTAGATCTGTTGCACGAGTAGAACACAATGGTGTTGTGGGCGTTGGTGCTCGTGCCGTCTTTTGCTTTGTGTACTTTGCATCTTGCGGCATGGTGGGATGAAGCGGCTCGGGCTAACCTTACATGTCATCGCACATGAGACTTGCTCCACGCTTGACGTGTAACTTGCTTTGCACAAGTGGCTTTGCGGGTGTCTGTCTCTCCTACCATAGTATAGATCCAATTTACACTTTGCACTCGATAGCACTTGTATCAACGTTGTGGTTCAGTTTCGTAGGTAAGATCCGTTATTGTTCCAAAGCCCCAAGCCACGTAAAACATGCAAAGAAAATTAGAGGTGTCTAAATTGTTTTTGCAAGGGTTTTGTGATGTGATATGGCCATCATGTGATTGTGATTATATTTGATGTATGCAATGATCCTTGTTGTAATATGGCAACCGGCAGGAGCCTAATGGTTGTCTTTAATTCTGTTAAGACCTGCGTGTCTATTCATCTTGTAATAGCTTTATTCCAAGTAGTTGTAATAGTTGCTAGTGATGATGGGCGACCATGAAGCGGCGCCACTGACCTTGACGCAATGCTGGTGATGATGGAGATCATGTTCGTGCTTTGGAGATGGATATCAAAGGCGCAAGAAGAAAGGGCCATATCATATCACACTAATTATGAATTGCCTGTGATGTTAATCCTTTATGCATCTTGTATTGCTTAGATCGCGATGGTAGCATTATAAGATGATCCCTCTCACTAAATATCAAGTAATAAAGTGTTCACCCTTAGTTGGCACCGTTGCTAAGACTCGTCGTTTCGAAGCATCTCGTGATGATTGGATGTGATAGATTCTACGTGTGCATATAACGGGTGCAAGCCAGATTTGCACATGAGGAAACTAAGGTTATCTTGACGAGCCTAGCATGTACAGACATGGTCTCGGAACACGGAATACCGAAAGGTAGAGCACGAGTCATATAAATGATATGATGAACATGAAGATTATTCGCCGATGAAACTACATCTTCTCTCGTGAAGATTGGACTTGATGTAGTGGACTTGGTTCGTGTAATCACTAAGACAATGTGAGGGATGTTGTTTTGAGTGGGAGTTCACCTAGTTAACTTAAGTATTATATTTGAACTCAATTCATCATAAACTTAGTCTAAACTACTTGCAAATTTGTTGTAGATTATGGCGACCCCCTCCATCAATTTCAATGCGTTCCTAGAGAAAGAAAAGCTTAAGAACAATGGAAGCAATTTCACGGACTGGTTCCGTGGACTAAAGATCGTCCTCAGGGCTGGTCACTTGACCTATGTGCTCGAAGCACCGCTAGGTGACCCACCTGCAGATGATGCCACCGATGACGTAAAGAATGTTTACGCCACTCGGAAAAATCATTACTCCACAGTTCAGTGTGCCATCCTGTACGGTTTAGAAGCGGAGCTCTAGAAGCGTTTTGAGCACCACGACCCGTTCGAGATCATTAAGGAGCTCAGGCTAATTTTTGAGACTCGCGCGACCATGGAGAGCTATGAGGCCTCCGAAAAGTTCTTTAACTGTAAGATGGAAGAGGGAAGCTCCGTTAGCGAGCACGTGCTCACAATGTCTGGGTACGCAAACAAGCTCCAAGAGTTGGGGATATCGATTCCTAATGAGTTAGGGATTCACCGTCTCCTCCAATCACTGCCACCAAGTTACAAGAACTTTGTGATGAACTACAATATGCACTGCATGAACAAGACGTTGCCTGAACTATCGTCCATGCTGAAAACTGCTGAAGTGGAGATCAAGAAGGAGCACCAAGTGTTGATGGTCAATAAGACCACCAATTTCAAGAGACAGGGCAAGCCTAAGAACAAGGGCAACTTCAAGAAGGACGGCAAGAAAGCTGCCGCACCTGCAAAGAAGCCCAAGGCTGGTCCCAAGCCTGAAACTGAGTGCTTCTACTCCAAGGGTGCTGGTCACTGGAAGCATAACTGCCCCAAATACCTGGCGGATCTGAAGAACGGCAACATCAATAAGAAAGGTATATTTGATATATATGTTATTGATGTGTATCTTACTAGTAATCGTAGTAGTGCCTGGGTATTTGATACTGGTTCGGTTGCTCTTATTTGTAACTCGAAACAGGAGCTGCGGAATAAACGAAGACTGGTGAGAGACGAGGTGACGATGCGCGTTGGAAATGGCTCCAAGGTTGATGTGATCGCCGTCGGCACGCTCCCTCTACATCTACCTTCGGGATTAGTTTTAAATTTAAATAATTGTTATTTGGTGCCTGTGTTAAGCATGAACATTATATCTGGATCTTGTTTACTGCGAGACGGTTACTCTTTTAAGTCCGAAATAATGGTTGTTCGATTTATATGAGTAATATCTTTTATGGTAATGCACCTGAGATGAATGGTTTATTCTTATTGAATCTCGATAGTAGTGATACACATGTTCACAACATAGATGCTAAATGAATAAAATTTAATGATAATTCTACATACATGTGGCACTGTCGTCTTGGTCACATTGGAGTGAAGCGTATGAAGAAACTCCATTCAGATGGACTTCTTGAATCATTTGATTTTGAATCACTTGAAAGATGCGAAGCATGTCTAATGGGAAAAATGACTAAGACTCCATTCTCTGGTACAATGGAGCGAGCTACAGACTTATTGGAAATAATACATACCGATGTGTGCGGTCCAATGAGTGTACCATCGCGTGGTGGATATCGTTATGTTCTCACTTTCACGGATGACTTAAGTAGATATGGGATGTCTACTTTATGAAACATAAATCTGAAACTTTCGAGACGTTTAAGGAGTTTCAAAGTGAAGTAGAAAATCATCGTAACAAGAAGATTAAGTTTCTGCGTTCTGACCACGGAGGTGAATATCTGAGTTATGAGTTTGGCATACATTTAAAGAAATGTGGAATACTTTCGCAGTTGACACCGCCGGGAACACCACAGCGTAATGGTGTGTGTGAACGTCGTAATCGAACTCTTTTAGATATGGTTCGGTCTATGATGTCTCTTACAGATTTACCGCTGTCATTTTGGGGCTATGCATTAGAGACAGCCGCATTCACTTTAAATAGGGCACCATCTAAATCCGTTGAAACGACACCGTACGAATTGTGGTTTGGTAAGAAACCTAAGTTGTCGTTCCTTAAAGTTTGGGGTTGCGAAGCATATGTAAAGAAGTTACAACCTGATAAGCTAGAACCCAAAGCGGAGAAATGCTTCTTCATAGGATACCCTAAAGAAACTATTGGGTATACCTTCTATCATAGATCCGAAGGCAAAGTTTTCGTTGCCAAGAATGGATCCTTTCTTCAGAAGGAGTTTCTCTCGAAGGAAGTGACTGGAAGGAAAGTAGAACTCGATGAGGTTATTGAACCTTCTCTCGGATTTGAGAGTAGCGCAGCACCGGAAGATGTTTTTGTGCCGCCTGCACCAATTGGAGAGGAAGCTAATGATAATGATCATGAAACTTCAAACGAAGTTACTGCTGAACCTCGCAGGTCAACGAGGGTTCGTACCACTCCTCATTGGTATGACTCTGCCTTGAACGTCATGTTGGTGGACAACGCTGATGACCCTGCGACGTATGAAGAAGCAATGGTGAGCTCAGATTCCGACAAATGGCTCGAAGCCATGAAATCCGAAATGGGATCCATGTACGAAAACCAAGTGTGGACTTTGGTGGACTTACCGGATGGCCGTAAGGCTGTCGAGAACAAATGGATTTTCAAGAGAAAAACAGATGCTGATGGTAATGTTACCGTCTATAAAGCTCGACTTATCGCGAAAGGGTTCCGACAAATTCAAGGAGTTGACTATGATGAGACATTCTCACCAGTAGCGAAGCTAAAGTCTGTGAGGATTTTGTTAGCAATTGCTGCACATTTCGATTATGAGATTTGGCAGATGGATGTCAAAACGACGTTCCTTAATGGTGACATTGAGGAAGAGTTGTATATGGTACAACCCAAGGGTTTTGTCGATCCTAAAGATGCTGACAAGGTATGCAAACTTCAGCGCTCCATTTATGGACTGAAGCAAGCATCCCGAAGTGGGAATCAACGTTTTGATAAAGTAATCAAAAACTTTGGGTTTATACAAACTTATGGATAAGCTTGTATTTACAAGAAAGTGAGTGGGAGCTCTGTAGCATTCCTAGTACTATATGTAGATGACATATTGTTGATTGGGAATGATATAGAACTTCTTAATAGCGTCAAAACCTATTTGAATAATAGTTTTTCAATGAAGGATCTTGGCGAAGCGGCATATATTCTAGGCATCAAGATTTATAGAGATAGATCAAGACGCCTAATAGCGCTTTCACAAAGTACATACTTAGACAAAGTTCTAAAGAAGTTTAGAATGGAAGATAGCAAGAAAGGGTTCGTGCCCATGTTGTCAGGTAAGACCTTGAGTAAGACTCAAAGTCCAGCTACGGCAGAAGATAGAGAGAAAATGAATAATATTCCCTATGCCTCGGCCATAGGTTCTATCATGTATGCCATGCTGTGTACAAGACCGGATATAGCACATGCTATTAGTTTGACTAGCAGATATCAAAGTGATCCTGGAATGGAGCACTGGACAGCGGTCAAGAATATCCTAAAGTACCTAAATAGGACTAAGGATATGGTTCTTTCTTATGGAGGTGATGAACAGCTTGTTGTAAACGGTTACACTGATGCTAGTTGGAACACCGATCCGGATGACTCGAAGTCACAGTCGGGATACGTATTTATTTTGAATGGTGCTGCAGTGAGCTGGAGGAGTGCAAAGCAAAGCGTTGTGGCGAAATCTTCAACTGAATCAGAATACATAGCTGCTTCGGAGGCTGCGCAAGAAGCCATATGGATGAAGGAATTCATTACTGAACTTGGCGTGGTTCCCAGTGTGTTGGACCCGATGGCCATCTACTGTGACAACACAGGTGCCATAGCTAATGCACAGGAGCCAAGGTCACATAGCAAGCTGAAGCACATCAAGCTACGTTTCCACGCTATTCGCGAGTATGTCCGAGGTGGTGACATAAAGATTTGCAAAGTACACACTGATCTGAATGTGCAGATCCGTTGACTAAACCTCTCCCTAGGGCAAAGCATGACCAACACCAGAACGCCATGGGTGTTCGGTATATTACCATGAAATTTAGATTATTTACTCTAGTGCAAGTGGGAGACTGTTGGAGATATGCCCAAGAGGCAATAATAAAAGTGGTTATTATTATATCTTTGTGTTTATGATGAATGTTTACATCCCATGCTATAATTGTATTATTAGGAAACACTAATACATGTGTGTTTTGTAAACATAAGAGAGTCCCTAGTAAGCCTCTTGTTGAACTAGCTTGTTGATTAATTGATGATCATGGTTTCCTGATCATGGACATTAGGATGTGATTAATAACAAGGTTATATCATTAGGAGAATGATGTGATGGACACACACACCCATAGTAAGCGTAGCATAAGATCAAGTCATTAAGTTCGTATTGCTATAAGCTTTTAAATGCATAGTAACCTAATCCTTCGACCATGAGGTTGTGTTAATCGCCATCACCAGATGGGTACTTTGATGACATCAAACACCGCTTCGTAACTGGGTGGTCATAAAGGTGTCATTGGGTATTCTGAAAGTATGTGTTGAAGCGCATGGACCAAGACTGGGATTTGTCCATCCATATGACGGATAGATATGATCTGGGCCCTCTCGGTGGAATGTCATCTAGTTAGCTTGCAAGCATGTGACTTGGTCACAAGGGATGACATATCACGGAACGAGTAAAGAGTACTTATCAGTAACGAGGTAGAACTAGGTATGGAGATGCCGACGATCAGACCTCGGATAAGTATAGTATCGTGTGACAAAAGGAATTGGTTTCGTATGTAAATGGTTCAATCGATCGCGAAGTCATCGTTGAGTATGTGGGAGCTATTATGGATCTCCAGGTCCCGCTGATGGTTATTGATAGGAGATGTGTCTCTGTCATGTCTACATATTCAGGAACCGTAGGGTGACACACTTAAGGTTCGAAGTTGTTTTAAGTAGATATGGAATGTGCGTTGGAGACCGAATGATGTTCGGAGTCTCGGATTGGATCCGGGACAATCACGAGGAGATCCGGAATTGTCCGGAGAATAAGATTCATTTATTGGGGATCATTTTCTGAGTTAGGAAATGTTCCGGAGTATTTGTATGAGGATTCTAGAAGGTTTCGGAATGTTCCGGAAGGTTCTGGAAGATTTCTTGGAGTTTGCTTGAAAACCAAGAAAGGGATCAAGGAGTCCTGGTGGGGCAAGACAAGGAGTCGTGGGGGAGGAGGACTCCTCCCCCCCTCCCATGGCGCCTCCCCCTTTAAATAGAGGGGTGGGGGCGCCACCTCCAAGCCCTCCTCCACAACTCCAAATCTTCGCCGCCTCTCTCCTCCTCCTTTCTTCTATACAGGCATAGGCGAAGCCCTGCAGAATTCTCTACTCCACCACCACCACCACGCCGTCGTGCTGCTGGGATTCCTTGGAGAAGATCTACTACCTCCGCTGCTCACTTGAACGAGGAGAGGAAGGTCAGCTTCGACTCCGCACGTGTGACCGACTGCGGAAGCGCTGCCGGAACGCGGCGCCGGAAGGATCGTCCACACGATCTTGAGATCGGCAAGTGATCGACTACATCAACCACGAGATCTAATCTCGTAACGCTTTCGGATCTACGAGGGTTAGTACATATCTATCTTGTTGCACATGTCTAATAGATTAGATCTTGGCTTTTATCTAGATTAGATCTGGGTTTTGTTCGTTCTTGCGGTAGAAATTTTTTGTTTTCCATGCTACGAACCCATCAATATTGCATTGAGGAATGCACATAGCTTCAAAGTGGCTACTCGAACATTTTCCGGTAGAAGCCCCCTCAATGAAACCAGAAGCAACTGTGTCATAATCACGTGGCAATCATGAGACTTCAGGTTCTAGGTTTTTTACTCTGCCATATTTATTATTCCCTTTATATTTGACGAGAAGCCAGCCGGGACCTTGATACTGTAAAGGACTTCAAAAAGATTTCCTTCTCTGCTTTGGTTAGAGCGTAGCTGCTTAAGTATTCACGGCCTTTATCAGTATGCTTGTTGTATGGGTCTTTGATACGTTGCTGGTCCTCCCATGCTTCTGGTGTATCTTTTGTCTTCCCATACACGCCCAGGAAGCCTAGCAGGTTCACGCAAAGATTCTTCGTCACGTGCATCACGTCGATTGAAGAATAGACCTCTAGGTCTTTCCAATACTCAAGCTCCCAAAATATAGATTTCTTTTTCCACATGGTCGTGTGTCCGGTAATGGGGTCTTTCGGACAGATTGACCGCCAGGACCCTTTCCAAAGATTACTTCTAGGTCCTTCACCATACCAAATACATCAACACCTTTAGGGAGATTAGGCTTCTTCCGGTAATCTGCCTCACCGTTGAAATGTTTGCCTTTCTTTCTTACTTGATGATTGGTCGGAAGAAATTTACGACAACCCAGGTACACAACCTTCTTACATTTATCCAAATATGTACCTTTAGTCTTATCTAAACAGTGCGTGCATGCATTGTATCCCTTGTTTGACTGTCCTGAAATGTTATTAAGAGCAGGCCAATCATTGATGGTTATGAACAACAATGCTGGTAGGTCAAATGGCTCCTGTTTGTGCTCATCCCACACCTTTACACCTGGTTCTGCCCACAACTGCAAAAGTTCATCGACTAATGGCCTTAGGTACACATCAATGTCGTTGCCGGGTTGCTTCGGTCCTTGGATGAGCACTGGCATCATAATGAACTTCTGCTTCATGCACAACCAAGGAGGAAGGTTGTAGATACATAGAGTCACTATCCAGGTGCTGTGACTGCAGCTCTGCTCCCCAAAAGGATTCATGCCATCTGTACTTAGACCAAACCATAAGTTCCTCGCTTCACCTGCAAAGTTCGAGTACTTTATCTCGATGTTTCTCCACTGCGACCCATCGGCAGGGTGTCTCAGTTTCTCGTCTTTCTTACGCTCTTCTTTATGCCATCGCAACAACCTGGCATGCTCTTTGTTTCTGAAGAGATGTTTCAACCGTGGTATTATAGGGGCATACCAGATAACCTTAGCAGGAACCCTCTTCCTAGGGGCTCATCATCATCCTCAACATCACCAGGGTCATCTTGTCTGATCTTGTATCGACATGCAGTGCATACTGAGCATTTATCCATATTCTCGTACTTCTCACCGCGGTACAGGATGCAGTTATTAATGCATGCATGTATCTTCTCCACATCTAATCCTAGAGGGCATATAGTCTTCTTTGCTTCGTATGTTGTCTCGGGCAGCTCGTTATCCTTTGGAAGCTTCGGCTTCATTATTTTTAGTAACTTATCAAATCCCTTTCAGATAAGCCAGTCTCTGCCTTCCATTTCAGGAGTTCAAGTGTGGTACCGAGCTTTGTGCTGTCATCTTCGCAACTTGGGTACAACAACTTTTTGTGATCCTTTTGCATGGCCTCCAACTTAAGCTTGTCCCTTTCTGTATCGCATTGTTGCTTTGCATCAGAAATGACCCGACCAAGACCATCAGCGGGCTCATCCGATGCCCGTTGTTCTTCTTCATTGCCGCCTCCCTCTCCTTCATTGTCTTGCATTGCAGTATCACCGTATTCTTCAGGGGACATATGATAGCTGTCATCATCCTCCTCTTCTTCATTTTCTGCCAGCCTAACCCCTCTTTCTCCATGCATGGCCCAACAATAATATCCGGGCATGAAACCTCTCCGAAGCAGATGGCTCTGAAGGATTCTCGGGACAGAGTGCTCCGCCACGTTACGACAGTTGACGCAGGGACAAGGCATAAAATTATCCACTTTGTTTGCCTTAGCCAAATCGATAAATTTATGCAGGCCTCCAATAAAATCAGAATCGCGTCGGTCGCCGTAAATCCATCACATCTGCGCATCGATCTGCGTCATAATAATTAACCATGACAATGACATCGTGAATAGTGAAATGACCACCCTACATGGACACATGCAATATTTTTGTATCAATTACAGATAAAGAAGATAAGGTTGCTAACCTCGGCCGAGGATACCGTGTTGTGCGAACTTAAGCGTGGCTTGGACATTTCGTCGAACACCTTGTGTGCAGTATGAACAAAAAAAACCTAGCATCCACCTCCCACACAAAATTCCAGAAAATATAAGTGGATGGGCGTGAATTATTTATAGCCAGGGGAGGGTTTTTGGTCCCGGTTCATGCCACGAACCGGGACCAAGGCCCCTACCCGTGACACGTGGTGGCCCAGCAACGCCCCCACCCAGTTCATTGGTCCCGATTGATGGCATGAACCGAGACCAATGACCTGGGTGGGGGGGCGTTGCTGGGCCGCCACGTGTCGCGGGCATAGGCTTTGGTCCCGGTTCGTGGCATGAACCGGGACCAATGCCCAGCACCGTCGCTTCGTCATCCTCGTGTACAAATAGGAGGCCACAACGCGTCGCTTTCGCCATCGCCTCGGCCTCTCTACAATCTCTGCACAACGCCATCGCCTCGCCCTCTGCAATCTCTCCACCGCGCCGTCGTCTCGCCTCCCCTCCCTCTCCAATCTCCACCGCGCCGCCATGGAGATGCCCGCGCTGAACTTATACGAGGCGGTGATGTTCGTGCACTTCGACATCCTCACACCGCCGGGTGCGACGGTGCCCCACGGAGGACGCATCAGCTACGCGGGCGTGCCGGTGGCTCCGCTCCATGTCCTCGGCGGAGCCGAGATGGAGAGAGAAATTGCGGCGCGTCACCGCCAGATGCCCGTGTGGAAGAGGGCGCTGCCCCGGTACGCGGCGGCCAGCCCGTACTGGCCCCGGCTATTCAAGAAGGAGCGGAATGCTAAGATTGGCAACCGCATCGTTTACGGGCGCGTGGTGCACCCGGATCTCCGCAACCGAGAAGGGCGGGAGAGGTTCTGGTCCGTCCCTGGACGGACCAAGTACACCGTCATCGACGCTGCTCGCCGCGAAGAGGAGCTCTGTCTCGCAAAAAATGCGGAAATCGTGGAGGTTCCGTCCGACGATGACGAGGAAGCCGGTGGCTCGGAGGATAGGGACAACGGAAGTGAAATTGTCGACTAGGAAGAATTTGTAAAATCGCACCTTTGTTTAGGAAAATTTTGTGATCAAATTAATGAAATGCCTCGATTTAGATCTCTGTCTCGATTAATTTGTGGAAGAATTTTCAAAAATACTAGATCAATTCAATTCCTGCCTCGATTTAATTTAGATCTATGTCCTGGATTGGGGGGTTTTGGTCCCGGTTCGTGGCATGAACCGGGACCAATGCTCCACAGAGCGCCACGTGTGCGTCGCGGGGGTATTGGTACCGGTTCGTGCCACGAACCGGGACCAATGCTTACAGATGAACCGGGACCAATGCCCAGGCGGCATGAACCGGGAGCGGTGCCTGGCATTGGTCCCGATTGCGGAAACGAACCGGGACCAATGGCATTTGGGTGCTAGACCAAAGACCCTTTTTGTACTAGTGGCATTACTTCATTTAGTAGGGTTTTGCGCCTACGTTGGCAGTGGCAGAGATGGAAGGCACCACAAAAGCCATGGGCGCACTTGGAGCTCCCTTGCAACAAGCAAGAGAGGGATATGTTTAACACTGCCACGACGATAACGGTGGGAGGCATCAAGACTGCCCTTTTTGGACGGATCGTTGGCTGTTCGACCAAGTACTTGCGAAAGTCGCGCCAAATATCTACAAATTGTCGGCAAGGAAGAATCGTATAGTGCGTGAGGCAATTGAGGGCGGGAAGTGGATCTGGCACCTTAGAACCAGGCTACAGATTCAGCACGAGCCACACCTAACGGTGCTAGCTCAAATGATTGACCAGATTCAACTGTCTGCTAACCTAGATGAGCTCACTTGGCGTGTGGGCAATTCAGACTCCTACTACGTGGGCTCGGCATACATGATGCACTTCATGGACACTACAAGAATCTGTATGATTCATGACGTTTTTTCATGACGGTACCTAAAAATGTCGCGGATCCGTGATGGTCCAGTTTTTTCGTTGGGAGGGGCTCGAAGGGCCTCTGGCCCGGTCATTCGTGACGTTTCCTGATTTCGTCACAGTGAAATCGTCGCGGATTTCATTCCTGGCCCTGAAGCTCAGTTAGTCAATTCGTCTCGCGTATAATCGTCATGGATATGGTCGCGTCGCATGTTTGAATCAATTTTTTCCCATGACCATGTCATCCGTGAACTAACCCCACCTGTCAGTGCAGTATGCACGGTAGCACTTCATGGAATCTAGGGGTGGTTTTTTAGCCGGTCCCACATGTCAGTCTGTTTGATCCAAACTTGCATGCACTGGCTAGTTCACACGCTAGTTCTGAAAAAAAGCATGTTGATCCAAACTTGTAGTGGCAGTTCCGCTTCTTCTCTCTAGTCTCCTCGTCTCCTCACAGTGGTAGTTCTGCTTCATGTCCCTCATCTCTTCTCCTCTTCTTCTTCTCCTCGTATCTCCCTGTTCTTCTTTCTCCTTCGATCAATAGGAACCATTCCCACGTAAGCCATGGCCAGCAGCCGGATTAAGAGGAACTGGTCTGATCTCCTGGCCAACCCACTTCGCAAGATCGCCAATTATTTGCTTGAGAAAGAGGAGTACGTCGACACCTATGCTTCTTTTCAGGAAGTCTACATCGATTGGCGCTGCACTTTAAAAGAACCCGAATTCCATCTTAACAACTGGATCATGATAGATCACACACTTCCAAACGTTGGCGACTTCACCTTCCTCAACCTCGCCACTGGTCGTTGCTTCATGACGAATCTAATGGACGTCCATCGCAGGTTCAACGCTCATATCCGATATATATATATATATATATATCATTCATTTATTTTTATTGCAAACATCTTGGTGCTAACTATCCTCTTCTTCCAAAGATTCTACTTCGTCAGTGTTTCTCGGGACGTCATCGTGCTTGCTCAGAGGGTGGAGCCATACAAGATTCGGCTTCTAAACCCAATCACTCATAAGTCTAACACTGAGTTTCAAGCACACATACCATCTAATATTCTGCAATCTGTCATCGTGACGAAGTCCCCGATGATGGTGTTCGTTTGCATAGATTATCCCGATATTATTGCATGGGCCAATGAGAGCACCCCAACGGGGCAAATCAATGAATCATTTGGAGAAGGAATGTATTCGCCACCACCCGATGTGCTTTTGGTCTGCATGACAGCATTTCGAGGGGAAGTATATGCATTACTTGAGAATGGAGACATCATGTCGACCAACATCCAGTTAGAGCAGCGCGCAAGCACTGCCACGATGGCCAAAATAATTGCAGCCCCAATCTTTGAACAGATACACGGAACCTATAATTTTTACCTTCTGGAGTCAGATGGTGATCTGCTTCTTGTGTTGAACGGGGATTTCGCTAAAGGTCAACTGGTGTTGTACCGGGTGGACTCGAAGAACCGCTCTCTCGAGGCCGTCGGTGAAATTGGAAGTCATGCCCTCTTTGTTGATTACCATCGGTCTATCTCCATCGACACCAGGTTACACCCCACAGTCAAACCCGATTGCATATACTACATGAATTATATTAGACTGTACAATCATGAGGTTCAAGCCTGAGAAAACGAACCAACAATGGTAATTTATGGCTTAAGTCAGCATCAGCTACAACATATGCCGAGGCCTTACCCTCTGGACAAGATACTGGCAGCACACTACAGACAGAGAGAGTTCTTTAAACATGTGTTGCAGCACACGGGAGCCGCCGACGATGAAATATATAGGAGAGAATGAATCCTATATTCATCCTAGGTTATTTGCTAGCATTTTTAGGTCTATTCGAAGTAGAAATTTGTATTGTGTTTATATTATTTCAGCAGTATGCGTATTACCTTGCAGATAAAATTGTAATGTATTTAATTTTAGTACTTTCGGAATTCAAAGTATTTTTTTTTAGTATTTTTTTCAGAATTCTCTGTGCTAGCTTTCAGAATTATGTGCAAGTACTATATTTGAGCTTTTACTCATATCACTCAAGTTGTAATTATTGATTCAAAAAATCTAATGGAGATCAGAGTCTCATGGAAATCTCTCGAACTCGCGATCGGGGACCCTCTCGCGAGCAGCGCAAACGACCAGAATGCATGTGGACAGGAAAGATTTCAGAATTCTTTGCACTAGTAGCTTCCATAATTCTTTGTAGTATCTTCTAGTCCACACAATCATAACCATACCCGGAAAATCTTCTAAAAGTAGACTAAACCGGCAAATATATTATATATATACACTAGGTTTCAAATGACTAATTAACTATTCCAGACTACGTCATACTAGTTAAACTTAACAGTTCCCAACCACAACTACACTCTAGATGGTCTCGAACACAAACTTCACGTCTAACCTCTCTTCTGTTGTCTTCCTGCCAATGATAGATTCACTCTAGTGGAATTTCTTCCACCCCTAATTGTTGAAGACAGCATGACCATCTGGGTCAGTCTTGTATGCAATTGGGGTGATGTCAAAATCTCCTAGATGTACTCCAGTCACGCCATCATCAGGTATGCCCATGGAGGAAACCATTTTCGTAGGTAATCTCTGCGATGTCGCGCGGTGGATTAAAAAGAAGAAGTAATCATGTCAGACGACGACCACCGTAAGTTATATATAGAGCCATACACGGAACAAACAAAAGGTAGTTGATATACCATCTTATGTTGGAAAAGATTTTTCCTTGTCAAACAGGTCACAAATGGAACCCCGATGAAGGTGTTGATTGGTGGTAGGGTATCTAGGAGGTGTTCCATCTCATCACCGGTAAGGTGGCATCTTTGGGCGCCAACCGTAGATTCATATACGTCTTCCTCGCCACCAAGACCACAGATATAGAGAACAGTTATCCTCGGCATGGGTCTTGTCAAAGAAAAGCATAACATTTCTTCCCCGGTAAGATCGTTCTGTGTAATGAATTGCTTCCATCCTTCACCTCCCATGATAGTCATGTTCTTTATTTTTTCAAGGTCAATCTTGTAGGTGCGCCCAAGCACCTTGAAGGTCACACTCTCACAGTTAGCTATGGCTGGATTGAACATGAACCTTGAACTGCATGGCATAGTCTGTGCACCAAAAACAAAAGAATCAGACATTAAACAAATGGTTACAGACTTACAGTGTAGTTTGAAAGAAAATTGCTTGTTACCACTTACCACTGAGTTTTGGAACCCCTCTGACTCTGACAAGTAGATACAAAAGCACATGCCCGATGACAACCTAGATTCGCAATTGCTATTGCATATACTAGACACGACGCCAGATCCTATTAGGCAAAAATGATGAATGTCTAAATGATGTATGGAACTAAACTCTCAAAAGTAACAGACTGTATATATACATTTAACGTATTATAATTTAAACACTTGAGTTGGGATCCTAGTTTTCTTAACTTTGGCGATTCTAACAACAACATCAGGTGCTCTGAACCTTGCTTTCTTAGGTCTCTTGACTAGTTGCTTCACATCGTCATCAGATGCTTTGAAACTTTCTTAGTTCTCTTGACTACAGGTTGCTTCACCGCATCATCAGATGCTTTGAACCTCGCTTTTTTAGGTCTCTTGACTACATGTTGCTTCACGTCATAATCATCATCAGATGTGACATCGATTAAGTCGGTGTTGGTTTTAGAAACCTAAATGGACATTGGAGTAATTAGAATGTTTCTTTTGATGTTGTACAGTAGGTTTAACTACTATCTTAGAGTCAGTAGCAACAATTTTAAAACCTGCATTTCGATGCTATGCTGTACAGTAGGCTCCTTCTACATCAGCACTTCAATTTTGCAATATTCACAGTTTCTACAGACGCCTCTTTCTAATTCTTCCCTTGACAATGCAACCATTTGGAGACTTGCTAACTAGAATAATCAAATAAGAATTAGTGAACAACAAAAATCAAATTTAAAAGCATATGGTTTGGTGACAACTACAAGCATCATCCAATGAGATGAATATGTATATACCAAGGAGCATGTACAACCATAGTGGCCATGCAAAGACAGTAAGTAGATGCCTATCATCCCATCAATAGTCGAAGTGCCACATTTTCATCTTTTCGTAGTGGTAAACAGTGAAAATCATAAGATTATCCCTTAGCACTAACATAGCTATGAAAAACATCAATTTGGGCCACATACTAACAAAGCACACATAAATCAATGAGATAATCGAACATATAGCAAGAAACATGCACAACAAATGTGTTTATACAGAACACGTGATATATGCACATTATCCCATAGACACAGATAGTGCCACACTTTAATCATTGGCCAAATGCATGTGAAAAAGATAATGACCTACATCAATATATAATGTGGGCATGATGGCTCAAAATATATTCGAGCTCGTTGGGGAACCCCAAGAGGAAGGTATGATGAGCACATCAGCAAGTTTTCCCTCAGTTATGAAACCAAGTTTATCGAACCAGTAGGAGCAAGGAAACACCTCCAAGGTGTTGTTTCCAACTTGGAATCCTGCACAACACAACCACAGAACTTTGCCCCCAACTTATAGTGAGGTTGTCAATCTCACCGATTTTGCTGAAAACAAAGGATTAAACGTATTGTGTGGAAGATAGTAATTGCTTGCATAAAGTAAACAAAAAATAGTAAATAGTAGATTGTAGATTGAATGTAAAAGAATCGACCGGGGTCCATAGTTCACTAGTGGTGGTTCTCCTTAAGATAGATGACATGCTGGGTGAACAAATTATAGCGGGGTAATTGACAAACATCGAGAAAGCATACATGCATATACTAATCATCTTGACTCCTATGAGATTTGATTGGGCATTATAACATTGTCGTGGTGGTGGCATGGTAGATGCCATGGATAGGCTAAAGATGGGGCCAATGAGTGCTAGGGAATCCAGGGAGGGAGAACGTGGTGATTCCACGCACGGAAGTTCTTTTGTTTTCTCTATCAATGGAGTTTACAAGTGCTCTTGAGGCTCTCAGCAAGAAGGAGACGTTGTCTCTTACTCCCTACCAACTAGCCCTAGAGTTCTACCTTAGACCGAGAATGATCGACCCCCCTCTATGGAGGCCCCGGTGCTCCTTATATAGGGTAGCCCGGATTACAATTTTAGGGCACACGTGGCAGCATATTTTACGAATATGCTCCTCGCCTAAAGCAGATGCTTCTTTATTCTCTTTAACGGCTCGTCCGGGCTTTGGACGTAGTCCACAGCGTAATCCTTGTCTTTTGGCGTCACCAGACACGGGTTGCGTCATCCGGCTTTTCCCGCATTACCTTGGTCGCTCCTGACCCACTGGTCCTCTTTTGATTTGCTCATGCTACAGCTAATAAAGCCACATTTTGACTAGCGGGGGATTCCTTCTCTTGAAAGCTAAGATAATCCGGCTAGCATATAGCTAATCTAGCTTACCAAGTCACCTGCAAAACAGATAGACAAACATGGCCGACATATAACTTATGCCGGCCGGACCATAGTCAAGGAGATGCTCCACGGGATGGGTCACACCGTGGTTCGGCCTTCCTTGAGGTGACCCGGTCAGCACTTGCTTTGATCGCGCCGTACCCTGGCTAACTCGGCCCTTATACCCCGGCGTTACCCTACCCGGGGTATCCCCCCAACATTAGTCCCCGAAGCTGGTGCGGTCTTAGCAACTTCTAGTTGTTAAGGCCACAGCAGGTTCCCATATCCTGATATTTTGCTTCTTAGGCCAAGTTACCTCGTAACCCGGAATTTTCATCTTGCGATATCTTGACCCATTCCGAGTTATTCCTCGTTGGCCAGGTTTCTTGCTTGCTTATCCGGGTTACCATTCCTTCCCTTGTATGCTTCCCCACATCCTACGTGGAGGGTAATCATCATTTTGCCTCATTTTAAGGGCCACGCGCATTTAATGCGCCGGTTACTGTCGCAATGTCAGGAATAACTACTGTAAACGTCTCTTCACTGTAGCGCCTCGCTAACCGTGACATTACATCACATCGTGGGATCATTTGCTCCCGTGGACCTTTCTGTGACCTTGCTCTGACTGGCTGTTTTGGCCGTGTACACGCCCGTTGCGCGCGGCGTGTCCCCCGCAAAAGATCCCACGATGCGCGTGCTGCGCGGTTAAGTAGGAGGTGTGGGGCGATTTTAGGGGAAGTTCCCCCATTTCCTCTGTGCTTCCCAGCCTCTCTCTCTCACACAGCAACCTCGCTGTCGCCGCCAGTTTTCTGTTATACGAGCGCCGCCGTGACCACGCTCAGGCAACCCCTCGCACCTACGCCGCCGTTCCCACTCAAGGTTTTCATCACTGGGCCTTGCGCTTCCTGTTTTCCCTCTTTCGGCTACCTCTACTCCGATTTCTCCCTCGAAGATCACGAATCCACCATGACAGAGGCGGAGGGCAGCAGTGGTGGCGCAGCAGGAGGAAGGAGCAGAGGGCCGCAAGCGCGGCTGCTGGGACAGCTCCGTCGTCCGCGAGGAGGACCTGGATTGGCTCCGTGCCACGCGCTGCATCCCCGTCGGCGTCGCCTGTCGCCTTGCCTCCGGTGAAATCTCTCCTTCCCCCAACTCTGGGGAATACGTTGTTTTCCTTTTGCATTTCCAGCGTGGCTTCAGCCTTCCCACTTCCGATTTTTTCTTTGATTTCATTTCTACATACAAGTTGCAACCGCATTACCTCCCTAGAAATGCTATTATTTCTCTGTCCTCCTTTGCTTCTGGCATTGAGGGGTATGTCGGCCTCTGGCCAACCAAAGAATTTTGGATCAAGTTCTTTGGTCTCTGGAGGAATGTAGTTCCGGACAAAGAGCTTGCCTTGGAGGACAAACACTTGACCCAGTGCGGCGCCGCCTCCATTTCTCCCCGGAAGAACTCCGTGTTCCCCCGGATTACCGGACTTGAGTCCTGCAAGGGCTGGGCCCGGACTTTCTTCTATGTCCGGAACACCACCAAGGAGGACTTGATCCGGCTGCTCCCCTTCAAACTTGGCCCTCCTGATACCTCGCATTGGGAGAGTATTCCGAAGCGGCCCACGGCCCTGGCGAATCAAGTGGAGTGCTGGATCAAGGAGCTGCTCCGGGGGGAGAATATTATGATTACTTTTCTCCACAGCCGGGTCTCCCCCTCCAGAAGCGAGCCCACAAGATCTGCTACTTGAGCAGCCCTCTCGATCCCCACCGGACTTCTTCCATCGAGCTAGATAACTCGGCAGTTTACCGCCAGATTAAGTCCATATTCAATGTGGAGAAGGAGTTCTCCGAGGATTGGGAGTGGGGACTAGAGCCCTTCAGCCGGGTTAACCCTCCTCCAAAGGTGAATTTTCCTTTTCTTGTTCTCCGAATCTTCTCTGTATGTCGATTCATTTTTGTAACTTGTCAATTGATGCCTTGTTCTCAGCGATTCCTCCAGCAGCCACTGGAGGATGGCGAGGTGTTGGCGAGCAAGTGGTTGCTAGACCGCACCGAGGACAACGAGGAGGAGCCTGATCCGGAGGCCTTACTGCCTACCCTGGATGTCGTCGAACGCAGCGCTGGTAACGCCTCTTCTCTAAGGGATTGGCTAGATGACGATGACTCGGACGTTGTGGTCCTAGAGGTATTTGATCCGGTTCCCATCTCTTACGCACATCTGGCTATGTTCGAATGTTCAGCTAACCCGGACGGTCAGGTCCACGAGGTTCCTCCCCTTGCCACTGGTGGCCCGGCCCCTGCTCCGTCCCAGAAGCGCGCGGCTACCTCGGCCGTAGCTTCGGAGGTGCCGCCGCCCAAGAAAAGGTAGAAGAAATCTGGGGTGAAACCCTCGTCCAAGCCGGCCGCCAAGAGCACAGTTCGGAGGGTGCCCAAACCTCGGGCTCCTCCTCCCACGGATGAGTAAGTCCTTTAACACTGCTACTTGGGATTTTTCCTTTGCTTGCCTTTGTTTCTTATTGATTCTCTCTTTTTGACTTGGTGCTTTTTCTTTTTCTCAGAGCTCCTAGGGATATCCCTCAGAGCGGCTCCGGCATAGCCTCCCCACTCCGGAGCAGTCCCTCTCCCCCCCGAAACGACGATTATCGTCCGCTCAGTCCTATTCAAGAGGGATCCGCGGTTGCGCCTGACCAGAGCCCACTTCGCCAAGAGGAGGGCAATGTCGGCGCGGGGGGTAGTGGGGCGGTTCTGGATACAGTGATGTCGGATCTCCCTAGTTCCTCGGCCTCAGCGCCAAATCTTGAGGTGCCAGTTTCATCGGCGTCGCCCCAACAAGTCCTTTTGTTCTAGTGTTCCTAGCATCATCAGCACCAGCACCAACACCAACAACACCACCACCACCAGCAGCAGCACCAACAGCACCAGCATCAGCAGCAACAGCAACAACAAAAGCCTCCACTAAGCCTCTCAAGGGAAAAGCCCCATCGGCTCCCTCCGGGTCTACCCCTTCAATGGTAGATATCTTCCAAACCGTCTCTCCACCTTCATCCAGCGAAGTCAAGAAGGCTTCCGGGTCAGCAAAATGAACTTCATCCGGGTCGACCGCTTCCGGGTCAGAGGGCAGCCAACAACTGGTTTTGCATACCATCCCCACTGCAGCTCAATCCGCCAGGCGAGAGACCCACATGAAGGGCCTTGTGGCGAACTATTCTATAAGCGGTGAAAGCTACAGTCCCCTGCTCCTTGAGTATGTGAAGAACTGGAACAATGCAGAATTCATCGACCCTCAAGATGATCTGCCGGAGAAGTTCGGCCCAGCCAAGTTTAGCGCCTAGATGAACTCCGCTACCAAGGCTATTTCCTTAGCTGGCCGGATGGTGGAGGTAATTCTCTTTCTCTGCCGTTGATGTTTTACATAACCGAGCACCTGTAGATATATCCCCTAGTCCCCGAGCCTCCGAGGGAATAACTTGTTATTCGGTCGGATGCTTCTTATAGAATCTAGCTTTTGTTCGTAACGACATCAAATTTTGATATAGTTAGAGCTGGGTCTAGTTCCCTTGGTCAGTATCTTATACGCTTCGAATATCCACACACCTAGAGCCGGGTTAAGTTCCACTTGGCCCGGGTTTTGTAGACTTCAAATATCCACACACCTAGAGCCGGGTTAAGTTCCACTTGGCCCTGGTTTTGTAGACTTCGGATATCCACACACCTAGAGCCGGGTTAAGTTTCACTTGGCCCGGGTTTTGTAGACTTGGAATATCCACACACCTAGAGCCGGGTTAAGTTCCACTTGGCCTAGGTCTTGTAGACTTCGAATATCCACACACCTAGAGCTGGGTTAAGTTCCGCTTGGCCCGTGTCTTGTAGACTTCGAATATCCACACACCTAGAGCTGGGTTAAGTTCCACTAGGCCCAGGTTTTGTAGACTTTGAATATCCATACACCTAGAGCCGGGTTCAGTTCCACTTGGCCCAGATTTTGTAGACTTTGAATTGTTTTTACTCTGCCTTTGAACTCTGCCATTGCCTTGCTTATTTTAGATTTCCACTAACCGCCGATCCACTGAGTTCCAGCGCCTGCTGGACTCCTATAAAGACATTCACGCGCATTATGGTAAAGTCCTGGTGGAGTACCAGAAGAGGGGTAAATTTTCCATTCTCCCTCTTCCGTATTTATTCGAACTTCTTAGGATCCATATGAATTTGTTGTCCGAATCATGCAGCCGAGGTTGAAGCTGAAAACATAATCATGCGGAAAAACCTTGCTGAAATGAAAGGTAAATTTATCCCCTCCACACGATCATTGTATTTTCCTTCCTTTATCCGGTGGACACTTATACTCTGGGTCCTCCAGATCATTATGCTGTTGCAGCTGCTCTCGAGGATAGCGTCACCATGCTTGAAATGATGACTCATTTACTCGAACAAGCAGGGAAGTATGAGGCTGAGCTGAAGAAGAAAGATGAAGAGATAGCTCGGCTCCAACACCAAGACTTGGAGATTACTCGGCTGAATGCCGAAATTCAGAGGCTTAAGAGCTTCCATCAGTCCGAGTTGGAGAAGGCTGACCAGGAGTTTGCCGAGGAGAAAGAGCATTTAACCACGCAAATCTCCAAGGATAAGAGCCTATTGGAGGAAGCCGACGTCAAGCTTACGCCGGTGACCACCGAATACGAGAAACTCTAGGCCCATAGCGCCGATGTTCATTCCGAGCTTCAGCGACTCCTCTTCCAGATCGCGTGTGAGTTCTCTGCCCTTGCTTGATTTTCTTCCCTTCGCATTTGGTCCTTTTGTTCACTATTTTTCTTCTCCTTCTTAGGCAAATTTCCAGAGAGTGATACGCTCGGTGCCTCTGCCATACGCCAATCCCGCGAACAACGTGGTACTCTTGCTGCCCCTAGTGCCGAGCCAATCCCGTATAATATGGAGGATCTATTGGCGAGTCTAACCGCTCGTCTTGAGGTAGTGAAGAACCATGGCGCGGATATTATCCCAGCAGCAACACAGATGTTCAGCTGCCTTTGGCCTAGTGAATCCATTCCAAAGAAAGGCTCGGATTTCATAGCCAAGTTAATGGAGGGTGACACGCAGCTGCATCTATGGCGCGAATCTGCCGCACGGGCTGGGGCTGACATTGCCTTGCAATTTGCTCTTTTATGGTATGAAGGGATTGATCTGGGGTTGCTCACTCGTATGCGCACCGGGTCTAAGTGGTGCGAGGATCCGGAGTGGATCGCGTGCCGCAAAGCCTGTGCCAACAAGCTCATCCAGTACTCCTTCTGCCATGCTTGGAATGAGGGGCCGATTTATCTCGATGCCGTTGATGAAGAAGTTGTCTCTGGAGATGAAGAGGAAGGGAGTGAAAGTGAGGGCTCCGAATTGGGCGATGAGGCCGAAGACCTGGAGGATAGCGAGGTTAACCCGGAGGATGAAGCCGAGGCTAGCGCCCCTCCCCCACACTCCGAAGTATCTCCTCCATCAAGGGATGATTCGTCTGCTGCTCATGCTCCTTAGAAAACACTGGTCATATTTATCAGATCCCAGGAATGCCGGGCGTAGATGTATTTAAATACTTTAGTTTGGTTGTGCTACAATTTTATGTTCTGAACTGAGTTTTATTGCTGGATTATTGTGGGCGAAGTCCCCGAGTTTCGTTTTCTTATTCCCCCAATGTTTGACTTGGCTCGCGTCTACCTTGATTCAGTTTTTCGACTTACAAGTTCGAGGTTCAAAAAATTGACTTAACAATACTTGAAACCTTGAGATTAGCTCAAAATGATCCACTGTTTTAGTGATCAAAACAAACTAAGGGTTAGTCAAAAAATCAATGTCGGCCCGCTTAAGTTCTTTCCCATAGTCGTTTTTCATGTGCCTTGCCATTCCAAACTTGTTCTCTTGCTTGCCATGAAGCCAATTCGTGTTGGCAGGAGCAAAGTCGAGGAGTTAGGTTTTTGGTGCTTACACATTACTAATCCAACTAAGATATAAGCGACTTAACCCAGCCGACATAAAAATACGAAAACAAGAAACAAGTATTATAGCAGTCCCCGAGTCTCTGCTTGGGGTGGCAAAGTTTTTATTGATAAGCTCATCACTGACATACATACCGACGTATGAGTAGCTCAGATACATTCACCTCTTACGTGTAGAAAGGACGAAGCAGTGCTACGTTCCACGGTCGTTTGGATTCCTCTCCGGACCTGTCCGCCTTGTTCTTTTCCTGGGGCTGTGCATCAATGAGATAGTAGGAGTCATTGCACAAGGCTTTGCTCAGAATGAAAGGTCCTTCCCATGGAGGGGATAACTTATGCATGCCGACAGTGCGCTGTATTAGCCGGAGTACCAAATCACCTTCCCGGAAGACTCGGGGGTTTACTTTCCTGCTATGATAGCGTCGGAGATTTTGCTAATATATGGCGGATCTGGACAAGGCTAGTTCTCTCGCTTCTTCCAGCAGATCAACATCATTTTGCCGGGCCTCGCACACTTCGGCTTCTGTGTATTGGGTGACTCTTGGCGAATCATGCTCTATGTCGGCTGGTAATACAGCTTCTACCCCATATACCAGAAAGAATGGCGTATAGCCTGTTGATCGATTTGGAGTTGTTCTTAAGCTCCATAGTACCACTGGTAGTTCTTCTATCCAGCACCCCGCTGATCTTTGCAGCGGCTCTATGAGCCGGGGTTTTATCACGGACAATACCAGTCCGTTGGATCTTTCCACTTGCCCCTTCGACGCGGGGTGGGCAACTGAGGCGATATCTAACCGGATCTTCTTTTCTTGGCAGAATCTCGCAAACGATCCTTCAGCGAAATTTGTTACATTATTAGTTATGATGCTATGGGGATAGCCGTATCTTAGGATAATATCCTTGAGGAATCTTACTGCTATTGCCCCATCACATTTTCAAATTGGTTTCATCTCAATCCATTTGGTGAACTTGTCAACCATGACCAGAATATGGGTCATCCCTCCTTTGCCGGCTTAAATGGTCCTACCATATCTTGGCACCATACAAAAAATGACCATGTAATGGGGATAGTTTTCAGCTCCGACATTGGTAGGCGAGTTTTCGTGGCGTATCTTTGACAGCCATTGCATTTTCTCACCAAGTCCTCTGCTTTCTCCAAAGCACTGGGCCAATAAAATCCATGCCAGAAAGCTTTTGCTACTAATGCCCTTGAGGAGGCATGGTGGCCACATTCCCCTTGGTGAATATCCCGGAGTATGTCAAGTCCTTCCTCCGGATCAACACACTGCTGCAATACTGTTGTCACACTTCGTTTGTATAGTTTGGCGTTGATAATTGTATAGGCCTTTTCCCCTCTCTGAATCTGCCTTGAACTTATTTCATCATCCGGTAAGATTCCGTCTTTCAGGAAATCAAAAATTGGCTTGGCCCAAGTTGGACTAACCGGATGGGAAATGGTTCCGCATCAACTTCCATTGCATCCACCGACATAACTCCTGCCAGATCAGACTGAACAGTCCCCAGGTTTGCTGAGGTAGTCCCCGTGTTTGCTGGAGCAGTCCCCGGGTTTGCTGAGGTGCTTCCCCACTCTATCTCCATAGGTACAGCTCCTGATCCGGAGAGTGCCGGGATGTAAATGGAATCTGATTCAGGTGAGGGCGTGATAGATGGTTTTCTCAGGTGCTCCAAGGTGACATTCGGTGGGATTGGCTATCGGGACGAGCCTAACTTGGACAGCGTATCCGCCGCCTAGTTTTCAATCCGAGGTATGTGATGGAACTCACATCCCTCAAAAAACCCACTTATCTTTTGAACATGGAACCTGTACAGGGCCATGTTAGCATCCAAGGCATCCCAATTTCCAGAAACTTGCTGCACCACCAAATCAGAATCTCCAAAGCATTGTATCCGTCATATCCCTACTTCTTTCGCCACTTTGAGACCATGCACCAATGCTTCATACTCTGCCACATTGTTCGAGGCACTGAAGTGGATTTGAAGGACATATTTCAGTTGATCCCTCTTGGGCGAGGTAAGCACTACTCTGGCGCCCAACCCATCTTTCAGTTTCGATCCATCGAAGTGCATTTGCCAATAATTGGAGTCCGACAGGGGTGGTTCGTATTGCATTTCAGCCCAGTCCACAAAGAAATCTGCCACGGCTTGTGACTTGATTGCATCCCTTCTGTCAAACTGTGGTGCATAAGGAGCTAATTCGATTGCCCACTTTGCTATCCGGCTGCTTGCGTCTTTGTTACTCATAATTTCTGAAATGGGTGCCTCACATATCACCTTAATGGGGTGTTCCTCAAAATAGTGTTTGAGTTTCTTGGCTGACATATATACGTCGTACGCCATCTTCTGATAGTGAGGATAGTTCTGTTTCGAGGCTAACAATACTTGGCTCAGATAGTACACCAGCCTTTGCACGGACTTTCCTTCCTCTTCATGCTCCACTACGATTACTGCACTTACGACTCGGTTGGTCACGGCTACGTAGAGCAACATTGGCTCCTTAGGTAGTGGTTCGGCTAGGATTGGCGCAGTAGATAACATCTTTTTCAACTCCCGAAATGCAAGATCCGCCTGTGGCGTCCATGTGAACTTGTTTGCCTTTTTCATTAGTTGGTAGAGGGGCAAGGCCTTCTCTCCCAACCGACATACGAACCGACTTAACGATGCCAGGCAACCAGTGAACTTCTGCACATCGTTAAGGCATTTTGGCAGTTCCATTCTTTCTATGGCCCGGATTTTTGTCGGGTTAGCTTCAATGCCATGGCTAGACACCAAAAAACCGAGTAACTTTCTGGCGGGTACGTCAAAGGTGCACTTCTCCGAGTTCAGCTTCATTCGGAACCTTCTCAAGTTTGCGAATGTCTACCGAATATCATCAAGGAGTGTATTGCTTTCCTTGGTTTTTATTACCACATCATCCACATAGACTTGCATGTTTCGACCTATCTGATCATGTAAGCATTTTTGCATGCATCGCTGGTTCGTTGCTCCTGCATTACGTAATCCAAACGGTATAGTGCGATAGCAATAAGCCCCATATGGGGTAATAAACATAGTCTTTATTTGATCATCCGAATTCAGGGGTATCTGGTGGAAACCAGAATACGCATCAATGAATGACAGTTGCTCACATCCGACCGTTGAGTCTATGACTTGATCTATCCTAGGGAGTGGAAATGGATCTTTGGGACACGCCTTATTTAGGTTCGTGTAATCAATACACATGGGCCATACCACAGCTATGTTCGGATCATCTTTCTTTTTCTCCACCAGCACCGGATTAGAGAGCCAATCCGGATAGAGTACTTCCATGATAAATCCGGCCGCTAGGAGCCTAGCTATTTCATCTCCAATGACTTTCCTCCTGTCTTCGACGAAATGTCGAAGTGGTTGATTTACCGGCTTAGCCCCGGATCTTACGTTCAATGAGTGCTCAGCCAACTCCCTCGGTACACCTTGCAGGTCCTAAGTGGACCAAGCAAAGATATCCCGATTCTCACGGAGGAAGTTGACGAGCTCACTTTCCTATTTGCTGCTTAACCCGGCACCAATGGTCACGGTGCGCTCTGGGAACTGATCATCGATTGACACTTTCTTCGTGTCCTTAGTTGTTTGGAATGATACGCTCCCGTGCGGGTTGGTCAGGGCCAGCATATGTTGTTGCGCGGATTGAGCCAGTGCCGCCACTTCTAGTATCCTCCTTTTTCTTGAGCTATCACGAGTGACTCGGCTAAATTAGATCCGGCTAAGGCGCACTCGATCAAACGCCGGAAGTCCCTTGATACAGTTATCACGCCCCTTGGCCCGGGCAACTTCATCTTAAGGTAACTGATGTGGGTAGTTGCCATGAATTTGTTCAGCGCTGGCCTGCCGAGTAACGCGTGATAAGCGCTCTCCAGATTCACAACTTCGAATTCCAAGTTCTTAGTATGGCAATTGTCTCGTGTGCCGAACAACACGTCAACTCGGACCTTACCAATTGGCTCACAGGAAATACCCGATACAATGCCATGAAAGGTGGTCCTCGTTGCTTGCAAACATGTTCTCTGTTATTCCCAACTTGTGCATGGCATCCTTGTACATAATATTGATACTACTGCCATTGTCAATCAGTACCTTGGAAAACCTTACATTGAGATTTGGCCCGATGAACGTCAGATCCAGGACCAGAGCATAGGTTCCTGGGCTTGGCTTGATCTTTGGGTGGTCCTTGACACTCCATGTAATCTCTTGATCCGCCCAGGGCATATACCTCACCACTGTTGGCATTACTGCATTCACCTCCATATGCCGGCGCTGCAAGCTTTTCCGGTCATTCTCTTCCATGGTAAACATGCAGTAGCTTTGATGATGTTCCCTGTACTCGTTTCATCCCTCATTCTCGTTGTAACCCTGACCTTGTTGCTGGCTATTGCCCACTTGATGTATCGCATCCCTTCTTTCTGGATTCTCGTACCTCGGAGGAGGTGGTGGCAGCATCAGCTCCTGTCCATTCCCCCTGTCAGTAATGGCGGCCATGGTGCTTCATTTCTAGGTGCTTCATTCTGAGGTGCATGAGTATTCCCCGAACTTCCCTATTCTAACTTCCTCATCCATTCACATTGCCGGGTTGTATGATTTACCGGGCTATTCGGGCTTGGCGTATGGAAATTGCAAGGTTGATCCAGCATGGACTCAAATGTGTACATCGGTCTGTCCTTTCGTTCTTGCCATTTCTTCTTCTGCTCCGGGGTCCAAGGTGTTTTCCCCTCATTTTTCTACTGCCAGCTTTGCCCTCCAGTTTTTTGGCGTTGGCTGGCTCCGGCATTGGATTGATCCTGGTCTACTGCTGCGACCTGTTGCGAGTTATACCGGTAATCCGGATGCTCATCCCTTCTCTTTCCTCGAAAATCATTCCTCCTTGACGATCCAGAGCCATCTCGGCCGTAATATTCCTCATTTGCCTCGCTCGACATTAGCCGGGGTTGCGTTGGATCTCCCAAGGCATACGAATCTGCGATCCGGATTGTCTCAGCCAAGGTAGTTGGCATGTCTCGCTATAATCTCTACCACAGCATACTTCTATATCTGCATCCTTGAGCGAACCACGCAATAGCTTGTGATTCAATTACTCCCTCGCACGACTTTGGCACATTGCACCACGGAGTCAGGAAATCTCTATCTGGTCCATTCGGTCTCTGCCGGCAGAACACAAGGGTCTGTGGCCTGTTGGGTATCTTGTAAGTGCTTGAGAAGTTGCTAACGAACAGCTCCTCGAAATCTAACCAGCAGTTGACACTCCCTGGTGGCAAGTTGTTCAGCCAAACTCGCGCTAGTCCTTCCAGCATCTATGGCACATACCTTACCGCCCATCTCAAATTTCCTGTTGCGATCTTGACTGCTGTGGCGTAGTTAATCAGCCAATCCTCTGGTCTGGTACTACCATCATAAGTTCGGGTTCCTCTAGCCAGCTGAAAGTTTGGCACTGGTGGCTCATTCATGATCCGGGGCCCAAAGCATGCTGGACCCGGTGGACCTTGTATCTCAATTTGCTCCGACCTATAAATCCTGTCCGATTTCAGCCTTGCATCATCTAGCTGCAAGTTCCTGCTCCCCATCCTCGACCCAATGATTTGGTGGTCCGGTCGGGGGTACCCATCGCTGACCATAGCCGAATAACCATCATTGTATCTTTCCTGATCCGGACGAGCATTTTGTTGTCGTGCTGCTTGTCCCGCGCTCCCCTCTTGCCGAGGTGCGCGCTGTTGCTACGTCCGAGGTAAATTTTGCCCTGTTCCCATGGGATCACGCTGTCCGACATTGCTGTTGGTAGCATTTCTCTGACTGGCATTACCTTGGTGACGGTTACCTCGGGCGGCCACACCTCGGCTGGTACTGTGTCGATCCTCATCAACTTGCACTGCTTTGCCTCTTCCATCCCTTACCGGGTCATAAGGAATCATCTGTTTGTATCTTCTTCCGGACTCTACTACTTCTTATCTCCTAGGATTATGACCCGGAGATGACGTGTCTCCTCTGGATCTCGCCAGGTTATTTATGGCCGAATGTACCACCTGTGAGGCTCCTGGTGGCGCTGGGTTTGCCTTGTTTATTTCTTCATTTTGCTGGCAAGCCACTCTTAATAAGTGATTTACCCTCTCATGTTGCCTTTGCTGAGCCTCTCTAGTTAAGCCTTCTAACTCGGATGCGGCTGCGTTTGCAGCCCTGAGGTTCTTTGTCGGAGTGCTGTACCGATCTAGCCCTCCTATCACTATCGTGGCTGTCTGACCCAGCCTAGGCTCGTACTCCTTGTCAATCTCAGTGATCAGGTTTCTGCCCCGGATTTTCACTCCATCTATGCGGTTTGCCTTAGCATATTCTCTCAAGGTGATGTTCAAAGACTGATGCAGCTCTGCTACTTTCTTTGCCCCAGCTAACATTTTCCGCCTAGTTTCCTCTAACTCAGCTTGTGCCTGAGCCGGATCTACCACAGGTCCTATTGGCATCGCTAGGCTATCTATCGCTTGCTGGAGCACATTCTCTGGCCTTTCTAGTGGAAAAAACCTAGACCTGGTCTGCTTTGGTGTTACCTCCGGCTCTAGCGCCGGGCCCTTGCTTGGTTCCGCATCAGGCGTGGTCATCAGGACCTCAACGCTGCTAGTGGGGCGAGTGATACGCACTCCACGAGTTGCGCTGAGAGGTGGCTCGCCTCCCTCGACGATGTGCCACGGATGAACGCAGGACTCGTCCATGCCGACATAGATCTTGTGCGCGCCAAGCTTGATGAAGATGCCGTTGCGCGGTGGAGGGTGCCTGCTGAAGCTTCCTGCATTGTCGCTGACGTAGTCCAGCGCTGAACCAAGCTTGAGACGACACGCTCGCTGGTGCTGGAGAAGTTTCCCGTCTGAATTTTTACCCCTGCTAGCACCGCTAGCCCCACGGTGGGCGCCAACTGTCGTGGTGGTGGCACGGCAGATGCCATGGATAGGCTAAAGATGGGGCCAATGAGTGCTAGGGGAATCTAGGGAGGGAGAACGTGGTGATTCCACGCACGGAAGTTCTTGTGTTTTCTCTATCAATGGAGTTTACAAGTGCTCTTGAGGCTCTCAGCAAGAAGGAGACGTTGTCTCTTACTCCCTACCAACTAGCCCTAGAGTTCTACCTTAGACCGAGAATGATCGATCCCCCTCTATGGAGGCCCTGGTTCTCCTTATATAGGGTAGCCCGGGTTACAATTTTAGGGCACACGTGGTAGCATATTCTACGAATATGCTCCTCGCCTAAAGCAGATGCTTCTTTATTCTCTTTAACGGCTCATCTGGGCTTTGGACGTAGTCCATAGCGTAATAATTGTCTTTTGGCATCACCAGACACGGGTTGCGTCATCCGGCTTTGCCCGTGTCACCTTGGTCGCTCCTGACCCGCTAGTCCTCTTTTGCTTCGCTCATGCTACAGCTAATAAAGCCACATTTTGACCAGCGGGGGATTCCTTCTCTTGAAAGCTAAGATAATCCGGCTAGCATATAGCTAATCCGGCTTACCAAGTCACCTGCAAAACAGATAGACAAACATGGACGGCATATAACTTATGCCGGCCGGGCCATAGTCAAGGAGATGCTCCACGGGCCGGGTCACACCGTGGTTCGGCCTTCCTTGAGGTGACCCGGTCAGCACTTGCTTTGACCGCGCTGTACCATGGCTAACTCGGCCCTTATACCCCGGTGTTACCCTACCCGGGGGTATCCCCCCAACGAACATTATACATAGACCGTAATCCAACAGCATCTATGACTAATAATCCACCTTCAGGTTATCATCCGACCCCCTCTAGTATTAAGTTGCAAGCAACACATAATTGTATTAAGCAAAGTGTGTAAAGTAAACAATACGATTGTTCTACGAACAAAGGATTTCTATTTTCTCCCTAGTAGCAACATCACATCTAGTACCTTAGCGATTTTTGTCACTTCCCTAGATTCCTAGAGGCATGAACCCACTATCGAGCATAAATACTCCCTCTTGGAGTTGCTAGCATCTACTCGGCCAAGATAGCTACTAACAACGGAAAGCATGCAAGATCACAAATAACAAAGACATGATAGAATCAATAATCAATTTGAAATAGCATCTCAATATCCATCGGATCCCCACAAACACAACATGTATGATTACAAATAGATGATCTTGATCATGAACGGAGCTCACAAGATCTAAACATGGTAGCACAAAGGAGAAGAACCAACCATCTAGCTACTACATGGACCCGTAGTCTAGGGATGAACTACTCACTCATCACACCGGAGGTAGGCATGGTGATGAAGAAGGCCTCCAGGGTGATTTCTCCCCTCTCGCAGGGTGCTAGGAAGAGCTTTAGATCCCTCCCGATCTAGGGATGGAGATGACGGTGGCTACAGACTCTTTCGTGGAATTTTATAGGATACTTCGTGTTTCTGTTTCGGAGGCTTCTTATAGGTGAAAGGGGAGGTCGAGGGGATGCCCGAGGCGGCTGCACCACCCCCAGGCGCGGGCCAGGCCATGCCACGGGCGGCCAGGTGATGTAGCCGGCCTCTGGCCTCTCTCCGTCTCGTCTTCTGGGTCCGTGTTCCCCTCGGTGAAATATTGACTTTGGCTTTTGTCCCATCCAATTTCGAGAATATTCATTTTCTGACTTTTCTGGAACCAAAAACAGCAGAAAATAGGCAGCTGGCACTATGGCATCTTGTTAATAGGTTAGTCCAAGAAAGTGTATAAAAATACTCCAAAGTGTGGACAAAACATAAGAAAGTAGATATAAAACAAGCATGGAACATCAAAAATTATAGATACGTTTGCAATGTATCAGGGCTCCATAGTAAGATAGCACACACAAGTCAATGAGATGAATCTGTATCTACCAAGGAGATGTAGAGCCATAGTGGTTGTAAAAAGACACTAAGTAGATGGAGATCATCCCATCAACATTCTAAGTGCCACTTATTAGTCATTGGCCAGTTTTAAACAGTTAATATCATAAGATTATCCATCAGCACAAACATATAGCTATGAAAAACAACAATTTGGTGGGCCTCATACTTACAACAATTTGGTGGGCCTCATACTAACAAAGCACACATAAATCAATGAGATAATAGAGCATATAGCAAAAAGCATGCAGAACAAATGTGTTTGTATAGAACACGTGTTATATGCACATTATCCCATGGACACAGATAGTGCAAGACTTTAATCATTGGCCAAATGCATGTGAAGAAGACAATGACCTACATCAATATATAATGTGGGCTCCATAGTAAGATAGCACACACAAGTCAATGAGATGAATATGTATCTACAAAGGAGATATAGAGCCATAGTGGTTGTACAAAGACACTAAGTAGATGGAGATCATCCCATCAACATGCTAAGTGCCACATATTAGTCATTGGCTAGTTTTCATAAGATTATCCATCAGCACTAATATATAGCTATGAAAAACAACAATTTGGGGCATTAATTTGGTGACTACTTCAAGATCATCTAGTGACATAAACAACAACAGTGCCACTCTGCCCTAGAACGAGGCGGTAACACTGAGGCCATGATCCATCGCCGGTGACCTAGATGGAGCACTAACGCGGTGAACCTAGAACTAGGAGGTGACATGGTGAAGGGAAGTAGGTGGAGGGGCACTTACGTAGCAACCATCGTCGCCAGGGAGGGGAGGGTGGTTGGTCATCGCCGAGAAAGGGAGGGGAGGTGATTTGGCTGTCGCAGGAGAGGGGAGGGGATTTGATCGTCACCGGGGAGGGTAGATAGGGGAGGGGTTTTGTCCGTCGCCGGTGAGGGTCGAGAAGGGGATTTGTCCATCGCTAGGAGGGTCGGGGAGGGGATTCAACCGTCGAGGGAGAGGGTTTTTCCCAACGCTAGGAGGTGCGTGGATTTGGGCGAGTGTGGAAGGGACCCGTAATACCCAATGACAGGTGCAACCCACGTTGGAGCTGACGAGTGGCCCCATAACTAGTTGTTGCCCCGACCGCACCGCACTAGACCGTGCTACGCCGCACCAGACTACGTTGCACCGCACATGGCTGTCACATCTCTGCTGCCATCGCTGGCACATCTTCGCTGCCATGGGGATGCGCGAGCTGGCAGGAGAGGGTGATGTTGTGGACCAGGTAAATTAGGTCTTCCTCTGTCCCTGATTCTGTTCTAGCTAGGGTTCTAGCAGTTAGGGGAATTTAAGATTTTCCATGACTTGTTCTGTAGAGTTGGGTTGGTATCAATGGGGAGCTGGCAATTTCCATCCTAGATCAAGAGATTGGTGGGAAGGAGCTAGATCCTAGTTGGAGATGCCAGTGCAACCATGTTCCTGCTAGGAAGGTTGCCTCCTATGGTGTAGACATTGGTATAATTTTTTTAGGTTTTCCAGATGAGGTGTGCTGTTACTTGTACTGGATGGACAACCCATGGCCAACACAGATGCAAAGGATGCTTGCCCAGCTATGTAAGAAGTCAGATGATACGATGATGATTGAGCTAAGGCTGGCAGATAGAGACACAGATCTGCAGATATCTAAACTGAGGTTGAAGAAAATGAGAAAAGAAATGGAATGCAAGCATGTTTGTTTCATGATGATGCTTAGTGTGGTCGTGACTTTAGGGTGTGTTCTTCTTTTTGTTGTTGGCAATTGTGGAAATAAGTATTGAATTATTGATGTATTCTTCCTCTTGGTTTTGACATTTTAGAAATCAGTATGAGAAATGAGTTTCATGCTCATTGTCAGAACTTTTGAGAAGAAATCATCATTAGTAACTGCGAAGAATTATATTTTGTTGGATGTTTAGTTAGCTAGATAGCTAGTCAGTTGTTTTCAGTATTCATGAGATGTCTTTAACTTGTTGTACCAAACTTGTTGCAACTAGGAAAAAACATGGTTGCAAAAGTAATGTGTATATATCTTTTATTGATTTCAAACATGGTGCAACCAGGAACAATAACCATGGATTTTATATATTGTTGCAAAACCAGGAACAATCATGTGTGTGTTTCTCAAATATTCACACTAAAAAAAGATTTTTAAAGGTGGGAAATATGTGCAACCAGGAACAATCATAACAAACAACTTAAAAGGTACTGATAATATATACATGTACTAGTTAAATAGGTTCGATCACAACCACCACATACTACTTGCATATAATATAGTACTAGTAGTACTTAATTAAACAACTGAAATGGATTGTATGGGCACCTAGAGGGGGGGGGGAATAGGTGCTACTTGAAATTTTAATGCTTTTCAATTTTAGGCTTGACACAAAAGGTAAATTCTCTAAATATACTACTAAGTAGAATTTCCCTATATGCAAACCTAACTACTAGCGAGTAAAGGCAATTAAGATATAGGAACAAGGAAACTGTAGTGGAGCACGCGGAGACACAAGATTTGTTTTACCGTAGTTCCTTCCTTGTTAAGGGAAGTACATCTGCGTTGGAGGGGTGGGAGGTACTAAGACCACCACGCCACAATAAGCCTCACCCTGTTCTCCGATGGATCTCACCACCAAAGGCCCGATCCACCGTTCCACTATAGGATCCCTTCAAGGCGGGAACCGATGCCTTTACACAACTAGCGGGGCACAACTCCACAACCAAATTGGAGGCTCCCGTAATGACAACAAGCTGCCACAAGAATAATAGTTAGCAATAACAAAACACAAGATCTAGATATCAACAAGAATACTAGACGGGGATTCTCTAAGTGAATGGAGAGGAGCTGAAGCGCTTGATTCGTGATGACGATGAATGATGTCTCCTCCTTCAATTCCCCCAAAGATCAAAGCCTTTGGGTGATTGAAGTGGGAGATCTCGGGAGAGAGCTTTTACAACAGGTCTGTTCTTTTTCGAATGAATCAAGAGTTTTGACAGGAGGGGAAGATGATGCTTTTATACCCCTGTTCAAATGGAGCCGTTGGCGCTTTTTGGGGCTAGATTATCTGGCCTAAGCGAGGGCCAGATTATCTGGCCCGGGGAAGAGAATCTGCCCCGCTCCGGACAATTCGGGGGAAAATCCGCCCCCAGTCTGAGACTTGCACCATGCCACCCTTTGTACTTCTCCTCAGGGCCTGATTATCCTGCCCAAGGTGAGGGCCGGATTATCCGGCTAGGGAAGAAAATCCGCCCCACTTCGGATTGTGTGGGGGAAAATCTGCCCCCAATCTGAGACTCGCGCCGTGCCAGCCTTTGCTAAGAGGGTCAGGCCGGATTATCCGACCCTTGATGGGGGTGGAAAATCCGGCCCCCAAACACCAAAAACACTTCCCTGCACACTTAGCACACATGAGAAAACTCCATGGTATTGTTATCTAACACACAAAACACAGGGAACCATTAAATGTTCTTTCAATCTCCCCCTTTTTGGTGTTAGTGTAGGGGTTCCGCGTATGAAAATAATAAAATTTTACCCTACGCCCCTGAACCCCTGATGCTGCTAGGACCTATCTATTAGTAATGCAGTAACGGGAGGGGCTTCGAACTTACCCTTGAAAACCGAAAAGCATTGTCAATGCTCAGGAGAGTGTGGTTGATGTAGACGAGCCGAAGCTGACCTCAAGGTCGATATGAAGTCCTTGCACTCCTGTGGCTCCAGCAACTTGAGTGCCTCAAGTGGGACACCTCGCGGGGAGTTACACACGTCCGGTCCCTGACGATGAATCCCGCTTCCCCGATCCAGTAGCAGTTGCGGAAGTAGACCTCCAAGATCCGAATCCCACAATGCGACGGTGCTCCGCAGTGAAGATGTCTCTCGTTTGCGCAGTCCAAACTTGGGACCACGGTCACAAGAGAGAGAGAGAGAGAGAGAGAGAGAGAGAGAGAGAGAGAGAGAGAGAGAGAGAGAGAGAGAGAGAGGGAGACAGAGAGAGAGAGAGAGAGAGAATATCAATTGGAGGTCTCCCCAAAGTGAGGAAACCTTTATTGAATATTGTGTGTATTTATCTGGCCAAATACCCGCACTATATATACGGGGAGGGGAGGTACTACCTCCCTCAAAGTCCTGGGGTGGGACTAAAGGAGAGGGAGAGGAGGGGGCGCTGCCGGCCAGCACTAGTGGGCCCCGTGTGGGGGGGGGGGGAGGGGCTTGGCCAACCCGGCGACCCCTTGCCCCTTCTCCCCTCTTACCTTTCCCTAATGGGCCCTCTTCCCTCCGGAATTGGCCCATTAAGCCTTTTGACCTTTAAATTGATTTTCTCTTTTATGTAACTTTCATTCACATATTATTCAATCTCTATGGCTATGGAACACCTTCCACCTCCACTCTGGACATCCTCCGGACTTACCGAAACCCTTCCGGTTTTCTCTCTACTATTCTTCGGCGATTCTACCGATCTTATAATCACTCTCTAAGAATCATCAAACCCTTAAGCGTGATACCCTACAGTTCAGGAACACTACATACATGGTCGAGACACTCCCGGACCAATGATCAACAGAGGGACCTGGATGGCCATGTGACCCCTGTGCATTACAGGAAGATCTTTCGTCGTTTGAACCGGGACAGTGATGTCTTATTCCCTTTGTCTCTCGATACTTGCATTGTCCGAGATCTAATAAATGACATCACCATGTCGTGTTCAATCTCGTTACTGAACAATGCTACTTGACTCGTTCGATAAGTGATATCCCTGTGATCAAATCACACGCTGTGCAGCTATTAGATATAACTTCTCTGAGTGGGCCCTTAAGTATCTTTCCGTCACGTGGACGAACAAATCCCGCTCTTGACATATATTGCCTCTACGGTTCCTCCGAGTACATGAACACAGCTTTATAATCACTGTATTACCAAGTGACGCTTGATGCTATCTAAGCACTCTCGGGAGACAGTGATTGATATAGTCTCACGGTCTAAGGAATAGTCTACGAGGATCCATTTCTAATCATCATAACTTGGACTTCGTGACATGATTGGGTCACAATGTTTATGTTGGGTATTGGTTCATCATCTCATTCTCAGAATGAGTTGACTCCATTTCCAACTAGCATAAATGCCACATGATCAGGAAACTTGATCATCTGTTGACCAATGAACCAATGACTAGAGTTTCACTGGGAACCCCGAGTTGTTTATATATCACACGTGTATTGATGTTTCCTCTCAATATAGTTATAGCATGATATAAAACTTAATCATAAACTTTATGAAATATGATAATAATCCTTATTATTATTTGTCTCTAGGGCATATTTCCAAGAGTCTCCCACTTGCACTAGAGTACAAATAAACTAGCTGCATTTGTTCTTAATCATTGGCACCTTATATCCAGTATCCTGAACATGCTTGCTCATGGAAGAGGTTGAGTCTTGGGCCTGTACTTTATAGTCCCAAATCCTTTGCAACTTACTAATGTCACCTTGATTGACATTAATACTTTATCATCACATGATAACATCTGTGTGTATGCATTGTTGCTATGGCAGTAGAACGAGGCCGGATTCCAGGAGCCTACAGTGACATTAGATCAACCTCGGGGGATTTCTCATGGGCACTGTGCCCTGGGACACATCATTCTATGTTAAAAGCGAACTAGCCCCGCCATATCATTATACAACACTTTAGATGGTACCCTTATCTATTATTATAAATGTATTCATCGAAACACGAGTGCACCCTGTGTAACTTTCGAAGTTTTGTTCACCTTGCTTCCTACTTGACTTTAGTCGGTATTACAAGAGTTTCCAAAATATTCCCTTATACCATAACCCTCTATGCTTTAAGATATATCTTCCTTTATGGATTTGGAAAATATGTCTACAGTTCTCTAACAGACACTGCGAACAAACTTAGCTCAACGTTCCGTGATTCAAACTTGAAACGTTCCTTATTGGATCATATATTATGTTAAGTTATCATCATGGTTTTCTAAGATAGAACCTATGTCTCAACATAGTGGATGATGATCATCCTTTTATTTCTTTCATCCATTGACGTTAAACTTAATACTATTCCTAATTTGAGTTATTAAGGACTAGTTCCTTAATTAACTTCTATTCTGAAACCCTTTTCAGAATCCCTCAAGGAATGCTACATAATATCGTAATATACTTATTATCAACTTCTACTCCTTATAAATCATTATTTATTGGTACTTGCGCTTTTATTCTTAACACACTTAAGAATCACTCCTATAAGCTCCCACTCAAAATATGTCCCCAACATATTTGGGTATGAGTCACCGCTCTTACTCAAACTATGTTCCTACATATTTGAATTTGAGACTTATATTGCTCTCACTCAAAAATATGTGATTCACATATTGTTTTAGGAAGACTTTTATAGCTCCCACTCAATTTCATGCAAATTTCATATCCACTCACTATTTTGAACAACTTCAAAATCCTTTGATGAAATATCAAACTTGTAGATTCACTATCAGATACTAGTACTTTTACTAGTTTTAAATCCTTTAGACATTCAACACACTTGAATCAAATTCATTTGAATTTGTCCAATACTTGACAAATTGTGATTTTGTCATTCACCCCTTTTCCACTATGGCTTTGCAGTCATTTGGGAAAATTCAAGTAACTCATTTACTTTGCAAGATTCAACGAATTGCTTTCTAATCTTAAGGGAAATTTTGCTTCTAGATTTTTCACATTCTAGTTTACCATTATTTCCTTAGTAGTTCGTAGGTATGTCATATTCTGGTAATCATGACAAATGATTCACAAATGTCTCCATACAAGATATGGGATGCATTTGAATACTACTTTATGTAGTGTAAACACTAGTGGGAAAACACAATGATCATTATCATTGATTCTTTCCTTTGTGAAGAGTATCATTCAGGAACGTTTTCCATTGCACTTCTCAACACTCTGATGCAGGGATTTGAATCCTCATCGTGTTTCACACTATCTTCCATTTGCTCCACAATCGAGAAATATCACTGAACGTGAACTTTCTCAAGAATGCACCAAAATCCAAGCAATACTTGTTTTACTTCTCTTTTGGTTTCAGCTATGGATTTCGTATGCAAAGTTTCCAATGAATACTCTACAAGGACTTATTCGCTATTTTTTTGGTTATATCGAATAACCCCAAAACTTTCACGGCAATCCATACTAAATATGGCGCCGATCTCACGAATCTAGATGGTTCACTATATGTTCTAATTGAGTGCTAACTATTTCTAACTAATGGTCTCTACATGTACACTACAACGATTTATTTGGCGCCATCTATTCACCCATTTTGATATCAAATATCATATTGTGATGCTTTGCATTTTGACGTTTCAAACGCAATGCATTCCACAATTTCTTTTATGCCATTCTTATAAAGTTGAATTTCATTACTATTGATCAAATCGTTGTAATTATATTCTCTTTTATATTTATATGTCGATGAAACATTTTGATCATATCAAATAGTTTCACACTCATGTTTTCTTTGGTAAACTTCTTTACACATTTAAACAATCATATAATGATAATTACCATCTTGTTAAAACACAATACATCGATTATGTATTTTCTTTCAACAATTCATTAAAACACTTTGTATTCAAGTAATACACGGTGTTCAAGTTATTTTTGCTGAACTTAGGCATGATTTACATGTGACAAGAAATCGAATGACTTTGACATATTATCACAAAACTTTGAATTCAAACAATGGTTTCATTCATTAATGAACATATCATTAAGTTCGGTATTTTAAGGCATTTCAATATTTTACAAATGTTCATGCATTATCAATTAGTTTCAAACAACAAGGTTAATTCATATATAATCAAACAAGATATGAACACAGATAGAAATCATTCATAAAAGTGGAACAACTATTTGTTACAAACTGATATGAATAACCGCCTCACAAAGTGTGAGACACACTAAAGAAGTTCACAATATTTTGATTACAATAATCATCCTAAAGCATAAACTAAGTGATAAATGTTGAGGGAGAGTGTCGTTGGCCATCATCATTATGCTCGCCATCAACACACAACGTCACCTCCTCTCCAGCAAGCACCTCTATGCAGAAGGACTTGTTTTGAGTAAAACAGTACAAGTATCAAATATACTTAACACTGCAAATGTGTTTGCAATATTATAACATTTATAAAATTGTATATCAAATATATACCTTTGTCATCGATGACCTCACCAGTGATTGGTTCAACCTTTACGTTCCTGAAACATAATATGAACTCTTGGAAACCCAATGTTTCCGTATCACCACTCATGATGCTACTCCGGACATGTCCTTCATAGCTGGGAGGCAACGATCGAAGAAGCACGCCTATCGCAAATGGATCATCCATCCAGTAGTCCATGAAGTGAACCAGTCTCATGTGTGCATCAAGCATGCGCTCCAAGTGACCCTTCAGACCTGTGTGCTCCTCCATCTGTATGGAAAGGAACTCTCCAAGCAGCTCGTGCTTCCACATGCGCACATGGTTTATGAACTCTGCTCTCAGCTGATCCACCATCGAATATGGATCAAGATCACCCATGAGCGGATGGAGTTCATCCACCATCCCATAACGCATTATTATCTGAATGTAGGTGGACATCTCTTGACGATAGTAGCGGTCTGCTAGCTCTTGTGGGGTCTCATAGTGGTCTAGCTTAGTCAAATCCATCATGCAGTGTTGTAGTCTACCACATGATTCCTAGTAAGGAGATCATTCAGGCGCACAAGCCAACTAGGGAAGTTGGATCCATCAAGTCTAAGTTTCTCACCCATTACCCATTCCTCAATGACAAAGTAAGCTTCACGGTGAGACATCTCTACATTTATAATTGCAAAAGGAATTTAGACTAAGTTTATAATTAAATGAGTAAATAATAACTCCACTCAGAAACACCTATCCCCTGAAGGGTTCTAGTGATAACATGACCCCTTTTCCCCACACTCCCCCGATCATCAATGTGGGTTCTAGGGTGGACGCTAAACATCGGTCACATCATTCATGCGACTCGTGCTTGACCTTTCGACCATCCGTGTTCCGAGGCCATGTGTGCTACATTCTAGGCTCGCCAACTCAACTTTAGTGTATTTGTTGTGCAACATGGCTTACACCCACCGTATGCAAACGTAGATATGTCTGACACCCGATCACAGCCTGCCTCATACCGAAGAACTTTCTTGGTGGTGCACACTAAGGGAGAACACAAGCGTTGGTAATTTTTAACAGGGATCATTTTATTAGGCTACTATCGAGTATCTAATACTATCACACAATAAGATATACAAACGATAACATTGAATGTAAATGCGATGTGATATGGTCCTTCACATCGTGTCTCCATCCGGCATCACTGGATTCCGTGCCAGGTTTTCGGCGCCATAGACACCAGGGTACCGGTCCCTTTCCGGCATGGTAGTTCGTCACCTCCGTGACTATCTACTACTACTTCATAACATAAGGTAATCACCTTACCTTTGCCACAACCATATCATAAAGCAACGCCCCCTGCAAAACAAAGTTAGACGCCTCTACTTTATCTTTGCATGTTTTACGTGGCTGAATGGGCTTTCACACAAGAACCATTCTTACCTACGAACTTTCACCGCAACGCTGATCAAGTAGTTGTCTATACTACACCCCTTTCGGGGCCCTCCGTTGCAAATGGCACACCAACTAATGCGAGAGAGACAGACACCCCCTTAAGCCACTTTATACGGTACAAGCCATATGTCAAGCGTGGACTAGTCTCGCGAATGAACGCGTAAAGTCGGTTGGGGGCCGCTTCATCAAGCATTACCGCGGTATACACAAGTACACGTGGGAGGGTAACAACTAAAGATCAACACCCACACGCTACATCTCGTGTGTTCTACCCGTACTGGCATCACTACGTATAGATCTAGCTCTAATACTATTGTAGGGGTTCCGCGTATGAAAATAATAAAATTTTCCCCTACGCCCCTGAACCCCTGATGCTGCCAGGACCTATCCATTAGTAATGCAGTAGCAGGAGGGTCTTTTTGCGAACTTACCCTTGAAGACCGAAAAGCGTTGTAAACGCTCAGGAGAGCATGGTTGATGTAGACGAGCCGAAGCCTACCTCAAGGTTGAGATGAAGTCATTGCGCTCCTGTGGCTCCAGTGACTTGAGTGCCTCAAGTGTGACACCTCACGGGGAGTTACACACGTCTGGTGCCTGACGATGACTCCCGCTTCCCCGATCCAGCATCAGTTGCGGAAGTAGAGCTCCTGGATCTGAATCCCGCAGCACGACGGTGCTCCGTGGTGAAGATGTCTCGTTCGCGCAGTCCAATCTTGGGACCATGATCACGAGAGAGAGAGAGAATATTAATTGGAGGTCTCCCCAAAAGTGAGGAAACCTTTATTGAATATTGTGTGTATTTATCTGGCCAAATACCCCAACTATATATAGGGGGAGGGGAGGTACTACCTCCCTCAAAGTCCCGAGATGGGACTAAAGGTGAGGGAGAGGGGGGGCACAGCCGTCCAGCCCTAGTGGGCCACATGCGGGGGGGGGGGGGGGGCTTGGCCCACCCGGCCACCCCCTTGCCCCTTCTCCCCTCTTACCTTTCCCTAATGGACACTCTTCCCTCCGGAATTGGCCCATTAAGCAATTTATTTTCTCTTTTATTAAACAATTATGAATAAATGATTAAATCAATATTTAACATTCATTCACATATTATTCAATCTCTGTGGCTATGGAACACCTTCTACCTCCACTCCAGACTTGCCAAAACCCTTCCGGTTTTCTCTCTACTATTCTTCGGCGATTCTACTGATCCTATAAATACTCTCTAAACATCATCAAACCCTTAAGCATGATACCCTACAGTTCGGGGACACTCCAGACATGGTCGGGACACTCCTGGACCAATGATCAATATAAGGACCTGGATGACCATGTGACCCCTGTGCATGCCACGAAGATCTTTTGTCGTTTGAACTGGGACAGTCCTGTCTTATTCCCTTTGTCTCTCTATACTTGCATTGCCCGAGATTTGATCAATGACATCACCATGCTGTGTTCAATCTCGTTACCGAACAATGCTACTTGAGTCGTTTGACAAGTGATATCCCTGTGATCAAATCACACGTTGCGTAGCTATTGGATATAACTTGTCCGAGTGGGGCCTTAAGTATCTTTCTGTCACGTGGACGGACAAATCCCGCTCTTGACATATATTGCCTCTAAGGTTCCTCCGAGTACCTGAACACACCTTTATAATCATTGTATTACCAAGTGACGCTTGATGCTATCTAAGCACTCTCGGGAGACAGTGATTGATATAGTCTCACAGTCTAAGGAATAGTCTACGAGGATCCATTTCTAATCATCATAACTTGAACTTCGTGACATGATCGGGTCATGATGTTTAGGTTGGGTATTGGTTCATCATCTCATTCTCAGAATGAGTTGACTCCATTTCCAACTAGCATAAATGCCACATGATCAGGAAACTTGATCATCTGTTGACCAATAGACCAGTGACTAGAGTTTCACTGGGAACCCCTGGTTGTTTATATATCACACGTGTATTGATGTTTCCTCTCAATACAGTTATAGCATGATATAAAACTTAATCATAAACTTTATGAAATATGATAATAATCCTTATTATTATTTGTCTCTAAGGCATATTTCCAACAGTTAGATGACAATACTAGGATTTGCAAGATAACTCTAATAACAACACTTTTAACAAGTGAAAAAGACTCCCCCTCAAGGAAGAGCCCCACCAGGCTAGCATACAAAGGAGAAAGACCAGCAAAGGAGCCCACAATACCGTTGTCAACTGTGCAAGGAGAGAGGACTACATCTTTATTAGGCTTGAGCTGGGTGATGATACGATGGCCACTAGCACGATCCTTGTGGTGGAAGGAATATCCAAGCACTCCAGCAAAAACACGAAAATCAGCTTGCCATGGCCTATCACGGGTCATCCACTTCATGGTGCGGTTCTCATCACCACAAATTACCAAAGTGGAGAAGAACGGCTTCACTATCTCGGAGTCATAGGAGAATTGAAGAGCCATGAGATGGTGCAGCCCCATCCTCTCAGTCACATACATAGCATCAATAAGTTGAGGTTTTTCCATGGCCTCAAAAATAACCAGGGGATGCATAGGTCGAATCTTCTGCCGAGCATAAACATCTTCATAGATAGACTTTTGGTCAACACACCAAAAGCGAGAGTCACCAAGTTCAGTATCTTGTGCTGATTCATCAAACAGATCACGATGACGAATGGAAGAGTAAGTAACATCATCCATCTTCTTATAGTTAATCTTGGGCTCTTGGCCCTTCCTCTTGGAGACACCCTTCCTGGTCCTATCCCTCTTTGCCTGTTCAGCCATGCGCAAGATGGATAGCATGGGGATGAGCACACACACAAGCCCGAGAGAGACCATAGAAATAGTAGGCAAGCGGTCCATAGTCCAAACATACATAATGCACAAAATCCATAATAATCTGAAGTAGATTGGACTCTGTCAGGCCGGATTATCCGGCCTGGCTAGGGGCGGATAATCTGGCCCTGGCAGAAAATCTCAGATTCGCCTAGATTGGATGCAAAAATGTAGATCGGACCTAGGTACTGCAAGACTGCGGTCTCTAAACGAAACAACAACCTTCTAGACCACGTTCCACCCAAAAAGTGACACATCAAGCCAAAAATGGGGAGAGAGGGAGTTACCCTCACTCATTGGAGGAAGAACGCGGAGGAGAAGGTACCCGAAGGCGTGGAGAAGAAGATCCAGGGGAGGCCCGGAGAATCCGGTGGTCGGGAAGGCTCCGGGGACGGTGGGGACGATGGGCGGCGGCTGGGGAGAGGGAGGAGGGGTCGAGGGGAAGAACTGCTCGTTATGAGCCCTTTCCCCTGACGCCAGCCTTAATAGACTACAACCGCCCGGGCCGGATTATCCGGCCTCCACTTGGGCCAGATTATCCGGCTTCAAATCTGAATTTCTGTTACACACAAATTCAGGCCCGCGCGTCCCCAAACAAAAAACCCCACAAGATGAACAAAGGACTTGTGTCCTAGATGAGATGGCTTAGGGGTAGGGAGAGGCTTGGGATTAGAGAACCAAACTGAGATGGTACTACACACTCAAGATTGCAAGAATCAAATCAACCAAAGGCCAAAATTGAGTGTGATTTCCATAAGAACACGAGATGAACAAAAACAACCAATAAGATCCACATAAAACCAACTCTTCTCATGGAAGAGGGTGGTGGCCGAGACCACCTTGTTGGAGTGCATGGTATGACACTGCGGAGATATATCTTGGGTTCATGACCAATACTCATCAATAAGCTCACATATCACAAAATTGTATTAAGACAAATGATTTGACTTGCTTTCGGCATTATGGGGGGGAGGGTTATCCCAATCAATTAGGACCACACTCCCCTATATCCATGCCCACACCTAGACCAAATAAGAATGAGATGTAAGAGTGAGTGCATGGGTAATCAAGACAAGCTCCTTGAATCAACGATATTTGGCTCATTCCTCAAGAAACAAAACCTTGCTTCATCAAGTGGCTTTGTGAAAATATCGACAAGTTGATTCTTTATGCTCACAAAAGATAGATCAATATCACCACGAGCAACATGGTCTCGAATAAAATGATTCTGGATCTCAATATGCTTTGTCCTTGTGTGCTGCACCGGATTGTATGCAATTTTAATGGCACTTTCATTATCGCATAAACGAGGCACTTTGTCACACCATATTCCTTTAAAGTTTGCCTCATCCATAATAATTGAGTACATGCACTAGCAGCAGCCACATATTCAGCTTCAGCGGTGGAGAGAGATATACAATTCTTCTTTTCAGAAGACCAACATACTAAAGACCTTCCCAAGAATTGACAAGCTCCAAAAGTTGATTTCCGATCATCCTTATCACCAGCCCAATCTGAATTAGTATAGCCACATAGAGACAAATTGGAGCCCTTGGGATACCATAGACCAAAATTAGGGGAATGAACCAAATATTGGAAGATCCTCTTGACTGCCACTAAGTGACTTTCTTTAGGAGCTGCTTGATACCTTACACACACACCTACACTCAATGCAATATTGGGTCTAGATGCACAGAGGTAAAGAAGAGAGCCGATCATGTACCGGTATACCAATTGGTCCACATCTTTACCATGGGGATTAAGTTCAAGGTGACATTTTGTTTACATCGGTGTGGCGATGCCATTAAGATCCGTCATCTTGAATCACTTGAGCATGTCTTGGATGTATTTTTCTTGATTTATGAAGGTTCCTTCTCTAAGTTGTTTGATCTCAAATCCAAGAAATAACCATAATTCCTATAACAACATGTCTTGGATGTATTTTTCTTGATATACATACATAACTTACTATAACAGAGATGAACTTACTAAATAGTTTGTTAAGTTAATTTTAACAAGGTTTCAATAAATTAGACATTCGCTTTCAGTTATGGAATATTAAATTTCTATTAACGTAATCAGGAGCTCGTATCATAACTATATATGTGACTTTTATCATACAAATCAAACTATACATTGGACAAGTTGAACACAACCTAGATAAGATCTAAACTCTACATGAAATTATATCACTAGAATGTACGAAAGATCGATCAAACTACAAAATATCCGCCTAGAACTAATAGGGGCAGATCAAATCAACCTAGGAAATATGCGACTGGGATGACTAGGGGCAGGTCAAAATGACCAATAAAATATGCATAAAACTACTAGGCGTAGAACAAATTAAGTAATCAAACTCTACAAGATCAGAAAACCCTATAAATTAAAATATGAATAGTAAAATTAGAAAACCCCATTCACAGTTCAGATCTAATTACCTCTAGTTCTCCGTCGCTGGATTGTTGCTCGAACACAAACAAATCCGTAGGTTCTTCATCCTTGCTGTCATCGTAGTAATCATAGTCCACCCGCACCACCGGATCTGCAACCGCTTCCTCTTCGACCTTGTTATCTGCTTCCTTCTTGATGATGGGATTGGCTGCCTCCTCGTCGATGATGACCTTGGCATCCTCGGCGACCACCGGTCTTGATCACTTCATCTTCGCAAAAATGATCTTGTACTTGTTGCTAGGGTTTCATTATGTTCTTTGGAGTGTAGAGGGAAGAGTGGGATGGAGTGGAGAAATAGGGGAAACTGTGTGGATGATGTCTTTTAAATGACAGGGAGACGATGGGGCAGTTGGGTGGTTGGAGCGCACGTAGGATGGGAAACATGTACAACTGCACGTGTCAATGCAAAACGCACAAGTGGGAAACGGTGTACATAGCTCGATTTCTTTTGTAGTTAATCATTTTTAGGCATCTCAATGGAAAATGCAAAACCCACTCGATTTCTTCTAATTTTTAGTAAATCATTTTTGAGGAATGACTTCCTCTCTAGATCGAACTCTTCATATATATATATGATGCCGGTCAAACATTTCATATATATACATGCAATGCCTCTAGATACTTCATGCATGCATGTGGTCAGAAAGCCCAAAAAGCCTGTGGATCGGAATGCAACTACCAACATGCATGATCGAGATGCACCGGTGTATAGAAGCATCCATATATTGGAGTGTGTGCTCATGTGGATCAATGTGGTTTGGAAAAGAACACATGAAACTCTAGATACTCCATGCATGCATGCATGCGAACCAAAAAAGCTTTCCTATGTGTTGTTGGTGGTCTTTGTACACCATGGTTTGACACATGGATCCTCTAGAGTCATTGCATATTGATATATCCACTAGTCATTGATCCACATGACCACATTGCATGTGTTCTTTTCCAAAACCACATTGATATCTACATGACCACACACACACTCTAGTGGATTGTGTGAGATGTTACTTCTATCACACTAGTGCAACATGCAATAAGAAAGCTGCTTTTCTATGTGTTGGTCTCTGTACACCATGGTTTGGCACATGGTCCCTAGACTAGTCATTACATGTGTTCTTTTAATTTACTAAACCACACATTGATATCTCCACTAGAGTCATTAAGATCCACATGACCACATTGCATGTTGTGTTCTTTTCCAAAACCACATTGATATCTACATGACCACACACACTCCAATGGATTCTGTGATGCAACTTCTATCACACTGGTGCAACATGAAATGTGGAAGTTGCTTTCCTATGTGTTTTTGGACTCTATGACCATGATGGTTTGACGCATGGATCCCCTAGAGTTATTGCATGTGTTCTTTTCCTAATCCACACATTGGTATCTCCACTAGAGTCATTGATCCACATGACCACATTGCATGTGTTCTTTTCCAAAACCACATTTTTATATCTACATGACCACACATGTACACGCCAGTGGATTCTGTGATGAACTTCTGTCACACATTGGTGCAACATGCAATGTGGAAGCTATTTTCCTATGTGTTTTTGGTCTCTAGGTGACCATGATGGGTTTGACACATGCATGGATCCCCTAGAGTGATTGCATGTGTTCTTTTCCTAAACCACACATTGATATCTCCACTAGAGTCATTAAGATCCACGACCACATTGCATGTTGTGTTCTTTTCCAAAACCACATTGATATCTACATGACCACACACACTCCAATGGATTCTGTGATGCAACTTCTATCACACTATTGCAACATGCAATGTGGAAGCTGCTTTCCTATGTGTTTTTGGACTCTATGACCATGATGGCTTGACGCATGGATCCCCTAGAGTTATTGCATGTGTTCTTTTCCTAAACCACACATTGGTATCTCCACTAGAGTCATTGATCCACATGACCACATTGCATGTGTTCTTTTCCAAAACCACATTGTTATATCTACATGACCACACATGTACACTCCAGTGGATTATGTGATGAACTTCTGTCACACATTGGTGCAACATGCAATGTGGAAGCTATTTTCCTATGTGTTTTTGGTCTCTATGTGACCATGATGGGTTTCACACATGCATGGATCCCCTAGAGTGATTGCATGTGTTCTTTTCCTAAACCACACATCCACTAGAGTCATTGATCCATATGGCCACATTGCATGTGTTCTTTTCCAAAAGCTCATTGATATATCTACATGACCACACATGTACACTCTAGTGGATTCTGTGATGAGATTATGTCACACATTGGTGCAACAAGCAATGTGGAAGCTGCTTTCCTATGTGTTTTTGGTCTCTATGTGACCATGATGGGGTTGACACATGCATGGATCCCCTAGATTGATTGCATGTCTTCTTTTCCTAAACCACACATTGATATCTCCACTAGTCATTGATCCACATGACCACATTGCATGTGTTTTTTACAAAACCACATTGATATATCTACATGACCACATATGTACACTCTAGTGGATTCTGTGATGAACTTATGTCACACATTGGTGCAACATGCAATGTGGAAGCTGCTTTCCTATGTGTTTTTGGTCTCTATGTGACCATGATGGGTTTGACACATGCATGCGTGGATGCCCTAGATTGATTGCATGTGTTCTTTTCCTAAACCACACATTGATATCTCCACTAGAGTCATTGATCCACATGACCACATTGCATGTGTTCTTTTCCAAAACCACATTGATATATCTACATGACCACACATGTACACTCAAGTGGATTCTCTATGATGAACTTCTGTCAGACATTGGTGCAACATGCAATGTGGAAGATGCTTTCCTATGAGTTTTTGGTCTCTATGTGATCATGATGGGTTTGACACATGCATGGATCCCCTAGAGTGATTGCATGTGTTCTTTTCCTAAACCACACATTGATATCTCCAGTAGAGTCATTGATCCACGTGACCACATATTACATGTGTTATTTTCCAAAACCACATTGATATATGAGCACACACACTCTAGTGATTCTGTGATGCAAATTTTGTCACACTGGTGCAACATATGCAATGTGTTGCTGCTTTTTCCCCATGTGTTGGTCTCTGTATACCATATGCATGGTTTGACACATGGATCTATCCCCTAGAGTACTCATTGCAGGTGTTCTTTTAATTTCCTAAACACATATTAATATCTCAACTAGAGTCATTGAGATCCACACATGACCATGATACATTGCAAATGTATCTTTAATTTTTGATGTTCCATGCTTGGTTTTATCTACTTTCTTGTGTTTTGTCCACACTTTGGAGTACTTTTCATATGATTTCTTGGACTAACCTATTAACAAGAGCCACAGTGCCAGCTGACTGTTTTCTGCTGTTTTTGGTTTCAGGAAGTCAGAAAATGAATATTCTCGGAATTGGACGGGACAAAAGCCAAAGTTATTATTTTACTGGGGGACACTTGGAGCCAGAATACGAGACGGAGAAGGGCTAGAGGGCGGCCACACCACCTGGCCGCGCGGCCAGGCTTGGCCCGCGCCAGGGGGGTGGTCTGGCCGCCCCAGGCACCCCCTCGGCCTCTCTTTCCGCCTATAAGTTGCCTTAGATACGGAAACCCTAAGTACCAGATCAAAATTCCACGAAAGAGTCTGTAGTCGCCGTCGTCTTTGTCCCTACATCGGGAGGGATCTGAAGCTCTTCCCGGCACCCTGCCGGAGAGGGGAATTCACCCTAGAGGCCTTCTTCATCATCATGCAAGCCTCCGGTGTGATGCGTGAGTAGTTCATCTCTGGACTACGGGTCCATGTAGTAGCTAGATGGCTGGTTCTCCTCCTTTTTGCTTTCATGTCTAGATCTTGTGAGCTCCGTTCATGATCAAGATCATCTATTTGTAATTCTGCATGTTGTGTTTGCGGGGATCCGATGGATATGGAGATGCTATTTTAGATTGATTATTGATTCTATCATGTCTTTGTTATTTGTGATCTTGCATGCTTTCCGTTGTTAGTAGCTATCTTGGCCAAGTAGATGCTAGCAACTCCAAGAGTTTTTATTTATGCTCGATAGTGGGTTCATGCCTCTGGTAATCTGGGGAAGTGACAGAAATCTCTAAGGTACTAGATGTGTTGTTGCTACTAGGGAGAAAACAACAATCCTTTGTTCATAGAACAATCGTATTGTTTACTTTACACGCAATTCATAATGCAATAATCTGTTGCTTGCAACTTAATACTGGAGGGGGTTCGGATGATAACCTGAAGGTGGATTATTAGTCATAGATGCAGTTGGATGGCGGTCTATGTATAATGTTGTAATGCCCAATCGAATCTCAAAGGAGTCAAGATGATTAGTACATGCTTATATGCTTTCTCGGTGTTTGTCAATTGCCCCGCTGTAATTTGTTCACCTAGCATGTTATCTATCTTAAGGAGAGCCACCTCTAGTGAACTATGGACGCTGGTCCTTTCTTTTACATTCAATCTACAATCAAACTGTTTACTACTTTGTGTTTACTATCTGCAAACTATTACTTCCTTCGATTTGATACGTTTAATCCTTTGTTTTCAGCAAAACCGATGAGATTGACAACCTCATCGTAAGTTGGGGGCAAAGTTCTGTGGTTGTGTTGTGTAGGTCTCCATGTTTCTGCTGGCACCGGTAGTGCGCCCTACCAACGTTCAGCAAGCTACACCTTTGGGGTGTTTCCTTGCTCCTACTGGATTGATAACCTTGGTTTCGTACTACGGGAATACTTGTTGTTGTCCTCATCATACCTTCCTCTTGGGGTTCCCCAATGAGCTCGATATATCTTGGGCCATCATACCACATTGCATGTTGTGTTATTTTCAAAAACCACATTGATATTAACATGACCACACGCACTCTAGTGGATTATGTGATGCAACTTGTCACACTAGTTCAACATGCAATGTGTAAGCTGCTTTCCTATGTGTTTTTGGTCTGTATGACCATGATGGTTTGACACATGGATCCCCTAGAGTGATTGCATGTCTTGTTTTCCTAAACCATTGTAACACCCCAGCATTAGAGCTTAGGAATAAGCTGAGGTGAGGTGTGTGCATTGCATTCATGCATACAAAATCTGGATAATTTCCGCGCTTTTGAATAAAACTTGTCTAAGTGATTGAAGCTTCTCTTAACTTGGTGGAACTGAAGTAGATCATCAATCTGATTGCGATAAGTTTCAATATAACCTTTGCTAAAGCCTTATCTTTGGGTAACATAATTTTATCTAAGTGTAGATCAAATGCAATAAAACTAAGTCATAACACACTACTTAATAAGGAGTACTAGATCTTCTAGATATCATTGAATGGTATTCCATACAACAACTCAAGGATGAATACATAATATTCTAAAAATGATACCGAGGTATTATCTACCATAAACTCTTGAATACTCAATCAAGTATATAACTCCCAGTAAAGAAGCCCATAACAAAACCTTGAGAGACTTGCTTGTCATAGTTATTCCTACCATGAGCATCATGGTAGTCCTTAAACATTAACTCTTATCCCTAATAGAGTAGAAAGGAAGTCAATCCAAGACCATTCATAACATACCCTTAATATGATATTAATAAGTGACATATCTATTTAACCAAGTCCTAGTGTCAATTTATCATCAATGTTGAGTGATCAATTCCTGACCTAGAACGTATTGACTCTTAGCCTTTGACCTATTATATTAGCCTTCCAAAGACCTTAAGTAAGTTAATAAGACGAAGGAACTAGTATAGTGGAGTGTTCCATCATAAATAGAAAGTGATCCTTAGTGGAGATCAAACCATGTGATGTTGGAGGAGTTAACCCACTCATGAGTTAACTATAAGAAGTGTTTACACCCAAGAAGTAACTAGTGCTTGAGGAGCTATGAGAAGGTTAGTAGTATGAGTACATCAAGTAATAACCTTGTAAAGCCAAGTAGGTATAAACCTAAAGTAAGATTCCTTAACAAGATAAGCCTTATAGAGAGACTAGTACAAGTCTACTACTTCGTTGATTATAGATCTTGATTAGACAATTAGAATCCTAAGCTTTGCTTGATCCAAGGTTGGTGGTAATTATTCTCAAGTCATTTGAGAATAGATGATCAGCTGATAAAGAGTTGTGAGTATACCCAATTAGGAAAAACCCTAATAAGCTGAATCATCTAGCTTGATCCTGAGAAGTCAAGCTAGAGTTGGAGAAGTATATAATCTGAGTATTATGGAGTAGTTGAAGGTATAATAGTTTAACCAAGTTAATACAAGAACAACTTGTATTATGTGAGTAGTACCATATTTCTTCTAGAGGATTAATATCACATGTATTATAGAGAGAAATGTTATATTGCAAGCCTTGGAAGTAGTTGCAAGATGGATTTAAAGGATTTCATGGATGGAGTTAGTAGTAGCTGCATTGATGGATTTATGAAGGGTAGTTTAGAAATGAAAGTCATAGGTACTAGGAGAAGAATGAAGGAGTAATGTTGATGTGTCATGACCATGTCATCATATGATGATGGATATGGTAGAGCCAGATAACTAGTTTATTTAGGCAAAAGAGATCCTAGTGAAGCAGAGGAGAGATTTAAATAGAGTATATTTAAGAAAGGAATTCCTGAACTATGATCCAAGCTTAGTGAAGTGTGAGGATAGGAATTCTTTAGAAGTCTTAACCAAGATCATATCAACCAAGACAAGACCCATATCTACTTATTTGTCAAAACCCCCAGAATTAAGTTAGTAGTTAAACCAATTCCTATTTTTAGGCAGCTAATGGATAGTATCTCTTAGTCAAATGAAATGTCTAAGAGATAAGTAGAATACCAGTTGAGAGTTTATGGATGAAAGCCTTATCCATTTAATTATCTTGGATCCTAATAGAAACCTAGATCCATGAACCATCAAGACCACATTAAAAAGTAATCTTCATAGCTCACTCTAAGTTGAGTTATCATTCAGGATTATAATGTGACACCCCCAAGAATAACGCTAGACAAATCCCAGACCTCTGTCTGATATAAGCCTAACCTAAATCTCAGAAGTGTACAGAGAGAGAATCGGTAACATTACAGTGACCCTACGGCACAAAAATTATTAGAGCAAGCTCATAACTGAGCGAAGAACCAAAATATTACAAGCAGAGGTCACTGACCACAAACATCAAACAACGGAAGGCAAATTATGCTATTAAGTATAGCAAACTTAACAAATGGCCTAAGAAGCCTGAAGCATAACGATGACGTCCCAATCCATAGATTCCAGGCTGCCGACCGGGAACCCCAAGCTACTCGTCGATGTCGATGTAGTACAGAACTCCTATATTATGGTAACACTTACATGCTGCAAAAGTATCAACGAAGCAAGGCTGAGTACAGAGTGTACTCTGCAAGACTTACGGCTGGTGGAGCTATTTTGCGTAAAGCTGTCTTTGTTTGTAAAACAAGAGGGAGAAGAAGAATGTCGACTAAACAGATCATTTTAAAAGGGGATAAGAAAGCGATATCTCTAAATTGATCATCTCTTGATATCCACCGAAACTTTATCAGCTGAACCTACCATCTAGGATCACCCCTTGATCCCTGAGGAAGCATCCTTAAGAACACTTTACTTACTTGCCAAGTTTTACGATTAGGTTATTCTTCTCTATGATCCCACGTTTGTTCCCAAGTCATCCATAACAGTGGACACGGCTTTTCGAAAAGATTTAACCCTGCAGGGGTGTAAAACTTTACCCACACGCGTCGGCCAACTCTTAACGTCACTCGACACACTTCCTTGGTGTGCTAACAGAGGGCGGTCGACCAAAACCTTTCCCTTGCTTTTGCCTAATCCATGAGTCACCTAGAAGGGCTCCTTGCTACGGTAGCTGGCCATACTCTGAGGAGGTCCTCGACTCTGTGTACCGGGATCCAGTTCCAGTGTCGTGCACCCTTCACCCGGCCACGTCCTAAATGCTTGCACCATTTTCCAAAACATTTTTCCATGCGGGTGCCTAATAAAATGTCAAACTATGGACTCATGGATTAGAGTAGGCAAGTTGGGGTCAAGGGGGTCCCCATAAACCCCCGTGTGGTTGCATGCTCGGTCTTGGTCCAAAGGCAAGAACTCGGGTCCTAGTGGTGGAAAGTATGGGACTACAAAAACCACAACCCTCGTGTCCTCCCATACAAGCCATAGCATGTTTAAATTTCACCACTGATCATACCACGTCATCCTGTCCAACTAGGTTCATACAACTCTGATTCATCACCCGGATGGATCAGCGGTAATAGCTAAGCATGGCTAAGCACAACAGATATAGTATCTCTAGCGAAGCTCATAATCCAAACCCTAGTTATGCTAGGAGCAGTGGATCAGGGTATATACGCTACCAAGGGAACATGCATCAGATAGGATTACTATATCTATCGGTAAAAGACTTTGGAATCGTATGTACATGGCAAGAATGAAATACTTTGAAACCGTAGGATTATATCATGTGTGGGGTTTTGCTTGCCTTTGCCTATTGATACTCAAAGAAGATATTTAGATATCTTGTATTGTACTTGATTAAAGTTGATCATGTATTGTTCATCGATCTTCGATGGTGTTAACCTCGGTCTTCGATCTTCGACTCGATATCGTTGCTCACATCAACTCTAAGGTCTACCGAGAAGAAGTACAAACACCGGAAAGGAATGCAACAATCAATACATGGCATCGATGCAATTGTCAAGCAAGGATGATGATATGAAAAGTTAAATTGTATTGAAATGAACCCCATCGCATGCTTGGTCATTTCAAACGGGGTCCGAGGGGTCCAAACCCTAATTCGGAGAAACCCCAGATGCATATGGGAGGCGTAATTTTGTTCTTCTAACAAACTTCTTAATTAAATATGTTTAGAAATGCATTCTTATGATTCTATTGTGTCGGCCTCATTTTTCGGAACATTTTGATATATTATACATATTTTCTTGATTTAAAATGAATTAGTTCTGATTTTTCTCAATTTAAAACCATTTTTAAAATCAATTTAAAACAATTAAGCATTTTTGGATATTATATTAAAATATTTTTCTATCTGGACCCACATGTCATAAGTTTAATAATTTCAGAATTATTTTCCAAAAATATTAAAAACCTGATAGACAAGGCCCACAGGGATTATTTTTATTTCCATAAATAATTTACAAAAACATTAAAAAAAAGTGACCTCATGCTGACATCATCACAATGCCAGCACAGGGATTGGGCGTTTTCTACTAGGCCTCTCTCTAACCATAGAGGCTAACGAATGGGCCTAGAGGCCACGTAAGAGGCCACGTGGAGGCTAGGCCCACTCACCGGTTGACATGGTCAACCACGGACGACCGGCTCAGGTGGTCGCCGGAGCGGCGGTTTGGGCACACGTGTAGGCTCGGGAGTAGGGGCGTTCGACGCAGGGGACCAACACGAGTCAAACGGTGGTGTCACCGCTAGGTTTCGGTCACCGGAGGCTTGGCTGCGACAGTATCCGACGGCGGCGAGCGGCGACGTGTGGCGCGAGCACGAACCAGAAAGCGAGGAAGGGTTCCTAAGGACCAAAAACTCACTGTGGTTGCTATGGTTGTGTCGCGGAGACCTGTCATGGCCGGAATCGGCGAGAATGGTAGCGGAGGTCATCATAGACCGAGGGGTCAATTGGATCGCTTCGATCTTTCCGGCTTGCACGAGTGGGGGAAAACGATCGAGGAGATCTAGAGGGTCATGATGACATGCTCAGATAGGCTAAAGGAGGTCCTGAACAACGGCGACAGCGGCTCTGGCCGATATAGGGTTTCAGCCTCCAGGGAAACGAGAGGGAAAACGCAGGGAGGAGTGAGAGGATAGGGTGGGCGAGAGGGCGTTGTGGCGGTCTTATCCAGCTCCAGGAAGCGACGAGGGGAGGCGAGCATCGCGACGGAGGGGCGGACGACATCGGACGCGCCAGCGAGGTGCTTCTCTCGCTGTCGCAAGGAGGAAGAAAGAGGAAGCACAGTGAAGGGGTACGCGGGCCGGGGTTTGGGCTGAGGTGGGCCACGGAAGAGGTTGCTGGCTATGCTTGTGGGCGGCAACAATAGAGAGGAGGGGAGATGGACTGGCCTGCTGCGGATCTAGGTCTATTTTTTCTGTAAAATCCTTTTTCTTTTCTGTTTTTCTCTTTTCTATTTAATTTCTCTTATGTTTTAAATATTTCTAAAATACCAGAACTTTTATAAACTTCTCAACATACCACAGAGCCCTTATAATCCATTTGGGATCTACAATTTTGGTAGTTTTCAAAATACAAAACCCTTTTGAATACATTTCAAATAGAGAGGGGGGGATTAGGGTTTAGGGTTTTTTTCCATATCTTTCATGCATTTTAATATGATGCTCATGCTATGCTTAAACAAACCTTAATTACTATTTAATAAAACTAGGGGTGTTACAGTTCTATCCCCCTTAGCAGAATCTCGTCCCGAGATTCCTAGGTAGGAAGATAGAAGGAACATGGTTATACTATACTTCGACGATCTTCTCAAAGAGGTTGATCCATGCCACCATAATTGAATGAATGAAGCGCTTCATTTCTTTGAGGTAGCTGCACACATTAAAGAAGAGAGGGAAAGACACAAAACACAAACTGAGTATCTCATGGTCAACTCATGGATAGATGTTTCATAACATCTCTGGAGCTAACGAGCATGAAACACATCAAGGTAACAGAGGAAACAAAAGGAGATGGCTTTCAAGGTATAGATAGATGGTCTTCATAAGGATTGAGACCATGGAACTTCAGAAGAGTTAGAGCTTCTGAAAAGGAGAGCATACAACGGAAAGAACACAACCATGGACTTCGAGAGATGAAACTCTACTATGCGACTTAGGTAGAGATTTCACAGGTACAGAGATGTGAAGAACCAACTTGTTGAACTACTTTTGATACAGAAGGATCACTCTTCGTTCAACAGAAGTTCAAGATAGAAAGGTTGTTTTGGTGGAGAGGACTCATAAGAGTCACAAAGAACATGTAACAAGAGGAACTTCTGATTATCAAAACCATAGTTTCTCTTTGAACACATTTGGGGAACCGAAGGAAACTATTTATTCATCCAGGTCTATCAAAATCTTGCCAACAATCATGATATCACTTTACACCACTAAGATGAATATATAAGAAGATTCCTGATGACACGAGGAAAAAGAAACTTCATTCTCAGACTTCAGTTACATAGCACAACAAGATGCTTGCCAACATGAAAGGTCTGGAGGATCGACCGAGAGACATTTAGCAACACTACTTTAAATTTTCTCCTTGATGTTCGAGAAAACAAACACCAAGTAAAGGTCGGACTTCGGATACAAAAGAAACTGTGAGCACAATTCCTATAACAAAATCATAGAAGATGCCTCATGAAGAGTGGCTATTATTGTTGATTCAAGCGTGTATGACAATAGGTCTTCTGGCTAATTGTGTCAACCATCACAACAATCTTACCGGACTTACAAAGAGACCTACGTCAAAAACCTTGAAGAACACCAACCATCGTTGATGCTTGAGATTCAGCTCTGGTTAGGTGGACAGATACTTCAGACTCAACATGTCCGAACAGAAAGGTTGCAACATTTACCGCAGAGGTAAAGTTACTATATTCTCAAGACATGGACTACATTGTAAAGCTCCAAAAGAATGAGCTAGGGTGCAAAACCCATGTATTAGCAAGTTATCGAAAGATATTTGCCCCTACATAAATTGATTGCAACGGAACACAAATGCATCCTTATTGGGGAACACTTATGAGGATACTGAAGTTTGTAGAACTTCTTCTCTTCCATGACAAATCAGCCAGTGACTTTACGTGCTTAAAGGATGTTCTCAAGATGGTAAGGTATTGACCTACCATATCAAGAATACTTCGCACATGCTTGACTAACTTGAAACGATTCCCGAGGAAACAAAGATAACTTTTCTCAAATCCACTATGACAACTTTTAACTTTTGCACGTGAATCGGAGAAGGTCACTTCTAACATCTAGAACACATGCTTCGAAATAACACGAAGATGGTTCTCAAAAGGTTTCCAACATTAATGTCCACTATTCCATATGAATCTAATCTAGCATGGATAAGATAAGAATGTCATCGATGGGCTCAATAACAAACTTATCCAAATACTCCACGAATATGGACTCATATGTGGTATGAACGGAACAACAATATTGGTCAGACCAAAGAACATGAAGATATACCCAGGTGAAACATCACAAATAGATACACCATCAGGATAGTCCCTAGGACTGAGTTTGATTTGACGATAGCCTGAATCAAACCAAAGGTGGGGACGATAACATTTCCATGAAGGAAACACTATCATTCTTCAGCACAAACAAAACTAGACATCCCATTAGAAGGAACTAAGTCGGATAGAACTTTTGTTTTACAACTCATCAAGTTGTTGATTAAGCTGAACCAACTAGTTCAGGGTATCCGGTAAGGATCCTTGGAAAAAGGGGCAGTTCAAAGAACTAGCTTTCTCAAGAAATTGACAAACACGGTCACGTGGCCACATGGCAATACTTCTAGTAGACATCTAGAATATTACGAACCACTGATATGTCACTTAGTTCGAGAGGGAACTTGCTTGGTAAGGCAAGAAGGAATAGTCTCAGAGTTTTGGCACGAGCCTAACTCTTTGACTGAGGAGAAGGCACCAGAGTAGCGGACTTGGCAGCACAATCATCCTTTGCTTCGTGATGGGATTAACCAATCATGCTAAGAATGACTAAAATGTCCTTGGAGTTCAAAGCATTAAGGATTTGCTAAGAATCTCAGATAGCCACATTATTATGCACACGCATCATTCACGAACACGAAAGCTCGAAGGAAGGGTGGGTAAATATGTGTAAGAGCATCACTTCATTAAGGGAGTCATGAAACTCAGCATGACCTCTTAGTATAAAGGAGTATGATACCTTTAGGTAGAACAAAACAAAAGCTAATCAATGCATCTTGATCTGTAGATTACAACACTTTGACCTGGTCCTAGAAATGATGAGGTACTGGAGTTTGTTTCTCCTAGACATCCCGAAATGGTTTGTCTAGACGTACCACAAGAGTATCTTGCATCGGAAGACACCGATGCATATTTACTACTTGGCTACCAACTAGTAGATGAAGGTCAGAAACAACAAGGGAAAAAGGAACATGCTCAGGATAGAATCCCAATATGTGGATGCATAAGTCAACAATCTTCTGAGGACCGATGCATAGAAGAAGGAAGGTGTGGCAGAGTCACATTTTTAGAAGTGAGACTCACGAGGAGTACTCTTGTCGTGATCTATTTTATTCCATTAAAGAACATCTGCCATAGCATGTGGTAGGGGAAGTCCTTGATTATCACAACTAAATCATGACAATAACCACAAGCTTGAAGGCTATACCATAGGATACTACCCATCCTGAGGTAAGGTTTAGACATTAACAACATGGATCAATAAAATGGATCATGGGTTAAAGGTCAGCTTCATGTACAAGATTCACAACACGAGAATCTAGCACAATAAGGGATCTTCGGTTCAAGTCCAAGGGTTAAAACCCAAAGGAAGGAATAACTACTATATCAGTAGCACAGAGGGTACTACAAGATAGTAACCATGAGGTAGTTTCCAGAAGAGGAAACAACTTCTGAATTACCCAAAAAAGGAGGCACCCGAGGCAAAAGGAAACTTCGAGGCCTAGAACAGATCACTGTGGAACCATCAACACAATGTTGCGGGCCCATAAGATAGAGAGATCATGATAGAAAGGAATCTCTCAATTGAAACAGAGCAAAGGGAAACAAGGAACACACACACAACTGACTTTGGAGAACTCAACACTAGGTCAACTAGTTGATAAACGACATGCATAAGAGGCACCTAAGCTTTGAAATACAAGACGAGATATCAAAACTTTTCTAAAATCAACACAAGATAAGATGACCTAGAGTTAGAGCGAAACTGGATAAGGAGAAAACGAAGCATACCAGAGTTTTCGCAAATACTTTTCAACTTTCAAAATAGTTTTCACAAACTCTAGACTCAACATCGACCGGTAGAAAGGTTTTCCTACGAAAAGTACTGCTCTGATACCAAAACATATGACACCCCCAAGAATAACACTAAATAAATCCTAGACCTATGTCTGATATAAGCCTAACCTAAATCTCAGAAGCGTACAGAGAGAGAATCAGTAACATTACAGTGACCCTATGATACATTGCAAATGTATCTATGATTTTTGATGCTCCATGCTTGGTTTTATCCACTTTCTTGTGTTTTGTCCACATTTTGGAGTACTTTTCATATGATTTCTTGGACTAACCTATTAACAAGAGCCACAGTGCCAACTGCCTGTTTTCTGCTGTTTTTAGTTCCAGGAAAGTCAGAAAATGAATATTCTCGGAATTGGACGGGACAAAAGCCAAAGTGCCTATTTTCCAGAAGACTCCAGGAGCCAGAATACGAGATGGAGGAGGGCCAGGGGCTGGCCACACACCCCCAGGCGCGGGCTGGGTCTGGCCACGCTAGGGCCTGGTGTGGTGGCCCCAGGCACCCCCTCGGTCTCCCTCTTCGCCTATAAGAAGCCTTCTGACCTAAAAACTTCGGGGGGGGGGGGTTCGATGTTTTTCCACGAAAATATTGCTGCGCCGCCACCACCGAAGGGGAGATTCGGGGGACAGAAAGTCTCTGTTCCGGCACCCTGCCGGGATGGGGAAGTGCCCCCGGAGCCATCTCCATCGATCTTCACCATCATCTTCATCGACCATCCATGTCTCCTCCATCTATGAGTGAGTAATCCCCCGCTGTAGGCTATGGGGATGGTAGGGATTGGATGAGATCGTTCATGTAATGGCATCAGATTGTTAGGGCATAGTGCCTAGTATCTCTATTAGTGCTTTATGACTTTGTTGCAACATTGTTGTGCTTAATGCTTGTCACTAGGGCCCGAGTGCCATGATTTCAGATCTGAACTTATTATTGATTCATCATGATAGTATTGTTTTGGGTCTTATCTACAAGTTGTATACACACATCGTTGTCCGTAACCTATGGTCCCGAAGTGACAGAAATCGGGATAGCCGGAAGGGAAAGGCTTTGATGTGAGGATCACATGTATTCACGGAGTGTTTATGCTTTGCTCCAGTGCTTTATTAAAAGGAGCACCTTAATTGCCAGTAGTTCCCTAGAGGCCCCGCTGCAAACGGGCTGGCAGGACAAAAGATGTTGTGCAAGTTTTTATTGCGAGCACCTATGACTATATATGGAACACATGCCTAGGATTGTCTAGTACTTGGGTGCTTTATCTTAATTATCTGCAATTGCCCTATGCTCTGATTGCTATGTGAATTGTCTTGTCCATGCAACGCCTGTCCATCCCTATGCCTACCGCACTCGAATCCCACTGTCTACTGCTTTTGTTACTACTGTTTTTGCTTTGCTATTGCTGTTACTTTACTATTTCTACTACAAAACTATTGCTACTGATAAACTGCTGTGAGCAAGATTGTTTCCAGGTGCAGCTGAATTGACAACTCAGTTGTTAAGACTGATAAGTATTCTTTGGCTCCCCTTGTGTCGAATCAATAAATTGGGTTTCACTTCCCTTGAAAATACGGCGATACACCCCCTATACTTGTGGGTCATCACCCTACAACACAAAAATATTACAGCAAGCTCATAACTGAGCGACGAACCAAAATATTATAAGCAGAGGTCACTGACCACAAACATCAAACAACGGAAGGAAAATTATGCTATTAAGTATAGCAAACTTAACAAATGGCCTAAGAGGCCTGAAGCATAACGATGACGTCCAAATCCAGAGATTCCAGGCTGTCGACTAGGAACCCTAAGCTACTCGTTGATGTCGATGTAGTACAGAACTCATGTATTATGGTAAAACTTACATGCTGCAAAAGTATTAACGAAGCAAGGGTGAGTACAGAGTGTACTCCGCAAGACTTATGGCTGGTGGAGCTATTTTGCATAAAGTTGTCTTTGTTTGTAAAACAAGAGGAGGATAAGAATCTCGACTAAATAGATCATTTTAAAAGGGGATAAGAAAGCGATATCTCTAAATTGATCATCTCTTGATAGCCACTAAAACTTTATCAGCTGAACCTACCATCTAGGATCACCCCTTGATCCCTGAGGAAGCATCCTTAAGAACACTTTACTTACTTGCCAAGTTTTACAATTAGGTTATTCTTCCCTATGATCCCACTTTTGTTCCCAAGTCATCCATAACCGTGGACACGGCTTTTCAAAAAGATTTAACCCTGCAGAGGTGTACAACTTTACCCACACACACCGGCCGACTCTAAACGTCACTCGACACACTTCCTTGGTGTGCTGACAGAGGGTGGTCGACAAAAACCTTTCCCTTGTTTTTGCCTAATCCATGAGTCACCTAGAAGGGCTCCCTGCTGCGGCAGCTGGCCATACTCCGAGGAGGTCCTCGACTATGTGTACCGGGATCCAGTTTCAGTATAGTGCACCCTTCACTAGGCCACGTCCTATATGCTTGCACCATTTTCCAAATCATTTTTCTATGCGGGTGCCCAATAAAATCTCAAACTACGGACTCATGGATTCGACTAGGCAAGTTGGGGTCAAGGGGGTCCCCATAAACCCCCGTGTGGTTGCACGCTCGGTCTTGGTCCAAAGGCAAGAAGTCGGTTCCTAGTGGTGGCAAGTATGGGACTACAAAACCACAACCCTCGTGGCCTCCCATACAAGACTTAGCATGTTTAAATTTCACCACTGATCATACCATGTCATCCTATCCAACTAGGTTCATACAACTCTGATTCATCGCCCGGATAGATCAGCGGTAACAAATAAGCATGGCTAAGCACAACGGATATAGTAGCTCTAGGGAAGCTCATAAGCCAAACCCGAGTTATGCTAGGTGTAGTGGATTAGGGAATATAGGCTACAAAGGAAACATGCATCAGATAGGATTACTATAACTATCGGTAAAAGACTTTGGAATCATATGCACATGGCAAGAATGAAATACTTTGAAATCGTAGGATTATATCATGTGTGGGGTTTTGCTTGCCTTTGCCTGTTGATACTCAAAGCAGATCTTTGGATATCTTATAGTGGACTTGATTAAAGTTGATCAGGTATTGTTCATCGATCTTCGATGGTGTTAACCTTGGTCTTTGATCTTGGACTCGATATTGTTGCTCACATCAACTGTAAGGTCTACTAAGAAGAAGCAGAAACACCAGAAATGAAAGCAACAATCAATACATGGCATCGATGCAATGCTCAAGCAAGGATGATGATATGAAAAGTTAAATTGTATTGAAATGAACCCCATAGCATGCTTGGTCATTTTAAACGGGGTCCGAGGGGTCCAAACCCTAATTCGGAGAAACCCCAGATGCATATGAGAGGCGTAATTTTGTTCTTCTAACAAACTTCTTAATTAAAGTTGTTTAGAAATGCATTCTTATGATTCTATTGTGTAGGCCTCATTTTTCTGAACATTTTGATATATTATACATATTTTTCTGATTTACAATGAATTAGTTATGATTTTTCTCAATTTTAAACCATATTTTAAATAAATTTAAAACAATTAAGCATTTTTGGATATTATATTATAATATTTTCCAAAAAATTAATAAGTTTAATAGTTTCAGAATTATTTTCCAAAAATATTAAAAACTTGACACACAAGGCCCATAGGGATTATTTTTATTTCCATAAATAATTTACAAAAACATTAAAGAAAAAGTGACCTCATGCTGACATCAGCACGACGCCATCATAGGGATTGGGCATTTTCTACTGGGCCTCTCTCTAACCACAGAGGCTAACGAATGGGCCCAGAGGCCACGTAAGCGGCCACGTGGGTGGTTAGGCCCACTCGCCGGTTGACATGGTCAACCACGGCCGGCCGGCTCAGGTGGTCGCCGGAGCGGCGGCTTGGGCACGCGTGTAGGCTCGGGAGTAGGGGCGTTCAATGCAGGGGACCAACGCGAGTCGAACGGTGGTGGCACCGCTAGGTTTTGGTCACCAGAGGCTTGGCTACGATGGTGTCCGACAGCGGCACGCGGTGCGAGCATGAACCAGAAAGCGAGGAAGGCGTAGGAAGGGTTCCTAAGGACCAGAGACTCACCGTGGTTGTTGTGGTGGTGTCACGGAGACCTTTCATGGCCAGAATCGGCGGGAATGGTGGCGGAGGTAGTCGGAGACCGAGGGGTCAATTGGATCGCTTCGGTCTTCTCCGGCTTGCACGAGTGGGGGCAAACGATCGAGGAGAGCTAGAGGGTCACGACGACATGCTCAGATAGGCTAAAGGAGGTCCTGAACGACAGTGACAGCGGCTCTGGGAGGAGTGAGAGGATTTCGGACTCTAGGAGAAACGAGAGGGAAAACGCAGGGAGGAGTGAGAGGATAGGGTGGGGGAGAAGGCGTCGTGCTGGTCTTATCCAGCTCCAGGAAGCGACGAGGAGAGGTGGGCATCACGACGGAGGGCCGAACGGCATCGGACGCACCATCGAGGTACTCCTCTCGCTGTCGCGAGAAGGAAGAAAGAGGAAGCACGACGAAGGGGTACGTGGGCCGGGGTTTGGGCTGAGGTGGGCCGCGGAAGAGGTTGCTGGCTACGCTGGTGGGCGGCAAACAGAGAGGAGGGGAGATGGGCTGGCCAGCTACGGATCTTGGTCTATTTTTTCTGTAAAATCCTTTTTCTTTTCTGTTTTTATCTTTTCTAATTTAATTTCTCTTATATTTTAAATATTTCTAAAATACTAGAACTTTTATGAACTTCTCAAAATACCGCAGAGCCCTTATAATCCATTTGGGCTCTACAATTTTGGTAGTTTTTAAAATACAAAACCCTTTTTAATACATTTCAAATAGAGAGGGGGAGATTAGGGTTTAGGGTTTTGTCCATATCTTGCATGCATTTTAATATGATGCTCATGCTCTGCTCAAACAAGCCTTAATTACTATTTAATAAAACTAGGGGTGTTACATATAAATTCAGGATCAATCCTTAAACTTTGATCCCTAGCAACATTCAGTGGTAAACTTGAGGGCAGTGTATCCTCTAGGATCTATAGTAAGGGTGATATTAGAAACCCTAATTAGATGTTGCTGCGCGTTGAGATCTCATGTGTCACATAAATGATAATGGTTGTTCACCACTATATAATAAACTTCTATCAACACATTAATCACACTTTATTAAGTAGTGAACAACTAATTCAAGAAGTGATCCATGCCTACTTTGAAAGTAAGTAAAATATTTGTGAAATAGTTGTAATGAATTTGGAATAAAAGAAATTCCAAACTTTAAAGAACCCTAAAATTTAAACCACCTTATGCATTAATTTCTTTATGCTCATAAGTATGACAAGATATTATGGATGTCAATAACCATTTTAAATCTTTATCATTATAAATAACATGGTGAAAATAGAATCATTTTTATAAGACTTTTGGATAATAAACAAAATATTAAACCTTAAGGAATAAATGTTTCCATCAGTAAAATAGTTTCTCAATAGTTTAAATTTATGTAAAATCATGAAAATTACAAGCATCACTTTGTCCCCAAGATTCTTGCAGTATTTAATGTGTTCCATGAAAACTTTGGATATTTAAATCCTTAGGAAAATTCATATTTGGAGATGGTTTCATCAAAACAGAAAAAATAAACAGGGAAGGAAAAAATCTGAAGCAGATCAATTCGGCCCACAGTCCAAAACCTCCAGCCCTATCCACCGCTCACGTGCACTAGTCTCCTTTTCTCACTCACTCTGCAATAGCCCAGCATCGTCCCGACCCGAATACTGATTTGTCCTCGCTATCTCCGCCGTCCACCTCGCGCAGCAGCCGATGCAGCTCGCTAGCGCCAGCACCGCCACTCACCGGCGTGGAGATCCGTGTCGCGGTCGCCAGAGAGGGATAAGAATGCCACAGCATCGTCCTTTCATCCTCATCCCCTCATTCTCATTCACTCACTCTCTCTTATCCTCTCCATACGCCCATGAACCCTAACCCTAGCTCCCAAGTCTCGCCGGAGCCCGCTAATCCCGAGCTCCCCAAGAAGTTCTGAGCACACCATCGGCACCGCCACCTCGTCCTTGTTCATTTGCCCCAATTAGCTCGTGCTGGGAAGCCCTAGAAGCTCCAATCGAGACATCCTTCCAGAAGTCCGGTCACCCCCATGACCATTGATTTCGTCGTCACCTAACCTCGCCTCGCCTCCCCAAGCATTGCATCATGATCATGGTGAGGTTCTCTATCTTCCTGTACTCTCTGATTCATCTCTAGCCCCCCGTAGCACTGCCTCCACGAGCACCCGACACCGCCACCGTTGTCCACCGTCGTGGTCACTGTTCCGATGACCATTCCCGAATGGCGCCGCCACTAGATTGTCCGCCTTGACGCCCTCTTTCCAACGAGACCAAGAACACTTGCTAACTCGCGTTAGATCGCCGCCGCTACTCGCCGTCTGAGCCTCTCTAGCGAGGTGACGTTGTTTATAGAATTTGGATCTTCTAGTATCTTGAATATCGTGATTGCATAATCTTGCAATTACAAAAGGCAAGTTCACAACTTGCTCATGTCCTTTGATTATTTTCTATCAAATGTTTGTAACTCAAATGTTGTCCTCGCCTGCATTTCAAAAAGGTCAGAAAACACTATTTTCATAATAATATGATTATGGATTATTTACCAAATGGTAATAATCTATTGATACAGTTCTAGTGGTAAAGGAACATAATATCTAGGACTTAACAACCAATGTTGCTAGTGATTCTAGCACCGTATATTACACGTTAACCATGAGATTTGGAATGGGACGGAGAAGTCAGCTGTATCTTCTTCCTCTCGCATGCATTCGGATGGCCAGGTCATGGCTGTTATCCTTATAGCGTGCATTTATTAGTAATTCTTAGATGATATGCAGCATATGGGTGGGAACCCTCAATGTCCCACGATAGTTCTGGCATCTGACGGTCTATACCAACCATTGCCGTAATTCAAGATGGGGGCATGGCATACACCAAGGGGACATGCGGGGTCTCGAAGGGGCAGTGATTGGCTTGTATCTTAGACTGGGTCCCATACTAAGGAAGTGTGGACGAGCCTGTAACTCGGAGGAGCAACAAAGCTAAGGTCTCTCATGGGTAAAGCAACGCACCTCTGCAGAGTCTAAGAATTGTGACATGTTACTCCTTGTTCCGGGAAGGAACTATGAATGTGGCAGGAAATGAACCCCACGAAGGTTCTGTTCAACCTGTCAAGGTTGTCGAACATAGTTTTCAGAATAAAAACAACCTTTGAAGAAATGTTTACGAAAACCTGCATTGCCTACGACCTAGGGTCTGTGGCTGTAGAGATAGTGTATCATACACTCCTTTTTAGTGAACTTGCTGAGTATGCTCGTACACAACCGTACCTTCTTAACCCTTGCTAGGTTCTAAGCTGTTGAAGATAACGTCAACATCATTTTTTTCTCAAGAAACCATCATCCATTGTTCAAGTTCTTCAGTGAAATCAATGAAGTCAACATATACAACAACTGAAGTGAAGACAAAGTCTCTGATTAGATAGGAGTAGATACTCTAGCCATAAAACCTACTTCTGTAGAGCAATGCAGTAGCAGCAATTTGCTTAGCCCAAAATATATCGAGCCTATTGGGGAACCCCAAGAGGAAGGTATGATGAGCACAGCAGCAAGTTTTCCCTCAGTTATGAAACTAAGGTTATCAATCTAGTAGGAGCAAGGAAACACCTCAAAGGTGTTGCAAGCTGGACTTTGGCAGGGCGCACTACCGGTGCCAGCAGCAACGTGGAGACCTGCACAACACACCACAGAACTTTGCCCCAACTTGCGATGAGGTTGTCAATCTCACCGGTTTTGCTTAAAACAAAGGATTAAACGTATCGAGTGGAAGAAAGTAATAGTTTGCAGAAGGTAAATAGAAAGCAGTAAACGGTTGATTATAGATTGATGATAAAAGAAAGGACCGGGGTCCATAGTTCACTAGTGGTGGCTCTCCTTAAGATAGATGACATGTTGGGTGAACAAATTACAGCGGGGCAATTAACAAACATCGAGAAAGCAATCATGCATATACTACTCATCTTGACTCCTTTGAGATTTGATGGGCATTACAACATTATACATAGACCGTAATCCAACTGCATCTATGACTAATAATCCACCTTCAGGTTATCATCCGAAACCCCCTCCAGTATTAAGTTGCAAGCAACGAATAATTGCATTACACATTGCATGTAAAGTAAAAAATACGATTGTTCTATGAACAAAGGATTGTTGTTTTCTCCCTAGTAGCAATAGCACATCTAGTACCTTAGAGATTTCTGTCACTTCCCCAGATTACTAGAGGCATGAACCCACTATCGAGCATAAATACTAACTCTTGGCGTTGCTAGCATATACTTGGCCAAGATAGCTACTAACAACGGAAAGCATGCAAGATCATAAATAATAAAGACAAGATAGAATCAATAATCAATCTAAAATAGCATCTCAATATCCATCGGATCCCCGCAAACACAACATGTAGAATTACAAATAGATGATCTTGATCATGAACGAAGCTCACAAGATCTAAACATGATAGCACAAAGGAGGAGAACCAGCCATCTAGCTACTACATGGACCCGTAGTCTAGAGATGAACTACTCACGCATCACACCGGAGGCTTGCATGGTGATGAAGAAGGCCTCCAGGGTGAATTCCCCTCTCTGGAAGGGCACCAGGAAGAGCTTCAGATCCCTCCCGATCTAGGGATGGAGATGACGGCGGCTACAGACTCTTTTGTGGAATTTTTTATTGGGTACTTAGGGTTTCTGTATCGGAAGCATCTTATAGGCGAAAGGAGAGGCCGAGGGGGTGCCTGGGCTGGCCACACCACCCCCTAGCGTGGGCCAGGCCTGGTCGCACGGCAAGGTGGTGTGGCCTCCCTCTAGCCCCTCTCCTCTCGTATTCTGGCTCCTTGTGTCCCTCAGTGAAAAACTAACTTTGGCTTTTGTCCCGTCCAATTCCGAGAATATTCATTTTCTGACTTTCCTAGAACCAAAAACAGCAGAAAACAGGCAGCTGGCATTGTGGCTCTTGTTAATAGGTTAGTCCAAGAAAGTGTATAGAAAGTACTCCAAAGTGTGGACAAAACATAAGAAAGTAGATAAAACCAAGCATGGAACATCAAAAATTATGGATACGTTAGCAACGTATCAACATCCCCAAGTTTAACTCCTGCTCGTCCTCGAGTAGGTAAGTGATAAAAAGAAAGAATGATTTTTGAGGTGACATGCACCATCATAAACTTGATCAAAGTATTTGCAAAACATTGATAGCTGGGATCATAGTACTTCAATCATAACATGAAAGACAAAGTTCTAAAAATAAGGCAAAGAAACTAAGTTGCAACATGAAAAGGCACAAACAAAAGATTCATGAATAACAATGATTTGCAAGACGTTTGTTTGTTTCACATAAAGAAAACATAGCATAGTGGCATTCACCTTGTCCCTCATAGAGTGGCAAACATAAATGCATAGGACAACTTCAAAGTTCATAAGAGTGACTAGATACAAATAGTTTAAAACAAGCAATATCAAAGCTATGCATCAATCAACAAGTCTTGGGACAACGCACATAGAACTAAGAATGACCACTATGCTCTCAAAGTAGGTGCATAAAGATAGAAGGTGGAGACTCAACATAAAATTAAAAGAAAGGCCTTCATAGAAGGAAGTAGGGATTCAAGTTTCATAAAGAGCTTCCAAAAATTATGGTACTTGTTAGCTTTCAGCTCTCATTGCCCCTATCATAAGCATCTTGAAGGTGATTAAGGTTAAAGTGACACATCTAAGAGGATATGCTTGACAAGTTATAAGATGAAATATCATGCCCCTTACTTACGAAGACCGAACCTCATGCTACTCAAATTTAGTCACAAGTAAGCTCTTGTCATTGTAAGTACATATGTATCATAGAGAACCGCCAACGGGGTACCCCCTGCACATGATACAGGAGCTATCCCATAATCAAAATGACAAGGCAAGCAGACAATGAGCATCTCAGCGATCTTTTTATTTGCTATTTGCATAGGTTTTTATTGAGGATGCTTCATAGAGTGCTCATTATGGTTATGTTGCAAGTTTCCACCATGATTAGGCATGGCTTAGGCTAGCGGCCCAGGTGTTTCTCTAACACAAATACAAACTCCATGATCTTACAAGTTCCCCTTTTATTTCACACCGCCGGGATCCATAAGCAAAAGAACATGATATCAACGGGGTACAAAGTACAAGTGAAATGTTGAAAGCGTTCCCCATGATACGTGGTTCTACTAACTTCAAATTATAAAGCGCAAGCATATACGCAACAAAGATGGATGCAATGGTTCAAGTTTATGTAATGCAAGAAAGTAAAGTGTGCCATCAAGTTTGTGAGAGCTTTAATCACTAGTTTTCTCATAACAAGTTTAATTCGGAAGGTAGAAAAAAACATGAATATACTTGGAATAGCATATGCTAATAGGTAGGTATGGTGGACTCTTTGGAATAACTTGGTTTTAGGAGTTGGATGCATGAGTGGAACTCACACTTGGTTATGGAGGCCAGCAAAAGACTAGGAGCGACCAACTAAGAGAGCAATAATGGCCATAATCATGTAGAGCGACAAAACATCATTAATCAAAGCATAAAGTGATATTACAAGTTGAAAACTAAAGGATCATAAAGGCTTATGGTAACTTGAGATAGTCATAAAATGGTGTGAGCATGCGCCAAGTCAACTCAAATAAAGCATCAAAGGAGAATACCACAATATTATGCTTTAATATGCTAAAACAACGCATGATTTTTCCAAGGCACATTAAGTAATCTCAATTGTTTATAACAAGTCATGCTACAGCAAAGAATACTAAGAATAAATCTAAAACAATATCGAGCATGGTATGACAAAGCATAGGCCATAGTAAAAAACAAGCTCTCTTTACCACTTAAGCGTGAACTTTTCCTAATTTTTTCCAATCCAAACCAAACTATTTGAAAACCAATGCATGAAAGAGGGGGTCCAACCAATTTATTCATCAAACTAAACAAACCAAGCAAACGAAAAACCAAAACGAAAACGAAAAAGAAGACGCTCCAAGAACAACACAATTGTGCATGAAACAATAAAAATGAAATGTTTGGAAGAAACCTGGAATATTTATTGATGAAGAAGGGGATGCCCTGGGAATCCCCAAGCTTTGACGCTTGTACTTCTTGGATATTTCTTGGGGTGGCACGGGGTGGCATCCCCAAGATTGAGCTTTAGTCCATCCTTCATCTCATTACTCATTCATTCCATACACTTGAAATTTTTCCCTCATACAAAACTTCACACAATCTTTATTAGCAACATTAGTGCACTCAAGATAATAAGTCTTTAGGTTCAGTTCCAACACCAATAAAACTTCCATTAAAACAAAAGATACTGTAGCATTTCCCTCAAAAAGCTCAATTCCCCAAAACAACTCAAAAAGCAACCAACAAGAAGCAAATGCAAATAATGGCAGAAATCTGTCAAAACAGACCAGCAAATAAAGACGGATTTTTTCGAAGACCTTATGTTGCTCAAATCGAAAAGTGTTGAACTAACGAAAGTTATATAACAAGCTGGGGAAGAAGCAAAAAAATTCACACATCAAAAGGACATACATAGATTTTACACGAAATTTTACGGTGAAGCACAGAAATCTGTTTCAGGACAACAACTTTCCCAATCATTACTTCTCTCTCATTAGAGGTTACTCTTGGCACAAAAAGCAAATAAAAAGGATAAGGAGCGGTTATTACAGAAGTAATAACTTCCAAGACTCATCTAATACTTTTGGGTTATATCCAAATAGGTACTTTTCTTTAATGCCTTTAAGTTAGGCATGATAGTTTGAGAGGATGCTCACATAAAAAAATATGAATTGAAATAAAAGAGAGCATCAAGAAGCAAATTCAAAACACATTTAAGTCTAAACCACTTCCTATGCATAGGAATCTCGTATGCAAATAAATTGAGAAAGAACAAAGTGACATGCATAGGAAGATAAAATGAGAATAACTTCAAAACTTTTAGCACATAGAGAGGTGTTTCAATACCATGAAAACTTGTACAATCATATTTTCCTCTCTCATAATAATTTTAAGTACCCACATGAATAAACTCAACAATATAACTATCACATAAAGCATGCTTTTCATGATCTACAAACACTAGAGCTTTATTATAAACATTTTCAAAAGAATCCTCAGGAACATAACATTCATCCTCCTTTAGTAAGCATGGGGGATAATCAAATATTGTAGGGGGTAAAGAGTTACTCTCATTAGAAGGTAGGAATGGGTAGATCCATTCTTCATCCTCTTGATAATCACTCTCCCTCTTTTTCATCCAATGAGCTTCCAGTTTCAGCAATTTCTTCTTCCATAGGCTTCTGCAAGGCATTAGTCCCTTCCGTTGGTGGAGAGCATCTATTAAGATATTCAAGAATATAGCCATTTTCTACCTTGTAATTATCAAAGCAAAATTTAAGTATATCATAAACCTCATATTTAGAAGGTGAATCATCTATTTTCAAGCAAACTAGCAAGTTCAAATGCAGCCTTCCAAGCAATAAATTCTTCAATTTGTTCCATATCATAAAAGTCATAATTTACCTTAACATAAGAAGATATGGTAACATCATCATTATACTCACACTAAAAAGGGAGGTGTTTATACCTCCTACAGCAACAAGATTTATCAAAGCAATAAGTAACATTATAAGTAGAGCACACGTTTATAGCAATGGTATACAATTTATCAATTTGTTCCCATAAGTGTTTCCCTTTTTGTGACAAGCGCTGTTCCTTATAATAATATTTTTGTTCTTCCATGAACCCACCTTGCCAATAAGATTCAGTTTCAAAGAAACCAACCATTGATAGAAAGCATGATAAAGCAAGACAATAACAGACAAAACGAAAATAACAACTATAGTAGGAACTATTTTTTTTGTATTTTTGATATAAGAAAAAAAGCAAACAAAGCAGAAAATAAACTAGGCAAAACAAAAACAAAAAAGTAAAGAGATTGGTTATGAGGGACTCCCCTTGTGAAGATGTCCTTGACTCACCGGCAACGACACCAGAAAATCAGTTGCTTAGCCCAAAATATATCGAGCCCGTTGGGAAACCCCAAGAGGAAGGTATGATGAGCATAGCAGCAAGTTTTCCCTCAGTTATGAAACCAAGGTTATCAATCCAGTAGGAGCAAGGAAACACCTCAAAGGTGTTGCTAGCTGGACTTTGGCAGGGCGCACTACCGGTGCCACCAGCAACATGGAGACATGCACAACACAACCACAGAACTTTGCCCCCAACTTGCGATGAGGTTGTCGATCTCACCGGTTGTGCTGAAAACAAAGGATTAAACGTATCGAGTGGAAGAAAGTAATAGTTTGTAGAAAATAAATAGAAAGCAGTAAACACTTGATTTTAGATTGATGATAAAAGAAAGGACCGGAGTCCATAGTGCACTAGTGGTGGCTCTCCTTAAGATAGATGACATGTTGGGTGAACAAATTACAGCGGGGCAATTGACAAACATCGAGAAAGCAATCATGCATATACTACTCATCTTGACTCCTTTGAGATTTGATTGGGCATTACAACATTATACATAGACCGTAATCCAACTTCATCTATGACTAATAATCCACCTTCAGGTTATCATCCGAACCCCCTCCAGTATTAAGTTGCAAGCAACGGATAATTGAATTACGCATTACGTGTAAAGTAAATAATACGATTGTTCTATGAACAAAGGATTGTTGTTTTCTCCCTAGTAGCAACATCACATCTAGTACCTTAGAGATTTCTGTCACTTCCCCAGATTACTAGAGGCATGAACCCACTATCGAGCATAAATACTAACTCTTGGACTTGCTAGCATCTACTTGGCCAAGATAGCTACTAACAACGAAAAGCATGCAAGATCACAAATAACAAAGACATGATAGAATCAATAATCAATCCGAAATAGCATCTCAATATCCATCGGATCTCCGCAAAGATGATCTTGATCATGAACGGAGCTCACAAGATCTAAACATGATAGCACAAAGGAGGAGAACCAGCCATCTAGCTACTACATGAACCCGTAGTCCAGAGATGAACTACTCACGCATCACACCGAAGGCTTGCATGGTGATGAAGAAGGCCTCTAGGGTGAATTTCCCACTCCGGCAGGGTGCCGGGAAGAGCTTCAGATCCCTCCCGATCTAGGGATGGAGATGACGGCGGCTACAGACTCTTTCGTGGAATTTTTTATCTGGTACTTAGGGTTTCTGTATCGGAGGTATCTTATAGGCAAAAGGAGAGGCCGAGGGGGTGCCTGGGCTGGCCACACCACCCCCTGGCATGGGCCAGTCCTGGCCGTGCGGCCAGGTGGTGTGGCCGCCCTCTAGCCCCTCTCTGTCTCGTATTCTGGCTCCAGGCAACTGGCACTGTGGCTCTTGTTAATAGTTTTGTCCAAGAAAGTGTATAGAAAGTACTCCAAAGTGGGGACAAAACATAAGAAAGTAGATAAAACCAAGCACGGAACATCAAAAATTATGGATACGTTAGCAACATATCACAACTGCAAGCCAGATTGTTTAGATGCTAGTCTTATTAGTCAGATAGTTTTGAGTTATTACTTCTAGTTCTTCTTTGTAAGAAGGTTCTTTCTCTCTCTTTAACCTAGAGTATTCTCTAGATCTTTTGTAAAGAGTCGTGTTGTAATCTATAGTCATGTCTTGGACCTGCTGTGTTTCTATTGTACCACTCTGAGGGATGTAATACTAGTGAACGGTGTTTCATTGGTGTTATGTCAACGACTATAGTATACTACATCATGCAGTGGTATGCTGGGTCACTGCAACCACACATTGATATTTCCACTAGAGTCATTGATCCACATGACCATATTGCATGTGTTCTTTTCCAAAACCACATTGAGATATATATCTACATGACTACACATGTACACTTAAGTGGATTCTATGATGAATACTTCTGTCACACATTGGTGCAACATGCAATGTGGAAGCTGCTTTCCTATGTGTGTTTGGATTCTATGACCATGATGGTTTGACACATGGATCCCCAAGAGTGATTGCATGTGTTCTTTTCCAAAACCACACATTGATATCTCCACTAGAGTCATTGATCCACACGACCACATTGCATGTGTTCTTTTCCAAGCCCACATTGATATCTACATGACCACACACACATACACTCAAGTGGATTCTGTGATGCAACTTCTGTCACACTAGTGCAACATATATATGCAATGTGCAATTGCTTTCCTTATGTGTTGGTATTTGTACACCATATGGTTTGACACATGGATCTATCCCCTAGAGTAGTCATTGCATGTGTTCTTTTAATTTCCTAAACCGCATTGATATATATCCACTAGAGTCATTGAGATCCACATGACCACATATGTCGTGTTCTTTTCCAAAACCACATTGATATTTGACACTCCATTGGACTTTGTGACTTTTGTCACACTAGTGCAACAAAGCTGCTTTCCTATGTGTTTTTGGTCTCTGTACACCATGGTTTGACACATGAAATCATTGCATGTGTTCTTTTACTAAACCACATTGATATCCACGAGAGTCATTGATCCACATGACCACATTGCATGTGTTCTTTTCCAAAACCTCATTGTTATATCTACATGACCACACACATTACTCGAGTGTCAAACCATAGGTCAAAAAATCCCCAAAACACATAGGAATATGCTACCATGACAGAGAAGTGCATGTGAGAACATGCTCACCTAGGGGTGGGTTCTGCCTATATCAACATTCCACCACACTTTAATAAATATGACAATACCATATGCAAGATTTGGAAAGGATTCTGGCGCTCTCGGTTTACAGTGACGAAACCCCTAAAACATGTGGGGTCCTACCCCCTTTCGACCTGCCACAATGACGGTTGGCCATACTTTTACCCTTATTCTTGTTAGTTTAGGTAGCAACATGCATTGGCTAATGTTGATCCCTGATGATTCCACATGTTTTCCCATCTGATTCACCTGTAAAGAGATTCTGGCTTGTTTGTGTTACCTGCTCATCACAGTAAACAAGGTCGATCTCTAGATCATTTTCATACCACACTTTGGATCCCACCTATACCAATATTTTGGCAAAAATCAGCATAATGGATTTTTCCTGATGTTTTGGGTCAGTAATTGCTAATTTCTTTGAAAGGTACCCTTTTTAACTAGTATCCTATATGATTAATTTATTTGAGCCACTCATCATGCAATAGACGACCAGGATACGCCATCAAAAAATTTGACCGACAAAGCCCGCTAAAATTTCACGCATAGGAGTTAAATGTCGCGCCTAGAAATTTCGTGTTTGGGATAGACCGATCAGCCCTTCAGCACAGCACCATGCATCATTCGCTCAGAGGGCATTCATGTAAGCTAAGAGAAACCCTCCTTATCCCCTCCCTCGCTGAAAGTGGACGCTGATTGTAGGACGACGCTAGAGAGGGACCTCCTCACGGGGCGTCGCATGCATGCTTGCAGGTGTGGAGGTGGGTGACGGGCGAGCCGGCAAGACCTCCTCACGGGACACCATAGACGTGCTTGCAGGTGCAGATGCCATCAACGGACGAGCCGGCGATACCTCTTCGGTGATGTGGTCCATGGCGAGACGGAGGGAGTGGCCGGAGGCATCACAAGCTGGAGGGGCGACAGCAAGGCGAGCACGAGGCTGGCGGCTCGCGGCCGGAGGTAGGACGAGCACGAGACCAACTATGGAGGTAGGCATGGATGCATGTTGTGAAGAATCCTCTCCATGCGGATAAGAATCAACGAAGGAAGAAGGTAAAACATGGGTGGGGTCCACCTCGTGGGGCACGGCCTACGAGAGCGAGCGCGACCCGAGGCAGGTGCGAGCGAGTGTGACCCAGGTTATCGTTTTGTTCGATCATCGGGGGATGGTATCCTTTTCCTATATCTATTAGTCATACGGTGATTTATAAGCTGCGACGCGTTACTTTTTCCCCACCGTCTCCTCCGCTGCAATCCACCGTGGGCGACAAATCCACCACTCCCACCTCCAGATCAGGCACCCCTGCAGCGCGATGAGGCGGTTCCTCCGCTCCCCCGTGCGGCTATGGAACTCCGACAAGAAGCGCATGTGTCTTTTCAAGTCATAGGCCGCGATGAAGCGCGATGCCCGCCACCGCCACTAGACCAACATGAAACTAGAGCCACCGCCGGCCTTCCATTGCGGCGCCCTCGACACGGAGGCTAGGAGCTCGTGCAGCCGGGCTCTTTCTCCCTAATGAGGAAGAGATGGTCTCCACCGAATCGGACACGTTGTACACCGACGAGGAGCCGGGGAGCGACATCGTCCCGGAGGACTTTGTCTACCGCTTGTCCGTTGTGGAGAGCGTGACAACAAGGTTGCTGAAGAGGTCTCACCGCACGGAGTTTGCTGAAGCGAAGAAGCGCCGCAAGGACCAGGAGCTCGAGGACCTGCTATTGCAGGAGGTTGTCCCTATGTCAAAGAAGTTGTCCTAGCACCGGGAGAATCTCGTTGACGTCACCTCATAGTAAATCTCGCCGAACGCGTTGCCACCAAGCCCGTAGGCTTCGGTGGGATATCCCAAGGCCACATTTTGCTAATTAGGGATAGGGTTTTAGGCAGCGGTGATGATTGTACTGTTAGATTATTGATGTATGCACAGTTTTTTTTGCGAAATTCACCGATCTATTAATAATCATCAACAACAGTACAAAGAGACCCAAAAATAATACAAATAGGTCATTGGACCTCCTAGCGACAACTATAAACAATAGCGCGAGTCGAGGGCGCGCCGCCGTCCTCGCCCCTCCATCACCGGAGCCGCGCAAAACTTGTCGTAGTAGAGTTTGTTGTAGTAGACAGACGGCAAGTCGTCGTGCTAACACCACAATGGACCAGCACACTAAAGCAGTAACCATCGTCAATGATGACATCCGTAGAACGGAAGACTGACCTGAAAACAAACCGACGAACATGAAAATGGACAGAATCCCAAGAGATCCGCCAAACAACGACTCCACGCGTCCCATATTAGTGCTAGATGCACCACCGGGGCAAGGATAAAATAAGGAGGATCTTATTCTGACTTTAGGACGTAGTCATCGCCTCAACATCCTAAAGAAGACACTAAAACGACGAAACAAAGAATGGAAAATCTCCCGCCGGCGAGAGGTCGTGGTCCGTCACACCTCCAAGGCCCTAAGGCCACCGAAGACGGAGCGGACCGACGACGTCGCCGGCGAGTGGTGCGGAATCCTAGATGGGTTTTTCTCCTTGGGGTTGGCTCTCGTGGCGGCTGGTACGTACTCGTACCGGTTCAAGGTGCACAGTTAACCTATGCATATATGAACTGTGATCGTGTTGTCGTTCAATGAATTTAGTTTGGAAGGCTTTTCTAAAAGGGACTGCCTCGGGCTCAAACGAACTAGTTCTCAGTCGATACGTGAGTGATCTTTTTTGTTTTTCCCGGTTGTTGCTTTTTCTGCGGTGATTGTTTTTTCCTTTTTTTTCTGAATTTGATCGTGTCTTGCTTGAGAGAGAGATATGCAAGCTACGTACCCCTTTGCATGGCCCATGGGCCTTTGTTTTTGGACTGATCAACTTTTTTTTAGCTAACTTCAACTGATCAATAATAACCATGATTCGTATGTCCCTTTGCTAACATATTGAACAATTGATCAATAATTAGACGACTGACTTAGTTTAAATTGCAAAAGTATAATTTTTTTGAGATCGGTTGCAACAGGGTTAAATACAAAATCAAGTTGTGAAAAAAATAGTGTCGGCACGGATCAGCTGCACCCTAGTTGTGGATGCGTTGGCTTAATTGAAAAATATACAAACAAAAAAATGGCTTCGGTTGCAAGGAAGTTACAAACAGGGTTAAATTAAGTTTCAAAAAATGGTCGTGGTCGAGGCTCGGCTGCATCCTAGTTGTGACCTGGTTAGTTCAATACAATAAATGGGCTTCAATTGTAATTAATCAAGTTTATTTGCACTCTGATCGAGACTCGGTTGCAAGCGAGTTGCAATTGGCTCAGTCGCGACTGAGTTGTAAGCTAGTTGCTAGTGACTTGGTTCAACACAGCCTCAATTTCCACATAGACTCAGTTACAAGCAAATTGCAATTGACTTGGAGGCTCAGTTAAAATGAAGTTGCACATAGGCTTAGTTACAATAAAGTTGCAATGGAGGCTCACAACTTGCTCGTCTTCCCCTGGCGCATTCTTATCTTCCGGATCAAAACCAACGGGGCCTCTCAACGGGGCCCAGTTGCAGTCAAGTTGCAACTGGCCCCATTCATGGAGGCGCAATTGCAATCAAGTTGCAAAAATACCCTTCGACGGGGTTCACCTGCAATCAAGTTGCAATTGTCAATTTTTGACAGGAGCCTAGTTGTAATCATGTTGCAAATGGCCCCCGACGAGGCCTCAGATGCAAGCAAGTTGCAACTGGCCCTCGACAGATAAGAAAGTTGCAAAAATAGCCTTTGGCGGGGTTTAGTTACAAATAAGTTGCAACTGGCCCCTCGAGGGGTGCTCAGTTACAAGAAAGTTGCAACAAGCGTTCAATAGGTAAGAAAAATTGCAAAAAATGGCCTTCGACGGGGTTCAGTTACAATCAAGTTGCAATTGTCCCTTGACGGGGGATCCGCTACAAGCAGGATGCAGCTGGCCCCTCGAGGGGTAAGTAGTTGCAACTTGGTTACAACTGGCCCCTCGAGGGGTAAGCAGTTAAAAGCTAGTTGCAACTGGCCCCTCGACAGGGTCCCAGTTGCAATCAAGTTGTAATTGGCCCCTCAACAGGGTCTAGTTGCAATCAAGTTGCAATTGGCCCCATTCGACGGGGACCCAGTTGCAATCAAGTTGCAATTGGCCCCATTTGATAGGGGCGAAGTTGCAACTGGGATCCGGTGGACCTCAGTTACAAGCAAGTTGCAACTGCCCCCCTGGCGGGCTCAGTTACAAGCAAGTTAGAACCGCCCCCTCCCCCGAGGGGTGCTCAGTTACAAGCAAGTTGAAAAACTGCCCTTCTCCCCCAATAGGTGCTCAGTTATAAGCAAGTTGCAAACTAGCCAGCCGACGAGCCCCCCCCGGTTGCAATCAAGTTGCAACTGGCCCCCTCGGCGGAGCCCCAGCTATAAGTAAGTTGCAACTAGGCCTCAGCGGGAGCTCAGTTACAAGTAAGTTGCAACTGGGCCCCGACGGGAGCTCAGTTACAAGCAAGTTGCAACTGTCCCCCTCAGCGGGGCCCCAATTACAAGCAAGTTGCAACTGAGCCCCGACGGGAGCTCACTAACAAGCAAGTTGCAACTGGTCCCATCGGGACCTCATATACAAGCAAGATGCAACTGGCCCCCTCAGCACGGCCCTAGTTAAAAGCAAGTAGCAACTGGGCCCCGACGGGAGCTTAGTTACAAGCAAGTTGCAACTGGGCCCATCGGGAGCTCAGTTACAAGAAAGTTGCAACTTGCCCCCTTGGTGGGGCCCCAGTTACAAGTTGCAACTAGGCCTCGGCGAGAGCTTAGTTACAAGCAAGTTGCAACTGGGCCCATCAGGAGCTCAGTTACAAGCAAGTTGCAACTATCCCCTCAGCGGGGCCCCAGTTACAAGCAAGTTACAACTGGGCCCCGGCGGGAGCTCGGTTACAAGCAAGTTGCAACTGGTCCCATCGGGAGCTCAGTTACAAGCAAGTTGCAACTGCCCCCCTCGATGGGGACCCAGTTACAAGTAAGTTGCAACTAGGCCTCGGCGGGAGCTCAGTTACAAGCAAGTTGCAACTGGGCCCATCGGGATCTCAATTACAAGCAAGTTACAACTGGGCCCATCAGGATCTCAATTACAAGCAAGTTGCAACTGGTCCCCTCAGTGGGGACCCAGTTACAAGCAAGTTGCAACTGGGCCCCTACAGGAGCTCAATTACAAGCAAGTTATAACTGGGCCCATCGGGAGCTCATTTACAATCAAGTTACAATTGGCCCGCCGATAGGGTCCCCCGATTGCAATCAATACTGGTCCCCCTCAGCGGGGCCCTAGTTACAAGTAAGTTTCAACTGGCCCACCGATGAAGACCCATAGGTTGCAATCAAGTTGCAACTACCCTCCTCGGCGGGGCCCCAGTTACAAGCAAGTTGCAACTAGGCCCCATCGGGAGCTCAGTTACAAGAAAGTTCAATTAGCCCGTCGACGGGGTCCCCCCGGTTGCAATCAAATTGCAACTACCCCCTCGGCGGGGCCCCAGTTGCAAGAAATTTGCAATTGGCCCGTCAACGGGGCTCAGTTACAAGCTAGTTGCTACTGGCCCCTCGATAGGGGCCCAATTGCAATCAAGTTGCAAATTTCAATTGGCCCCTCAACGGGGCCCAGTTGCAATCAAGTTGTAATTGGCCCCATTTGACTAGGGCCAGTTGCAATCAAGTTGCAATTGGCCCCATTCGATGGGGGCATAGTTGCAATCAAGTTGCAACTTCCCCCTAGACGGGGCCTCAATTTCTAGCAAGTTGCAATTGGCCCCTCGATGGGGGTCCAATCAAGCTTCGACCAATCGTGTCACGAGTAGTCCTATCCTCTGAGAGTGATGTAGTAGTACTATAATGTATCTATATATGTCTCACCCGACATGGCAACAGAGCAGTGTCACGTACACTACCACAAGTGACAATGAACCCATTAGCCCACAGAACAGCTCACAAAATAGATAAATACAGAGGTAAAAACAACAACGTCAGCCCCGCAGAACAGCCCATAGCAAACATCGCACACGAAACACACGCCGCGATGAGATTTGCCAGCTCGCAAATAACCCAGACACTCTGGTTTGCACATATCCTAAAGCATATGATCCAACGGTTAAATAGGTGACCGAGACTTAACTAACTCTTAGGCGCCTGAGAATTAGCAAATTGCACAACAAGCAAGTTGCAACTGGGCCATGGCGGGATCTTACTTACTGCAACTAGGCCCATCAGGAGCTCAATTACAAGCAAGTGGTAACTGGCCACCTTGGTGGGGCCCCAGTTACAAGCAAGTTGAAACTAGGCCCATCGGGAGCTCGTTACAAGCAAGTTGTAACTGGCCCCTTTGGCGGGGCCTCAGTTACAAGCAAGTTGCAACTAGGCCCAAGCAAGAGCTCAGTTAAAAGCAAGTTGCAACTGGGGCCCGACGGGAGCTCAGTTACAAGCAAGTTGCAATTGAGCCTATCGGGAGCCCAATTAATCAAGTTGCGATTGCCCGCCGACGGGGTCCCCCGGTTGCAATCAAGTTGCAACTGGCCCCCTCAGCGGGGCCCTAGTTACAAGCAAGTTGCAACTGACCCGCCGACGAGGACCCCCGGTTGTAATCAAGATGCAACTACCCTCCCTCAATGGGGCCCCAGTTGCAAGCAAATTATAACTGGGACCCGGTGGCCCGTCGTCAGGGTCCCCCCGGATGCAATCAAGTTGCAACTACCCCCCTCAGCGGGCCCCAGTTGCAAACAAGTTGCAACTGGGACCCGACAAAACTCAGTTACAAGAAAGTTGCAACTGGGCCCCCAGCAGGCTCAGTTACAACTTACAAGCAAGTTGCAACTGCCCCCTCCGTCGATGGGTGCTCCGTTAGAAGCAAGTTGAAAAACTACCCTTCTCCCCTGACAGGTGCTGAGTTACAAGCAAGGTGCAAACTAGCCCGCCGACGGGGTCCCCCAGTTGCAATCAAGTTGCAACTGGCCCCCTCCCTGACAGGTGCTCAGTTACAAGCAACTTGCAAAACTGGCCCGCCAACGTGGTCCACCGGTTGCAAACTAGTTGCAACTGACCGCGTGAAAAAATTCAATTGAAACTCGATTGAACCAAAAACACAAAAAACACTTAAGCTAATCTTAATTTCACAAAAGAAAACAACCATAAAAAAGAAAAAGAAAATGCCCTCGCATTCTAGCTTCACATATTTATGTTGCCGATGAAAAATAATAAAAATAATAATATTTCCCGCCCATAATAAATCGACCACAAATAAAAAAAATAAAAAATGCTCGTATATTTTTAGGAGAGGGGAGCGCTAATAAAAATAGTAGAAATCACTAGGAATAGAACAACAAAATGATACAAAAGGGAAACATAAATGTGGGAAGGAAATAGAAAAACAAAAACAAAATTTGGAAATTAAGGAACAAAATCATGTCTATACTGGGGAAAAAATTAGATTGAGTGGAACAATTGATCATGACTACACTTTGGACAAGAAATGTAGTGGTCGAGGAACCAATCACATACATGCGAGGAACAAAAGTTTAACGAGGACCAAAAAATATCTTGAGGGGGTAACACACCAACAAACTATCTAGAAACAAATCATGATTACAATTGCACGAGAATTTTAGAGTCGTCAAGTAACAAATCTCATCTATGCGTAGAACGAGAAAAATAATACTGGTGGAATAAGAATTATCAGCACTATGGAATGAAATCACAAGTATGGACAAGACAAAAAATATATACTAGAAGAAAACATAAAAATAAATAAATTTAAGAAAAATATGAAAATAAAAATAGAACTGAAACAAAAAGAAAATAAATGAAAAGGATTGAAAAGATAAAAAATAAAATAAAATGCTTAAGAAGGAAAGCGGACATGAAAGTAACCGAGGAATGAATAGTCATTGAAACTCTCGTCGCTAGTTGCGAACCAACAAACGACGGAAAAAAGCTCGTAAGCATGGAGAACGTGCTTTGCCCCATGCTCCTGGCCCGCAAACGAAAGATCACAGCTGAGACAACCGGCCCAAAAAAAAGAACACACGCGCAGAACAAAACAAACGAACAGAACCAACAACCCACGATCTTAAAGCTTCATATCCAACGGTAGAATAGGTGACTGAGATTTAACTAGTACTCAGGCGCCTGAGAACTAGCAAATCCGTTTCTAAAATTACAAAATTGGTGCTGAAATTTCAGGCTAAAAAAGAGGTTTTAGGTACACTGTATACGTGTTTTAAATACTCGCATTTCACGGAATGTGTTAGAGTTGCTCTTACACCCTAACACCCATCCGGCTTGGCCAGCCTCCATTGCACCCATTCTTCCAAGTTCCAAGATTTGATCCACCAAAGCTTTCACGGTTTCACCGATCGTTGTCTGCTGATGTTGCCAAAAACCCGTTGCTCTTACCTTATTTCTACAAGCTCCACGCTGCGACACCGATCGGACGATGTGTCCACCTTTTCTTCTTGAGACAGAGCATTCCACGATGGAGCGGTCCGCTTGTGCGACGCAACATAGGCGGGGGCGAGGAGACATCGAATCCGTTGCTGCGCGGCGCGGACACGACAAGATATATATACGTCTCGTTCGCACGAATTCCTGCTTTGCTCCCCGCAAAAAAAAAAGGTTAATTTTTTTTTCCTGGTTTGCATTGGACCGGCGTCAACAACAAAAATCCAACTGCTGTTCGTTCCACTGCAAAGTTTGAGGGTAGAGCCGATCAGGACTGGCTGCCATCGGTCCGGGGTGTACTACTGCCTACTGGATGGACCAGTCGACGCATGGACAGCCTTACCTGTCTCCTACTCCGGTAGACCAGTAGGCTATGAGCAGGCCTGGAAGGATGCATGCTCCTTGCCTCACTCAGACACCTGCATGCACGCGGCATGCCATGGAAAGAGGCTTCTTTAAAAAAGGACGAGAGACAAAACTGTGGGTACAGCAAAGAGAGAAGCAGGCCCTGGCCCACCTGTTGCACAGGCTGCACCGCGGCAGTCCTGAGTACTTGCAGACATGGTGCTTTCTTTCGAGTAAAATAAATTGTTCTTAATCTTTGCTCCCTGCACGTTTCAGATGATCACGAGCACCACGGTCATTGACTGGACACGACGAGCACATGAGTTTTGGGCTTTCTGTTTCTATTCCCCTTACTTATGCGGTCAAAGATTGGCTTACAACTGTAAATAAAAGTAACCCTCAAAAAACAAAACTATACCTAATAATACACGGATTGTTTTTTCCGGTCCAACACTTTTTTGAACCTTTTACCCTCCCACCGGACACTAAATTGCCCACCAAGCCACCGGTAATTATTTTTGCCCTCCCACCGCTTAAGCCAAAGAAAAAAACTAATTGTTCGGTTATAATGAGCTTATCAGTATCAGCGTATTAGCCAAAGAAATCCCTGGGGGCCCCACTACCCACGCGCCCGCCGCCGAAGTCCACCGATTCCCCGGCGACCACTCTCCTGCGACGCCCCTCCAAGCGCTTAATCACCAACCCGTGTGCGTGCATAGACCATCTTTCTTATGCTCCAATCCAATCCGATCTCCCTTCGCTGCACGTTACCCCTCCTCTATTTCTACATGGGCACCCGTCGATCTATCTCCGTTCAGTCTCCTTTTGTGCCTCTCGATTTCGATCTGCTGCGGAAAAGAGAGTCGAATCTAGAGGAGGCAGTGGCGTGGGCGCGCTGGGAAAAGCCACCGTGCAGCGATTGGTCTACGCCAGAGTCCATGCAGACAGAGAGCACGGCACGGGGCGCAACACCGGAGTACAGGCAGCCGGGGGTAGGGCCAGTGCAGGAAGACAGAAGGCGTGAGGATTGAGGCGACCTCGCGAGAGCACGCCATGTTGGTCGCTGGGTTCTTTGATCGTCGCGTTCGCCTCGAACTCACGCCGCCATGGATGCCACCATAGCCTGGAATCGCTTGAGCTAAAGGTCATGGGCGTACGAGTACCTAGAGAATAAGACCTGAGGCGCTGCTCGTGGGCGGCGGTCGGCCATGTGCATTACTTTGTGCAGTCCGGTTCCCGCTCGGTGCCGACGACGGGGGCGAGGGGTCGTTCCTGCATAGGCTGCTCGATATCGTACGTCGGCTTGTGCGCCACAGGAAGCTTGTGCAAATCTCGGTGGTGCATGGTTCTATATTTCCTACAAGCTAGCTATGTATACTACAAAATAATCGATCAACAGGGTTGGCTCTGATGAAAATACTATACCAGATTGAGTCAGCTTTGCATATCGTGTTAGCTCCGTGCAGACTATTCTTAGCGAGATGTATTTCCGTGTGGGTTGTTGCAGACGAGCGAACGGAGACAGATCGCCGCAGCAGAAGATGCCAGAGTAGGAAGGCGGCGCGGCTGGCGCGAGTACGTCAACCTCTTCATAATCAGCACAGGATTCATTATACATGCAGGACAAGCTCTTAACGTACATGCTCCACGGTTGGATCGTGCTGTTCTGCGTGTTAATTTGATGTTTCTCTGACACGATCCGTCGTGTGCAGGTATTTAATCTGCTGATAAGGACAACGGTGCTAAGTATTTGGCTTAAATTCTCCACCATAATGCTAAATAACAATTACGAGTCCGCGAGCCCGGTGTACGCGTACAACACTGGCATGCTGCCGGAGATCCAGGTAACTATCTGACCAACGTGGTACTGTTTTCTCCTAGCGAGTGAGTTGTGTACACACAATATTTTCTAAGACCATTCTATATGATTAGGACATTATCAGGAAGATATTTGTATATGTTTGCACATACTATCATGGTGAACAAAAAATATTGATTTTGATATTAACTGAAAGAAGATTAGTAATTGTTTTATACTACATTTTTTCTTATGTGGTACAATAGAGTAAGACAGATGGACGAATGAAGTAAAAAAGTAAAATTAAGGCCACGTAAATATTTTTATTTAAAATCGACTTCTTATTTTTCATTATGTTGCAACGCACGGACATATATGCTAGTAAAAGTAAAAAAGTAAAATACATAGTTGGTCCACAGACTGTTCACTTGGTCACCGTACGTTTTACCGTCAAAAACAAATACGCGTTGCGGTCTATCTACAGTGGTTGCTTTTTTGTGTGTGTGTGGTTGCTGGTATAGAGTTGACCGGTCTATCTCATGCTGTGGCACTCCTTTGACCGGTCTAAGTGCATTGTTTTGCAAAAACACCCCTCAACTAAATAACTACAGTAGCTCCTTGACCCATCTTGTTCGTAAGGCCATCGCTGCCGCCGCTCCACAGCGCGGCCAGTTTCACCGACGACTAGTACCAGCGGCGGCGCTGGGGGTATTTCCTTGTATTCGTATGAATACTCTAACGACTCCCTAGCAAAGAAATGGTAGAGCTTTTGTCATTCCCTAAGACTCCTATATATCATTAAAGCTTTACAATCGGTGTGTTTTGGGTTATACTATACTAAAATATGTTACTATTTCTATCGTATTAAGTGATTATGCTTGGGTTATATGCAGTAGTGCCTCTAGACTATTTTGGTTTTTATTTTTTAAGTTCGTCTTATCTTAGATTTTTTCCATCCTCCGCCACGGTCTATCCACATTGTCAAACAATATGTGTAACAAGTTTGTAACATGTAATTAGGGCTAGTTGAGTTTGTCATGTCCTGGTATGGAGTTAGTACTCCACCCGGGTCGGACTCCTCGCGATCGTTACGATCGATCTCTTCTCCCCCTCGTGTTTCTCTAGTTCTCTGTAACCTCCATATAATCAACATGAAAACCAGCCGAGGCCAAGGCTGTTCCGACCCAAAAACTTTGTCATGGTATCAAAGCTCTCCTCTCCCTGACCTAGCTGTCTACATCGGCGCCGCCAGAGTCCCTTCATGCCGCCGCCGCCGTAGACTACCTACCGCCACTACGAAAAACCCAAAAACCGACAACCTACCACTACCGTAGCTTACTACTGCCGCTACCAAAGCCCCTACATCTACATCCGCTGCTGCTGCTGCAGCCAAAAATCTACAACTACAACCTGCCGCCGCTGTAGCCTGCTACCACCGCCAAAACAAACAAAAAACTTGCGTTCTACATCCGCTGCTACTGTAGATCTTGTCTACCGCTCCCGTGAAGAAAACCTAAAAAATCTTGCGAAAAACCCGCTGTGCTGCACCGTTCTGCTGCTGCTGCAATGGTGTCAACGTTTGCTTCATCCGTGGTGGCCTTGTCCGCTGCCCTTGGAGCACCTCCAACTCAGCTCCTCACTCGTGACAATGCATTGATCTGGAAGGCCTTGGTCATCCCAACTTTGCGTGGTGCGCGAGTTCTGAATCTCGTGAAGGGTTTAGAGAAAGCTCCGGCTGAGGAGATTGAAGTCGAAGATCCCAATGGAAAGAAGATGATAGTTGAAAACCCCGAGTATGTTGCCTGGATTACTCGCGATCAGCATGGATTACTCGCAATCAGCATGTTCTGAGATACATCTTAAACTCCATATAACCAGATATTCTATCACATGTTATTAGTCTTGAAACTTCTACGGAAGTGTGGAAGGCTCTTGAGGCTCTCACGACAACGGCCTCACGCTCTAGACAACTACGTTCTGCCTTGAATGACATAAAGAAAGGTGATCTCTCTGCTGAAAACTATGTCACCAAGTGCAAGAATATAGCTTATGAACTTGCCACTAATGGCAAGCCCCTAGATGATGATGAGCTTATTTGGTCTATATTACATGGTCTTGGTGATTCTTACAATACACTAAAAACTGTTGTCAGTGCCAACCCCAATACCACTCTTACTGATCTCTTTAGCCAATTACAAGCATTTCATCAGCTTCACGGGATGGATGATGGTGGAGAGATGTTTACCTCCTCTGCTAACATGGCACGGCGTGGTGGACCTCCACCCCCACGCATGCGCCAGGATGATCAGCGCCCAGATGACCGTGGTCGCCAGTACTAGGAGGATCGTGCACGCCAGGAGGAATGTGCTTGCCAGGATGATTGTGGACATCATGGCTATGACGATCGCCGCTATGATGATCGTCGGGGGTATGATGACCACTGTGACAGGTATGATGACCGTCGTGATCGCTATGATGATCGTTTTCGTCGTCGTGATGATGATGGTGGCAGACGCCGAGATGATAGTGGACGCCATGATGATAGTCGCCGTCGTGGTCGTGCACCTGCACCCTATGTCAATGTCACTTGTTAGATATGCAAGATTCATGGTCATCCTGATAATGACTGCTTGTGGAGGTTTCAAAGCAACTGTGACCGTCGTGATGATGGTGACCGTGGTGATAAGGGTGCCAACATGGCTTCTTATGGCGTGGACACAAACTGGTACTCTGACACAGGTGCCACAGACCATGTTGCAAATGAGACGAGCAAGCTTTCGGTCTAGGAAAGGTATACAAGACGTGATCAAGTTCACACGGTTAATGGCAATGGTATGCAAATCTCTCATATTGGTCACTCAATGTTGCACACTCCCCATAGTTCTTTACATCTTAAAAACGTTCTCCATGTTTCAGATGCATCAAAAAATCTTCTTTCTGTTCATAAACTCACTTTAGATAATGATGTATTTCTTGAATTTCACTCATATTTTTTCTTGATTAAGGATCATGCCACAAGGAGAATTCTGTTTAAAGGTCCATACCATGATGGTCTCTACCCTCTTGTGTCCACGTCTACTGGGTTGTCTTCCAAGCAATCCTTCATCACATTAAAGTTGTCGTCTTCTACGTGGCACTGCTGTTTAGGACATCCGTCCTTATTTGTAGTTTAGCAAATTCTTAGAAAATATCACATCTCTTATTCACCAGAAATAAATCCATACATTTGTGATTCTTGTCAACTAGCTAAGATCCATCAACTACCATATCCTATCTTTACTAGTGTATCCACGGTTCCATTGGAGCAAGTCTTTTCTGATGTACGGGGAACAACTACCACTTCTGTTGGAAAATACTCATATTATGTAAGCTTTATTGATGATTTTAGTAAATTTACTTGGATATACTTGCTCAAGAAGCATTCTGAAATTTATCAAGTCTTTCTTAGTTTCCAGCAACTTGTTGAAAGGAACTGTTATAGGAAAATCATTACTATACAAACTGATTGGGGTGGTGAATATGAAAAACTCCATGGTTTCTTCCAAAAAGTATGCATTACTAATTATGTCTCTTGTCCACATGCAAATCATCAAAATGGCTCAGCAGAGCGCAAGCATCGTCACATTGTTGAAGTTTGTCTTGCATTACTTGCACATGCATCTATGCCTCTCAAGTTTTGGGATGAAGCTTTTCTTACATCCACTTTTCTCATTAACTTACTTCCTAGTAAGGTTATCAATTTTGACACTCCTGTTGAACGACTTCTTCATACTAAACCCAACTATGAGCCCCTTAGAATTTTTAGCTGTGCTTGCTGGCCTAATCTCCATCCTTACAATAATAAGAAACTTGCTTTCCGTTTCACTAAATGTGTGTTCCTAGGCTATAGTCCTCGGCATAAAGGAGTAAAATATCAAGATACCAAAATAGGACATGACTATATTTCTAGGGACGTGGTATTTGATGAAAACGTCTTCCCCTTTGCTGATTTACATCCAAATTCTAGCTCATGTCTTAAGCAAGATATTATTTTGTTACCTAAAGATATTGGGGAGACACACATTCATGATTATATGAATTTGCATATTATTCCTAGTGTTACTAATCTTGATCAAGCTGCTCTAGAAAATGCCATGGTTACAGATTCTATTGAAGCTCATCAAATAGAAGAAGCAAATCTGAGTTCAAACGAAGAAACAACGACTCAAATCGGTGTAAATGGAAACAACCATGATACTAATCCCAAGGAACAATATTTTTTGGATCCTGTGTCGGATGTAGCGAATAGGGAGGCTTCCCGCCTGAGGGTGCCAGGGCGTACCCTGTCATTGTCGCCAATGTGCTCATGCCGGCCTGGGCGCACATCCCTGTCGCCACCCAGGCCCACGCGCATGTCGCTGTCGCCAACCAGGAGTACGTAGCCAACCAGGCGCACGTTGCCATCACCAAGGCGTGGGCGCACGTCTCTCTCGCTGTAACATCCCAAAACTTTAATCCAAGTTATCAAGATCAAAAGCACCCAACTTGGGGTTAACAAAAACTTTTTCCTTTTTAAATCTTTAAGCATGCATATGAGTGTTGCATTTAAATAGGAATTATTTGAAATGCCATGATGGTGTGTTCTAATGGTTGTAAAATGATTCTAAGATGAATGCCACATCATCTAGATCATTCCCAAGCAAAATCCAAAGAAAAAGAAATCAAAAAGAATTAAATAAAGGAAATTGTCACTTTTGCCATTTTAATCAACTAGCCCACTTTGGGTATTCCTAGCACTCAATTTCCAACAGAAACAATTGTGGATCTTTACACCCCTTGCTAGTAAAAGTTAAGAGGTACCAAGGCCCACTTTGTGATATCCCCAAAACATTCAAACTCTAATTTTAAATGACAATTAAAAATGGAATCTAGTTCATATGTATAGATCACCCTATTTCAAAAACCTCTCAAATGAACTCCATTTAAAAATCCCAAGAAACCAGAGATGCTTAAGCATGTGAAAAACCACTCCACCAAATTTCATTCCAAAATTCCAAATTTGAATTCTTGCGGCCATTTGATCTAACACTTGGTGGGCAGAATCAAACTGGCCTAACTATCACTGTTTTTGATCAAATTTTGTCGAGCCATTTGAACCCAAATAAATGCCTTTGTCTCCCCTAAACCCAACCAGTCCATCAAGCACCTACCCAATGGCATAGGGCAACAGTGCACCGCCACCCCGAGGCCATGCTCGCCGGCCAAACGTGCACAACCCGCAGGAGAACACCAACCCCTCTCCGCCGCTCCAGGAAGCAAGGCGTGACCTTACCGCCGTCCATGGTCCACCCCACGGCCCCTGCTAGCCCCTGGACCTCCCCAGAGCAGCGTCGCACTGAGTCTCTGCGCCGCGCTAGCGCATGCTGGAGCGCCATCACCACCAGCATGCCACACGCCGCGCCTCGACCACAGACCGCGCGTGCCGCTCCGCCTTGACCACCTCAACCCATCAGACATGCCCGTACCCCGCCGCTCGACCCACACTCGCCGGGAACCGCGTCGAGCACCACCTCTGTCTCCTAGAGCGCGTGACGCTCTCGACCACAAACCACCGCCCCTAGCACCACCATTAAGCCCTAGCTGGCCGCCAGGGAACCGGCCACCATCCACCTATCTCGCCCACGCCGATAGCCCCCTGTGCCGTTGTCACCGACGAGCTCCGTCCACACCCCTCTGCCGCCTCACCGAGCCTATATAAGGAAGCCACCCAACACGAATTCATCACACTCCCACACTCCCCTCTCTCCACTGATCCTTCCCTACCTCTCGCAAGAGCCGCTCGAGCAGCCAACCACCAGAATTTCACCGGAGATAGCCACGACAGAGGAGGAGACGCTGCCGTCAATTTCGTCCACCCCCGGAGCTGTCGCGACTTGCCTGAGCCCGCCGTCGTCGACTCGTTCGTTTGCCCGCCTCACCGCACTTGCTGGAGCCCTGGTACACCCTCACCGCACCCCCACCGAGCCGTTAGGGTTCCCTCTCGCCGGCGATGAGTCTGTCGTCGATGATAAGCCCCAGCCGTAGATTCTATTCTAATCCTACGGTCCACAATGCCCCGTACCGCTTCACGTTTAATGAGCCACTGACAGGTGGACCCCCCATGTCAGTAGTCCTCCGCGCCGCGGAGTGAATCTGGGCCGGCCCGTTAGTGTTCCCGCGCGACCCAGTTAATTCAAATCTAGATTTTTCTTTTTAGACTTAGTTCTGTCCCTTGGTTTAAAAACCGATTCAGAGAGTTTTGCAAATCCAAATTGAGTGATTCCAATTTTGTTGGAAAGGTAATGAAAATATATATCCAAGCCCGTTGGATTTAAATCATTTAGAGTTAGATATCTCTACTAGCTAAAATAACAAGACATAAGCTTTTTCACATTCAAACATTTTTATAAAATCAACCATAAGAGCTTTTGAGTTGATTCCAACTCTCAAAAATCACATTTAACCATACCTATCTGAATAAGTAATAATATTAAGGTTTGCATGCAGTGACTTTGGACTAGTACCAAAATAATGCTATACATGCATTTCTAGTCACTTTAAATCATGAATTATTAAACTTAAAATTATTAAAATGTGATCCAACCTTTAAATCACATTCCCATATATTAGAATATGTGGTGATGACATGTGTCCACATGATCCCATATTTTAATTGGAGAATATTAAATATTAGTTAATTTCAATGAGTAGAAATTACTTTTCTCAAATAAAATAAATGAAACTAGTTCATTAAACCTTATGATATTTGTGATGATACTAGATCATCAAATGTGTGCTTTAGTGTGCTAAGTAGACTAGTTAAGTATTGTTTGGTGATTGTGTATTCCGTATGTATTTATAGACGATAGTACCGACCAAGTCTACGAGGAGGAGGAGTTCTACCAAGAGGAGGAGGAAGAGAATTTCAACCACTTCACCAACCAAGGCAAGTCATCATTAACAATGCAAGCTAGACCTTGCATGCTAGATAACCTAAGCAAATGCACTAGGCATGCTTGGTTATACTTTTTGACTTACACTTACTACAAGTTTTATTTACAAGTTTTACTTTCTTTACCAAAGTTTCTTACTTGTTTATAGATAGCATAAAGAGTATAAAACTTGGCCTATCTAGTTATACTTAGATGTCATTCTATGGCATGAGATTGATCTTAGCATCCCACCTTAGTGAACAATCTTAACTTAATAGTTTCGAGCCAAACCAAAAACTTGATCACTTTAGATGTGAATAGTTGGTAAAAATGACTTGTGAAAACCTTGGAATGATGAGTCATTCTATTGAGATGTTTTGACATGTGTTGAGAAACACAAATGGTTATGATGACGATGAAAATGTTGAGGCATGAGCCTTAGACCTTTTATAAAAACTGATGGTTGGGTTCGGATGCGATACCATTCCAATTTTACCGTATAACCACAATACCTGAATTAGGTAAGGCTTAGCCCGAAGTTTATATGCATTAGTATTAGTTCCCTCGTGGGAGAGGTTTGAGCTGAGGCTACCTCTCAATGTTGTCCACCTATGCAGTGCCCAGGATGACAGATGGTCATGGATGTGAGGCCATACTGATAGGAGAGGTGCTTATACTAGAGTGTGTAAAGGAAAGGTTATGTTTGATTATCTGCATACTAAGTATGATGATTCAGGGTTATCCCTGATAGATGTATCGAATTTTGTGGTGAAAGTGTACCACCTCTGCAGAGTGTGAAACTATTCGAATAGCCGCGTCCGCGGGTATGGACAGTTGGAGTGGCCATACTGTTCCGTTGTCAGATGTTTTCAAAATGACTTATGAAATGAGTTGTGACTTGACTTGACCACAACCGAGTTGTGACTATGACAACTAAGTTCCCACTTAGGTGTTTTCAAACTTCATTTTATCTTTCTTTGTTTCTGAACTCAGCTTAGGTTTCAAACTTAACTTTACAATTAGACTTAGAACTTAGCATTCCTACTAGAACCATCTTACTTGTTAGTGGTAGTTTGCGAGTACTTAAAGAGTACTCATGGCTTTTGTCCCTGGCTATTCCTATGTCCAGACTATGAGGAGGACTACCCTGAAGGAGGACAGTAGGATGGCTACGACAACTAGGATCATCTCCGATCGTCAGCATTGCCTGTGACACTGAAGATGGACCCCACCGCTACGCTATTTATTCCGCTACTTGATTATACTAAGACTAGATCATGAGATCCTTATTTGTGTAAGTCCTTATTATGGTTTGTAATGGATGATGTACTGTGATATCCAATCTGTCAAGTCTCGCAAAAATGGTAATCCTGGGATTGCGATGTATGGCATAACAGGCATCTAGGATTAAAAATCTGGGTGTTGACAAGTTGGTATCAGAGCCATCCTGACCATAGGAGACCCTAGTTAGAGGGCTTGTTCGTCAGTAATATTTCCGTGACGCGAGCGCCAACGCGGCAACCACGTAGGCGAAACAAGATACTAAAGGAGCATGGTGCGTTGACCAAATTCACAAATCCACTCCCAGCTTTCCCCTAGCACCGGCAGCGTCAGAATCCACCCTCTAGGCAGGACGATCCCTTCGGACATTTGACTTCCAGGGCTAAGTTGCTGCGCCCAGTTGCTGCGCCTAGTCGCTGATACCGAGCTCCAATGGCACATGTCGTAGCCACCGTTGCGATGCTCTAGCCCGCCTCCGCCGCCGACGTGCCGAGTAGTTCGGAGGATGGCAGATCCTACTATCAAGGAAGAAGAAGTTCTGGCTACCAGCGGGTGAGCTACCCTTCTCTTTGCTATTCGCACTAATTATAACTGCTAGCTGGCTACTGAACCTCAAATTGTTTGTTAGACCAACGCTGACAAACATATTTTGTCCACAGTTTTATGTCAAGTGAGATCTGCGCGGACCCCCCTTACCTGGTTATGGTAGTCCTCTACAGGTACGACTCTAAGGGAAAGAGGTATGGACACCATTGTTTCACGATGGAAGAAGCGCCTGCGCAGATCTGCACTATATCTGGTATGGTTGCTGCTCTGCGTAATCATGTTAAATTATGGCCGAAGCAGACTGCAAAGTTCATCTTCATGGATTATCGTGGCATCATGGTTCCTATAACGTGTGACAGTCAGCTAATTGGGTTGATGAAAAGGTATGCTTTGGTTGCCATGTTTGACCTGAAATGTCATATACTAGATGTGGAAGCTGCTGCAACTGGGAGTCGCCCTTCTATTCTTGGACAGGGTGGTTGCTCGAACCCAATTAGCTCCTGGTAAGCAAAGGTCGCTTGGGGTTCGCATGTTTGTGTTGAATTATAATTTTTGTTTTATTTACTCTGTAGATATTGGGCAGTTATGCAACAGTCTTGTTTCTTTGACAGGAAGCGCCGCAAGGTTAGAAACATGACTGCCGGGTCAGTCATTTTGCTGCCCGAAGAAATTAAAAACAAGTGGAAAGATGATGATGGACACGATTATGGTGCCCATTGTCCCAGCGATGCAGAGTACATGAAGCTAAGAAAATTGGCACCGAGGAAGAGGAAGAAGGCAGGAAAGGAAGAAGCCAGTGGATGTGAAGGCTTGGCACCCAGGCTGCGGAAGAAGGCTGCTGGCAATGAAGATGCATAGTAATGTGTTGAACTTGAACCTATATATGTAATTTTGTTAAATTCTGGAGCTCTGTGTGTGGCACGTTGCTGGGCGAAACAATCTACCCACGTTCTCTGAGTAAAATGTACCACGACTTAGGGTCTGGAAACGCCCGAGTCAGTAGTGGAATCCGAAATTATGATTGTGCCACTGCTATCTGAAAACAAGGATCCACCGGTTTCACGATTGCTGAGGGGCAGGAGGTCTCCAAATACGACGGAATGTATGTGGCACAGAAATAAATTATTTAAGCTACCACACTCCACGAAATAGCAACTTATTTCATATGCTGCACAACGACGTGGCAACATAAACAACAATGTTCTCACCGATAATACCCAGATGATGAGGAAATCGGTACCACTTTCTGGCCTAATATTGAGCCCGTCTATCTCACCGCCTCTCTGCTCCTGCATCTAGCGAAGCTCCCGGATCTCCAGTAACCGGGTGTACGTGCTTCCACTTTATAAATTGTGGTTTTGCCATTTGCATGCGGCCAAATCCACGTAGATTACGTTTAAACAAACCACCAATGTCAAAATACACTAGTAGAAAAGGGGTCTTTGGTCCACGGTCACGTTCCCAATCCGGGACAGAGATCGAAATCGAGGCAGAAATTGATCTAAATCAGAAATTCTTCCACAAATTAATCGAGACAGAGATCTAAATCGAGGCATTTCATTAATTCAACCACAAATTCTTCTGAACAAAGGTGCGATTTCACATCCTACATTAATTCAACCACTAGTCAACAATTTCACTTCCGCTGTCGCTGTCCTCCGAGCCGCCGGCTTCCTCGTCTTCGTCGGACGGAACCTCCACGATTTCCGCATTGTACGCGAGATGCAGCACCTCTTCGCGGCGAGCGGCGGTGAGCGGCGGCGATGATGGTGAAGTTGATCCGTCAAGGGATGGACCAGAACCTCTCCCGCCCTTCTCGGTTGCGGAGATCCCGGTGCACCACGTGCCCGTAAAAGATGCGGTTGCCAATCTTGCCCTTCCGCTCCTTCTTGAACTGCGCCGGCCAGTACGGGCTGGCCGCCGCGTACCGGGGCAGTGCCCTCTTCCACGCGGGCATCTGGCGACGGCGCGCCACGATTTCTCTCTCCATCACGGCTCCGCCAGGGACGAGGAGCGGAGCCATGGCACCCCCGCATAACTGATGCGCCATCCGAGGGGAACCGTCGCGGCCGGCGGTGCGAGGATGTTGAAGTGCGTGAACATCACCGCATCGTAGAAGTTCAGCGAGGGCATCTCCATGGCGGCGTGGTGGAGATTGGAGAGGGAGCGAGGGGGTGGACGACGAAGCGACGACGTGGTGGAGATTGGAGAGGGCGAGGGGATGGGCGACGAAGCGACGCGCTGTGGCGCCTCCTATTTTTACACGAGGACAATGAAGCGACGGGCGAAATATCCAAGGGGCATTGGTCAGACAAAAGGAAGTAATGCAGGGTTAAGACAAATTAACGGGCGACCAATTTTTTTACTCCTAGGACTCCGGGGCCAATAGTTCATACCGCTAGGTCAACAAGTACAACTATTACAACTTAAAAAAGGCACGGAGCTTAAGCTAAATAGAACTAATTATCACACATCTCCTTGATCTTCCTAATCTTAGCCATATGCGCATCTTCTTGCGAGAGCAAGGATCGAATTGTCTGCTCCTTCCTTTTAGGATCTTCCTTGTACAACTTCAATTGTTTCTCTGCATCTTTCCTCATGCACTTGTCAATACTCGTAGTTGTGAACTGCAGGACTTTGGCCTGGTGAAGATCCTTCCTTGCTTGAGTCAGTTCTTACTCTGCTTTAGCCTTCAGGGCCAACGCTGCGTCCCTCTCCTTCTCGACTTTGCTAACCTTGTCTTACACCCCCATGAGATCTCACTTATGCTTGGTCGTGTCAACTGGTTCCATTGCTTCATCTCAACACTATCAAGAAGTGAGCTGAATGCGGATTCTTTCAACTCAACAGTCATTTCCCATAGTTTGTCTAGCGTTTTCTGCATCGATTTGGGCCACTCTGGATCTACCCATTTGACAACACCGCAACTTCCGCCTTGCATCATTGCATGATTTCCTTGACACCGTGGAAACCTCCTGCCTGTATTTCATCCTTCGAATGCTACAAATTTAGCGGGCACATATCCATGTTTACATAGAAGAGGACTGTCTTCATCCGCTAAACCGTGATAGTCGGCGTCATACATCGTCTGGTTGGCCTAACACATCATACGCGCATGAGTAAATGGACTAGATCTGGCTCAAAAATAGATAACTGGCCACGGATGATAGAGATAGACATGAGACGACTCACATCGAAATCACCGTCCATGTCGTCACGACGCGTTTCCTCGTCGTCTCCCCTTGAACCCATGGCGAGAGGGGAGGGGGGTGGCTGCCGGAGAGGGGATTGGGATGGAGGCGCCGTCGTCTTGCGGCTATGGCAGGATGGGAGTGAAGTGGGGAATGTGGCTTCGAGGGGAAGGAAGAGAAGTACGGGGAGGAAGAGAAGTAATGAGGACGTGACACTGGGATATGGCCCGCTCAACTCGTGAGTCGTGACACTCGCAACAGGGGAGCCCCCGATGTTGCCAGTTTGTCCAGAGCAAGCGTGGCCAATCATGCCGCAGAACACACTACTCGTGGATCAATCTCACGAAAACCATCCCAATCGTCCAAGCGCCCTGATCGAACGGTATGTAACAATCGTCAAGAAGAACAACTGTGTTAGGGCGTGCCTTCTAGAAGACTTGGTCTAATGCTAACGTTAGGCTCTCCTAAGGTTAATTAGGATCCATATGCGGTTTATGAAAAGAACATGCATCCAATGACACTAGTGGATCCATATGTGGTTTGTGAGAAGAACACACATGCAATGAGACTGGTGATATGTGGTTTGTGAAAAGAACAGACATGCAATGACTCTAACTATGGTTCATGAAAAGAGCAAAGATGCAATGACACTGGTGGATCCATGTGTGGTTAATGAGAAGATACACATGCAATGACACTGGGTGTGGTTCATGATATGGTTTGTGAGAAGAACACACATGCAATGACTCTAACTGTGGTTCATGAGAAGAGCAGACATGCGATGACTCTAACTATGGTTCATGAAAAGAGCAGACATGCGATGACACCGGTGGATCCATGTGTGGTCTATGAGAGGAACACAAATGCAATGACACCGGTGGATCCTTACGTGGTTTGTGAGAATAACACACATGCAATGATACTGGTGGATCCATATGTGGTCTATGAAAAGAACACACATGCAATAACACTGGTGGATCCATGTGTGGTTCATGGGAAGAACACACATGCAATGACACTGGTGGATCCATGTGTGGTCTGTGGGAAGAAAAACACATGCAATGACACTGGTGATATGTGGTTTGTGAAAAGAACACACATGCAATGACTCTAACTGTGGTTCATGAAAAGAGCAGACATACAATGACACTAGTGGATCCATGTGTGGTTAATGAGAAGAACACACATGCAATGAACTCTAGTGGGTCCATGTGGTTTACGACAAGAACACACATCCAATGAACTCTAGTGGATCCATATGTGGTTTGTGAGAAGGACACACATGCAATGACACTGGTGGATCCATGTGTAGTTCATGGGAAGAACACACATGCAATGACACTGGTGGATCCATGTGTGGTCTGTGGGAAGAACACACATGCAATGACACTCGTGATATGTGGTTTCTGAAAAGAACAGACATGCAATGACTCTAACTATGGTTCATGAAAAGAGCAAACATGCAATGACACTGGTGTATCCATGTGTGGTTAATGACAAGATACACATGCAATGACACTAGGTGTGGTTCATGATAGGTTTGCGAGAAGAACACATATGCAATGACTCTAGCTGTGGTTCATGAGAAGAGCCGACACGCGATGACTCTAGCTGTGATTCGTGAAATGAGCAGACATGCGATGACACCGGTGGATCCATGTGTGGTCTATGAGAGGAACACACATGCAATGACACCAGTGGATCCTTACGTGGTTTGTGAGAATAACACACATGCAATGACACTGGTGGATCCATATGTGGTCTGTGAAAAGAACACACATGCAATGACACTGGTGGATCCTTGTGTGGTTCATGGGAAGAACACACATGCAATGACACTGGTGGATCCATGGGTGGTCTATGGGAAGAACACACATGCAATGACACTAGTGATATGTGATTTGTGAAAATTACAGACATGCAATGACTCTAACTGTGGTTCATGAAAAGAGCAGACATGCAATGACACTAGTGGATCCATGTGTGGTTCATGGGAAGAACAGACATGCAATGACACTGGTGGATCCATGTGTGGTCTGTGGGAAGAACACACATGCAATGACACTGGTGATATGTGGTTTGTGAAAAGAACAGACATGCAATGACTCTAATTGTGGTTAATGAAAAGAGCAACATGCTATGACACTGGTGGATCCATGTGTGGTTAATGAGAAGAACACACATGCAATGACACTAGGTGTGGTTCATGATATGGTTTGTGAGAAGAACACACATGCAATGACTCTAGCTGTGGTTCATGAGAAGAGCAGACATGCGATGACTCTACCTGTGGTTCATGAAAAGAGCAGACATGCAATGACACCGGTGGATCCATGTGTGGTCTATGAGAGGAACAGACATGCAATGACACCGGTGGATCCTTACATGGTTTGTGAGAATAACATACATGCAATGACACTGGTGGATCCATATCTGGTCTGTGAAAAGAATACACATGCAACGACACTGGTGGATCCATGTGTGGTTCATGGGAAGAACACACATGCAATGACACTGGTGGATCCATGTGTGGTCTGTGGGAAGAACACACATGCAATGGCACTGGTGATATGTGGTTTGTGAAAAGAACACACATGCAATAACTCTAACTGTGGTTCATGAAAAGAGCAGACATGTGATGTAACTGTGGTAAATGAAAAGAGCAGACATGCAATGACACTGGTGGATCCATGTGTGGTTAATGAGAAGAACACACATGCAATAAACTCTAGTGGGTCCATGTGTTTTATGACAAGAACACACATCCAATGAACTCTAGTGGATCCATATGTGGTTTGTGAGAAGGACACACATGCAATGACACTGCTGCATCCATGTGTGGTTCATGGGAAGAACACACATGCAATGACACTGGTGGATCCATGTGTGGTCTGTGGGAAGAACACACATGGAATGACACTGGTGATATGTGGTTTGTGAAAAGAACAGACATGCAATGACTCTAACTATGGTTCATGAAAAGAGCAAAGATGCAATGACACTGGTGGATCCATGTGTGGTTAATGAGAAGATACACATGCAATGACACTGGGTGTGGTTCATGATATGGTTTGTGAGAAGGACACACATGCAATGACTCTAACTGTGGTTCATGAGAAGAGCAGACATGCGATGACTCTAACTATGGTTCATGAAAAGAGCAGACATGCGATGACACCGGTGGATCCATGTGTGGTCTATGAGAGGAACACAAATGCAATGACACCGGTGGATCCTTACGTGGTTTGTGAGAATAACACACATGCAATGATACTGGTGGATCCATATGTGGTCTATGAAAAGAACACACATGCAATAACACTGGTGGATCCATGTGTGGTTCATGGGAAGAACACACATGCAATGACACTGGTGGATCCATGTGTGGTCTGTGGGAAGAAAACAGATGCAATGACACTGGTGATATGTGGTTTGTGAAAAGAACACACGTGCAATGACTCTAACTGTGGTTCAAGAAAAGTGCAGACATGCGATGACTCTAACTGTGGTAAATGAAAAGAGCAGACATGCAATGACACTGGTGGATCCATGTGTGGTTAATGAGAAGAACACACATGCAATGAACTCTAGTGGGTACATGTGGTTTATGACAAGAACACACATCCAATGAACTCTAGTGGATCCATATGTGGTTTGTGAGAAGGACACACATGCAATGACACTGGTGGATCCATGTGTAGTTCATGGGAGGAACACACATGCAATGACATTGGTGGATCCATGTGTGGTCTGTGGGATGAACACACATGCAATGACACTCGTGATATGTGGTTTGTGAAAAGAACAGACATGCAATGACTCTAACTATGGTTCATGAAAAGAGCAAACATGCAATGACACTGGTGGATCCATGTGTGGTTAATGACAAGATACACATGCAATGACACTGGGTGTGGTTCATGATAGGTTTGCGAGAAGAACACATATGCAATGACTCTAGCTGTGGTTCATGGGAAGAGCTGACACGCGATGACTCTAGCTGTGGTTCATGAAATGAGCAGACATGCGATGACACCGGTGGATCCATGTGTGGTCTATGAGACGAACACACATGCAATGACACCAGTGGATCCTTACGTGGTTTGTGAGAATAACACACATGCAATGACACTGGTGGATCCATCTGCGGTCTGTGAAAAGAACACACATGCAATGACACTGGTGGATCCATGTGTGGTTCATGGGAAGAACACACATGCAATGACACTGGTGGATCCATGGGTGGTCTCTGGGAAGAACACACATGCAATGACACTGGTGATATGTGATTTGTGAAAAGAAAATACATGCAATGACTCTAACTATGGTTCATGAAAAGAGCAGACATGCAATGCCACTAGTGGATCCATGTGTGGTTCATGGGAAGAACAGACATGCAATGACACTGGTGGATCCATGTGTGGTCTGTGAGAAGAACACACATGCAATGACACTGGTGATATGTGGTTTGTGAAAGAACAGACATGCAATGACTCTAATTGTGGTTAATGAAAAGAGCAACATGCTATGACACTGGTGGATCCATGTGTGGTTAATGAGAAGAACACACATGCAATGACACTAGGTGTGGTTCATGATATGGTTTGTGAGAAGAACACACATGCAATGACTCTAGCTGTGGTTCATGAGAAGAGCAGACATGCGATGACTCTACCTGTGGTTCATGAAAAGAGCAGACATGCAATGACACCGGTGGATCCATGTGTGGTCTATGAGAGGAACACACATGCAATGACACCGGTGGATCCTTACATGGTTTGTGAGAATAACATACATGCAATGACACTGGTGGATCCATATGTGGTCTATGAAAAGAATACACATGCAACGACACTGGTGGATCCATGTGTGGTTCATGGGAAGAACACACATGCAATGACACTGGTAGATCCATGTGTGGTCTGTGGGAAGAAAACACATGCAATGACACTGGTGATATGTGGTTTGTGAAAAGAACACACATGCAATGACTCTAACTGTGGTTCATGAAAAGAGCAGACATGCGATGACTCTAACTGTGGTAAATGAAAAGAGCAGACATGCAATGACACTGGTGGATCCATGTGTGGTTAATGAGAAGAACACACATGCAATGAACTCTAGTGGGTCCATGTGGTTTATGACAAGAACACACATCCAATGAACTCTAGTGGATCCATATGTGGTTTGTGAGAAGGACACACATGCAATGACACTGGTGGATCCATGTGTAGTTCATGGGAAGAACACACATGCAATGACACTGGTGGATCCATGTGTGGTC